>CP136058.1:204452417-205753667 GCA_032464435.1 Aegilops umbellulata | reverse complement strand
AACCGATCTAAACCGTTGAACCGAAAAGAAAACCGACAAAACCAAAAAAAACCGATCTAGGTTTTATACCTAAAACCGGCGAAAAACCGGCAAGACGGCGGCGCTCAACAACGGCGGTGGCTCCGGCGCGGGCGAGGCAGGGGCGGCGGCGACAGCTCGCTGCGCGGGCGGCGGCGGCGGCTCGCTGCGCGGGCGGCGGTGCGGTGGCACGGCAGCGGGCGACGGGCGGCGCACAGCAGCGGCGCCCGGCGGCGCAAGCGGCAGCTGCGGCGGGCGGGCGGCGGCCGCAGTGGGGCGATGTGGGGAGGAGGCGGCGGGACGACGCCTTATAAAGGCTCGGTGGGCACGGCGGCTTGGAGAAGGGGGCGGGGCGGCGCGTGTCCGACCGGGACACGGCGGCGGTGACGAGGCTCGGGACTCTGTCTCGAGTCAGAGGAGGAGGCAGCGGTGGCTGGTGGGCCAGCCTTCTCGGCTGGGCCTTCGGCCCAGCCGGGCGGGAAGAAGATTTTCTTTAAAATAAAATTCCGCCCGAATAAAATCCTAATAAAATATAAAAAAGTTCTAGAAATACCAGAAACAATTTTCACCTTCTAAGCCTAATATTTAGAACAAAGTGGACATTTTTGTGGCCTAAGAATGCAATTTTCAAAAATGCATATTTTTATAATTCAAATAAAATATGAATTTGATTTTAAATTTTCTTCTCCAATATTTCTCTCTTTTGGAGAAGTCATATTATCTTCTCTCTTTTATTTTATTTTTTTATTACTGGAAATAATTGGAGAGGAAAATATTAAAACCAAATTGATCCTCTTTTCAAATTTGAGAAAAATTCAAATATGAAAATATGTGAAATCCCCAACTCTCTCCTTGGGTCCTTGAGTTGCTTCAGATTTCTAGGATCACAAATAAAATGCAAATAAAATACGATATGCATATGATGATCTATGTATAACATCCAAATTGAAATATTGGGATGTTACAAACCTAACCCCCTTAAGATGAATCTCGCCCTCGAGATTCGGGTTGGCTAGAAAATAGGTGTGGGTGGTCTTTTCGTAGGTCTTCTTCTCGCTCCCAGCTGGCTTCATCATCGGTATGGTGGCTCCATTGAACTTTGCAAAACTTGATAACCTTGCTGCGGGTAACTGGCTGGCAAACTCGAGAATCTTGACTGGTTTCTCCTCGTAGGTTAGATCACTATCCAACTGAATTGCTTACAGGGGCACTGTATCTCTTAGAGGAATATCGACAATCTCTGCATGGCAGTTCTTCGGAAATGTGAAACACATCATGAACTCTTTACAATCCTTCGGGTACTCCAATTTGTAGGCCACGTCGCACATACGTTCCAAAACTCGGTATAGGTCCTACAAATCTCAGGGCTAACTTTCCCTTAACTCCAAATCGTTTAACTCCTCGGAGCGGTGACACATGAAGATATGCTCTGTCTCCAATTTCATAGACTACCTCCTTGCGTTTGGTGTCGGCATAACTCTTCTGCCTGGACTGAGCTACCTTCAACCTATCTCGAATCAACTTAACCTTCTCTTCAGACTCTTTGATTAAATCTGGTCCAAACAACTGGCGGTCTCCAACTTCATCCCACATTAACGGTGTCCTGCACCTCCTTCCATACAAAGCTTCGAAAGGTGCCATCTTGAAACTAGCTTGATAACTGTTTTTATATGAGAAATCTGCGTAGGGAAAATTATAATGCCACCTAGATCCATAATCTAGCGCACAAGCTCTCAACATGTCCTCCAGAATCTGATTAACTCTCTCGGTCTGTCCATCTGTCTGCGGGTGAAAGGTTGTAATGAACTCTAGCCTAGCACCCAAAGTCTAGTGCAGCTGATTCCAAAACTTCGAGGTAAATTGTGTCCCTCTATCTGATACGATGGTCCTCGGAACTCCATACAGACATACGATCCTGGTCATATATATCTTGGCCAACTTCGCGCTCGTATAAGTAGTTTTCACTGGGATAAAGTGAGCTACCATTGTCAAGCGATCAACTACTACCCAGATAGAGTCATATCCTGATCGTGTCCTGGGTAATCCAGTGATGAAATCCATGCAAATCTTGTCCCACTTCCATTCAGGTATCGACATAGGCTGTAATAATCCTGTTGGCTTTTGATGTTCTGCCTTCACTCTCTGACATACATCACACACTGCTACATACTTGGCAATATCCTTCTTCATACCCGTCCACCAGAAATGTTCCTTCAAATCCAAATACATCTTGGTGTTTTCGGGGTGTATCGAGTATGGTGAGTCATGAGTTTCCTGAAGTATTAACTTCCTGATCTCCGCATTGTTGGGCACATATACACGATCCTCAAACCATAAAGTTTCGTGTTCATCGTCACGAAAACCTTTGGCTTTTACTTTGCTCAACTTCTCCTTTATCTCAACAATTTCCTTGTCATCCTACTGGGCTTCTCGAATCTTTCCCAGTAACGTAGACTGAACTTCCATTGCTGCAACAAAACCTCTTGGAACTATATCCAAACGAAGTTCCTTGAGATCGTCGACTAACTCCTGTGGTAATCCTCCGCTTACGAGGGTATTGATAGTACTCTTGCGGCTCAAAGCGTCTGCTACGATGTTGGCCTTTCTCGGGTGGTAATGCACCTTCATATCATAATCTTTTATAAGCTCTGACCATCTCCTTTGCCTGAGATTCAGCTCCTTCTGCGTGAAAATGCACTTCAAACTCTTGTGATCCGTGTACACATCACAACGGTTTGCAATAAGGAAATGTCTCCAGGTCTTGAGCGCATGCACTATGGCTGCTAACTCCAAATCATGCGTGGCATAATTCAACTCGTGCGGTCGAAGCTAACGTGAAGCATATGAAACAACTCTTCCGTCTTGCATAAGTACACCACCAAGTCCTAGGCGAGAAGCATCACAATACACTTGGAAATCCTTCCGTATATCCGGAAGAATCAGCACTAGGGCTGTAACCAAACGTTTCTTCAATCCCTGAATATTGGCTTCACATTCCTCGGTCCATTTGAACTTGGTGTCCTTCTTCAATAACTCCGTCATGGGCTTCGCAATTTTGGAAAAATTCTCAATGAATCTCCTGTAATATCCTGCGAGTCCAAGAAAACTAAGGATCTCTCCTATTGAGGTGGGTGCCAACCACTCAGTGACAGACTGAACCTTAGTAGGGTCTACTGCTTTACCTTCTCCTGATATAACATGCCCAAGAAAACCAACTTCTTTCAACCAAAACTCACATTTGCTGAACTTGGCATAGAGCTGATGTTCCCTGAGCTTCTCGAGAACTAGACGGAAATGCTCCTTGTGCTCCTCTACATTCTTCGAGTACACCAATATATCGTTAATGAACACCACAACAAACTTATGCAGGAATTCCATGAACACCTTATTCATCATACTCATGAAGTAGGCAGGGACATTAGTCAATCCAAAAGACATGACCGTGTACTCATATAGCCCGTACCTTGTGGTAAAAGCTTTCTTAGGTATGTCATGTTCTCAGATCTTCAACTGGTGGTATCCTGATCGAAGATCGATCTTGGAGTATACTTTAGCTCCTTGCAACTGGTCAAACAGATCATTAATCATCGGTAGTGGGTACTTATGCTTGATCGTCACCTCATTCAATGCACGATAATCAACAACCATCCTCAAAGATCCATCCTTCTTCTCAACAAAGAGCACTGGGGCTCCCCACGGTGATGAACTTGGTCGAACTTAACCTTTCTCCAATAACTCCTTAAGCTGCTACTTAATTTCCTCTAGATCGTTGGCGGGCATCTGGTATGGTCTCTTCGATATTGGTTTGGTGCCTGACAATAGATCTATCAAAAATTCTATGTCTCGATCTGGCGGCATGCCTGGTAGTTCCTCTGGAAATACATCCGGGTAATACTTCACAACAGGCCCTCCTGAACACCTCCCGAGAGATAATTCACTTGGCTCCTCCTTGGCGCATGCCTGGATACATACTTGATCCTCTTTACCTCCGGGGTGGTGAGTAGAATTGACTTACTAGCACAATCGATATATCCTCCATACATGGATAGCCAATGCATGCCTAGTATCACATCCAATCCTTGTGACTCTAAAATTATTAGGTCTGAGGGGAAAACATGCCTACCTATGGTAAATGGCATCTGAAAACATCCACTTCTTGCCATATACTCCACTCCAGGTGAGCTTACTAACATAGGTGTCTTAAGAACTTTGGTGGAAAACTTATATTTATCCACAAATCCCCTTGATATGTATGAATGCGACGCACCAGTATCAAAAGGAACGATTGCAGTGACTTAATAAAAAACTTACCTATAACTGCATCTGGCTGTTCTTCAACTTCCTCCATGTTAACGTGGTTCACGTGACCTCTGGTGAAAGGGTTGGGCTTCTTCCCAGAGCTTCCATTTCCATTGCCATTCTTCAACTCTGAACAATCATTGGTGTAGTGTCCAGTTTTCCCGCACTTGTAACAGGTGACATGACTCAGGTCCTTCTTAGCGGGTGCTGATGGATTGGAGCGGTTCTGGTTGTTGCTTGCTCCATTCCCATTCCCATTCTTATTGCCACTATGGTTATGTGAACTTCCTCCATTATGAGTATGGCCTCCATGGTTATGGGTGTATGCTCCTGAGTTAGGGGTAAAGCGAGGCTTCTGCTGAGCTCCAAAATTATACTTTCCCTGTCCATACTTCATTTTGCGGCTCTCTATATGCTGTTGCTTGATTTCAATCATAAGGGCCATGTCTACCAACTCCTGGTAGTTAGTGAATGTTGCCACCATCAACTGCATACTCATCTCATCATTCAGCCCTTCCATATACTTCTCCTACTTCGCGGCATCTATGGCCACATCATCTGGGGCATAGCGAGCTAACTTACTAAACTCATATACGTACTGCCCCACAGTACGGTTTCCCTGGCGTAAGTTGCGAAACTCACGCTTCTTCATACTCATTGCCCAGCCGAGACATGGGTTGTGCGGACGGCTTGGTTAAACTAATCCCATGTGACATTGGCTATGGGAAAAGTGGATGTGTAATTCTCCCACCATGAGGCTGCAGGTCCATCCAATTGATGTGCAGCAAAACGCACCTTCTCAACATCTGTGCAACCTACGATCGTCAGCTCGCTTCCAATCCTACCGAGCGAGTCATCAGCAACAATTGGCTCGGTGCTACTGCAAAACACCGGCGGATTCAACCTCAGAAAATGGGCTAAGTTGTCAACTGGAGGTGGTGGTGGTGGGTTGTTATTGTTATTGTTATTGTTGTTGTTGCCTTGGTTCTGGACTAGTAGCTACATCAAGGCATTCTGTTGTTGGATCAACTGAGTGAGCATCGGTGGGAAGACAAATCCGGGGTCACGTCTCGGAGGCATCTGATAGGTTTTGATAAAGGCGAAGGTGTCCCGTCTTTCGATGAGATGGTGATTATCATTTCGGAGGTGTAGACTTTCACGATTCAACTACGAACGTCCGAGGATGTCACGCCTTAGCAATCGCTAAACCAACTCCGAGAGGTTATTGACAACGCTGGAGCATGATCAACCTGAGCACGAGGGTCTGTTTCCTGCGAGCAAACGAAGAACAAGCAAGAAACTGAGATTGCAATCTGGATATTGCGAATATAAGAGGAAAGCTTTATTAATGAAGGTGGGGTTCTGTGATGCCTTTTTCTGGTCGTTGAACACAAACGAAGTACGCAAAGTTGCAGCTATGGTGAACTTTTGATCTAAACACAGCCCGAATTCTAAACGATGCCCTAAGGGCTGTATATATGGAGTAAGAGGGGGGGGGGGAGAATTTCGTGGCCCTTGGCGGAGGGGTCCGAAACTAACCCTAACTCTTGTTTCCCCACACATACGGACTCAAAAACACCCATGACTACCGCCTGCCTTCCCCGCCGCTGCCCCCTCCGGCCGGGGAGTATGGTGACGACCCTGGCTCGCCTCCAGTTCCCGGCCCATGGCCTCGGCGATACGAGTTCCCTCCTTGGCGATCTTCTGGCACCTCGCGAAGCTCCGGCCGTGGTACCCGTAGCGGCGCCGCCCGTCCCCTTGGTCGCCGGCCGCCCCCCCCACCGCGGTTGGCAAGGGGTTCTGGGCCCACACCCCAACGCCTCCCCGCCCGCACCTCGGATTCCCGCCTCCCCGCCCGCGCCTTGGATTCCCGCCTCCCCGCCCGCGGTTGGATAAAGCATGCAATCCCTCGTCAGCACCTGCAGCTGCTCCGTCAGCTCCACCCACCCCCCCGTTCAAACCCTTCAGCTGACCGGTCTTCCGACCAGCCTGGCTCCAGCCTCTCCGCGCGTGCCATATGGCGCTCCCGCACCGGCTGAGGAAACACCAGATCCTTCTCCGCCCCCTGCCCGACAGGACGGGTTGTCGCCTTCCACACCCCCCCTCGGATCTGCCTTTGGCTGGCGCTGTCCCCGAGCCCAACCCCACCGCCCCGCTCCTGCTGGGGAAATCTCGCGCTATTAGTGGCTCAGCCACTCCGTGGCCTGCCAGTCCCGAGCCGTTGGTGGTCCCCCTCCCCGACAAGGCCGATGCTAGCTCTGATCCCGAGGAAGATTGCTCGCTGAAGGATGATCTTGTGGGCCAGGCGACCAGCGCAGCCACTCCTCTGCTGGGCTTGGTCACATCGCCAGTCCCCATGGCTAAGCCTGCGGGCCCTGCGGAACAAGTGGCGCCCCCCTCGCCACTGCATGGCCAGGTCCTTTCACCGATTCACTTGGCCCATAATGTGCCACGTCTCCCCGCCACTTCTTCCGCCATGCAGCCTGCCCAGGCCGCCGCCCCCCACACAGCTGTTGGGCTTTCTCAACTCCGTTAGCGCTGTGGTGTCTCCCGCTCTGGCCACCCCAGGGCCTTGCCGAGGCCGCACGCCGCTCCCCCCCCCCAACTTCACGCCCCGTCGCAGCACCCGCATCGCCAAAGCTGATCGGGGCCTAGACTCGGAAGCCAAGGCCAAGCGCGTACTTCTCCTCCGCTTGGGCCTCATCAAAGACGACGAGCCGATCTCCGATGCGATCATGGACCGCTACACCAAGCTATTCGAGCAGCACCTGGCCGCAGACGTTGTCAGTGCTTTTGCTGACTTCTACGGATGGCATGTGCCACAGTCGGTTCTCGATGGCCTCACGGCACCCCCCCCCTTGCCATGCCCCTCGGCGGCATGAGCGCGACGTGCGTGTTCGCCGTCTTCATAGCCCCCCTCCCCTTCCATGGATGACACCTTTAAGGCAATTTTTTGGAATGTACGTGGCCTCAACAACGGGGCCAAACGTGTGGCTGTTCGCTCTGTAATCTCTTCGGCTTCCCCTTGTATCGTTTGCATCCAGGAATCTAAACTTGCTTTGGTCTTGCCTACGCTTGTTTGCGAAACTCTTGGCCCCGCTTTCGATGGCTTCTTATGGCTACCAGCAGATGGCACCCGTGGCGGCATCATCCTGGCCTAGAACAGTGGGATGATCTCTCTATCTAACCCGATCATTGGCGATCACCATGTCTCGGCAGTCGTGTCTCCCACCGCCGGAGGCACGCACTGGTGGATCACAGGCGTATATGGCCCCCAAGGAGATGACGCAAAGATCGCCTTCCTCGATGAGTTGCAGAAGCTCCGTACCTCCATTGTCAGGCCTTGGCTTTTGGGTGGTGATTTCAGCATGATCATTTCGGACAGAGACAAGAACAACGATCGTATCAGCAGGCGTACCATGAACAGATTTCGTCGTTTCGTCTCGAATCATGGGCTTCACGATGTCTACTTGCACGGCAGGCGGTATACATGGTCTAACGAGCAGGATAGCCCGACCCTCGTCCGCAATGACCGCGTGCTTTGCACCCCTCCTGGGAGCTCGACCATGCGCAATGTCTCCTGCGCTGCCTCGCCTCCGTGCATCGGACCACTCCCCCTCCTCCTCGACTGCGCTACCAGGAACATGGGTGGCAGGCGTTTCCACTTCCAGCGTTTCTGGTCCTCGTTCGATGGCTTCCACCAAACCGTGCAGTCCGCATGGTACTCGACGCCTTCGGAGCCCGACCCCTTTAGGCGCATTTTTGCAAAACTCCGGACAACTGCGCGCAGTCTCCAAATATGGAACTCCCGCTTCACGTCTAATCTTGCTGCCCAACTGGGCGTGGCTCGGGAGCTCATCGCCCGGCTGGACGAAGCCCAGGACTCCCGTCGCCTGTCCTGCACCGAAAATTGGCTCCGACGTGTGCTCAAGCGCAAATACCTTGGACTAGCCTCCCTTGAGCGCTCGATCGCACGCCAACGCGCCCGTCTCCGTTGGTTGCGGGCAGGCGAGGTGGCCTCGGCCATCTCCAAAATCCGGGCCTCCCTTCGCAGCAGCAAGAATCATATCTTTGGCCTCCTTGCCAACGGATCCCTAGTGTCGGGCGATGCTGACATGGCGCAGGCCGCTTTTGCACACTTCTCCTCTGTGCTTGGCATGCCCGAAGAACGCCGCACCACCCTCAACTTGGCGGCCATTGGTCACCGCTCCTTCGACCTCTCTGCCTTGGATCAACCCTTCTCCTCCGACAAAATCTGGGAGGCAGTCAAGCGCCTTCCCTCCAGCAAGGCGCCCAGTCCGGACGGATTCACAGCCGAGTTCATGCGTGCTTGCTGGCCGATCATTAAGGACGACTTTTGTGAGGTCTTCGACAAGCTTTACGCCCTTGATGGCCAGGCATTCCAGCGGCTTAATGAGGCTCTCATCACCCTGCTTCCCAAACGGCCAGATGCTTCATCACTCTTCGATTACCGGCCGACCAGTCTCTACGGCTGGCACCGCGTCTCGGCGAGCTCGTGTCCTCGAACCAGAGCGCTTTCATTGCCGGGAGGATCGTCCACGACAATCTCATCCTTGTCCAACAGACTGCGCGCCAACTACGCCAACTCAAGCACCCTCGTGTCCTTCTCAAGCTGGATATAGCACGCGCATTCAACTCGGTCTCCTGGCCATTCCTCCTCCAGGTGCTTCACCGCGTTGGTTTTGGTCCCAGGTGGCGCGAGTGGATCTCCATCCTGATCTCGACGGCATCGACGCGTGTCTTGATCAATGGAGTACTAGCCCCCCCATCCCGCACGGCCAGGGTCTCCGCCACTATGACCCCGTATCTCCCATGCTCTTCGTTCTCGTCATCGACACGCTCAACACTCTCCTACAGTTCGCAGTCCAGTGCGGCGTCATCAAGCGGCTGACGCATAGGCACGCCCCCTCGAGCATCTCGCTCTTTGCCGATGATGTGGCCATCTTCTGCCACCCAGACGAGGCCGAGCTCACCACTTTCAGCGCCCTCCTAGACCTGTTTGGGGCCGGCTCTGGCCTACGCACTAACTTCGCCAAATGTCTCGCCTCGCCAATCCAATGCTCTAAGGACACCGCGAGCTCCATTGGCTCTGCCCTGGCCTGCCCGGTGGTTCCCTTCCCCATCCAGTACCTGGGACTACCCCTCTCCCTCCGTAAGGTGGCCAACTCACACCTGCTACCTCTGATCGACAAGCTGTCGCGCAAGCTCGCCACTTGGAAGGCCGCCTTACTCAACCGCGGCAAGCGCCTGGCCCTGGTTAGGCAAGTTTTGAGTGCCATGCCGATGCACCTGCTCCTCACCATGGCACTCTCCCCCGTCATCCTTAAGCAGGCAAACCGAGTCCTTCGTGATTTCCTCTGGCATGGTCGCAAGGATTCGCGCTCCGGCTCCTGCCTGGTCAGCTGGGCAAGGGTATGCCGCCCAATCGAGGTGGGCGGCTTAGGCATCCGAGACCTCCACTGCACTGGTGTGTCACTCCGCATCCGGTGGCTCTGGCTCAAGGCCACAGACCCCTCCAGACCCTGGTCACACCTGTAGCTGCCACACGACCCAGAGGTGCTTCAATTCTTCTGTGGATCTACTCTCTGGACGCTTGGAGGTGGCACCACTTGCCGCTTCTGGGAAGACCCATGGCTCGATGGGCAATCCATCCTCGACATTGCTCCCGCTCTCACCGCTATTGGCCCTAGGCGAACCCGTCGCGCCCGTACGGTCACCGAGGCGCTCACCGATCAATGCTGGATCTCCGACATCCAGGGTGCCCTCGGCCCCGCCGCCGCGGTGGAGTACGTCGAGCTTTCCCCGCGCCCAAACCTCCTACGCTGGCACTGGACAGATAATGGCGTGTATCCCGCCTCCTCCTACTATGACGCATTATTCCCAGGCTCTACCTCCTCTGAGTTCTGGCACCTCGTATGGCAAACGGGCGCCCCCACCTCGGTCCAATTCTTCGTATGGCTCGTATCTCTCAACCAATGCTGGACTGCGGTCAGACTTTCTCGCCGAGGCCTGCCACACGAGTCGGCATGTGTTCTCTGCTCGCAGGAGCCCGAGACGCTCCACCAACTCCTTATGGGCTGTGTCTTCGCGCGCACGACCTGGCATGAGATCCTCTCATGGTGCTCCCCGGACACCCAACCCACAACTTGGAAAGATTTGAAAGATGTAATGAGACAACAATTTTTCCCTCCTTACTATCGTCGTGAATTGCTTCGCAAATTTGAACAATTTAAACAAGGCAACAACATTGTTCATGCTTACTACCAAGAGTTCAAATCTTATATGCATCATTGTGACATAGAAGAATCTGAGGATGATACAATGAATAGATTTTTTGGTGGTTTGAACCATGATATTCAGGCACGATTTCAGTATATTCCTCATTGCATTACTGGTATGTATGTTCGTGCTTGTACCTTTGAGAGACAGTTACAGGAGGATGCATTGGGTGACTACAACAACTACTATTCTAGTTCATGCTCACCACCACCGCTTGGTTCCTCCACCGTTGCACCTACTAGAGCAGCCACACCTCAGATTATGAGCGCGACATCATCTCAAGAGTATGGTACATTGCCATCATCCGTACCTACATCAGCTACTTCTTTGCGACAAGGCAACTGTAAAGGTATTGATGATATAACTTCCCATGAGAATGATGTATGCCTAGTTAACTTGAATACATTATGTGTTGAGTTACCTGTTGATTTGAGTGCATCGCCTATTTTAGAGAATCATGTTACTGTCATGAATGCGTCATGTGATCAAACAACTGAAATACCAACAACTTTGAGTGCACCCAATGAATTAACTGTTGATGCAAAAGAACCAATGTTTAATCATTTTGATATGACCTCTAATCTTGGTGATGATTCTGTGTCAAATAACTTATTGCATGTTTGCTTATTTAAGCATGTTGTAGCATGTAAATTTGATGCAAGTAAGGTTTATTCACCAATATTGGGATGGTTTAATGATGAATATTGTCAATCTTTTCATATGAACAAGAGCTTCACTTATATGTGCAAACTGAGTTTCAATACTTTAATGCCTTCTACTTCTTGTGATAATATTTTGGCTTTATATTTTATTCACTATGAAAGTTACTCATGTATACATGTGTCATATGTGCAAAATCCACGGGAGGTAAAAATTGATGACATATACATATACAACATGTACACCTTGTCTCTTTTGTTAGCTACATTTCAGATAAAGAAACGCCGAGGACGGCTTTATTTTCAAGAAGGGGAGGATGATGAGGACATGACTACCTTGGATACGACAAAAAATATTGCATACATGCATATTTGTCAGGTGATTTCTAGTGTCAACTATTAAATAATCTATTTATATTATCCAGAACAAAAATACTTCACACACTTTTGTGTTTTGTCTAATTGCAGGTGTATGGGACATTTGTACAATCCACATATGAAGATAGGGGAAAAGGAGAAGTTTAAGTTGTGTTCAAAAAGTCCTCTCACGTCACTTTTGGGCCAAGAGAAGATAGAGTCCAAGTCTCTCACGTTCTGGATTCAGATTCGGACTGCACAGACATACCTGACTCAAAACGCCAAGAACTTTTTCATACGCACTCCGAATTGGGTGATTCTTTTTTTGTTGGAAAGTAGATTTAATCCTCTTTCCAAGCCAATTGTAATCACCTTTAAATTCATCCGGAGTGTTGAGATATGGACGAAACAATCTGACGCTGCAGCAGAATCCAAGTCAAACAACAAGTCCAAAGGTGTTGCATCACCTCCACTTGGGCCCATGAGCCTTGTACGACCTAGGGTTGGTTTTAGGCTGCCTTGGGACATCCTCCCACCTCCTTGGCCGCCACGCCTTGCTCTTATATAAGTAGATCCACCTAGTAGCTTTTTCCTGGGGGATTTGTTTAGTTAAAAGTTAGCCATTGCAACTTCGTGTACTTCATTTGTGTCCAACGACCAGACCAAGACCGCTTTTGGATCCCCGCCTTTATCAACACTTCATATATATTCGCAATATTCAGATTGCATTATCATATTCTTGCTTGTTCTTCGATTGCTTGCAGGAATAGACCTTCGTGGTCAGGCTGATCGTGCTTACGGCATTGTCAGTAACCTCAGGAGATTGGTTTAGCGATTGCTAAGGCGCAACGTCATGCACGTTTGTAGTCGGATCGTCAAAGTCATCTCCACCAAATTGATAGTTATCATCTCATCGAAAGATCGGGACACCCCGCCTCTATCAGCTCCCCCCCGATGGCTCCTCGAGCTACTTTACTTGGCTTTCTGCTGCCATGGATCTCACCCCCGCCCCTCGCCGTCGAGGCCTAGCAACCATTGCCGCCCTTACGGCATGGTCGCTCTGGAGGCACCAGAACACGGTCATCTTCGACAAAGTTGCACCTTATACCGCGGTTCTCATTACGACCATCAAAGATGAAGCTTGCTCCTGGGCTGCGGCCGGAGCCAGAGGGATGAACACGCATAATTTTGTAACCTGATTTTTCTGTTTTGGGGCTGAGCATCCCCTGTGTCTTCTGCTCTTCTTGGGTCCTTATCTCGCCATTCGTGTGTATGGGATAACGACCCAACCCTGAACTCTGAACTCTGTACTTGTTTTCCCCCTCCTATCAATGCAATGATACGTTATCTTAGCGTATTCGAGAAAACAAAAACAACCTATATTCAAGTATTTCGAAAATACATGGGCCTGGCCCAATAATAAGGTGACGCAGCACCTAGAATAGCCTCAGGACGAAATTCATGAAGTGGCATCTTGTATATTTCATCCAAGGCTTCATGCACTCATTATGGTGGTTTCAAAGTCCTGAAATCATCACCAGAAACTCTGTTCTTGTTTCCCTTGCGCATGCCATCAACTCCATGCTTGTTCTTGCTCCAATGTTCATCCTTCTCCAAGCTGCCCTTCATTTGTAAGCAAAACAAATGTATCCAATTTAGGCAGCATCATATTCTCATGAACAATAGAATCATTACCAAGAAACATAAGTACATAGTAATTTAATTGGCGTGCGCGAGCTCTAGTAATTGGTCCAGTATGTATAGTAGCAGGGGCTGTGGGGTGTAACAATGGTATTTATGTCCTCACCGTCCTCCCCTTCTTGAATTGAAGTCGTCCTCGACGGAAGCTCATCATCCTCACCGAAATAAGGCTTCAAATCTGCAATGTTAAAAGTGGGACTAACCCCAAAATCTGCAAGCATCTCAAGTTTATATGCATTATCATTTATTTTCTCCAACACCTTAAAAGGACCATCAGCATGTGGCATTAGCTTTGATTTGCACAAATCAGGAAATCTATCCTTAGGCAAATGTAACCGAACAAGATCTCCAAGTGCAAACACAATATGTTTTCTACCCTTATCTCCAGCAAGTTTATATTTAGCATTCATACGTTCAATGTTTTCCTTAGTTAACTCATGCATTTTTAAGATCAATTCAACATGTTCTTTAGCATCAAAATTAGCCTTCTCCGAAGATGGAAGAGGCAACAAATCAATAGGTGCACGAGGAAGGAAACCATACACAATTTCAAAAGGGCACATCTTAATAGTAGAATGCAATGAACGATTTTAAGCAAATTCAATATGAGGCAAGCATTCTTCCCACATTTCCTTGTTATTCTTCGAAACATCCCTAAGCATAGTAGATAATGTTCTATTGACTACTTCAGCTTGTCCATCAGTTTGGGGGTGACATGTAGTACTAAAAAGCAGTTCAGTCCCCAACTTAGCCCATAAATATCTCAAGAAGTGGCTAAGAAATTTAGTATCATGATCTGAAACAATAGTATTTGGCACGCCATGCAAGAAAATAATTTCACGAAAGAACAAATCAACAACATTAACAGCATCATCGCTTTTTATGACATGGTATAACGTGTGCCATTTTCGAGAACCTATCCACGACAACAAATATGCTATCCCTCCCCTTCTTTGTTCGAGGTAACCCTAAAACAAAGTCCATAGATATATCCTCCCAAGGAACACTAGGTACAGGCAAAGGCATTTATAAACCATGAGGATTGAGTCGTGACTTAGCTTTTTGACATGTAGTGCAGCGAGCAAAAAAACGCTCAACATCCCGTCTCATCTTTGGCCAATAGAAATGTGTCGCTAGTATATCATTCGTCTTCTTCACACCAAAGTGTCCCATTAATCCTCCTCCATGCGCCTCCTACAACAACAAAAGACGAATGGAGCTAGCTGGAATGCATAACTTGTTAGCACGAAACACAAATTCATCGTTAACGATGAACTTGTTCCATGTTCTCCCTTCCTTACAATTCTGCAATACATCGATAAATTCAGCATCATGCACATATTGATCTTTGATGGTCTCCAAACCAAATATTTTAAAGTCAAGTTGTGAAAGCATAGTATAACGACGAGACAATGCATCAGCAATAACATTTTCTTTACCCTTTTGTGTTTAATGACATACATGAAAGTCTCAATGAATTCAACCCATTTAGCATGTCTACGGTTCAGTTTTGCTCTACTTTTAATATGTTTCAAAGATTCATGATCAGAATGTATAACAAATTCTTTGGGCCATAAATAATGTTGCCATGTTTCTAAGTTCCGAAAAGAGCATATAATTCTTTATCATAAGTAGAATAGTTCATACTAGGCCCACTCAATTTTTTAGAAAAGTATGCAACAGGTTTGCCATCTTGTAATAACACACCTCCTAATCCAATTCCACTAGCATCACATTCAAGCTCAAAAGTCTTATTAAAATTAGGAATTTGGAGTAAAGGAGCATGTGTCAACTTATCTTTCAATACCGTGAAGGCTTCTTCCTATGCGGTACCCCAAACAAAAGGCACATCCTTCTTTGTAAGATCATTGAGAGGTGTAGCAATGGTGCTGAAATCTCTCACAAAACGCATATAGAAACCAGCGAGTCCAAGAAAACTCCTCACCTGTGTGACCGTTTTGGGCTGCGGCAACTCTCAATAGCTTCAATCTTGGCTTTATCAACTTCAATTCCCTGTGGAGTAACAACATAGCCAAGAAAAGATACTCAATCGGTGCAAAAGGTGCACTTCCCAAGGTTACCAAACAAACGTGCATCACGTAGAGCAATAAAAACAGCACGTAAATGTTCCAAATGTTCTTCCAATGATTTGCACAAATCAGTATATCATCAAAATAGACTACCACAAATCGTCCAATAAAAGCACGTAAAACTTCGTTCATTAGTCTCATGAAAGTACTAGGTGCATTAGTTAACCCAAAAGGCATGACTAACCACTTATATAAACCAAACTTAGTTTTAAATGTTGTTTTCCATTCATCTCCCAATTTCATACGCATTTGATGGTATCCACTATGCAAATCAACTTTGGAGAATATTGTAGAGCCACTCAATTCATCAAGCTATCATCTAGCCTAGGAATAGGATGACGATAACAAATAATAATATTATTAATTCCTCTACAATCAACACACATACACAACGTACAATCCTTTGGCACTAGTATAATAGGAACAACACAAGGACTAAGAGATTCGCGTATATAACTTTTGTCAAGCAGCTCCTGTACTTGATGCATAATCTCCTTTGTCTCCTCTGGATTGGTACGGTGTGGCGCACGGTTTGGCAGCGAAGCACTGGGAATTAAGTCAATCTGATGCTCAATCCCTCGAATAGGTTGTAATCCTGGTGGCACGTCTTGTGGAAAAACGTCTGCGAACTCCTGCAAAATGTTAGTGACAACAGGAGGCAAATAGGAAGGCACATCCTCGAATGAAAATAATGCCTCTTTGCACACAAAAGCATAGCAAACAGATTTGCTGCAATCTAGATCATCAATATAAGATTTAGTGGCAAGTAAACATGCACTTTTCAATTTAATTTCAGAAGCAACACTAGATGGTGTATTAGCAGGCTTCATTTGTTGCTCAAATTCTTTTGCCACAATCTGATTTTCACTCATTTTAATCCTGTTTTGCTTTATTATGTCTATTAATATCATCTTTCAAAATGGAATCAGGATACATAGGAAGCAAAGTAATATGTTTATCCTTATGAACAAGAGTATACTGATTGTTTCTACCATGGTGTACAATTTTTTTATCAAATTGCCATGGTCTACCAAGTAATAAGGAACATGCTTGCATAGGTACCACATGACAATCAACATAATCAGCATATGTAGAGATACTAAAATGCACACGAACAGTACGTGTTACCTTTACCTTGCCGATGTTGTTGAACCATTGGATCTAGTAAGGATGTGGATGTGGTCTTGTGGTGAGAGATAGCTTCTCCACCATCTCCATGCTATCCAAGTTGTTGCGGCTCCCTCCATCTATGATGACGCGAACAGAACGTTCCTTCACAACTCCCTTTGTATGGAACAAATTATGCCTCTGATTTTGCTCTGCTTGTGTGACCTGCACACTCAAAACATGTTGAGCAACTAAACATTCATACCTGTCAGCGTCTTCAGGAGCCATATATTGCGTCTCATTTTCAGAATCATCTCCATCGTGTTCTTCACGTGTAATAAGAGCCAAAGTCTCCTCATCATAGTCACTAGCGGACTCATGCCCACCATCCTCAGTAGCAATCATCACACACTGAGATTTGCATTCTCTCGTGTAATGACCTCATCCCTTACAACGACAACAAATAATATCACTTGTGTGCCCTATTGATGCCATGGAAGAAGAAGAACTCTGTGCAGCCCCAATAGGTGTGCTCTTGGCAGATAGTGGTGGTTGTGCCCGCTTCCTTGTATCACGGCTGGAGGTGGCAGCTGATAGAGGTGTCGGTGCAGTAGACTGTGTGGAAGTAGAGGATGCACGCGGTGTCCATGATGAAGGTCGACCTGCAGAAAAGTTAGTTCGCGCCAATGCCTGTCGATCCTGCACTTCACGTTCATCTTTACAAGCAAGATGGAATAAACGAGTGATATTATTATACTCCTTATATTCTAGAATGGTCTGAATCTCTCTATTTAATCCACCCATAAAACGTACAAGCATAGCTTCATTCTCCTGAACAATACCACATATAATGATGCCGGTTTGTAATTCCTGATAATATTCTTCTACATAAATTTTTCCTTGTCTTAAGCGCTGCAATTTTTTAAGTAATTCACGTTGATAATAAGGTGGAACCCAATGAGTACGCATAACAGTTTTCAAAGCAGCCCAAGTAGCTGGAATGGGATATAATCTACAATGTTCAGACCACCAAACACATGCAAAACTAGTGAAAGAACAAACAGTAGCAAGAACACGTCTCTCCTCATGATATTGTAAACATGTAAACCGTTGTTTAGTTTCTAACTCCCAAGTAAGATATATATCAGGAACATATCTACCCTCAAATGGTGGAATATTCAATTTTAGTTTAGGAAGATGGTCATGAGCTTGTACCTCAGGTGGTGGTGCAGCCCTAGCGTTGCGATGATATGCATGAGGACGACCTGGTGGTGGTGGTGCTGGTGGTTGCACGTAGTTTTGATTTTGATCAACCTCATCCTCGTAATGGTCCTCCACCTCTGCAGTAGTAGCAGGAGCTACAAAAGCATCAACAGTAGGTACACCGGCACCAGAACTTTGACCAGGCTCAAGGGGAACGCGTTGTGCTTGTCTCACTTGATTTGGAAGGCAATGTTGTTGTTGTTGTTGTTGTTGTTGTTGTTGTTGTTGTTGTTGTTGTTGTTGTTGTTGTTGTTGTTGTTGTTGTTGTTGTTGTTGTTGTTGTTGTTGTTGTTGTTGTTGTTGTTGTTGTTGTTGTTGTTGTTGTTGTTGTTGTTGTTGTTGTTGTTGTTGTTGTTGTTGTAGAGGTGCGACGGGTGCAGCAGGCGGTGGAAGACGCGCGAGCAATTCATTAAACTTGTTATCGAGCTTTGTTTCGAATGCCTTCTCAATGCCATCTATCTTCTCCATGGCCTCTTCAAATCTGTTTAGCACATCTTCCACCTGTCCACTCATCATTTGCTGAAACTTATCATGAAGCTCCTTATTTGTCATGTTCTCCCAGTCAGTCTCGTCGGATTGTGATCCTACCATGGTTAGCAGCAATAGAAACACACAAGAATATGATCCTATAGACTACTAGAAAGTGGCAGTGTGTCGGTGTACTAAAGTAGGGGTACCTTAGTACCCCAGACTTGTGCACGGGCAGTTGTAGCACCCTGCGGCGAGGCCCGCCCAGGAAGCGCGAAGAGAAGACCAAGCATTCAAGACAAGGCCCCCGACAAGAGGAGCTTGCCGGGCCAAGAAGACAAGACCCCGGCAAGAGGAGCTTGCCGGGACGACTAAGCCCATGTAATACCATCCAAGAACAAAGTATACGAGACAGAAGATCGAGACCCCGACAAGAGGAGCTTGTCAGGAAGGCCGAACCCAGGCACCACAAGAGAAGCCCGCCACGGCGCGCCATGCGCCCCGGCAAGGCCTGATAGCCGGCAAGCTATCAGGCACAGGAAGACGACCCCCGCGGCAAGCCACTTGCCGCGGCAAATCGCCACCTCAGGACTGCGCTCCAGCTCACCCGCCCACGCGTCGCTCCGGGGTTTCCCCCAAGGGCACGTGGCGGGGCACCGCGCAGCCTGGGGTATGCGGTGGCATGCAGCCACCACCGTGGCGAGCGGTGGCGCACCTAACGGTCCGCCTCGGTGCTGTCCAGGCGACCGTGACGGGCATTTAATGCCCTTGTCCCCTACCGTCAGAAGTAGGTATGATAACACTGTGCCGCACTGTAGCGCCACTGTTCCCGCACTGTTACAACTTCCACCCCTTTTACACTTTTACCCCTTTCTCTTACGTTGACACCTGTCGGTGACCCCTTTGCGCTATAAAAGGAGGCCCGTGTGCAACGTAGAGGGGGGTTCGGAGATTCGGAATCCAGACAGCCATACGCTCGGTGTAGCTAGCTCTCCAAGCTCCCGAGCTCCCCAGTTCAATACAACCAAGCAGGAGTAGGGTTTTACGCGTCCATCGCGGCCCGAACCTGGGTAAACCGCCCGTGTGCTCGCCTCGATCTGCTCTCCGTGCTCCCTCCGCCCCCCTCACCGGACAACGAAAGGGGCTCCGGCCCCATAGGTGCTCGCGGGGGACGCCGTCCACCCCGACACAGTGTGTCACAAATCCGTCAAGCAAATCTCAAATTCTTACTAGTTCTTACCCAACAGCGGGAGGTGATAGGCAACCGTTGTAGTCAAAACTATCAAAGCTTGGATAAAGCGATTACCAGGGAGAGTCAAACGCACGACGTAGATGTATGTGGAGCTGGAAAGGCTTTATAATATGGTAGAAAAAAAGGTCAACAATAATCAATTCAGAGATGCAAAGTTGAATAAACGCTCAACGATGGTACTGTGCTGGTCCTAGGATAGACCGTGCTAGAGACGCGAGCCTAGAACACTAACAAAATCACGGCGCTGCACATAAGCAAGGAAAAAGGACACTCTGAAAATTCTGTTTTTGCTCTTTTTTTGCGCTCCTCTTTTTTTGCAAAAAATCACTATAATGGCGTCTCAAAACTCTTCCCAAGTCAAACTAACAGGATAGGCACGAAATGTTTTTGGATTTTTTTTGGAAATCGGGGCTGCGACAATGAAAAAGTGCGACAAAAAATCACTATGATGACGAGTGTCTCAAAAAACTCCCTGGGACCTAAAAATAAGATAGGGAAAAGCTATTTTTGGTCGCCGAAATTTTGGCCTAAAAACTGCCCGGGGGTCTCCGGACATTTTTTTCCGAGACCTATTCAGGCAAGAAAACACGAAACGGAAAATAGATGGATCTCGAAAAAAAACCTAATATGAAAAGAACTCGGATTGGTGGTGGATATATGGTGGTAGGATATGGCAGCGGTGGTGGTATATGGATACAGATCGGTGGTGATATATGGATATGGATTGGTGGTGGTATATGGATATGGATTCAAAGCGGTGGCGGATAAGCGGTGGTGGTAGATGGCAGGAGCGATGACGATGATGCGGCGGCGGCGTAACAACTTGTGAATAGAACTCGAAACTCTAGGGGAAACTAGACGCTAAGACCAACAACTTGACATGACGATGCAACCGCAAATTCAACAAAGCAAAATACTAAAAAGACTATGCAAAGGCTCAGACTGGTTCGGATATGATGAACTAACCCTTTTTTTGGCTTTTTCGTGGACTGTAGGTTTGAACAACAGACTCGATCTAAACTATGAAAAACTGTAAAATCTCACCGAGCAACCTGGAAATCTAATACCACTTGATAGAGGCGAAGGTGTCCCATCATTCGATGAGATGGTGATTATCGTTTCGGAGGAGTAGACTTTCACGATCCGAGTACGAACATGCGAGGACGTCACGCCTTAGCAATCGCTAAACCAACTCCGAGAGGTTATTGACCACGCCGGAGCACGATCAACCTGACCACGAGGGTATGTTTCCTGCAGCTAGCGAAGAACAAGCAAGAAACTAAGATTGCAATCTGGATATTGCGAATATAAGAGGAAAGCTTTATTAATGAAGATGGGGTTTTGTGACACTTTTGTCTGGTCGTTGAACACAAACGAAGTACGCCAAGTTGCAGCTATGGCGAACTTTTGATCCAAACAAAACCCAAAGTCTAAATGATGCCCTAAGGGCTGTATATATGGAGGAAGAAGGGGAAATTCGTGGCCCTTGGAGGAGGGGTCTGAAACCAACCCTAACCCTTGTTTCCCCACACATATGGACTCTAAAAACAGCCTACATTTAAGTATTTCGAAATTACATGGGCTTGGCCCAATAATAAGTTGACGCAGCACCTAGAATAGCCTCTGGACAAAATTTATGAAGTGGCATCTTGTATATTCCTCCAAGGCTTCATGCACTCATTATGGTGGCTTCAAAGTCCTGAAATCATCACCAGAAACTCTGTTCTTGTTTCCCTTGCGCATGCCATCAACTCCATGCTTGTTCTTGCTCCAATGTTCATCCTTCTCCAAGCTAGGCCCTTCATTTTTAAGCAAAACAAATGTATCCAATTTAGGCAGCATCATATTCTCATGAACAATAGAATCATTACCAAGAAACAGAAGTACATAGTAATTTAATTGGCGTGCGCGAGCTCTAGTAATTGGTCCAGTATGTATAGTAGCAGGGGCTGTGGGGTGTAACAATGGTATTGATGTCCTGATCAGGTTTAGAGGGGAGAGATTAGAATAGAGTGAGGTCTAGAGAGAAAATCACTACTCATATGCACATGAGACAAACACATTCATATCACAGCACTCAATTCAAACAAGGGCAGACAATCGATCTAGCTACCATTACAAAATACTCAGACTATTACTATATACATGGGGGGGTATACTACTGATAATTTGGTGGTCGACTAGAAATTTTGATCGGTGGAAGACACCATGATATCTGCTCCAGCTTCGTCTTCATAATCATCATCACTATCAAAATCGGCGTCGTCGATGATGATGTAGTCTTCCGAATGGATGTCCTCTCCTGGTGCGGGGTCTCCCATGAATACTCCTAGCTTGTTCTTCAGGTCTTCATTCTTCTCCATCAGTACTGCAATTTCCTCTTCATATCCATCGCGTGTAGACTTGAGTTCCTCTTCAAGCTCCATGTTCCTGGTCATCACTTTCTTCAGGTCTAGTATGCTGGCGCACATTTGGTTCTCCTCGCGACGAATATGCTGGTTTAACTCCTGGATTTAGGCTGCAATTGACTTGTCCCTCCTGGTGCAAATCATCTCCCATTGCTCATCTCGGCGCCCACATATCTGGTAGATGGTGTCCTTAAGATCCTTGTGATAAACTTCGCCGATGCGTCCCATGGCGTTGTGGGCTGCCATGCTCTTTCCTAGACTCCAGGTTGGTGCATCAAAGGAAAACTTATGGGCTCAGTAACTGGCGTGAAGGTCCTTCCTGGAACATGAACTCGAATCATCCAACGCTCCTCTTTTGGTAAAGTGGCGGTGTAGGTCCCGGTGAAGCTTGGTATTCCAATGTTCAGGTACCTAGTGGCTTCGTTCAAGTGTCTTCCAAAGGGTGTGTCTTCATCTCGTTGAGCAAACTTGTTCCTTGGGTCCGCCATTTATAGAGTGGAAAATGGAGAAGAGTCAGAAATGAGTAGAGAAGAGATTCCTATAGCTCGTCTTAGTGGTTGCGTCCTACAGCCAGCGTGTGCTCTGATACCATTTTGTAACGATCCGACCTCAAACGGTCAAATCGCGGTGTATAAGTGTCATCCCTCGATCGGTAATGCTGACACACACAGTACTTGAAGGATTTATAACAAAGTTCAATCACACACTTATTACATCAAATGTCTCAAAAGAGAACTTACTACAATAATATGGCTAAAGGCCATCTAAATAAGATAACAGCGGAAGCTTCGAAGATAAATGAGTCCATCAACTCCAACGGCATAGCTGAGTGCATGACAACGACCTAGTGCACCTTACTCTTCGTCTGAAAACTCTGCAACATAATACATTGCAGCTCGAAACGGGTCAGCACATGGAATATGATAGCAAAATAACACTATAGAGCAATGGACATATAACAACTATAATTATATGCATATATGGCTGGTGGGGGCTCTATGGTTATTATTTTGCGTAAAGCCAATTTTTTCCTATAACAAAGGAATATATTTTATTTTACTACTAAGTTGGTTGATAAACATTGAGAATGGTAACCCCATCTCAATCCCAAAATAATAATTCATAACCCAACAAATTAATTAGATTAAAGTGATGAGATCAACATAATAATTCAAGTACCAGATACTCATGTTGTCCATAACCGTGGACACGGCTAATCAAGATTAGTTTATACACTCTGCAGAGGTTTGCGCACTTTTCCCCACAAGACTTGATCTCCTCTGTTGTATTTTCTCGCACCGCATGATGTTTGAGAAACGGATGACCGAGACACAGTCTTTCCGAAGAGGTCCCCTTAACCGATAGATAGGCCGGTACACCTACAATCCCCTACATCTGCTAGCCCATCATGGAAAGGATTCCCACAACTTACTCAACTATGCCAGAGCCCATAATGGCTTGTGGCCCCACACGGAAGTTTCTAGCATGAATAATCTTATGATCCCTTTGAGCCTGGGTGGCAAACCATAGGAAAAATCACACGGATACCCTGGGATTCTCCTTTGGACAGCACTGGATTACCCCAGGTGCCCACAAACAATCCACCCAGATGTGTGTTAAAGTAGGCACCTTAAATAAACCCTTAGTTCATAAATATACTCACATCTATCATGAATCACTCAAACCAAACTATGTCTAAGAGCATAGCATAGCAAAGTATAATAAGCATAACGTAGTAACTCTCAGGGTTTGAATGAAAGGGCAATAGGTACTACCTCAACAACTACTTCCCAATACCCACATGTTAAACAGATCCTACTCATGCAATGTTTGAAGATTGAAACTAATGCATAAAAACTGGGTAATAAGGGATATGATCAAAGTGTTACTTGCCTTACTTGCCTTGCACGCTTCGCACTCCGGAAACTCTATAGTGAACAAAAAATAACATACATAAGCAATAAGGCAATAAATGCAAGGTAAAACTCAGATGAAAAGAACCAAACCAAAAGTTAAACTAAACAGCTTCGATTTGCAAAAAGAATCACTCAAATCGGAGCTACGAAACTCAAACTACGATCAAAATAAGTTCGAATTCAAATCTTCTTATAACCAAATTTTAATTTGTCAAAACCATATTCAAGTTGGTTATCTAGAAAGAGGGGAACAAGATGAAGATTTTGTGTTGGTTTCATTGGATTTTGACGAACGAGCAAAAAGTTGCGACGGTTTAAACATCAGGGGCTAATCTGCGATAAAAATAATTGTGGATAGGTCCCTGGGCGAAAATAAAATAAAATAAAAACCTAACGAACGAACGTTTGCTATCAGGGACAAACGAACGAATACGTTCGCTAACAGTGACATTTGAGTGAACGCTCGCTAATTAGCGAACTTGAAAAAGTCCGATATAAACCGTTGAACCGAAAAGAAAACCGACAAAACCAAAAAAACCGATCTAGGTTTTATACCTAAAACCGGCGAAAAACCGGCGAGACGGCGGCGGTGGCGGCTCCGGCGTGGGCGAAGCGGCGGCGGCTCGCTGCACGGGCAGCGGTGCGGTGGCACGGGCGAGGCGCGGCAGCGGCGGGCGGCTGGCGGCGCAAGCGGTGGCTGCGGTGGGCGGGCGGCGGCTGCGGTGGGCCGAGGTGGGGAGGAGGCGGCGGGGCGGCGCCTTATAAAGGCCCCAAGGGGCGCAGCGGCTTGGAGAAGGTTGCGGGGCGGCGTGTGTCCGACCAGGACACGGCGGCGGCAGTGAGGCTCGGGACTTTATCCCGAGTCGGAGGAGGAGGCGGCGGGGGCTGGTGGGCCGGCCTGCTCGGCTGGGCCTTCGGCCCAGTCGGGCAGCAAGAAGATTTAAAAAAAAAAATTCCGCCCAGATAAAATCCTAATAAAATATAAAGAAATTCAAAAAATACCAGAAACAATTTTCACCGTCTAAACCTAATAATTAAAACAGTGAACATTTTTCTGGCCTAAAATGCAATTTTAAAAAATGCATATTTTTCTAATTCAAATAAAATAACAAATAAAATCCAAATAAAAAATGAATTTGATTTTGAAATTTCTTCACCAATATTTCTCTCTTTTGAAGAAGCCATATTATCTTCTCTTTTATTTTTTTATTATTGGAAATAATTGGAGAGAAAAAAATTAAAACCAAATTGATCCTCTTTTCAAATTTGAGAAAAATTCAAATATGAAAATATGGGAAATCCCCAACTCTCTCCTTGGGTCCTTGAGTTACTTAAGATTTCTAGGATCACAAAAAAATGCAAATAAAATAGGATATGCATATGATGATCTATGTATAACATCCAGATTGAAAAATTGGGATGTTACAACAATGGTGGTTCATGAAGACATTCACGTCGAAGATAATGATGTGTGAAGACATTCACTTGAAGACAATGTAGTTCAAAGATATAGTTTCTTCTGTAATTTCATTTTCTTCTTTCTTGAGTCATAGGAACCACCGAACTGTTAAGTGGGGTCCTAGTGAACAAAGTCGGAAAATTGATGTCATGTTCAACCTAAATCCTATGTCTTCGAGTGAAGACAATGAGAAACATCTTATCCAGAGTTGGATGAGTCAGCTTTGCTTGTAGCTCAAGTCAAGCTGCCGCGTGTGTTTGAAATCCGATCATTGGACGCGTGTCGGTTCCTTAGTGACCCAGGGTCATTTCGGACATATCATGTCGGGTTGCCTCCTGGCTATAAATAGACGACCCCCTACACCATAAGTCAGTCGCTTCTTAGAGTAAGTGCACGGCTTTTGTCGTTTGAGAGCAACCCACCTCTGAAGCCTTTGAGTAGAATCCTTGCGAGGACAAAGGCCAAAACACCCAAAGCCCAAAGACTGTTTTGCATCACTAAAGTCTTTCTGTTCGCGTGATCTGAAGACTTATTACACTTGAAGACTGTGCATCTTCCAGTCGGTTAGGCGTCGCATTCTGAGGATCCAAGAGCCATTGTGGATCGCCAGTGAACGAAGTCTGTGAAGGTTTGGAAGTCTACCTTGAAGACTTACCAGAGTGATTGGGCAAGGACTAAGTGTCCTTAGCTCAAGAGGAATAAGGTGAAGACGCGGTCTTCTGAGTTCAATCTCAGCCTCCCTAACCAGACGTACAGTTGTCACAGCAACTGGAACTCGTCAACCAAATCTTTGTCTTCATTAAGCTACTGGTTCTATCACTTCAATCTTTACTTCCTGTTTAGCTTCGTGAAGTCATTGCTTGCTTGCCCAGTTTGACTTCACTATGTCAAGATATTCTCTCTGATTGCATATGTGGCTTCACACTGTCTTCCTATTCTGATCTACTCTACCTAGCAGCTAATTGTCCTCGTGCTTACCTTGAAATGTTCCTTTGACTATAGTCTTTCTAGTGTAGTTCATCTTTTGCTGCATACTGTGTAGGTGTTGTTTGCTTACTAGTCTTCGAAGACATTTCATGTCTTGAAGACTTTCATAAAAATTGCCTATTCACCCCCCCTCTAGTCGATAATAGCACTTTCAATTGGTATCACAGCAAGGTGCTCCCTTGTTCTGTGTGATTCGGTTTAACCACCTAGAGTTTTAGCTATGTCGACTACAGGGATAATCAAAGTTTCCACTGCGTGCCCTATCTCTGATAGCACCGATTTTGCCCCTACTAGAAGAATAAGATGCGCATACCTCTTGAAGCCACTGACATTGATCTCTGGTATGTCGTCAAGACTAGCGTTCCCAAAGTTGGTGAAGGCGTCACCGCTGTTGATGTCAAGAGGTTCGTGCAACTGGACTCAACCGCCAAGAACATCATCTGAGGTCATCTGTCCAAAGGGCAGTATGGCCGTATGAGTGCTCTGAAAACTACGAAGCTAGTCTAGAACTGGCTGTCCAAGGTCAACGAAGGCATCTCAACACAGAGAGACTCAAGAATAGACGTGCTTCTCAATCTCTTCAACCGATTCAAGATGAATGATAATGAGAATGTCTAGCTCACTTTCGACGGCCTCACTGATATCACAAATGAGCTTCGTGCACTTGGCGTCACTGAGATCACCAAGCATGAAATAGTGAAGAAGCTACTAAGATCACTCGACAACTCATTTGACACTCTGGCCTTGATGATCCAAGAACGCCCTGACTTTAGAGATCTCGATCCATGTGACATACTTGAGAGGCTCAACACACATGAATTCCAGCTATCTCAGAAGAAAGATATCTATGATCCCAACTATGGCCAATCTCGTGCTTTGAAGGAAAAGGTTGTATCCTCATCTGAAGAATTTGACTGCAGTTCGGATGATCCTGAAGACATAGGAAAAGAGCTTGCAATGCTTCTGAGAAAGTTCCAAAAGTTCTCCAAGAAGAGTCGCTTCGAAAAGTCTTTAAGATCCAGCTCCAAGAATGATGAGGCTTCCACTCGTGACTACAAGAAGAGGACATGCCACAAATGCAAGAAGCCAGGACACTGTATATCTAAATGTCCTCATTGGGACAAGGAAGCAAAGAAAAATAATAAGAGCAATGAATATGACTCCGACGATAAGAAGAAGAAGGAATCCTCAAAGTCACCTTCAAAGTCTCCTTCAAAGTCTTCATCTTACAAGAAGATCTCATCTGGCAAGCTACGTGCACTCATTGCCAAGGAAATGGATTCAGAGGAGGAGTATGCTTCTGAGGAGGCAAAGGTGGAGTCTGATTCAGGCATGGCAAGCCTGGCTCAAGCTTCGGCATTCGTCGCCAAGTCCATCTTCAACATTGAATACAATGGTTATGATGCCGACGTTGAAGCAAATGATGACGATGATTCTGCTCCCACCTACTGCTTCATGGCATGAGGTGCTAATGTAAACTCTCGTGATGCTTACTTCCACACCTCCAGTGAAGATGACTCTGATTGTGAATCCAAATCCAGCTATAAAACTCTTGCTAAGATTGCAACTGAACAACAAACAACCATGGAAAAGATTAAAAAATTGTTAGACAAAAGCGATGACTTGTTGGACGAGGAAATGAATCGAACTCAATCCTTAATCAAAGACATCAAAAATCTTTGAGTTAAGTACGAAGAACTTGAAAGTCATCATAAAACTCTCTCGGCCTCTCATGAGAATCTTTCCTATGATTATCATCAAAGGAAGCAAGATCTAGAGAAACTGGGAGCGTCACATAAAGATCTTCAAAAAGAAAACGATTCACTACTCACTAAACAAATCAGTTATGCTCAGGAAGATTTTGTGCTACCTTGCTTCAAATGCCTTGAGCGTGACAATGCTATCTCTATTGCTGAATGTTCTACTACTTTTGAGGTTGCAATATCTTCAACAGTTGATGTGGTAACTAACCCCTCTTCTGAGGATATGAAACTATGTTATATCGACTACAGGGGGGTGAATAGGCGATTTTTACAAATTTGTCACTAAGGAATTTCAAGGTGAGGAAATTCCTAAGTCACGGACGACTAGCAGCGGAATAAGTACTCAGATGCAAGCATAACAGAGCAGTAGCACAGTCATCATGAAGAAACGAAAACAAGCACATAATACAAGTAGCGTAAACACAGGATAAGCAGGCTGAATACAAACTGATTGAAGAAATAGGATTGAGGAAATTGAGTAAGTCTTCAGTCAAAGTCTTCGAACAGTAACGATCAAGTACAACAGTATATGAATGAGGAAATGGAAGGGTTGAGGAAATAGAACCAGTAGCTCAGTGAAGACAGTGATTTGGTAGACCAGTTCCAACTGTTGTGACAGTTGTACGTCTGGTTGGAGCGGCTAGGTATTTAAACCTGAGGACACAGTCTCGGACACACGATCCTCGCCGTATTCTCCTTGAGCTAAGGTCAAAGAGACCTCGCCCAATCACTCGTGTAAGTCTTGAGATGACTTCCAAACCTTCACAAACTCGGTCACTCGACGATCCACAATTTCCTCTTAGATGCTCTAGACCATGACGCCTAACCGTCTGGAGGATGCACAGTCCTCAAAGGTAACAAGCGTCTGTTCCACACAGGAACAATCTCTTCAGTGATGCTCAATCACTTTGGGTTTGTAGGTGTTTGGGTTTGGGTTTTCCTCACTAATGATTTTCACTCAAATTCCTCGGAGGATGGGATGCTCTCAATAATAAGTGTCAGTTTCTCCCGGAGCAGGGGCTATTTATAGCCTAGGGAGCTGCCCGACATGATAACACATAAATTCCCTTCAATGATATGACCGTTAGGTGGGTAGATATTTTGGAACAGCTGGTGCGTAGCACAGCAGTGATCGAATATTTGAGTATCAAATTTCTCAGGGCTATCATGTTCCTCACTTGTAGGCAATCCGCACTGGCGAATTCCTAACTCCTCAGTCAGAACAAATTCCTCAGATTCCAGAAGATCTTCGTCTCTGTCACTGAAGAAATTGACTGAACTGTATGAGATTTCCATTGTCTTCACTCGAAAGGATTGGGTAGGTGTAGGATTTTGAGATGAGCATCACTTGGAAACTTTTACTTAGTTTTAGGTCGACCCCCTTTAACAGTACGGTGTTTCCTATAACTCAAGAAAGAGAAAACGAAACTATGAAAACATAAGTCTTCACGCTTCATATTCCTCACATGAATATCAAGTCTTCACGGTCACACCAATTTCTTCACTTTCTAAGTCTTCAGGAAGCCAAAGTGTTTAGCTGAAGACATTCATTTCTAGGGGTCGAATTTCTCTGTAAATATCAAACTCCTCACAGACTTATAGACCTGTGTACACACACAAACGCATTAGTCCCTTAACCTATAAGTCTTCAATACAACAAAATCACTAAGGGGCACTAGATGCACTTACAATCTCCCCCTTTTTGGTGACTGATGACAATATAGGTTAAGTTTTCAACGGGGATAAACATATGAAGTGTAAATACAGATATTGAGGAATTTGATTGCAAGATATAGAAGATCTCCCCCTAAAGATGTGCATATTTGAGGAATTTGCTTTGAATAGCAAATGCACATTGTAGAGTAGAATCATGGAGATCTCCCCCTGTATCTTGTAATTCATACATGCATTTAACATATGATATGAAGAATTTGAAATGCATGATGAAATATGGTGACTAATGTAATTCAACATGCATGCATTAACATATATGAGGAAACTGCATGCAGAAAAACAGAGCAAAAGTATTAGACCACCATCAGACTTAAGTTTACAACTCAATCCAACAAATACTTCAGAAGAATGAGAGTTGTAACTTAGCAAAAAAACGCCCATATATAGAGACCCGCTTGAATACTAACTCAAATTTCTCCCCCTTTGTCATCGAATGACCAAAAGGGATGAAAAATGAGGACTAACGCCCCTGAAGAATATCATCATGAAGTCCATGGAGGAGCGCCAGCGTTGTTGGGGTCGTCCGTTGGAGTAGGGTCTGCCGCAGTGTCGTCCAAGTCTTCATGTTCATCGGTCTCACGCGATGAAGAATATGAGCTGGTCACCAAGTGAGGAACTTTGACCTTATTGAATTTCTTCGAAGGTGGCTGAGACCAGTCAAAGTCCTGCTTGAAGCCCATCTTCTTGAGATCTTCTTCACCGTAGAGGTGAGACAAGACAACCCAGGTGCGATAAAAAACTTCATGCGGATAGTAATGGTTCTTCTTCACAGTGTTCTGCATGATCGTCATGTTCTGAAGAATTGAACCAAACTGACGCTTGACCCACTTGAGGTTGCGATCGACCTTCTGATGAAGACCAAGGAGAAGCTCACGATCAGTCATCACCCTTGGAGCAGTGGCTTGAGGAAATTACTTTGAAGCGTTTGCGGCAGAATCATGTGTGGCAGAGTGATCATTGGTGGAATAGGATGCAGCTTTGCGAAACTGTCCATCCAATGGACGAGTGCCTTCATCAATGACAGCAGCCTTGCCCTTCTCATCCGCTGAGGAAATAGTCCTTTTGAGGACTTCAATTGGGGGCTAATAGTTGAGATGATTTTGAAAGTCAGCCTTGTAATGAATTAAAGACCTTGATCTGATGAACCTCATAATCCAAGGAGCGTAAGGCTTCAATTCGAACGGTGACAGGGCGACATTTGCCAAAGTCCTCATGAAGAAATCATGGTAGTTGATAGGGATACCATGTATGATGTTGAAAAGCAGATTCTTCATGATGCCAACAACATCTTCTTCATCAAAGTTGTGGCCCTTGATCGGACTGAGGGTTTTGGTCAATATCCTGTACACAGTCCTTGGCACATAGAGCAATTCCTTGACGAGGAATTTGGTCCTTGGAGCTTGGCCTGGCTTCAAAGGCTTCATCAGCACTTGCATCAAATGGTCTGAGAGTTCAGGTTCAGCATAGATGAGCCTTGCACCTTCAACAGGAGGACTGACTTGGACGACATGAAGCAATTCAGTGGCTGGTGCTTTGTAGTGAGTATTTTCTATCATCCAGTCCAATACCCATGAATTCACATCTTCAAAATTGCCAGTGATGTCGAATGAGTTCTTCATTCTAGTCGCAGATGTCGGTGCAGAAGTTGAACAGCCCAGCGTCATGAATAACACTGAGGACTGGGGTGAAGGAAGGTAGAGACTCCATGTCAACATGAGGAATTTGCTCATGGTCAAAGATCTTGTCCTTATCGAATAGCAGTGAAGAATAGAAGTTCATCTGGCTAGCAGTACGAAAACTCTTGTGTTAAAGACGAGCAGAGTCATATGGATTGTAGTCAGTGAAGAAAATGTGCTCATTGAAGAAATTTTCAGCCTTGAACTTCTGTTTCTTGGAGAAAGGATTCTGTGGCTTGGGCTGAGGATTATCAGTCGATGTCTTCACAGCCTCTTGAATCACAGACTCTGGAGCCGCAGGGTGAGGAATTTCAGGAACAATGTCATCATCAATAGCCTGGGTCTCCATTTCTTCAGCAACATTTACATCAGCACTAGTGGCTGGAACTTCTTCAGGAATAGTGAGAAGAGATGCTTGATGTTCTTCAGAGCCCAGGTGAATTTCTTCAGTTTGAATCAGGGACTGAGGAATCTGTTGCAGAGTGGTGTAAAGTGGTGAATTGGGGTGATGACTTTCCTAGTAGTCATCATTCAGAATTGGCATTGAACACCCAATATCCACATCTTCTTCTTCTTCATCTAATTCTTCAACGCCTACCTCTTCAGCTGTGAACTGAGGCATGGGCGATGATATTAGTGGAGTTGAAGTGACGTTGTCAACTTCAATTTCTTCATCAATCTACTCTGCCGTAGCAGCAGAAGGTTCTCTTTCATCAGTTTCACTTGGAATCATATAATCTTCACCAAAGGGAACAATCTCCTTTGATGGCATGCTTGATAGAGGAACAACGTCTATGGGATTTTCATAGGAGCTTGTCAAAGTCTTCACTTTCTTCGAAGCTGGAGACTCTCAGGAAGCATAAGCTTTCCTTTTCTTCACAGCTGCTCATTCTACAACCTTGGTTTTCTTCACTTCTGATGCAGAAGGAAGTGAAGGACTTCTTGTCTGTGCAGGAGAGTAGAGGAAATTGGTGCAGTTTCTTCATGCACAACTAATGCAGTTGCCCTAGCTTATTCAGTTTCCTTAGACGCAGCAGCAAATGCTTCAAATGGCCTGGCTTGTTCCTCAGGCGCAACACTAGAGGTTGCCTTGGCCTTTCCTTCAGCGGCTGGAATTTCTTCATCAGCCCTGGTGCTTTCAGAATCATCAACAGCCTGATTGTCATCAGCTGTGCTTGCATGTTCTTCATTTTGCTGTGCAGAAGCTTCAACCTGAGTAATTTCACGTTGCGTTGAGGCTACAACATTTGACATGAATCCCTTCGCCATTCTGACGAACCTGACCTTGGCTCCCAGCCAATCTGCACGGTATGCGTCAAATTCATCACTAAGTGCTTTGATCTCAGTTTGTATGGCCACTATTTCATCAGTTGTAATTTTGACAACATTCTTCTTCAGAAATCGCTCCTTCTTGTACTGAGCTTTCTTCAGTTGCCTGGCCTTTTCAAACTTCCATTTTTCTTCGCCTATGAAGGCAGTCAACATATGACTTTGGCCAGGTGTGAGAATGAAATCAGGCATAGGAGTGTTGGGGGTCCTTGTTCCAGAGATCAATGAAATCAAGGATCAACATGGGATCCAACATAAGAGGCACATTGCTGCCTTTGGCTCTAGAGGCCCTTTGATGTCTGTCTCTGATGATTTTTGCTAGTTACTCATCATTAGCTTCGTCTTCACTTGACTGTACATGGAAGGCAACTTGCTTCTTGTGAGTACTTCTTCTTGTGCCTCGTCCAGCAGTGGCCTTTGTCTTCAGCAAAGTTGGGCCTGTTGAGGGCTGAGGAGGAGCTGAAGAACTTGTAGATGCTCCTGAAGTAATAGAGATGCCAGTGTTCCTTTGGCAAGAGGCGAGATGCGCAGGTGTTGAGGACTTTGCAGCAGCAGCTGAAGGTTTTGCAACAGGGGGAACTGGAGCTGCTTGAGGAATATGAAGTGAGGGCTTTGATGAGCTTGGCCGTCAAGGCATTGCTGAGGAATTGGGCTTGTGCGCAGGCTTCTTGGGCATAACCTTCTTGGTCTTGCTAACAGAGGCCTCAACAGCGGCAGCAACAGAATCTTCATTGAATTTCTTCACTACTTCTTTGGCCATTTTGGCCAACCTGGCTTGCCGTTTATCCCACTCCTTGGGAAATTCCTCACCTCTTCTGATGCTAGAGGGATCAGCAACTTGGCCTGGTGCGAGTGGAGGTCTTGGGCATGGAGGGTGTACTGCGAATTTCTTCATGTACTTGGGAGTCACATATCTGTACTCCCTCCATTCTCTGGCCCATCTCTTCTCTATCCTCTGTATGCGCACCTTGCGCTGATTCTTGTTCTCCTTACCATGTTTGGCTTCATCAGGAGTGCAGTATTCCTCATAGATGTCATCTGGGATCTCAAAAGCAGTGTTTGCTTCTGGTCTCTTTCCTCCCTTCTGAGGTCTTTTTTTTGACTGGGAACTGTCGGGCAATACCCCCACAGTAGATCAAAACTTTATTAAGAATGAAAAACAATTACAACAGTATGATTACAAGGAGTAACCAGAATACAAAAGAAAAGAAGGAAAGCTTACAAAGACAAACTTAAGGGGGAGGAAAGAGATCCATTTCAGTAAGTCATCCTTGTAAGCAGATTTGATTCTGTGCTGCATTAGGCTAATATCATGCCTGAAAGCACTTCTCCATTTATTGAAACTTGCCCTCTCACTTCTGAACACTTTGGCATTTCTGATGATCCAAATATTCCAGCAGGCAATGATTCTGTTGAGCATGAAGCTATTTTTCAAATCCTTGTCTCTGAACCCTTCTTCTGAGATCTTTTGTTATCAACAATTTTATCCAGCTGAGGATTTTGAACAATGGAATTACGAGGTATGCAATTTGTCTTCGAGGAATGCTACATATGACTTAAATTGATGAGAACCTAGAGATTCAGCAATGGGCATGTTTACCTATGAACAGAGTATAGGTGCAAAGAATTTGGAGATATGCGTTCTCAGAAGTTTTTCAAAAGAACAAGTTTGAGGAATTTGACCAGGAATGTCTTGAGGAATTTCACTAAGCTGTCTTTGACTTAGGTTCCAGAGTTGTATAGATTGAAAATCCACACAATTGAGGAATATTGAGGAAAAACGTTGCTTAGAGCAACAAATCATGAACAAATGCAATTGTGGTGTTTAAGAGTGTGGAAGTTGAAGAATAAACACCTTTTCAAGATTTTGTGGAAATCATCAGAGTCAACAAGGGGAGTAAAAATAAATTGTATTTAACCTTGGCGAAGAACACGACGAAGTGTGAGTTGTAGACGGGAAGTTCGTCCGTTCAGATCTTCCACACCCTAACTTGGCGGAGGAAGACAGCTATGGCGGCGGCGGAGTGAAGATTTCCGCGGCAGACGCGAGTACGACGACGACGTGGTCGAGGCAATGAAGCTCTTCCTCACCGGCGATGATGGAAGTAGCGACGGCGCTAGGTCTGAGAGCTCAAACGAGGGGAGTGAGGTCGAGCGGGGTAAATGAGGTCTGAGGAGGGTGAGGGGTATTTATAACCAAGGTGAAAACCCGCTCGTCCGAAGAAAATGGACGAACGTTCCCCTCACCCTTCTCATCCTAGCGACAAGTGTCACCCACGTACAGTGAGGTGTAGATCGTGTGAGATCCTGGGTGAATAGGATAATCATATCGTGGGATGTGGAACGGTTTGAGTGGCAAAAGCCGAAAATTCAGATAAGAATATTTTAAAGTTTCAGTCGCAAATTCTTCAGCTGACAAGGACACGGTGAAGGTTTTGAACGGGTTTCAAATAGAACCCACATGAAGAATTTGTGAACAGACTGGGTTGAGTTCAGCATAGAGGGGAATAGATCCAATCACATTCACTTAGCAGAAAGTTCAACTAGAAGAATTAGCAATAAGTGAATGCTGTAGAGGACATAAAACTCAAATATATATATAGTCAATGAAGAACAAGGTCAAAAAGAGTGAAGACATTGCAAAGATGAAGAATTTGAACAAATGAGGAATTTCAAAAATGAAGAATAACTCAAATTGAAGATTTTCAACTTTTGTTGGTGGCGTGACCCACCGTATAAGAATGATGATTTCAGACGCCGCGTACAATTGTCGTAGGGCTCTGAGAATCAAATTCTTCATTAATTTCTTCACACTTAGAGGGTTAGTCTTCATTGATTGAAGAAAAACATTACTTCGTGTGTTGCACATCTAAGTCATCAATTTTTCATAAGTGTTAGGATGTGTGTCCTTTTCAAAGGACATTCAAAGATTCTAAGATATTTAGCTCACACTACAACTTGCTAAATCTCTTCTCATCCAAGGGCTTTGTGAAGATATCGGCTAGCTGATCTTCAGTCTTCACATGCTCGATAGAGATGTCGCCCTTCAACACATGATCTCGAAGAAAATGATGACGAATCTGGATGTGCTTTGTCTTCGAGTGCCGAACTGGGTTATAAGCAATCTTGATGGCACTCTCATTGTCATAGTAGAGAGGCACATTCTTCATATTGATGTCGTAGTCCTTGATGGTTTGCTTCATCCATAGCAATTGAGCACAGCATGAACCAGCAGCAATGTACTCAACTTCAGCAGTAGAGAGTAATACGTGGTTCTGTTTCTTCGAGGACCAACATACCAAGGATCGTCCGAGGAAATTGATGTGCCGGATGTTGACTTGCGGTCCACACGATCACCAGCATAGTCAGAGTTAGAATATCCAATGAGATCAAAAGCCGAGCCCTTGGGATACCATAATCCAAGTGTTGGAGTGTGAGCTAGATGTCGAAGAATATGCTTCACAGCCATATGGTGTGATTCCTTCAGTGTAGCTTGAAATCGGGCACACATGCAAGCACTAAGCACAATATCTGGCCTAGTGCACCTATATACAATAAAGAGCCAATCATGGAGCTGAATACCTTTTGATCAAAGTCAATACCATTTTCATTAGTGCATAGATGGCCATTTGTGGGCATAGGGATTTTGACGCCTTTGCAATCTTGCATGCCGAATTTCCTCAACACATCCTAGAGGTATTTCTCCTAAGATATGAAGATGCCATTGCGCTATTGATGAATTTGAAGACCTAAGAAGAATTTCAATTCTCCCATCATAGACATTTGATATTCCTCACTCATCATATAGGCAAATTCGTCACTATAACGTTGGTCAGTACAGCCAAAGATAATATCATCAACATATATTTGGCACATGAATAATTCATCATCATAGGTTTTGGTGAAAAGAGTTGGGTCAAGTGAACCGGGTTTGAAGCCTTTCTTCATGAGGAATTCTTTCAAAGTATCATACCACGCCCAGGGGACCTGCTTGAGGCCATAGAGGGCCTTATTGAGTCTGAAGACTTTGTCAGGATGTTTTGGATCTTCAAAACCTGGGGGTTGAGCAACATACACTTCTTTCTCAAGCTTACCATTGAGGAATGCACTTTTCACATCCATTTGATATAAGATGATATTATGTTGGTTAGCATAAGCAATCAATATGCGAATAGCCTCAAGTCTAGCAACAGGAGCAAAAGTTTCATCGATATCAATTCCTTCAAACTATGTGTAGCCTTGAGCTACAAGCAGAGCCTTATTCCTCAAACAAGCAGAGCCTTATTCCTCACCACAAGGCCATTTTCATCTTGCTTGTTGCGGTAGATCCATTTGGTGCCGATGATATTATGCTCGCGTGGGTCTGGCCGCTTGACAAGTTCCCAGACATTGTTGAGCTCGAACTGATGTAATTCCTCTTGCATCGCTTGAATCCACTCATGCTCCAGAAATGCCTCATCTACTTTGGTGGGCTCTGTGATAGAGACAAAAGCAAAGTGCCCACAAAACATAGATAAATGTGAGGCCTTTGAGTGTGTGAGAGGACCTGGTGCGTTGATGTCACTGATGATTTTCTCGATATGCACTTCATTTGCAATGCGAGGATGAGCGGGTTGACAACATTGAGTCGGCTCAACATTTTCTTCACGGCCATTTTCCTCAGGTGCACCAGCATGATGTTCTTCATGTTTTGGAATAACTTCTTCAGCAGATTCTTCGGTAGGAATGACATCCTCAGTAGCCTTGAACTTGATGGATTCCTCATGTGTCTTTTCATCTAGCGCAGGAGGTAGGTGATCTCTTTGCGAGCCATTAGTTTCATCGAATCGCACATCTACAGTTTCAACAACCTTGTGATGAACGGTGTTGAAGAGTCTGTAGGTGTGCGAGTCCTTTCCGTAACCAAGCATAAAACCTTCATGTGCTTTTGGTGCAAATTTAGAATTGTGATGAGGATCTCTAACCCAACATTTAGCACCGAAGACTTTCAAATAATTCACATTGGGTTTCTTGTCAGTGAAGAGTTCATATGAGGTCTTTTGAAGAATTTTTGAAGATACAACATGTTGATGATGTGGCACGCAGTATCAATTGCCTCAGGGCAAAAATGACGAGTCGTCTTGTATTCATCAAGCATAGTGCGAGCCATCTCAACAAGAACCTTGTTCTTGCGCTCCATGACGCCATTCTGCTGAGGAGTATAAGGAGCAGATAACTCGTGAGTAATACCAAGTTCATCAAGATAGTCATCAAGAGCATATTCTTGAACTCGGTCCCATTGTCACTTCTAATGTGCTTGATCTTCACACCAAAGTTGGTTGAAGCCCTCGAGGAAAATCGTTAAAACACTTCCTGCACTTCATATTTGTAAGTGATGATATGCACCCATGTGTAACGAGAATAGTCATCAACAATAACAAAGCCATATAAAGATGCAACATTTGTGAATGTGGCATAATGATTAGGGCCCAAAAGATCCATGTGAAGCAATTCAAATGGACGAGTGGTAGTCATGATAGTTTTTGAGGGATGCTTGGCCCTGGTCATCTTTCCAGCTTCACAAGCTCCACACAGGTGATCATTGAGGAACTTGACATCCTCGATGCCAATGACATGCTTCTTCTTTGCGAGCATGTGCAAGTTCCTCATTCCAGCATGACCAAGTCATCAATGCCATAGCCAGCCTTCTGAAGCTTTTGCAAGTAGACATGTAGCAGGTTGTGGTCCTGTAGAGAAATCAACAATATACAAGTGTCCTCTCCTAAAGCCTTCGAAGACTTTGGAATTGTTAGCTTCCATGATCACAACACAACGATACTGGCCAAAGACAACAACCATATCAATATCACAAAGCATTGAGACAGACATGAGGTTGAATCCTAAGGACTCGTGATAGAGGCAAAGGTGTCCCGATGTTTCGATGAGATGGTGGCTATCGTTTCTGTGGGAGTCGACCTTGACGATCCGACTACGAACGTGCGAGACGTCGCACCTTAGCAATCGCTAAACCAACTTCCGAGGGTTATTGACCACGCCGGAGCACGATCAACCTGACCATGAGGGCCTGTTTCCTGCGAGCAAACGAAGAACAAGCAAGAAACTAAGATTACAATCTGGATATTGCGAATGTAAGAGGAAAGCTCTATTAATGAAGGTGGGGTTCTATGATGCCTTGGTCTGGTCGTTGAACACAAACGAAGTACGCGAAGTTGCAGCTATGGCGAACTTTTGATCTAAACAAAACCCAAAGTCTAAACGACGCCCTAAGGGCTATATATATGGAGGAAGAGGGGGGAATTTCGTGGCCCTTGAGGAAGGGGTCCGAAACCAACCCTAACTCTTGTTTCCCCACACCTACGGACTCTAAAAACAGCCTATACTTAAGTATTTCGAAATTACATGGGCCTGGCCCAATAATAAGGTGACGCAGCACCTAGAATAGCCTCTGGACGAAATTTATGAAGTGGCATGTAGTGACTTAGCTTTTTGACATGTAGTGCAGCGAGCAACAAAACTCTCAACATCTCGTCTCATCTTTGGCCAAAAGAAATGTGTAGCAAGTACGTCCTCCGTCTTCTTCACGCCAAAGTGTCCCATTAATCCTCCTCCATGCGCCTCCTGCAACAACAAAAGACGAACAGAGCTAGCTGGAATGCATAGCTTGTTAGCACGGAACACAAAACCATCATTAACAACGAACTTGTTCCATGTTCTTCCTTCTTTACAATTCTGCATTACATCTTTAAAATCAGCATCATGCACATATTGATCTTTGATGGTCTCCAAACCAAATATTTTGAAGTCAAGTTGTGAAAGCATAGTATAGCGACGAGACAAAGCATCAGCAATAACATTTTCTTTACCCTTCTTGTGTTTAATGACATAAGGGAAAGTCTCAATGAATTCAACCCATTTAGCATGTCTACGATTCAGTTTAGCTTGACTTTTAATATGTTTCAAAGATTCATGATCGGAATGTATAACAAATTCTTTGGGCCATAAATAATGTTGCCATGTCTCTAAAGTCCGAACAAGAGCATATAATTCTTTATCATAAGTAGAATAGTTCAGACTAGGCCCACTCAATTTTTCAGAAAAGTATGCAACAGGTTTGCCATCTTGTAATAACACACCTCTTAATCCAATTCCACTAGCATCACATTCAAGCTCAAAAGTCTTATTAAAGTCAGGAAGTTGAAGTAAAGGAGCATGTGTCAACTTATCTTTCAATACCTTGAAGGCTTCTTCCTGTGCGGTACCCCAAACAAAAGGCACATCCTTCTTTGTAAGCTCATTGAGAGGTGCAGCAATGGTGCTAAAGTCTCTCACAAAACGCCTATAGAAACCAGCGAGTCCAAGAAAACTCCTCACTTGTGTGACCGTTTTGGGCTGCGGCCAACTCTCAATAGCTTCAATCTTGGCTTTATCAACTTCAATTCCCTGTGGAGTAACAACATAGCCAAGAAAAGACACTCGGTCGGTGCAAAAGGTGCACTTCCCAAGGTTACCAAACAAACGTGCATCACGTAGAGCATTAAAAACAGCACGTAAATGTTCCAAATGTTCTTCCAAAGATTTGCTATAAATCAGTATATCATCAAAATAGACTACCACAAATCATCCAATGAAAGCACGTAAAACTTCGTTCATTAGTCTCATGAAAGTACTAGGTGCATTAGTTAACCCAAAAGGCATGACTAACCACTCATATAAACCAAACTTAGTTTTAAATGTTGTTTTCCATTCATCTCCTAATTCCATACGAATTTGATGGTATCCACTACGCAAATCAACTTTGGAGAATATTGTAGAGCCACTCAATTCATCAAGCATATCATCTAGCCTAGGAATAGGATGACGATAACGAATAGTAATATTATTAATGCCTCTACAATCAACACACATACGCGATGTACCATCCTTTTTAGGCACTAGTATAATAGGAACAGCACAAGGACAAAGAGATTCGCGTATATAACCTTTGTCGAGTAGCTCTTGTACTTGACGCATAATCTCCTTCGTCTCCTCTGGATTGGTATGGTATGGTGCGCGATTGGGTAATGATGCACCGGGAATTAAGTCAACTTGATGCTCAATCCCTCGAATAGGTGGTAATCCCGGTGGCACGTCTTGTGGGAAGACATCAGCGAACTCCTGCAAAATGTTAGTAACAGCAGGAGGCAAAGAGGAAGACACATCCTCGAATGAAAATAATGCCTCTTTGCACACAAAAGCATAGCAAACAGATTTGCTAACATCTAGATTATCAATATCAGATTTGGTGGCAAATAAACATGCACTTTTCAATTTAATTTCAGAAGCAACACTAGATGGTTTATTATTAGGCTTCATTTGTTGCTCAAATTCTTTTGCCACAATCTGATTTTCACTCTTATTTTGCTCCTGTTTTGCTTTATTAGCTCTATTAATATCATCTTTCAAAATGGAATCAGAAGTCATGGGAAGCAAAGTAATATTTTTGTCCTTATGAACAAGAGTATGCTGATTGTTTCTACCATGGTGTACAGAATTTTTATCAAATTGCCATGGTCTACCAAGTAATAAGGAACATGCTTGCATAGGTACCACATCACAATCAACATAATCAGCATATGTAGAGATACTAAAATGCACACGAACAGTACGTGTTACCTTAACCTTGCCGCTGTTGTTGAACCATTGGATGTAGTAAGGATGTGGATGTGGTCTTGTGGTGAGAGATAGCTTCTCCACCATCTCCATGCTAGCCAAGTTGTTGCAGCTCCCTCCATCTATGATGACGCGAGTAGAACGTTCCTTCACAACTCCCTTTGTATGGAACAAATTATGCCTCTGATTTTGCTCAGCTTGTGTAACCTGCACACTCAAAACACGTTGAGCAACTAAACATTCATACCTGTCAGCATCTTCAGCAACCATGTATTGCGTCTCATGATCAGAATCATCTCCACCGTGTTCTTCATGTGTAATAAGAGCCAAAGTCTCCTCATCATAGTCACTAGTGGACTCATACCCACCATCCTCAGTAACAATCATCACACGCTTAGATGGGCATTCTCTCGCATAATGACCTCCACCCTTGCAATGTCGGCAAATAATATCATGTGTTTGCCCTGTTGATGCCATGGATGAAGAAGAGCTCTTTGCAGGCCCAGAAGGTGTGCTCTTGGCAGATAGTGGTCATTGTGCCTGCTTTACTGTATCACGGTTGGAGGTGGCAGCCGACGGAGGTGCCGGTGTAGCAGAACGTGTGGAAGTAGATGATGCACGTGGTGTCCATGATGAAGGTCGACCTGCAGAAAAGTTAGTTCGCGCCAATGCATGTCGATCCTGCACTTCACGTTCAGCTTTACAAGCAAGATGGAATAAACGAGTGATATTATTATAATCCTTATAGTCTAGAATGGTCTGAATCTCTCTATGTCGGTGTACTAAAGTAGGGGTACCTTAGTACCCCGAACTTGTGCACGGGCAGTCGTAGCACCCCGCGGCAAGGCTTGCCAGGTGATCGCCGAAACTCTCCATGGTCCCTTTTTGGGCCATCCAAGAACAAAGTCTTTGAGCCAAGGCCCCGGCAGGAGGAGCTTGCCGGGAAGGCCACCCGAAGAGAGCAAGGCTCCTCTTGCCGGGACGGCCGCTCGAAGCACAAGGCCCCGGCAAGAAGAGCTTGCCGGGAAGGCCGACCAGGGCACGACAAGAGATTCGCTGCGACGCGCCACGCGTCCCGGCAAGGGCCGGTGAGCAACAAGCTCTCGGGCGCGACAAGGCATCAACCGCGGCAAGGCGCTTGCCGCGGCAAGTCACCACCCCGCGCCTGCGTTCCAGCTCATCCACCAACGTGTCGCTCTGGGGCCATTCCAGGCGTACGTGGCGGAAGGCTGCGCAGCCAGGGGCATGCGGTGGCGAAGCAACACTGACAGGATAGCCGTCGTGGCAAACGGTGGCGCCCCTGATGGTCCCTTTTCTGCACTGTTTGGGCGACCTAGACGGGCATTTAATGCCCTTGTCCCCTGCCGTCAGAGTTAGGTATGATAGCACTGTGCAAACAGTTGTACCCAACACAGCGTTTTCCAGTTTTACCCCCGCCTACGTTGCCACCTGTGGGTAACCCCTTGCGCATATAAAAGGAGGCCCCATGTGCAACGTAAGGAAAGAAGGAGGCCACTCACGCTCGGTCTGATTAGTTGCCTGAGTGTACTGTAGCAGTCAGCGCTCCCGAACAAGAACACAATACAAACCACAAAGCAGCAGTAGGGTTTTACGCATCCGTGCGGCCCAAAGCTGGGTAAACCCCTTGTGTGCATCGTCTCGATCCGCTCTTCGCGCGACCTCCGCCCCCTGCCGAACCAGAAAGGGGCTCGGTCCCCATAGGTGTTCGTGGAGGCAGATTTCCCCCGACATCTATGGCGCGCCAGGTAGGGGGCGTCGAGGTTGTGTGAACCTGATCCGGCGTCTGCACAGGCTAGATCTCCATCGTCTTCATCGACATGCCACCGAAGGAGAAGGCTCCGGAGGTGGCTGGTCCGTCCGCGTCGAACCCACCGCCCCTGGAGCAAACGGGTGGTGGGGACGGCACCAGCGGCGGAACGGGCGTCGCCGAGCCAGCTCATGGTGCCACGGCGTTCGAACATGCACCACTCCCCTCTCAGGAGGCACGGGACCAGCAGCGTCTTGGCACTCACGGTACCATACGCTCGCTGGACCCAAATTGAGCTGGCGGATCCCAGGGTGCTCAAGGCCAGCATACACACCAACGCGCTGGCGCGAGCGTGGCGCGACTGCCTGGACCGGGTGCTGCTCCTTCTAACATAGTTAGAAGTTCTAGCACATCCCGCTCCACGCGCCGTTCGCCACCGCTGCCCGCCACTCCAGCAGAAGCTCTAGCACGAGCTCAACTGCTCCTAGACTACCCTCCAACGGCGGACAAGCTCGACGAATGGAGGGCCACGATACAGAGTCTCATCGGCTTCACTAACGGTGACACCCCGCGGCAGCACAGTGCGTCGCAGCCGCGGCAGGTCGGCCAGGCGAGAACCGATGGCGCCATGACCGGTGGGGGTGCGACCACCGTGCATTCCCCTCCCCAAAGGCCAAGATCGCCGACTCGCCAGAACCATCACGACAACGACTCCACCGCGTCGTCAAATCCGTGAACTCGTCGCGATCAACGCCAAGTTCTTCACGAATGAAAGCAAGAGGACGCTCGTACTCGCATCGAGCGTCGAAGAGAAGCGCGGCGTCAATCAGACCAGCGCGCTGAGCCCTCTGTCGACATGCATGCGCCGGGGGGACCAGGCGACCTGCCGTACGCGGTAGGCTGCCCTGCGTTCACCCGTGAGCTGCGGCAAGTCCAGTGGCCCAGCACGAAGAATTTCCAGCCAGACGTACCAGAGAAGTACGACGGCAAGTCGCATCCGTCAGAGTTCCTCGGCATCTACACCATTGCGGTGCAGGCTGCTGGAGGGCGAGACGACAAGATCCTTGCCAACTACTTCCCGCTGGTACTCAAATCCAACGTCAGATCCTGGCTCATGCACTTGCCGGACATCTCCATAACCTCCTGGACAGACTTGTGCCATCAGTTTGTTGGCGCCTTTACAATCGGCCACAAACCCCATGGCCAAGCGAGCGACCTCCATCTGCTCGTCCAGAAAGAAGGGGAACCCTTGCGCAAGTTCATCCAGAGATTCAGCCGCGTACACTACAACATCCCAGACGTCCACCCTGCCGCGGTCATCAGCGCGTTCCATCAGAACGTGCGTAACCGCAGGATGCGGGAGGAGATGGCGATGTGCAAGATCAAAGACGTCAGCGAGCTATATGCCCTGGCCGACAAGTGTGCACGTGTTGAGGAAGGAAGGAAACTCCCCGGAGAGAACACTGGAGCAGGAGAATCTGACAGTGAGGATACCGCCCCGGCAAGGAAGAACCGGCGGCGGAGCAACAGGAAGAAGAAGAGCCAAGAAGTACTGGTTGTTGAGTAGTCCGGCGATGAAGGCGCCGCCAAGAAGGCCCAGGCTGGTAGCTCCGGCAAGGAGGTTGCCGGATGCACCAACTGCCAGGCCGTGGCTGTCGCCGGCAAGCAGGACGGCACCAACAAACAGTACTGCAAGATCCACCGCACCAAGGGCCATGACCTCCAGAGCTGCAAGCAGGTCGAGCGGCTCGTCGAGCTGCAAAATGCCGAGTACGAGCGACGCGACAAGGAGAGAGCCCGGGGAGGTGGCGGAGGATCCGGCATGAAGCGCCCCGGCCAGGGAGGACGCCGCGACAAGGACAAGCAGCGGCAAGCAGACAGACCTCCCCGCGGCCGCGACAAGGACGAAGACGACGACGAAGACGAAGACATGGATGATGTCGAGACCAGTGAGCAGGAGTTTCAGAAAGCCACGGGGGTCTTGTGCATAGACGGTGGTGCTTCTCTGCATACTTCTCGCCGCCAGCTCAAGCAGTGGGCGCGGGAAGTCAATGCAGCGGAACCACCCATCGAGTCACGCAAGCCTCTGAAATGGTCCAGCACGCCTATCATCTTCGATATTGAGGACCACCCTGACCGCACAACTGCGATCGGGTGCTTGCCGATGTTGATCTCACCAACAGTCCGCAACCTCAAGGTCACTAAGATGCTAGTCAATGGCGGGGCCGGCTTGAACCTGATCTCCTCCGCTGCGCTCCAAAAACTCCATGTCCCCGACAGCGAGCTCGAAGAGACCGGCACGTTCCAAGGAATCAACCCGGGAAGGAGCAAGCCGAAGGGGAAGATAACGTTGCCAGTGACATTTCGCAGCAAGCTGAACTTCAGGACAGAGAGGATCACTTTTGACGTTGCCGACTTTCCATTGCCCTACAATGGAATTCTCGGCCGTCCAGCGCTCGCCAAGTTCATGGCGGCCTCTCACTACGCATACAACATGCTCAAGATGCCAGGCCCGAAAAGCGTCATCTCTGTCCCTGGCGACAAGAAGGATGCCCTTATCTGTGCTGACAAGATCTACCGGGAAGCGGAAGCCGCAATGGATCACAAGCCACTTGCCGCTGAAGCTCCCGGAGGGAAGAAGAAGACCAAGCCTGGCAAGTGCTCTGGTGCCCACTCCGGCAAGCGCACCTCTTCGGAGTGCTGCGCTACCGTACAGGACGCGCCATCGAGCTCCACCAGCAAGAGTAAGAAGTCAATGGCAGCCCCGGCAACGACCAAGAAGGTGTCCGCCAAGGAGGACGGCACTGGTGGTACCTTCACCATCAGTGCCACTCTCGACCCCAAATAGGAAAGCGCGCTCGTTGCTTTCCCGCGGGCGAATGTCGATGTGTTTGCCTGGCAACCATCTGACATCCCCGGCGTTCCCAGGAAAGTGATTGAGCACCACCTCGCCGTCTGTCCTCATGCGCGGCCCGTCAAGCAGAAAGTCAGGAAGCAAGTGGTGGAGCGCCAAGAGTTCATCGCAGAAGAGATCAAGAAGTTGGAAGCGGCAGGCCTTGTCAGAGGTGTGCTCCATCCGACGTGGTTGGCCGATCCTGTTGTCGTGCGCAAAGCAAATGGGAAATGGAGGCTTTGCATCGACTTTACAGATGTTAACAAAGCTTGTCACAAAGATCCCTTTCCCTTGCCGCGCATTGACCAGATTGTTGACTCCACGGCCGGATGTGACCTGCTTTCATTTCTTGACGCATAATCAGGATACCATCAGATCTTCATGGCTGAAGAAGATGAGGAAAAGACCGCATTCATCACTCCATGTGGCACGTACTGTTTCGTACGGATGCCTTTCGGTTTGAAGAATGCTGGTTCGACGTTTGCGAGGGTTGTCCATACCGCTTTTGAGCCACAAATCCACAGAAATGTGGAAGCCTACATGGATGACATAGTGGTCAAAAGCAGGAACAGGGCAACCCTGATTCAAGATTTAGAAGAGACCATTACGAACCTGTGCAAGATTAGCCTCAAGCTCAACCCCGAGAAGTGCGTGTTTGGAGTCCCTTCCGGCAAGCTTCTCGGGTTCTTCGTGTCTCAGCGAGGAATCGAAGCCAATCCAGACAAAATCAAGGCCATCGAGCAGATTGAAGCACCAGCACGCGTCAAGGATGTACGAAGGCTTGCCGGCTGCGTCGCGGCTCTCAGCAGGTTTATTTCCAAGTCTGCAGAATGCGCCCTGCCATTTTTCAAAGTTTTGAAAAAGGCGGGTCCAGTGAAATGGACTCCGGAAGCGGAGGCTGTGTTGCAGGACTTGAAGAAATACCTGTCCTCCGCTCCAATACTTGTCGCGCCTAAACCACAAGAGAAGTTGCTGATGTACCTGGCGGCAACCAATCAAGTGGTTAGTGTTGCGTTAGTAGTGGAGAGGGAGGCAGATGATGAGCTAGCAACCGCGGCAAGCGCGTCCAGTGACAAGCAGGAGGCTTCCCCGACAAGCTCTGGCCCCGACAAGGATGAATCTGCGCAGGAGCGAGTGGAGGTGCAGAAGAAGAGAATGGTGCAGCGCCCAGTTTACTTTGTCAGCTCCCTTCTGCAGGGGGCTAGGTCAAGGTACTCTGGTGTGCAGAAATTGCTTTTCGGCCTTCTCATGGCCTCGAGAAAGTTGCGCCATTACTTCCAAGCACATGAGATTACAGTTGTCACCCGCTTTCCGCTGAAGAGGATACTGCAGAATCCAGAAGCAACAGGTAGGATTGTCGAGTGGGCACTGGAACTGTCAAGCTTCGGTCTCAAATTCGAGCGCACTTCAACTATCCAAAGCAGAGCATTGGCGGAGTTCATAGCAGAGTGGACACCGACACCAGACGAAGAGATCCCAGAGACGAGCATCCCCGTCAAAGAAGCAAGCAAAGAGTGGCTGATGTATTTTGATGGTGCCTTCTCGCTGTAAGGCGCCGGTGCTGGCGCGTTGCTTATCGCGCCCACCGGAGAGCATCTCAAGTACATAGTCCAGATGCACTTCCCCAAGGAGTAAGCAACCAACAATACTGCAGAGTATGAAGGTTTGCTTGCCGGTATCAGGATCGCGGCAGAACTTGGGATCAAGAAGCTCATTGTCAGGGGTGACTCGCAGCTTGTCGTCCGCCAAGTGAACAAAGATTACCAGAGTGCGTTGATGGAAGCGTACGTTGATGAAGTGAGGAAGCTAGAAGAGCACTTTGACAGCCTGCAAATGGAACACATTCAAAGAGCTGAGAACGACATTGTTGATGGCCTGTCAAAGTGCCCAGCACTTAAGTTACCTGTGGAGCCAGGAACCTTTGTGCTCAAGCTGACTCAGCCATCCGTAACACCATCAACCGGACAGTGCAAGAAGAGGAAGTTGGTCTCCGGCGACTATCTTCCGGCAGAGCTCCCCGGAGCCGCCGCCAAGAAGGTCCCCAAGATCGACGCCAAGAGTGCTGAGGAGCAGTCTACTCCGACAAACCCAGGGGTTTGTTCCGTAGAAGCAGGCGCTCCCGACAAGTTTTGCTCCGGCAAGCTTGCCGGGGAACATCAAGCTCTGGCTGAGCCCCAGATCCTCGCCGTAGAAGCGAACGTTCCCGCAGCAGCAGATGTGCCTTCAGTCCTTGTTGTCGAGCCACAGGCTCCAGCATGGGCGCAGTGGACTGTCCGTTTCCTCCAGAACGGAGAACTTCCCGAAGAACAAGAAGAAGCGGAAAGAGTAGCCCGGCGCTCAAGTATGTACCAGTTCGTCGACAACACACTGTACAGAAGAGGCGCAACGGTGTGAAATTGAAGTGTATTCCCCGGGAAGACGGACAAAAGCTGTTGGCAGAGATACATGGAGGCATATGTGGTCACCACATTGGCGCAAGAGCACTTGCCGGCAAAGCGTTCCGGCAAGGTTTCTTCTGGCCGACAGCCCTCCAGGATGCAACTTCACAAGTAACCAAGTGTGAAGCGTGCCAGTTCCATTCCAAGCAGATACACCAGCCAGCTCAAGCTCTCCAGACGATCCCTTTATCCTGGCCATTTTTGGTCTGGGGGCTCGACATCCTCGGCCCCTTCCCCCGAGCTGTCGGGGGCTTTGAGTACTTGTACGTCGCAATCGACAAGTTCACAAAGTGGCCGGAAGTGGAACCAGTGAGGAAGGTGACAACACAGTCAGCGGTCAAGTTCTTCAGGTCGATTGTTTGCCGCTTCGGGATCCCCAACAGGATCATCACCGACAACGGTACGCAATTCACGAGCCGCGCCTTCATGCAATACGTCCAAGATCTCGGCGCCAAGGTCTGCTTCGCTTCTGTTGCTCATCCCAGGAGCAACGGTCAAGCGGAGAGGGCCAATGCCGAAGTGCTGCGCGGGCTCAAGACCAGAACTTTCGACAGGCTGCACAAGTGCGGAAGAAACTGGATCGAGGAGCTGCCGGTGGCTCTTTGGTCGATCAGAACGACGCCAAATCGAGCCACTGGCCAGACACCATTTGCTCTAGTCTATGGAGCAGAAGCAGTTACCCCCACAGAACTCGTATACGGGTCACCTCGAGTGCTCGCTTATGATGAGCTTGAGCAAGAGCGGCTGCGTGAAGATGACGCGCTGCTCCTTGAGGAAGATCGTCTTCAGGCTGCTGTGCGAGCCGCTCGCTACCAGCAAGCTTTGCGTCGCTACCATAGCCGCAAAGTTAAAGCCAGAAGCTTCAAGGAAGGCGACCTTGTTCTTCGGCGCGCTCCGTCCGCCAAGAATCACAACAAGTTGACGCCGAAGTGGGAAGGCCCTTACCGGGTGAGACGAGTCACGAGGCCCGGCGCTGTCCGCCTTGAGACCGAAGATGGCACTCCGGTGAGCAACTCCTGGAATATGGAGCATCTTCGTAAGTTTTACCCGTAAGGCGCGGTTGTCGGACCCCGTCCGGCAACCACCCTTTTGTACAAGTCTTGCCGCTGTTGCATGTAATCCTTTGTACAAAGCCAGGCGCAGACCCTGAGCAGCAGTAAATGAAGCGCTGGCGCCCTAAGTTTTAGCATGCATGCTGAGTCGAGTCTCGTCCTTGGTTAGGGTTGATAGTGCCTAACAGCTGCTAACCCCTAGCTTAGAGGTCGGGTCTGCGTCCTTTTTTCCTATTCTTTCGTTTCCCTTGGTTCGCAGGGTTTTGCATATCCTGGCCAGACCGCTTAAGGACGAAGAAGAGAAGAAGGGCGGACCAGCATCTGGTCCCCGGCAAACCAGTGTTGCCGGGGGCTGCAGGTACAAAGATTCGCCCGCGGCAAGCCAAAGTTGCCGGGGGCTGCAATCCCAGATAAGTTTTTCATCCCTTGTCATGCATTCTCTTATGAACTGAGGAATGCGAAAACCTTGTTTCTTCCTAAAAAGCTACCGTGCTCCCTTAACTCTGGGCCCCAGAGCGCGTTCCTGGGGCCAGTTTTGGTAGTAGCCTCGGCGGCAAAGGGACGGAATGAGGAGCCCGAACCCGCCTCATCCCTACCTCCGCCAAAGGCGTGAGAAAGGTCGAGTGGCGCGGGAAGACGGCAGGGCCTGTTGCCGGGCAAAGAAGTGTCTATCTTAACGATATAAAGGACTCGCTCCTTGGCGTGGGTTTTACCCGCGGGACAAATGGCCCGGCAAACATCCCCTTTTCATTAAAAAAAACATTCCGCTCAGGTACAGTTCAGAGAGAATGAAAAACATGAGAGATGGGATTACAAGCTTTAAATGCAACTAAAGCCCGAGGGCTTACAAGTTAAAAAGAGATAAGGTGCTCGTAATCCCTTTCTTGTCTCTCTCCTCAGGAGGTAGGACAAGGAGGCGAGAAGGGCAAAAGGGGCGCCTAGGCGAGCTACGGGTGGCAAAAGACACCAAGAGAACACCCCGGGGGCCGTCTGAAAGCTGGACGGTGACGGCGGCGCCGGAAGCAGGGCTCGATGAGGCGGTAGGATGCCAGCACGCTGTCGAGGGCGCTGTGCCCCCGTACTCCGAGTTGACGGCCTTGCCGCCCGCCCTCTTCCTCTTCCGCAGCCTCCCTACGCCAGCCGCCAAGGAGACGACCCCGAGAAGCTCAAGGAGCCGGCGACACGGATGATGGGGTCGCCAGAGCCACACGGAGCCGCGACCGGCGCCTAGTCGGACCCGTCATCCCGACGACCGCTACCCTCGTCGTCGCTGTCGCCCCCTCCTCGTCGCTCTCGCTCGAGGAGGAGCCTTCGCTGTCAGAGGAGCTATCCACGCAGCACCGGGCTCGGGTCCCGTAGCACCCAAAGACCTTGACGGAGAGGAGATCACCCTCCATCAACTTAAAATGGAGGGTGAACCCCTCCATCAAGCTGTGGATACGGGCGAATGTCTTCCACCCTCGACCAAGATACATCACGCCGGGGGCTGGGGACTCAACGTGGACCCGCGTGCCGCTGATCCTGCAGCCCCTCATGCGCAGTCTTAGCGTCTCGGGTTGTTCCATCTCCATCACGCTTGCGAAGGGAGCCGGGAGACGGAGGCGACGACGAGGCACCCGGCTCAGCCTGACGAAGAACTCGCAAGGGTCGTCCCCGATGTGGACCGCCGTGAGAAGAGGAGCCGCCGGCGGAGGCGAGGCCGGCGCGTCGCCCCGTCCGCCTCGTCCCCGAGCGCCTCGGCCTCGTCCACGACCTCGCCCCTCCCCCTTCCCCTTACGGTTGGCTCTGCCACCGCGGGTGCAAGGGGAGGAGGGGCGCGTTGCCAAGCGGCGACCCTCGCCGCCACCGATGAAGGACCAGGGTTCCCTTTCTCCATGGCGAATGAAGAGAGGGGATCAGAAGCTGAAGGGAAGAAAAGATGAAGGAGTGTGGACTTCCGTCGCCCCCTCTTGCTCTTTATAAAGTAGCGGGGTGGGGGCTCGGCCGCCCCGCTCAGCCAATCAAGACGCAGGAAGAGCAGGCGACTGGGACCGGCCTGCTGCCTCGACCCGCGACGACCCGGTTTCCTGCCTCCACCGTCCGCAACTCCAGGTGCATGGAAGCCGCGTGGCTGGCGTGCAGGACCAAGGCGACGGATGAGGCGACCTCCCCCCGCCCCGTGATCGTGGGGAGCGGACGCCTCGGAAACCGTGCCTCGGCCCCGTCCAGCAAACGAGCCACGCCTCCACGCCTCCCTCCACTTATGGAGATGGCGCGAACCGTCCCCCTTTATTGCGACGTGATGCATGCCTGCGGGGCTCAGCCCCGCGCACGCCGCCCACGTCACGCACACCTCTCCCCACAATGCCGTGTTCGAAGCGTACCGTTCGGGGAGGGCGTGGTGGATGCAGAAGAAGATGCAGCGTGACCCAGGCCACGCGTGCCCGTGCACTGTTTTGGGCCTGGCCCAACAGCGCTCGGCACCGTGTATGGCCCAGGCCCGGGGGCTCCTGCCGGTGTACTAAAGTAGGGGTACCTTAGTACCCCGAACTTGTGCACGGGCAGTCATAGCACCCCGCGGCAAGGCTTGCCAGGTGATCGCCGAAACTCTCCATGGTCCCTTTTTGGGCCATCCAAGAACAAAGTATTTGAGCCAAGGCCCCGGCAGGAGGAGCTTGCCGGGAAGGCCACCCGAAGAGAGCAAGGCCCCGGCAAGAGGAGCTGGAGCTTGCCGGGACGGCCGCTCGAAGCACAAGGCCACGGCAAGAGGAGCTTGCCAGGAAGGCCGACCAGGGCACGACAAGAGACTTGCTGCGACGCGCCATGCGTCCCGGCAAGGACCGGTGAGCAACAAGCTCCCGGGCGCGACAAGGCATCAACCGCGGCAAGTCACCACCCCGCGCCTGCGTTCCAGCTCATCCACCAACGTGTCGCTCTGGGGCCATTCCAGGCGTACGTGGCGGAAGGCTGCGCAGCCAGGGGCATGCGGTGGCGAAGCAACGCTGACAGGATAGCCGTCGTGGCAAGCGGTGGCGCCCCTGACGGTCCCTTTTCTGCACTGTTTGGGCGACCTAGACGGGCATTTAATGCCCTTGTCCCTGCCGTCAGAGTTAGGTATGATAGCACTGTGCAAACAGCTGTACCCAACACAACGTTTTCCAGTTTTACCCCCGCCTACGTTGTGATGTAGGGTGGAACCCTAGATGGCCGATCTTTCACGAAAGGAGCGGATCCCTACGATGAACACGAAGAACACGAGGGGAAACGAGGGGAAACACGAGAGAAACACTCAACCAACAAGAAATAGATCACACATGTGCTAGATCGATGAACACAAAGAGATACACGATGATCCAAGGTCAACAACGGACGATACAAATGGTAACCGGTTCTTCTCCGTGAGGAGGTCTTGATGGGGGTCTTCTCCGTAAAGGATGTCTTGAATCCAAAGTGGATCTTCTCCGTAGAGGGGCCGCGGTCACTCTCGAAGAGACGATCCGGTATGGATGAGCGAAGCTCTATCTCACATATGAGCTAAACCAACGCTAACCTTGGCTAGGAGGAGGTGGGGGAGTTTATATAGCATCTGTCCACGAAGGGGTAAGTGAGGAGGGGATACATGGGCCTCTGGCCCGACTCTGCGTGCAAGCAGGGCGGTAGTACCGGCCAAAGGGCGGTAGTACCGCTCAAGCGGTAGTACCGCTTAGGTTGAGCGGTAGTACCGCTCGTGTCGTCGTGTCGTAGTTTTTTAGTACCGGACGCCTGGCGGTAGTACTGCTCGTCGGTCGTGGCGCGGCAGTGGGGAGCGGTAGTACCGCTGTAGGGAGCGGTAGTACCGCTGGTTCTGGAGCGGTAGTGGCGAGCGGCAGTGGGGGCGGTAGTACCGCTGGTCAGCGGTAGTACCGCTTACGGGGGCGGTAGTACTGCTCGTCCTGGGTCTTCTTCCGTCGTCGCTTCCAGGCTTCCCTCGCGGATGGTGTAGTTGTTCCTTGGCGCTTGCACTCCTCCTCGTCGTCCTTAGTGTTCCGACAATACCTATGCATGCACACGAGTGGAGTGTCAAGTAGTATACCATCCTCGAAGGGGTCAAGTAAGCACGTGTAAAGGAGATGATTCACCTTTGTGTATGTGAAGTAGATGTCGCACGTGTCACTCGTCGAACGGACTCTTGACATGGTGATGTCCATAGGATGCACCGTATCATCTCCCCTCCCTTGGGAAAGATCCGACCTCGGATCGTGATCCTCATCACCATGGAAACGGTTGTCGTAGACGAACTTGTAGTTGGACGGAGTTGAAGACACGGTGCAATCCAAGTAGTCCAAGGTGTCGCCGGAGTGATAGACATGCAAAAAGAGCAAACACAAGCAACACTCGGAAATACAATGGTTAGCGCACATAAAGTGTCCGTCATGTAAGAATGAGTCCGTGCGGTAAGATTGGTCGTGACAAAGCGCATGAAGCTTATCAAGATGATCTAGAATGAGATGCAAAACATTCATGGAAACAAAAGCATGGTGGACAAAGCGACAAATTCGACCATTGTGCAAAATGATGTCATAGAGAGACGGTTCATCAATAGCATGAATATGGTAATGGATGCTCAATATGATTATGTTATCATGCAATTGATGGTAGGCAATATGATCACGAGTTATGAATATGTCATCGAGAAAGATCACAACAAATTTGCTAAGAAAATGCACAAGCTCATATATCATGGATGACATGGGAATAAGTGCAACAAGACAATCATAATATGTGTCAATCCATGCATAGGGTGCAAATTTGTCATGGGTGGTGTTGTACCATAGCTCGATGTCGTGGCACTCCTCAACTTGAAGGTCCATAGGGTTCATCTCCAATGTCGGTCCTCCATCAATATATGCATCATGTAGACAAGAAGAAGGAAACAACAATGAAAGAATGACCCGTCCAATATGTATATATGAGGATGGTTCAAAGTGAAGGAGGTCACCTTTAGGTGTTTCTCAAGGATGATGGAGTTGCACATCTTGTATGCCTTCACATAACCAATATGTGTCGTTATGGTACCACCTTGTGAATCCTTGAAAATGAAAGAACATGACAAACGCTCGGAAAAACAAATGAGGTTAGTGCAAATGCAACACCTATCATTCGTGTGGTAAGATACCCAACAAGTGTTCTCATCATTCTTATCATAAGAAAGGACAAGGTGTGGTATTGTATGAAAGCATAATATACAACTACAACCAAAGACAATAGGCTTAAACAAGCAAGCATGCATCACAAGTAATATGTCCAAGTCTCGACAATCAATAAGCATAGCAAGTTGGCACTCAATACAAGGTGATATGAGATATGCAACTAATGGAGACAAGAGACAAAGATCAAGATGTATCATGTGAGAGGCATGAACATATATGTCATCAACCCAAGAAAGCGAGTAAGAATGGAACATGGGCGATGCATCAAAGCAATCAATCATAGAGATCAAGTCAAGCAAGCTAGTTGTGCGAAGATGCAACGTACTAGAAGGAATCATGGCAAACATGTCATGTGTGCAAATAGTGGGCATATATAATGCACATGACATTTCACAAGCATAAGGGCAAGATATGAGCAAAATAGCATCAATAGCATGGGGCACATGATAAACATGGCAATAGCAGCAAGGATCTCCACCAAGCATGCAAATACACATAGGAGTATCATAATGGTGCATCATGGGTAAATGCAAGCAAGGGTCACAATTGCATGGCAAAATCATAGAAAGAGGCATAACATGCAAAGTGAACACGATAGAATGGGCATAATGTGACAAGTGGTAAATAGCCCAAAGCCGTGTGAGAGCCAAGTAGAAGAGATGCGCGTAGTCCTTGCGCGAAGGGAATGGTGGTAAGGATAGTCCACGGGATCCCAAATCGTCGTTGCTCTCAAGAGCTCGTTTCGTCAACTCATGGGATTGAGATGTTGACGAGTATACGTGCGTACCTACACAAAACAAAGACAAAGGAAAAATTGTGTGTGCGTGGTAGATGTACGCATCATCCATCATGATGCATACGTGCTTGTGTTGGTTAGCACCAAATATCCAATGCTCAAATAAATGAGATGCGTGATATAGAAACATGTCATCCATCATGATAGGTTTGTTATTATGTATGGCATAATGGAGACTCAAAGGATGTAATGCATCATGAGAAATATCTAGAGCATAGTTATTCATGGAATGCATATGGTGCACACAATTATGGGAATCATGTAAAGTATGGAATGCATCAAAATCTCCTAATATGTATGAGGAAACTATGGGGGTCGCCTCAAGAGCATGAGTAGCAACATCACATGGAGAATATTGACAACATCCAAAACAAAGCATATTTGGAACAATGTGATCATGGCATGACATAGTAGATGAATTGCGCAAATCATGTAAAGGAAGCATGGCAATATCATCACATGAAAAACAAAAGCCAATGACCATCATCTCGTCATCTATGCCATAAGTGCAAATGGGATTTATTTTAATGGGGCATGCATAGTTACTATGTTGAGATTGAAATGATGCAATATGGGAGATCTCACTCATAGCATATGACAAGTTCAATGGATTGTCAAACATGATGTGACCAAAAGAATTTTCACAACATATCCTATGAAGCATAGTGTCACAACTAGGAAACTCAACATGCTCATCATCATATTCATCATAAATAGGTAAGTCAAGGTATGAAGAAGTTTCACTAGCATGAAGCATGGTAATAGGTGGGTCAACATCATGGGAGCAATCGATGTCAAGATAGTCCACTAGTGGGACAAGAGAAGCACCATCACCTATGTTACCTTTGGAGTGTCGCTCATGTGTTGTAGGTGAGGTGTTGAAGATCGTCTCGTTGTCATCTTCATCTTGATGGAACCATGTGGGGGGTGCATCATCGTCCACCATGGCCATCGGTTTTCCCTTTGGAGGGATGGACTCGTCGAGGGTAGGCATGTCGTCATGTAGGAGACCTGGCACCGAAGAAGAAAACACACTAGGAGTAGAGGTTAAGTCGTTAGAAATCATGGTGGCCTCACATGCCGTGTCAACTACCTCACTCACTAAGTGTTGTGACTCACTCACTCCCAATATGATGCTCTCACTCGTATGGTTGGTGGAGTCACTCAAATGGCTCTCAGCCTCACATAGGATGTGTGGCATGCTCTCAAGTGTGGGGCTAGTGGTGGTCAAACTCATCCTCTCGTAGGAAATGCTCTCAATGTCACGTATGGTGGAGGCACTCATCTCTCTCACGGGGTGGTGGCTCTCCTCACATGACAAATAGGGCAGGTCAACATATGTGGGTGTCGATGTAGGCGAACTCATGGGAAGTAGGCGAAGATGCCGTACGTCTAAAGGCGAAGATGCCTTGATAGCACTTGGCGAAGATGCCGAAGTGGATGGTGTAGTCGTAGCACCGTCTTGGTGGTGGTCGTCTCGTGATCTTCTCTTTTGCTCATGAAGCTTGGACTTGTACGTTTGCGCTTGTGGAGCATCTTCATGTTGATGGTGTCGTTGTCGCACTTGAGCTCGTAGTAGATGTTGGTCGTTATCGTCGTGCACGTGATGCTTGTAGGTGACTTGCTCTTCATGACGATGTAGATCAGGAACGTGATGGTGGTCGCCATGTATATGTGGACGTGGACGACTTGCGCTTGTGTCGCGTGGGCGCTCCGAAGATGATCGACTTGAACGTTGCCGCCTTGAGGATGATGAAGGGGAAGTAGACTTGATCAAGGCTCGAATCTCCTCCATCCTTGCATCTTGCTCCTCCTTTTGTGCGGAAAGCTTGTTGTCGATGTAGTCCCTTTTCCTTGCTTCGGAGTGATGAATGTCGATGGAGAGGTTCTCGATGCGCTTTTGCAATCTTGATTGTGCGCCTTGCATTTGTCGTTGTAGACCGAAGATGGACGCTTTGGTGATGTAGTTGTTCACGCCGTCGTTGTTGTCGAAGACCGGAGATGAAATGCCTTGCCTATCCATCACACGACTCGAGCAAATATGAATGGGAGAAAGAGAAGAACTTATACCAAATGTACCTTGACCAATGTTGAAGATGGATCAATGATCACTCAATGTGTAACAAGGAAATAGCACAATTGGTATCAATTCTTGTCGGTTTCTCACACCTACACAAGTAAGGCTTGTGGTGGAGCTCGGTGAGGATAGTGGCACAAAAATTTGATGCAAAATGTTAGCAAGAGTCAATAATGTTGAAAGAGATTCACAAATTTGCAAGTGAAACAAGTAGACCAATAGCAAAGAATGGCACACGGAAACACACACACGGATAGATAGATGGGGTCGTGCAACCAAGGAATGAGCACAAAATGTGGAGTCCACGGAAAACGCTCGTGTTGCACAACTCAAGAGAGACGCTAGCACGATTGCTCTATAGGCGGATACGACACTTGTGCACAACCTATGATATGCAAAATGGATAAGCTTCTATCCCAAGTATGCTATAGATGTATGGTTCCCGGTGTTTGATCCAAGATGATCGGATATGACAATCTTATATGCAATGTGGTATCATGCTATGGCACTTGCTTACAAGCTTATTTGCTCTTCTCTTTTGCTTAAAAGCTTATTCTCTTTTTTTGTATGTATGGCCACTTTGCGAAATGCACAAACCAAGATAGCAATTGTGTATATGCGGGAACAATCTTGTGACACAAGGGATGATATGATACCAATATGATATGGTATGTATGCAATGGGAGGTGTAGACCACTAATGTGCACAAGTAACGTTGCCGGGCAATACTCAAATGGCTAGTCTCGATAGGTAAGTGACGCAAAATGGGCTAGGGGTTATCAATGCAATGTGCAAGGGAAATATACAATGGTGTCGTCGAGGTTACCGTCCGTTGCGATGATGAGTGGTGGTGTTCTTGATGTAGATACCAAGATGATGGAGACTCGTCCCTAAGTAGCCGAAACACCTTAGGAAACGGAAAAACCACAACTCAAAATCTCAAGGACAAAATTCAAACGGTGGTAGCGGGAATGTGGTGGTGGTTGCGGAAGCTCAATGGGATTGCCTCTATGCAATGATGGGGTTTTGAGACCAATGCGGAAATCGAGGGTAAATCGGTGTACTATACACGGTGTCGGAGTTGGAAGCACGGTCCCTAAGTAGCCGAAACACCTTAGGAGACACAACTCACAACACAAACAAAATTGGGTTAGGTTGGGATGGCGGAAGTGTGTGTTGGGTAAGTCTATACGGAAGTTATGGTGGTGGTTGATGAAGAAGCAACCGTCCCTAAGTAGCCTAAACACCTTAGGAGACTCAAATCAAAACTCAAACAACCTCAAATGTGATGGGGAATAAAATTGGTTGGGTTGCGGAAGTCGGTGGTGGTTATGCGGAGGATGTGGTGGAAGCCCTAGGCAAAGATGCCAAAGTTCCAAAAATTTTATGGAGTCAAAAGGTGGTGAAACCAAGATGAGGACCTCGGGCACGTCGATAGCTTCAAAACGAGCCAAAGAACACTCAAATCGGAGTTCGGAGTGAAAAGTTATGGGCAAAACGGTGAAACTCGGAATGCTGAAACTGCCATGGGCGGTAGTACCGCTCGGAAGGGCGGTAGTACCGCTTATAAGCGGTAGTACCGCTTGGGATGGGCGGTAGTACCGCTCGTGTCGGGTTTTTTCGCAAAATCTGGCTCCGGGAGGGGCGGTAGTGCCGCTTGGAAGGGCGGTAGTACCGCTTGGAGGTGCTAAGCGGTAGTGCCGCTCGGATGGGCGGTAGTACCGCTCGTGACGGGATTTTTCGACAAATCGAATCGGGACGCGATTTTGGGGCGGAAATGGATGATTTCGTGGTCAAAATTGGAGAGATTTCGTGGATGGAAAGTGGGGAAACTTGGGGAGATGCTAGATCCACTCAAAACCAAGCAAATCCATGGATCAAATCCAGCAAAACATCATCACACCAACAAATCACAAAAAAAATTGGGGCTATTTTTGGTGGGGATTTTCGAATTAGGACGAAAAACAACAAAATCAAGGCTAGAAAACACAACGGGGAGGCTCCAAATTCGTGATAAACCTAAGCTCTGATCCAAGATGATGTAGGGTGGAACCCTAGATGGCCGATCTTTCACGAAAGGAGCGGATCCCTACGATGAACACGAAGAACACGAGGGGAAACGAGGGGAAACACGAGAGAAACACTCAACCAACAAGAAATAGATCACACATGTGCTAGATCGATGAACACAAAGAGATACACGATGATCCAAGGTCAACAACGGACGATACAAACGGTAACCGGTTCTTCTCCGTGAGGAGGTCTTGATGGGGGTCTTCTCCGTAAAGGAGGTCTTGAATCCAAAGTGGATCTTCTCCGTAGAGGGGCCGCGGTCACTCTCGAAGAGACGATCCGGTATGGATGAGCGAAGCTCTATCTCACATATGAGCTAAACCAACGCTAACCTTGGCTAGGAGGAGGTGGGGGAGTTTATATAGCATCTGTCCACGAAGGGGTAAGTGAGGAGGGGATACATGGGCCTCTGGCCCGACTCTGCGTGCAAGCAGGGCGGTAGTACCGGCCAAAGGGCGGTAGTACCGCTCAAGCGGTAGTACCGCTTAGGTTGAGCGGTAGTACCGCTCGTGTCGTCGTGTCGTAGTTTTTTAGTACCGGACGCCTGGCGGTAGTACTGCTCGTCGGTCGTGGCGCGGCAGTGGGGAGCGGTAGTACCGCTGTAGGGAGCGGTAGTACCGCTGGTTCTGGAGCGGTAGTGGCGAGCGGCAGTGGGGGCGGTAGTACCGCTGGTCAGCGGTAGTACCGCTTACGGGGGCGGTAGTACCGCTCGTCCTGGGTCTTCTTCCGTCGTCGCTTCCAGGCTTCCCTCGCGGATGGTGTAGTTGTTCCTTGGCGCTTGCACTCCTCCTCGTCGTCCTTAGTGTTCCGACAATACCTATGCATGCACACGAGTGGAGTGTCAAGTAGTATACCATCCTCGAAGGGGTCAAGTAAGCACGCGTAAAGGAGATGATTCACCTTTGTGTATGTGAAGTAGATGTCGCACGTGTCACTCGTCGAACGGACTCTTGACATGGTGATGTCCATAGGATGCACCGTATCACGTTGCCACCTGTGGGTAACCCCTTGTGCATATAAAAGGAGGCCCCATGCGCAACGTAAGGAAAGAAGGAGGCCACTCATGCTCGGTCTGATTAGTTGCCTGAGTGTACTGTAGCACTCAGCGCTCCCGAACAAGAACGCAATACAAACCACAAAGCAGCAGTAGGGTTTTACGCATCCGTGCGGCCCGAAGCTGGGTAAACCCCTTGTGTGCATCGTCTCGATCCGCTCTTCGCGCGACCTCCGCCCCCCGCCGAACCAGAAAGGGGCTCGGTCCCCATAGGTGTTCGTGGAGGCAGATTTCCCCCGACACTCTATTTAATCCACCCAGAAAACGTGCAAGCATAGCTTCATTCTCCTCAACAATACCACATCTAATCAAGCCAGTTTGTAATTCCTGATAATATTCTTCTACCAAATTTTTTCCTTGTCTTAAGCGCTGCAATTTTTGAAGTAATTCACGTTGATAATATGGTGGAACCCAACGAGTACGCATAGTAGTTTTCAAAGCAGCCCAAGTAGCTGGAACAGGATATAATCTACAATGTTCAGACCACCAAACACATGCAAAGCTAGTGAAAGCACAAACAGCAGCAGGAACACGTCTCTCCTCAGGATATTGTAAACATGTAAATCATTGTTCAGTTTCTAACTCCCAAGTAAGATATATATCAGGAACATATCTACCCTCAAATGGTGGAATATTCAATTTTAGTTTAGGGAGAAGGTCATGATCTCGTACCTGAGGGGGAGCCCTAACATTGCCATTATTTGCATGTGGACGACCTGGTGGTTGCACGTAGTTCTGATGTTGATCAACCTCATCCTCATAATCTCCCACATAATCATCCTCCCCCACATCAGCAGCAGGAGCCACAGAAGTATCAACAGCAGCACCAGCAGCTTTCGCGTCATCACTAGATCCAATCGGGACAACTAGCATCAATAAAGGATATGAAGTAGCTCTGATACCGCATCTATCAAGTGGTATCAGTTTTCAGGTTGCTCGGTGAGAATTTCCAGTTATCCCTAGATTAGATTTATTTTCTTACCTATTGTCCAAGAAAAAGCCACACAAAAAAGTTTGATCTGTTCATCCTTTGTCCAAGCCAGTCTGAGCCTTTGCATAATCTTTTTAGTGTTTTGCTTTGTTGAATTTGCGGTTACATCGTCGTGTCAAGTTGCTGGTCTTAGTGTCTAGTCCTTTAGAGTTTCGAGTTATGTTCACGGTTTGTCATGCCACCGCCGCACCATCTTCATTGTCGTTGCCATATACCACCACCGCGTCATTATTGCATCCGTTGTCCACCATCGCCATCCATCAATTTCCACCACGTACTCCCCATCATTCATTGTAATAATCATACTTGAGGTCGTTCGCGTCATCACTAGATCCAATCTGCATCTTATCTAGCTTGTTTGTGAAAAAAAAAGAGAAAGAAAAAAAAGAAAAAAAGTGACAGAAAAAAAGAAAAAAAAAGAGGAAAAAAAGAGAAAAAAAGTGAAAAAAATTCCATGAAAAAAGGAGAAAAAAAGATATTCAAAGTGTGCTCCGCCTTTGTTACGCGTCGCGCCGTGATTTTTTTAGTGTTCTAGGCTCGCGTCTCTAGCACGGTCTAGCCTAGGACCAGCACAGTACCGTCATTGAGAGTTTATTCAACATTGCATCTCTGAATTGATTATTGCTGATATTTTGCTACCATATATTGGCCTTCCAAGCTCCACATATTTCTACACCGTGTATACATACGCTCACCTGGCAATCGCTTTACTCAATCTTCGGAGTTATTTGACACCGCTGGTTGCCGCTCACCACCTGCTGCATGGTAAGAACTTGTAAGACTTTGATATTTGCTATACTGTGAGCGTTTTACCACCACATCCTAGTAGTTCATAGGAACATTATTCTCGGATTTTGTTTCTTGTTTTTCTAGTAATCATGACAGGTTCCGGAGACAGAAGTTCTTGGACGACGGAAACAACATCACCATCACGAGAGTTGGGACAACACACACAAGCACATGGTCAGGTTATCTCTTTACCGTCATTTGAGGGTAGATTTAATCCTGTTATTTATCTAGCTTGGGAGCTTTAAGTAGAACAAATTTTTAGTCACCATGACTTTTCTGAACTTGAGCGAGTACTAGCTGTCACTAGAGCATTTACTGGTTTTGCTTCTGCTTGGTGGAGTGTGCATTGTAAGAAAAACATTGATAACCAAACCACAACTTGGAAAGATTTGAAAGATGTAATGAGAAAACAATTTTTCCCTCCTTACTATCGTCGTGAATTGCTTCGCAAATTTGAACAATTTAAACAAGGCAACAACACTGTTCATGCTTACTACCAAGAGTTCAAATCTTATATGCATCATTGTGACATAGAAGAATCTGAGGATGATACAATGAGTAGATTTTTTGGTGGTTTGAACCATGATATTCAGGCACGATTTCAGTATATTCCTCGTTGCATTGCTGGTATGTATGTTCGTGCGTGTACCTTTGAGAGATAGTTACAGGAGGATGCATTGGGTGACTACAACAACTACTATTCTAGTTCATGCTCACCACCACCGCTAGGTTCCTCCAGCGTTGCACCTACTAGAGCAGCCACACCTCAGACTATGAGCGCGACATCATCTCAAGAGTATGGTACATTGCCATCATCGTACCTACATCAGCTACATCTTTGCGACAAGGTAAATGTAAAGGTATTGATGATATAACTTCACATGAGAATGATGCATGCCTAGTTAACTTGAATACATTATGTGTTGAGTTACCTGTTGATTTGAGCGCATCACCTATTTTAGAGAATCATGTTACTGTCATGAATGCGTCATGTGATCAAGCAACTGAAATACCAACAATTTTGAGTGCACCCAATGAATTAATTGTTGATGCAAAACAACCAATGTTTAATCATTTTTATATGAGCTCTAATCTTGGTGATGATTCTGTGTCAAATGACTTATTGCATGTTGGCTTATTTAAGCATGTTGTAGCATGTAAATTTGATTCAAGTAAGGTTTATTCACCAATATTGGGATGGTTTAATGATGAATATTGTCAATCTTTTCATATGAATAAGAGCTTCATTTATATGTGCAAACTGAGTTGCAATACTTTCATGCCTTCTACTTCTTGTGATAATATTTTGGCTTTATATTTTATTCACTATGAAAGTTACTCATGTATACATGTGCCATATGTGCAAATTCCACGGGAAGTAAAAATTGATGACATATAATATACAACATGTACACCTTGTCTTTTTTGTTAGCCACATTTCAGATAAAGCAACGCCTAGGACGGATTTATTTTCAAGAAGGGGAGGATGATGAGGACATGACCACCTTGGATACGACCAAAAGTATTGCATACATGCATATTTGTGAGGTGATTTATAGTGTCAACTATTCAATAATCTATTTATATTATCCATAACAAAAATACTTCACACACGTTTGTGTTTTGTCTAATTGTAGGTGTATGGAACATTTGTATAATCCACGTATGAAGATAGGGGAAAAGGAGAAGTTTAAGTTCTGTTCAAAAAGTCCCTTCACGTCACTTTTGGGCCAAGAGAAGATAGAGTCCAAGTCTCTCACGTTCTGGATTCAGATTCGGACTGCATAGACATACCTGACTCAAAACAGCAAGAACTCTTTCATACGGACTCCGAATTGGGTGATTCTTTTTTTGTTGAAAAGTATATTTCGTGCTCTTTCCAGGACAATTGGATTCACCCTAAAATTCATCCGGAGCGTTGAGTTATTGACGAAACAATCTGACGCTGCAGCAGAATCCGAGTCAAACTACAAGTCCAAAGGTGTTGCATCACCTCCACTTGGGCCCATGAGCCTTGTACGACCTAGGGTTGGTTTTAGGCTGCCTTGGGACGTCCTCCCACCTCCTTGGCCGCCACCCCTTGCTCCTATATAATTTGATCCATCTAGTAGCTTTTTCCTTGGGGATTTGTTTAGTTAAAAGTTAGCCATTGCAACTTCGTGTACTTCGTTTGTGTCCAACGACCAGACCAAGAACGCTTCCGGATCCCCACCATTATCAAGACTTCATATATATTCGCAATATTCAGATTGCTTTATCATATTCTTGCTTGTTCTTCGATTGCTTGCAGGAATAGACCTTCGTGGTCAGGTTGATCGTGCTCCGGCGTGGTCAATAACCTCTCGGAGTTGGTTTAGCGATTTCTAAGGCGCAACGTCGTGCATGTTCGTAGTCGGATCGTCAAAGTCGTCTCCACCAAATCGATAGTTATCATCTCATCGAAAGATCGGGACACATTGCGCCTTAGCAATCGCTAAACCAATCTCCTGAGGTTACTAATGATGCTGGAAGCACAATCAGCCTGACCACGAAGGTCTATTCCTGCATGCAATCGAAGAACAAGCAAGAATATGATAATGCAATCTGAATATTGCGAATATAGAAGTATTGATAAAGGTGGGGATCCGGAAGCGGTCTTGGTCTGGTCGTTGGACACAAACGAAGTACACAAAGTTGCAATGGCTAACTTTTAACTAAACAAATCCCAAGGAAAAAGCTACTAGGTGGATCTACTTATATAGGAGCAAGGGGTGGCGGCCAAGGAGGTGGGAGGATGTCCCAAGGCAGCCTAAAACCAACCCTAGGTCGTACAAGGCTCATGGGCCCAAGTGAAGGTGATGCAACACCTTTGGACTTGTTGTTTGACTCGGATTCTGCTGCAGCGTCAGATTGTTTCGTCCATATCTCAATGCTCCGGACGAATTTAAGGGTGAATCCAATTAGAGTGGAAAGAGGACAAAATCTACTTTCCAACAAAAAAAGAATCACCCAATTCGAAGTCCGTATGAAAAAGTTCTTGCCGTTTTGAGTCAGGTATGTCTGTGCAGTCCGAATCTGAATCCAGAACGTGAGAGACTTGGACTCTATCTTCTCTTGGCCCAAAAGTGACGTGAAGGGACTTTTTGAACAGCACCTAAACTTCTCTTTTTCCCTTATCTTCATATGTGGATTGTACAAATGTCCCATACACCTGACATTAGACAAAACACAAACGTGTGTGAAGTATTTTTGTTATGGATAATATAAATAGATTATTGAATAGTTGACACTAGAAATCACCTGACAAATATGTATGTATGCAATATTTTTGGTCGTATCCAAGGTAGTCATGTCCTCATCATCCTCCCCTTCTTGAAAATAAAGCCGTCCTCGGCGTTGCTTTATCTGAAATGTGGCTAACAAAAGAGACAAGGTGTACATGTTGTATATGTATATGTCATCAATTTTTACTTCCCGTGGATTGTGCACATATGACACATGTATACATGAGTAACTTTCATAGTGAATAAAATATAAAGCCAAAATATTATCACAAGAAGTAGAAGGCATGAAAGTATTGCAACTCAGTTTGCATATATAAGTGAAGCTCTTATTCATATGAAAAGATTGACAATATTCATCATTAAACCATCCCAATATTGGTGAATAAACCTTACTTGAATCAAATATACATGCTACAACATGCTTAAATAAGCCAACATGCAATAAGTCATTTGACACAGAATCATCACCAAGATTAGAGGTCATATCAAAATGATTAAACATTGGTTCTTTTGCATCAACAGTTAATTCATTAGGTGCACTCAAAATTGTGGGTATTTCAGTTGTTTGATCACATGACGCATTCATGACAGTAACATGATTCTCTAAAATAGGTGATGCGCTCAAATCAACAGGTAACTCAACACATAATGTATTCAAGTTAACTAGGCATGCATCATTCTCATGTGAAGTTATATCATCAATACCTTTACATTTACCTTGTCGCAAAGATGTAGCTGATGTAGGTACGGATGATGGCAATGTACCATACTCTTGAGATGATGTCGCGCTCACAGTCTGAGGTGTGGCTGCTCTAGTAGGTGCAACGCTGGAGGAACCTAGCGGTGGTGGTGAGCATGAACTAGAATAGTAGTTGTTGTAGTCACCCAATGCATCCTCCTGTAACTGTCTCTCAAAGGTACACGCACGAACATACATACCAGCAATGCAATGAGGAATATACTGAAATCGTGCCTGAATATCATGGTTCAAACCACCAAAATATCTACTCATTGTATCATCCTCAGATTCTTCTATGTCACAATGATGCATATAAGATTTGAACTCTTGGTAGTAAGCATGAACAGTGTTGTTGCCTTGTTTAAATTGTTCAAATTTGCGAAGCAATTCACGACGATAGTAAGGAGGGAAAAATTGTTTTCTCATTACATCTTTCAAATCTTTCCAAGTTGTGGTTTGGTTATCAATGTTTTTCTTACAATGCACACTCCACCAAGCAGAAGCAAAACCAGTAAATGCTCTAGTGACAGCTAGTACTCGCTCAAGTTCAGAAAAGTCATGGTGACTAAAAATTTGTTCTACTTCAAGCTCCCAAGCTAGATAAATAGCAGGATTAAATCTACCCTCAAATAACGGTAAAGAGATAACCTGACCATGTGCTTGTGTGTGTTGTCCCAACTCTCGTGATGGTGATGATGTGTCCGTCGTCCAAGAACTTCTGTCTCTGGAACCTGTCATGTTTAGTAGAAACAAGAAACAAAATTCGAGAATAATGTTCCTATGAACTACTAGGATGTGGTTGTAAAGTGCTCACAGTAAAGCAAATATCAATATCTTACAAGTTCTTACCATGCGGCAGGTGGTGACAGGCAACCAGCGGTGTCAAATAACTCTGAAGATTGTGTAAAGCGATTGCCAGGGGAACATATGTATACACGGTGTAGAAATATGTGGAGCTGGGTTGGCTATATATGGTAGCAAAAGATTAGCAACAATCAATTCAAAGATGCAATGTTGAATAAACACTCAACGACGGTACTGTGCTGGTCCTAGGCTAGACCGGACTAGAGACGCGAGCCTAGAACACTAATAAGGTCACAGCGTAGCACAACTAGCATCAATAAAGGATATGAAGTAGCTCTGGACAACAAGATATAAGTGAAGATCACAATAGCAGTAAAGATAATGATGTGAAACAACTGCAAAGCAGGATATACAACAACTCTCTCTCCAACTTTCCTCTTGAAATGTTTGAGCAAATTTTCCGATAATTTTTTACAAAGAATGCTACTAGCTCAAGCTTTCCAATGCAAAAAGAATCACTCAATTCCGAATTGATATGAGGAGTCAAAGAATTCAAAAACTGGCCTGAAAAACTGGAATAAGCTGTGTCCGCGAACTTCGGAGGACAAAAAGACCTATTTAGAAGACGATTTTGAGGTGTCAAATATTGAAAAAGCTTCTGCAACTATTTAGATGCGGCTTGTCTCTAGCTTTCATTTGAGTACTCGCAGAGCCAAAACGGACTTCGTATGAGGAAGTTATGCCTGTTTTACTGAACAGTGCACAAAACAGATTCCAATCCGAATTCAACTACGAGATTGAGTCTAGATAGATCCGAATTTTGTTTTTTTTCTTCTCTCTTTTTATTTCCTCACACTTTTTTTTCTTTTTCTTTCTCTCTTTTTTTTCTCTAACTTTTTTTCTTTTTTTTCTCTGTCTTTTTTTCCCTCCCTCTTTCCAAGACAAACTAGATAAGATGCAGATTGGATCAAGCGAAGATGTGAACGACCTCAACTATGATTGTGACAATGAACTATGGGTAGCACGAGGTGAAAATTGATGGATGGTGTGGTGAATAGAGGAAGGGATAACGATGCAGCGGCGACGTGACTAATGTGAACAGAACTCGAAACTCTAAACGAACTAGACACTAAGACCAGCAACTCGACACGACGATGCAACCGATAATTCAATAATGCAAACAATGAAAAGAAAATTGCAAAGGCTCAGAATGGCTTGGACAAAAGGATGAATAGATCTAACTTTTTTGTGGCTTTTTCTTGGACAATAGGTAAGAAAATAAATCTAATCTAGGGGAAACTGGAAATTCTCACCGAGCAACCTGAAAACTGCTACCACTTGATAGAGGCAAAGGTGTCCCGATGTTTCGATGAGATGGTGGCTATCGTTTCTGTGGGAGTCGACCTTGACGATCCGACTACGAACGTGCGAGACGTCGCGCCTTAGCAATCGCTAAACCAACTTCCGAGGGTTATTGACCACGCCGGAGCACGATCAACCTGACCACGAGGGCCTGTTTCCTGCGAGCAAACGAAGAACAAGCAAGAAACTAAGATTGCAATCTGGATATTGCGAATGTAAGAGGAAAGCTTTATTAATGAAGGTGGGGTTCTGTGACGCCTTGGTCTGGTCGTTGAACACAAACGAAGTACGCGAAGTTGCAGCTATGGCGAACTTTTGATCTAAACAAAACCCAAAGTCTAAACGACGCCCTAAGGGCTGTATATATGGAGGAAGAGGGGGGGGGGATTTCGTGGCCCTTGAGGAAGGGGTCCGAAACCAACCCTAACTCTGGTTTCCCCACACATACAGACTCTAAAAACACCCTATACTTAAGTATTTCGAAATTACATGGGCCTGGCCCAATAATAAGGTGACGCAGCACCTAGAATAGCCTCTGGACGAAATTTATGAAGTGGCATGTTGTATATTTCGTCCAAGGCTTCATTCACTCCTTATGGTGGCTTCAGAGTCCTGAAATCATCACTTGTAACTCCGTTCTTGTTCCCCTTGCGCATGCCATCAACTCCATGCTTGTTCTTGCTCCAATGATCATCCTTCTCCAAGCTAGGCCCTTCATTTGTAAGGAAAACAAATGTATCCAATTTAGGCAGCATCATATTCTCATGAACATTAGAATCATTACCAAGAAACGAAAGTACCTGGTGATTTAATTGGCGTGCGCAAGCTCTAGTAATTGGTCCATCATATGTAACAGTAGGGGCTGTGGGTGTAACAATGGTATTGACGTCCTCATCAACTCGGCAAGCATGACTTTGTCCATGTCTCGATCCTTTGAGATCGCAACCTTACCTAGACCCAATACCTTGCTTTTGCCTTTGTCAGTGTAGGTGATATGTTTCAGATGTGATGGTGATAAACAAGTGTCCATCAATAAGTTCCTGTCACCAGTCATGAGATTTGTACCTCCACTGTTGAGGACCCACTCAGTAGCTTTTGGTCGATCATCCTGCAGATGAATTAGTGCATCTTACGAACTCATATACTTAATCAGTGAAGAATAAGACATCAAATTCATCAGATCAATTTCATCAAGGAATCGAATAGATATAGCAGTATGAGGATGTGAGAAATGAAAATTCATTTCTTCATGATTAGCTTGCGTCCTATCAAGCATTTTCAGGTCTCCAGCAAATTCTTCAGACGATTGAGTTCATCTGGAGACCTGACCCTGCATAAGAGATTAGTTTTTTTCTTCACTACCCACATTTGGAGGGGTGGCAAAGAATTCATCATTCTGCGAGCTCCATATGAGAAAGGTGGCAAAGAAGCCAGTCCACTTCGTTCCACAGAAGAGGGGTTAGAGTAAGCATATGAATAAGCAGAGAAATTCTTCGAGGACTTATGAACATTATCATTTAAAGAATAATGCACATATTGATAGCCCTTAGGCTTTCCTTTCGAAATAGAAGTGTTAACATGATGATATTCATATGAGGACTCTGATCCATATGAGAAATTTGATCCACGTGAGGAATTTGGTCCATATGAAGACTTTGGTCCATATGAAGAATTTGATCTGGGGTTCCTATTCTTCACAGGCGGTGTCACGATGACATTCACCTGAAGACTTTCAAGGCACCTTTTGGGAACTCGGATTTTCTTCATAGGGGGACCGTTCCTGTAGTTAGTGCCAACATATCTAGCAAATACTTCACCATTATGATTTTTGAAGAGTTTATAGTTGGAGTCAAATGACTCATGAGAAGAATATGAAGATTCACATGTAAAGCCAGATAAAGTAGATGGATCTATGGGAGGTCCCTTTGCAACAACTCATGGTATTTTGGGATACTGCTCAGGTTTCCTCTCAAAGGCAATACCCTCTTTCCTAGGGTTCCTGTTGAGGATCTGCTTTTTAAGCACATCACAAAGAGCCTAATACCCTTTGAGGCTTTTGCACATGCCTGTCACATACAATTCCTTCAGCCCTGCATTGTCAGTCATACTAGAAGCATCCTCAAATGAGAAATTAAAGATAGCAGAGACAGTTTAAAAATTTGCAGCAATAGAAGCATTTGAACTTTCAGGTGAGGAATTAGCAAATTCACGTTCAATGCATTTCAAACATGGTGGAATGAATTCTTACGGGGCGGCACTCACCTGTTGAGCAAGCAATGAATCACGTTCGCTCTGAAGATCTTCATAACTCTCCCTTAGCTTTTCCAGATCTTGCTTTCTTTGAAGAAATTCATAAGAAAGCTTCTCATGATCAAATAAGAGAGTGTTATGATAACTTTGAAGGTTGTCAAACTTGGACTGAAGTCTCTGAAGATTATCAATCAAGGTTAGAGTTTGATCCATTTCTTCACCCAACAGGTCATCGGTTTTGTCTAGCATATTTTGAACATTTTCGAAAGCCTTTTGTTGTTTCACAGATTTCTTAGCAAGTTTAGAGTAGCTAGGCTTGATGATGCGGAGCATCCTACGATCATCCCCATGTACACTCGAGCCTACGCCATCAGACCTAAGGTGAACTCGCTCCTTTCTGAATCTTCCCTTTCCGCATGTAAGACATGGATGCTACTTCAAGCGCAGACCTTGTGCATACTCAGGTACACCTGAGTAGACCTTGGAGATCCCAAGAACGAGGGACAAGTGTGTGCAGGAGCGAAGGAACGAGAAGGAAGAAGAGCCAGCTGCTACAGCGGCCAGACATCTGGCCCCAGCTCGGACATCCGGTCCAGCCCGGACATCCGGCCCGACCCTCGGAAATCTGGCCCCTTCCTATCCAGAGAGCTCTGGAAGCGACCCCGACATCCCGGACATCTGGCACCATTCCCCGGACGTCTGGCTCCTCCCGAAGCCCCGGACATCCGGCCCCTTCGCCCGAAAATCTAGCCCCTCATCGCAGAATGCAACCAAAGCCAGCCAAGTCCATCCCGGACATCCGGCCAGAGGCTCGGACATCTGGCTCTTCATGAGCTGCCAGACATCCGGCCCCCAGCCTGAACATCCGGCACCTGTCTGCGTACAGTGAACGGCCAAGGGCCCATGTATCCCCCCTCTCAATTACCCCTTCATGGGCTAACACTATATATAGACCCCCTCCTCCTAGTTAGGGTTAGCGTTGTGATATCTCATATGTGAGATAGAGCCTCGCTCATCCATCCGGATCTGCTCCTCCGAGAGAGACCGACACCTCTTCAGAGAAGATCCACTTGGATTCAAGACCCCTAACGGGAAGACCTCAAGACCTCCTCACGGAGAAGAACCGGTTACCCTATATATCGTCCCTTCTTGGATTTGGACCGTGTGATCTCGACGTGTACTCGGATCTAGCATATGTATGACCTAATCTCGTTGGTTTGAGTGTTTCTCTTGTGTTTTCCTTCGTGATTTCCCCTTGTGTTCTTCGTGTTCATCACGGGATCCGCTCCTTTCGTGAAATATTGGCCATATAGGGTTCCACTTGACATCATCTTGGTATCATGAGCCATGTTGATCATGATTTCAAAGCCTGCCCTCTTCGTTTTCTAGCCTTATTTCGTTGTGTTCTTCCGCAATTTTGAAAATCCCCACCAAAAATAGCCCCAATTTTTTTGTGTGATTTGTTGGTTTTGATGATGTTTTGTTGATTTTGAACCATAGATTTGCTTTGTTTCGAGTGGATCTAGCATTTCCCCAAGTTTCCCCACTTTCCATCCACGAAACCTCTCCAATTTTGCCCCCAAAATCATCAATTTCCGCCCCCAAAATCGAGTTCCTCGAGTCCATCCTCGGGTTTGGAGCCCGGACATCTGGCCTATAGCCCTGGACATCCGGCCCGTAGGCCCAGACATCCGGCTCCTGGAGCGCAATTCGCACGCGGTTATGGACATCAGGTCCCGGATTTCCGGCCAAACCCCCGGATGTCCGGCCGCTGGCATTTTAGCCTTCGGTGTTTCACCGTTTTGACCATAACTAATTCATCCGGAGTCTGTTTTTGATGTTCTTTAGTTTGTTTTGAAGCTATTGACATCCCCCATCCCAAATAATACTACCACCACCAGTTGACTCCATCAAATTTTTGGCACTTTGGCATCTTCGCCTAGGGCTTCCACCATATCATCCGCATAACCACCACCGACTTCCGCAACCTAACCCGTTTTGTATCATATAGCATTAGTGGTTGCTTGAGGAGTGATTCGAGTCGCCTAAGGTGTTTCAGCTACTTAGGGACGATTTCTTCTTCATCAACCACCACCATAACTTCCGCATAGGCTTGCCCACCATACACTTCCGCCACCTCAACATAACCCAATCTTGATAGAGCTTGTTTGTGTTGTGAGTTGTGTCTCCTAAGGTGTTTCGGCTACTTAGGGACATTGCTTTCAACTTCGACACCGTGTATAGCCCATCATACCCTTCCAACAATACTTCCGCAACCACCCCCGCATTCCCGCTACCACCATTTGACATTTGACATTTGAGATTTTGAGTTCGCGATTTTTCCGTTTCCTAAGGTGTTTCGGCTAATTAGGGACAGTTCGACATTGATAACACCGCCACTCATCATCGCCACGAGGTCATCATCGACTTTAACCACTTCACCATCATCCGTCCGTGGCTTACAAACGATAAACCCTCGACGGTAACCTAGACGACAGCATTGTACATTCCCCTTGCAATTGCATTGGTAACCCCTAGCCCATTTTGCGTCACTTGCCTATCGATACTAGCCTTTGAGTATTGTCGGCAACGTTACTTGTGCACATTAGTGATCTACACCATCCATTGCATACATACCATATCATATTGGTATCGTATCATCCCTTGCGTCACAAGATTGTTCCCACATATACACAATTGCTATCTTGGTTTGTGCATCATGGCCATACAAAAAAGAAGAAGAGAATAAGATTTTAAGCAAAAGAGAGAGAGAGCAAAGAAGCTTGTAAGCAAGTGACATAGCATCATACCACATTGCACAAAAGAATGTCATGTCGGATCATCTTGGATCATCTTGAGAGGAACATCGGGAACCATATATACATAGCATAATTGGGATAGAAGTTGTTGCATTTTTGTCTCCTATAGGTCCACAAGTGTCGTATCCGCCTATTGAGCAATCGTGCTAGCGTCTCTCTAGAGTTGTGCAACAAGAGCATTTTCCGTGGATTCCAAATTTTGAGTTCATTCCTTGGTTGCACGGCCCCATTTATCAATCCGTGTGTGCGTTTCCGTGTGCCACATATTGCTATTGGTCTACTTGTTTCACTTGCGAATTTGTGAATCTCTTTCAACATTATTAACTCTTGCTAACATTTTGCATCAAATTTTTGTGCCACTATCCTCACCGAGCTCCACCATAAGCCTTGTTTGTGTAGGTGTGAGCAACGGACGAGATCGGTACCAATTGTGCTATTTCCTTATTACATCATTGAGTGATCATTGATCCATTTTTAACATCAGTCAAGGTACATTTGGTATAGTTCTCTCCTTTCTTCCACTCATATTTGCTCGAGTCTTGTGATGGATAGGCAAGGCATTTCATCTCCGATCTTCCACGACAATGATCGCGCGAACAACTACATCACCAAAACGTCCATCTTCAGACTACAACACAAAATGCAAGGTGCACAATCTACCTTGCGAGAGCGCCTCGACAACCTCGGCATCGACATATGACACTCCAAATCAAGGAAAAGGTAATACATCGATACCAAGTTGGACAAGCTAAAGGATCAACTACAACAAATGGTGGCCGACTACAAGTCTTCTTCCCCTTCATCATCCTCAAGGCGACGGCGAGCAAATTGATCATCTTCGGAGCGCCCAAGCGATGCAAGCGCAATTCATCCACGTCCACATCTCCATGGCGACCATCATTACATTCGTGATCCACATCGTCATGAAGGGCAAGTCACCTCCAATCAACATGTGCACGACGACGACGAATGACATCTACTCCGAGCACAAGTACGACAATGACACCATCAACATGAAGATGCTCGAGATGCGCCTACCTACAAGTCCCAACCAGCTCTACATCAAGCTACATCCAAACTTCATGAGCACACGAGAAGACCGCGAGACAAGCACCACCAAGAGGACGTTACGGCTACCACCACCAATTCAGCACCTTCGCCAAGTGCTATCGAGGCATCTTCGCCTTCGGACGTACGACATCTTCGCCTACTTCACACGAGTTCGCCTACATCGACATCTTCAACACCAAGGTGAATGACTACAAGTGAGGGCGACACTTCCATCTTCAGAAGCCCCTCAAGGAAGAAGGCCGGGCATGGGAAATTCCCTTCGGTCTTGGAGACGAGCTATGAGGTGCCACATCATATGGGCCTCGAACAACAAGACGGCGACAAGAAGGGCGAACTAGGGCCATCCCCTTCGACTACGGCGACGAGCAGGAACCTCTTCAACAACATCAAGACAGGGCCCATATTGGACTCATACTCCGAGTCAAGCTACGAGACCCCACATGAGACATTATCTTTGGTCTTGAAGGAGAGTGATGTGTTGCCACATCCTACGGCATTCATCTTTGGAGACATTATCGATGAGGAGGTAGAGCATGGGATTATCCCTTCAACCAAGGCGGCGATAGGAGTTGAGCATGGAGACATTTGCACCAACATCTCTCCGACACCGACATATGACGATATGCCCAAATTCCCATGTGAGGAGAGCCACCCCACCATGAGTGATATGAGTGACTCCACCATATATGACATTGAGTGCATTTCCTATGAGAGGATGAGTGTGACCACCACTAGCCCCACACATGAGAGCATGCCACACATCCTATGTGAGGTTGAGAGCCATTTGAGTGACTCCACCAACCATACGAGTGATAGCATCCAAGACGGAGTGAGTGAGCCACAACACCTAGTGAGAGATAGTTGACATGGCACGTGAGGCCACTATGATTTCTAACAACTTAACCTCTACTCCGAGTGTGTTTTCTTTGGTGCTAGGTCTCCTACATGACGACATGCCTACCATCGACGAGTCCATCCCTCCAATGGAAAAACCGATGGCCATGGTGGAAGACGATGCACCACCCACATGGTTCCATCAAGATGAAGCTGACAATGAGTGGATCTTCGACACCTCACCTACAACACATGAGCAACACTCCAAAGGTAACATAGGTGATGGTGCTTCTCTTGTCTCACTACTGGACTCTCTTGACATTGATTGCTCCCATGATGTTGATCACCTTATGGATTCACCACATACTATGTCTTCCACATGCTTAGATATGCCACCTATTTATGATGAGCATGTTGATTTGCCTAGTTGTGATGCTATGCTCCATAGGATATCTTGTGAAAATTCTATTGGTCACATCATGTTTGACAATCCATTAAACTTGCCATATGCTATGTGTGAGATCTCCCATAATGCATCATTTCAATCTCAAAATAGTAACTATGCATGCCCCATTAAAATAAATCCCATTTGCACTTATGGCATAGATGACGAGATGATGGTCATTGGCTTTTTTTATCATGAGATGATATTGCTATGCTTCCTTTACATGATTTGCGCAATTCATCTACTATGCCATGCCATGATCACATTGTTCCAAATATGCATTATTCTGGATTTTGTCAATATTCTCCTTGTGATGTTTCCATTAGTGCTCATGAGGATACCCCCATAGTTCCCTCATACATATTAGGAGATTTTGATGCAGTCGATACTTTGCATGATTCCCATAATTGCATGCACCATATGCATTCCATTGTTAACAATGCTCTACATATTTCTCATGATGCATTACACAATTTGAGTCTCCATTATGCTATACATAATAACAAACCTCCCATAATGGATTACATGTTTCTATATCATGCATCTCATTTGTTTGAGCATTGGATATTTTGTGCTGATCAACACATGCACGTATGCATCATGATGGATGATGTGTACATATACCACGCACACACAATTTTCCCTTTGCCTTTGTTTTATGTAGGTACTCACATATACTTGTCAACCTCTGAATCCCAAGAGTTGACGAAACGAGCTCTTGAGAGCAACGATGACTTGGGATCCCGTGGATTATACTTACCACCATTCCCTTCGCGCAAGGAGTACGTGCATCTCTTTTAATTGGCTCTCACATGGCTATGGACTATTTGCCACTTGTCACCTTATGCTCATTTTACCGTGTTCACTTTGCGTGTTAGCCCTATTTCTATGTCTTTGCCATGCAAGTGACCCTTGTTTGCATTTACCCATGAGCCACCATAATGCGGAGCATCCCATGATCATCCCCATGGACCTACCATCGTCTCATCAAGAGCCAAGAGGTCCCATGACACGAGCACGAGCTAGAGCTCTCGAGAACGAGGTGCCTTCCTTCCTTAGTGATATCACATATGATCCACTCGAGACATGGCTACTACCTAAGTCCGATATGCTATGCATGATCAGGTGTAAAGAGGACCCTCCCGAAGATGCACATGAAGACGGACAAGCCGCCAAGTTCATGGATGAAGAGAACCGCCGGAAGGAGAAGAAGACAGCTGCAGGGCCCGGACATCTGGCCCCAGCCCCGGACATCCGGCCACTGGAGACATCTACTACAGCAGCATCCCAGCCGCCCAACATCTATAGGCCCCGGACATCCAGCCCGAGCCTGAAAATCCGGCCAAAAGCCCGGAAATCCGGCGCCACGCACTAGAACCTACAGAAGCTTTCGCCGCCAGCTCGGACATCCGGCCCCTCCCGAAGCCCCGGACATCCGGCCCGACGCCCGGACATCCGGCTCCGCCTGTCCGCGCACAGTAAAGCGCCGAAGCCCATGTACCTCTTCGCCCCCCTAAACTATATATACTCCATCCCCTTCCTCTTTCTAGGGTTAGCATTGGTTTAGCTCATATGTGAGATAGAGCTTTGCTCATCCATTACGGATCTCCTCCTCGAGAGAGATTGCGGCTCCTCTTCGGAGAAGATCACCTTGGATTCAAGACCCCCTCTTGGGTGGCCCCCATCAAGACCTCCTCACGGAGAAAGAACCGGTTACCGTTTGTATCATCCGTTGTTGACTTTGGATCTTGTATCTCACCTTTGTGTTCATCGATCTAGCACATGTGTGATCTATTCTTGTTGGTTGAGTGATTTCTCTCGTGTTTTCCCTAGTGTTTCCCCTCGTGTTCTTCGTGTTCTTAGTTGGGATCCGCTTCTTTCGTGATAGATCGGCCATCTAGGGTTCCACCCTACATCATCTTGGTATCATGAGCCACGTTGATCACGATTTTGGAGCCCCCTCCCTTTGTTTTCTAGCTTGATTTTGTTGTTTTTCGTCATAATCCGAAAACGGCCCCACAAAAATAGCCCCAATTTTTTTTTGTGATTTGTTGGTGTGATGAAGTTTTGTTGGATTTGATCCGCAAATTTCATGTGTTGCAGGTAGATCTAGCTTTTCCCCCTCTTTCCCCCAAATTCCATCCACAAAATCTTCTGAATTTTGCCTTGGATTTGACCTCTCCACGCGGTGTTCTTCCATGGATCCAGCACCCGGACATCCGGCCCGGCAGCCCGGACATCCGGCCCCTGACAGCATCAATTCCATCCTCCACTCCGTTTACCGCCTAACTCTCGCCAAATTTGGCCCCGATGTCCACATACACTCCCGCATACCTCCACCACTTCCGCATAGCACCACCATAGCTTTTCCCGCTACCAACTCCGACAATTTTCATCCGTTTTGCTTTGAGAATTTGAGTTGTGGTTTCCGTGTCCTTTTGTGTTTCGGCTATCTAGGTACGGTTCGACATCAACATCACCACAACTCATCTTCGCCAAGGACTACTACGAATGACTACATCACTTTGGTATCAACCTCACATTGGTATCACTTTGGTATCGTGATATCATCATACTCTCTTGCATTTGCATTGATAACCCCATAGCCTTACTTTTGCGTCACTTACCCATCAAGACTAGCCTTTGAGTATTGCCGGCAACATGACTTGTGCACATTAAGTGTTCATACTTCCCATAGCATACATACCATCATCGTGTTGCACATCTTGGTATCATCTCTTGTGTCACAAATTTGTCTTCGCATACACAATTGCTATCTTGGTTCGTGAAGCATTGCATGAGAAAAGAGCTCAAACAACAAAGAGCCAAACAAGCTTTTAAGAAAAAGAGAAAAGATAAGCAAAGAGCTTATAAGCAAGAACCATAGCATCATACAACATTAAGATTGTCATACTCGATCATCTTGGATCAACGCATAGGAACATCATACATATAGCATACTTGGGATAGAAGTCGTTGCATTTTTGCTTAGTAGGTTGTGCACAAGTTCGTATCCGCCTATTGTGCAATTGTGCTAGCGTCTCTCTAGTGTTGTGCAACAAGAGCATCTTGGTGGATTCCACATTTTGGCTCACCCTTGGTTACACAATCCCACATTATCTATTTGCGTGTGTGTTTCCGTGTACCATATCTTACTATTGCTCTACTTGTTGCATTTGAAAATTTGTGAATCTTTTCCAACATTATCGAGTCTCACTTACAATTGCAACAAATTTTGTGCCACCATCCTAACCGAGGTCCACCATAAGCTTTTACTTGTGTAGGTGTGAGAACCGACAAGAATTGGTACCAATTGTGAAATTTCCTTGCTACACATTGGAGTGATCTTTGATCCATTTTCAACATCGGTCAAGGTACATTTGGTATTGGTTCTTCCTTTTCTCACACTCACATATACTTGTTTGGAATGATGGATAGGCCAAGTACTTCTACCAACCCACTCTTCTTGGAGCAAGACGACGACATGTCATCCTACGTCACCAAGACTCAACTATTTGGTGCACATCGGGCTTTGCATCAAGAACAACTTGCTTTGGGCGACCACATCGACAACCTCGCCACCGACCTAAGACAATCTCAGCAACATACAAGAGACTATTTTGACACATCCATGAGTTCACTCAAAGAAGATATCCGAACCATGATGGTCCGCTCTTCTACAACTTCGTACTCTACAAGACGGAGCCGCCAAGTCGTCACTCCGACGACACCCTCTCCGGTTCAAGTACACTGACATCAAATACTCTTCATCGTGCCGCGCGTCAAGACCGTCAAGCAAACCGCAATCCTCTACACGACACCGACTCTCAAGAACGTCGACATCGACAAAACCAAGCTGCATTCGCACAAGCACAAGAACGACAACGCCAACGACAACTAGAACAAGAGGAGCGAGCGCGACAACATCAAGATGCACAAGACGCCGAGGCGCACGCCAAGAATAACAACTACGTGAAGCTCAAGCACATGAGGTGCAACGTGCCCTTCATGACTCAAGTCGTGCCATAGCCATTCGAGGGTGACAAGCTCAACTACATCAAGAAGCACTTCGCGACGAAGCTCAAGAAAGAATTTACCAAGCATGTGTGCATCGACAAGCTCCTCGTCAAGATCGACAAGCTCCTCCTCAAGCGAGACAAGAATGTCAAGTCCATCGAGAGCAACAAGACAATGGCCCCCGTCCTCGCCAAGAGCAACATGAGATCGACAACCCTCCTCGCCAAGAGCAACATGAGGAAGACAACCCTCCTCACCAAGAGCAACATGAGATTGCCAATCCTCACCGACATGGGCGTCATCATCCCCGAACCCAACACAATGAAGAGCAACGATATGGCAAGCTAAAGTTCACCATGCCCAAGTTTACCGGAAGAAATGACCCCGAAGAGTACATATCATGGGCATTGAAGGTCGACAAAATTTTCCGCTTGGACAACTACGAAGAAGAGAAGAAGATCGCAATGTCATCCCTTGAATTCCAAGACTACGTCCTCATTTGGTGGGAACAAGTCACTGAGCGCCGAGCGGCAAGAGGTGAAACACCAATCACCACATGGACACAAATGAAGGATGTCATGAGAGCACGATTCGTGCCAAACTACTACAACCGCGACCTCTTCAAGAAACTTCAACAACTCCAACAAGGAACCAAGAGCGTTGAAGAGTACTACAATGAAATGGAGATTGCCATGATACGAGCCAATGTCAAAGGAGATGATGAGCAAACTATGGCACGTTTCTTGAATGGTCTCAATCACCCTATCAAGAAGATTGCCGACTTCCAACTGTCGGTGTACTAGAGTAGGGGTACCCTAGTATCCCGAACTTGTGCACGGGCAGTCGCAGCGTCCCGCGGCAAGGCTTGCCAGGTGACCGCCAAGGACCTACTTGGTTTCTTTGGAGCCATTCAAGAACAAAGTATTCAAGCCAAGGAGACAAGGCCCCGGCAAGAGGAGCTTGCTGGGAAGGCCGCTCAAGACACAAGACCCCGGCAAGAGGAGCTTGCCGGGAAGGCCAACCGAGGCATCTCAAGGAACTTGCCGCGACACGCCCCGCGTCCTGGCAAGGCTCGGTGAGCGACAAGCTTCCGGACGCGACAAGACAACGACCGCGGCAAGGCGCTTGCCGCGGCAAGCAACCACTCTGTACCCGCGCTCCAGCACATCCACCAACGTGTCGCTCTGGGACCCTTCCAGGCGTACGTGGCGGGAGGCTGTGCAGCCAGGGGTGCACTGTGGCAAGCGGCGCTGACAAGATCGCCATCGTGGCGAACGGTGGCGTCCCTGACTGTCCCTTTCCGCACTGTTTGGACGATGCAGACGGGCATTTAATGCCCTTGTCCCCTGCCGTCAGGGTTAGGTAGGATACACTATGTAGGTAGCTGTACCAACCGCAGCACCTTTTCCATTTTTGCCCTTGCCTACGTTGCCACCTGTTGGAGACCCCTTGAGCATATAAAAGGAGGCCCATGCACAACGTAGAGAGAGAGAGGACGAACAGAAGAACGCTCGGTCTCGTTAGCTGCTTGTGTGTACTGTAGCACTCAGCACTCCCGAGCAAGAACACAATACAGATCAGAGATGCAGCAGTAGGGTTTTACGCATCCGTGCGGCCCGAAGCTGGGTAAACTGCTCGTGTGCTTCGCCTCAATCCACTCTTCGTGCGACCTCCGCCCCCCGCCGAACCGAAAGGGGCTCCGTCCCCATAGGTGCTCGTGGATCAGTTTCCCTGACATCTTTGGCGCGCCAGGTAGGGGGCGTCGAGGTTGTGTGAACCTGATCCGGCGTTCACACGAGCCAGATCTTCATCGACTTCATCGACATGCCGCCGAAGAAAAAGGCTTCGGAGGCGGCTGCTCCGTCCGCGTCGAACCCACCACCGCCGGAGCAAACGGCTGGCGGGGAAGACGCCGGCGGAAGAACGGGCATCGACGAGGGAGCCCACGGTGCCGCCAGGTCCAAGGACAAGGCTGCACTACCCATCGGCGGTGTAGCCGGCTCCCACGACGACCGAGCGTCCGTAGATGCACCGCGCCCATCTCAGGAGGCGCAGGACCGGCAGCGTCGTGGTACTCACGGTACCATACATTTGCTGGACCCAGATCGAGCTGGCGGATCTCGGGATGCTCCAGGCCAGCATGCGCGCCAACGTGCTGGCGCGAGTGAGGCACGGTCGCCTGGACGGGATATTGCTACTTCTAACGCAGTTAGAAGTCCGAGCATATCCCGCTCCTCGCACCGCTCGCCAGACTTCCCTCCAACGCCAGACAAGATCGACGACTGGAGGGCCACCATTTAGAGTCTCATCGGCTTCGCCAACGGTGACACTCCACGGCAGCCGACCACATCGCAGCCGCGGCAAGCCAGCCAGGTGCGAGCCGATGGTGACAAGACCGGTGGGGGTGCAACCACCGTGCACTCTCCGCCCCGAAGGCCAAGATCGCCGACTCGCCGGGTCCACCACGATAGCGACTCCACTGCTTCATCAGATCCGCGAGCTCGCCGCGATCAGCGCCAAGTTCTTCACGAACGACAGCAAGAAGACGCTCGTACTCGCATCGAGCGCCGAAGAGAAGCGCGGCGTCAATCAGACCGGCGCGCTGGACCCATTGACGACATGCGTACGCCAGGGGAACCAGGCGACCTGCTGTATGTGGTAGGTTGCCCTGCGTTTACTCGTGAGCTGCGGCAAGTCCAGTGGCCCAGCACGAAGAATTTCAAGCCAGACGTACCGGAGAAGTACGACGACAGGTTGCGTCCGTCGGAGTTCCTCAGCATCTACACCATCGCGGTGCAGGCTGCCGGGGGGCGGGACGACAAGATCCTTGCCAACTACTTCCCGCTGGTGCTCAAACCCAACGTCAGATCCTGGCTCATGAACTTGCCGAAAAACTCCATATCTTCCTGGGCAGACCTATGCCATCAGTTTGTCGGCGCCTTTACAGGCGGCCACAAACCTCATGGCCAGGAGAGTGATCTTCATCTGCTTGCCCAGAAGGAAGGAGATCCCCTGCGCAAGTACATCCAAAGATTCAGCCAAGTGCAACGCAACATCCCAGATGTCCACCCTGCCGTGGTCATCAGCGCGTTCCACCAGAACGTGCGTAACCGCAGGATGCGGGAGGAGATGGCGATGTGCAAGATCAGAGACGTCAGCGAGCTGTATGCCCTGGCCGACAAGTGTGCACGTGCTGAGGAAGGGAGGAAACTCCCCGGAGAGGATACAGGAGCAGGAGGATCTGACAGCGAGGATGCTGCCCCGGCAAAGAAAAATCGGTGGCGAAACAACAGGAAGAGGAAAGGCAAAGATGTGCTAGTTGTTGAGCAGTCCGGCAATGAAGGTGGCGCCAAGACAGCCAAGACTGGTAGCTCCGGCAAGGAGGTGACCGCATGCACCAACTGCCAGGCTGTGGCGGCCGCCGACAAGCAGGACGGCACCAACAAGCAGTACTGCAAGATCCACCGCACCAAGGGCCATGACCTCCAGAGCTGCAAGAAGGTCGAGCAGCTTGTCGAGCTGCAAAAGGCCGAGTACGAGCGACGTGACAAGGAGAAGGCTCAAGGAGGTGCTGGAGGATCCGGCACGAAGCGCCCCGTTCGGGGAGGACGCCGCGGCAAGGCCAAGCAGCGGCAAGGAGACAGACCTCCCCGCGGCCGCGACAAGGATGAAGATGACGACGACGACGAAGACATGGATGATGCCGAGACCAGCGAGCAGGAGTTCCAGAAAGCCACAAAGGTCTTGTGCGTTGACGGCGGTGCTTCTCTGCATACTTCACACCGCCAACTCAAGCAATGGGTGCGGGAAGTCAATGCGGCAGAACCACCCGTCGAGTCACGCAAGCTTCTGAAATGGTCCAGCACGCCTATCATGTTTGATATTGAGGACCGCCCCGATCGCACAACTGCGGTCGGGTGTTTGCCGATGTTGGTCTCACCAACTATCCGCAACCTCAAGGTCACTAAGATGCTAGTTGACGGCGGGGCCGGCTTGAACCTGATCTCCTCCGCTGTGCTCCGGAAACTCCAAGTCCCTGACAGCGAGCTCGAAGAGACTGGCACATTCCAAGGAATCAACCCAGGAAGGAGCAAGCCGAAGGGGAAGATCACGCTGCCGGTGACATTTGGCAGCGAGTTGAACTTCAGGACTGAGAGGATCACTTTTGACGTTGCCGATTTTCCATTGCCTTACAACGGGATTCTCGGCCGTCCAGCGCTCGCCAAGTTCATGGCGGCCTCTCACTACGCGTACAACATGCTGAAGATGCCAGGCCCGATAAGTGTCATCTCTGTCCCTGGCGACAAGAAAGATGCTCTTATCTGTGCCGACAAGATCTACCGGGAAGCAGCAGCCGCAACGGATCGCGAGACACTTGCCGCTGAAGCTCCCGGGGGGAAGAAGAAGACCAAGTCCGGCAAGAGTTCTGATGCCCACTCCGGCAAGCGCACCTCTTCGGAGTGCTGCGCTACCGTCGAGGACGCACCATCGAGCCCCACCGGCAAGTGTAAGAAGACGATGGAAGCTCCGCCAGCGACCAAGAAAGTGTCCGCCAAGGAGGACAGCACTGGTGGTACCTTCACCATCAGTGCCACTCTCGACCCTAAATAGGAAAGCGCGCTCATTGCTTTCCTGCGGGCGAACGTCGATGTGTTTGCATGGCAACCATCTGACATCCCCGGTGTTCCCAGGAAAGTAATTGAGCACCACCTCGCCAGGAATTCATCGCAGAAGAGATCAAGAAGTTGGAAGCAGCGGGCCTTGTCAGAGGAGTGCTCCATCCTACGTGGTTGGCCAATCCTGTAGTCGTGCGCAAGGCAAACGGGAAATGGAGGCTTTGCATCAACTTTACCGATGTTAATAAAGCTTGTCCCAAAGACCCATTTCCCTTGCCGCGCATTGACCAGATTGTTGACTCCACGGCCGGATGTGATTTGCTTTCATTTCTTGACGCATACTCAGGATACCATCAGATCTTCATGGCAGAAGAGGATGAGGAAAAGACCGCGTTCATCACTCCATGTGGCACGTACTGTTTCATACGGATGCCTTTCGGTTTAAAGAATGCTGGTTCAACATTTGCAAGGGTCGCCCATACCACTTTTGAGCCACAAAAACACAGAAATGTGGAAGCCTACATGGATGATATAGTGGTCAAGAGTAGGGACAAAGCAACTCTGATTCAAGATTTAGAAGAGACTTTTGCAAATCTACGCAAGATCAGCCTCAAGCTCAACCCCGAGAAGTGTGTGTTTGGAGTCCCTTCCGGCAAGCTTCTCAGGTTCTTCGTGTCTCAGCGGGGAATTGAAGCCAATCCCGACAAGATCAAGGCCATTGAGCAGATTGAAGCACTGAAGTGCGTCAAGGATGTACGAAGACTTGCCGCCTGCGTGGCGGCTCTCAGCAGGTTTATCTCTAAGTCTGCTGAGCGCGCCCTGCCGTTTTTCAAAATTTTGAAAAAGGAAGGTCCAATGAAATGGACTCCGGAAGCGGAGGATGCGCTGCAGGACTTGAAGAGATACCTGTCCTCCACTCCAATACTTGTCGCACCTAAGCCACAAGAGAAGTTGCTGCTGTATCTGGCGGCAACCAATCAAGTGGTTAGTGCTGCGTTAGTAGCGGAGAGGGAGGTAGATGATGAGCCAGCAACCACGGCGAGTGCATCCAGCGACAAGCAGGGGGCTTCCCCGACAAGCTCAGGTCCTGGCAAAGATGGATCTGCGCAGGCACCCGAGGAGATACAGAAGAAAATGGTGCAACGCCCAGTTTACTTTGTCAGTTCCGTTCTGCAGGGGGCTAGGTCAAGGTACTCTGGTGTGCAAAAATTGCTTTTCGGCCTTCTTATGGCCTCGAGAAAGCTGCGCCATTACTTCCAAGCACATGAGATCACAGTTGTCACTCGTTTTCCGCTGAAGAGGATACTGCAGAATCCAGAAGCAACAGGCAGGATTGTTGAGTGGGCACTGGAACTGTCAAGCTTTGGCCTCAAGTTTGAGAGCACTTCAACTATCCAAAGCAAAGCATTGGCAGAATTCATAGCAGAGTGGACGCCAACACCAGATGAAGAAATTCCAGAGACGAGCATCCCCGTCAAGGAAGCAAGCAAAGAGTGGCTGGTGTACTTTGATGGTGCTTTCTCGCTGCAAGGCGCCGGTGCTGGCGTACTGCTTGTCGCACCCACCGGAGAGCACCTTAAGTACGTAGTCCAGATGCACTTTCCCAAGGAGCAAGCAACAAACAATAGTGCAGAGTATGAAGGATTGCTTGCCGGTCTCAGGATCGCGGCAGACCTTGGGATCAAGAAGCTCATTGTCAGGGGTGACTCGCAGCTTGTCGTCCGCCAAGTGAACAAAAATTATCAGAGTCCGTTGAAGGAAGCCTATGTTGATGAGGTGTGAAAGCTAGAAGAGCACTTTGTCGGCCTACAGATGGAACATGTTCCAAGAGCTCAGAACGACATCGCCAATGGCCTGTCAAAGTGCGCAGCATTTCAGTTACCTGTGGAACCAGGGATCTTTCTGCTCAAGCTAACTCAACCGTCTGTTACGCCATCAACTGGACAGAGCAAGAAGAGGAAGTTGATTTCTGGTGACTATTTTCCGGCAGAGCTTCCCGAAGCCGCCACCAAGAAGGTCCCCAAGATCAACGCCAAGAGTGCTGAGGAGCGGTCTGCTCCGACAAGCCCCAGGGTTTGTTTCGTTGAAGCAGACGCTCCCGACAAGTTTTGCTCCGGCAAGCTTGCCGGGGAACGTCAAGCTCCGGCTGAGCCGCAGGTTCTCGCCGTAGAAGCGGATGTTCCCGCAGCAGCAGATATGCCTTTAGTCCTTGTTGTCGAGCCGCAAGCTCTAGCATGGGCACAACAGATTGTCCGTTTCCTTCAGACATGAGCACTTCCCGAAGAGCAAGAAGAAGCGGAAAGAGTAGCCCGGCAGTCAAATATGTACCAGTTTGTCGACAGCACACTGTACAGAAGAGGACGCAATGGTGTGAAATTGAAGTGTATTCACCGGGAAGACGGACAAAAGCTGTTGGCAGAGATACATGGAGGCATATGTGGTCACCACATTGGCGCCAGAGCACTTGCCGGCAAAGCGTTCCGGCAAGGTTTCTTTTGGCCGACAGCCCTCCAGGATGCAACTGCACAAGTAACCAAGTGTGAAGTGTGCCAGTTCCATTCCAAGCAGATACACCAGCCAGCTCAAGCTCTCCAGACGATCCCTTTATCCTGGCCATTTTCGGTTTGGGGGCTCGACATCCTCGGCCCCTTCCCCCGAGCAGTCGGGGGCTTTGAGTACTTGTACGTTGTGATCGACAAGTTCACAAAGTGGCAGGAAGTGGAAGCAGTGAGGAAGGTGACAGCACAGTCAGCAGTCAAGTTCTTCAGGTCGATTGTTTGCCGCTTCGGGATCCCTAACAGGATCATCACCGACAACGGTACGCAATTCACGAGCCGCACCTTCATGCAGTACATCCAAGATCTTGGCGCCAAGGTCTGCATCGATTCTGTTGCTCACCCCAGGAGCAACGGTCAAGCGGAGAGGGAAAATGCTGAAGTGCTGCGTGGACTCAAGACCAGGACTTTCGACAGGCTGCACAAGTGCGGAAGAATCTGGATTGAGGAGCTGCCGGTGGTTCTTTGGTCGATCAGGACGACGCCAAATCGAGCCACTGGCCAGACACCTTTCGCTCTAGTCTATGGAGCAGAGGCAATTCTCCCCACGGAACTCGTATACGGGTCACCTCGAGTGCTCGCTTATGATGAGCTTGAGCAAGAGCAGCTGTGGGAAGATGACGCGCTGCTCCTTGAGGAGGACCGTCTTCAGGCTGCTGTACGAGCTGCTCGCTACCAGCAAGCTTTCCGCCGCTACCATAGCCGCAAAGTTAACGCCAGAAGTCTCGAGGAAGGCGACCTTGTTCTTCGGCGCGTTCATTCCGCCAAGAATTCCAACAAGTTGACGCCGAAGTGGGAAGGCCCTTATCGGGTGAAAGGAGTCACTAGGCCTGGCGCTGTCCGCCTTGAGACCGAAGATGGCATTCCGGTGAGCAACTCCTGGAACATCGAGCATCTTCGTCAGTTTTACCCGTAAGGCGCGGTTGCCAGACCCTGTTCCGGCAACCACCTTTTGTACAAGTCTTGCTGCTGTTGCATGTAATCCTTTGTACAAAGCCAGGCGCAGACCCTGTGCATAAATAAAGCTCATGTGCTCCACACGTCTTGTCAATTTCATGCTTTTTATTTTTTGCATGAGTTATCTGACACTTTGTGCAGCGCCAAACCCCGGTAAGCAACAACGAGCCATAAGGCTCCATATCATTATTTTCTCTTCTCTCTTTTTTCTCAAGGAAAGGAAGGTTCCTCTCGCCCACAAGTTCCACAACGAGCCATAAGCCGCTGTTGCTCTGCAACTTCTGCCTTCTCGAGGATGAAGGCCTTCTGCGCCTCATCGAGCTGCACACGCTCCGCCGCCAGCGACTGGAGAGCTGCCTGGTTGAGACCTCGGAGCTCCTCCGCGCGCTTCTCCATGTCCACCCCCGCCTTCGCGACAAGCGCTTCGCGGGACTCCAGTTTGGCTTGTCGAGCGCGGTAGAGCGACACCAGCCTCCGAAGCAGCTGCTCCTCCTCAGACTCGCCGCTGTTGCTGCTTGGCGCGTCGACCAGCGTCAGCCCAGCGGAGGCAAGCACCTCCACGTCAAAGCTTTCTCCTTCGACTGGCGCCCTGGACGTTGACGCCAAGGGTAGGTTGATGAAGACGCCATCGCTGGCCTTCAAGTATACACCTGCCTGGGGCTCTTGGGAGCCTGACGCTGCGACAGCGGCGGGAGGATCAGCGGTCGGTGTAGCGCCTATCGCTCCTGCGGCCTAAGGGTCGTCAGTGCGATCGCCAGACCCCTCGTCAGCTGCAGCGGCGGCAGCCTTGGCGGCCTCTTCGCCGGCGGGATCATCAGCGCCGGCCGCTTCTTCGATGGCGGCGGCATCATCAACAGCAACCTCGGTCTCCATCGGCTCCGCAGTAGATGGATATGACGGCCGAAAAAGGAAGAAAAGTCAAGCAAATATCCAAAAAAGAAGATCAAAAGAAGAAGAACCCAAGGGAAGTTTCGAAACAAGAGGTTTACCTGCACCGGGCTCGGCAGTTGTGGTCTCCACCACCGGAGGACCGCTGGTGCTGTCCCTTGCCGGAGACTCCTCCCTTGCCGGAGAGCTCCCCCTTGCCGGAGAGCTCTCCCTTGTCGGAGGATCCTCCCTTGCCGGAGAACGCTCCCTTGGCGGTGTAGTTGAAGCAGATGGCAAGTCAGGGGCGGTCTCCGGGTGCTCCTGGTGGGGCTGCTCTGCTCCTACACAAACCAACAGTCAGATATCAGCAAACATAGGGTATCCATGCGTGCCTAGCAGCGGGAAGTAAACCATACACTTACGCCGGGGGCTGCGCTGGGGGCTGCTCTGAAGAGCAGCTGCCGGGTCCGGCAAGTTTATCTCGGGCGCACCCCCTGCTGACATGGTGGGATCGTCCTCGATGACAATCACCGGGACCTTGGCTCTCTTTGCCGCTCTCTGGGCCAGAGTCCTAAAAAGGAATAAGTTCAGAGTAAAGCAAATGAGATACAAGACAAGACAGCAAGTATTGAAGACATACAAGTACAACAAGAATCTTACTCTTCTTCTTCCTCGTCGGAGCTGAGCGCGGAGAAGTCAAAGCCTGGCCCACCTCCGGCGCGAGGAGGCGGAGGAGTAGGATCCCTTGGCCACTTGGCGGGAGCTGGAGCGGCGGACCGGGAGGACCCCGCTCCAGTTGCCGCTGCAGCGTGAGGTGCTTCCGCGGCAACAGAACTTGCCGCGGTGGAGCATGTCGTGCGGTGCGGCGGGGGTTGACTCGTCCGCCGCTCCGCTACGTCCCCGGCCTTGCGAAGACGCCTTCTTGGTGGAGCCGGGGGCTCTACTTGTGGAGCCGGGGGCTCTGCTTGCGGCAAGCTGCCCGAAGACGAAGAGGAAGAGGAGCCGATCTCCAACGAGCCGCTCGTATCCTTGGCGGGCCCGCTTGGCCTGGCGTCATGCCCGGCGGACTTCTCCTCGCCGGCAAGATCCTCTCGCTCGGCAAGGCTTGCCGCCTCTGCTGCCTCTGCCTCCTCCACGGTGAACCCAAACTCGCCCGCAGCTGCGGTTGCCGCCGCCTCTTCCAGCCTGGTGGCGATGCGCTTGATCTCCTCGTCGGTGGTGTCCCGGGTGAGGCCCCTCTGCTCATCGGCGTTGATCGGCACTTCTACCAAGCTATCAAAGAACGCCTGCACAACATCATCTGCAGGCTCTATCAAGGCTGGGTCAACTCTGTGGGAGTTGCACAGCGGCATCATTGCACGGATGCGGCTGAGCGAGGAGTTGTTGCACAGCGGAACGACGCACCTCGGCAACCTGAACACTTCGGGATGCTGAGGGTCGTACTTGAACAGCTCCTGGAGCATCGAGCTGAGCTCCAGGACAGTGAAGTTGAAGTTGAGGCCCGGCCGCAGCCTCATGATATCCGCCGCGTTCTGGAATTCCCAGGCGGGTCTCCTCCTCTCCTGCAGGGGGGCAATGCGGCGGCGAAGGAAATCTGCGCCAACCGCTCCCACAGTAAGCCCGGCAAGCCTGAGGCGTAGGATCCAGGCGACGGCAATCTTTAGTCTGTCGTCTTCCGGGGCCAAGCTACTCCAATCACTGCCGCGCACTACTGGAGTTTGGCGCTGGGCGGTAAACGGCTGCGGGTTCTCCTCGACAATCAGGCACCAGTCCGCCCTCCACTCCTCCCACTTGCTGCGGAACTCTCCATCCAGATAAGCATCCTTCTTGCAGGCTTTTGAGATCCAGGCGATTCCGCCGGATAAAGGCTCTCCTTTCTCAACTCAAGGCGAAAAGAAGTGGCGGAAAAGGGCTACGTTTGGATGGATTCCGACAAAGTTTTCGCAGAGATGTGCAAAAACTGCCATGGTCAGGACAACATTGGGGGTGAAGTCAAGGAGGCAGAGCCCGTAGGTGTTCATGACGTCGCAGAAAAATTCAGAAAAGGGCGGGCAGAGCCCGCAGTAGAAGAACAAGGCGAAGAAATGGTACCCAGTGGGAGCCTTTTCCCAAGCAGCGGCTGGGAGTACCTTCGTGCGCGGATGCGCTCGTGTCCCCGTCGACCAGAAGAGGTAGTAGAACTCCTTTAGCTCTTCCGCGGCAAGCCTAGGAGGGAAGATTGCCCGCTCCTTTCGCAGCGCCGCCAGCCGCTGCGCCTTGGCCGACTTCACCTTCTCGGCTTTCGGAGCCATGGCGGGAGTGGTGAGGGAGGACGACGGCGTTGGTGGTGCTGGTGGCGATGGGGGCGGAGCGCTGCTCTCTTTCGGCTTTGAGAAGAAGGGGAGCGGCGGAGATTTTCGAGTCTGGAGTAGCAACGGGCGGATGGGCGGTCTGCCCCTGTTTCCCCTACTTATAAGGAGGGAGGGGGCGGACGTTCGCCTTTCCGAATAAAGAAACCACCCATGATCTCTCCCACGACGCCGCAATCAACGCGAGCCGTTCAGGGAGGGCGCGGTGGATACGGAGTAAGATACGGCGTGATCCAGGCCGCGCGTGCCCGTGCCCTGTTTTGGGCCTGGCCCAACATCGCTCGGCACCGTGTATGGCCCAGGCCCGGGGGCTCCTGTCGGTGTACTAGAGTAGGGGTACCCTAGTATCCCAAACTTGTGCACGGGCAGTCGCAGCGTCCCGCGGCAAGGCTTGCCAGGTGACCGCCAAGGACCTACTTGGTTCCTTTTGAGCCATTCAAGAACAAAGTATTCAAGCCAAGGAGACAAGGCCCCGGCAAGAGGAGCTTGCCGGGAAGGCCGCTCAAGACACAAGACCCCGCCAAGAGGAGCTTGCCGGGAAGGCCAACCGAGGCATCTCAAGGAACTTGCCGCGACGCGCCCCGCGTCCTTGCAAGGCCCGGTGAGCGACAAGCTTCCGGACGCGACAAGACAACGACCGCGGCAAGGCGCTTGCCGTGGCAAGCAACCACTCTGTACCCACGCTCCAGCACATCCACCAACGTGTCGCTCTGGGACCCTTCCAGGCGTACGTGGCGGGAGGCTGTGCAACCAGGGGTGCACTGTGGCAAACGGCGCTGACAAGATCGCCATCGTGGCGAACGGTGGCGTCCCTGACGGTCCCTTTCTGCACTGTTTGGACGACGCAGACGGGCATTTAATGCCCTTGTCCCCTGCCGTCAAGGTTAGGTAGGATACACTGTGTAGGTAGCTGTACCAACCGCAGCACCTTTTCCATTTTTGCCCTTGCCTACGTTGCCACCTGTTGGAGACCCCTTGAGCATATAAAAGGAGGCCAATGCACAACGTAGAGAGAGAGGACGAACAGAAGAACGCTCGGTCTCGTTAGCTGCTTGTGTGTACTGTAGCACTCAGCGCTCCCGAGCAAAAACACAATACAGATCACAGATGCAGCAGTAGGGTTTTACGCATCCGTGCGGCCCGAAGCTGGGTAAACTGCTCGTGTGCTTCGCCTCGATCCGCTCTTCGTGCGACCTCCGCCCCCCGCCAAACCGAAAGGGGCTCCGTCCCCATAGGTGCTCGTGGATCAGTTTCCCCGACACCAACCATACTCGAACCTCATTGAGCTAGTGCATCAAGCTACCAAAGCGGAACGTCAAGTAAAAGACGACTTCAAGTATGCCAAGTTCTCATCCAAGTCCTACGGCTTCTCCAACAATCAAGCTTCAACGACTCCAACACCTTCTACCTCAACCAAGCCATCTATAAGCAACGGCGACAAGTCAAGTTACAAGAAAACTTCATCAAGCACAAATCGTCCACCTACTACAAGCAACTTCAAGCCGAAAGCTTCATCATCATCTACTCCAACCGATGAGACCATCAAGACAAGCTCCATCAAATGCTTCACATGCGGAGGCCGAGGCCAAAAGTCCTCTGAGTGCACAAACAAGCGCACCATGATCCTCGGCGACGATGGAACCTACATCTCCATGAGTGAAGGAGAAATGGAAGCCCTTGAGCAAGTGGCCATGCACCGACAAGTGAACAACGAAAACGAAGATGATCAAGTCTTTTGTGATGAAGATTCAAGTCCTGCTCTTGTTGTCTCCAAGGTCTTGACTCTTCAACATCAACAAGACGAAGACCAAAGATGCCATATCTTCCACACAAAGGCCAGCATCAATGGATGGTCCGTCAAGGTCATCATCGATGGAGGTAGTTGCCATAACTTAGCAAGTGAAGAACTATGCTCCAAACTCCAATTGGTCAAGATGAAGCACCCTCACCCCTACAAGGTTCAATGGCTAAGTGACACCGGCACCATCCAAGTCGAGCATAGGTACAAGTCTCTTTCAAGATCGGCGCCTACGAAGACACTTTGGAGTGTGATGTCCTTCCGATGACCGTGTGTCACCTCCTTCTTGGACGGCCATGGAAATTTGACCGAGGTGTCATTCACAATGGGCGTACAAATCACTATAGCTTCAAGACGAAAGGGAAGGAGGTTGTGCTACGTCCTATGTCTCCAAGCCAAGTGCTCACCGAGAAGCAAAACACCCATCATGGAGAGAATAGTGAGAGAGCGAACCACCAAAAAGAGGGTGAGAACCACAAGCCCAAATTGAGTGCCTCCACGATGAGCGACAAGAAAAACTTAGTACTCTTTGCCACCAAACGTGAGATGAAAGAAGTGTGTGAGAACCGACCTAGTGTCCTACACTATGTCCTATTGTGCAAGGACGAGGCAACAAAAACTAACAACTCTCACGATATACCTTTGGTGTTATCTTCTTTATTGCAGGAATTCCAAGATGTTTTCCCCGATGAGCTACCTCCAGGTCTACCTCCTCTACGAGGCATTGAGCACCGAATCGACCTCTTCCCCGGAGCACCCCTACCTAACAAGTCTCCATACCGCGTCAACCCCGAAGAAACCAAAGAAATACAAAGCCAAGTAAAGCATCTCATAGATCATGGACATGTGTGTGAAAGTTTTAGTCCTTGTGTCGTACCGGTCTTTCTTGTGCCTAAACGAGACGGTAGCTTTCGTATGTGTTCCGATTGTAGACCCATCAATGCTATCACCGTCCGATATAGGTACCCCATTCCACGCCTTGATGATATGCTTGATGAAATTAGCGGTGCCACTATCTTTTCCAAAGTTGATCTTAAGAGTGGTTACTATCAAATCCGCATATAAGAGGGTGATGAATGGAAAACTGCTTTCAAAACCAAGTTTGGTCTATATGAATGGTTAGTCATGCCTATGGGTTTATCGGAAGCACCCGGTACTTTGATGCGTCTTATGCATTATGTGTTTCGCCATTACATTGGTGACTTTGTTGTTGTCTACTTTGATGATATCCTTGTCTTTAGCAAATCTCTCAAAGAACATGTCACCCACCTTCGCACCATGCTACAAACTCTTCAAAAAGAGCAACTCTATGCTAATATGGAAAAATGCCTATTTGGTGTTCATAAGCTTGTTTTCTTGGGTTTCGTAGTATCTTCTAAGGGTGTTCATGTTGATGAATCTAAGATCAATGCTATTAAAACTTGGCCCCAACCAACCAATTTGCAACAAGTGCGTAGTTTTCTTGGTTTAGCCGGTTTCTACCGTAGATTTGTGAAGGATTTTAGCACGATTTCTTCACCTTTGCATGCTTTGAGTAAGAAAAATGCACCGTTTGTTTGGGGAACATCCCAACATATTGCTTTCAATGAGCTTAAGAATTTGCTTACTCATGCTCCCGTGCTTGCATTACCAAATTTTGGCAAACCTTTTGAAATTCATTGCGATGCTAGTGGTAATGGCATAGGAGGTGTATTAACGCAAGAGAAGCGCCCCGTTGCATACTTTAGTGATAAACTCTCCGGAGCGCAACTCAATTACCCCATCTATGACAAAGAGCTATATGCTTTAGTGCGAGTTTTGCGTGAATGGGAACATTACCTTCGCCCTCATGAGTTCATCATCCATACCGACCATGAAACGCTTAAATATCCTAAGGGTCAAACTAAGTTGAACAAGCGTCATGCTAAATGGAGTGAATTTATTGAGTCATTTCCTTATGTCATGAAGTACATTAAAGGTAAGGAAAATGTTGTGGCGGATGTGCTTTCCCGTATATGCATGCTTGTTACTCAACTTGAATTGAATGTCATTAGTTTTGAGCACATAAAAGACTTGTATGAGCATGATCCTAAATTTGCTATTCCTTATGCCAAGTGTGATGTAGGGTAGAACCCTAGACGGCCGATCTTTCACGAAAGGAGCGAGATCCCTCGAAGAACACGACGAACACGGGGAAGAACGAGGGGAAAACACGAGAGAAACACTCAACCAACAAGAAATAGATCACACATATGCTAGATCGATGAACACAAAGAGATACACGATGATCCAAGGTCAACAAAGGACGATACAAAGTAACCGGTTCTTCTCCGTGAGGAGGTCTTGATGGGGGTCTTCTCCGTGAGGAGGTCTTGAATCCACGAGGATCTTCTCCGAGGAGGGGCCGCGGTCACTCTCGAAGAGATGATCCGGATGGATGAGCGAAGCTCTATCTCACATATGAGCTAAATCAACGCTAACCCTAGCTAGGATGAGGTGAGGGAGTATATATAGCCTACATCCACGAAGGGGTAAGTGAGAGGGGATACATGGGCCCTAGGCCCGTTCTCTGCGCGCAGGCAGGGCGGTAGTACCGGCCACAGGGCGGTAGTACCGCTTATAGGCGGTAGTACCGCTTAGGCTGAGCGGTAGTACCGGACTCGGATAGTGCGAACACTGGAGTTTGCCGGGTTGAGCGGTAGTGGTGCGGCAGTGGGGAGCGGTAGTACCGCTTATAGGCGGTAGTACCGCTGGAGAGAGCAGTAGTACCGCTTATAGGCGGTAGTACCACTGGAGGGAGCGGTAGTGCCGCTGGAGCGGCCGGATCCACTTCAAGCTCTTGATGTCCATCTTCCTCTTCGGATTCTCCTTGCTCCACAGCGTCTCCATGGCTAACTCCTTGGTACCTGAGTATGTACAACGTCTCCGTTTGAGGTAGTAACCATGTCTCCTGTTCATCGAAGTGGAATTGTGAGAGGAGAGATGTCACCTCGGTTTCGAGAGCTCTTGCACGTGATCGAGTCATGGGTCCACTAGGCACTTGATGAGACGATGGTAGGTCCATGGGGATGACCTTGGGATGCTCCGCATCATCTCCCCTCCCTTGGGAAAGATCCGACCTCGGATCGAAATCCTCATCACCATGGTATGGGGAGAGATCTTTGATGTTGAAGATGTCGCTCACGGAGTACTTGTCGCGTGGGATGTCTATCTTGTAAGCGTTGTTGTTGTAGCGTGCAAGCACCTTGAAGGGTCCATCCGCTCGGGGTAGTAGCTTGGACTTGCGTTCATTGGGGAAACGATCCTTGCGAAGGTGTAGCCACACAAGATCTCCAACATGGAACATCATGGGTTGCTTGTTGATGTTGAGCTTGGTCGCGAGTCGTTGTACTTGGCGCTCGATGGTGTTCCTTGTATCTTGATGCATCTTCTTGAGGAAGTTGACTCGGGCGCTCGCGTCCATGTTTGTGCGCTCTTGAAGCGGTAGGGGTAGAATGTCCAATGGTGACAATGGGTTGAAGCCATAGACGACCTCGAAGGGGGACTTGCCGGTAGTCGAATGTCTTGCACGGTTGTAGGCGTACTCGGCGATTGGTAGGCACTCTTCCCACTCCTTGATGTTCTTCTTTATCAACACGCGTAGGAGGGTGGAGAGCGTACGGTTGGTCACCTCCGTTTGGCCGTCGGTTTGAGGATGGTATGCCGAGGAGAAGAGAAGCTTGATTCCGAGCTTGGCGCACAAGGTCTTCCAAAAGTAACTCAAGAACTTGACGTCGCGGTCCGAGACAATCGTCTTTGGCACTCCATGAAGGCGCAAGATTTCCCTACAAAACAAATGTGCAACATGTGAAGCATCGTCTATCTTGTTTCAAGGAATGAAATGAGCCATTTTGGAGAATCGGTCCACAACAACAAAAACGGAATCCTTGCCATTTCGAGTTCTAGGCAAACCTAGCACAAAGTCCATGCTAATATCTTCCCATGGTTGGTATGGAATTGGAAGTGGCATATAGAGGCCATGAGATTGGGCTTTGGACTTAGCTTTGCGGCATGTATAACACCGGTTGGTGAAGCGATTGACGTCCCGATGCATCTTGGGCCAAAAGTAGTTCTTAGAGAGCGTAGCAAATGTCTTGTCGCGTCCAAAGTGTCCCATGAGTCCACCACCATGAGATTCCTGCAAAAGCAACAAACGCAAAGAGGACTCGGGAATGCAAAGTTTGTTAGCTCTCATAAGATATCCGTCTTTGATATAGTATCGCTCCCAAGAGGTATGCATCAAACACTTGGCATAAGGTATTGCAAATGTAGGATCATGCTCATATAATTCTTTGATATGCTCAAAACCAATGACATTCAACTCAAGAGTAGTGACAAGCATGCATATACGGGAAAGCGCATCCGCCACAACATTTTCCTTACCCTTAATATACTTGATGACATAAGGAAATGATTCAATAAATTCACTCCATTTAGCATGACGCTTGTTCAACTTAGTTTGACCCTTAAGATATTTAAGTGTTTCATGGTCGGTATGGATGATGAACTCATGAGGGCGAAGGTAATGTTCCCATTCATGCAAAACTCGCACTAAAGCATAAAGCTCTTTGTCATAGATGGGGTAATTGAGTTGCGCTCCGGAGAGTTTCTCACTAAAGTATGCAATGGGGCGCTTCTCTTGCGTTAACACACCTCCTATGCCATTACCACTAGCATCGCAATGTATTTCGAAAGGTTTGTCAAAGTTGGGTAATGCAAGCACGGGGGCATGAGTAAGCAAATTCTTAAGCTCATTGAAAGCAATATCTTGAGATGGTCCCCAAACAAATGGTGCATTTTTCTTACTCAAAGCATGCAAAGGTGAAGCAATGGTGCTAAAATCCTTCACAAATCTATGGTAGAAACCGGCTAAACCAAGAAAACTACGCACTTGTTGCAAATTGGTTGGTTGGGGCCAAGTTTTAATAGCATTGATCTTAGTTTCATCAACATGAACACCCTTAGAAGAAACTACGAAACCCAAGAAAACAAGCTTGTCAACACCAAATAGGCATTTTTCCATATTAGCATAAAGTTGCTCTTTTCGAAGAGTTTGTAGCACGGTGCGAAGGTGGGTGACATGCTCTTTGAGAGATTTGCTAAACACAAGTATATCATCAAAGTAGACAACAACAAATTCACCAAGGTAAGGACGAAAAACGTGATGCATAAGACGCATGAAAGTACCGGGTGCTTCCGATAAACCCATAGGCATGACTAACCACTCATAGAGACCAAACTTTGTTTTGAAAGCGGTTTTCCATTCATCACCCTCTTGTATGCGGATTTGATAGTAACCACTTTTAAGATCGATTTTGGAAAAGATAGTGGCACCACTAAGTTCATCAAGCATGTCATCAAGGCGTGGAATGGGGTACCTATATCTAACGGTGATAGCATTGATAGGTCTACAATCGGAGCACATGCGAGAGCTACCGTCACGTTTTGGAACAAGAATGACCGGTACGGCACAAGGACTCAAACTTTCACGTACATGTCCATAGTCTATGAGATGCTTTACTTGCCTTTGTATTTCTTTGGTTTCTTCGGGATTGACGCGGTATGGAGCTTTGTTGGGAAGCGGTGCTCCGGGGATGAGATCAATTCGGTGCTCAATGCCTCGTAGTGGAGGAAGACCCGGAGGTAGCTCGTCGGGAAAAACATCTTGGAATTCCTGCAATAGAGAAGATAACACCAAAGGTAGATCGTGAGAGTTGTTAGTTTTTGTGACCTCGTCCTTGCACAATAGGACATAGTGTAGGACACTCGATGGGTTCTCACACACTTCTCTCATCTCACGTTTGGTGGCAAAGAGAACTAAGTTTTTCTTGCCGCTCATCGTGGAGGCACTCAATTTGGGCTTGTGGCGCTCACTCTCTTTTTGGTGGTTCACTCTCTCACTATTTTCTCCACGATGGGTGGCTTGCTTGTCGGCGAGTACTTGGCTTGGAGACATAGGACGTAGCACGAACTCTTTCCCTTTCATCTTGAAGCTATAGTGATTTGTACGCCCATTGTGAATGACACCTCGGTCAAATTGCCATGGTCGTCCAAGGAGGAGGTGGCAAACGGTCATTGGGAGGACATCACATTCCAATGTGTCTTCATAGGCGCCGATCTTGAAAGAGACTTGTACTCTATGCTCGACTTGTATGGTGCCGGTGTCGCTTAGCCATTGAACCTTGTAGGGGTGAGGGTGCTTCATCTTGACCAACTGGAGCTTGGAGCAAAGTTCTTCACTTCCTAAGTTGTGGCAACTACCTCCATCGATGATGACCTTGACGGAACGTCCATTGATGCCAGCCTTTGTGTGGAAAATATGGCATCGTTGATCTTCGTCTTGTTGATGTTGAAGAGTCAAGACCTTGGAGACAACAAGAGCGGGACTTGAATCTTCATCGCAAAAGACTTGTTCATCTTCATCCTCATTGTTCACTTGTCGGTGCATGGCCACTTGCTCAAGAGCTTCCATTTCGCCTTCACTCATGGAGTCATAGGTTCCGTCGTCGTTGAGGATCATGGTGCGCTTGTTTGTGCACTCGAAGGACTTGTGGCCTCGGCCGCCGCATGTGAAGCATTTGATATAACTTGTCTTGATGGTCTCATCGGTTGGAGTAGATGATGATGAAGCTTTCTTGAAGTTGCTTGTAGTATAAGGACGACTTGAGCTTGTTGAAGCTTTCTTGTAACTTGACTTGTCGCCGTTGCTTGTAGAAGGCTTTGTAGAAGGTGTTGGAGTCGTCGAAGCTTGATTGTTGGCGAGACCATAGGACTTGGATGAGAACTTGGCATACTTGAAGTCTTCTTGTACTTGCCGTTCCGCTTTGGTAGCTTGGTGCACTAACTCGACGAGGTTCGAGTAAGGTTGGAAATCGGCAATCTTCTTGATAGGATGATTGAGTCCATTCAAGAACCGTGCCATAGTTTGCTCATCATCTTCCTTGACGTTGGCTCGTATCATGGCAATCTCCATTTCCTTGTAGTACTCTTCAACGCTCTTGGTTCCTTGTTTGAGTTGTTGAAGTTTCTTGAAGAGGTCGCGGTTGTAGTAGTTTGGCACGAACCGTGCTCGCATGACATCCTTCATTTGTCTCCAAGTGGTGATGGGTGGTTCACCTCTTGCCGCTCGGCGCTCAATGACTTGTTCCCACCAAATGAGGACGTAGTCTTGGAATTCGAGGGATGCCATTGCGATCTTCTTCTCTTCTTCGTAGTTGTGCAAGCGGAAGATTTTGTCAACCTTCAATGCCCATGAGATGTACTCTTCGGGGTCGTTGCTTCCATTGAACTTGGGCATGGTGAACTTTAGCTTGCCATATCGTTGCTCTTCATTGTGTTGGGGATGATGACGTCCATGTCGTTGAGGATTGACATTGTCATGGCGCTCTTGGCGAAGTTGGTTCACTTCCTCATGTTGCTCTTGGCGATGATTGGGTCCATTGTCTTCTTGCTCTCGATGGACTTGACGTTCTTGTCGCGCTTGAGGATGAGCTTGTCTATCTTGACGAGGAACTTGGCGATGCACGTGGCCTTGGTAAAGTCGTTCTTGAGCTTCATCACGAAGTGCTTCTTGTTGGAGACGAGCTTGTCGGCCACGATCGGCTACGGCACGACTTGAATCCCGAAGTGCACGTTGCGCCTCAAGTGCTTGAGCTTCACGTAGTCGTTGTTCTTGACGTTCCGCCTCGGCGTCTTGTGCATCTTGATGTTGTCGCGCACGCTCCTCTTGTTCTTGTTGTCGTTGACGTTGCCGTTCTTGTGCTTGAGCAAAAGCGGCTTGGTTTTGGCGATGTCGATGCTCTTGAGAGTCGGTGTCGTGTAGAGGATTGCGATTTGCTTGACGATCTTGACGCACGGCACGACGAAGAGTGTTCGATGTCGGTGTACTTGAACCGGAGATGGTGTCGTCGGAGTGTCGACTTGAGCGACTCCTTCTTGACGAAGTTGACGGAGTAGAACGAAGTAGCAAAGCTCGAATCTCGTCCATTCTTGCGTCATTCTCAACCTTGTGCTCGTCGAGCTTGTTGTCGAAGTAGTCCCTTGTACGATTCTCGGATTGTCGTAGGTCGGTGGCGAGATTGTCGATGCGGTCGCCCAAAGAAAGTTGTTCTTGATGCAAAGCCCGTTGTGCACCAAAGAGTTGATTCTTGGTGACGAAGGAAGACATGTCGTCGTCTTGCTCCAATAAGAGAGGATTGGTAGAAGTACTTGGCCTATCCATCATTCCAAACAAAAATATGTGAGAGGGAGAAAGGAAAGAACCAATATCCAATGTACCTTGACCAATGTTGACAATGGATCAAAGGTGACTCCAATGTGTAGCAAGGAAATAGCACAATTGGTACCAATTCTTGTCGGTTCTCACACCTACACAAGTAAAAGCTTATGGTGGAGCTCGGTTAGGATGGTGGCACAAAAATTTGATGCAATTGTAAGTGAGATTCAATAATGTTGGAAAAGATTCACAAATTTGCAAATGCAACAAGTAGACCAATAGCAAGATATGGTACACGGAAACACACACGCAAAAAGATAAGATGGGGTTATGCAACCAAAGATGAGCCAAAACGTGGAATTCACCAAGATGCTCTTGTTGCACAACACTAGAGAGACGCTAGCACGATTGCACAATAGGCGGATACGAACTTGTGCACAACCTACTAAGCAAAGATGCAACGACTTCTATCCCAAGTATGCCATATGTATGATGTTCCTATGCTTTGATCCAAGATGATCGAGTATGACAATCTTAATGTTGGATTTTGCTATGGTTCTTGCTTATGAGCTCTTTGCTTATCTTTCCTCTTTTGCTTAAAAGCTTGTTTGGCTCTTTGATGTTTGAGCTCTTTTCTCATGCAATGCTTCACGAACCAAGATAGCAATTGTGTATGCGATAACAACTTTGTGACACAAGTGATGATGCCGAGATATGCAACAAGATGATAATGGGAAGTAATGAACACTAATGTGCACAAGTCACGTTGCCGGCAATACTCAATGGCTAGTCTCGATGGGTAAGTGACGCAAAAGTAAGGCCATGGGGTTATCAATGCAATTGCAAGAGAGTATGACGATATCACGATACCAAGATGATATCCAAGGTGAAGGTGATACCAAAGTGAAGTAGCCGTTCGTAGTAGTCCTTGGCGAAGATGAGTGGTGGTGATGTTGATGTCGAACCGTACCTAGATAGCCGAAACACAAAAGGATACGGAAACCACAACTCAAATTCTCAAAGCAAAGGTCAAATGGTGGTAACGGAAAGCGTTGGTGGTTGCGGAAGTCGGTGGTGGTTATGCGGAGGATGTGGTGGTAACCCTAGGCAAAGATGCCAAAGTTCGAAAAATTTGGTGGAGTCAAATGTTGGTGAAACCTATCTAGGTGGATAGAGGATGTCAATAGCTACTCAACGAGCTAAAGAACGCGAAAATCGGACTCCGAATGTGGAAGTTATGGACAAAACGGTGAAACTCAAAGGGCTGAAACTGTCAGGGGCGGTAGTACCGCTCGCATGGGCGGTAGTGCCGCTTGTAAGCGGTAGTACCGCTTGGGATGGGTGGTAGTACCGCTCGTGTCGGGATTTTTCGACTGTTTCGGCTGAAACAGGGCCTGGCGGTAGTACCGTTTGCGGGGCGGTAGTACCGCTTGTGGTACTAAGCGGTAGTACCGCTCGGATGGGCGGTAGTACCGCTCGTGTCGGGATTCTTCGCAGATCGAATCGGGACGCGATTTTGGGGCGGAAATGGATGATTTCGAGGTCAAAATTGGGGAGATTTCGTGGATGGAAAGTGGGGAAACTTGGGGAGATGCTAGATCCACTCGAAAGCAAACAAATCCATGGATCAAATCCAACAAAACTTCATCACACTAACAAATCACAAAAAATTTTGGGGCTATTTTTGGTGGGGAATTTTCGAATTTAGGACGAAATCAACAAAATCAAGCTAGAAAACAAAGAGAGGGGGCTCCGAAATCGTGATCAACGTGGCTCATGATACCAAGATGATGTAGGGTAGAACCCTAGACGGCCGATCTTTCACGAAAGGAGCGAGATCCCTCGAAGAACACGACGAACACGGGGAAGAACGAGGGGAAAACACGAGAGAAACACTCAACCAACAAGAAATAGATCACACATATGCTAGATCGATGAACACAAAGAGATACACGATGATCCAAGGTCAACAAAGGACGATACAAAGTAACCGGTTCTTCTCCGTGAGGAGGTCTTGATGGGGGTCTTCTCCGTGAGGAGGTCTTGAATCCACGAGGATCTTCTCCGAGGAGGGGCCGCGGTCACTCTCGAAGAGATGATCCGGATGGATGAGCGAAGCTCTATCTCACATATGAGCTAAATCAACGCTAACCCTAGCTAGGATGAGGTGAGGGAGTATATATAGCCTACATCCACGAAGGGGTAAGTGAGAGGGGATACATGGGCCCTAGGCCCGTTCTCTGCGCGCAGGCAGGGCGGTAGTACCGGCCACAGGGCGGTAGTACCGCTTATAGGCGGTAGTACCGCTTAGGCTGAGCGGTAGTACCGGACTCGGATAGTGCGAACACTGGAGTTTGCCGGGTTGAGCGGTAGTGGTGCGGCAGTGGGGAGCGGTAGTACCGCTTATAGGCGGTAGTACCGCTGGAGAGAGCAGTAGTACCGCTTATAGGCGGTAGTACCGCTGGAGGGAGCGGTAGTGCCGCTGGAGCGGCCGGATCCACTTCAAGCTCTTGATGTCCATCTTCCTCTTCGGATTCTCCTTGCTCCACAGCGTCTCCATGGCTAACTCCTTGGTACCTGAGTATGTACAACGTCTCCGTTTGAGGTAGTAACCATGTCTCATGTTCATCGAAGTGGAATTGTGAGAGGAGAGATGTCACCTCGGTTTCGAGAGCTCTTGCACGTGATCGAGTCATGGGTCCACTAGGCACTTGATGAGACGATGGTAGGTCCATGGGGATGACCTTGGGATGCTCCGCATCAAAGTGTATGACGCATACTTCTTGGGATCGATACTACATCAAAGATGGATATCTTATGCGAGCTAACAAACTTTGCATCCCCGAGTCCTCTCTTCGCTTGTTGCTTTTGCAGGAATCTCATGGTGGCGGACTCATGGGACACTTTGGACGCGACAAGACATTTGCTACGCTCTCCAAGAACTACTTTTGGCCCAAGATGTTTCACGATGTCAATCGCTTCACCAACCGATGCTCTACATGTCGCAAAGCTAAGTCTAAAGCCCAATCTCATGGACTCTATATGCCACTTCCAATTCCATATCAACCATGGGAAGATATTAGCATGGATTTTGTGCTTGGTTTGCCTAGAACTCGAAATCGCAAGAATTCCGTTTTTGTTGTTGTGGACCGATTCTCCAAAATGGCTCATTTCATTCCTTGCAACAAGATAGACGATGCTTCACATGTTGCAAATTTGTTTTGTAGGGAAATGTTGCGCCTTCATGGAGTGCCAAAGACGATTGTCTCGGACAGCGACGTCAAGTTCTTGAGTTACTTTTGGAAGACCTTGTGCGCCAAGCTCGGAATCAAGGTCTTGTTCTCTTCGGCATACCATCCACAAACCGACGGCCAAACGGAGGTGACCAACCGCACGCTCTCCACTCTACTACGCGTGTTGATAAAGAAGAACATCAAGGAGTGGGAGGAATGCCTACCCATCATCAAGTACACCTACAACCGAGCAAGACATTCGACTACGGGCAAGTCCCCATTCGAGGTCGTCTATGGCTTCAACCCATTGTCGCCATTGGACATCCTACCTCTAACGCTACAAGAACGCACAAACATGGACGCGAGTGCCCGCGTCAACTTCCTCAAGAAGATGCATGAAGATACAAGGAACACCATCGAGCGACAAGTACAACGACTCGCGACCAAGCTCAACGTCAAAAAGCAACCCATGATGTTCCATGTTGGAGATCTTGTGTGGCTACACCTTCGCAAGGATCGCTTCCCCAATGAACGCAAGTCCAAGCTACTACCCCGAGCGGATGGACCCTTCAAGGTGCTTGCTCGCTACAACAACAACGCATACAAGATCGACATCCCACGCGACAAGTACTCCGTGAGCGACATCTCAACATCAAAGATCTCTCCCCGTACCATGGTGATGAGGATTTCGATCCCAGGTCGGATCTTTCCCAAGGGAGGGGAGATGATGCGGAGCATCCCATGATCATCCCCATGGACCTACCATCGTCTCATCAAGAGCCAAGAGGACCCATGACACGAGCACGAGCTAGAGCTCTCGAGAACAAGGTGACTTCCTTCCTTAGTGATATCACATATGATCCACTCGAGACATGGCTACTACCTAAGTCCGATATGCTATGCATGATCAGGTGTCAAGAGGACCCTCCCGAAGATGCACGTGAAGATGGACAAGCCGGCAAGTTCATGGATGAAGAGAACCGCCGGAAGGAGAAGAAGACAACTCCAGGGCCCCGATATCCGGCCCCAGCCCCGGACACCCGGCCGCTGGAGACATCTACTACAGCAGCATCCCAGCCGCCCAACATCTACAGGCCCCAGACATCCGGCCCCAGCCCGGACATCCCGCCCAAGCCCGGAAATCCAACGCCACGCACTAGAAACTATAGAAGCTTTCGCCGCCAGCCCGGACATCCGGCCCCTCCCGAAGCCCCAGACATCCAGCCCGACGCCCGGACATCCGGCTCCGCCTGTCTGCGCACAGTAAAGGGCCGAAGCCCATGTACCTCTTCGGCCCCCTAGACTATATATGCTCCATCCCCTTCCTCTTTCTAGGGCTAGCATTGGTTTAGCTCATATGTGAGATAGAGCTTTGCTCATCCATTACGGATCTCCTCCTCGAGAGAGACTGCGGCCCCTCTTCAGAGAAGATCACCTTGGATTCAAGACCCCATCTTGGGTAGCCCCCATCAAGACCTCCTCGTGGAGAAGAACCGGTTACCGTTTGTATCGTCTGTTGTTGACTTTGGATCTTGTATCTCACCTTTGTGTTCATCGATCTAGCGCATGTGTGATCTATTATTGTTGGTTGAGTGATTTCTCTCGTGTTTTCCCTCGTGTTTCCCCTCATGATCTTAGTTGGGATCCGCTCCTTTCGTGAAAGATCGGCCATCTAGGGTTCCACCCTACATGACACCATTTTAGAACTATGTGTATTTGCATGCTTGTTGGAGATCCTTGTTACTATTACCATGTTTTCCATGTACCTCATGCTATTGTTGATTCTTGTGTTGGGAGAGTCATGATGTTCCATTGCTATTTACATAGAACTTCTGGCTGATACATTGATGATATTTTTCTCATATCTTGCTTTCATGCTTGCGATATGTCATGTGCATTATTCATGCTCACTATTTGCACACATGACCTGCTTGCCATGATTCCTTCTAGTACGTTGCATCTTTGCACTACAAACTTGCTTGGCTTGATCACCATGATTGCTTGCTTTGTTGCATCACCCATGTTCCAGTCTTAGTCGCTTTCTTGGGTTGACGACATATATGTTCATGCCTCTCACTTGATTTGTCTTGACCATTGTCTCTTGTCTCCATTAGTTGCATCTCTCATATCACCTTGTATTGAGTGCCAACTTGCTATGCGTATTGATCGTGGAGACTTGGACATAATACTTGCGAAGCATGCTTGTTTAGTTGAGCCTAATGTCTTTGGTTGTAGTCACATCATATGCTTTCATACCACGTCACATCTTGTACTTTCTTATGATGAGAATGATGAAAACACTTGTTGGGTATTTCACCACACGAATGTTTGGTTTTACATTTTCGCTAACCTCATTTGTTTTTCCGAGTGTTTGTCATGTTCCTTCATTTTGAAGGATTCACAAGGCGGTACCCTCATGAAACACCTTGGTCATGTGAAGGCATACATGATGTACGACTCCAACATCCTCGAGAAACTCCTAAAGGTGCATCTTTCCATTTGAGCCATTCTCGAATACGTATATTGAATGGGCCTTACTTTCATTATTGTTTCCTTCTTCTTGTCTACATGATACATATATTGGATGGAGGACCGACATTGGAGATGGACCCTATGGACCTTCAAGTTGAGGAGTGCCCGAACTTAGTGGATGCACCACCAGACCAACACTTCTACCACGACATCGAGCTATGGTACAACACCTCCCATAACAAATTTGCATCTTATGCATGGATTGACTCACATTATGATTGCCTTGTTGCATCTTGTATTTCGATGATCCATGATATATGAGCTTGTGCACTTCCTTAGCAAATTTGTTGGGACCTTTCTTGATGGCATATTAATAAATCATGATCATATTGCTTACCATCAGTTGCATGATAACTTGTTCATATTGACCATCCATTGCCATATTCATGCTATTGATAAACCGTCTCACTATGACATCACTTTGCACCGTGGTTGCATTGATCATATTCACAACACATTTGTGTGCACAATGAATGATTTTGCTCCCATGAATGCTTTGTATATCATTCTATATCATCTTGATAAGCTTCATGCACTTTGCCACGAACAATCTTGCCACACGGATTCATTCTTACATGATGGACACCTTTTATGCGCTAACCATTGTATTTCCAAGTGTCATTTGTGTTTGCTCTTTTTGCATGTGTACCACTCCGAAGACGCTTTGGAGTACTTGGATTGCGCCATGTCTTCCACTTCGTCCAACTACAAGTCCCTCCACGACAACTGTTTCCATGGTGATGAGGTTTTTGATCCGAGGTCGGATCTTTCCCAAGGGAGGGGAGATGATGCGGAGCATCCTATGATCATCCCCATGTACATTCAAGCCTACGCCATTGGACCTAAGGTGAACTCGCTCCTTTCCGAATCTTCCCTTTCCGCATGTAAGACATGGATGCTACTTCAAGCGCGGACCTTGTGCATACTCACGTACACCTGAGTAGACCATGGAGAGCCCAAGGACGAAGGCCAAGTGTGTGCGGGAGCGAAGGAAGGAGAAGGAAGAACAGCCAGCTGCTATAGCTGCCGGACATCCGGCCCGACCCCCGAAGATCTGGCCCCTTCTTATCCAAAGAGCTCCGGAAGCGACCCTGAGAGCCTGGACATCCGACACCATGCCCGGGACATCCGTCTCCTCCCGATACCTAGGACATCCGGCCCCTTCGCTCGGAAATCCGACCCCTCATCACAGAATGCAACCGAAGCCAGCCAAGTCCACCCCGGACATCCGGTCAGTGGCCCGGACATCCGGCTCTTCATGAGCCGCCGGACATCCGGCCCCCAGCCCGGACATCCGGCGCATGTCTGCATGCAGTGAACGGCCAAGGGCCCATGAATCCCCCTCTCACTTACCCCTTCGTGGGCTAACACTATATATAGACCCCCTCCTCCTCCTAGTTAGGGTTAGCGTTGTGATAGCTCATATGTGAGATAGAGCCTCGCTCATCCATCGGATCTGCTCCTCCGAGAGAGACCGACACCTCTTCGGAGAAGATCCACTTGGATTCAAGACCCCTAACGGGAATACCTCAAGACCTCCTCACGGAGAAGAACCGGTTACCCTATGTATCGTTCCTTGTTGGATTTGGACTATGTGATTGATACATCCATTTTGCGTCATGCTTTTATATCGATATTTATTGCATTATGGGCTGTTATTTCACTTTATGTCACAATACTTATAGTTATTATCTCTTATTTTACAAGGTTTACATAAGAAGGGAGAATGCCGGCAGCTGGAATTCTGGGCTGGAAAAGGAGCAAATATTAAAGACCTATTATGCGCAACTCCAAAAGTCCTGAAACTCCACGGAATATCTTAAAATAAATAAAGAAAAATCCTCGCCAAAGATGAAGTCCAGTGGGCTCACACCCTGCTCACGAGGGTGGGGGCCGCGCCCCCCTCCTAGGGCGCGCCCCCTACCTCGTGGGCCCCCTGGCGGGTCTCCGACATCCATCTTCTCGTATATGAAGTCTTTCGATGAGAAAAAAATAAGAAGGAACCTTTCGGGACGAAACTCCGCCGCCACAAGGCGGAACCTTGGCGGAACCAATTTAGAGCTCCGGCAGAGCTGTTCTGCCGGGGATACTTCCCTCCGGGAGGGGGAAATCATCACCATCGTCATCACCAACGCTCCTCTGATCGGGAGAGGGCAATATCCATCAACATCTTGACCAGCACCATCTCATCTCCAAACCCTAGTTCAGCTCTTGTATCCAATTCTTGTCTCAAAGTCCAGGATTGGTGCTAGTAGGTTGCTAGTAGTGTTGATTACTCCTTGTAGTTGATGCTAGTTGGTTTATTTGGTGGAATATCATATGTTCAGATCCTATATGCATATTATTACCCCTCTGATTATGAACATGAATATGCTTTGTGAGTAATTACGTTTGTTCCTGAGGACAAGGGAGAAGTCTTGCTATTAATAGTCATGTGAATTTGGTATTTGTTTGATATTTTGATAAGATGTATGTTGTCTAGCCTCTAGTGGTGTTATGTGAACGTCGACTACATAACACTTCACCATTATTTGGGCCTAGAGGAAGGCATTGGGAAGTAATAAGTATATGATGGGTTGCTAGAGTGACAGAAGCTTAAACCCTAGTTTATGCGTTGCTTCGTAAGGGGCTGATTTGGATCCATATGTTTCATGCTATGGTTAGGTTTACCTTAATACTTTTTTTGTAGTTGCGGATGCTTGCAATAGAGGTTAATCATAAGTGGGATGCTTGTTCAAGTCAGAACAGCACCAAAGCACCGGTCCACCCACATATCAAATTATCAAAGTATCGAACGTGAATCATATGAACGTGATGAAAACTAGCTTGACAATATTCCCATGTGTCCTCGGGAGCGCTTTTCCTATTATAAGAGTTTGTTCCGGCTTGTCCTTTGCTACAAAAAGGATTGGACCACCTTGCTGCACCTTATTTACTTTTGTTACTTGTTGCTCGTTACAATTTATCTTGTCACAAAACTACCTGTTACCACTTATTTCAGTACTTGCAGAGAATACCTTGCTGAAAACCGCTTATCATTTCCTTCTGCTCCTCGTTGGGTTCGACACTCCTACTTATCGAAAGGACTACGATAGATCCCCTATACTTGTGGGTCATCAAGACTCTTTTCTGGCGCCGTTGCCGGGGAGTGTAGCGCCTTTGGTAGGTGGAATTTGGTAAGGAAAAAAATTTATATAGTGTGCTGAAATTTACTGTCACTTGTTACTATGGAAAGTAATTCTCTGAGGGGCTTGTTCGGGGTATCTTCACCCCGTCCAGTAGAGCAAAGAGTTGCTCCTCAACCTACTGAACCTATTGAAAATGAAACTTCTTTTGAATTTCCTTCGGGTATGATGGAAAAACTGCTAGCTAACCTTTTTACAGGAGATGGAACAAAGCATCCTGATGAGCACTTAATATATGTGGATGAAGTTTGTGGATTATTTAAGCTTGCAGGTATACCCGATGATGTTGCTAAGAAGAAGGTCTTCCCTTTATCTTTGACGGGAGACGCATTGATATGGTATAGGCTATGTGATGATGTGAGATCATGGAACTATAAAAGATTGAAATTGGAATTTCATCAAAAGTATTACCCTATGCATCTTGTTCATCATGATCGCAATTATATATATAATTTCTGGCCTCACGAAGGAGAAAGCATCGCTCAAGCTTGGGGGAGACTTAAATCAGTGTTATATTCATGCCCCAATCATGAGCTCTCGAGAGAAATAATTATGCAAAGTTTTTATGCTCGGCTTTCTGAAAACAATCGCACCATGCTCGATACTTCTTGTGCTGGCTCTTTTATGATGAAGACTATTGAATTTAAATGGAATTTATTGGATAGAATTAAACGCAACTCTGAAGATTGGGACCTCGACGAAGCTAAGGAGTCAGGTATGACACCTAAGTTTGATTGCGTTAAATCTTTGATGGATACCGATATTTTCCGTAAGTTTAGCACTAAATATGGACTTGATTCTGAGATAGTAGCTTCTTTCTGTGAATCTTTGCTACTTATGTTGATCTCACCAAGGAGAAGTGGTTTAAATATCATCCTCCCATAGAAGTAAAAGTAGCTGCACCTATTAAAGTTGAAGAAAAGACTATCACTTATAATGATCCTATTGTTCCTACTTCTTATGTTGAGAAACCACCTTTCCTTGTTAGAATAAAGGATCATGCTAAAGCTTCAACTATTGTTCGTAAAAGCAATATTAGAACTTATACACCTCCTGAGCAAGTTAAAGTAGAACCTAATATTGCTATTGTTAAGGATCTCTTGTCTGATAATATTGATGGGCATGTTATTCAGTTCGATGGTGAAACTGCTAGAATTGCTAAGCCTTGTGCTAAAGATAAACATAGACATGTGGTAGGCGTGCCTGTTATTTCTATTAAAATAGGAGATCATTGTTATCATGGCTTATGTGATATGGGTGCGAGTGCTAGTGTTATACCGCATACTCTATACGAAGAAATTAAGAATGAAATTGCACTTGCTGAGTTAGAAGGTATTGATGTCACGATTAAGCTAGCCAATAGAGATACTATTTCACCAATTGGAATTATTAGAGATGTTGAAGTCTTGTGCGGGAAAACTAAATATCCCGCTGATTTTCTTGTTCTCACTTCTCCACAAGATAGCTTTTGTCCCATTATATTTGGTAGACCCTTCTTGAACACTGTTAATGCTAGGATAGATTGTGAAAAGAATGCTGTTACTATTGGCTTGGATGATATGGTTCATGAGTTTAATTTCTCTAAATTTTGTAAACAACATCGTGAGGAAGAATTACCTAGTAAGGATGAGATTATTGGTCTTTCTTCTATTGCCGTACCTCCTAGTGATCCTTTAGAACACTATTTGCTAGACCATGAAAATGATATGTTCATGAATGAAAGAAGGGAAATAGATGAAGTATTCTTTAAACAGGAACCTATTCTTCATCACAATTTTCCTGTTGAAATTTTAGGGGATCCTCCTCCACCCAAGGGTGATCCCGTGTTTGAGCTTAAACCATTGCCCGATAATCTTAAATATGCTTATCTTGATGAAAAGAAGATATATCCTGTTATTATTAGTGCTAACCTTTCAGAGCATGAAGAAGAAAGATTATTGAAAACTCTGAAGAAGCATCATGCTGCTATTGGATATACTCTTGATGATCTTAAGGGCATTAGTCCCACTCTAGGTCAACATAAACTAAATTTGGAAGCTGATGCCAAACCAGTTCGTGATCCTCAACGACGTCTGAATCCTAAAATGAAAGAAGTGGTAAGAAAAGAAATACTCAAGCTTCTGGAGGCAGGTATAATTTATCCCGTTGCTGATAGTCAGTGGGTAAGTCATGTCCATTGTGTCCCTAAGAAGGGAGGTATTACTGTTGTTCCTAATGATAAGGATGAATTGATCCCGCAAAGAATTATCACAGGTTATAGGATGGTAATCGATTTCCGCAAATTAAATAAGGCTACTAAGAAAGATCATTGCCCCTTACCTTTTATTGATCAAATGTTGGAAAGATTATGCAAACATACACATTACTGCTTTCTAGATGGTTATTCTGGTTTCTCTCAAATACCTGTGTCGGCTAGAGATCAATCAAAGACTACTTTTACATGCCCTTTGGGTACTTTTGCTTATAGATGTATGCCTTTTGGTCTATGTAATGCACCTGCTACCTTTCAAAGATGCATGATCGCTATATTCTCTGACTTTTGTGAAAATATTTGTGAGGTTTTCATGGACGACTTTTCCGTCTATGGATCCTCTTTTGATGATTGCTTGAGCAATCTTGATCGAGTTTTGCAGAGATGTGAAGAAACTAATCTTGTCTTGAATTGGGAAAAGTTCCACTTTATGGTTAATGAAGGTATTGTCTTGGGGCACAAAGTTTCTGAAAGAGGTATTGAAGTTGATAAAGCCAAGGTTGATGCTATTGACAAGATGCCATGTCCCAAGGACATCGAAGGTATAAGAAGTTTCCTTGGTCACGCTGGATTTTATAGGAGGCTCATTAAGGACTTCTCAAAAATTTCTCGGCCTCTGACTAATTTATTGCAAAAAGATGTACCATTTGACTTTGATGATGATTGTGTAGAAGCATTTGAAATACTTAAGAAAGCATTAGTCTCTACACCTGTTGTTCAACCACCTGATTGGAATTTACCCTTTGAAATTATGTGTGATGCTAGTGATTATGCTGTAGGTGCTGTTCTAGGGCAAAGAGTCTATAAGAAATTAAATGTTATCCATTATGCTAGTAAGACTCTAGACAATGCTCAAAGAAATTATGCTACTACTGAAAAAGAACTTTTAGCAGTTGTATTTGCTTGTGATAAGTTCAGACCTTATATTGTTGATTCTAAAGTAACTATTCACACGGATCATGCTGCTATTAAATATATTATGGAAAAAAAATGCTAAACCTAGACTTATTAGATGGGTTCTCTTGCTACAAGAATTTGATTTGCATATTGTTGACAGAAAAGGAGCTGAGAACCCCGTTGCAGACAACTTGTCTAGGTTAGAAAATGTTCTTGATGACCCACTACCTATCAATGATAGCTTTCCTGATGAACAATTAAATGTCATAAGTACTTCTCGTAGTACTCCTTCGTATGCTGATTATGCTAATTATATTGTTGCTAAGTTTATACCACCTAGCTTCACATACCAGCAAAAGAAAAAGTTTTTCTATGATTTGAGACATTACTTTTGGGATGACCCACATCTTTATAAAGAAGGAGTAGATGGTGTTATTAGACGTTGTGTACCTGAGCATGAACAGGAACAGATCCTACGCAAGTGTCACTCCGAAGCTTATGGAGGACACCATGCTGGAGACAGAACTGCACATAAGGTATTGCAATCTGGTTTTTATTGGCCTACTCTCTTCAAGGATGCCCGTAAGTTTGTTTTGTATTGTGACGAATGTCAAATAATTGGTAATATTAGTAGACGTCAAGAAATGCCTATGAATTATTCTCTTGTTATCGAATCGTTTGATGTTTAGGGCTTTGATTATATGGGACCTTTTCCTGCCTCTAATGGATACACTCATATTCTAGTTGCTGTTGATTACGTTACTAAGTGGGTAGAAGCTATTCCAACTAGTAGTGTTGATCATAACACTTCTATTAAAATGCTTAAGGAAGTTATTTTTCTGAGGTTTGGAGTCCCTAGATATTTAATGACTGATGGTGGTTCACACTTTATTCATGGTGTTTTTCGTAAAATGCTTGCTAAATATGATGTTAATCATAGAATTGCATCTCCTTATCACCCACAGTCTAGTGGTCAAGTGGAACTGAGCAATAGAGAGCTCAAATTAGTTTTGCAAAAGACTGTTAATAGGTCTAGAAAGAATTGGTCCAAGAAACTTGATGATGCATTATGGGCTTATAGAACTGCATATAAAAACCCTATGGGTATGTCTCCATATAAAATGGTTTATGGAAAAGCATGTCACTTACCTCTCGAATTAGAACATAAGGCATATTGGGCTATTAAAGAGCTCAACTATGATTTCAAACTTGCCGGTGATAAGAGGTTATTTGATATTAGCTCACTTGACGAATGGAGAACCCAAGCTTATGAAAATGCCAGGTTGTTTAAAGAAAAAGTTAAAAGATGGCATGACAAAGGGATACAAAAGCGTGAGTTTAATGTGGGTGATTATGTGTTGCTATACAACTCTCGTTTAAGATTTTTTGCAGGAAAACTTCTCTCTAAATGGGAAGGCCCCTATGTTATCGAGGAGGTCTATCGTTCCGGTGCCATAAAAATCAACAACTTCGAAGGCACAAATCCAAAGGTGGTAAACGGTCGAAGAATCAAACATTATATCTAAGGTAATCCCATAAATGTTGAAACCAATATTATTGAAACTGTAACCCCAGAGGAAAACATAAGAGACACTTTCCAGACAGTTTCAGACCACGAAAAGGAATAGGTATGTGGTACGGTATGTAAACCGACTCCAAAATGATTTTTAAGGCAATATTTCTCTGTTTTGGAATATTTAGAAAAATAGAAAAATAAGTAGCAGTCCGGGAAGGACACGAGGGCCCCACGAGGGTGGTGGGCATGCCCTACCCCTCTGGGCGCGCCCCCCCTACCTGGTGAGCACCTCGTGTGCCTTCCGGACTCTGTTTTCTTGCACGATACATATTTTGGTTGGTAAAAATTCATTATATAACCTCCCGAAGGTTTTGACTCCCGTATCACGCAAATCTCCTCTGTTCTTGTTTTGAGCTGTTTTCTGTCAAGGTTTTCCAAGCTATGCATCATGTCGTCTCCCTCCTCCAACAATGGTGACAACGGTGCTTGGCTAATGAAGATAGATCTGAAGAGGGAAGAACCCACGAGGGTCAACAAGGATGAAAGGATCAAGAAGGCCATGCAGGATCAAGCTCCGGCAGCAAAAGACATCCTTCAACTTGATCATAACCTTCTTACCCCAACTGAGATCGAAGCTTTCAAGATGATTGAGTTAGCTCGTATACAAAACAAGTATCTCACACAAGAAAATATTTTGTTGAAGGAGCATATTGTCGCACTCAAGGGCATTATCCGCAAGCTGGAGGACCTCTTACGCTCGATGTGCGATTATCCAACAACTCCACCTTATTCACCGACAAAGGAGACATAATCACATGGGTATGGGCACTCCCCTTGGCAACTACCAAGCTTGGGAGAGGTGCCCCGGTATCGTATCACAATCACATCTCCTATCTTTACCGTTTTTCTTAGTTTGATCCTATTAGTAGTATCTTGATCTAGTAGAATAAAGTTTATGGCATGATCTAGTTTTGAATTTTGCTTTATGATCTCTCTATGTAATCGAGTCCGTGAGCTATATATAATAAAGATTACTGTTGAGTCAAGGGCTTGATTATTTTTCCATGATCTTTGGGTGAATAAAAGAAAGAAGAAAAGAATAAAAAGAAACAAAAAATTCATATTGATCTTATTGAGAGTAATGACTTCACATAGAAAGAGTATGATGATTAAAAGTTGTTGGGAGTTGGCAGACATAGCTTTGGTCATCGTTGCAATTAATAGGAAGTAATAAGGAAAGAGAGGTTTCACATATAGATATATTATCATTGACATCTTTTATCATTGAAATATGACATGCTAAAGACTTGATGTTGGACAAGGAAGACAACGTAATGAGTTATGTCTTTCTTATATCTGAAATAAAGTATGTTGTCATGGATCCTCTACCATGTTGAGCTTGCCTTTCCCCCTCATGCTAGCCAAATTCTCAGCACTAAGTAGAAATACTACTTGTGCTTCCAAATACCCTTCAACCAGTTTTGCCACGAGAGTCCACCATATCTAACTATGGATTGAGTAAGATCCTTCAAGTAAGTTGTCATCAGTGCAAAGCAATAAAAATTGCTCTAAATATGTATGATTGATTGGTGTGGGAGAAATAAGCTTTATACGATCTTGTGATGTGAAAGTAATAAAAGCGACGGACTGCATAATAAAGGTTCATATCACAAGGGGCAGTATAAAGTGACGTTCTTTCACATTGAGATTTTGTGCATCCAACCATAAAAGTGCATGGCAACCTTTACTTCCCTCTATGAAGGGCCTATCTTTTATTATTACCCTCTACCTTATGCAAGAGTCACGGTGATCTTCACCTTTCCTTTTTCATTTTATCCTTTGGCAAGCTCAGCATGTTGGAAAGAACATGATATATATATCTAATTGGATGTAGGGGAGCATGAATTATTATTGTTGACATTACCCTTGAGGTAAAAGGTTGTGGGGTAAAACTATAAGCCCCTATCTTTCTCTGTGTCCGATTAAAACTTCATGGCATACACCCCTGTAAAGATGGCATGGCATAGTTTAAGACACATGTAGAGCTCAAGATCATAGGATGCACACATCAATCATGGCAAAAATGACAAATGAGCATGTTCTGATAAGAAACTGAAACTAACAGAAACTATCACTCTTCCAACAGCATTTAGGGCATCAATCTGGACTCGAATGAACATGACGCAATGAGATGGAATGATGTACTCGTCGAGGCGAACAATTTATTATGCTACACGCCCAAAACAGAGCAACATATGAAGAGATATGATGTGTTGAACAGGGCATGAAAATATAGCAGATGAAAAAGACTTAGACGAATTTCCGGGTCAACCTAGGGTTCTCCCGATCCAGATCTGGGCACGGAAGCCGAGGTTGGCCGGGGAAGCTCGCCGGAGTTCGAGGAACGCTGCCGGAGTGGGGGAAGGCATCGTCGGAGTTAACGGGGCGCCCGATCCGGCCGCGGGCGGCGAGATCCGACCGCGGGCGCCGGGATCCGACCGCGGGCGGCGGCCGCGGAGCTCGGGCGGCGCGGGGCGGCCGACGTCGAGGCGGCGCGCGAGCGGCGCGCGGGGGCGGCAAATGTGGGCGGCGGGGAGCGCAGGGAGCGGGCGGCGCGGGGCGGGCTTGGGGGGCCCGACCCGGGCTCGGGCGGGCCGGCGGCGATGTGGGCGCGGGCGGCCCACGTGGTGGCGTGCAGTTGGACGGGGCGAGGCGGCGGACGCGTCCGGCGCCGTCCGGACGTGTCGGCGCGAAGGGAGAGAGAGGAGCTAGGGTTTGCCCGAAAATTTCGGAGGGGGAGGTGTATTTATACATAGAAGGAGTTAGAAGACTCCAAATGGAGTGTAGTATTCGCGCACACGATCGTGATCCGACGATGGAGGACATGGAAGGGGTTTGGATGAGTTATTGGGCTGTTTTGGAGGGGTGTTGGGCTGCAACCCAAAAGAGGCCTTCGTGATTACCCGATTAACCGTTGGAGTATCAAACGACCTCCAAATGACTCGAAACTTGACAGGCGGTCTACCGGTGCTATACCAAGGCCGCATGGCAAACCTCGGTTCATTCCGAGAAAATTTAACACCTGCTCGCGGAAAAAGGTAAAAGGGGACGCCGGAGGACATAGGAGTGCCGGATTGCAAAACGGACAACGGGGAAAATGCTCGGATGCATGAGACGAACACGTATGCAAATGTGATGCACATGATGACATGATATTAAATGCATGACATGGACAAAATGCAAAACGAAGAAGAACCCAACCCTGAGGGAATATCATAACTTAGTGCCGAAAATGGCAAGAGTTGGAGTAAAAATATGGCAAGTTACACCCGGGGTGTTACAACACTCCACCACTACGAGAGGATCTCGTCCCGAGATCTAGGACTGAAAGAACTCCGGATATTCGGAACGGAGGTGGTCCTCGCGCTCCCAGGTGGCTTCTCGGTCGGCATGGTGTGACCACTTCACTTTCAGGAATTTGATAGACTTGTTGCGAGTCTTGCGCTCAGTTTCTTCAAGAATAGCAACGGGATGCTCATGATAAGTCAAATCTTCTTGGAGATCAATCTCTTCGAAGTTGATGGTGCGCTCAGGCATCTTGAAGCACTTGCGAAGCTGTGACACGTGAAACACATCGTGCACGTTTGCGAAGTTGGAGGGAAGCTCAAGTTGATAGGCGAGATCGCCTCTTTTGCGAATGATCTTGAAAGGACCCACGTATCTAGGGGCAATCTTCCCTTTGATACCGAAACGACGAGTGCCTTTCATTGGAGAGACGCGGAGGTAGACATGGTCTCTGATCTCGAAAGCCAAATCACGGTGCTTGCTATCATAGTAGCTCTTCTGGCGCGATTGCGCGGCTTTGAGATTCTCACGAATGACTTTAGACATATCTTCAGCCTCTGTGATCAAGTCGTTGCCAAGAAGTTGGCGTTCGCCCGTCTCTGACCAATTGAGAGGAGTACGACACTTTCTGCCATAGAGAATCTCGAATGGGGCCTTACCCGAACTCGCTTGAAAGCTGTTGTTGTAAGAGAACTCAGCATATGGAAGACAATCCTCCCATGTCATGCCGAAAGAGATGACACAAGCCCTGAGCATATCATCGAGAATTTGGTTAATATGCTCGACTTGGCCACTAGTTTGAGGATGGAAAGCTGTGCTGAAGGGAATGTTGGTGCCCATGGCCTTCTAGAAGGAGTCCAAGAATTTAGAGGTGAAGATGCTTCCACGATCTGAAGAAATCAATTGTGGAATGCCGTGCAAAGAGACAATCCTGGAGGTCTATTGCTCTACCAGCCGAGCTGCTGTGATGGATTCTTTGATAGGAAGAAAATGAGCCACTTTAGTGAGCTTGTCGATGACAATGAACATAGCATCATTTCCATGCTTGGACTTAGGAAATACAGTCACGAAGTCCATTTCGATATGATCAAACTTCCATTCTGGAATGGCAAGAGGTCGGAGGAGACCAGCTGGTCTTTGGTGTTCTGCTTTCACCCTTCTACAGACATCACATTCATTCACGAATTTGGCGATTTCTCGCTTCATTCGAGTCCACCAATATGACTGCTTGAGGTCATGGTACATCTTCGTACTTCCAGGATGAATGGATAGGAGTGAATTTTGAGCCTCGTTCATAATGACTTTACGAAGATCACCCTTAGGAATCACAATTCAATCCTCAAAGAAAAGAGTATCTCTGTCATCAAGGCGATAACACTTGTATTTGGGAATGCCCTTGTCAATACCACGTTTCACCTTCTTCACCATGGTATCCAGGAGTTGTGCCTCACGAATTTGATCTTCCAAAGTAGGAGAGACTATGAGGTTGGCAAGAAATCCTTGAGGAACAACTTGGAGATTCAATTTGCGGAAAGCTTCACAAAGATCCGGTTGAAAGGGTTTGAGGATTAAGCTGTTGCAATAAGCCTTCCTGCTCAAAGCATCTGCAATCACATTAGCCTTGCCTGGAGTATATTCAATACTCGGATTATACTCTTGAATCATTTCGACCCATCGAGTCTACCTGAGGTTGAGGTTGGGCTGAGTGAAGATGTACTTGAGACTCTTGTGATCGGTGAATATGTCGACTTTCCTTCCCAACAGGAGATGTCTCCATGTTATTAGTGCGTGGACAACTGCTGCCAACTCAAGGTCGTGAGTGGGGTAGTTCTTTTTGTTGGGCTTCAACTGACGAGAGGTATAGGCCACAACTTCCTTCTCTTGCATTAACACAGCACCGAGACCTTGAAGAGACGCATCACAGAAAACTTCGTATGGCTTCGATTCGTCAGGAGGAGTCAAGACCGGAGCAGTGACGAGTTTCTCTTTGAGAGTGTTGAAAGCGACGTCACACTCAGGAGACCAGACATACTTCACATGCTTCTAGAGGAGGTTGGAAAGAGGCTTTGCAATCTTTGAGAAGTTCTCAACGAACCTTCGGCAATAGCTTGCAAGTCAAAGAAAACTGCGAAGCTGCTTGACATTATGAGGAGGCTCCCAATTCGAAACTGCAAACACCTTCTCGGGATTAACAGCAATGCCCTTGGCAGAGATGATATATCCAAGGTAAAGAACTTCATCAAGCCAAAATTCACATTTGGAAAACTTCGCATAGAATTGATACTCTCTGAGCTTGTCGAGCACCAATCGCAAATGTTTGGCATGATCCTTCTTATTCTTGGAGAAGACCAATATATCATCGAGATAGACCAAGACGAATTCATTGGTGTAGGGGTTGAAAATTAAGTTCATCATTCGAGAGAATGTTGGAGGAGAATTGACAAGGCCGAAAGACATGACAGTATATTCATAAGAACCAAAGCTTGTTCTGAACGCTATCTTGGGAATATCTTCTTCACGAATTCGAATCTGATGATAACCCATACGAAGGTCAAGCTTGGAGAACACTTTCGCACCTTTAAGCTGCTCGAATAGCTCATTGATGTTGGGAAGTGGATACTTGTTCTTGATAGTCTTCTTGTTCAATGGACGGTAATCGACGCAAAGTCGGTCCATGCCATCCTTCTTCTGGACAAAAAGAACTCCACAACCCCAAGGAGATGAACTCGGTCTGATCAGACCCAAAAGCTCTTGTTCATCGAGTTGTTTCTTCAATTCCTTCAACTCTTTTGGTCCAAGCTTGTAAGGACGCTTGCAAACGGGTTCCGTGCCAGGCTCAAGATCGATAACGAATTCAACTGGCCGGTGAGGAGGCATGCCCGGAAGCTCTTCTGGAAAGACATCTTGATATTCGCAAATGACTGGAATCTGAGAGATTGCGTCTAGCTCGCCCTTCTAATTGAGAGAAAATAACCTTATGGTTTCATCACGAGCGGCATAGATGATCACATCCTCAGAAGAGTGTGTCAATTGAATTTCCCTGGCAGCACAATCAAGTTGAGATTTGTGCTTAGAAAGCCAGTCCATCCCGAGAATTAGATCAATATCCGAGTCACCAAGGACAATTGGTTTAGACAAGAATTTATAGTTTCCCATCTTGATGGAAACATCCGGAACCACCAAACTAGAGCTCAAACGTTTACCAGGAGAAATGACAGCCATGGGTCTATCCAAATGAGAAGAAGTGAAATCATGTTTGGCAAAAACGGTCTCGACATAAAACAATGCGAAGCACCAGTATCAAATAAGACTTTTGCAGGAATATCATTAACAGGAAGATTACCCATGATCACTTCTGAAGAATCGTCTGCTTGAGCTGCGTTCATCATGTTCACCTTAGCATGCTTGGGATTATGCTTGACCACTGCATTGCTGGAAGATCTCACAGGAGGAGGAGGCGGAAAGCGCCTTTGGTTGAAGCACTTGTTCGCATAGTGACCCTTCTGCTGACACTTATTGCAAGTCACCTCTGAGAGCGGACAATGATAAGGAGCATTTGACCTTGGAGCTTGATTCTGGGACTTGTTCTGATGTCCAGGGTTGAGTGGGTGGGAAGTTCCATGACCACCTTTGTTCTTCTGCTGGTAAGGCTGATGGAACGGAGGAGGAGGAGGCAACCAGAACTTCTGTTGCTTGGCTGCCACTAGTGAGGAAGAAGAGGACTGAACTGCGTCCCTGACTCTCTTCTTAGAAGCCTCACACTTAAGCTGGGCAGCCTCTTGTTTCAGTGCCATGTTGTAGAATTGATCAAACTTAGTCGGCTCAACAAGAACGAGAGCTAACTGCAGATCATGTCTAAGACCACCTCTGAATTGATAGATCATACTCGCTTCATCAGGAACGTCTTGTTTAGCGAAGCGAGCAAGTTTCTGAAACTGGATGTTGTATTGGTACACGGACATGCTGCCTTGCTTGAGATTGCGGAATTCCTCACGCTTGCTCTCAACAACACTTTGTGGAATGTGGTGAGCTTTGAAGTCTCGGCAGAAATCATCCCAGGTAATCACACGACCTCCTCTAGAATATTTGTATTGTTGATACCAATCGGCAGCTTGGTCCTTGAGTTGAAAATAGGCAAACTTGACAAAGTCCTCAAGTCTGACATTGCTACATTTGAAATGCTTGTTGATGTCGACGAGACAATCATCGGCATCAGTGGCCTCGTCACAGTAGCTGAAAGACTTCGGCTGATTTGCCAGAAATTGGTTGAGGGTAGCAAATTGAGGTTGGTTTTTGCCTTGGCCTTGATTCCCTTGATTGCCTTGCCCTTGGTTGTGTTCTTGCATGAGCTGAATCAGAATCTGAGCGTTGGCGTCAGTGGCAGCCATCAAGGCTTGCCAAGCCTCCGGAGGCAGAGGTGGTGGCGGAGGGTTTGCCTGACTCCCATCATTGCGTTCCGGATTCTGACGCGTTGGCGGAGCCATCCTGAAGAGGGTGGCAACCGTTAGCATCTTGAAAGACATATATTCAAGTTGAATCAACGGATAGAAATTGCAACATATAGTCTCAACATTCGAACAAGAATGAATGAATGAATTCCAAAATAAATCATCTGACTTCGAAAAAGGTATGGAATCAACATCTGACTTCGAAACAACTCGAACATCACAACTGAAAACAAAACAAAGGATTGGCTTGCAGAATAAGCCAGAGCAAACACATGATAGAGATTTCGCCCAAAGTGTTCGTGATGAGGCCCCACGGGCACGACGTATAGCGGACGTCACGAATGACAAACAAGACGTCCCCGAATCGGCATAGCCAAGGATTCTTTAAGACGCCTCGCGACCACTGTAAATCGACCGTGACAAGCGAACCACTGGCACATTAGACCCTAATCTCAAATCATACATCTGTCAGAAACATATCCTATAAGCTATTAGAATTCTCACTTATAAACTCCCGAAACTTTCTGGTTATGCAATCAGGTGTTGGGGATACAGGGGACACAAAATATATCACCCAAACTAACAATACCTATATCCAGCTGTATCCATCCTTCAACACATAACCAAGAAACCTTCGGAAATAGTTTACCTCAACCTTCGAAAAGCATCCGTTATACGAGTTATGGCAATACTCCAGAACTCCCACCCCAGTACTGGGTGGCGTCGAGGTGATCTCACGAACAACTGCATAAAAGAGATTTTCGATGTCGGTGAAACTCAGGTATTCCAGAACTGCAACGATAAAATTGGGACGACGACACCTCGGAGCTCAACTCCCCGGGACACTGCCACAACCCCTAAATGACATGAGGCACCAAGAACAATGTTCTCGTCACAAAACCATCGGAATGATTCTAAGATACCCACATGATCCTAAAAAAATTTAGTGAAATTTGAGGAGAGTAGAGTCAAAACTTCTAGGTTAGGAGGCCTCACCAGAGCGACGAAGGGACTGAGGAGTAAAAAGTATCCTACTCTCCGATAAATACAATCCTAAGACTCAAAATATTTTTTCTAGACTCAACAATGCCAGCGATTCGATCAAGCAGGGGGCTCCTAAGTCGGGGATGGCTCTGATTACCAACTTGTAACGCCCACGATGCGGATATATCTCCCACGTGTCGGAGCACGACTTAGAGGCATAACCGCATGATGGTTTTGTCGCAAGAAGGGTCATCTTCACACAATCCCATGTAATGAACAAGAATGGGATAAAGAGTTGGCTTGCAACCGCCACTTCACACAATACATAACTTAAACAATCATCATACAGAGTACAACCAAGGTCCGACTACGGAACCAAAATAAAGAAGACAACCCCAAATGCTAGATTCCCGATCGTCCCAACTGGGCTCCACTACTGATCATCGGGAAAGGAAACATAGTAACGGCCACGTTCCTCGTCGAACTCCCACTTAAGCTCGGTTGCATCATCTGCACTGGCATCGTCGGCACCTGCAACTGTTTTGGTAGAATCTGTGAGTCACGGGGACTCAGCAATCTCACACCCGTGAGATCAAGACTATTTAAGCTTATAGGAAGCATGGGGGTAATGAGGTGGAGCTGCAGCAAGCGCTAAGCATATATGGTGGCTAATATACGCAAATGAGAGCGAGAAGAGAGGCATAGCACGGTCGTGAAGCTAGAAGTGATCAAGAAGTGATCCTGAAACTACTTACGTTCATGCATAACTCAAACCATGTTCACTTCCCGGACTCCGCCGAAAAGAGACCATCACGGTTACACACGCGGTTGATGTGTTTTAATTAAGTCAAGTGTCAAGTTATCTACAACCGGACATTAACAAATTCCCATCTGCCTCATAACTGCGGGCATGGCTTTCGAAAGATAATACCCTGCAGGGGTGTCCCAACTTAGCCCATTGTAAGCTCTCACGGTCAACGAAGGATATTCCTTCTACCGGGAAGAACCGATCAGTCTCGGAATCCCGGCTACAAGACATTTCGACAATGGTAAAACAAGATCAGCAAAGCCGCCCGATTGTGCCGACAAATCCCGATAGGAGCTGCACATATCTCGTTCTCAGGGCACATCCGGATAAGTCAAGCTACGAGTAAAACCAGGCCTCGAGTTTCCCCCTGGTGGCCCCGCAGATTGCTCGGTTCGGACCAACACTCGAAGGAGCACTAGCCCGGGGGGGCTAAAATAAAGATGACCCTCGGGCTCGCGAAAACCCAAGGGAAAAGGTGTAGGTGGTAGGCAAATGGTAAAACCAAGGTTGGGCCTTGCTGGAGGAGTTTTATTCAAGGCGAACTGTCAAGGGGGTCCCATAAATCACCCAACCGTGTAAGGGACGCAAAATCAAGGAACATAACACCGGTATGACGGAAACTAGGGCGGCAAGAGTGGAACAAAACACCAGGCATAAGGTCGAGCCTTCCACCCTTTACCAAGTATATAGATGCATTAATTAAATAAGAGGTATTGTGATATCCCAACATATCCATGTTCCAACATGGAACAAACTTCAACTTCACCTGCAACTAGCAACGCTATAAGAGGGGCTGAGCAAAAGCGGTAACATAGCCAAACAACGGTTTGCTAGGAAAGGGTGGTTAGAGGCTAGACATGGCAACATAGGAGGCATGGCATAACAAGTGGTAGGTATCGCAGCATAGCAAAAAAGCGAGCAACTAGCAAGCAAAGATAGAAATGATTTCGAGGGTATGGTCATCTTGCCTGCAAGGTTCTCAGAGTTGTCGAAAGCTTGATCCTCGTAAGCGTTCTCAACAGGTTCCTCGGTCACGTACTCTTCTCCCGGCTCTACCCAAAACAAGAACACAAGCAAAGGAACAACTATCAACCACGATGCAATGCACAAACAACATGATGCAAAACATGGCATGATATGCGAGATGTGATATGCAATGCATATGCGTGCTCCAGAAAGAAAAATATGAACAAGGCATCAACTTGGCTAACCAAGTATGCCGCTGGAAAGATGAGATGATTTTGGATCAAATCGATATAAAGATCACCGGAATCGGATGCACGGTTTGCAAATGACAAGCAAAACAAGGATGGCATAATCTGCGATTAACAGCATGATGCCACTTAGAATGCAACAGAAACTAAGCTACTGCACTTAAACATAACAACAAAGCATATGGAAGTGATCTACTCCAGATGCTTGACAAAATATGAACACTGAGCTACGGCTAAAACACACCAGAGCAGGTTCGAACCAGCATGGCAAAAGTGCAAAAGATATCAGCTTCACAGACTTAGTGAAAGTAACATGCCAGAAATTAACATCAGGATGCCATGTTTAGAGCAAGCAAACAACATGCTCCAGGAACATAACATAGCAACATAAGGCATGGCATGAATCTACAGAAAGCCTAGAACAAAAGTCCCTTACTGACCATTAGCCAAAAAGTATCAGAAGATTTGATGGAACCCATGTAAACATAGCAAGTTTCATTACAGATTTCAGGCTTAGCAGAAAAACTGAGCATGGCATAAACAGCATCATGAAGGCATCTTCGCGAGCTCGACACACTCACCAAAAGGCATTGCATGATAAAATAAGCATACTACCAGCAAGAAGACATGTTCATGAAGATAAACATGGCAAGAGCAAGTTCCTATCATACAAGGATCAACTACAACAACCTTGGCAAAATTGAATAACATGTAAACAATCTGCCAGGAACATTTTATAGCAAAAGTAGAGCAAGATTGAGTCATGCTATGGCAATACATAATTGCCAAAAGGACCATGGATCGATGGAGCATAACCATATAAACAAAACATCCTTACTGTTCATGCTCAAAATAGGCATGGATCTCTCTGTAGCAACATGAATACATGACATACAAATAACAGCAGGGAAAAACTTAGTGAAATTCTAAGTCCCTGAAATCAGCAACATCATGATGCCAAGTTTGCATGCTTGTGCTAGTCACCACAAAGATCACAAAAATACATGGCATACACCCCTGTAAATATGGCATGGCATAGTTCAAGACACATAGTTCAAGATCATAGGATGCACACATCGATTATGGCAAAAATGACAAATGAGCATGTTCTGATAAGAAACTGAAACTAACAGTGACGAGGACATGACTACCTTGGATACGACAAAAAATATTGCATACATGCATATTTGTCAGGTGATTTCTAGTGTCAACTATTCAATAATCTATTTATATTATCCAGAACAAAAATACTTCACACACTTTTGTGTTTTGTCTAATTGCAGGTGTATGGGACATTTGTACAATCCACATATGAAGATAAGGGAAAAAGAGAAGTTTAGGTGCTGTTCAAAAAGTCCCTTCACGTCACTTTTGGGCCAAGAGAAGATAGAGTCCAAGTCTCTCACGTTCTGGATTCAGATTCGGACTGCACAGACATACCTGACTCAAAACGGCAAGAACTTTTTCATACGAACTCCGAATTGGGTGATTCTTTTTTTGTTGGAAAGTAGATTTCGTCCTCTTTCCACTCCATTTGGATTCACCTTTAAATTCTTCCGGAGCATTGAGATATGGACGAAACAATCTGACGCTGCAGCAGAATCCGAGTCAAACAACAAGTCCAAAGGTGTTGCATCACCTCCACTTGGGCCCATGAGCCTTGTACGACCTAGGGTTGGTTTTAGGATGCCTTGGGACGTCCTCCCACCTCCTTGGCCGCCACCCCTTGCTCCTATATAAGTAGATCCACCTAGTAGCTATTTCCTTGGGTTTTGTTTAGATCAAAAGTTCGCCATAGCTGCAACTTCGTGTACTTCGTTTGTGTTCAACAACCAGACCAAGACCGCTTACGGATCCCCACCTTTATCAATACTTCATATATACTCGCAATATTCATATTGCTTTTATCATATTCTTGCTTGTTCTTCGATTGCTTGCAAGAATAGACCTTCGTGGTCAGGTTGATTGTGCTCCGGCGTGGTCAATAACCTCTCGAAGTTGGTTTAGCGATTGCTAAGGCGCAACGTCGTGCACGTTTGTAGTCGGATCGTCAAAGTCAGCTCCATCAAATCGATAGTTATCATCTCATCGAAAGATCGGGACACCCCGCCTCTAGCAAGTGGTACAGTTTTCAGGTTGCTCGGTGAGAATTTGCAGTTATCCCTAGATTAGATTTATTTTCTTACCTTTTGTCCAAGAAAAAGCCACACAAAAAAGTTAGATATGTTCATCCTTTGTCCAAGCTAGTCTGAGCCTTTGCATAATCTTTTTAGTGTTTTGCTTTGTTGAATTTGCGGTTACATCGTCGTGTTAAGTTGCTGGTCTTAGTGTCTAGTTTGTTTAGAGTTTCGAGTTCTGTTCATAGTTTGTCACGCCACCGCCGCACCATCTTCATTGTCGTTGCCATATACCACCACCGCGTCATTATTGCATCCGCTGTCCACCACCGCCATCCATCAATTTCCACCACGTACTCACCATCATTCATTGTCATAATCATACTTGAGGTCGTTCGCGTCATCACTAGATCCAATCTGCATCTTATCTAGCTTGTTTGTGAAAAAAAAGAGAAAGAAAAAAAAAAGAACAAAAAAGTGAGAGAAAAAAAGTGAGAGAAAAAAAAAAGAAAAAAAGGAAACAAAAGAGGAAAAAATGGTGAAAAAAATCCATGAAAAAAGGAGAAAAAAAGATATTCAGAGTGTGCTCCGCCTTTGTTACGCATCGCGCCGTGATTTTTTTTAGTGTCTAGGCTCGCGTCTCTAGCACGGTCTAGCCTAGGACCAGCACAGTACAGTCGTTGAGCGTTTATTCAACATTGCATCTCTGAATTGATTATTGCTGATCTTTTGCTACCATATATTTGGCCTTCCAAGCTCCACATATTTCTACACCGTGTATACATACGCTCACCTGGCAATCGCTTTACTCAATCTTCGGAGTTATTTGACACCGCTGGTTGCCGGTCACCACCTGCTGTATGGTAAGAACTTGTAAGACTTTGGTATTTGCTATACTGTGAGCGTTTTACCACCACATCCTAGTAGTTCATAGGAACATTATTCTCGAATTCTGTTTCTTGTTTTTCTACTAAATATGGCAGGTTCTAGAGTCAGCTGGGCTTCATCAATCGTGGGAGACATGCCACCAGCTCCGAAAATACAACCACCGTCACAAGAGGTGCAAAGACATAAGAATACGCACAATCAGGTTTTTGTTTCCATGCCACCTTTTAATGGTCGTTTTAAGCCTGATTTATATATTGAATGGGAGTTCGAAATAAATGTTATATTTGCTTCCCATGATTTTTCGAAACGTAAAAAAGTTAAGCTTGCGGTTGGTTCTTTCACTAGTTTTGCTACTATTTGGTGGAGTGAACATTGTCGGTTATACCCTGATTATGTACCTACTACTTGGGATGATTTAAAACTTGTCATGAGAGATAGATTCGTCGATGTTTATTATACTCGTGGCATGATTAAAAAACTACAACATTTAAAACAAGGTAGTGACACTGTAAGAAAATATTATGATGATTTACAAACTACCTTGTTGCATTCCTTTTTAGAGGAAACTGAAGAAGATTTTATGGACAGATTTTGGGGAGGATTAAACCGTGATATTCAGGAGATACTAATTCATGAAGAATGTTATCCTATGGACCATTTGTTTCATCTTGCTTGCAAAGCTGAACAGGAAATAAAGAGGCGTAATGGCCACAAGACAAACAAGCATAAGGTGCACATCCAAGGAGTTGAGACAGTCCTTCCTTCTACCACTGTGCCTACTATGACAACAACATCCGTTGTTGTGAGCACTGCATCAGCTCCATATTATGACCCGTCACTGCCGAGAGTTCCAACATCATCTGAGTTGATAACACGAGGTAATGACAAAGGTACTGATCTTCTAACTTCGCATGCGAATGATGAATGCCTTGTCGATTTAAATACACCATGTGATGCTCTAGCCACTACATTGATCACACCACCTATTTTAGATGATTATGCTGATGATTTGACTTTGCCATGTGATCAAACAACTGCAATATCAAGAATTTTGAGTGCACCCATTGAATTAACTGTTGATGTGAAAGAACCATGTGAATCAGACACTAAAACAAATTTGGATCAACTACGTTTGAAAATAATTGTGCCAATGTTTAATCATTTTGATATGACCTCTAATCTTGGTGATGATTCTGTGTCAAATGACTTATTGCATGTTGGCTTATTTAAGCATGTTGTAGCATGTAAATTTTATGCAAGTAAGGTTTATTCACCAATATTGGGATGGTTTAATGATGAATATTATCAATCTTTTCATATGAATAAGAGCTTCACTTATATGTGCAAACTGAGTTGCAATACTTTCATACCTTCTACTTCTTGTGATAATATTTTGGCTTTATATTTTATTCACTATGAAAGTTACTCATGTATACATGTGTCATATGTGCAAATTCCACGGGAAGTAAGAATTGATGACATATACATATACAACATGTACACCTTGTCTCTTTTGTTAGCCACATTTCAGATAAAGCAACGCCGAGGACGGCTTTATTTTCAAGAAGGGGAGGATGATGAGGACATGACTACCTTGGATACGACCAAAAATATTGCATACATGCATACTTGTCAGGTGATTTCTAGTGTCAACTATTCAATAATCTATTTATATTATCCAGAACAAAAATACTTCACACACTTTTGTGTTTTGTCTAATTGCAGGTGTATGGGACATTTGTACAATCCACATATGAAGATAAGGGAAAAAGAGAAGTTTAGGTGCTGTTCAAAAAGTCCCTTCACGTCACTTTTGGGCCAAGAGAAGATAGAGTCCAAGTCTCTCACGTTCTGGATTCAGATTCGGACTGCACAGACATACCTGACTCAAAACGGCAAGAACTTTTTCATACGGACTCCGAATTGGGTGATTCTTTTTTTGTTGGAAAGTAGATTTCGTCCTCTTTTCACTCCATTTGGATTCACCTTTAAATTTGTTCGGAGCATTGAGATATGGATGAAACAATCTGACACTGCAGCAGAATCCGAGTCAAACAACAAGTCCAAAGGTGTTGCATGACCTCCACTTGGGCCCATGAGCCTTGTACGACCTAGGGTTGGTTTTAGGCTGCCTTGGGACGTCCTCCCACCTCCTTGGCTGCCACCCCTTGCTCCTATATAAGTAGATCCACCTAGTAGCTATTTCCTTGGGATTTGTTTAGCTAAAAGTTAGCCATTGCAACTTCGTGTACTTCGTTTGTGTTCAACAACCAGACCAAGACCGCTTACAGATCCCCACCTTTATCAATACTTCATATATACTCGCAATATTCAGATTGCTTTTATCATATTCTTGCTTGTTCTTCGATTGCTTGCAGGAATAGACCTTCGTGGTCAGGTTGATTGTGCTCCGGCGTGGTCAATAACCTCTCGAAGTTGGTTTAGCGATTGCTAAGGTGCAACGTTGTGCATGTTTGTAGTCGGATCATCAAAGTCGGCTCCATCAAATCAATAGTTATCATCTCATCGAAAGATCGGGACACCCCGCCTCTATCAAACAGAAACTAGCACTCTTCCAACAGCATTTAGGGCTTCAAGATGGACTCAAATGAACATGATGCAATGAGATGAAATGATTTACTTGTCGAGGCGAACAATTTGATCTTCTACACGCCCAAAACGGAGCAACTGATGAAGAGATATGATGCGTTGAACATGGCATGAAAATATAGCGGATGAAAAAGACTTGGACGAATTTTCGGATCAACCTAGGGTTCTCCCGATCCAGATCTGGGCACGGAAGCCGAGGTTGGCCGGGCAAGCTCGCCGGAGTTCGAGGAACGCTGCCGGAGTGGGGGAAGGCATCGCCGGAGTTGACGGGGCGCCCGATCTGGCCGCGGGCGGCGCGGGCGGGGGGGCTACGTCGAGGCGGCGGGCGAGGCGGCGGCGAGCGGCGCGCGGGGGCGGCGGGCGCGGGCGGCGGGGAGCGCTGGGAGCGGGCGGCGCGCGGCGGGCTTGGGGGGCCCGACACGGGCTCGGGCGGGCCGGCGGCGATGTGGGCGCGGGCTGCCCACGTGGCGGTGTGCTTTTGGACGGGGCGCGGCAGCGGACGCGTCCGGCGCCGTCCGGACGGGTCCGGCGCGGAGGGAGAGAGAGGAGCTAGGGCTTGCCCGAAAATTTCGGAGGGGGAGGTGTATTTATACATAGAAGGAGTTAGGAGACTCCAAATGGATTGTAGTTTTCGCCCACACGATCGCGATCCGACGACGGAGGACATGGAAGGGGTTTGGATGGGTTATTGGGCTATTTCGGAGGGGTGTTGGGCTGCAACCCAAAAGAGGCCTTCGCGGTTACCCGGTTAACCGTTGGAGTATCAAACGACCTCCAAATGACCCGAAACTTGACAGGCGGTCTACCGGTGCTATACCAAGGCCGCTTGGCAAACCTCGGTTCATTCCGAGAAAGTTTAACACTTGCTCGCGGAAAAAGGTAAAAGGGGACGCCGGAGGACATAGGAGTGTCGGATTGCAAAACGGACAACGGGGAAAATGCTCATATGCATGAGACGAACACGTATGCAAATGCGATGCACATGATGACATGATATGAAATGCATGACATGGACAAAATGCAAAACGAAGAAGAACCCAACCCTGAGGGAATATCATAACTTAGTGCCAAAAATGGCAAGAGTTGGAGTACAAATATGGCAAGTTACATCCGGGGTGTTACACTACGGCCTCTGCCGCGACTCTGTCATCAAGGGTGGCACTGATAGTAAAGGTACCATCAGCGCCAGTGATGAGGACATCAATACCATTGTTACACCCATAGCCCCTGCTGCTATGCATACTGGACCAATTACTAGAGCTCATGCACGCCAATTAAATTATCAGGTACTTTCGTTTCTTGGTAATGATTCTAATGTTCACGAGAATATGAAGCTGCCTAAATTGGATACATTTGTCTTGCTTACAAATGAAGGGCCTAGCTTGGACAAGAGGGATGAACATTGGAGCAAGATTAAGCGTGGAGATGATGGCATGCGCAAGGGGAACAAGAACGGAGTTACAAGTGATGATTTCAGGACCTAGAAGCCACCATAATGAGTGCATGAATCCTTGGACGAAATATACAAGATGCCACTTCATAAATTTTGTCCAGAGGTAATTATAGGTGCCGCGTCACCTTATTTTTGGGCCAGGCCCATGTAATTTTGAAATAGTCAACTATAGACTGTTTTTAGAGTCCGTATGTGTGGGGAAACTAGAGTTAGGGTCGGTTTCTGACCCCTCCTCCAAGGGCCACGAAATTCCCTCCTCTTCCTCCTTATATACAGCCCTTAGGGCATCGTTTAGACATTGGGTTTTGTTTAGATTAAAATTTCGCCACAGCGGCAACTTCGCGTACTTCGTTTGTGTTCGACGACCAGACCAAGACGTCACAGAACTCCACCTTGATCAATAAAGCTTTCCTCTTATATTCGCGATATCCTGCTTGCAAATCTTAATTTCTTGCTTGTTCTTTGTTTGCTTGCAGGAACTAGACCCTCGTGGTCAGGTTGATCGTGCTCCGGTGTGGTCAATAACCTCTCGGAGTTGGTTTAGCGATTTCTAAGGCGCAACGTCCTCGCACGTTCGTAGTCGGATAGTCAAAGTCTACTCCATCAAAAACGATAGCCACCATCTCATCGAAAGACGGGACACCTTTGCCTCTATCAACTGGTATCAGATTTCCAGGTTGCTCAGTGAGATTTTACAATTTTTCGTAGTTTAGATCGAGTATGTTCTTCATACCTATAGTCCCCGAAAAATATTTAGGGATAGTTCATCCTATCTGAACCAGTCTGAGCCTTTGCATAGTGTTTTCAGTATTTTGCTTTGTAGAATTTGCGGTTGCATCGTCATGTCAAGTTGCTGGTCTTAGCGTCTGGTCTTTTAGAGTTTCGAGTTCTGGTCATAACTTGTCATGCCGCCAACACACCATCATCAACGCCCTGCCATCTACCACCACCGCTTATCCGCCACCACTCTGAATCCGTATTCATATACCACCACAAATCTGTATCCATATACCACCACCGATCCGTATTCATATACCACCACCGCTGCCATATCCTACCACCATATATCCACCACCAATCCGAGTTCCTTTCATATTAGGTTTGTTTTCGAGATCCATCTAATTTCTGATTTGTGTTTCCTTGACTGAGTAGGTTTCGAAAAAAAATAGTCTGGAGACCCCCAGGCAGTTTTTAGGCCCAAATTTCGGCGACCAAAAATATTTTTACTATCCTATTTTTAGGCTTTTCTCAGTCTTTTGAGCCACGTGTCATCATAGTTATTTTTTGTCGCAATTTTTCATCGTCGCTGCCCTGATTTCTGTAAAAAATAGTCAAAAAAATTTCGTGCCCATCCTGTCATTTTGACCTGGGAAGAGTTTTGAGACACTCGCCATTATAGTGATTTTTCGCAACAAAAAGAGGAGTGCAAAAAAAGAGCGCCAAAAAAATAGAGCGCCAAAAAAATAGAGCGAAAAAAATAAATTCCAGAGTGTGCTTTTCCCTTGTTGATGTGCAGTGTCGTAATTTTGTTAGTGTTTTAGGCTCGCATCTCCAGCACGGTCTAGCCTAGGACCAGTACAGTACCGCCGTTGATCGTTTATTCAACTTTGCATCTCGGAATTGATTATTGCTGACCCTTTTGCTACCATATTATAAGTCTTCCCAGCTCCACATACATCTACATCGTGCGTTTGACTCTCCCTGGCAATCGCTCTATCCAGGCTTTTGAGAGTTTTGACTACAATGGTTGCCGATCACTACCTACAACTTGGAAAGAATTGGTAAGATTTTGAGATTCGCTTGACGGATTTGTGACACACCAGCACCACTTCCTAGTAGTTTGTAGGATCATATTCTTGTGTGTTTATATTGCTACTAACCATGGCAGGTTACAAGCCGACAAGACTGACTGGGAGAGCATGACGAACAAAGAGTTACATGATAAGTTTTAGCAAATGATGAGTGGATATGTGGAAGATGTGCTAAACAAATTTGAAGAGGCCGTGGAGAAGAATGATGGCATTGAGAAGGCGTTCGAAACAAAGCTCGATAACAAGTTTAATGAATTGCTCGCGCGTCTTCCACAACCACCGCTCGCTGCACCTGTCGCACCTCTACAACGACAACAGCATCGCTTCCAAATCAAATGGGACGAGCAGAGCGCGTTCCCCTTGAGCCTGGTCAAACTTCTGGCGCCGTTGTACCTACTGTTGATGCTTCTGTAGCTCCTGCTGCTACTGTAGAGGTGGAGGACCATTACAAGGATGAGGTTGATCAAAATTAGAACTACGTGCAACCACCAGCACCACCACCACTAGGTCGTCCTCATGAATATCATCGCAACGGTACGGCTGCACCACCAGAGGTACGAGATGATGACCGTCTTCCTAAACTAAAATTGAATATTCCACCATTTGAGGGTAGATATGTTCCTGATATATATCTTACTTGGGAGTTAGAAACCGAACAACAATTTACATGTTTACAATATCTTGAGGACAGACGTGTTCCTACTGATGTTTGTGCTTTCACTAGCTTTGCATGTGTTTGGTGGAATGAACATTGTAGATTATATCCTATTGTAGCTACTTGGGCTGCTTTGAAAACTGCTATGCGTACTCGTTGGGTTCCACCATATTATCAACGTGAATTACTTCAAAAATTGCAGCGTTTAAGACAAGAAAAAAATTCTGTAGAAGAATATTATCAGGAATTACAAACTGGCATGATTAGATGTGGTATTGTTGAGGAGAATGAAGCTATGCTTGCACATTTTATGGGTGGATTAAATAGAGAGATTCAGACCATTCTAAAGTATAAGGAGTATAATAATATCACTCGTTTATTCCATCTTGCTTGTAAAGATGAACGTGAAGTGCAGGATCGATAGGCATTGGTGCGAACTAACTTTTCTGTAGGTCGACCTTCATGATGGACACCACGTGCATCCTCTACTTCCACTGCACCAACACCTCCATCAGGTGCCACCTCCAGTCGTGATACAAGCAAGCAGGCACCACCACCACTATCTGCCAAGAGCACACCTGTCGGGCCTGCACAGAGCTCTTCTTCTTCCATGGCATCAACAGGGCACACAAGTGATATTATTTGTCGTCGTTGTAAGGGAGACAAGTGATATTATTTTTCGTCGTCTTAAGGGAAGAGGTCATTATGCGAGAGAATGCAAATCTCAGCGTGTGATGATTGCTACTGAGGAAGGTGGGTATGAGTCCGCTAGTGATTATGATGAGGAGACTTTGGCTCTTATTACACGTGAAGAACATTGTGGAGATGATTCTGATCATGAGACGCAATACATGGCTCTTGAAGACTCTGACAGTTATGAATGTTTAGTTGCTCAACGTGTTTTGAGTGTGCAGGTTACACAAGCTGAGCAAAATCAGAGGCACAATTTTTCGCGTCATCATAGATGGGGGGAGCTGCAACAACTTGTCTAGCATGGAGATGGTGGAGAAGCTATCTCTCACCACAATACCACATCCACATCCTTACTACATCCAACGGTTCAACAACACTGGCAAGGTTAAGGTAACACATACTGTTCGTGTGCATTTTAGTATCTCTACATATGCTGATTATGTTGATTGTGATGTGGTACCTATGCAAGCATGCTCCTTTTTACTTTGTAGACCATGGCAATTTGATAAAAATTCTATACACCATGGTAGAAACAATCAGTATACTCTTGTTCATAAGGATAAAAAAATATTACTTTGCTTCCTATGACTCTTGATTCCATTTTTAAAGATGATATTAATAGAGCTAATAAACCAAAACAGGAGAAAAATAAGAGTTAAATCAGATTGTGGCAAAAGAATTTGAGCGAAAAATGAAGCCTCATAATAAACCATCTAGTGTTGTTTCTGAAATTAAATTGAAAAGTGCATGTTTACTTGCCACCAAATCTGATATTGATGAGCTAGATTTTAGCAAATATGCTTGCTATGATTTTGTGAGCAAAGAGGCATTATTTTCATTCGAGGACGCGGCTTCCTCTTTGCCCCCTATTGTCACTAACATTTTGCAGGAGTTCGCTGACGTCTTCCCACAAGACGTGCCACCGGGATTACCACCTATTCAAGGGATTGAGCATCAAATTGACTTAATTCCCGGTGCATCGCTACCCAACCGTGCACCATACTGTACCAATCCAGAGGAGATGAAGGAGATTATGCGTCAAGTATAGGAGCTGCTCGACAAAGGTTATATACGCGAATCTCTTAGTCCTTGTGTTGTTCCTATTATACTAGTGCCTAAAAAGGATGGTACGTCGCGCATGTGTGTTGATTGTAGAGGCATTAATATTATTACTATTCGTTATCGTCATCCTATTCCAGGGCTAGATGATATGCTTGATGAATTGAGTGGCTCTACAATATTCTCCAAAGTTGATTTGCATAGTGGATACCATCAAATTTGTATGAAATTGGGAGATGAATGGAAAACAACATTTAAAACTAAGTTTGGTCTATATGGGTGCTTAGTCATCCCTTTTGGGTTAACTAATGCACCTAGTACTTTCATGAGACTAATGAACGAAGTTTTACGTGCTTTCATTGGACGATTTGTGGTAGTCTATTTTGATGATATACTGATGTATATCAAATCTTTGGAAGAACATTTGGAACATTTACGTATTGTTTTTATTTCTCTACGTGATGCTTGTTTGTTTGTTAACCTTGGGAAGTGCACCTTTTGCACCGACCGGGTATCTTTTCTTGCCTATGTTGTTACTCCACAGGGAATTGAAGTTGATAAAGCCAAGATTGAAGCTATTGAGAGTTGGCCGCAGCCCAAAACAGTCACACAAGTGATGAGTTTTATTGGACTCGCAGGGTCTATAGGCATTTTGTGAGAGATTTTAGCACCATTGCTGCACCATTCAATGAGCTTACAAAGAAGGATGTGCCTTTTGTTTGGGGTACCGCACAGGAAGAAGCCTTCACGGTATTGAAAGATAAGTTGACACTTCCTCCTTTACTCCAACTTCCTGATTTTAGTAAGACTTTTGAGCTTGAATGTGATGCTAGTGGAATTGGATTAGGAGGTGTGTTATTACAAGATGGCAAACTTGTTGCATACTTTTCTGAAAATTGAGATGGTGTCTATCGTTTTTTATGGAGTAGACTTTGACGATCTGACTACGAACATGCGAGGACGTTGCACCTTAGCAATCGCTAAACCAACTCCGAGAGGTTATTGACCACGCCGAAGCACGATCAACCTGACCATGAGGGTCTATTTCCTGCAAGCAAATCAAGAACAAGCAAGAAGCTAAGATTTGCAATCAGGATATTGCGAATATAAGAGGAAAGCACTATTGATCAAGGTGGGGTTTGTGACGTCTTGGTCTAGTCGTTGAACACAAAAGAAGTACGCGAAGTTGCAGCTATGGTGAATTTTTTATATATATACAAAACCCAAAGTCTAAACGATGCCCTAAGGGTTGTATGTAAGGATGAAGAGGAGGGAATTTAGTGGCCCTTAGAGGAGGGGTCCGAAACCAACCCTAACTCTGGTTTCCCCACACATAAGGACTCTAAAGCCAGACTATAGTTGACTATTTCGAAATTACGTGGGCCTGGCCCAAAGATAAGGTGACGCATCACCTATAATAGCCTCTGCACGAAATTTATGAAGTTGCATCTTGTATATTTCGTCCAAGGCTTCATCCACTCATTATGGTGGCTTCAAAGTCGTGAAATCATCACTTGTAACTCCGTTCTTGTTCCCCTTGCGCATGCCATCATCTCCACGCTTAATCTTGCTCCAATGTTCATCCCTCTTGTCCAAGCTAGGCCCTTCATTTGTAAGCAAGACAAATGTATCCAATTTAGGCAGCATCATATTCTCATGAACATTAGAATCATTACCAAGAAACGAAAGTACCTGATAATTTAATTGGCATGCGCAAGCTCTAGTAATTGGTCCAGTATGTATAGCAGTAGGGTTTGTGGGTGTAACAATGGTATTGATGTCCTCATCATCCTCCCCTTCTTGAAATGAAGTCGTCCTCGATGGAAGCTCATCTTCCTCACCCAAATAAGGCTTCAAATCTGCAATGTTAAAAGTGGGACTAACCCCAAAATCTATAGGCAGCTCAAGTTTGTATGCATTATCATTTATTTTCTCTAACACCTTAAAAGGACCATCAGCACGTGGCATTAGCTTTGATTTGCGCAAATCAGGAAATCTATCCTTACACAAATGTAACCAAACAAGATCAGGTGCAAACACAACATGTTTTCTACACTTATCTCCAGCAAGTTTATTTTAGCATTCATATGCTCAATGTTTTCCTTAGTTAACTCATGCATTTTTAAAATCAATTCAGCATGTTGTTTAGCATCAAAATTAACCTTCTTCGAAGATGGAAGAGGCAACAAATCAATAGGTGCATGAGGTAGGAAACCATACACAATTTCAAAAGGGCACAACTGAGTAGTAGAATGGAATGAACGATTATAAGCAAATTCAATATGAGGCCAGCATTCTTCCCACATTTTCTTATTATTCTTCAAAATAGCCCTAAGCATAGTAGACAATGTTCTATTTACTACTTCAGTTTGTCCATCAGTTTGGGGATGACAAGTAGTACTAAAAAGCAGTTTAGTCCCCAACTTAGCCCATAAACATCTCTAAAAATGGCTAAGAAATTTAGTATCACGATCTGATACAATAGTATTTGGCACACCATCCAAGTGAATAATTTCACGAAAGAACAAATCAGCAACATTAACAGCATCATCGCTTTTATGACATGGTATAAAGTGTGCCATTTTCGAGAACCTATCCACGACAACAAATATGCTATCCCTCCCCTTCTTTGTTCGAGGTAAACCTAAAACAAAGTCCATAGATATATCCTCCCAAGGAACACTAGGTACAGGTAAAGGCATATATAAACCATGAGGATTGAGTCGTGACTTAGCTTTTTGACATGTTGTGCAGCGAGCAACAAAACGCTCAACATCCCGTCTCATCTTTGGCCAAAAGAAATGTGTAGCAAGTATATTCTTCGTCTTCTTCACAACAAAGTGTCCCATTAGTCCTCTTCCATGCGCCTCCTACAACAATTAAAGACGAACGAAGCTAGCTAGAATGATAGCTTGTTATCACGAAACACAAATCCATCGTTAACGACGAACTTGTTCCTTGTTCTACCTTCTTTACAATTCTGCAATACATCTTTAAATTCATCATCATGCACATATTGATCTTTGATGGTCTCCAAACCAAATATTTTAAAGTCAAGTTATGAAAGCATAGTATAATGACGAGACAATGCATCAGCAATTACATTTTCTTTACCTTTCTCGTGTTTAATGACATGAGGGAAAGTCTGAATGAATTCAACACATTTAGCATGTCTACGGTTCAGGTCAAAATGACAGGATGGGCACGATTTTTTTTACTTTTTTTTGGAAATCAGGGCAGCGACGACGAGAAAGTGCGACAAAAAATCACTATGATGGCACGTGGCTCAAAAGACTCAAAAAAGCCTAAAAATAGGATAGGAAAAAATATTTTTGGTCATTGAAATTTTGGCCTAAAAACTGCCCGGGGGTCTAAAGACTTTTTTTTTCTTAAAATCTACTCAGTCAAGGAAACACGAATCAGAAATTAGATGGATCTCGAAAACAAACCTAATATGAAAGGAAGTCGGATTGGTGGTGGATATATGGTGGTAGGATATGGCAGCGGTGCTGGTAGCGGTGGTGGTATATGAATACGGATCGGTGGTGGTATATGGATACAGATTGGTGGTGGTATATGGATACAGATTCAGAGCGGTGGCGGGTAAACGGTGGTGGTAGATGGCAGGGGCGATCATGATGGTGTGGTGGCGGCGTGACAAATTATGACCAGAAATCGAAACTCTAAAAGAATAGACGCTAAGACCAGCAACTTCACACGACGATGCAACCGCAAATTCAACAAAGCAAAATACTGAAAAGACTATGCAAAGGCTCAGACTGGTTCGGATAGGATGAACTAACCCTAATTTTTTTGTGGACTATAGGTATGAAGAACATACTCGATCCAAACTACGAAAAACTATAAAATCTCACCGAGCAACCTCAAAATCTAATACCACTGGATAGAGGCAAAGGTGTCTTGTCTTTCGATGAGATGGTGGCTATCTTTTTGATGGAGTAGACTTTGACGATCTGACTACGAACGTGCGATCGTGTCGCGCCTTAGCAAACGGTAAACCAACTCTGAGAGGTTATTGACCACACCGTAACACGATCACCACGTGCTGCTTGGAAAGAACTGGTAAGATTTTGAGATTCGCTTGACGGATTAGTGACACACCAGCACCACTTCCTAGTAGTTTGTAGGATCATATTCTTGTGTGTTTCTATTGCTGTAGACCATGGCAGGATGACAAGCCGACGAGACTAACTGGAAGAACATGACGAACAAAGAGTTACATGATAAGATTTAGCAAATCATGAGTGGACAGGTGGAAGATGTGCTAAACAGATTTGAAGAGGCCATGGAGAAGATTGATGGTATTGAAAAGGTGTTCGAAACAAAGCTCGATAACAAGTTTAATGAATTGCTCACGTCTCTTCCACAATCACCGCCCGCTGCACCTGTCACACCTCTACTACTACAACAACAACAACGCCTTCCAAGTCAAGTGGGACGAGCACAGCGCGTTCCCCTTCTGAATGGTCAAACTTCTGGTGCCGCTATACCTACTGTTGATGCTCCTGTAGCTCATGCTGCTATTGTAGAGGTGGAGGAATATTATGGAGCTTCAGAAGAGGAGCTATAGAAGCATCAATAGTAGGTACAGCGGCACCAGAAGTTTGACCAGGCTCAAGGGGAACGCGATGTGCTCGTCCCACTTGATTTGGAAGGCGATGTTGTTGTTGTTGTTGTAGAGGTGCGACAGGTGCAGCGGGCGGTGGTTGTGGAAGACGCCCGAGCAATTCATTAAACTTGTTATTGAGCTTTGTTTCGAGCGCCTTCTTAATGCTTTCAATCTTCTCCATGGCCTCTTCAAATCTATTTAGCACATCTTCCACATGTCCACTCATCATTTGCTGAAACTTATCATGTAACTCTTTGTTCGTCATGTTCTCCCAGTCAGTCTCGTCGGCTCGTCATCCTGCCATGGTTAGCAGAAATAGAAACACACAAGAATATGATCCTACAAACTACTAGGAAGTGGTGTTGGTGTGTCACAAATCCGTTAAGCGAATCTCAAAATCTTACCAGTTCTTTCCAAGCAGCAGGTAGTGATCGTGCTCCGGTGTGGTCAATAACCTCTCGAAGTTGGTTTAGCGATTGCTAAGGCGTGATGTCCTCGCACGTTCGCAGTCGGATCCTCAAAGTCTACTCCATTAAAAACGATAGCCACCATCTCATCGAAAGACGGGACACCTTTGCCTCTATCAAGTCATAGCAGATTTCCAGGTTGCTCTGTGAGATTTTACAGTTTTTCGTAGTTTAGATCGAGTCTGTTCTTCATACCTATAGTCCACGAAAAAAATTAGGGTTAGTTCATCCTATCTGAACCATTCTGAGCCTTTGCATAGTCTTTTTAGTATTTTGCGTTGTTGAATTTGTGGTTGCATCGTCCTATCAAGTTGCTAGTCTTAGTGTCTTATCTTTTAGAGTTTCGAGTTCTGGTCATAAGTTGTCACGCCGCCACTGCACCATCATCATCGCCCCTGCCATCTACCACCACCGCTTATCCGCCACCGCTCTGAATTCGTATCCATATACCACCACCAGTCTGTATCCATATACAACCACCGATCTGTATTCATATACCACCACCGCTGCCATATAAATACCACCACCGTTGACATATCCTACCACCATATATCCACCACCAATCCGAGTTCCTTTCATATTAGGTTTGTTTTCGAGATCCATCTAATTTCCGATTCGTGTTTCCTTGACTCAGTAGGTTTCAAAAAAAAGAATCTGGACCCGGGCAATTTTTAGGCCAAAATTTCGGCGAACGAAAAGATTTTTTTCTGTTCTATTTTGAGGCTTTTCTGAGTCTTTTGAGCCACGTGCCATCATAGTGATTTTTTGTTGCACTTATTCGTCGTCGCTGCCCTAATTTTCGAAAGAAAAATAGTCAAAAAAAGTGCAGATCCTGTCATTTTGACCTGAACCGTAGACATGCTAAATTGGTTGAATTCCATCAGACATTCCATTATGTCATTGAACATAAGAAGTGTAAAGAAAATGTTATTGCTGATGCATTGTCTCGTCGTTATACTATGCTTTAACAACTTGACTTTAAAATATTTGGTTTGGAGACCATCAATGATCAATATGTGCATGATGCTGAATTTAAAGATGTATTGCAGAATTGTAAAGAAGGTAGAGCATGGAACAAGTTCGTCGTTAATGATGGATTTGTGTTTCTTGCTAACAAGCTATGCATTCCAGCTAGCTCTGTTCGTCTTTTGTTGTTGTAGGAGGTGCATGGAGGAGGACTAATGGGACACTTTGGCGTGAAGAAGATAGAGAATATACTTCCTACACATTTCTTTTGGCCAAATATAGACGGGATGTTGAGCATTTTGTTGCTCGCTGCACAACATGTCAAAAAGCTAACTCAGGACTCAATCCTCATGGTTTATATGCCTTTGCCTGTACCTAGTGTTCCTTGGGAGGATATATCTATGGACTTTGTTTTAGGTTTACCTCGAACAAAGAAGGGGAGGGATAGCATATTTGTTGTCGTGGATAGGTTCTCGAAAATGGCACTCTTTATACCATGTCATAAAAGCAATGATGTTGTTAATGTTGCTGATTTGTTTATCGTGAAATTATTCGCTTGCATGGTGTGCAAAATAATATTGTTTCAGATCATGATACTAAATTTCTTAGCCATTTTTGGAGATGTTTATGGGCTAAGTTGGGGACTAAACTGCTTTTTAGTACTACTTGTCACCCCAAACTGATGGACAAACTGAAGTAGTAAATAGAACATTGTCTATTATGCTTAGGGCTATTTTGAAGAATAATAAGAAAATGTGGGAAGAACGCTTGCCTCATATTGCATTTTCTCATAATCGTTCATTGAACTCTACTAATAGGATGTGCCCTTTTGAAATTGTGTATGGTTTCCTACCTCATGCACCTATTGATTTGTTGCCTCTTCCATCTTCGGAGAAGGTCAATTTTGATGCTAAACAACGTGCTGAATTGATTTTAAAAATGTGTGAGTTAACTAAGGAAAACGTTGAGCTTATGAATGCTAAATATAAACTTGCTGGAGATAAGTGTAGAAAACATGTTGTTTTTGCACCTGGAGATCTTGTTTGGTTACATTTTCGTAAGGATAGATTTCCTGATTTGCGCAAATCAAAGCTAATGCCACGTGTTGATGGTCCTTTTAAGGTGTTTGAGAAAATAAATGATAATGCATATAAACTTGAGCTGCCTGCAGATTTTGGGGTGAGTCCCACTTTTAACATTGCAGATTTGAAGCCTTCTTTGGGTGAGGAAGATGAGCTTCCATTGAGGACGACTTCATTTCAAGAAGGGGAGGATGATGAGAACATCAATACTATTATTACACCCACGACCCCTATTGCTATACATATTGGACCAATTACTAGAGCTCGCGCACGCCAATTAAATTATCAGGTACTTTCATTTCTTGGTAATAATTCTAATGTTCATGAGAATATGATGTTGCCTAAATTGGATATATTTATCTTGCTTACAAAAGAAGGGCCTAGCTTGGACAAGAGGGATGAACATTGGAGGAAGATTAAGCATGGAGATGATGGCATGCTATCGGGGGAAACAACACCTACGGGATCACGAGGAATCCCTTTTGGTACGCTTGGCGGGTGTGGGGCTGTGGAAAGAGCAGGATTGAGAGATCAACGCGGGGGGATTATCCAGGTTCGGGCCGCAAGTAACGCGTAATACCCTACTCCTGCTGGTTTCTGTTTATCTGGTGTTCTTGGACTAGCTACAAGGCGTGCAGGGTCCAAAGAGTCTGAATCCTCTCCCAGTATGCCGCAGGCCTCCTTTTATAGACAAAGGGGATGTCACAGTGGTACACACGAGGTGCAAAACTATACAGTGGTCGAGTATATCCTCTAGCACCATAGGACAAACGAATTTAATGCGCTACCGACATGCCCTTCTTACTTTATCGGGGACGGCAAGGAAGCTCGTCCCATCTGTCGCTGCCTCACCTGGTTTCGATGCGCGTCCAAACTAACGAGGCGGGTAGCACCACGCTGGCTGGCTAGCTGCTGAGTTGATGTGGTGGTAGAGCCTTCACGAAGATCTGCATGCCACCACGCAGGTGCTTACTGAGTTGGCCTAGAGGCCGCATGTTGCCATGCAGGTGTTTGCCTAGTTGGTGGGCTGGCAGCTGCATGGGAACGGCGGCGGAGCTTTGGCAGATGTGGGCCTGGCTGCGGCCCCGCGGATGTCTTCGGCAAGAGTCTTCCCGGGGCCCTGGCAAGGGTCTTGCCGTGGCGTCGTGGTCGTCCCTGGCAAGGGGGCTTGCCAGGGTCTCACGGGTATCCTTGGCAAGAATCTTGCCGAGGATCTTCGTCTTCTGGTTATTTATCTAGTCTTGTATGCTCTTGGTCTTCACAAAGATCTGCATGCCACCACGGAGGCGCCTCCCGAGCTTTGGTTCTAGTGTGGTTGAGGGCGTCGAAACTCTCAGGCTCAAGGGTGGCAGCCCTGCTGGCGTTGGGCTGGTTGCCCCGGAAAGGTTCTTGCCGGGGCTGTGGAGGCCTCCCTGGCAAGGGCCTTGCCGGGGGAGTCCATCTCGCCCTTCTTCTCTTTGTGTTTCCAGCTTGGCGTTGGTCTGGTCGTCTTGTGTCTTTGCTTCCTCTGCCCCGCCAAGCGTGGCCAGGGGCATGGGGCTGCGACTTCCCGTGCACAAGTACAGGGGTGCAAAAAGGGACTCCTACTTTTGTACACCGACAGGAGCCCCAGGGCCTGGGCCACATATAAGCGCGTGGCGGTATTGGGCCAGGCCTAGAATGCTGCGCGGGCGCGTGTGCTGTGGAATTTTTACCGCAGTAACTCCCTTTCTCGTTGTGCTTCCCCATGACCGCGTTGAATGCGCGACGTGGGGGTCGTGCGTGAAGTGGGGGTCATGCGTGGGGCAGTTGCTGCCCTCATGCGTCACATCGTAGTAAAGAGGCGGCTCACGCCTTCCTCGTAAAAAAGAGGAAAACACAGGGGCGCGGCTCATTTACTAAGTGGACTCGAGTCGTGGCCTTCAAGGCGCCCGTGCCCCATGATCACGGGGTGCAAAATGGTCGCCTCACTCGTCTCCTTGATTTTGGCTTGCTCGCCATGTGTCCCTCATGCCTCGAAGATGGTAGGCGGTGGACGCGGGGGGCACGGGCCTTAAATGACGAGGCGGGGAACCGGGTCATCGCTGGTTGGAGCAGCGGGTCGGTCTCGATTCCGTGCGCCCCTGGTGGCTAGATTGGTTAAGTGAGGCGACCGAGCCCCGGCCCTACCCCTTTATCAGAAGGGGAGGGGGATAGCACCCCCCGCCGCAATCTTTCATCATTCATCTCCTTCTACCTTGGCTCCTTCCTTCCTTCCGCTATGGCGAGAGGGCGCGCCGGCACTCCGATGGCGGTGACGAGGGTCTCTGCTCAACAGCGCGCCCCTCCTTCCCAAGAGCTCGTGGCGGCGGAGCCGGCCGTGAGAGGAAGGGGAGGGGCGAGGTTGAAGTCGCCGCGGCACTCGGGGAAGAGGAGGACGGGGCGGCGCACCGGCCTCGCCTCCGCTAGTGGCCCCTCCCCCAATGGAGGGCCACGTCAGAGACTAGCCCCGCTAGTTCGTCATCAGGCTGCACCGGCCAGTGCGCTGTCGTCTTCGTCTCCCTACTCCGTTCGCTCGGGAGATGGAGCTCGAACCGCCACAGGCTCTGAGGTTGCATACGAGGGGCTGCGGGAATGGTAGCATGCGGGTCGACGTCGACTTCCCCGCCCCCCGCGTCATGTATCTTCGTCGCGGATGGAAGACCTTCGCTTGTGCCCACAGTCTGTCAGAGTGGCTCATTCTCCACTACAAATTAATGGAGAACGGCTTGCTCTCCATCAAGGTCTTTGGGCACTTGGGAACACACCTAAGGTGTTGCGTGGAGAGCTCCTCCGATGATGAATACTCCTCCTAAAGCGGGATTGATGAGGAGGATTGCGACAGCGATGATGAGGGCGTCAAGTGGGAGGACGCTGACTCCGACTCCGACTGACCGTGTCGCCCTCCTCCCTCGGCCACGTGCCCTGCCGAGGGTCTTCCTCGTCAAGCTCTCCATCGGCGCGTTCCCCGTCGCCTCCTTTTTGCCTTCACCTGCCGCACCTGGGACGAAAGGGGCAAGAACGGGGATCACGGGGCACTTATCATTTTTAGTTTTTAAGCCTGCGGGCACTTGTCATATTTAAACCTTGTAATCCCCTTGCTCATGTTTGCATTCCGTACGAACTGTACCTGTTTGGAACGTATTAATGAAAAAGGGTGTTTGTCGGGTTCTTTGTGCGCGAGCGATGCCCATGCCAAGGAATGAATCCTTGTTATTTTTAAGATAAACATTGTTGCCCTGCAACAGGCCTTGCCATCCCCTCACTTCATTCACAACCATACACACGCCCTCGGTGGAGGCAGGGGCGAAGTAGGGTTAGGCCCTTCGTTTGCTTCCTTGTCACCGCAACTACAACCAAGTTCCGGCCCAGGGAAAAGCTCTTGGGCACAGGAAAGGGGGTGCACAGTGGCCCAGGAATAAATGAGGCTTCATACGTCCCAATTCCACATGGAAATGCATAACAGGGGATAAAGGACTTAGCTGGATCTGCAGCCCCCGGCAACATTGGCTTGTCGTGGTCGGGTGCTTGAATCTGCAGCCCCCTAGCAATGGCTTGCCGGGGTCGAGGATATCGATCTGTCTCCCTGCCCTTAAATGGCTTAGCAGAAACGCCTGTGCAGCCTGCGAACCAAAGAAAAGACTGGAAAGGACGGAAATACACACACCTGACCTCTATGCTAGGGGTTAGTTGCCGCCGGGCACTATCAACCCTGCAAAAGAGATACTTAACCTAGCATGCATGCTAAAACTTAGGGCGCCAGCGCTTCATTTATTTATGCTCAGGGTCTGCGCCTGGCTTTGTACAAATGGTTACATGTCTTGTCGGCAAGGCTTGTACAAAAGGTGGCTTGTCGGGAGGCCCGGCAACCGCGACTCATGGGTAGAACTTACGAAGATGTCCGATGTTCCAGGAGTTGCTCACTAGGACACCATCTTCGGTCTCCAGGCGGACTGCGCCAGGCCTGGTGACTCGTATTACCCGATAAGGGCCTTCCCACGTTGGCGTCAACTTGTTGGAATTCTTGGTCGACTGAACGTGCCGAAGGATACGGTCTCCTTCCTCAAGACTTCGGGCATGAACCTTGCGACTATGGTAGCGGCGCAAGGCCTACTGGTAGCGTGCAGCTCGCATAGCTGGCTGAAGACGATCTTCGTCATGGAGCGTCGCGTCATCTTGCTGCAACTGCTCTTGCTCAAGCTCGTCATAAGCGAGCACTCGAGGTGACCCGTATGTGAGTTCCGTGGGGATAACTGCTTCTGCCCCGTATACCAGGGCAAAGGGTGTCTGGCCGGTGGCTCGATTTGGCGTCATTCTGATTGACCAAAGAACCATCAGCAACTCATCAATCTAGTGCCTTCCACACTTGTGCAGCCTGTCAAAAGTCTTTGTCCTCAGGCCTCATAGTACTTCAGCATTTGCCCTCTCTGCCTGGCCGTTGCTCCGTTGGTGTGCCACCGAAGTGAAACAGACCTTGCTACCGAGGTCCTGGATGTATTGCATGAAGGTGCGGCTTCTGAACTGCATGCCATTGTCGCTGATGACCCTGTTCGGCACACCAAAATGGCAAACTATCCCCTTGAAGAACTTGACGGTTGACTGTGTTGTCACCTTCCTCACTGCCTCCACTTCGGGCCACTTTGTGAACTTGTCGATTGCGATGTACAAGTACTCAAAGCCCCTGACAGCACGGGGGAAGGGGCCCAGTATGTCGAGCCCCCAGACCGAAAATGGCCAGGAGAGAGGGATTGTTTGAAGGGCTTGAGTTGGTTGATGAAGCTTCTTAGAATGGGACTGACATGCTTCACACTTGGTTACTAGCGCAACTGCATCCTAGAGGCTATGGGCCAGAAGAAACCTTGTTGGAATGCCTTGCCGGCAAGGGCCCTTGACCCTATGTGGGAGCCACACATACCTCCATGTATGTCTACCAACAGCTCTAGTCCGTCCTCTCGAGGAATGCACTTCATCCTGACTCCGTTTAGCCTCCTTCTGTACAGGGTATCATCCACAAACTGGTACATGTTGGACCGATGGGTTACTTTCTCTGCTTCTTCCTGCTCCTCGGGGAGTTCTCCTGTTTGGAGGAAATGGACGGTGGGCTGCACCCATGCCGGAGCCTGTGGCTCGACGGCAAGGACCAAAGGCACATCTTCGGCCGCAGGGGCAGCTGCCTCTACGGTCAGGGCCTGGGGCCCCGTCGGAGGTAGTTGCCCCTCGGCAAGCTTGGGGTACCCGGCAACCTCCTTGTCGGCGGCTCCTGGGAGCTCGGTGGGAAGGTACTTGCCGGGGATTGTCTTCCTTCACATGTTGTTCCCTGCTGATGGCTCTACGGATGGTTGTATTAACCGAAGTACAAAGGTACCTTGTTCCACATGCAACTTGAGGGCAGCGTGTTTCGACAGGTCATCGGCAATGCTGTTCTCCGCTCGGGGAACATGTTCTACCTGTAGGCCATCGAAATGTTCTTCCAACTTCCTCACTTCATTCACATAGGACTCCATCAACAGGCTCTAGTAATCCTTGTTGACTTGCTTGACGATGAGCTGCGAATCACCGCTGATGATGAACTTCTTGATTCCGAGGTCTGCCGCGATCCTGAGACCGGCAAGCAACCCCTCGTACTAAGCTGTATTGTTCGTTGATTTTCCCGGGGGAAGTGCATCTGGATTACGTACTTGAGGTGCTCTCCAGTCGGTGCGACGAGTAGCACGCCAGCACCAGCACCTTGGAGTGAGAAAGCTCCATCAAAATACATAATCCACTCAATGCTCGTCTCCTTGTCGGGAAGGGCGGTCTCTTGAATCTCCTCGTTGGGCATTGCGGTCCACTCTGCTATGAACTCTGCCAAAGCTCGGCTCTTGATCGTTGAAGTACTTTCAAACCTGAGGCCAAAGCTTGACAGCTCCAATGCCCACTCTACAATCCTCCGTGTCGCATCTGGGTTGTCACATCCCTAGTTCTGGTATGCTCTGAGCTAGCTAGTCATGTGTTGCATCATGTTTAAATTATTTTGAATTTGAAATGGGGATTGATCAAACCCTAGCACTTTGAAATTCAATTAGGTCTAGTAAAATAAATGCTTTCAATGAACCAAAGTACCCTTCATCAATGTTTGCTAATTTTGGCAAGGCTTTGGATCCAAACCAAAAATATTGAACACTTTTAAGGAAGATTTTGGGCACTGAAATTAAATCATATTGTATTTGAATTTGAATTTATATTCCTAATATATAGAATATATTTTCAAATGTATCAGAAATATTTGTGTGCAATTGGAAAAGTCCATATAAGCCACATAAGTATTTATAGAAAGTTTTGACACTGATTTCAGTTTGTTTTGAGTTTGGCAAAACAAAAGAAAACAGAAAAACGGAATAGAAAAACAGAAATAAAAGAAAAACGAAAGGCCACCGGGCCACTTACCCGCACCCACCTTGCAGCCCACCTACCTGGTCCAGCCCACCTACCCCCACCGCGTCATCTTCCTCCTGCCAGTAGGAGCAGGTGTGTGTCGACGCACGCGCAGCTACGTGTTGGGGAACGTAGCAGAAATTCAAAATTTTCCTACGTGTCACCAAGATCTATCTATGGAGAAACTAGCAACGAGGGGAAGAAGAGTGCATCTACATACCCTTGTAGATCGCTAAGAGGAAGCGTTCAAGTGAACGGGGTTGATGGAGTCGTACTCGCCGTGATCCAAATCACCGATGATCCTAGTGCCGAACGGACGGCACCTCCGCGTTCAACACACGTACAGCCCGGGGACGTCTCCTCCTTCTTGATCCAGCAAGGGGAGAGGAGAAGTTGAGGGAAAAACTCCGACAGCACGACGGCATGGTGGTGATGGAGCTCGTGGCTCTCCGGCAGGGCTTCGCCAAGCACTACGGAGGAAGACGAGGTGTTGGAGGAGGGAGAGGGCTGCGCCAGGGGAAGGGTCCGGCTGCCCTCTCTCTTCCTCACTATATATAGGGGTAAGGGAGGAGGGGGAGGCGCCCTAGGGTTCCCTAGGGGAGGGGCGGCGGCCACAGGGGAAACCCTAGATGGGTTTGGGCGCCCCCACCCCCTAGGAAACTTGCCCCCCAAGCCGGGAGGGGGGCTGCCCTAGGGGTGGCGCCCCCACCTCTCTGGTTACGTGAGATGGGGTTGGGAGGGGCGCTCAGCCCCTTAGAGGGCTGATGTGCCCTCTCCCCTAGGCCCATAAGGCCCCCCAACGCTTGCCGGGGCCTCCGAAACCCCTTTCGGACACGCTGGTCATCACCTGGTACCCCCAGAACAATTCCGGACTCCAATACCCTTCTTCCAATATACCGATCTTCACCTTCGGACCATTCCGGAGCTCCTCGTCATGTCCGGGATCTCATCCGGGACTCCGAACAACCTTCGGTAACCACATACTATTTCCCATAACAACTCTAGCGTCACCGAACCTTAAGTGTGTAGACCCTACGGGTTCGGGAACCATGCAGACATGACCGAGACAACTCTCCGGCCAATAACCAACAGCGGGATCTGGATACCCATGTTGGCTCCCACATGTTCCACGATGATCTCATCGGATGAACCACGATGTCGAGGATTCAATCAATCCCGTATTCAATTCCCTTTGTCTAGCGGTATTGTACTTGCCCGAGATTCGATCGTCGGTATCCCTATACCTTGTTCAATCCCGTTACCGGCAAGTCTCTTTACTCGTTCCGTAACACATCATCCCGCGATCAACTCCTTGATCACATTATGCACATTATGATGATGTCCTACCGAGTGGGCCCAGAGATACCTCTCCGTCACACGGAGTGACAAATCCCAGTCTCGATTCGTGCCAACCCAACAGACACTTTCGGAGATACCTGTAGTGTACCTTTATAGCCACCCAGTTACGTTGTGACGTTTGGCACACCCAAAGCATTCCTACGGTATCCGGGAGTTGCACAATCTCATGGTCTAAGGAAATGATACTTGACATTAGAAAAGCTTTAGCATACGAACTACACGATCTTTGTGCTAGGCTTAGGATTGGGTCTTGTCCATCACATCATTCTCATAATGATGTGATCCCGTTATCAACGACATCCAATGTCCATGGTCAGGAAACCGTAACCATCTATTGATCAACAAGCTAGTCAACTAGAGGCTTACTAGGGACATGGTGTTGTCTATGTATCCACACATGTATCTGAGTTTCCTATCAATACAATTATAGCATGGATAATAAACGATTATCATGAACAAGGAAATATAATAATAATCAATTTATTATTGCCTCTAGGGCATATTTCCAACAGTCTCCCACTTGCACTAGAGTCAATAATCTAGTTCACATCGCCATGTGATTAACACTCACAGGTCACATCGCTATGTAACCAACATCCAAGAGTCTAGTTCACATCACTATGTGATTAGCACTCAATGAGTTCTGTGTTTGATCATGTTGCTTGTGAGAGAGGTTTTAGTCAACGGGTCTAAACCTTTCAGATCCGTGTGTGCTTTACAAATCTCTATGTCATCTCCTAGATGTAGCTACCACGTTCTATTTGGAGCTATTCCAAATAACTGTTCTACTTGGAGCTATTCTAAATTGTTGCTCCATTATACGTATCCAGTATCCCTACTCAGAGCTATCCGGATAGGTGTTAAGCTTGCATCGACGTAACCCTTTACGACGAACTCTTTTACCACCTCCATAATCGAGAAAATTCCTTAGTCCACTAGTTACTAAGGATAACTTTGACCGCTGTCCTGTGATCCATTCTTGGATCACTCTTGTACCCCCTTGACTGACTCATGGCAAGGCACACTTCAGGTGCGGCACACAGCATAGCATACTGTAGAGAGCCTATGACAAAAGCATAGGGGACGACCTTCGTCCTTCCTCTTTCTTCTGCCGTGGTCGAGCTTTAAGTCTTAACTTCATACCTTACAACTCAGGCAAGAACTCCTTCTTTGACTGATCCATCTTGAACACCTTCAAGATCATGTTAAGGTATGTGCTCATTTGAAAGTACCATTAAGCGTTTCGATCTATCCTTATAGATCTTGATGCTCAATGTTCAAGTAGCTTAATCTAGGCTTTCCATTGAAAAACACTTTCCAAATAACCCTATATATGCTTTCTAGAAATTCTACATCATTTCTGATCAACAATATGTCAACAACATATACTCATCAGAAATTCTATAGTGCTCCCACTCACTTCTTTGGAAATACAAGCTTCTCATAAACTTTGTATACACCAAAATCTTTGATCATCTCATCAAAGCACACATTCCAACTCCGAGATGCTTACTCCAGTCCTTAGAAGGATTGCTGGAGCTTTGCATACTTATTAGCATCTTTCAGGATTGACAAAACCTTCCGGTTGTATCACATACAACCTTTCCTCAAAAAAAACGTCGAGGAAACAATGTTTTGACATCCTATCTGCAAGATTTCATAAATAATGCAGTAATAGCTAATATAATTCCAACAGACTTTTAGCATCGCTACGAGTGAGAAAGTCTCATCGTAGTCAACTCCTTGAACTTGTCAGAAAACATCTTAACGACAAGTCGAGCTTTCTTAATGGTGACATTTACCATCATTGTCCGTCTTCCTTTTAAAATCCATATGTACCCAACAGCCTTATGACCATCAAGTAATTCTTCCAAAGTCTACACTTTGTTTTCATACATGGATCCTACCTCGGATTTTATGGCCTCGAGCCATTTATCGGAATCCAGGCCCACCATCGCTTCTCCATAGCTCGTAGGTTCATTGTTGTCTAGCAACATGACTTCTAAGACAGGGTTACGTACCACTCTGAAGTAGTACGCATCCTTGTCATCCCACGAGGTTTGGGAGTGACTTGATCCGAAGTTTCATGATTACTATCATAAGCTTCCACTTCAATTGGTGTAGGTGCCACAGGAACAACTCTTTGTGCCCTGCTATACACTAGTTGAAGTGACGGTTCGTTAACCTCATCAAGTCTCCCCATCCTCCCACTCAATTCTTTTGAGAGAAACTTTTCCTCGAGAAAGGACCCGATTCTAGAAACAATCCCTTATTGCTTTCGAATCTGAGACAGGAGGTATACCCAACTGTTTTTGGGTTGTCCTATGAAGATGCATTTATCCGCTTTGGGTTCGAGCTTATCGGCCTGAAACTTTTCCACATAAGCGTCGCAGCCCCAAACTTTTAAGAAATGACAGCTTAGGTTTCTCTAAACCATAGTTCATACGGTGTCATCTCATCGGAATTACGTGGTGCTCTATTTAAAGTGAATGTGGTTGTCTTTAATGCCTAACCCATAAACTATTGTGGTAATTCGATAAGAGACATCATGGTATGCATCATATCCAATAGGGTGCGGTTATGATGTTCGGACACACCATCACACTATGGTGTTCCAGGCTGTATTAGTTGTGAAACAATTTCCACAATGTCTTAATTCTGTGCCAAATTCGTAATTCAGATATTCATCTCTATGATCATATCATAGATCTTTTATCCTCTTGTCACGACGATCTTTCAACTTCACACTGAAATTACTTGAACCTTTCAATAATTCAGACTCGTGATTCATCAAGTAAATGCACTCAACATCTACTCAAATCATCTGTGAAGAAAGAACATAACGATATCCACTACATGCATCAGCACTCATTGGACTGCACACATCAAAATGTATTACTTCCAACAATTTGCTTTCTAGTTCCATTTTACTGAAACCGAGGCTTTCAGTCATCTCGCCCATGTGGTATGATTTGCATGCCTCAAGTGATTCAAAATCAAGTGAGTTCAAACGGTCCATTTGCATGGAGTTTCTTCACGCATATACATCAACAGACATGGTTCGCATGTCTCAAACCTTTCAAAAATGAATGAGTCCAAAGATCCATCAACATGGAGCTTCTTCATGCGTTTTATACCGATATGACTTACGTGGCAGTGCCACAAGTAGGTGGTACTATCATTACTATCTTTTGGTATGAACATGTGTATCACTACGATCGAGATTCAATAAACCATTCATTTTAGGTGTAAGACCATTGAAGGTATTATTCAAACAAACAGAGTAACCATTATTCTCCTTAAATGAATAACCGTATTGCGATAGACATAATCTAATCACGTCTATGCTCAACGCAAACACCAATTTCAATGGTAGAGGGAGCGTGCGATGCTTGATCATATCAACATTGGAAACACTTCCAACACATATCGTCAGCTCACCTTTAGCTAGTCCCCGTTTATTCCGTAGCTTTTATTTCGAGTTGCTAACACTTAGCAACCGAACCGGTATCTAATACCCTGGTGCTACTAGGAGTACTAGTAAAGTACACATCAACACAATGTATATCCAATATACTTCTATCGACCTTGCCAGCCTTCTAATCTACCAAGTATCTAGGGTAATTCCGCTCCAGTGGTTGTTCCCCTTATTACAGAAGCACTTAGTCTCGGGTTTGGGTTCAACCTTGGGTTTCTTCACCAGAGCAGCAGCTGATTTGCCGTTTCATGAAGTATCCCTTCTTGCCCTTGCCCTTCTTGAAACTAGTGGTTTCACTAACCATCAACAATTGATGCTCCTTCTTGATATCTACTTTTGCGGTGTCAAACATCGCGAATATCTCAAGGATCATCATATATGTCCCTGATATATCATAGTTCATCACGAAGCTCTAGCAGCTTGGTGGTAATGACTTCGGAGAAACATCACTATCTCATCTTGGAAGATCAACTCCCACTTGATTCAAATGATTTTTGTACTCAGACAATCTGAGCACAAGCTCAACAATTGAGCTTTTCTCCCTTAGTTTGTAGGCTAAGAAAATCGTCGGAGGTCTTATACCTCTTGACGCGGGCACGAGCCTGAAATTCCAATTTCAGCCCTCGAAACATCTCATATGTTTCGCGACGTTTCAAAAACGTCTTCGGTGCCTCAACTCTAAACCGTTTAACTGAACTATCATGTAGTTATCAAAACGTGTATGTCAGATGTTCGCAACATCCACAGACCACGTTCGAGGTTCAGCACACTGAGCAGTGCATTAAGGACATAAGCCTTCTAAGAAGCAATGAGGACAATCCTCAGTCTACGGACCTAGTCCGCATAATTGCTACTATCAACTTTCAACTAAATTTTCTCTAGGAACATATCTAAACAGTAGAACTGAAGCGCGAGCTACGACATAATTTGCGAAGACCTTTTGACTATGTTCAGGATAATTAAGTTCATCTTATGAACTCCCACTCAGATAGACATCCCTCTAGTCATCTAAGTGATTACATGATCCGAATCAACTAGGCCGTGTCCGATCATCACGTGAGACGGACTAGTCAACGTCGGTGAACATCTTCATGTTGATCGTATCTTCCATACGACTCATGCTCGACCTTTCGGTCTTCTGTGTTCCGAGGCCATGTCTGTACATGCTAGGCTCGTCAAGTTAACCCTAAGTGTTTTGCATGTGTAAAACTGTCTTACACCCGTTGTATGTGAACGTAAGGATCTATCACACCCGATCATCACGTGGTGCTTCGAAACGACGAACTGTAGCAATGGTGCACAGTTAGGGGAGAACACTTCTTGAAATTGTTGTAAGGGATCATCTTATTTACTACCGTCGTTCTAAGCAAATAAGATGTATAAACATGATAAACATCACATGCAATCAAATAGTGACATGATATGGCCATCATCACTTTGCTCCTTTTGATCTCCATCTTCGGGGCTCCATGATCATCATCGTCACCGGCATGACACCATGATCTCCATCATCGTGTCTTCTTGAAGTTGTCACGTCATCTATTACTTCTACTACTACAGCTAACGGTTAGCAATAAAGTAAAGTAATTACATGACGTTTATGTTGACACGCAGGTCATGAATAAATAAAGACAACTCCTAAGGCTCCTGCCGGTTGTCATACTCATCGACATGCAAGTCGTGATTCCTATTACAAGAACATGATCAATCTCATACATCACATATATCATTCATCACATCCTTTGGCCATATCACATCACATAGCATACCCTGCAAAAACAAGTTAGACGTCCTCTAATTGTTGTTGCATGTTTTACGTGGCTGCTATGGGTTTCTAGCAAGAACGTTTCTTACCTACGCAAAACCACAACGTGATATGCCAATTGCTATTTACCCTTCATAAGGACCCTTTTCATCGAATCCGATCCGACTAAAGTGGGAGAGACAGACACCCGCCAGCCACCTTATGCAACTAGTGCATGTTTGTCGGTGGAACCGGTCTCACGTAAGAGTACGTGTAAGGTTGGTCCGGGCCGCTTCATCCCACGATGCCGCCGAATCAAGATAAGACTAGTAACGGCAAGCATATTGAACAAAATCAACGCCCACAACTACTTTGTGTTCTACTCGTGCATAGAATCTACGCAATAAACCTGGCTCTGATACCACTGTTGGGGAACGTAGCAGAAATTCAAAATTTTCCTACGTGTCACCAAGATCTATCTATGGAGAAACTAGCAACGAGGGGAAGAAGAGTGCATCTACATACCCTTGTAGATCGCTAAGCGGAAGCGTTCAAGTGAACGGGGTTGATGGAGTCGTACTCGCCGTGATCCAAATCACCGATGATCCTAGTGCCGAACGGACGGCACCTCCGCGTTCAACACACGTACAGCCGGGGGACGTCTCCTCCTTCTTGATCCAGCAAGGGGAGAGGAGAAGTTGAGGGAAAAACTCCGACAGCACGACGGCATGGTGGTGATGGAGCTCGTGGCTCTCCGGCAGGGCTTCGCCAAGCACTACGGAGGAAGACGAGGTGTTGGAGGAGGGAGAGGGCTGCGCCAGGGGAAGGGTCCGGCTGCCCTCTCTCTTCCTCACTATATATAGGGGTAAGGGAGGAGGGGCGGCGGCCACAGGGGAAACCCTAGATGGGTTTGGGCGCCCCCACCCCCTAGGAAACTTGCCCCCCAAGCAGGGAGGGGGGCTGCCCTAGGGGTGGCGCCCCCACCTCTCTAGTTACGTGAGATGGGGTTGGGAGGGGCGCTCAGCCCCTTAGTGGGCTGATGTGCCCTCTCCCCTAGGCCCATAAGGCCCCCCAACGCTTGCCGGGGCCTCCGAAACCCCTTTCGGACACGCTGGTCATCACCTGGTACCCCCAGAACAATTCCGGACTCCAATGCCCTTCTTCCAATATACCGATCTTCACCTCCGGACCATTCCGGAGCTCCTCGTCATGTCCGGGATCTCATCCGGGACTCCGAACAACCTTCGGTAACCACATACTATTTCCCATAACAACTCTAGCGTCACCGAACCTTAAGTGTGTAGACCCTACGGGTTCGGGAACCATGCAGACATGACCGAGACAACTCTCCGGCCAATAACCAACAGCGGTATATGGATACCCATGTTGGCTCCCACATGTTCCACGATGATCTCATCGGATGAACCACGATGTCGAGGATTCAATCAATCCCGTATTCAATTCCCTTTGTCTAGCGGTATTGTACTTGCCCGAGATTCGATCGTCGGTATCCCTATACCTTGTTCAATCCCGTTACCGGCAAGTCTCTTTACTCGTTCCGTAACACATCATCCCGCGATCAACTCCTTGATCACATTGTGCACATTATGATGATGTCCAACCGAGTGGGCCTAGAGATACCTCTCCGTCACACGGAGTGACAAATCCCAGTCTCGATTCGTGCCAACCCAACAGACACTTTCGGAGATACCTGTAGTGTACCTTTATAGCCACCCAGTTACGTTGTGACGTTTGGCACACCCAAAGCATTCCTACGGTATCCGGGAGTTGCACAATCTCATGGTCTAAGGAAATGATACTTGACATTAGAAAAGCTTTAGCATACGAACTACACGATCTTTGTGCTAGGCTTAGGATTGGGTCTTGTCCATCACATCATTCTCATAATGATGTGATCCCGTTATCAACGACATCCAATGTCCATGGTCAGGAAACCGTAACCATCTATTGATCAACGAGCTAGTCAACTAGAGGCTTACTAGGGACATGGTGTTGTCTATGTATCCACACATGTATCTGAGTTTCCTATCAATACAATTATAGCATGGATAATAAACGATTATCATGAACAAGGAAATATAATAATAATCAATTTATTATTGCCTCTAGGGCATATTTCCAACACTACGACCACCTCCTGCTTCACGCTGGAGGCCCGTCCTTCTCCCTGATCCCACGCTTGGAGATGCCCTGGAGCCCCTCTGTCCTCCTCCTGCTTCTCTGGCCCCTCAACTCCCCGCCATCGCTCACCCCAAGCTCAACCGAGGGCAGCCAGGGCTGCCACTCGACGTCCTTGTGACCACCGGACACCGTACGCCTCCTTGCCATGCCCGATAGCTACGAGATTAAGCAAAGCGTCTCCATGGAGAAGCACGTGTCCTCGGCTGCCCTACATCGTCGCCTTCGTCATCGTCTTCACCGACGGGCGCCCGGGACTGCCACCGTTGATTCGCTGGCCCCAGCGCTTCCCCGACGACGCCATTACCTCTGCTAGCCCCGCAGTGAGCTCCTCTCCAGTCCCCCCTTGTTCCCCTCCTCTAGCTCGACCTCTAGCAGTTGTCACTGCCAGATCCGTGAGCTCGGTTCCGCCGGCCTTGCCGCCGCCGTGGCCACAGGCCCTACAGCCCGCACACGAGCACACCAGCATGCTCAGAATGTCTCCACGAGCCCGTTGCACGCCTCAGCTCGCCTTCCCGTGCCCCCTAGTGGTCGCTCGCATCATCGTCGTAACTTCGGCCACCGCGGTTGTCATCGTTGCCGTCGTTCCCGGCCTCCCCGCACCCAACCGCCTGCACCACTGGATGCGACGCACTTCCAGCTAAACGCCGGCAGGCTGACGTGGCTATGTCGTTAGCTGCTAATGACACCTCTAATTTAACACCCTGACCCACTTACGAGTGGGCCCCGTGACCTAAATTAACCAAATTTTATTTCTTGTTTAGTTTAGCTAATCACAGTGGCCCCATGCATCAGTGTTGACTTTGCGGACGTAGCCTTTGACCGGCCCCACCTGTCAGTGACGTAACCAACACTGTAAGACTGGCCAGTGGGACCCACTGGTCAGGTTTGACCTGGACCGGCCTATTGACCCTGCTGACGTCACCCAGACGCAATGCTGATGCAGTAATTGAGTTTTTGGATTTAAAATAATCCAGGAAATTCTAGAAAATTTTTAAAACTTCTAAAATTCATAGTAATTCAACCGTAAATCCAAATGAAATAAGTTATATATGAAAAATGATTTGAAAATCCAATCTATCCATCTGTACCATTTTCATGCATGTTGGAACAACTTAAAGTTGCTGAATTGGTTAAATCAATTAAATGCATCTAAATAACCACATGTGGAGTTTGAATTTGAACCTAGGGTTCAAACCAACTTCATTTAACCTGTTGCTACTTGCATTTAGCTCAATCTACAGCACATTGCCATGTCACATTCATGCATCATATTGTTGCATTGCATTGATTGTGTTTTCTCTCTGTTGTCGGTATTTGTCCCCTCTTAATAGACGTTGCTTCGACGATATGATCGATGACACTAATGAAGAGCTATACCATCTTCAAAAGTGCCAGGCAAGCAAACCCGCCTTGTTCATTCCGATACAATCCCACTCTCTCGCTCCTACTCTCTTTTACTGCATTAGGACAACAACGTTTCAACTGTTACATGCTGCGGTAGTTGAACCCCTTTCCTCTGCATGACCTGTCACTGCCATAGTAAATTGATGAAACCCACTAGCATGAGTAGGAGTTGTTTGAGCCCTGATGTGTCTACTCATTTATGCTTGTTGTCATGCCTGCTACTGCTTAGAGTTGAGTCAGTTCTGATTCATCGGGGATGAATTGGAATGTGGTGAACATGTCCTACCGTTGAGAGCTAAGTGTGTGAACACGATTTGGTAAAGGTATCGATGAGAGGCCATGTAGGAGTACATGGTGGGTTGTCTCATTGAAGCCGAACTCAGGAGCTGAGTTATGTGTTTGTGATCCATGAACAGTTACTACCACACATTGGGCTCCGGGTGCTCCAAGCTCTCTCAACTTATTAATCAACTTGATCTCTGTCCAAGAGTTGCAACTAGTTTCTGGTGTTTGTAGGTAGTGTTAGTAGTCTAACAAGTGGCACCCAGTACAGGTGGGCCTGGGACAGACTAGGCACAGTGGCACCCGGTTGGTGGGCTTGGGAACCCTGCTCACATCGTTTGGGGCCGTGAGCGACACCCCGGCCGGATCTCCTTGCGGATGGAACCCGAATAGGCGATAAACCTGGATGAGAGACTTGTGTGGTTACTCAGGTCATGGACGACTCCCTCGCTAGGCTTCCGCTTGAAGGTTGCTGAGATACACGACGTGTACATGGTGGTAAGTGGCGAGAGCGTGTGTGAAGAAGTACACCCCTGTGGGGTTAACATCATCTATTCGAATAGGCGTGTCTGCGGAAAAGGACTTCTGGGTTGCCTGTATAGTTCATAGACAAGTGAAAGTGGATACTCTAAAACTCGCAAGATAAGCGTGAGTGCTATGGATGGTGTTCTCGTGAGGAGACGGGAGCGGATCCCAGTGGTGTATTCATTGGTGAATATGTGGACTCATGTGTGCCACCTCAAAAGAGTTACTTGCGGTCGTAGTTCAGGTTAGCCACCGAGTCAAAGCTGGCTTGCTGCAGTCAAACTCCACCACCCCTTTTGATAGTGATGCATATGTAGATAGTTCTGATGTAAGTCTTGTTGGGTACATTTGTACTCACGTTTGCCTATTTTATGTTTTTGCAGAGAGACGTCAATCTCACTAGTAGTTCCGCGTGGACTTCGACGTTTAGCTTGTTCCCTCAGCTACGATCTTGTACCCTTGGGAGGGTCTTGTAGATAGTCAGGCTTCTTAGCCTTTTTCATTTGTAGTTGTCTGTACTCAGACATGTTTATGCTTCCGCTTGATGCTTGTATGCTCTACATGTTGGGTCATGAGACCCATGTTTGTAATATATGACTGTTCGGAGCCTTATGAATAAATATTCTGAGTCGTAGAGTCATCCTGTGATGCCATGTTGTATTTGCACATATCGAGCATATTGTGTGTATGATTGAAATGCTTGGTATGTGTGGGATCCGACAACCTAATTGTCTATCCTTGGTAGCCTCTCTTATGGGGAAATGTAGTCTGGTGCTTCCACTGAGCCATGGTAGTCTGCTACAGCCTGGTTTACCGGAGTCCTGCTAGCCCAACACTACTGCTCCAGAACACTTAGACTGGCCCGCATGTGATTCACATTGTTCCTGCGTCTGTCCCTTCGGGGAAATGTCAAGCGGTGACTTCCGGAGTCCTGCTAGCCTGCTACAGCCCGGATTCCCGGAGTCCTGTTAGCCCAGTTGCTATAGCCCGGATTCACGCGCCGATGACCGACATGCTCGATGTTGTTTCATGTATGCATGTACCCGTAAGTTAGTGCCACTTTGGGTTCACGGCTAGTCATGTCGGCCCGGGTTCTCTATCATATGGATGCTAGTGACGCTATCATATACGTGAGCCAAAAGACGCAAACAGTCCCGGGCCAGGTAAGGCGACACCCGTGGGAATACCGTGCGTGAGGCCGCAAAGTGATATGAGGTGTTACATGCTAGATCGGTGTGACTTAGAATCGGGGTCCTGACATGGGTTGTGCAAAATCTGTTGCAAAGAGAGGCGGGTGACAACGGTGATCTCGTGCGCTTGGAAATAGTGGCGCAGCTTTCTTGAGGCCATGAGAAGGCCGAAAAGTAGCTTCTACATTCCAGAATATCTTGACCTAGCCCCCTGCAAGAGGGAACTGACAAAATACACTGGGTGATGCACCATCTTCTTCTTCCGTCCCACTTCGCCCAGTCGCTTAGGCTCTGCCTCGCCGGGTTCGGGCCTTGCCGGGGGTTTGGTTTGCCGGCATCAGGCTCTGCCGGGGAAGACCCCGGCCCGGCATCCGACGGATCTGCTACAATTGTTGCTTGTCCCTCAGGTTCCCTCTGCGCCACCAGCGCAGCACTTACTACTTGATTCGTTGCTGCTAAGTACAACAGCAACAACTCTCATGGTTTAGGCGCGACTAGTATTGGCGTGGAGGAGAGGTACCTCTTCAAATCTGCAATGCTGCCTCTGCCTCCGTAGTCCATTTTACTGGACCCGCCTTTTTCAAAACAAAGAAAAAGGGGAGGGCGCGCTCAGCAGATTTGGAGATGAACCTACTCAGGGCAGCAACACAGCCGGCGAGCCTACGGATGTCTTTGACCCGTTTCGGTGCCTCAATCTGCTCAATCGCTTTGATCTTGTCAGGATTTGCTTCGATTCCGCGTTGAGACACAAAGAACCCGAGAAGTTGTCCAGAGGGGACACCGAACACGCACTTCTCTGGGTTGAGCTTGAGGTTGATCTTGCGCGGGTTTGCGAATGTTTCTTCTAAATCTTGCACGAGCGTGGCCATGTCCTTGGTTTTGACCACTATGTCATCCATATAACCTTCCATATTTCTATGTAGCTGGGGCTCAAAACCAATCTAGACTACTCGGGCAAACGTCGAACCGGCGCTCTTCAACCCGAAAGGCATTCCTACAAAACAGTACGTACCACATGGGGTGATGAACCCGGTCTTCTTTTCATCATCCTTCATCATGAAGTTCTGGTGGTACCCTAAATAGGCATCGAGGAATGATAGAAGGTCACACCCGGCAGTGGAGTCTACAATCTGGTCGATGCATGGCAGAGGGAAAGGATCCTTTGGACAGGCTTTATTGATGTCTGTGTAGTCAATACACAGCCTTCACTTCCCGTTTGCCTTACGCACCACCACCAGCTTGGCCAACCACGTGGGGTGGAGTACTCCTCTTACCAGGCCTGTCGCCTCCAACTTCCTGATCTCTTCAATGATGAACTCTTGCCCCTCCAAAGCTTGCTTCCTGACCTTCTGCTTGACGGGCCACGCGCGAGGACAAACAGCAAGATGGTGCTCAATCACCACCCTGGGAATGCCAGGGATGTCAGATGCTTGCCATGCAAATACATCGACCTTCGCCCGCAGAAAGGCGACGAGCGTGCTTCCCTATTTGCTGTCAAGGGTGGAGCTAATAGTGAAAGCCCCGCCCGTGTCGTCCTCCTTGACGGACACCTTCTTGGTTTCTGGTGTTGCAGCCTTGGACTTTTTGCCCTTGTCGGCGGAGCTCTTTGGCACGTCCTCAACAGGAGCACAACACTCCGAAGAGGTGCACTTGTCGGAGTGGGTGCAAGACGTCTTGTCGGAAGAGGTCTTGCCGGAAGGAGTCCTGCCGACCTTCTTCCTCCCTGGAGCTTCAGCGGCAGGAGCAAGTGCCCTGGCGGCAGTTGCTGCAACTGCCTCTCGGTAGAGTTGGTCGGCGCAGGTGAGTGCGTATTTCTTGTCAGAGGCGACGGTGATGATGGTCAGCGGCCCTGGCATCTTCAACGTGTTGTAGACGTAGTGGGATGCCGCCATGAACTTGGCCAGCGCCGGGCGGCCAGGGATCCCATTGTATGGCAAGGGGATCTCGGCGACATCAAAGACGATCTTCTCCATCCTATAGTTCAGCTCGCCCCCAAACATAACGGGCAGCGTGATTTTACCTTTAGGCTGGCTCCTTCCCGGGTTGACCACTTGAAACGTGCCTATCTCTTCCAGGTCTCCATCAGGAATCCGCAGCTTCTTGATCACAGCGGGCGAGATCAAATTCAGACCGGACCCACCGTCAACCAGCACTTTGGTCACCTTGAGGTTGCGTATTGTTGGTGAAACTAACAATGGCAAACACCTGACCGCAGTTGTGCGGTCAGGGTGATCCTCGGTGTCAAAAACGATGGGCGTGTGGGACCATTTTAGTGGCTTCTGGGCGTCTAACGACGGCTCCACCGCAGTGACCTCACGCGCCCACTGCTTCAGCTGGCGGTGTGAGGTGAGCAATGAGGCGCCATCGTCAACGCACATAGCCTCCGTAGCCTTCTGGAACTCGTTCTCGCCGGACTCGTCGTCCTCGTCGTGATCATCATCCTCCTCTTTCTTGTCGCGGCCCCGAGGGGGCCTCTCTTGTTGGTTATCTTTGCCACGGCGACCCCCTTGGCCGCCATGCTTCTTGCCGGATCCCTTAGCACCATCCTGACCCTTCTCCTTGTCTCGCCTTTCATATTCGGCCTTCTGCTTTTCTCCAAGCAGCTCAACTTGTCAGCAGTTCTAGAGGTCATGGCCCTTGGTGCGGTGGATCTTGCAGTGCTGCTTGTCGGAGCCTCCTGGCTTGCCGGCGGCCGCCGGGGCCAAGCAGGCGGCACACCCGGCAACCTCCTTGCTGGGGTCGTCAGCCTTGGCCTTTTTGGCGGCGCTGAGCTCGCTGGATCCCTCAACGACAAGCACAGTCTTGCCCTTGCGCTTCCTATTGCGGCGCCGGCCTTTCTTTGTCGGGGCGGCGGTGTCTTCGTTTGTGGAGTCGGCTTCCGCACCGGTGTCCTCGCCAGAGTCGGCCACATCTTTGACCTTGTCCATTGCCAACTCTTCACGCATCTTATGGTTGCGCACATTCTGATGGAATGCGCTGATAACAGCGGCGGGATGAACATCTGGGGTCTTGTACTGCACCCGGCTGAACCTCTGTATGTACTTGCGTAGGTTTTCGCGTTCTTTCTGGGGGATGATATGCAAATCGCTTACCTGGACATGAGCTTGGTGGCCTCCAGTGAAGGCGCCAACAAACAAATGACACAAATCCGACCAAGAAGAAATGGAATCCACTGGCAAGTGCATCAAACATGACATGACGTTGGGTTTGAGTGCCAACGGGAAGTAATTATCAAGCACCTTGTCGTCGCGAGCTCCAGCAGTTTGCATCGCGATGGTGTAGATGCTGAGGAGCTCCGACGGGTGGGTCTTGCCGTTGTACTTCTCGCCAACATTGGGTTTGAACGTGCGGTGGGAGGGCCACTGGAACTGCCGCAGCTCTTTGGTAAAGGTTGGACAACCCACCTCGTAAGGCAGGTCGCCAGGGCCCCCCGGCACCAGGTGGTCCATAGGAGGCCCCGCATGCCGATCTGACTGATGGCGCGTCTCTCGTCGTCGTTCGATGGTAGTTCGAGCGTCTTCCTGGCCCGTTCCCGAAGGACTTGACGTTGGTCACGGCGTGTTCGCGGGTCGGACAACGCTGTTGAAACGTTGTCACCAACGTCGGGTCAACGGGCCGGTGGCTGTTGTCGTGTAACATCCCAAAATTCTAAATTTTGGAATGTTATATTAAATGGATAAATTTGTTTGATTGTTTGATTGTGGTGTAGTTGCTTGTGTGAAATTGAGTGAAATTGGAAACTTTTTCAAAGTTGAATGAGAGGGAATAAAAGGACTTTCCCAAACTTTCAACCTTGCTTTCTGATCTCCGTGGATCCAAATTCTTTCCAATTACAAAACCCTAGAGAGAAGATAACATGACTTCTTCCATTTATTTAAATGAAAAGGGTTGTTGAAAATATTTGAATCTCATTTGAAAATATTTCAAATACAGAAACTTTAAGCAACTCAATGATTTTCATGAGAGAAGATAAAATGACTTCTTCAAAAAACATGAAATATGAGTTAGAAGTTTAAAAGAATCAAATTTAAAGTCCTATTGAAATTATTTTCAATTTGGAGTTATTTGGGTTTTATTCAAATTATTTTTCCCCAAAAATAAAATATACAGAAAATATGGTAAAATGATTCCCTACAATAGAAAGTTGGAGAGAAATAAATTTGAATTTATTTTGGTATTTTTAAAATGATTTTTACTGGATTTTGTTAGAGCAGTATCACTCTTTGCTTTGTTTGAATTTTTGTGGATTTTATTTGACGTTAGAAAAATGTTCATGTTGTAGGAAATCTTTTTCTGAAACTTCTGCTATATAATACGCTATATAAAAGTATTATTATTTTGGTCTTCATAATTTTTCTCTGTAAAACAAAATCCGCGACCGACTCCGGCTAGAGTCCGCTTCCAGCCCGCCTCGCCTCCTTGGACCCTCCTCCAAGTCGGGCCTCCCCTGCCCCTTTATATAGCGCCCCCCTCCCCCCGGCCTTTTTCCCTTGTCGTTGCCTCCCAGCACCGCTTGTCGCCCCGTCGTTTGCCACCTGGAACGCCCGATCCGCCGGCCCGTTTAATTTTTTTTATTTTTCTCGTGAGGGACCTATTCGCGTTTTTTATAGATTAGTCCTTGATATTGCAACCCTCATAACGTTTTGCTCGTTAGTCGGAATTAGATGAAACCAACGCCCACCTCTTTGTTATGATCTTCTCTATCCAGTAAAACAACTTAAACATGTTTTTCAAAGTTTAAAATTTGAATTCAAACGGATTTGAATTTGAATCTTCTTTTGATCGTAACTTGAGTTTTGTATCTCCTTTTGAGTTGATTCTTTTTGCAAATCGAAGCTCTTGACCTAAAGTTTCTGATAAGACCAAATCCACCTAATTTTGGTACTATTAGAAATTGTTTTCTGTTGCAAGAGTTAATTGCTTGTTTTTGACGTTTTTCGAGATCTTTTCTTCGATTCTTTTGCTTGATTGATTATGTGTGGTTACTATTGCTTACTTACGATAGATTGACCGGAGTGAGAAGAGTAGAACTACCAGGAGTTATGAGTGTGAATCATCTTCATCAATAGTACAAGGGAAGTTCACACTTTGATCATACTTTTCATTACCCATTTTTATGCATTAGTTTCAACCCGCAAACATTGCATGAGTAGGATTGATAACCTGTGGGTATTGGCAAGTAGTTGATGAGGTAGGAACCTATTGTCTTGCATTCAACCCCTGGAGTTACTACGTTATGCTTATACTGCTATGCTATGCTCGTAGACGTGGTTTGATTTGAGTGATCCATGACAGATGTGAGAGTTGTTAATTAATGGTTATCGTAAGGTGGCTACTTTAACACACATCTTGGTGGATTGGTTGGGGCACCCTGGAGCACCCAGTGGTTTGCCCGGGCACCTGGAGAACCCAGTGCTTGCCGAAGGGGATCCCGGAGGACCCGTGAGATCACCCTATGGAATGCCACCCAGGCTCAAAGGGATCATAAGAGTATTCATGCTAGAAACTTCCGTGTGCAGCCACAAGCCATTATGGGCTCTGGCATAGTTGAGTAAGTTGCGTGAGCTCTTGAAAAGGTAGACTAGCAGATGTAGGGGGATTGTAGGTGTACAGGTTCACCCGGAGTAGAGAGTAAATGCTCCTGAAAGACTGTGTCTCGGTGATCCGTTTCTCAAACACCATGTAGTGCGAGAAATCCAACGGAGGAGATCGAGGCTTGTGGGAAAAAGTGTGCAAACCTCTGCAGAGTGTACAAACTAATCATGATTAGCCGTATCCCCGGTTATGGACATCTTGAGTCTCTGGTTCTTGAATTATCATGTCGATCTAAACAATTTATTTAATTAATCTGAGTGGGTTAATGATTATTATTTTGGGAGTGAGTTGGAGTTACCTTCTCAATATTTATCGACCAACTTTGTAGTTAAATATAACATATTCCTTTGATGTAGGGAAAAATTGGCTTCATGCAAAAGTAAACTTAGAGCTTTCCACCAGCCATATATTCATGTAATGATAGTTATTATTCATCATTATCCTATGGTGTGAATTTGCCAGTACATTCAATGTACTGACCCTTTGTGGCTGCAACGTCTCATGTTGCAGGACTTCTTACGACGAGTAAGTGATATGTTTGGGTTACGATTTCTACACTCAACTTTGCCATTGGTGTTGTTGGGAATCTACAACCTTGTTGTTACTTCCGCTATTTGGATTGAGGCAATAGTATTTACGTTACTTTGTACATGTGATTTACCTCTGTTATAAATCCTCGAGTACTGTGTGTGTTAGCATACCGATCCAGGGATGACACTTAAGCACAGAGACTTGATCGTCTGAGGTCGGGTCGCTACAAGATGGTATCAGAGCACATGTTGACTGTAGGACGTGACCCCTAGAAACTGGCAAGCCCATAGAAAAGATTTTTCTCTACAACTTCATTTTCAAAAAGATCTTTTCCTCTCTTCTTTTCTGAGCTTATTCAAATATTCCCTTTTAGTGAGACTATACCCCTTTCCCCTTTTGACCATGAAGATTCGACGGATGGGACCACTCCAAGAAGTACAAGATATTGGACAGCTAAGACCACTTCGGAATGACGAGGATTTTACTATGCATTATAATAATGGAAACTACAACGACTGAAGACTCCGAAGACTAGGAGAATTTGAAGGCTCTGAAGAATTCCCAGATTGGTATGACCTAGGAAAGTTACCCTTATGGAACTTGTGAGACTATTAGAGTTGCCAATACTCGAGATCAAGGTGTGTCGGAGAAAGACCGGAACATGGAGCTTTAGAACTCAAAGTTTTGTTAAGAAAACCCTAATGGAGGAGATATCAACTATGGAATGAAAGCTCATGGCAGTAACATGGGCAAAAACACGGCTATCCATGATATTATCGCCAACTTATGCTATTGTTACCGTGCTGAGTTAAGCATGCATTCCTTCGGAAGAATTGGATTGTAGAAGGCTGATGGAGCACCTATCAGCAAAAGATGAAGTTTTAACCTTAGCTGGTGTATCACCAGGATCTGGAGTATTACATCAGGAAGTTTAAGATGAACCTTCAGGAAGCTGTATTTGATGAGGAAGCATTTCGTGAAGGACTCAGGACCCAGAAGCTAAATGTAGCCAAGCAGGAGGAGTAAAACCTCAAGATACCGGAGATTCGTCAGGAACTGAAGGACAGTAGGACCATGGTTCATGCCAAGGATGTTGAAACCCAGAAGTTTGGAACGCAACTCTAGAATATTAAAGGACGTCATAAGAGACTTCACGTCAACAGAGAGGATCTGGCAAAAAGAACTTTAGAAGGACAAGCATGATCGAAAGATGCCATCGGAGACATGAACAAGAATTGAAGACTTTGGCGACTACGAAGATTTATTGACCTTTAGAAGACCAAACCCCTGTTATACACTTACGTTAGATGCGATGTTTGTGAGTTGTCATTTGTTTGTTGTTTCTTTGACAGCCACAAATAAAATATGTCTTTCCAAAACTATTGTTTGCATTGTGTGTATCCCTCTCTATCTCTCTCATCTCACCCCAAAACCCATTGACCCAATAGAGGAAGAATGGAGATGAACTCATGTTCCCTGGACCGATAAGTCAACTGGAGACGGGCCGATGGATTTAGAACATGGAGGATCACATGAAGAATAACCCTATAGCCGGAAAGGATATGGCCCAGCATGCTCTTAAGTGTTTTAAAAGAGGTGCTGCTACTTGGTGGAAGATGTACCAAACCATCAATGGATGGTAAGGAGTAACCACTTGGAAAGAATTTAAGTTGACTTTGCCAAAGTCTCGGTTTGTGTCCCAGAAATTGAAGCCTTATGGAAAGGATATGAAGAAAACTTGTGCATGCAAGCTCTGTGGAGAAATAGGACACAACCATAAAGAACACAAGGATGAATGCCCAAATTGTGAAGGAAGTCACCCAGCTAAAGAATGCCCCACTAGGCAGATCACTTGTTTCCTGTGTGAAGGGACTACCCACTACCCTGCTTAGTGTCACATTTACCCCATGGTACAAAGAACCATCCAGCAGAAGAAACAAGCAATGAAAGGAGCCCTCATGGAAATTTTAGAAGAACTCATGATGAAGGAAGAGGTGGAGGACACACCTAAAGAAGAACCAATTAGACCTTGCACCAAGTCATGCTATTCACGTGGAGAAGAAGGACACATCTCCCAGAATTGTATGAATGGGGATCTAGTAGAATTCCCAACAGTGGAAGTAGAGTATGACCCATAGGAAATAAAATCCCTGATTGGAATGGAAAGGTCCAGGAAGAGAAGTAGATTGAATACCAGGAAGGACCTGAGTCATATCACCTGTTACAAGTGCAAGGAGTCAGGGCACTACCTCAGCAGTTGCCGAAAAAGGAAGCCAAGGACCCAAGGAGGCTATATAATCACAAGGAAACCTCGAGACTTGTCAGAAGTAATATGTTTCTGCTGTAATGAAGCAGGACACTTTGCCAGAGATTGTCCCAAAGAGAAGGAGACTCGTGATGAATAGTTGACTCTGTGAGAAATATAGTAGCAGTAGTGTGAACAATTCTTTTGAGGTGTTGAGTTGAGGCATGTAATGGAATACAAACAGGAGATTGTAATAATTTGAGAATCAATAAAGTTAGCATCATTGGTATTGATTTAGATTTTATGAGTAGTGACTCTATGAAGGAAGATTTTGACCATTTTCAAGGATATGAGAAACATGGTATATGGATGAATTTGTGCACTTTAAGGGTGGTAGTACCCTGTGAGGAGATTTGACCCCTAGAAAGGATAATGATGTTCCATGGAGTGGACTTCATAAGTATAAGTTTTATCTCGATATGTAGGATACCCCAAGAATATGAAGGGATGAAGTGATATTGGATATAAAGGAGGTAATATGGAGCAACTGTAACTCCATGATGAGTCGGAGTAATCACGTTTTAGTTTGGTGCCAATAGAAGGGAGAAGGAAAGTACAATTGGATGGAAATTAAGAATGCTAGGAAGCTGGATGTTGGAATAATGATCAGTTGCCCCGGTGATGAGTTCAAGGTTTACAAGTGATGAGATGGACCATAACCCACAGGCCCCAGGACCTGCCAAGAAGAAAGCACATTCTTGTTGAAGGAAAAAACCCTTGAAGAAGAGGATATGCCTTTATCAACATACGATCTTATAGGAATTGCGCAAAACCTGAGAGTTGTGAAGAGACGATAGATGTTTGTTGGGCTTGCAGAATCAACGGATTTATCCGAACCCAGTTCGTCGACAGGAGAAATTCTGTAATGCTTTTGAGGATGACCGAGTGTTAGAATGCGAGATTAGCTAAACCATATACAAGGTAATGATTTGGGTGCGGGATGGATTGATCACCATACCGACTTACTCTTATTATTTGCCTCGCTATATGGGATGGTAAATCTGAGTGACTTGCCTATAGTAGAGCGACGGCGATCAAAACCTTGTTTAAACCTTAGAATGGTATGGCAATATTTTCCCTTGTACACGGGAGGTGCTGCCAACCGTAGGTTATACGGTGAGGTTCTACCCAGACCCATTTCCTGCAGGAGAAAACCATAAATTGTTGACCACCATGAGATATCGATAGTTGCTTAGTATTGGCGCCAGACTTGTCAGCTAAGATGACCCAGTCAAGGAAGAACCGTACCAAGATGAAAGGACAGAAGAAATTGCGATAAAGGTTATGCCACTACCGGAAGTGCCCCGAGAAGGAGTTTTCCCGAGAATCTGAGAAGAGCGACACTATCAGCTATAAGAATGGAGCATATGAGTTTTGGTGGAACCGTAACGATGTTTCTAAGGGTGGTAGCACCCCAGACCCCCTGTGACGATCGATGGATTTTGAGGAGACTCCGACCCTAACCTACTTCTTGCTACCCTCTCCGAATCTCGAGGACGAGATTCATTTTAAGGGTGGTAGGTTTGTAACATCCCAAAATTCTAAATTTTGGAATGTTATATTAAATACATAAATTTGATTGATTGTTTGATTGTGGTTTAGTTGCTTGTGTGAAATTCGAAACTTTTTGAAAGTTGAATGAGATGGAATAAAAGGACTTTCCCAAACTTTCACCCTTGCTTTCTGATCTCCGTGAATTCAAATTCTTTTCAATTACAAAACCCTAGAGAGAAGATAACATGACTTCTTCCATTTATTTAAATTAAAAGGGTTGTTGAAAATGTTTGAATCTCATTTGAAAATATTTCAAATTCAGAAACATTAAGCAACTCAATGATTTTCATGATAGAAGATAAAATGACTTCTTGAAAAATATGAAATATGAGTTGGAAGTTTAAAATAATCAAATTTAAAGTCCTATTGAAATTATTTTCAATTTGGAGTTATTTGGGTTTTATTCAAATTATTTTTCTCCAAAAATAAAATATACGGAAAATAGGGTAAAATGATTCCCTACAATAGAAAATTGGAGAGAAATAAACTTGAATTTGTTTTGGTATTTTTAAAATTATTTTTACTGGATTTTGATAGAGCAGTAGCACTCTTTGCTTTGTTTGAATTTTTGTGGATTTTATTTGACGTTAGAAAAATGTTCATGTTGTAGAAAATCTTCTTCTAAATTTTTTGATATATAATACGCTATATAAAAGTATTATTATTTTTGTCTTTATAATTTTTCTCTGTAAAAAAAATCCGCGATCGACTCCGGCTAGAGTCCGCTTCCAGCCCGCCTCGCCACCTTGGACCCTCTTCCAAGTCGGGCCTCCCCTACCCCTTTATATATATAGCCCCCCCCCCCCCCGGCCTTTTTCCCTCGTCGTCGCCTCCCAGCGCCACCTGTCGCCCCGTCGTTCGCCGCCTATCGCCCCATCGTTCGCCGCCTGGTACACCCGATCCGCTGGCCCGTTTAAAAAAATTCTTTTCTTTTTCTCATGAGGGACCTATTCGCGTTTTTTTACAGATTAGTCCGTGATCTTGCAACCCTCATAACTTTTTGCTCGTTAGTCGGAATTAGATGAAACCAATGCCCACTTCTTCGTTATGATCTTCTCTATCCAGTAAAACAACTTAAACATGTTTTTGAAAGTTTAAAATTTTAAATCAAACGGATTTGAATTTGAATCTTCTTTTGATCGTAACTTGAGTTTTGTATCTCCATTTGAGTTGATTCTTTTTGCAAATCGAAGCTCTTGACCTAAACTTTCTGATAAGACCAAATCCACCTAATTTTGGTACTGTTAGAAATTGTTTTCTGTTGCAAGAGTTAATTGCTTGTTTTTGACGTTTTTCAAGATCTTTTCTTCGATTCTTTTGCTTGATTGATTATGTGTGGTTACTATTGCTTGCTTACGCTAGATTGACCGGAATGAGACAAGTAGAACTATCAGGAGTTATGAGTGCGAATCATCTTCATCAACAGTACTAAGGAAGTTCACACTTTGATCATACTTTTCATTACCCAGTTTTATGCATTAGTTTCAACCAGCAAACATTGCATGAGTAGGATTGATAACCTGTGGGTATTGGGAAGTAGTTGATGAGGTAGGAACCTATTGTCTTCCATTCTACCCCTGGAGTTACTACGTTATGCTCATACTGCTATGCTATGCTCGTAGACGTGGTTTGGTTTGAGTGATCCATGACAGATGTGAGAGTTGTTAATTAATGGTTAACGTAAGGTGGCTACTTTAACACACATCTGGGTGGATTGGTTGGGGCACCCTAGAGCACCCAGTGGTTTGCCCGGGCACCTGGAGAACGCAGTGCTTGCCGAAGGGGATCCCGGAGGACCCGTGAGATCACCCTATGGAATGCCACCCAGGCTCAAAGGGATCATAAGAGTATTCATGCTAGAAACTTCCGTGTGCATCCACAAGCCATTATGGGCTCTGGCATAGTTGAGTAAGTTGCGGGAGCTCTTGAAGAGGTGGACTAGCAGATGTAGGGGGATTGTAGGTGTACTGGTTCACCCGTAGTAGAGAGTAAATGCTCCTAAAAGACTGTGTCTCGGTCATCCGTTTCTCAAACACCATGTAGTGCGAGAAATCCAACGAAGGAGATCGAGTCTTGTGGGGAAAAGTGTGCAAACCTTTGCAGAGTGTACAAACTAATCATGATTAGCCGTGTCCCCGATTATGGACATCTTGAGTCTCTGGTTCTTGATTTATCATGTTGATCTCAACACTTTATTTAATTAATTTGATTGGGTTAATGATTATTATTTGGGGATTGAGTTGGAGGAACCTTCTCAATATTTATCAACCTACTTTGTAGTTAAATATAATATATTCCTTTGATGTAGGGAAAAACTGGCTTCATGCAGAAGTAAACTTAGAGCTTTCCACCAGCCATATATGCATGTAGTGATAGTTATTATTTATCCTTATCCTATGGTGTGAATTTGCCAATACATTCAATGTACTGACCATTTGTGGCTGCAACGTCTCATGTTGCAGGAATTCTTACGACGAGTAAGTGCTACGTTAGGGTTACGATTTCTACACTCAACTTTGCCATTGGTGTTGATGGGAATCCACAACCTTGTTGTTACTTTCGCTATTTGGATTGAGGTAATAGTATTTACGTTACTTTATACATGTGATTTACCTCTGTTATAAACCCTCGAGTAATGTGTGTGTCAGCATACCGATCCAGCTATGACACTTAAGCATAGAGACTTGACCGTCTGAGGTCGGGTCGCTACATGTCGCGGCCGTGAGGGGGGAGAGTGCACCGTGGTCACAGCATCTCTGGTCCCCCCACCGCCGGCATGCACCGGCTCGTCAGGATGCCGATGCGAGGGTCCCCCCGGGAGCGGCTTGTCTTTGTTGGCGAAGCTGACAAAGCTTTGGATGGTGGCTCTCCACTCATCGAGCTTCTCCGCAGCAGGGGGGAAGTCGAGGAGCAGCTGCACGCGCGCCAGCACTTCTGCTGGCGTAGGCGGCGAGATCTGTATAGACCGTGACTTCTAACCAGGGTAGAAGGGGCTCTGTCGCGGTCTCGCGGTCGCACGCCGCCTGCACCGGCGTCTGAGCGCGCACGCCGGCCTGGTTCGTCCTATGAGTGGCGCACAGGGCTCTTTCCGCGATGGTGCCCAGGGGCTCCACCATCGCGGTGTTGCTCATTGCGCACGGCCTCATATATTCGCAATATCCTCATATAAAGCTTTCCTCATATATTCGCAATATCCTAATTGCAAATCTTAGTTTCTTGCTTGTTCTTTGTTTGCTTGTAGGAAATAGACCCTCGTGGTCTGGTTGATCGTGCTCCGGTGTGGTCATTAACCTCTCGGTGAGTTTAGCGATTGCTAAGGCACGACGTCCTCGCACGTTCGTAGTCGGATCGTCGAAGTCTACTCCATCAAAAATGATAGCCACCATCTCATCGAAACACGGGACACCTTTGCCTCTCTCAGCCAGCCAGCCCTGTCGGGACCTTTTTCACATGAGGTGCAGCAGCCTTGGATTTCTTGCTGTTGGAACTCTTTGGCAAGTCATCAATAGGCGCAGCATACTCCGAAGACGTACGCTTGCCAGATTCCTTGCTGGTGTCCCTACTAGCCTTCTCCTTTCCGTTCCTTTCCTTGGCGGGGACTGCGGTTTCTACGGCCTCTGCCGCGACTGCGTCCCAGTACATCTTATCTACGCAAATGATTGCGTCCTTCTCGTCTGACAAAACGGAAATGACACCTACCAACCCCGGCATCTTCAAGGTGTTGTAGGCATAGTGGGATGATGCCATGAACTTTGCCAGAGCTTGGTGTACAAGGATCCTGTTGTACGACAGGGGGAGGTCGACCACATCAAACACAACCTTCTCAGTCTGGTAGTTCAATTCTGCTCCGAATTTCACTGGCAACATGATCTTTCCCTTAGGATGACTCCTACCGGGGTTGATTCCTTGAAATGTGCCTGTGACTTTGAGTTCTTCCTCTGCTATCTGAAGTTTGATGATGAACTTTGCGGAAATCATATTCAACCCGGCCCCGCCATCAACCAACATCTTTGTGACTTTGAGGTTGTGGATCATTGGTGAAACCAACAACGACAAGCACCCTACCACGGTGGTGCGACCAGGATGGTCGTCTTTGTCAAAGATGATGGGCGTGTGTGATCACTTGAGCGGCTTCCGAGATTCTGCCGTTGGCTCCACGACATTGACCTCACGCGCCCACCATTTAAGTTGGCGGTGAGAGGAGTGCAAAGATGCACCCCCGTCAGTGGCCTTCTGGAATTCCTGCTCACTGGTTTCCTCTTCATCCCCCCATCACTTTCATCATTGCAATCCTCCTTCTCTCGGCCGCTGGCGGGTTTTCCTTGGTTCCGAAGAGCCTTGCCAGGGCGATTTGCTTCACCGCCTAGGCCCTTCCCGCCAGCGCCATCCTGGCACGTTTCCTTATCACGCTTCTCATATTCAGCCCTCTGCTTCTTGACGAGTTCCTCAACCTGATGACATTCCTGGAGATCGTGGCCCTTGGTTCGATGAATCCTGCAATACGGCCCATCACCTTTCCCAGTCTTCTCGGCAGCCGCAGCCTCCCGGCAGTCAGTGCACGCGGCAACTTCCTTGCCGGGGGCTTCGGCCTTGGCCTTATCCTTGCACTTCTTGCTGCGCTTCTGTTCTTCTTCTTCTGACTGGTGGCCTCGCCATCATCTTCTGAGTCGACGTCGACGACATCTTCTTCTACAGGGAGTTTCCTCCCCTCCTCCACTCGAGCACACTTGTCCACCAAGGTGTAAAGTTCCTTCACAGTCTTGGGCAACCGGACGCTCATCTTGGAATGTATCCGACGGTGTGTACGTTGGACTGGAATGCAGCTATCACAGCTGCCGGGTGAATATCTAGAATATTCCTGTGGACTCGCCTAAACCTCTGCATGTACTTCCGTAGAGTCTCTCCTTCCTTCTGTGGGAGAAGCTGCAAATCGCTGGGCCGTACTGGTTCTTGGTGACCACCCATGAAGGCGCCAACAAACTCATGGCATAGGTCATCTCAGGTCGAAATGGAGTTCTCCGGCAGATGCATCAGCCAAGACCTCGTGTTTGGCTTGAGCACCAAAGGGAAGTAGTTGGCAAAAACCTTCTCATCTCTTCCCCCGGCAGCTTGAACAGCGATGGTGTAGATGCTCAAGAACTATGTCGGGTTCAGTCTTCATACTTCTCTGGTATCTCTAGCTTGGACGTGCGAGCGGGCAGCCAACGGACTTGCCACAGCTCATGGGTGAAGGCAGGGCACCCAGCCTTGAAAGGCAGGTACCCGCCTCTGCCGAGCGCAGGCTCGTCGACGTTGGGGACATCGCGCCCATTGGACTGGTGGTGGTTGTCGTGGTGTCGCTCGATGGTGACGTGCGCGCCCTCCATCTGCTTGTCCTTCGGGGCTCGCCGTCGGCCTTGACGTGCTCGCGGATCGGACGAAGCCATCGAGACATCATCAAGCTCTTGGTCTCGTGGCCCTCGCGCTGGTTGCCGTGGTGGGGACTGCACCGTGTGGGTGGCCCCTTCCGCACGGCCAGCAGCGTGGGCTCCCGTTGTCGTCTAGGGAGGCCGTGGCGGCCAGCTAGTTGTGAGCCTCCATCCTCGGCAAAGCCAATTAGACTCTGAATGGTGGCTCTCTACTCATCCATCTAATCAGCCATCGGCGGAAACCTCAACAACAGTTGGGCCCGTGCCATGGCCTCCGAAGCAGTGCTTGGCATTGGTGATGATGATGTAGATCGCAGCGTCACTCGGCTCCTAACGGTGCTGGCAGTGGTGGCGCCGGGCTCCCGCCGTCGGGAACCAGTCGCTAGGATGGCGTGGTGATGAGGTGGTGGCGCGTGTGGACCAATGAGCCCATTCGGAGCATCGGCTAGGCCAGTGTCCTCCGGGGGCGGCGCATGTCCTGCGACCGTGCCCACAACGGGGGCGGCCGGAGGATTGCGATTCGCCTCGGGACGAACGTCACCGCCGTGGCTACGCCCCTCGGCCAGGCCGGGAGGGACATAAGGAATAATCTCTCTACCCGTACCTCGCGGGGCGTGATCGTCGGGATGTTGTTGGTGTTGTCCTTCTTCGGTGCCTCCCGCTCCTGCTTCGGTCGCGGGAGACGTCGTGACAATGCCGCCTGCGCCGACCACGTCCCCTGCAGTGCCCACATCCTCATGCACCTCCGCATTCCCCGCGGTGTCGGAGGTCGTGGGCGGCGGGGCCTTTGACGTGGACGGGTGAGCTGCGGCACCGGACTTCTTCTTGGGCGCCATAGTCAATGGAGCCGTCGATGATGAAAATGACGATGAAGGTGACGCGCTGCTTACACTCTCGGGTTTGCGCAAGTGAGTCACCCTACCTGGCACACCAAAGATGTCGTGGGAAACCACGGCCACCTATGGGGACATGAGCCCCTTTTGGTTCGGCGAGGGGATAGGCACGTTGCACAAAGAGTGGACAAGCGTAAAACAGCACGACAGAGATCACACGAGCAGTTTTACCTAGGTTCGGGCCACCGCGAGGCGTAAAACCCTACTCCTGCTTTGGTGGATTGATGGTGGAAAATGGTGTAAAACGCAATGCTCTTGCCCAGCAGGGTTGCCAAGGGGGAGAGTGGCTACGCGCGTATGAGTGTGTGAGGGTCTGAATCCTTTCTACGGTTGCCATGGGCCTCCCTTTATAGATGAAGGGGTCACCACAGTGGCAAATCAGTCTTTACGTACTGATTAGAAAGCAAACAGTGCTATCATAACTAACTCTGCAGGCTGACAGAGCGCATTAAATACGCCTCTCAGTGTCACATCACAGTGTGCCCGACATGCCTTGCCGGCTGTTTCACCAGCTTCACGCCTGCTTGCTTAACAAGCCTCGGGATGGGTGTCATTTGGAGGTATTTTCTGTAGGGAGTTGCTGCCATGTGGCAGGAAGCAGCCACTTAGTCACTTAGGAGCTTGACCCGCACTGATCGACGACGTGCCTCGCTGTGAGGTGGTGCGTTGGAGTGGTTTGCCTCCGCGAGTCTCGGCACGCGTGCTGGGGCGATCTTGGAGGCTTTCTACCGGGGTAACCCCAACCTTGCCAGGCTTGCCTCCCGGCAAGGAGGTTTTTCCCGTAATGGTATCTTGCCTCTCTGGCTAGTCTTCATCTTCTTGATCTATAGTTTGATCCTTCAAAGAACTGATCCCTTGCGCTTTGATCTAATCTGGGTGCTGTAATCTTGTTCTTGGGCTTGTGCACAGTCTGGGCAACATATTCAGGGTTTGTTGCACCGACACATATTTGCTAACACTGGTAAAAGCAAGTGTAAGTGCATCTAGTGCCACCCCTAGTTGGTTTTGGACTATTGACGACAAACGTGGTTTAGGGACTAATGTGTTTGTGAGAATTCAGGATAACACATGTAGAAGTCCCTCATTGATTCGGTTTACCTACCAAAGATGACCCCTAAAAATGTATGAAGACATTGAAGACAATAGTAGTTCGTGAAGACATTCACATTGAAGATAATGACGTGTAAAGACATTCACGTGAAGACTATGGAGTGCAAAGACATAGTTTCTTTCGTAGTTTGATTTTCTTCTTTCTTGAGTCATAGGAACGACCGAACTGTTAAGTGTGGTCCAGGTGAACGAAGTCAGAAGACTGACGTGATGCTCAACCAAAGTCCTATGTCTTCAAGCGAAGACTATGAGAGAAAATCTTATCCAGAGTTGGATGAGTCCGCTTTGCTTGTAGCCCAAGTAAAGCTGTCGCGTGTGTTTGAAAGCCGACCGTTGGGCAAATGTCGGTTCCTTAGTGACCCAGGGTCATTTTGTACATATCATCTCGAGTTACCTCCTGGCTATAAATAGCCCACCCCCTACACCATAAATTGGTGGCTGCTCAGAGTTAGTGCACGGCTTCTGTCGTTTGAGAGCAACCCACCTCCGAAGCCTTTGAGGGAGAAACCTTGTGAGGACAAAGCCCAAAACACCCAGAGCCAAAGAGTGTTAGGCATCACTGAAGTCTTTCTATCTACGTGATCTGAAGACTTATTAAACTTGAGGACTGTGTATCCTCCAGCCAGTTAGGCGTCACATTCTGAGGATCAAAGAGTCATTATGGATCACCGGTGAACGAAGTCTTTGAAGGTTTGGAAGTCTATCTTGAAGACTTACCTGACTGATTGGTCAAGGACTAAGTGTCCTTAGCTCAAGGGGAATAAGGTGAAGACGTGGTCTTCTGAGTTTAGTCTCAGCCACCCTAACCAGACGTACAGTTGTCACAGCAACTGGAATTGGTCTACCAAATCCATGTCTTCATCAAGCAACTGGTTGTATCCCCGAACTCCTTTACATTTCAATTTCTCTTCATGAATTCATTGCTTGCTTGCCAGATCTGTTTGACTTCACCGTGTGAAGACTTTCACATGTTTGGCTTCATACTGTCTTCCATTCCGGTCTGCTCTACCTAGCTGCCATTAGTCTTCGTGCTTTCATTGTACTGTTTACTTGACTATGGTCTGTCAAGTGTAGCTTATCTTTCGCTGCATATCGTATAGGTGTTGTTTGGTTGTCTGTATTTGAAGATCTTGCATCTTTTGAAGACTTTCATAAAAATCTCCTATTCACCCCCCTCTAGTCGATAACTAGCACTTTCAATTGGTATCAGGGCAAGGTGCTCCCTTATTCTGGGTGATTCCGTTTAACCACCTGGATTTTTAGCTATGTCGACTGCAGCATAATCAAGGTCTCCGCTGTGTGCCCCGTCTTCGAGGGCACTGGTTACCCCTACTCAAAGAATAAGATTCATATTTATCTTGAAGCCATTGACAAGGATGTCTAGTGAAGGTGTCATCGTTGCTGATGTCAAGAGGTTTGCGCAACTGGATTGAACCGCCAAGAACATCATCTGTGGTCATTTGACCAAAGGGCAGTATGGCCGTGTGAGCACTCTAGAATCTATGAAGCTAGTCTGGGACTGGCTGTCCAATGTCGACGAAGGCGTCTCAACTCAAAGAGACTCAAGAATCGATGTGCTTCATAATCTCTTTAACAGATTCAGGAGGAATGACAATGAGAATGTCCAGCTCACTTTCGACCGACTCACTGATATCACATATGAGCTTCCCGCACTTGGCACCACCGAGATCACCAAGCATGAGATAGTCAAGAAGCTACTGAGATCATTTGACAGCTCCTTTTACACCCTGGCCTTGATGATCCAAGAGCGCCCTGATTTCAAAGATCTCTATCCATCTGACATACTTGAGAGGCTCAACACACATGAATTCCAACTATCAGAGAAGAGAGATATCTATGGTCCCAACTACGGTCAATCTCGTGCTTTGAAGGAAAAGGTTGTATCCTCATATGAAGAATCTGATTGTAGTTCTAACGATCCTGAAGACATTGGCAAAGAGCTAGCAATGCTTGTGAGGAAGTTCCAAAAGTTCTCCAAGAATAATTGCTTTGGGAAGTCTTCAAGATACAACTCCAAGTATGATGAGGCTTCCACTCGTGACTACAAAAACAGAACATGCCACCAAATGCAAGAAGCCAGGCCACTACAAATTTAAATGTCCTCAATGGGATAAGGAAGCAAAGAAAAAGAAGAAGAGCAAGGAATATGACTCTGACGATAAGAAGAAGAAGAAATCCTAAAAGTCTTCTTCAAAGTCTTCTTCAAACTCTTCATCTTACAAGAAGAGCTCATCTGGCAAGGCACGTGCTTTCAATGGGAAGGAAATGTGATGTGGAGCATCCTTCCGTCATCCCCATGGACTCTATACCATCACATCAACCACCACGTGGACCCCTGACACGTGCAATGGAAACCGAGGTGAACTCCTTCCTAGTTGACATGCATATGGATACAAGTGGAACTTGGTTGCTACCTCACCAAAATACTTTATGCCTCATTAGGTACGAGGAGCAACCCTTCCAATCAGATGAGGAGGACCACAAGTCCAAGGAGAAGGAAGCCAAGTCACCAAGGATGTAGAACGAGCCGAACAACAGCTGGGCAAGAAGTCCAAGGCGACCCCGTGCGCACGGGCCCCTGAGACCCCGTGCCCACGGACTACACAGGGAGCTACGGCTGTAGCACCCCATGCGCATGGGCGTGTACCATGCGCACCGGCCAAACTTACCCCGTGCGCACGGGCCCGACACGATGGTCGGCTGATGCAGGCTGTTGGACCTCCACTTCGCACCCACTTCACCTCCTACCTACCCCAGCCTATATAATTCGTACCTAGCGATATGTTTAGGGTTAGAAAAGACATAGATGAGAATTTGAGAGCTTTGCTCCTTCTACCACCTCCATTGGAGATCAAGGCCTCTTTGGAGAGGATCCACTTGTGGATTTCAAGACCTCCATCTTGGAGAAGACTACCATCATCAAGACCTCATTTCCTAGGAGTGGGAAGAACTCTACCATTGTATATTTCCTTTGATTGTGTTTGTGAACTTGTGGATCTTGTGTTGCTATTCTAGTGGATGTGTAATTGGGTATTGTTGGAGTGATTTCCTCTTTGTGTTTCTTGGTGTTCATCCCTTTTCCCCCTCCAAGTGTGAAAAGATCCATCTTAGGGTTTCACCCTACAACATCTTGGTATCATGAGCAAGGTTGATTCACATCTTGGAGTCCCTACCCTCCACTTTCTAGCTTGATTTTGTTGTTTTTCGTCCTAATTCAAAAATCCCCACCAAAAATAGCCCCAAAAAATTTCTTGCAATTTGTTGGATCTTGTGAGATTTGGTTGATTTAATCCACGGATTTAGTGTTTAGCAAGTGGATCTACGCCCCTACCATCTACCCCACCTTTCCACCCATCGAATTTGGCCTCAAAGTTGGAAATCGCCACAGATCCGAAGCTTTTCGTCCGCTTCCAGAGGACTCCGTGCACACGGGCCATCGGGACCCCATGCACACGGGCCTCACTTACCCCATGCGCACGGACCATCTAGAGCACTTCGGCCATTTTCCGTTTTGCACCATTTTGATACCCCCACCACCACTTGTGTTCTTCCACAATATTTCTCGCCGTTGTTTGAGTTTTGGGTTGCGGTTTCTCTCGTGTCCTAAGGTGTTTCGGCTACTTAGGCGTGATTCAACATCATCGTCACCGCCACTCAATCATCGACTCGGCCTCCACATTGGCTTCGACCACTCCATCTTCATACCAACCGTAAGCAAGGACGGTAACCATAATGACACCATTTTCTTACCCTTGCCATTACCTTGATAGCCTCGAGCCTCTTTTGCGTAGCTCACCCATCGAGACTAGCTTGTTGAGTATTGCTGGGCCACGCCTTTAGTGCACCATTAGTGTTATGTCTCTCCCGTGCATATACTATTTGTTACCTCGCATTGTGGCTCGCATATCAAGTATTGTGGCATAGTCAAAAAAATAAGAAAAGCTTTTAAGAAAAGAGAAGAGAAGCAAGAGCTTGTAAGCAAACAACATTGCGCCACTTTTACTAGTTCATCATCTTGGTTCATACATACATAAGCATACTTGGGATAGTGAGATGACCTGTTTCTGTATTAGGTTGGTGCACTAGCGTATCTAGCCCATTAGAGCAATCGAGCTAGCGTCTCTCTAGTATCCGTACAACAAGAGCATTTTCCGTTGTTCCACTTTTGAGAGCTCACTCCTTTGTTGTGCGGATCCCATTTATCTTTTTTGTGTGTGTGTTCCTAGTGATATCCTTGGATTTGATCTATTTTTCTTGCTTATCATTTGTGAATCTTTTCAACCTTTTCAACGTCTTGACTAACATTTGCTTGAATTATTTGTGCCACTTCCTAAATAAGCTCTTCCATAAGCCTTTTATTTGTAGGTGTGAGAAACAATACCCGGTACCAACTCTACTATTATAGCATCATGTGGGATCATACTTGTTACATCCACAATCATCGGAAAAAGGTAACTTTGGTTTTGTTCTCTCATTGTCCTACTCACCACCACTTCATAACGGATAGACCTTCTTCGAGGCGAACCCTCTCTTCCAGGAGCAAGATGCCGAACGTGACTACGTCACAAAGAATCACTTCTTCATCGCGCAATGAGGTCTACATCAAGAGAGTGAAGCTTTGGTTGATCGCATCGAGCAACTCGCCACCAACATACGACAATCGGAAGCACGACAACAGGACTATTTGGACGCCAACAAATGGAAGAATTTCGCAACATGCTAGTGAGCCGCGCGTCTTCCTCAACCTCTTCACGGCGCCACTCGAGTCAGCACTCGTCGTCGTATTCTTCTTCCGACGCAAGTCCTCCTCGATGCAACGACACTCAAGATCGCCAAGCGCAGGAAAATCCATTCCATGGCAATGGCCTCAGAGACCGAGTTCGAGCGTGTGAGCAAGCACGATGCCAAGAGCGAGAAGACATGGATCAAGAGCAACGATCGCCACATCGTCCATGTCCAGAATCTCAAGACAAAGATGCAATCGGGCAAGAGCAACAAAGTCGTGAAGCTCAAGCTCAAGCGTCTCAAGACGCACTCCGAGATTCCACTCGAGCAGTTGCCCAACACAGTCATCAAGTACGTGAGTAAGAAGAAGCCCTTCATCAAGCACGACAAGAAGAAATCGCTCAACATGAAGAACAACAAGAAAGGCGGAACCATGAACATATGCCCCGACCTCCTCCTCGGCAACCGGATCAAGTGATCCAAGACCCCCCTCCACGTCATGAGCGACACCAAGCGGATCGAGTGCTTGAAGATCCTCCTCCTCGACAAGAGCGACATCAACATCGTCACTATGATGATGAACCCCACTATGGAAAGCTCAAGTTCACCATGCCCAAGTTCTCCTAAAGCAACGACCCCGAGGAGTACCTCTCATGGGCATTGAAAGTCGACAAGATATTCCTTCTTCACAACTACGACAAGGGAAAAAAGATCGCCATGGCATCCCTCGAGTTCCAAGACTACGTGCTCATTTGGTGGGAACGAGTGATCGAGCAACGACACAAGAAGGACGAGCCACCCATCACGACTTCGACACAGATGAAGGACGTCATGCGAGCTTGCTTCGTGCCTACATACTACACACGAGATCTCTTCAAGAAGTTGCAGCTCCTCAAGCAAGGCACGAAGACGATGGAAGAATACTATCAAGAAATGGAGATATCCATGATACGAGCCAATGTCAAAGAAGATGATGAGCAAACATGGCACGCTTCTTGAATGGCCTCAACCACCCAATACGGAAGATTACCGATTTCCAACCCTACTCCAACCTTTTCGAGCTAGTTCATCAAGCCACCAAGGCGGAACGAAGAGTACAAGAAGACTTCAAATAGGCCAAGTACTCATCCAAGACCTATGGCTCATACACTCAAGCTACCTCTACTACGACTTCGACACCTCCTACCTCAACTTGAGCATCACCAAGTACTGGTGACAAGTCAAGTTCCAAGTAAGCGCCACCTTCCTCGACTCATCCTCTGGCAAGCACCTACAAGAACAAGACTTCTTCTTCGGCACCACCAGACGATCCCGTCAAGACAAGTTCTCTCAAGTGCTTCACATGTGGTGGTCGTGGACACAAGTCTTTCCAATGCATCAACAATCGAACCATGATCGTCAATGATGATGGCACGTACGAATCCATGAGTGAAGATGAAATGGAAGCTCTCGGACACGTCGTCATGCACCGCCAAGTGAATGAAGAAGAAGATGCTCAGGTCTATTGCAACAATGATTCAAGTCCCCTTCTGGTGGTCTCCAAGGTCTTGACGCTTCAACACCAACAAGACGAAGACCAAAGATGTCACATCTTCCACACAAAGGCTGGCATCAACGGGCTCTCCGTGGAAGTCATCATCGACGGAGGGAGTTTCCATAACTTGGCAAGCGAAGATCTATGTTGCAAGCTGCAATTGGTCAAGAAGAAACACCCTCACCCCTACAAGGTTCAATGGCTAAGCGACTCCGGCACAATTCAAGTGGAGCACACCATGGACATTTCTTTCAAGATTGGCGCCTACAAGGACACCATTGAGTGTGATGTGGTTCCTATGTCCGTGTGCCATCTTCTCTTGGGAAGACCTTGGCAATTCGACCGCGACATCATCCACAACGGAAGAACAAACCACTATAGCTTCAAAATGAAGGGAACAGAGTACGTGCTACGACCTATGACTCCAAGCCAAGTGATCGCTGAAAAGCAAGCATCCACACATCATGGAGAGACTAGTGAGAAAGTGAACCACCACAAAGATAGTGAGCGCCATAAGCCAAAATTGAGCGCCTCTTCACCAAGAGAGAAAAACTTAATCCTCCTAGCCACAAAAAGAGAGATGAGAGAAGTGTGTGAGAACCCATCGAGTGTCATCCACTATGCCCTAGTGTGGAAAGATGAGGTGGAGAAGACTAACACTCCTAATCCTCTTCCACTAGTGTTGTCTAACTTGTTGCAGGAATTCGCGGATGTCTTTCCCGATGAGCTACCTCCCGGTCTTCCTCCTCTACGTGGCATCGAACATCGGATCGACCTCATTCCTGGGGCACCTCTTCCTAACAAGGAACCATACCGCGTCAACCCCGAAGAAACCAAAGAAATACCTAGGCAAGTCCAACATCTCATAAACCATGAACATGTGTGTGAAAGTTTGAGTCCTTGTGCCATACCGGTCATTCTTGTGCCAAAAAGAGACGGTAGCTTTCGCATGCGTTCCAATTGTAAACCTATCAATGCTATCACCATTCTCTATAGGCATCCCATTCCATGCCTCGATGATATGTTAGATGAGCTTAGCGGTGCCACTATTTTCTCAAAAATTGATCTTAAAAGTGGTTACTGTAAAATCCACATACAAGAGGGTGATGAATGGAAAACCGCTTTCAAACCAAAGTTTGATTTGTATGAGTGGTTAGTTATGCCTATGGGTTTATCGGAAGCACCCGGTGCTTTCATGTGTGTCATGCATTATGTGATTTGCCCTTACATCGGTGTGCTTGTTGTGGTCTACTTTGACAACATTCTTGTGTTTAGCAAATCCCTCAGGGAACATGTAGATCATCTTAGGGCCATTGCAAACACTTAGAAAAGAGCGCCTCTATGCCAATATGGAGAAATCCACTTTTGGTGTTGACAAGATAGTTTTCTTGGGTTTTGTTGTGTCCTCAAAGGGTGTTTATGTTGACAAGCCCAAAATTGAAGCAATTAAAACTTGGCCCCAACCCACTAATTTGCAACAAGTGCGTAGTTTCCTTGGTCTAGCGGGTTTTCATCGTCGCTTTGTGAAAGACTTTAGCACTATTGCCGCATTGTTGCATGCTTTGAGTAAGAAAAATGCACCCTTTGTTTGGAGACCAACTCAATCTACCGCATTTGATGAGCTCAAATCTTTGCTTACACATGCCCTAATTCTTGCTTTACCCGATTTCACTAAAACTTTTGAGGTTCATTGTGATGCTAGCGGTAATGGGATTGGTGGAGTTTTCACGCAAGAAAAGCGACCCATTGCATATTTTAATGAAAAACTTTTTGGTGCTGAACTTAACTATCCTATATATGACAAAGAATTTTATGCTTTAGTGCGAGTATTGCATGTTTGGGAGCATAATCTTCGCCCACATGAATTTGTCATACATACCGATCATGAGACACTTAAGTACCTTAAAGGTCAAACCAAGTTGAATAAATGACATGCTAAATGGAGTGAATTTATTGAGTCTTTCCCTTATGTGATCAAGTACATTAAAGGCAAAGAAAATGTTGTGGTGGATGCTCTTTCCCACATATGCATGCTTGTTACCCAACTTGAGTTAAATGTTATTGGCTTTGAGCATATTAATGATCTTTATGCGAATGATACTTCGTTTGCACTTCATATGCAAAATGATTTAGTCACACTTGTTGGGAGAACTATTATCTCAAGGATGGCTACCTTATGCATGCTAACAAACTTTGTATACCCAATTCTTCTCTTTGTTTGTTACTTTTGCAAGAGGCTCACAAAGGCGGACTCATGGGACATTTTGGGAGCGACAAGACCTTCACCACACTCTCTTCAAGTACTTTTGTGTGACACCCCCAGTGTCATGCTACAATAAGCCTCTGTGATTAAGCCTAATCATTTGGCTAAAGAATGCTTAATCACGTTTTTTCAATATCTGTTTTCAACTCCCACCAGAATTCAAATTCAAATCATAAGTGAAAATTGAAGTTGCACAAAAGTTCCTGGAAAAATGTTCATCATTTAGCAAATATTCCAATACAATTTGGTGTAAAGAAAATCAACATCACTCTTATGCTAAAATGGACACTAACATTTATAACAGTGCCATTCCAGCAATTTAAAATGCAAATTCATTTATGAAAATTCCAAATGAATCTAAACCTCTCCCAAAAATAATTGAGCCAGTGCCTAGAAATGCACTGGACTTTTATGGTCCAGTTCCACATTTTTCCTAAATCATTAGGGTCCCCAGATAAATCATTTTCCTTCTCTGGTAATTAACGAAAAGAATAGGCAAGGAGAGAAAAGAAGACCCCCAGCTCCCCATGGGCCTCGGCCCATCCCAACTCAACCGGCCAACCCACCCCGGCCGGCCCAGCCGCGCCTGCATAACCTCCCACCCCCTAGAACCCTAGAGCCCACCGACACCACCACTTCCCCCGCACGATCCCCTCGATTCCCCACCTCTTCCTCTCGCCCCCCCGATATGGATCAGGGCACCCGAGCCCGCCGCCCTGTCACGACCCTCGACCTCGCCCCTTCCCCGACGGCAGCCGGCGCCCACGTCGCCGCGTCATAGCTCGCCGTCGTCCGCACCCAGTCGACCGTCGCCACCTCGCCGGACAACCGCGTCTCCGTCGTCCCTGACCTCCTCCCCGAGCCCCGCTGCCATTTACCCTACGGCCCCGCCGTGAGCGCCCTCCTCCTCTCCCCTCTTCCCCTGTCACCGCGCGCCCGAGGCCGTGCTCGCTCGCGGCCTCCCCGCACTCGTCGCGCCTTCCCTGGATGGCCATCGCCCGGCCCCGTGGCCACCACTAGCCGTCGCCACGCCGCCGCGCGTCCGGCTGAGCGGCACTATGCCCGGCCGCACCTCGCGACCGCCGCCCCCTCCATCCTGCTCACCAGCCCCTCCCGTGCCTGCTTCTTGCCTTCTCGCGTGCGCATTCGTGCTTGGCCAAGCCCCGGCTCGCCGGCGCGCGCCCACGCCCCACCGCACGCCACTGCTCCTGCTGCCTCGTCGCGCCTCGCGCCGCTACCGGCCACACCGCGCCTCGCCAGCCCCTTCTTTCTCGCCGCCATTCGCCGAGCCCCCTCCTGCCCCCGCCGTGATGGCCCTGGCCTCGCGTCTCTAACGGGTGGGCTGTGGCTACGCCCGCATGCCCGTCCCCAGCGCCCGCTAGGCCTCCCCAAGCCAATGACATGTGGGGCCTAGCCCAGAACGTTTTTTTATATGAGAAAATAAAATAAAAACGAATTAATAAATTAATAATTAATTAATTAGCGATTTAATTAAGTTAATTAATCATGTTTAATTAATCTAATTAACAAGTTAGTTTGATTAAAACAGTAATTAGATTAGCTAAATCCTAATTAACCTAAACAAAGTATGACAGGTGGGTCCCACACGTCAGTTTGACCTAGTCAACTCCCTGTTGACTGCTGATGTCATGATGACGTCAGCATACACTATTCTGGATAATGTTGATTTAAAATAATTAAGTAAATTCTAAAAATGATTAAATCTTTTAAAAATTAATATGAAATAAACTGTAGCTCGGATGGAAAAACTTTGTACATGAAAGTTGCTCAGAAAAATCCAACGAATCCGAATACGTTGTCCATTCATCTGTCACATGCCCCTAGCATGCTGAACTTGGAACTTTCCCCCTCTTTTCCTCTGTCCGGAATCCGCCTAACGCCGGGAATTCATCCTCGGATGTTTATCCCCTCCGTCTGCAACGTGTAGTACTACGTTAGGTCGACCCTAGTTCTGCTTATCATCATGTTATGCTTTGTGATGCTATGATTGCTTTATATTTATTGTTTCTTCCCCCTCTTCTCTCCGGTAGACCCCGAGACCGATGACGCCCCTATGATCGACTACGTCGACGATGACCCCTTCTTTGCCAGAGCAACCAGGGCAGCCCGCCCTTTGATCATCCTGATATCGCCCATTCCATTCTCTCATGCTTGCATTAGATTTTGCTACTGTTTTTGTTTGCTCCTATTCTGATGCATAGCCTACTTTTGTAACCTACTCATTGTTACCTACCTGCTTATCCTAAACTGCTTAGTATAGGTTGGTTAGTGATCCATCAGTGACCCCCACCTTGTCCTTGTTGCCCCAGCTTCATCATTGAAGACCCGATCAACAGGATTGAAGACCAGGCCCTGGCACCGCACATCACTTTCCCCTTAGTTGCTCGACACTACACGATTATTATCGAGTGCCGGGGGTGAGACCTCATCAGCACTTCTGATGTTAACCCTGAAGTGTAGCTATTCGGTCGTTGTCATCGAGGATGATTTCCTCCTTAACCACTTCCGATACGACTCTGTCGTGCAACCCCTCAAGTGTGAACCTCGAGGGTGGTCCCTCTTACATTCGCCTTGATGATTACATCGAGTGGAATTCGCCCAGGGTGATTCCTTGGGTTTTCCCCTTGATGTTTCGACACACGGATACTTGGACTTTAAAACTGTTACTTGGAAAGGCGGGTCGACCCTGAGGGGTACCCGCGAGTGATGTGGAGACGGGTTGACCTGGAGGGTGCCCGCGATATAATTACGAGGCGTGGCCGGGCATTCCTAGCCCTTGCCGCAAGTCCCCGAGATGGGGCAACGAGGTCACATCTTTCATGAGTCTCTGCTTGTTACCGCGTGCTCCTAATCCACTACGATTTGGATATTTGATCCGAGGGGCCTCTGGCCTGAAAGCACTAACCATCACGTGGGCATAGTATGGGCGTTCTGCGTCGTATGCATCAGCCGAAGCTTAATAGACGTCAGCGACTGAGCGGTGTGCGCTCGGTTGGACTAGTAAGCACCTTCCTTTTTAAGGAGGTAGCTAGGTGTGCTCACCGGCCGCCCACGCAACATGCATGAGTTCCCGGGGTGATGGCCCATGACCCCTGGGGGCATAGGTTTAGTCCGGCGTGCTAACCTCTCTATTAAGCCTAGGTCGGGTTGCGACGTATTGTTTGGCCGAGGCCGGGCATGACCTAGGAAAGTGTGTCCGGCCAGAGTTAATCAAGCGTGGTGGGTAAGTTGGTGCACCCCTGCAAGGAAGAAAACATCTATCGATAGCCTGTCCTACGGTAACGGACACTTGGAGTTGTATCCCGATCGATACAACTAGAACTGGATACTTGTGATGAGAATTGGATAGTATGGCTCTGGGATTGCTTTCTCGCAGGGAGTCGAGAAAGGATCTCTAGACGAGGTTGATAACACTACTACTACTTGACCTTATGCTAGTATGTACTCTTCTAATGCTGCAAGACCGCTGAAGATGTTGAAGATGCTAGTCTTCGATAGGACTAGGCTCTCCCCTCTATTCTGGCATTTCTGCAGCCCCGTCCACATATACAGCCTTTCTTTGATAATGTTGCATATGTAGTGTAGATCCTGGCTTGTGAGTACTTTGGATGAGTACTCACGGTTGCTTTCCTCCCCCTTTTCCCCCCTTTCTTCTTCTTTCCGCTTGATGCAACCAGATGTCGGAGCCCAGGATCCAGACGCCACCTTCAACGACGACTGCTACTACACTGAGGGTGCCTACTACTACGTGGAGGCCGCCGACGACCACGAGTAGTTAGGAGGCTCCCAGGCAGGAGGCCTTGCCTTTTCAATCGTAGATGCTTTTGTGTTGGCCTTCTTAAGGCAAACTTGTCTAACCTATGTCTGTACTCAGATATTGTTGCTTCCGCTGACTCTTGTGTATTCGAGCTTATGTATTCGAGACCTCGAAGCCCCTGGCTTGTAATATAAAGCTTGTATTTTTTTTAATTTGTGTCTAGAGTTGTGTTGTGATATCTTCTCGTGAGTCCTTGATCTTGATCATACACATTTGCGTGTATGATTAGTGTACGATTGGATCGAGGGCGTCACAAGTTGGTATCAGAGCCGACTGCCTCTAGGTATCCCTCTTTCCAACTCCTTGGCCGAAGTTGAGTCTAGTCATTGAAAAACTTTTACTAACATTGGCTGTGTGTCTTACGGGCCCAAGTCGCCATTGGGTGGTATTAGGATCTGTTACTCCTCGTCTATACTCTGGGATTCTAATCTCTCTTCTATTCGGGTTAAACATTTTACTAACTCTGACATTAGGTTCTCGTACCCACTTCCTCCCGGAGAGCCCCGACATTACCGATGATCGCTTGCTTCGCCAGAAGATTCTTCAGATACTCCTCGATGTTTCTCGAGACCCTGTGCCCACTGCCTTGCAGTTCCTGACCACAGATAATCCCCGTGAATAACATCCTTGCTGCTTGTACCTTCATACCCAGTTGCTCCTATTATTACAAGATGTACTCTCCTTTGTTTCGAGAATCCTTTGTGCCTTCTACTTTGCGGCTTCTTTTTGCACTACGGATAATTCACTAAACCCGTTCATCCCCAGTTGTTCATATGCTTTCCAAAATACTTGGAAATACTATGTGATCTTCCAAAAATCCTCTGCAGCCTATTGCTCTTGATTCTCCTTGCCTGCTTTGATGAGGACATCAATACCATTGTTACACCCACAACCCCAACTGTTACATATACTGGACCAATTACTAGAGCTCGCGCACGCCAATTAAATTTCCAGGTACTTCTGTTTCTTGGTAATGATTGTAATGTTCATGAGAATATGATACTGCCTAAATTAGATACATTTGTTTTGCTTACAAATGAAGGGCCTAGCTTGGAGAAGGATGAACATTGGAGCAAGAACACGCATGGAGTTGATGGCATGCGCAAGGGGGATCAAGAACGGAGTTACAAGTGATGATTTCAGGACTTTGAAGCCACCACAAGGAGTGCATGAAGCCTTGGACAAAAATATACAAGATGCCACTTCATAATATTCGTCCATAGGCTATTCTAGGTGCTGCGTCACCTTATTATTAGGCCAGGCCCATGTAATTTCGAAATACTTAAGTATAGGCTATTTTTAGAGTCCGTATGTGTGGGGAAACAAGAGTTAGGGTTGGTTTCGGACCCCATCCTCAAGGGCCACGAAATTCCCTCCTCTTCCTCCATATATACATCCCTTAGGGCGTCGTTTAGACTTTGGGTTTTGTTTAGATTAAAAGTTCGCCATAGCTGCAACTTCGCGTACTTCGTTTGTGTTCAACGACCAGACCAAGGCGTCAAAGAACCCCACCTTGATCAAGTGGTATCAGATTTCCAGGTTGCTCGGTCAGATTTTACAGTTTTTCGTAGATTAGATCGAGTCTGTTCTTCATACCTACAGTCCACGAAAAAGCCACAAAAAACAATTAGGGTTAGTTCATCATATCCGAACAAATCTGAGCCTTTGCATAATCTTTTTAGGGTTTTTGCTTTGTTGAATTTGCGGTTGCATCCCGTGTCAAGTTGCTGGTCTTAGAGTCTAGTCTTTTAGAGTTTCGAGTTCTGGTCATAAGTTGTCACGCCGCCGCCGCACCATCATCATCGCCTTGCCATCTACCACCACCGCTTATCCGCCACCGCTCTGAATCCGTATCCATATACCACCACCAATCCGTGTCCATATACCACCACCGATCCGTGTCCATATACCACCACCGATCTGCGTCCATATACCACCACCGCTACCATATACCACCCCCGCTGCCATATCCTACCACCATATATCCACCACCAATCCGAGTTCATCTCATATTAGGTTTGTTTTCGAGATCCATCTCAATTCTGATTAGTGTTTCCTTGCCTGCTTAGGTCTCGGAAAAAAAATTCGGCGACCCCCGGGCTGTTTTTAGGCCAAAATTTCGGCGACCGAAATATTTTTTCCCTATCCTATTTTTAGGCTGTTCTGAGTCTTTTGAGACACTCGCCATCATAGTGATTTTTTGTCGCACTTTTTCGTCATCGCTGCCCTGATTTCCAAAAAAAAATTGTCAAAAAATTTCGTACACATCCTGTCAGTTTGACCTGGGAAGAGTTTTGAGACACTCGCCATTATAGTGATTTTTCGCAAAAAAAAACAAAAAAAAGGAGCGCAAAAAAAGAGTGCAAAAAAAAACAGAGCGAATTTTTTTTCCAGAGTGTGCTTTTCCCTTGTTTCCGTGCAGCGCCGTGATTTTGTTAATGTTCTAGGCTCGCGTCTCTAGCACGGTCTAGCCTAGGACCAGCACAGTACCGTCGTTGGGCGTTTATTCAACTTTGCATCTCTGAATTGATTATTGCTGACCCTTTTTGCTACCATACTATAAGCCTTCCCAGCTCCACATACATCTACGTCGTGCGTTTGACTTTCCCTGGCAATCTCTCTATCCAAGCTTTTGAGAGTTTTGACTACAACGGTTGCCAATCACCGCCTGCTGCTGGGTAAGAACTGGTAAGAATTTGAGATTTGCTTGACGGATTTGTGACACCCGCCACCACCACCACTTGTTAGTAGTCTGTAGGATCATATTCTTGTGTGTTTCTATTGCTGCTAACCATGCCAGGATCACAAGCCGACGAGACTGACTGGGAGAACTTGACGAACAAGGAGCTTCATGATAAGTTTCAGCAAATGATGAGTGGACAGGTGCAAGATGTGCTAAACAGATTTGAAGAGGCCATGGAGAAGATAGCTGGCATGGAGAAGATGTTCGAAACAAAGCTCGATAACAAGTTTAATGAATTGCTCACGCGTCTTCCACCACCGGCTGCACCTAACGCACCTCTACAACAACAACAATGACGACTACCTCCACATTGCGAAACAGCCCTCCGCCGAGCGACCCGTGTTCCTCTTGCGCTTGGCCAACCTGTTGGTGCTGCTGTTGATACTTCTGTGGCTCCTACTGCTCATGCAGAGGAGGATGATTATGTGGGATATTACGAGGATGAGGTTGATCAAAATCAGAACTACGTGCAACCACCAGCACCACAACCACCAGGTCGTCCACATGCAAATAATGGCAACGTTAGGGCTCCCCCTCAGGTACGAGATCATGACCATCTCCCTAAACTGAAATTGAATATTCCACCATTTGAGGGTAGATATGTTCCTGATATATATCTTACTTGGGAGTTAGAATTTGAACAACGATTTACATGTTTACAATATCCTGAGGAGAGACGTGTTCCTGCTGCTGTTTGTGCTTTCACTAGCTTTGCATGTGTTTGGTGGTCTGAACATTGTAGATTATATCCTGTTCCAGCTACTTGGGCTGCTTTGAAAACTGCTATGCGTACTCGTTGGGTTCCACCATATTATCAACGTGAATTACTTCAAAAATTGCAGCGCTTAAGACAAGGAAAAAATTCGGTAGAAGAATATTATCAGGAATTACAAACTGGTTTGATTAGATGTGGTATTTTTTAGGAGAATGAAGCTATGCTTGCACGTTTTCTGGGTGGATTAAATAGAGAGATTCAAACCATTCTAGACTATAAGGATTATAATAATATCACTCGTTTATTCCATCTTGCTTGTAAAGCTGAACGTGAAGTCCAGGATCGACAGGCATTGGCGCGAACTAACTTTTCTGCAGGTCGACCTTCATCATGGACACCACGTGCATCATCTACTTCCACACGTTCTGCTACACCGGCACCTCCGTCAGTTGCCACCTCCAACCGTGATACAATAAAGCAGGCACAATCACCACTACCTGCCAAGAGCACACCTTCTGGGCCTGCAAAGAGCTGTTCTTCATCCATGGCATCAATAGGGCAAACACATGATATTATTTGTCGATGTTGCAAGGGTGGAGGTCATTATGCGAGAGAATGCCCATCTAACCGTGTGATGATTGTTACTGAGGATGGTGGGTATGAGTCCGCTAGTGACTATCATGAGGAGACTTTGGCTCTTATTACACATGAAGAACACGGTGGAGATGATTCTGATCATGAGACGCAATACATGGCTGCTGAAGATGCTGACAGGTATGAATGTTCAGCTGCTCAACGTGTTTTGAGTGTGCAGGTTACACAAGCTGAGCAAAATCAGAGGCATAATTTTTTCCATACAAAAGGAGTTGTGAAGGAACGTTCTATTCGCGTCATCATAGATGGAGGTAGCTGCAACAACTTGGCTAGCATGGATATGGTGGAGAAGCTATCTCTCACCACAAGACCACATCCACATCCTTACTACATCCAATGGTTCAACAACAGCGGCAAGGTTAAGGTAACACGTACTGTTCGTGTGCATTTTAGTATCTCTACATATGCTGATTATGTTGATTGTGATGTGGTACATGTGCAAGCATGTTCCTTATTACTTGGTAGACCATGGCAATTTGATAAAAAAATCTGTACACCATGGTAGAAACAATCAGTATACTCTTGTTCGTAAGGATAAAAGTATTACTTTGCTTCCTATGACTCCTGATTCCATTTTGAAAGATGATATTAATAGAGCTAATAAAGCAAAACAGGAGAAAAATAAGAGTGAAAATCAGATTGTGGCAAAAGAATTTGAGCAACAAATGAAGCCTAATAATTAACCATCTAGTGTTGCTTCTGAAATTAAATTGAAAAGTGCATGTTTACTTGCCACCAAATTTGATATTGATGAGCTAGATTCTAGCAAATCTGTTTGCTATGCTTTTGTGTGCAAAGAGGCACTATTTTCATTCGAGGACGTGCCTTCCTCTTTGCCCCCTATTGTCACTAACATTTTGCAGGAGTTCGCTGACGTCTTCCCACAAGACGTGCCACCGGGATTACCACCTATTCGAGGGATTGAGCATCAAATTGACTTAATTCCCGGTGCATCGCTGCCCAACCGTGCACCATACCGTACCAATCGAGAGGATACGAAGGAGATTATGCGTCAAGTACAGGAGCTGCTCGACAAAGGTTATATACGCGAATCTCTTAGTCCTTGTGTTGTTCCTATTATACTAGTGCCTAAAAAGGATGGTACGTCGCGTATGTGTGTTGATTGTAGAGGCATTAATAATATTACTATTCGTTATCGTCATCCTATTCCTAGGCTAGAAGATATGTTTGATGAATTGAGTGGCTCTACAATATTCTCCAAAGTTGATTTGCGTAGTGGATACCATCAAATTCGTATGAAATTGGGAGATGAATGGAAAACAGCATATAAAACTAAGTTTGGTTTATATGAGTGGTTCGTCATGCCTTTTGGGTTAACTAATGCACCTAGTACTTTCATGAGACTAATGAACGAAGTTTTACGTGCTTTCATTGGATGATTTGTGGTAGTCTATTTTGATGATATACTGATTTATAGCAAATCTTTGGAAGAACATTTGGAACATTTACGTGATGTTTTTAATGCTCTACGTGATGCACGTTTGTTTGGTAACCTTGGGAAGTGCACCTTTTGCACCGACCGAGTATCTTTTCTTGGCTATGTTGTTACTCCACAGGGAATTGAAGTTGATAAAGCCAAGATTGAAGCTATTGAGAGTTGGCCGCAGCCCAAAACGGTCACACAAGTGAGGAGTTTTCTTGGACTCGCTGGTTTCTATAGGCGTTTTGTGAGAGATTTAAGCACCATTGCTGCACCTCTCACTGAGCTTACAAAGAAGGATGTGCCTTTTGTTTGGGGTACCGCACAGGAAGAAGCCTTCATGGTATTGAAAGATAAGTTGACACATGATCCTTTACTCCAACTTCCTGACTTTAATAAGACTTTTGAGCTTGAATGTGATGCTAGTGGAATTGGATTAGGAGGTGTGTTATTACAAGATTGCAAACCTGTTGCATACTTTTCTGAAAATTGAATTATTCTACTTATGATAAAGAATTATATGCTCTTGTTCGGACTTTAAAAACATGGCAACATTATTTATGGCCCAAAGAATTTTTTATACATTCTGATCATGAATCTTTGAAACACATTAAAAGTCAAGCAAAACTGAACCGTAGACATGCTAAATGGGTTGAATTCATTGAGACTTTCACTTATGTCATTAAACACAAGAAGGGTAAAGAAAATGTTATTGTTGATGCATTGTCTCGTTGTTATACTATGCTTTCACATCTTAACTTTAAAATATTTGGTTTGGAGACCATCAAAGATCAATATGTGCATGATGCTGAATTTAAAGATGTATTGCAGAATTGTAAAGAAGGTAGAACATGGAACAAGTTCGTCGTTAATGATGGATTTGTGTTTCTTTCTAACAAGCTATGCATTCCAGCTAGCTCCGTCCGTCTTTTGTTGTTGCAGGAGGCGCATGGAGGAGGACTAATGGGACACTTTGGCGTGAAGAAGACGGAGGATATACTTGCTACACATTTCTTTTGGCCAAAGATGATACGGGATGTTGAGCGTTTTGTTGCTCGCTGCACTACATGTCAAAAAGCTAAGTCACGACTCAATCCTCATGGTTTATAGATGCCTTTGCCTGTACCTAGTGTTCCTTGGGAAGATATATCTATGGACTTTGTTTTAGGTTTACCTCGAACAAAGAAGGGGAGGGATAGCATATCTGTTGTCGTGGATATATTCTCAAAAATGGCACACTTTATACCATGTCATAAAAGCGATGATGCTGTTAATGTTGCTGATTTGTTCTTTCGTGAAATTATTCGCTTGCATGGTGTGCCAAATACTATTGTTTCAGATCGTGATACTAAATTTCTTAGCCACTTTTGGAGATGTTTATGGGCTAAGTTGGGGACTAAACTACTTTTTAGTACTACTTGTCACCCCAAAACTGATGGACAAACTGAAGTAGTCAATAGAACATTGTCTACTATGCTTAGGGCTGTTTTGAAGAATAATAAGAAAATGTGGGAAGGATGCTTGCCTCATATTGAATTTGCTTATAATCGTTCGTTGCATTCTACTACTAAGATGTGCCCTTTTGAAATTGTGTATGGTTTCCTACCTCGTGCACCCATTGATTTGTTGCCTCTTCCATCTTCGGACAAGGTTAATTTTGACGCTAAACAACGTGCTGAATTGATCTTAAAAATGCATGAGTTAACTAAGGAAAACATTGAGCGTATGAATGTTAAATATAAACTTGCTGGAGATAAGGGTAGAAAACATGTTGTCTTTGCACCTGGAGATCTTGTTTGGTTACATTTGCGTAAGGATAGGTTTCCTAATTTGCCCAAATCAAAGCTAATGCCACATGCTGATGGTCCATTTAAGGTGTTAGAGAAAATAAATGATAATGCATATAAACTTGAGCTGCCTGCAGATTTTGGGGTTAGTCCCACTTTTAACATTGCAGATTTGAAGCCTTATTTGGGTGAGGAAGATGAGCTTCCGTCGAGCACGACTTCATTTCAAGAAGGGGAGGATGATGAGGACATCAATACCATTGTTACACCCACGGCCCCTACTGTTACATATACTGGACCAATTACTAGAGCTCGCGCACGCCAATTAAATTACCAGGTACTTTCGTTTCTTGGTAATGATTCTAATGTTCATGAGAATATGATACTGCCTAAATTGGATACATTTGTTTTGCTTACAAATGAAAGGGCCTAGCTTGGAGAAGGATGAACATTGGAGCAAGAACACGCATGGAGTTGATGGCATGCGCAAGGGGGATCAAGAACGGAGTTACAATTGATGATTTCAGGACTTTGAAGCCACCACAAGGAGTGCATGAAGCCTTGGACGAAATTATACAAGATGTCAGTTCATAATATTCGTCCATAGGCTATTCTAGGTGCTGCGTCACCTTATTATTGGGCCAGGCCCATGTAATTTCGAAATACTTAAGTATAGGCTATTTTTAGAGTCCGTATGTGTGGGGAAACAAGAGTTAGGGTTGGTTTCGGACCCCATCCTCAAGGGCCACGAAATTCCCTCCTCTTCCTCCATATATACATCCCTTAGGGCGTCGTTTAGACTTTGGGTTTTGTTTAGATTAAAAGTTCGCCATAGCTGCAACTTCGCGTACTTCGTTTGTGTTCAACGACCAGACCAAGGCGTCAAAGAACCCCACCTTGATCAATAAAGCTTTCCTCTTATATTCGCAATATCCAGATTGCAATCTTAGTTTCTTGCTTGTTCTTCGTTTGCCTGCAGGAAACAGACCTTCGTGGTCAGGTTGATCGTGCTCCGGCGTGGTCAATAACCTCTCGGAGTTGGTTTAGCGATTGCTAAGGCGCGACGTCCTCGCACGTTCGTAGTCGGATCGTCAAAGTCGACTTCCTCCAAAACGATAGCCACCATCTCATCGAAAGACGGGACACCTTTGCCTCCATCATGCTTGCATTAGGATTAATTCCATATGTCTAGTAATATTCTTTAAAATTCCCTGTGGTTGTCATTTTGTTCCTATGGATTCATCGTGTGAGCGAATACTCGCAATCATCAATTAATCCTTGGAAATTTTCTTTCCAGCTTCGACATCGCTCCGGTTATGAGCTGGTTCTTGCCCAATCAAGATTTGATCGGGTGCACCTTTAAGTCTATTCAACTTACTCATCTTTTCATCAGAGCCTCTACTTCTAATCCTTCAACTTGAAATCATAACTCCTGTTACTCAAGCATCGAATTATTCAGATGTTTCTGTAATCCAATGCCTTTGCATTCCTTCCTTCTTCTGATTGAGTACTGATACTCACATCAGATCCATTAAGGACCGCTGAATCCTTTGTTGGATTATTATCCGGCAGTTTCCTTCATATTCAAAATTTTGTGCGCTCTTTCCTTGATACATATTGCCTTTGGTAAATTGTATTCTCTGCTTTGTCAACCATGCTCTGCTTCCGAGCTTGAGTTAATTACCACTGAAGTTTTTGCAAATGTTCCTAAGATGCCCCGACGGGTTGAACTAATGCTTTCCCTAATTTGTGTGAACCTGGAAATCTCTATGGGTCATACTCTACTGGTGTTACGCCAGATAAAAAATTTCTACACTACAACTTCATCAAAAGCGAGAAGTAAATGAGACGTTATGCATTGAAGTGGGAGTCGACCTTGAACTTTGTGTTCATGCGCATAGGCACGATGTAGATCTTATCATGGAAGCTTCTCTTATAATCAAATGTTCCCTTGGTATAAGCTCATCTTGCATCTATAAATTGATTCTTTGCAATCGTGGTTCCGACCATAATTTCTCCTTAATTCTAGTTCCCAGACAAGTTAAAATACTTGTCTCCTGCAAGTCCTTTCATGTGTCCAACCTCTAATTTGATCTACCTTCAAGTATTGCCTCATGTTATCTTGAGGATATTGTGTCATTGCACTACCTCTTGTAAATTATTATTTGGAGTGATACTCCGTCACATCATTCCTAGCCTGATCGGCTATCATTATCGTACTAATTTTAACTGTGCTACCTTGTCCTTATTACTGGAGCACAACTTTTCGATGATGAGCGAAGCTTACATCGATCTTCCTCATCTTACCATTCCACCTTGAACAACAAGCTTGAATCCGAGCTTATGTCGTCTCCATGGTTCCAATAGCCTTCGCTTCATCGTTCCTTATGCTTGATGTCGTTGTTGCTCGATGGCATCTTCATAGAGCCTCTCGACAAAATTTGTCATGATCACCATCAATATACTGCCTTGTTCTACGATATCAATCGAATTCTTGAGGAGAAATATCATCCTTGCCCGTCGATGATTCGTGTTGACATCGACACCATCCTTGACTTCCTGCCAATACAGACTTGGTCATGTTTTGGTTATATCTTACATTCCTTGACATTCTTGGAATTGTTCCGTTGTACTTCTTGTGACCTTCAGATTCCATCTTGCTTGAAACACAATGTCAATGCTATCCCGAAGCATGACTGTGGTACTCCGAACATCATTAAGAACATTGGAGGCGCAATACTAAATGTTTCTTGATCACTTATTCAAACACTGTTGTTTGGGTAATGTCATGAAATTCCTCTCCCCTTACCTAAATGGTTTCTACTTCTATCCTGTCATGGATTTCATGCTCTGTTTGTCCTTGGGAAGGATATACCCCTGAAATATGTGTTTAAACACATTTTCCTTTCCATTGTTCTGTTTAATTTGATAATCATATTATCCTTGTTTGGTTTACCTTTCTTGATGTCTATATGATCTAACCAGTAATATTCTCCTGCTTATGTAAACACCTCGGTGTACAATTCTGTTAGCAAGACCCTGTTACTATAGTTGATGACATTCCGGTAGCCACCGATGGACGAGAACTTTCCCTAATGGTCCGCCTCATTCAACGAGCAGGAAAATGGTTCGCTTCGTCCCTCGCCCTTAGTATCGACATTGTTGCCGACATAACTGATAGGCTACCTTCTGACATGTCTTGCTATCATGACCGTGCAAGGTGTCAACGCCTTTCCTACTTTTAACCACATGGTGGGCCCATAACCCACAGTTCCACAGGATCAAAACCTGACTCTCCTGTACCCCCTGTTTCTAAGGTTATTCCTCACGCTTGGCTTCGTATCATGTCATGAGCCACCTTCCGAGAGATGATCTATTCCCGATACTCTCAACCCCTTTCTCACACTTTGTTCAGGTATCAATCGCTTGTCCATCCGCTTGAAACTTCCTATTGTACCTTCATACTTTGCTCTCGATGTTTTATTAAGTTTCAACTTGAGAGATATACCTGCCTCATTCCGTGAATTGTTCACTAGATAATTAACCCTATAAGGGCCAGTTCTCCCGAAGTTACTCTTTACTTCCGCACTTAAATCTCGGGACGAGATTTCTTGTAGTGGAGGAGATTTGTAACTGTGACACCCCAAAAAATTTGACCTTATTTTATTAATTAAAATCTTGCCAGGAAATTAAACTTTTCATTTTTTGGGGTTTCTTTGATTTCAGTACCATCCTTTCTTGGATTTTTATGGAGTTTTTATCCCAAGTGAAAACTTCCAAATATAATATTGGACTTGTTTTCCCCCTCAAGAAAAACATTTCTCTTAAAAGTGGATTTAATTGGATAACTAATTCTCCCTGAGATTTATTCCTTAAAATGATTTTTTTTTTAAGTTTCAGGACCCAATTTGCACTTCAACCTCTTGATATATGTATCTAGAATTCCAACCAAAATTTGGAGATGTTATGTGATGTGTTTAAATCACTTTCATGCAAATATATACTTCATCCATTAAATATTTTGAGCTCTACCCCAAGTTTTCAAAAGTGGTCAAGATGGCAGTATTGCACTACAACCCTTTTAAATATTTCTTTCTAGCCTCCACCAAAATTGTGGGATGTTAGTAGTGGTATGTAATTCAAATTTATGCAAAAACCCAGTGGTGTTCTTTGAAAAATTTGAGTGGATCAACCCCTTTTGCTTTCTGGTCCAGAGTGGCTTTTTCTACTGCAACCCTAGTTTAATTTGCTCTAGTGCCCTTGAGCTTTCTCCTGCTTATAGCCCATCTTGCAAAACCCTAAAGTCCAAAAGAGTGGGCCCATTGGAAGATTTTTGGTTCTTAAAACAATGCCATTTACCTTCTGCCCAGAACTGAAGTTTGGCAAAACTTGCACTAACAAGTTCCTGCTTTTGTCAAACCAACTTCACCACCCTCTTACTCATCCAAGGAGACACTGATCTGGAGAATTTGGCCACCCCAAGAGTTGCCTAGATGCCATTGGCATTTTGTCAAACACCCTGAGTGCATGACCAGTTTTGGCTTAGTTTCTGGTTTGTGTTATGAACTTGATCCCCTGACTAGACCAGCATGTCACATGGATTTGCCCTAGACTATAGCCCCACCCTGCTAACTCTCTTGTGGATTGGAGCCCCCTATCATGCCCTGGCATTTGGTCGAACATGCCGCGTACGTGCTTTGGGCGCGCCAAGAGCGCACGTTTTGCACGCGCGTGCACCGAGCCGCCGTGTCGCACTGCCGTCGCCTCGCGCTCGTTCTGGCCCTTCCCCGCTCGCAGCCAACACCCCCGCCCCTTCCCCTCGCCGCAGAGCCACCCCTGGCACTCCACAGAGCCACCATCAGGTCGGCCATGGCCGCAAGCGGCTGGACACAACAGCCTCTGCCGTGGATGGTGCCGCCCGAGCCACCAGCGCTCGGCAGCTGCCCCCTTGAACAGCTCAAGCTCATCCGCAACCTTGTCTGCAAGCCCTCGCCGCCGCCACATTGCCCTAGCTACAGAATGACGTTCATCGGCGTTCTTATCCTCGGCCATCATCGGAACCGCCCCCGATCGCTATATAAGGACCCCCCCGAGCTCACCAAACCCTCAAGCAACCTCCCACACTCCCTCACCGATCCGCCCGTAGCAGTAGAAAGACCAGAGAGGTCGTCTTCCTCATCTCCGGCAACCACGGCCGCCGCCACTGTCTCATTCACTCCGGCGCCACCAGGGCCTCCCTTTCTCCACTCTCGTCACCAGGGGCCCTCCCTTCGTCTCGTGAGTCCACCCCCAAGCTCGATTTTGATCGGGAGCCACCGGAGACAAAGCCCCCAATCATGCCCGAAGCTCCCTCCGCCGCGGAGCTCGCTGCCGGGGATTCCCTCCGTCCCCGCCGGCCAGTCAACCACCGGGAGGACCGCCTAGGAGTGGCGGATCCATTCCTGGCCTTGCGTGCCCTTGAGGAGCCTCCGTTCGCCGGCGACGATCACCGGAGTCCCGCCCCCGCTCGGGCAGAGGAAAAGGAGGGAGAGGCGACTGGTCAAACCTGACCAGTGGGCCCCGCGGACCCACTGTCAGTGACCCGGCCCGCCTCCACATGTTTTAAGTGAAGGCGTAAACTTCATAAGTAAGTCTCCTCTGCCCCGGAAGCGTATTTCTATCTGAAACGTTTTTCTTTTTCTGTTTTAATTTAAAAACAGAATTTGACTGGCCATAACTTTTTAAATATAAGTCCAAATGAATTGATTCTTTTTCCTACCACTCTCAAATTTCACCTAGTTTATTTTAAGATTTATTTCAAAAATAATTAGGACAACTTTTTGTACTGTTTTTAAAGTATGTGTTATTTGCATATTTTCGAAAATAGGATTTTTGGAGAGAGAAGAAAACTTTCAAAAGTTTTGGAGAGCACCTCACCTCTCCACACCTTGAAGGCAAGCATTCTGAACCCGGGCATAATATTGCCGTGTGTTGTTTAAAATTGGTTACAACACCACCATGTCCCGAAATTTCCGTTATTGATTAGGTTGATATGATCCTACTCGTGAGTGCATGTTAATGGTACCGTAATTTTGAACATTTATATGTTGTGACAGCAGACACCCTCATATAGCCTTCGTGCCTACCGGAAGGGAAACCGGGAAAGCCTCTGTCTTTGGTAGACACGAATGCTTGTCTCCAGTTTCTCGTCAAGACATTTGTGTCCGGTATGGCATGATGAGGTATGCTGAGTGGTGATTCTGTCCAGTGGATTGAAATATATTTGCTATGCTAATCATGCAGGGAATACCTAAGCCTCCTGAGTCGACCATAGATCGAGTCTTGTTCCGGTAACCCCCATACTTGTTTCGTACTACCACTTGTCCCTGCCATAGGCAGGGTATGGTTCAGTAAGTTGTCAACCCCTTTTCTAGCACACACTGTACAGAGAGGCCATGGTGGAAGATACCGGCTGCATCCGGTAGGCATGCCACCTGGTCCGGGGGCATGGGTGTTTTGGTTGTAGCCAAAGGGGTAGCTCCCCTAGTTTGCGCGCGGTATAAATTTTGTGATCCCATGCTAGTCGAGGTTGTAGCTTCCCCACTTAGAGTTTGCTTACCAGGTGTCAAGGGTGATTCCAGACACCGGTGAGTTAGGCTGGTTTGTGCGGTCAGGTGTGTTTTCAATCAAAAGACCGTGGACGGAATTAGTCCCGATGGACTAAAGGAATCCGTTACTAGTGGGTAAAGAGTACACCCTCTACAGAGATTAAACCTATTCGAATAGCCGTGTCCATGGTTAAGGACTACAGTCTGGGATGGGTCAAGTGTCGGTCTTAGTGTCGATCTTTGGAGGAGAAACTACTAAACCAGAATATTAATTATGACTTGTGATATATGATGGTTATGATTATTATCATTATGGACTAACCATTTGTATTTTAAATAATGAATATCCCTGGGAAGGTACTACCTCTGGATATTCACCGTGATTATGTTTATATATAAGCCCTTTATGTGGTGTCGCTCAAACGCCCGACTGTGGCATGCTTGCTATTTCACTTACTTATAATCCCTTTATGTGGTCTCGCTCAGACACCCGACTATGGTATGCTTGCTATTTCATTTACTTATAAGCCCTTTATGTGGTGTCGCACAGACGCCCGACTGTGGCATGCTTGTTATTCCTTTTATATATAAGCCCTTTCTGTGGTGTCGCTCAGCCGCCCGATTGAGGCATGCTTCATATTATTATCCTTTCGAGGCGTCGCTTCAGACACCCGATCGGTGCTTTACATTTTTACACCCTGATTGTTTACTCATGATTTATTTAAATGATCTACTTGCATGCATCATGAACCTTATTTCATAGCTGACGAAGTGATCATAGACCACTTCAAAGCATGATTATCATGGCTATATTATACCTGCGTTCTTAATGTTTGTGAGTACATTCAAAGTACTCACTGGCTTGTCCCTGGCTATTGTCTTGGCCAGATATCTTGCGTGGAAAAAAGCGTTGCGATGACAGCCCCAGAACCAACGCAATGGAGATAGCAACCTCGCGAAGATAGGAGTTATCCTGGTCAGCTGTTCCTGTGGGAAATGGAGTCCCATAGACGCTGATGATCCGCAAACCGCTTCCGCCATCAACCACTAGAAACCATTGTTGTACTCTCAGGCCAGAATGGCCTTGTACTACATATTATGTACTCTGCTTGGAATTTCTGTATCAAGTTGGTGCCTCATCAGCTAACAGTAATCTTGGGGCTGATGAGCACACGGGCCATTTTCTGGAAAATTATATCCCGAAAACCCAGTCCTGACAAACTTGGTATCAGAGCCAGGCTGACCATTGGATAATCCTATCTTAGCCAGGTCAAAAAACATAGGAAACCAACCCACCAGACCTTAACCAAACCCCGACCAAGCTTCTCGCATAAGGTAGCCACCCAGTGAACCCGACACGTTTTGGCAGTCGGTGCCCAACCTACCCGCCTAGCCTGTCGATCACGTGCTAGTGACCGGCCCCTAAATAGTTTTTTTCGCAAGCGTGCGAGGGAAGACTCCGTCCCCTTTTTCTATAAAAAGGGCACGCTAGCCTCAACCCAGCACAGCACAGCCTCTACCCCAAACTGAGCTAAAATGCCTGGCCCCATTGTTCACAATGAGACCACAGCAACCAACCTTGTAGGTTTTGTGACCGTGCTAGCAAACCTCACCCGCCGTGCCTTCGCGTTAGAAGAGCCCCCAGAATATGTTGTGTACCAAGGGTCCATGAGCGGTGAGAGCCGTCAATTCTGGGCCACTGTGCACATCTATGTTAGGGGTCTATCACCAGAATGCCCCTACAGGTTCACCGGAAGGACAACTTCCTTTGAGCCACAAGCCATCCAACTAGCTGCTAGAAAGGCTATAGTTCAACTCCGGCACTTGTCGCCCAGAGTTAACTGTCGCTCCTTCTACTACTACCCCAGCCGTGACGGGTATGGTAGACCACCCCAAGTTGCCAACGGAGACCACGAGACAGATCCTGCATTAGTGCATCTGGTGCGCTATGTAAGTGCACTAGAGGGGCTGTTCGATCAGATCACACTTGATCTGATCGCCACTCGTGGAGAACTGATTCGCCGAGCCCCGGCAAGAAGAGAAGATGAGCCCGAGGCCAACAACCCAGTCGTGTTGTTCGGACAACCGATCGAGACCTTGAGGTCAGACCCAGCCATCAACCAAGGTTCTTTGATGACCCCAGAAGTGCTTCGTCGCCTTTTGGGAACACACTCCAACGGGATTGTGGCCAACAACCCCCGTGATGGTCATCATCGCTACCCCGACCCTGCAGTCCCTCAACCCCCTGCAGCTAACCCTGACGGTGAAGCCAATGGAGAAGCCTCAACATCCACAAGGCAGGCCCGCTTAGATATGAATGAGGTAGACTATGTCACTCGAGTAGTACCGAGTCTTAGTACAGCCACGCCTCAGTTCACGGCTGAAGAGACAGGCGTTGAGGAAATTGATGAGGAAGATGAAGACGTGGACATTGGGTGGACCACTCCAATTCTGAATGATGACTACTTGGAAAGTCATCACCCCTATTCACTAATGTTCACACCTCTGCAACAAATTCCTCAGTCCCCGGTCCAAACAGAAGAAATTCACACGGGCTCAAGCTTCTCTTCTTACCATCCCTGAAGAAGTTCCAGCCACTAGTGCTGATGTACATGCTGCTGAAGAAATGGAGACCCGGGCTACTACTGATGACATTGCAACTGAAATTCCTTAGCCTGCGGCTCCAGAGACTGTGATTCAAGAGGATGTGAAGACCTTGACTGACACTCCTCAGCCCAAGCCGAAGAATTCTTCTCCAAGAAACAGAAGTTCAAAGCTGATGAGTTCTTCAATGAGCACCTTTTCTTCACGGAATACAATCCCTATGACTCTGCTCGTCTTCGACGCAAGCGCTTCTGGACGGCAAGTCAGATGAACTTCTATTCTTGACTGTTATTCGATAAGGACAAGATCTTTGACCATGAGCATATTCCTCATGTGGATATGGAGTCGCTGCCCTGCTTCACCCAAGTCCTCAGTGTTCTTCACGACGCTAGGTTGCTCAACTTCTGCACCGACATCTGCAACTGGAATGAAGAACTCATTCTTCAGTTCTATGCTACATTGCACATCACAGTCAACGCTAGAGATGTGAATTCATGGGTGCTGGACTGGATGACTGAAAACACTCACTTCAAAGCTCCGGCCTCTGAATTACTTCATGCCCTCCCAGTCAGTCCTCCCCTTGAAGGTGCAAGGCTCATCTACCATGACACTAAACTATCTAATCATTTCATGCAAGTGCTGATGAAGCCATTGAAGCCAGAACAAGCTCCTAGGACCAAATTCCTCGTCAAGGAATTGCTCTATGTGCCAAGGACAATTTACATGATATTGACCAAGATGTCACGCCCAAGATGCGACCCTATCCTAAAGGAACTCGAAGGTCCCACCAAGGATAGAAGCGCATCTTGAAGACGCTTTTGCAAGGTGGATATCATTACATCAACATTACATAATAGTGGGGATACAACCAATACATACAAAGTCACATGAATACAACAATACATCATATACAAGATATAACAACAATCTATCCAAAACAGCAAGTAGGCATCTAGCAAGCATCAAAACAACAAGCTACAGGATCTCAACATGAAAGTAGAAGGCATGGACATGATGTACGGGTAAAGCATCACAAAACATCAACACTGAGCTATATCCAGAAATCACTAGATCGTACTCAAACAAGCATGGCAAGATTGCAAATAATATCAGGTTCACCGACTTAGCAGAATTCACAGGACATGGCAGAAATAACATCAGGTTGCAATGTTTAGAGCTATCAAACAACATGTTACAGCAAGCTATCATGTCAAACTAGAGCATGGCATGAATCTACTCAAAGCATATAACAAAAGTCCCTTACTGACCAAAAGCCAAAAGGGATCAGAAAATACAATTGCAAGCATGTGAACATAGCAAAAACATAAACAGATTCAGACTTAGCGAAAAACTGGAGCATGGCAAAACAGATAACATGTAGGCATGTTTACGAGCTCGATGCACTCACTACAAGGCATTGCATGACAAACTAAGCATGCACCCAGAAACTAGACATGGCATAGAAGCTATACATGGCAAGAACAACAACATAGAATGCACAGATCAACTACAACAACCTTGGCAAAATTGAATAACATGTAAACAATCTGCCAGGAACATTTTATAGCAAAAGTAGAGGAAGATTAGGACATGCTAGAGCACCCTATAAATACAACGAGGAGCATGAATGGATAGAGCATAACCATATTAAAAAAGCACCCTTACTGAACATATTCAAAAGAGGCATGGATCTCACTGTAGCAACATGAATACATGGCATAAAAATAACAGCAGACAAACACTTGGTGAAATTCTAAGTCTCTGAAATCAGCAACATTATGATGCCTAGTTTGCATGCTTGTGCTAGTTACCACGATGATCGCAAAAATACATGGCATAAACCTCTGGAAAGATGGCATGGTATAGTTCAGAACACATGTAGAGCTCAATATCATAGGATGCACACATCAATCATGGCAAAAATGACAAAAGAGCATGTTCTGATAACAGACAGCAGACAACATTATATAGCACTCTTGCAACGATGATTAGGGCATCAAGATGAACTCCAATGAACATGGCATAATAGAACAAAATGAGGAGCACAACCAGGTGAACATACCGATATATCATGCATGCAAAACGGAGCTATATGCAGAGAGTTATGATATGATGAATGGAGCAGCATATTGTGAAAACTTCGGGACTTAGCAAAATATTACCCTCTCAGAAAAAGTCAACGGCGGCGTGGATCTCGCCGGAGACGATGGGGACGACGGCTGAGGTCGAGGGAGAGGTCGGGGAGGCCGGGGAAAGACTGATCCGGGGCGCCCTCGGCCGGATCTCGCCGAATCCGGGCCGGAGAGGCACGCCGGCGAGCTGGAGAGGTGGCGGCGAGGCGGGAGGTGGCGGCGCTCGCGGGACGCGCGGGCGGCGCTGGGGAGCGGCGGCGGGGCGCGGAGTGGCGGCGGGGCGAGCGCGGCGCGGGGAGGCGAGGCGCGGGCGTGCGGGGCTCGGCCGGCGGGCGCGCGGGCCGGGCGGGCCCAATCCGGGCCCCGGTGGGCCGCGGCGGGTGCGGGAAGGAGAGAGGAGTCGGCGCGCCACTTGGCGGCGCAGGGTTGGCTAAGGGAGGCGGCGGCGCTGAGGTGGCGGTCCGGGATTGGCCGGAGCAACATGGAGGTGGCGGTGGACGTGTCCGGCCGCCGGGCGGACATGTCCGGCGACGCGTGGAGAGGGAGGGTCTAGGGTTTGCCCGAAAATTTCGGAGGGGGAGGTGTATTTATAGGTAGGAGAGGCTAGGAGGCTCCAAATTGAGCACGGTTTGCGGCCACACGATCGTGATCGAACGGCGATGGAGATGGGAGTGGCTTCGATGGGTTATTGGGCTGATTTGAAGGGGTTTTGGGCTGCAACCCAAAAGAGGCTTTCACGGTTACCCGGTTAACCGTTGGACTATCAAACAACCTCCGAATGACCCGAAACTTGACAGGCGGTCTACCGGTGCTATACCAAGGCCGCTTGACAAACCTCGGTCAATTCTGAGAAAGTTTAATACACGCTCATGGAAAAAGGTAAAAGGGGACGCCGGGGAACATAGGAGCGCCGGATTGCAAAACGGACAACGGGGAAAATGCTCGGATTCATGAAACGAACACGTATGCGAATGCGATGCACATGATGACATGATATGAAATGCATGGCATGAACAAAATGCAAAAGAAGGAAAACCCAACCATGGAGGGAATATCACATCACATTGCCGAAAATGCCAAGAGTTGGAGTTACAAATATGGCAAGTTACATCCGGGGTGTTACACAAGACCCTTAGTGCAATCAAGGGCCACGACTCTAATGAAGAAGAGGTCGTTGGCATCATGAAGAATCTGCTTTTCACCAACATACATGGTGTGCCTATCAACTACCATGATTTCTTCATGAGAACTTTGGCCAATGTCGTGCTTTCACCGTTTGAAGTGAAGCCTTACGCTCCCTGGATCATGAGATTTATCCGATCAAGGTCTTCAATCAACTACAAGGCTGATGTTCTAAATCATCATAGCTACTTGCCCCCAATAGAGGTCTTCTAACAACCTATTTCCTCATCTGATGAGAAGGGCAAGGATGCTATTATTGATGAAGGCACTCGTCCATTGGATGGCCATTTTCACAAAGCTGCATCCTACTCCACCAATGATGACTCTGCCACTGTCGGCGTTCTGGGAACGGGGTTCCCTAGACTTGTCTGCCTGCGGCCTGAGGCGTGGCTCAAAGGAGGCCCACCACGGCCCATCTTCATCAACACAAGACCCAAGACCCTCGCGAGGGGCCAAGCCTAGCGGGGCAGACGACGCAAAGCTTCCTCAGGCGCGGCCTCATCAGGCTGGCTCACGAGGAGGCGGAGAGATCAAGGCGGGGTACCTCAAGAGGTGCCCATGACGTAAGCCATGACGACCACGGGCGCCAGGCGGGCGCCAGCCCGCGCAGTGTCCTCCTTTCCTCTTTGGTGCAAAGGGGGCAAGCGCAGGAAAAAGGATCAAGCAAAGGCATCCATTTCGGTGCAACGAGACCAAGACCAGTCCAACGGCGGGAAGGAGGTCACCATGGAGCCCAGGACGGCGTCACCACAGAGCCTTTGGCAGGCGAGGACCGACTTTAGTCAGGATAAGTGTACTAGATGTTCCCCTTCAAAATAGCCAACTGTTGGCGCCCTTCCCGCTCAATATTTGGGGGAGAGGCCCAGGGCCTTTGCCTATAAATAGGACTAGCCACCCCAGGGTAGAGGCATCATCTTAGCATCTAGCGATCGAGAGATCATTCGGATCCAGCGAGCTGGAATCCAGAGAGAGAGACAGAGAGAAAGAAGGGCGGCTGAACTCCTCCTAGCAGTTCATCCTCCCAGCCAAGAACAGGCCCTCGTGAGGCTGTTCTTCCTTGTACTGTTCATCATCATCAGCCCAAGAGGCAATCCACCCACCACAAACTAGAGTAGGGTATTACACCACAATGGTGGCCCGAACTAGTATAAACCCTGTGTCTCTTGTGTTGTTCTTTCAGTAGTTTAGATCTTTGCAAGACGGAGAGGTAGAGGGCGTAATCTCCGCGCGCACCCTAGAGTTTGAACCTTAAGGGTCTGCCGGAACCCGAAATCTGACATTTGGCGTGCCAGGTAGTGATAGAGGCAAAGGTGTCCCGTCTTTCGATGAGATGGTGGCTATCGTTTTGGAGGAAGTCGACTTTGACGATCCGACTACGAACGTGCGAGGATGTCGCGCCTTAGCAATCGCTAAACCAACTCCGAGAGGTTATTGACCACGCCGGAGCACGATCAACCTGACCACAAAGGTCTGTTTCCTGCAGGCAAACGAAGAACAAGCAAGAAACTAAGATTGCAATCTGGATATTGCGAATAAAAGAGGAAAGCTTTATTGATGAAGGTGGGGTTCTGTGACGCCTTGGTCTGGTCGTTGAACACAAACGAAGTACGCGAAGTTGCAGCTATGGCGAACTTTTAATCTAAACAAAACCCAAAGTCTAAATGATGCCCTAGGGGCTGTATATATGGAGGAAGAGGGGGGAATTTCGTGGCCCTTGGAGGAGGGGTCCGAAACCCACCCTAACTCTTGTTTCCCCACACATACGGACTCTAAAAACAGCCTATATTGAAGTATTTCGAAATTACATGGGCCTGGCCCAAAAAGAAGGTGATGCAGCACCTAGAATAGCCTCTGGACGAAAATTATGAAGTGGCATCTTGTATATTTCGTCCAAGGCTTCATGCACTCATTATGGTGGCTTCAAAGTCCTGAAATCATCACTTGAAACTCTGTTCTTGTCTCCCTTGCACATGCCATCAACTCCATGCTTGTTCTTGCTCCAATGATCATCCTTCTCCAAGCTAGGCCCTTCATTTGTAAGCAAAACAAATGTATCCAACTTAGGCAGCATCATATTCTCATGAACATTAGAATCACTACCAAGAAACGGAAGTACCTGATAATTCAATTGGCGTGCGCGAGCTCTAGTAATTGGTCCAGTAAGTATAGCAGTAGGGGCTGTGGGTGTAACAATGGTATTTATGTCCTCATCAGGTAGGGGTGCGTCGGAATCCACCCTTCTACCACTTCATGTCCCGTCGCATCATCATCACCATGTCCGGCGACCAGACGGGCAATCAAGATCCATGGGCGGCGTGGCCCGCCCGCGCAGAGCCGCTCGCCTCGGGCGACCCCGCGCCCTAGGCAGCTCGTGGTCCGCAGGGCGCTGCGGGCCGCGGGCGGCGCGAACAGGCTTCAACAACCCTCACACCGCGCAAGCGCGGTCGGCAGCAAGGGTCTCTAATCACGCCGCGACCACGACACCGTACACCCGTCGGGAGCAGGCGAACTCGAGGGCCGCGCTCACGGTGGCGCGAAAGCTGCTGCAGTGTAGGCTGCTGGAGGACGGCCGCGATGTGCTGCTGGAGCAGGTCGCCGAGCTCCTGGGCTTTGCCGCCTCGGGGGCTCACCCCTTCTGCATCCAGCTCCCGTCTCAAGCCCAGGGCGGCACGCGCGGGGCCCCCTGCGCGCCCGCAGGCCCCAAGACTACTCCAATGCCAGTGAAGCCGTCGGCGTCGGACTGGCAGTGGCACTACCCCCGCCCCCGGCACGTGAAGGAGAGGGACTCAGCGCGGCCCTCGGCCCCAGCGGGCAGCCGCGCTACCACCCCACGGTGGGCACGCCAAGTAGAGCTGCCTGGCACATGGAGCACTACGGCGTAGCCTTCGGGATGACGGTGCCAGAAGAATACGTGCCCCACATGATGGACCAAGGGCACGCTCATGAGGGCGAACAAGGCTCGCTCCTCAGCCCGAGCTGGGGGAACGAGACACCAGAAGTTGAGCTCTTCCAGGAGCCCCGGGACGGTTCCGCCGGCCGCGCTGGGGGCGACGATTATCGGGTACCGCTAATTTCTTAGGAGCAGGCGTACGCTAATCATGGATCGCAGGAAGTGTAGGTCGCCACAGCAAGCAGCTGCCCCGCTCCCACAGTCTCCTACCCCTCGGGAGGAGGGCGCAGGGGGCTGCAGGAGAGGGGCGGAGATCCGACATCCCCACCGCGGCGTTCGGAGCAAGGCATTCTCAGGAGGTAGGCCCTCCGCTGGGGAGGCGCCTAAGGGCCTGCCCCTGGCGGAGGACGCGTGGTCGTTGGGGGAACCGCTGGCGACCGCTCTACCCCATCGGCGGCGTCCTAGTTTCCGGTCGTCATTGGTGGCACTAGAGTGTGGCGCAAGGCGGGGCCCTCGTCTGGCGATATGAAGCAAGGCCGGTACCTGTGAAGAAGGCCTAGTGCCTGTGAAGCTCGCCGCCCCGTGACACTCTCACGTAATAATGAGTGGGGCTGTACATGCCACGGAGTCTCAGGGGTGCCGGCCTCAGGCCCTGGGGCTCCCTCCCACGCCAAGTGGACAGCACTTAGCTCCGCGCTGGTGAGAAGACGTCCAAGACTAGATTAGCTGCCGGACGCGGCCTTTTGTCTGCTTTCATTGCCTTTTCCTTTGGTTGTAACTTTTCCCCCGCTGGATTGAAGTTGGATTCGAATTTGAGATTTGCGTGTGTTCGGGGAAGGGGTGGTTAGTCTCGTTCGAACCATTTATCGCGTTCTGGTTACCGCTTCACCACAGCTGCCTCCCCTCGCGAGCCCCTCGCGAGACGGGTCAGGCCCAGCTCGTGTGTAACCCGGACTGCCGCTGTCGCTCCCTCTCAGGAGGATTTTCCGGTGCCTGCGGAGGTTGTCCTCTTAGGAAAAGGCCCAGAGCCTGTGAAGAAGGCAAATGCCTGTGAAGCTATCGCGTTTAGGAAAAGGCCCGGAGCCTGTGAAGAAGGCAAATGCCTGTGAAGATGTCGCGTTTAGGAAAAGGCCCGGAGCCTGTGAAGAAGGCGACTGCCTGTGAAGCTGTCACGTTTAGGAAAAGGCCCAGAGCCTGTGAAGCAGGCGACTGCCGGTGAAGCTGTCGCGTTTAGGAAAAGGCCCACAGCATGTGGAGAAGTGAACTGCCTGTGAAGCTGTCGCGTTTAGGAAAAGGCCCGGAGCCTGTGAAGAAGGCGACTGCCTGTGAAGCTGTCACGTTTAGGAAAAGGCCCAGAGCCTGTGAAGAAGGCGACTGCCTGTGAAGCTGTCGCGTTTAGGAAAAGGCCCAGAGCCTGTGAAGAAGGCAAATGCCTGTGAAGCTGTCGCATTTAGGAAAAGGCCCGGAGCCTGTGAAGAAGGCAAATGCCTGTGAAGCTGTCGCGTTTAGGAAAAGGCCCGGAGCCTGTGAAGAAGGCGACTGCCTGTGAAGCTGTCGCGTTTAGGAAAAGGCCCGGAGCCTGTGAAAAAGGTGACTGACTGTGAAGCTGTCGCGTTGAGGAAAAGGCCCAGAGCCTGTGAACAAGGCGACTGCCTGTGAAGCTGTCACATTTAGGAAAAGGCCCAGAGCCTGTGAAGAAGGCAAATGCCTGTGGAGCCGCCGCATTTGGGAAAAGGCCCGGAGCCTGTGAAGAAGGCCAACGCCTGTGAAGCTCCCCGTGAGCGACGCTCTCATGTCCTACGGATTCAGCTAAGGAACACCCAAGGCGTCACGCCCTCCCACGGGCTGCCTCGCGAGCCCGCGCAAAGCAAAGGTAAACCAGCCAACTACCGGGCGCGCACGCACGCACAATGTAACAACTACTAATACGACGAGCACAGGTTTTACATAAGGGGCTCCCCCTCTCAAAATGCTCTCATAGCCATCAGGCCAAAAACCTGAGTTCTATTCATGCAGGGTAAAAAGACAGGAGCGATATATACTCAGTCGGACAAATCCCCCAATGCTTCCTCGGGAGCGCCTCCCGAGCCGTCGCTGGCGTCGCTGAACTCGCCATCGCCGTCAGCGTTGTCACCAGCGGCGTTAGGGCCGTTCACCACACCGCCTTCGTCAGCGGCCACGATCACGTCGTCGTCGTCCGAAGCGAAGGCCCTGACAAGAGCGTCCACGTTGTCTTCGACCCAGTGCGCCAGGTCGTCTCGGACGGCCTGGGGAACTGGGGCGATTGCAGCGTCAAAGTTGAAGTGGGGATCCATGCTCCGGAGATGGCTGAAGACACGGGAAAAGGCGCGCCCGAGCAGGGCGCGGCTCCTCTCCTCCACCAACTTGTCGGCCCTGACCGACCGCGCCTCCAGCTGCGTCACCACGGCGGTGAAGAACTGAAGGTTCCCAGCATAGTTGATTGTGTGCGGCTCGCCAACAGCCGCCTCACAGATGTTGCCCAAGGCCGTGTTAGCTCTTTCCCGGAGCATGGCGAGCATGGGGCCGTGCACGTGCTCCAGGACCTGACGCTGACCTATATCATCCGCGTTCTGGCGCGCGACGGCCTCAGCCTCCTCCACCCCCTGGCAAAGACGGAGCATCTCGGCCTGGGAGGCGGCTAGTTCCCCTTACGCAGCCTCAAGGGCAGCCCGAGAGGCATCGTCCGGCCGCGCCGCCTCCTCCTGCTTGGCCCTCAAGGCTGCGGTCCTTCCTTCAGCCTTGACCCGGATCAACTCCGGTCTCCTCTCGAGCTCGCGCTCGAGGTCTTGGCATGCCATCGCCACCCGACGTCCAACCTCCTCCAGGACACGGGCTTCCCGTGCGGTGACATCGTCCTCCGCCCGCGTCACCAAGCGCTCCCTCGTCTCCAGCCGCTCGTACTCGCGGGTGCGTTCGGCGGCTTCCAGCGTCAACGCTTCCTCATGCTTTTGGAGCTCAGCCGGGTCGCCTGAGGCCACCTTCATCGACGCAAGGGCCACCTCGCGCAGCTCCACTTGCTCCTCCAGTGAGTGGCACCGGGCCAGGACCTCCAGAGCCCGCTCCTCTGCCACTTCTCGCCGTCGGTCAGCTTCCCGAGCCTCCTCAGCAGCCTGGGATCGGGCCACCCGGGAGGCCTCCAGCGACGCCTCCGCCTCTTCATCATCAAGGTCGCGCTGGTGGCGCGCGAGGGCGATGGCGGCCTCCAGCTCGCGCCTGTCTGCGGCCAGGCGAAGACCCTCGGCCTTCAGGCGCCCGTCTTCATCGGCGAGCTCCTCCCCAAGCAGGTCCACCGCGTCAGTCGCCCTTCAAAGAAACCCTTGGCGGCGAGCGCGACGCTCCCGGGCGCGCTCAAGCACGTCTTCCACACCATCATCTGCCCCAAGCAGGCACCGGGGGCCACGAATCATCGTTCCCCCTCCGGGCAGGGGGCTGGGGGCTGGCACCCTCGCGACGGCCAGGCGCGCCGCGCCAGAAGCCCGGTCTGGAGCCAGCTCATCTCCAGATGAAGGGCGCAGAGGGTGCCTCAGCCAGTCGCAGTCCACGACCAGACGAGAAGCCCACGGCAGACTGGCTATGCCACAAGAGGGCCCGCGAAGGAAGATCGCGGGGAGTGAAGGGCAGCAGTGCGCCTCGGGACGGTCCGCCCCCTCGATCGCCCTCACCACAAGAGCAGTGCTGCTCGGGGCACTAGGGGGCGGTGGAGGAGGCAAAGCCAAAGGAGGCGGCACCTCAGATGCTTCCGCGAGCTCGGCCGGAAGGGGCCTGCGGAGCAAGGGTCAGTAAAAGCAACAAGAGGGTGAGAGGCTGGAAAAGGAGAAAACTTACTCACCGGTGGCGAAGTACTTCATGCGCTTTAGCAGGCGACAAGGGAAGTCATCACCCAGGGCCTCCCTTTTCCTCCGGAGGGCCTCAAAGTCCACGCGGAAGCGGCCCAAGAGAAGAGCGCATGGATCAACCTGCGACGAAGACGGAGCGTCGAGGCGATCCGCGTCCGGGGCGCCTGCCTGATGCGTGCCGCCAATCGCCTCGCCAGAAGTCGCGGCTGGGGCCTCGGGGGCCTCAGCCCCAGGCGCCAGGAGCGGCTGCTTGCCACCCTCAGCCTCAGCAGCACGGGCCCCGGGAGCCGCTCCTTCGAGAGCATCGCCCGGTGCTGCCACCTCATCAGGAGCCCCCTCGGCTTCTGGCGCCTCATGCCTCCCTACTCCGCCACGTGAGGAAGAGTCGCCTTGGCCGACTGGGAGGGCAGTCACCACCACTGGGTTCTCGTGAGGTCCATGGAGACCAGCAGGGCGCAGCCCCCATTCATCAAAGATAGGCATCTGCTTCACAAAATCATCCCTATTTTGGCAGAGGTACAGCAGGGCCCCTCCCCGTTGGATGCTGCCCGGGTTGGGGTCGCCAGTCAGGATCAAGACCACTGTCCTCAGCGCCTCAGGCGTCAGGTCCTCTTCCTGGAGCCTCATGCGATCACCATGCCCACTGAAGGCCCACATCCGGCGGGAGTGGCGTTGGAGAGGGGCAATGCGGCGCAACAGGAACTCTTTCACTGCCTTGGGCGCTGTCACGCCGATCGACTTCAAGAACACGAAGCGGTGCCAGACGAAGGCGGGCCGGGGGCTCTTGAGCGTCTCCTAGCCCCAGCCCGAATTGGGGACAGCAGGCGAGGTCGGCTTCGACAGTAGAGGGCTGGGCACCCCAACATCAACATACAACCACCGCTCGCGGAACCCAGCAGAAGGCGAAGGAAGCCTGAAGTCGATCCCTGAGGCCGCAGTCTCGGGCGCGGTGACGAAGCTCACGCACGCTGAGCATTGAGTAGGCTCGGCAAGGTGCAGAGAAAAGAAGTGGCACAGCAAGGCAACAGAAGGAGGGATGCCCATCATTGCCTCGCAAACAAAAGCGAAGACCGAAAGAAGGGTGATGGATTCAGGACCCAGATGCATCATATGGATCTGGTAGTGGGAGAGTACGGCCTTGAAGAAATCAGAAAAGGGGGGAACCAGACCCGCCCACAGGGCGTCAGCAAAATAATGGACCTCAGTGATTATCCTGTCAATAGGGAAGTGAGACGTAGGCTAGGCCATCGTCCTCCCGCACTCGTTGAAGGTGGTAGCCAGGGCCGAGCTGACCTTGCCCGGGCACTCTCGATTTAGTATGATCGACCGGCCGATGGAGGGGGCCACCAATGGCGGCGGGCGAGACGGAGGCATGGGTTTCTACCCTCTCTCCTTCTTCATCGCAGCCATGGCGATGGGAAGGAGGGAGAAGATTCGAGATTGGATTGGAGGCAGGAGCTGGAGTTCGAAGGGAGGAAGAACAGAGGACGCTCGAGCAACAGGAAGGGGAGCGGCTGTGTGCAACTACGAGTCCGCCTAGCAGGGCGCAAGATAAGGGGGCATGGGGGAACAGTGCCGCCCACGTCCAATCAACCGCCACACGGCGCCCGAGGCCGCAGGCTGTTAGGGCCCGCGGCGCTTCGCCCTTGCCCTTCCGCCTTTCTGCACGGCCAAGTCCGGGCGCACCTTGGGCCCAGGGGCTACTGTCGGTGTTCTGGGAACGGGGGTCCCCAGACTTGCCTGCCTGCGGCCTGCGGCGTGGCTCAAAGGAGGCCCAGCACGGTCCATCTTCATCAACACAAGACCCAAGACCCTCGCGAGGGGCCAAGCCTCGCGGGGCGGATGACGCAGAGCTTCCTCAGGCGCGGCCTCATCAGGCTTGCTCATGAGGAGGCGGAGATATCAAGGCGGGGTACCTCACGAGGTGCCCATGACGTAAGCCATGACGACCACGGGCGCCAGGCGGGCGCCAGCCCGCGCAGTGTCCTCCTTTCCTCTTTGGTGCAAAGGGGGCAAGCGCAGGCGAAAGGATCAAGCAAAGGCATCCATTTCGGTGCAACGAGACCAAGACCAGTCCAACGGCGGGAAGGAGGTCACCGTGGAGCCCAAGACGGCATCACCACGGAGCCTTTGGAAGGCGAGGACCGACTTTAGTCAGGATAAGTGTACCAGATGTTCCCCTTCAAAATGGCCAACTGTTGGCGCCCTTCCCGCTCAATATTTGGGGGAGAGGCCCAGGGCCTTTGCCTATAAATAGGACTAGCCACCCCCATGGTAGAGGCATCATCCTAGCATCTAGCAATCGAGAGATCATTCGGATCCAGCGAGCTAGAATCCAGAGAGAGAGAGACAGAGAGAAAGAAGGGCGGCTGAACTCCTCCTAGCAGTTCATCCTCCCAGCCAAGAACAGGCCCTCGTGAGGCTGTTCTTCCTTGTACTGTTCATCATCATCAGCACAAGAGGCAATCCACCCACCACAAACTAGAGTAGGGTATTACACCACAATGGTGGCCCGAACTAGTATAAACCATGTGTCTCTTGTGTTGTTCTTTCAGTAGTTTAGATCTTTGCGAGACAGAGAGGTAGAGGGCGTAATCTCCGCGCGCACCCCAGAGTTTGAACCTTAAGGGTCTGCTGGAACCCGAAATCCGACAGCCACTCATGACACTGCCGCAAATGCTTGAAAACCAAATCCTCAAGCCACTGCTCCAAGGGTGGTGGCTGATCGTGAGCTTCACCTCAGTCTTCATCAGAAGGTCGATTGCGAGCACAAATGGGTCAAACAACAGTTTGGTTCAATTCTTCAGAACGTGACAATCACGCAGAACTCTGTGAAAAAGAACCATTGCTATCTACATGAAGTATTTGATCGCACTTGGGCTGTTTTGTCTCATCTCTACGGTGAAGAAGATCTCAAGCAGGACTTTGACAGGTCTCAACCACCTTCGAAGAAATTCAAGAAGGTCAAAGTTGCTCACTTGGTGGCCAGCTCATATTCTTCATCGCGCGAGACTGATGAAAATGAAGACTTGGACGACACTGCGACAGGCCTTACATCAACAAACGACCCCAACAACGATGGCGCTCCTCCATCGACTTCGTGATGATATTCTTCAGGGGCCTTAGTCCTCATTTTCATCCCTTTTGGTCATTCGATGACAAAGGGGGAGAAATTTGAGTTAGTCTTCAAATGGGTCTCTATATGGGTGTTTTCTTAAGTTGCAACTCTCGTTCTTCTGAAGTTTTTGTTGGATTGAGTTGTAAACTTAAGTACGATGGTGGTCTAATACTTTTGCTATGTCCTTCTGCATGCTATTTCCTCATATATGTTAATGCAAGCATGCTGAATAACATCAATCACCATATTTCATCATGCATTTCGAATTCTTCATATCATATATAAAATGCGTGTATGAATTACAAGATATAGGGGGAGATCTCCATGATTCTACTCTACAATGTGCATTGCTACTCAAAAGCAAATTCCTCACTCATGCACATCTCCAAGGGGAGTTCTTCTATATCTTGCAATCAAATTCCTCAATATCAGCATTTACACATCATATGTTTATCCCTGTTGAAAACTTAACCTATATTGTCATCAATCACCAAAAAGGGGGAGATTGTAAGTGCATCTACTGCCCCTTAGTGATTTTGGTGTATTGAAGACTTATAGGTTAAGGGACTAATGTGCTTGTGAGTGTACACATGTCTACAAGTCTATGAGGAGTTTCATATTTACAAAGAAAGTTGACCCCTAAAATGAATGTCTTCAACTGAAGACTTTGGATTTCTGAAGACTTTGAAAGTGAAGAAATTGGTGTGACTGTGAAGACTTGGTATTCATGCGAAGAATATGAAGCGTGAAGACTTTTGTTTTTGTAGTTTTGTTTTCTCTTTCTTGAGTCATAGGAAGGGCCAGTTCTTTTGAGCTGCAGCTTATGCATAAGCTCCGGTGAAAATAAGCTCAGATAAGCTCTTGTGAAAATAAGCCCATGAGAATAAGCCAGCGAGTTCTTTTTAGTTCCTTTTCCTCTAGCTTAATTTTGATATACCAAGTGAAAAGCCTGTAATACCCCTGGACCATAATGTGTTCTAATATTGAGTTGTGTTTTAGCGTTTTGTTGCCCATATGAACATAAAATCATTTTTACAAACATCATGAAATGTTAGTCAAAGATCATTTTTTCACATACAATGGGGATCGTTTTCTCACATACAAACATTGTAGAAATAGTCTCACATAGAGAGGGACGTAACAAAAAAAGGACAAATCCATGTAGGAAAATTGTGCTGCTGTGGAAGCTCATCAGCACGAAAGCATGCCATTCATATATAACTAGCTTCGTTGGGAGTGGTTATTTACATACACTCATCGACACTGACAGACGCTGACGAAACTGAATAAAACACAAGTTCAACAGGGATAAGATGCAACAGGGGGTGAGTACAAAAACTCAATCTGCATCAGGTGGACTCCTAATGATAACACACACTCTCGACGGGATCTGCGTGCAGATCTGCTGGCTTGTGTGCGGCAAGCATGCTGCATGACGCGCAGTGCTGAGGAGTGGCGGGGTGGGGCAGAGCAGAGGGAGATGGAGGAGGAACGCGGCTACCCAGCACCAACGGGATCCATGTCGTCGTCGTCGGAGTAGGGCGGCGTCGGGAGGCGGTCGGCGGCGGCGGCAGGAGGCGCGGGAGGCGGCGACGGCAGGGGGGAAACCCTATTTTGCGGGAGGAGTGGGGCGAGAGGATGCGGGCGCAGCTCTCTGGGTCATTCGGTTTGATACGTGGGGTTGAGGGCAGTGGCATTTCCTTCGTAATTGTGTCCAAGTGGGAGGGCAAGGGGATATAACGGTTCGTTTTTAAGTGACCGCTCACGGGAAGCTGCCCACCCCCAGCTTTTTTCCATTGTGAAGGAGAGGGCTGTGGAAATAAGTTAAGCTCCATGCCTCAAAACGAGTTCTTTTGAGCTTTTGGCTTAATTTGACAATAAGCTGGAAAAGCCACAAAAGAACTGGCCCGAAATGTCGTACTATTAAAGGGGGGTCGACGTAAAACTAAGGAAAAGTTTCCAAGTGATGCTCATCTCAAAATCCTACACCTACCAATCCTTTCGAGTGAAGCCATTGGAAATCTCATACCATTTAGTCAATTTCTTCAATGGCATAGACGAAGATCTTCCGGTCTCTAAGGATTTTGTTCTGACTGAGGACTTAGGAATTCACCAGTGTGGATTTCCTACAAGTGACGAACATGATAGCCCTGAGGAATTTGATAGCCAAATTTCCGACCATTGTTGTGCTACGCGCCAGCTGTCCCAAAATATCTATCCACCTAACGGTCATATCATTGAAGGGCATTTATGTCTTATGATGTCGGGCTGCTCCCTAGGCTATAAATAGCCACCCGTACAACCACTAGCTCGTTGGCTGCTCTGGGTGAAACTAACACTTGTCATAGAGAGCATCCCATCCTCCGAGGACTTTGAGCAAAAATCATCAATTGAGGAAAACCCAAACCCAAACACCTACAAACCCAAACTGATTGAGCATTCACTTAAGAGATCGTTCCTGTGTGGAACCGACGCTTATTACCTTTGAAGACTGTGCATCTTCCAGACGGTTAGGCGTCATGGTCTAGAGCATCCAAGAGGAAATTGTGGATCTCCGAGTGACCGAGTTTTTGAAGGTTTGGAAGTCACCTGAAGACTTACCACGAGTGATTGGGCAAGGTATGTGTGACCTTAGCTCAAGGAGAATACGGTGAGGACTATGTGTCCTCAGGTTTAAATACCTAGCCGTTCCAACCAGACGTGCGACTATCACAGCAGTTGGAACTGGTCTACCAAATCACTGTTTTCACCGAGCTAATTGGTTCTATTTCCTCAACCCCTTCATTTCCTCATTCTTTGTTCTTGTACCTGATCATTACTATTTGAAGACTTTGACTGAAGACTTCCTCAATTTCCTCAGTTTAATTTCTTCAGTCAGTTTGTCTTCAACCTGCTTATCCTGTGTTTACGCTTCCTGTACTCATTTCTTGTTTTTATTTCATCATGTTGACTGTGCTACTGCTTTGTTATGCTTACTTCCGAGTACTTGTTCCGCTGCTAGTTGTTCATGACTTAGGAATTTCCTCAGTTTGAAATTCCTCTGTGACGAATTTGTAAAAATGGCCTATTCACCCCCCTCTAGTCGATATAACGCACTTTCATGTTGTATCTTCTAAGGGTGTTCATCTTCATGAATCTAATACCAATGCTATTAAAACCTGGCCCCAACCAACCAACTTGCAACAATTGCATAGCTTCCTTGGTTTAGCCGGTTTCTATCGTAGATTTGTTAATGATTTTAGCACCGTTGCATCTCCTTTACATGCTTTGAGTAAGAAGAATGCACCCTTTGTTTCGGGACCATCTCAAGATAGTGCATTTAATGATCTTAATATTTGCTTACTCATGCTCTCGTGCTTGCATTACCAAACTTCAGCAAACCTTTTGAAGTACATTGCGATGCTAGCGGTAATGACATAGGAGGTGTGTTAACGCAAGAGAAGCGCCCAATTGTTTACTTTAGCAAAAAACTTTCTGAAGCGCAACTCAATTACCCCATCTATGACAAAGAGCTATATGCTTTAGTGTGAGTTTTGCATGAATGGGAACATTATCTTCGTCCTCATGAACTTGTCATTCATACCGACCATGAAACGCTTAAATACCTTAAGGGTCAAACTAAGTTGAACAAGCGTCATGCTAAGTGGAGTGAGTTCATTGAGTCATCTCCTTATGTCATCAAATATATCAAAGGTAATGAAAATGTTGTGGCGGATGCTCTTGCCCGCATATGCATGCTTGTTAGCAAACTTGAATTAAATGACATTGGCTTTGAGCACATAAAAGACTTGTATGCGCATGATCCTACTTTTGCTATTCCTTATGGTGTTTGACGCATACATCTTGGGAACGCTATTACATCAAAGATGATTATCTTATGATATCTAACAAACTTTGCATTCCCGAGTCTTCTCTTTGTTTGTTACTTTTCCAAGAATCTCATGGAGGTGGACTAATGGGACACTTTGGACGCGACAAAACATTTTCTACGCTCTCCAAGAACTATTTTTGGCCCAAGATGTTCCGCGATGTCTCACGCTTCACCAACCGATGCTCTACATGTCGCAAAGCTAAGTCTAAAGCTCAATCCCATGGTCTTTATATGCCCCTCCCAATTCCATACCACCCATGGGAAGATATTAGCATGGATTTTGTCCTTGGTTTGCCTAGAACTAGAAATGGAAAGGGTTCCGTGTTTGTTGTTGTGGACCGATTCTCTAAAATGGCACATTTCATACCATGCAACAAGATAGACGATGCTTCACATGTTGCAAATATTTTTTGTAGGGAAATCTTGCGCCTACATGGAGTGCCAAAGATGATTGTCTCGGACCGCGGCATCAAGTTCTTGAGTTACTTTTGGAAGACTTTATGCGCCAAGCTCGGAATCAAGCTTTCGTTCTCCTCGGCATACCATCCTCAAACCGATGGCCAAACGGAGGTGACCAATAGTACACTATCCACTCTCCTACGCGTGTTGATCAAGAAGAACATCAAGGAGTGGGAGGAGTGCCTACCAATCACCGAGTACGCCTACAACCGCGCATGACATTGACTACCGGCAAGTCCCCCTTCGAGGTCATCTACGGTTTCAACCCGTTGTCCCCATTGGACATTCTTCCTCTACCACTACAAGAGCGCAGCAACATGGACGCGAGTGCCCGAGTTAACTACCTCAAGAAGATGCATGAAGATACAAGGCACACCATCGAGCGCCAAGTACAATGACTCGCGACCAAGCTCAACTTCAACAAGCAACCCATGGTATTCAACTTTGAGATCTTGTGTGGCTACACCTTCGCAAGGACCGCTTCCCCAACGAACGCAAGTCCAAACTTCTACCACGAGCCGATGGACCCTTCCAGGTGCTTGAACGCTACAACAACAACGCCTACAAGATCAACATTCCACGTGACAAGTACTCCGTGAGCCACATCTTCAACGTCAAAGATCTCTCCCCGTACCATGTGATGAGGATTTCGACCCAAGGTCGGATCTTTCCCAGGGAGGGGAGATGATGCGGAGCATCCTTTGGTCATCCCCATGGACCTATCACTGTCTCACCAAGTGCCTAAAGGACCCATGACACGATCACGAGCTAGAGCTCTCGAGACCGAGGTGACTTCTTTCCTTAGTGATATCACATATGATCCACTCGAGACATGGCTACTACCTAAGTCTGGAATGTTGTGCATGATTAGGTACCAAGAGGATCCTCCCTAAGATGCATGTGAAGACGGACAAGTTCCCAAGTTCATGGATGAAGAGAACCTATAGAAGGAGTCAAGAACAACTCCCAGGACCCGGACATCCCGCCCCTGGAGCATCACCCACAGCAGCCGGCCAGTCGCCAAGCACCTACAGGCCCCGGACATCCGGCCCCAGCCCGTACATCCGCCCCAGCCCGAACATCCGGCTCGAAGCCCGGAAATCCGGTGCCTCCTATCTAGAGAGCACCGTGGCCGACCTCGCCATCCCGGACATCTAGCTCCCCAGCCTGGAAATCCGGCCCCCAACCCAGACATCCAGCCCCTTGGGAAGGCCCGGACATCCAGCCCAACGTCTGGACATCCGGCTCCACCTGTCTGCGCACAGTACCCCTTCGCCCACCTAGACTATATATACCCCTCCTCCTCCGTCTTTCTGGGGTTAGCAAAGTGATAGCTCATTGAGAAGCTTTGCTCTCCACTTGATCCCCTTCTCCTTAGGAGTTCACGGGCTCTATGGAGAAGATCCCCCTCAAGTGGATTCAAGACCCCTAACGGGAAGACCTTCAAGACATCCTCACGGAGAAGAACGTGCAGCTTGTATCGTCCCTTGTTGATCATGGATCTTGTATCTCTTGTGTATTTCGAGAATCTAGCATATGTGTGACCGAATCTTGTTGGTTTGAGTGATTCTCTCGAGTTTTCCCTCGTGTTTCCCTTGTGTTCTTCGTGTTCCTCGTTGGGATCCTCTCCTTTCATGAAAGATCGGGTAACTAGGGTTCTACCCTACATCATTGCCCGTGGTGAAACTTGCCCATTATTCCATTGGGTCGTTTCCAGCCCGTGTTATCTTTCGGTCTTCTCAGGGCCCATTTATTCTTGGGCTGATTTGCAGCATTCGGTTACTTACGGTCAGTTACTGGCCTATTCCAGTTGTGGGCCAAATTCAGCCCGTGGTTAAAGGTAGCCCGTTTGTGGCACGTTAATCAGTTGGGTTGTTTTCATAGCGTCATCAAATACGGCCGATTAACGACCCGTTATGCCCATCGATAGAAACAAGCCCATTATACTCATAGGCCTATTAACAGCCCATTATGGTCGGCACATGAACAGACGATTCCAACTCTAGCCCATTTACGGCCCATAATGCGGTCCATTATTGGCCCATGTTTGGCCAATCGATAATACTTCCCATAGAAGGCCCATTGATTCTATGGCCCATAGAAGGCCCATTGTTTCTATGGCCCGTAGAAGGCCCATTGTTTCTACGGCCCTTAGGAGGCCCATGGTCACTACAGTAGATATGTAGCCCATGGTTATTGTGGCCTAGTTTTAGAAAATTGGTTATTGCGGCCACTAGCAAACCGCGAAAAAAGAACGGCACTGACTACAAGCAAACAATTAAACAAGACAACAAGGAAATAAATAAGCAATCAACTTACGCTAGGCTATCACGGCTATTACACATATTACATCCACTGGGCATCAGAGTTTGCCACCGGTGCAAATATGGGGAACAAAGCAACATATTACATAGACTAGTTGTCAAAGTTGGTGACCAGTGCAAATAAACGCCGCAGCAAAACAAGTCCAACACTGAAACCACTTCACAAGAGCTCAATAAACAATATCCTGGGTATCCACCATGATGGCAAGACGTTTAGCAAGCTTACTATCTTTCTCTTGTTTGGCGCTTAAATCCTCCCACGCTTGTTGTTGCACCAGAAAGTATGCATCTGAATTCTGCTGGGACTTCCTCAGTCCTTTGGCTTCTTATCGCAGCACATCTGATCGATGTCTTTCAACTTGAAGTTGAGACTCAAGAATCCGAATTGATTCAGGCAGCGAGTTCGAAGAGCTGGTGCCAACAGTAATGCCCAGTAACTCGAACAATACATCAAGACAGGACTTTGGGGTTGTCTCACTGTCTTCAAGATAGTTTTTATCATCTTTCTTGGAGACCAACAGGGATGTGTCACTATCTTGAACCTTATCTGCATTACTTCCTTTACCATTGCATAACGGGGGTACTCTTTTCCAATATTTTGTCCGCATTCTAAAAGAGAAACAAGCAGACACATCACATGCTTACCATGTTGTATATGAAACTCATTTTGGCAAACCAGTTCAGTAGTAAGGTGGACAGGATAACAACATGAAACAAACATATATCTATGTAGTATGGTCACTATATGATCTATATCATTCTAGTTTATGTTGCCAAAACAAGATAGAGACAGTTCAAATCACATCTGTTTAAGACAAAGCAGCATAGACAAAATATAAGTGTGGGAAACTACACAACACTAACAACACTTGTAATGTGCATGACATGAGAACATAGTTGTTTATTCAATTGAAACTGAAATCAACATATAGCAAGTTACAACAGCAAACACGTTAAAGAAACAGGTCCAAAACATACATGTTGCACCATTGGAGTTTCAATTGCATCCTTCAAATTTGGAATTAGTTGGTATGAAAAAATACAGTGATGCAAGAGCAAAGGAGTATGAACCATAGCTACTGAACCTGACCTGAGAACAATTCTTCTTCTGCTTTAAGCATTGACTTGGGGTTCGGAGTGGTGGTCCTCGTGCTTCGGGAACTGTAGTTGCCTTACTAATCGCTCGTGTTTGGGTGCTCTGTGGTGGAGACGGTGTTGTGTCAACTTGAACTGGGTTACTATCTGGTGGGATTGGGGATAGAAGGGGTGTAGCTGGTTCTCTGTCCAACTGGGTAGGGGTACAATCTGCATGAGTGTGGATTATGTGTGGTGGGGCTAGTTCTTGGGCAAGTACTGTCAGCATTCTGGGAACGGGGGTACCCAGACTTGCCTACCTGCAGCCCAGGGCATGGCTCCACCGACGGCCTAGTACGACCCATCTTCATCGGCAATCACTCAAGAACCTCATGAGGGGCCAAGCCTCGGGAGGCGGACGACACCAAGACCTCCCCTGGGGCGGCCTCGCTAGGCTGGCTCCCGAGGAGCGGAGATATCTATGCAAGGGGCACCTCGCGAGGAGTGCGTGACGTTAGCCATGTCGACCAAGGCCAGGCAGGCTCCTGCGGGCGCAGAGTACCCGTTGCCTCTTTGGTGCTAAAGGGGCAAGCGCAGGCGAGGAGTCCCGAGGCATCATGCAAAGGTTTCAATATCGGTGCAACAAGACCAAGACCAGCAAGACGGAAGTCATCGCGGAGCCCATGATAGCGTCACCACCAGAGCCTTTGGCAGGCGAAGACCACCTTTTGTCAGGATAGCTTGTACTAGTTGTCTCCCTTTGAAATTGGCCATTGTGGGATCCCTTCCCGCCTAATATTTGGGAAGAGGACCCGGGCCTCTATAAATAGGACTAGCCACCACTGTGGGAGGGGGTCTGATCTTGGACGGATCATTCAGACCGTCCTCACACACACAAGCTCAGCGAGCTCAAGAACACCTCTCCTCAGGAGGCTGTTCATCCCTTGTACTGTTCATCCTCAGCCTACAAGGCAATCCACCACACCACACTCGAGTAGGGTATTAAACCACAATGATGGCCCGAACCAGTATAAACTCTCGTGCCACTTGTTCCTTGGGTTCGGCGAGCTAGGCCTTGTGATCGTTGCGAGAGTGAGCTTGGGAGAGAGAGATCTTCGTGCGCACCCTAGTGTTCGAACCTCAAGGGTTTGGCAGAACCCAGAATCCGACATTTGGCGCGCCAGGTAGGGGTGCACCGAAGCTTTTCTTCCGTCAGTCGACCCATCGACAGCTCGGAGCTCCAATGTCTGGCGACCCAAGGACCAACGCCAACCATTCGGCTGCTTGGCTCCGCAGGGCGGCGCGGGGGACCTCAACTCCTCACTCCAGGCGGCCCGCGCACCGTCGAGCGCCGCCGGACACGGACAGCACGGATCAACGCCTTCCACCCCCACACCGCAGCACGCGCGGGCCGCCGCAAGATCCTCAAGCTACGCAACGGCGACGGCGCCACACACCCGACGAGAACAAGCGAACATGCGGGCCGCACTTGTAGTGGCACAAGAGCTGCTATGGTACCGGCTGGCAGAGAGCGGCCGCGACGCGTCGCTGGAACGCGTCGCTGAGCTGCTGGATGCTGCGTCCAGGGGTATGCCTTCCTTCAGCAACCCACTTACATCTCAAGTTGTGGCCAGATCGCGCTGCGGGCCTCGTCGCACCCGCGTACCCCCAGGTGCACCAGGAGGGATCATCAGCACCGGCACGGCCAACGGTACCGAACATCCGTCCGCGCTTGTGCTTCCCCTGGTGGCGTAGGTACGGGTGTTGCTCCTCGCGGTCCCGATGGAGCGCCAACCTACGGCCACCAGGGGGGCGCGCTGGGCCCGGCGGCATATGGGGCACAGGGCGACTCGGCGGGAGTTCAGGAGCGGCGGCTCCATAAGCCTATGTGCCTCACATGGTGAATCAAGAGTACACGCCCAGGAGCCTCGCGGGCTGGGAAGAAGAGATGCTGGAAGTTGAGGCCTTCCATGAACCACCCAGAAGCCTCGCCGACCCCGCCAACGACAATAACCGCAGGGTACCACTGATATCTCAGGAGAAGGCTTACACTAACCATGGAGCAGCGGACGGCGACCCCAGCGCGGGAGCCCCGTGCCTACCGGTGGAGGCACACTGGGGGCTTCACGGGAGGGGTGTGGAGCAAGACTCACCCCCGTGCCGCGCGGAGCAAGGCATCGCCCGGAGGTAGGTCCTCTGCCAGGGAGGTGCCGGCGAGCCCTCCCCCTGGCAGTAGGCCCGTGGTCGCCGAGGGCACCGCTAGCGTCCCCTTTGCCCCTTGGCATCATCCTGGTTTTCGGACGCCCCAACGATGGTCGAGGGTGGCGCAGGGCAGGGCCCTCGTCTGGCGATATGAAGCAAGGCTCACGCCTGTGAAGGTCTCCACGCGTGACACACTCATGTAATAATGAGTGGGGCTGTTGATGAGGACATCAATACCATTGTTACATCCACAGCCCCTGCTGCTATACATACTGGACCAATTACTAGAGCTCGCGCACGCCAATTAAATTACCAGGTACTTTCGTTTCTTGGTAATGATTCTAATGTTCATGAGAATATGATACTGCCTAAATTGGATACATTTGTTTTGCTTACAAGTGAAGGGCCTAGCTTGGAGAAGGATGAACATTGGAGCAAGAACACGCATGGAGCTGATGGCATGCGCAAGGGGATCAAGAACGGAGTTACAAGTGATGATTTCAGGACTTTGAAGCCACCATAAGGAGTGAATGAAGCCTTGGACGAAATATACAAGATGCCACTTCATAATATTCGTCCATAGGCTATTCTAGGTGCTGCATCACCTTATTTTTGGGCCAGGCCCATGTAATTTCGAAATACTTAAGTATAGGCTATTTTTAGAGTCTGTATGTGTGGGGAAACAAGAGTTAGGGTTGGTTTCGGACCCCACCATCAGGGGCCACGAAATTCCCTCCTCTTCCTCCATATATACAGCCCTTAGGGCGTCGTTTAGACTTTGGGTTTTGTTTAGATCAAAAGTTCGCCATAGCTGCAACTTCGCGTACTTCGTTTGTGTTCAACGACCAGACCAAGGCGTCACAGAATCCCACCTTCATTAATAAAGCTTTCCTCTTTATTCGCAATATCCAGATTGCAATCTTAGTTCCTTGCTTGTTCTTCGTTTGCTCGCAGGAAACAGGCCCTCGTGGTCAGGTTGATCGTGCTCCGGCGTGGTCAATAACCCTCGGAAGTTGGTTTAGCGATTGCTAAGGCGCGACGTCTCGCACGTTCGTAGTCGGATCGTCAAGGTCGACTCCCACAGAAATGAAACCACCATCTCATCGAAACATCGGGACACCCTCGCCTCTATCAAGTGGTATCAGATTTTCAGGTTGCTCGGTGAGATTTTACAGTTTTTCATAGTTTAGATCGAGTCTGTTTTTCATACCTACAGTCCACGAAAAAGCCAAAAAAAATTAGGGTTAGTTCATCCTATCCGAACCAATCTGAGCCTTTGCATAATCTTTTCTGTATTTGCTTTGTTGAATTTGCGGTTGCATCGTCGTGTCAAGTTGCTGGTCTTAGCGTCTAGTCCTTTAGAGTTTCGAGTTCTGTTCACAGGTTGTCACGTCGCCGCTGCCATATATCACCACCGCATCATCATCATCACCGCTGCCATATACCACCATCGTCATCACCGCTGCCATATACCACCATCGTCATCGCCGCTACCATATACCACATATCCACCGCCATCACGCTAATCCGAGTCCACCTCCATCACAGATTCACCACCAGTCTGTGTTCCATCGCCCTGCAAATATCCGCCACCAGTCCGAGTTTCCACCAGATTCATCTCCGCCACGAGTCCTAGTCCGAGTCCAGTAATTGTTGCTTTGTTCTTGATTTCCAGATCACGCGATACTCCGAGTCATGACAAAGAAGGACTCCCCAACTTTCGTGCTACCCGCAGAAGAAAAATAGTTCCAAACTCAAAAAAAGAAAAACTAAGTCTAGAAAATTCTGGCTAGGCAGTTTTTAGGACATTTGTAGACTTTTTCGAAAAAAATTTGTTGCGGAGCAAAAAAAAAAGAGGAAAAAAAAAGTGCAAAAAAAAAGTGAAAAAAAAAAGAAAAAAAAATTTCAGAGTGTGCTCCTCCCTTGTTTACGTGCAGCGCCGTGATTTTGTTAGTGTTCCAGGCTCGCGTCTCTAGTACGATCTAGCCTAGGACCAGCACAGTACCGTCGTTGAGCGTTTATTCAACTTTGCATCTCTGAATTGATTATTGCTGACCCTTTTTGCTACCATACTATAAGCCTTCCCAGCTCCACATACATCTACGTCGTGCGTTTGACTCTCCCTGGTAATCGCTCTATCCAAGCTTTTGAGAGTTTTGACGACAACGGTTGCCGATCACCGCCTGCTGCTGGGTAAGAACTGGTAAGAATTTGAGTTTTGCTTGACGGATTTGTGACTCCCACCACCACCTCTTATTAGTAGTCTGTAGGATCATATTCTTGTGTGTTTCTATTGCTGCTAACCATGGCAGGATCACAAGCCGACGAGACTGACTGGGAGAACATGACAAACAAAGCGTTACATGATAAGTTTCAACAAATGATGAGTGGACAGGTGGAAGATGTGCTCAATAGATTTGAAGAGGCCATGGAGAAGATAGATGGCATTGAGAAGGCGTTCGAAACAAAACTCGATAACAAGTTCAATGAGTTGCTCGCGCGTCTACCACCACCACCACCGGCTGCACCTAACGCACCTCTACAACAACAACAACGACTACCCTCCACATCGCGAAACAACCCTCCGTCGAGCGACCCGTGTTCCTCTTGCGCTTGGCCAACCTGTTGGTGCTGCTGTTGATACTTCTGTGGCTCCTGCTGCTGATGCGGAGGAGGAGGATTATGTGGGAGATTACGAGGATGAGGTTGATCAACATCAGAACTATGTGCAACCACCAGCACCACAACCACCAGGTCGTCCACATGCAAATAATGGTAATGTTAGGGCTCCCCCTCAGGTACGAGATCATGACCATCTCCCTAAACTGAAATTGAATATTCCACCATTTGAGGGTAGATATGTTCCTGATATATATCTTACTTGGGAGTTAGAAACTGAACAACGATTTACATGTTTACAATATCCTGAGGAGAGACGTGTTCCTGCTGCTGTTTGTGCTTTCACTAGCTTTGCATGTGTTTGGTGGTCTGAATATTGTAGATTATATCATGTGCCAGCTACTTGGGCTGCTTTGAAAACTGCTATGCGTACTCGTTGGGTTCCACCATATTATCAACGTGAATTACTTCAAAAATTGCAGCGCTTAAGACAAGGAAAAAATTCTGTAGAAGAATATTATCAGGAATTACAAACTGGCTTGATTAGATGTGGTATTGTTGAGGCGAATGAAGCTATGCTTGCACGTTTTCTGGGTGGATTAAATAGAGAGATTCAGACCATTCTAGACTATAAGGATTATAATAATATCACTCGTTTATTCCATCTTGCTTGTAAAGCTGAACGTGAAGTGCAGGATCGACAGGCATTGGCGCGGACTAAATTTTCTGCAGGTCGACCTTCATCATGGACACCACGTGCATCATCTACTTCCACACGTTCTGATACACCGGCACCTCCGTCAGCTGCCACCTCCAACCGTGATACAAGAAAGCAGGCACAACCACCACTATCTGCCAAGAGCACACCTGCCGGGCCTGCACAGAGATCTGCTTCTTCCATGGCGTCTACAGGGCACACAAGTGATATTATTTGTCGTCGTTGTAAGGGAAGAGGACATTTTGCGCGCGAATGCACATCTCAGCGTGTGATGATTGCTACTGAGGATGGTGGGTATGAGTCCGCTAGTGACTATGATGAGGAGACTTTGGCTCTTCTTACACATGAAGAACACGGTGGAGATGATTCTGATCATGAGACGCAATACATGGCTGCTGAAGATGCTGACAGGTATGAATGTTTAGTTTCTCAACGTGTTTTGAGTGTGCAGGTCACGCAAGCTGAGCAAAATCAGAGGCATAATTTGTTCCATACAAAGGGAGTTGTGAAGGAACGTTCTGTTCGCGTCATCATAGATGGAGGGAGCTGCAACAACTTGGCTAGCATGGAGATGGTGGAGAAGCTATCTCTCACCACAAGACCACATCCACATCCTTATTACATCCAATGGTTCAACAACAGCAGTAAGGTTAAGGTAACACGTACTGTTCGTGTGCATTTTAGTATCTCTACATATGTTGATTATGTTGATTGTGATGTGGTACCTATGCAAGCATGTTCCTTATTACTTGGTAGACCATGGCAATTTGATAAAAATTCTATACACCATGGTAGAAACAATCAGTATACTCTCGTTCATAAGGACAAAAATATTACTTTGCTTCCTATGACTCCTGATTCCATTTTGAAAGATGATATTAATCGAGCTAATAAAGCAAAACAGGAGCAAAATAAGAGTGAAAATCAGATTGTGGCAAAAGAATTTCAGCAACAAATGAAGCCTAATAAAAAACCATCTAGTGTTGCTTCTGAAATTAAATTGAAAAGTGCATGTTTATTTGCCACCAAATCTGATATTGATGATCTAGATGTTAGCAAATCTGTTTGCTATGCTTTTGTGTGCAAAGAGGTATTATTTTCATTCGAGGACGTGCCTTCCTCTTTGACTCCTGCTGTTACTAACATTTTGCAGGAGTTCGCTGACGTCTTTCCACAAGACGTGCCACCGGGATTACCACCTATTCGAGGGATTGAGCATCAGATTGACTTAATTCCCGGTGCATCATTACCCAACCGCGCACCATACCGTACCAATCCAGAGGAGACGAAGGAGATTATGCGTCAAGTACAAGAGCTACTCGACAAAGGTTATATACGCGAATCTCTTAGTCCTTGTGCTGTTCCTATTATTCTAGTGCCGAAAAAGGATGGTACCTCGCGTATGTGTGTTGATTGTAGAGGCATTAATAATATTACTATTCGTTATCGTCATCCTATTCCTAGGCTAGATGATATGCTTGATGAATTGAGTGGCTCTACAATATTCTCCAAAGTTGATTTGCGTAGTGGATACCATCAAATTCGTATGAAATTGGGAGATGAATGGAAAACAACTTTTAAAACTAAGTTTGGTTTATATGAGTGGTTAGTCATGCCTTTTGGGTTAACTAATGCACCTAGTACTTTCATGAGACTAATGAACGAAGTTTTACGTGCTTTCATTGGACGATTTGTGGTAGTCTATTTTGATGATATACTGATTTATAGCAAATCTTTGGAAGAACATTTGGAACATTTACGTGCTATTTTTAATGCTCTACGTGATGCACGTTTGTTTGGTAACCTTGGGAAGTGCACCTTTTGCACCGACCGAGTATCTTTTCTTGGCTATGTTGTTACTCCACAGGGAATTGAAGTTGATAAAGCCAAGATTGAAGCTATTGAGAGTTGGCCGCAGCCCAAAACGGTCACACAAGTGAGGAGTTTTCTTGGCCTTGCTGGTTTCTATAGGCGTTTTGTGAGAGATTTCAGCACCATTGCTGTACCTCTCAACGAGCTTACAAAGAAGGATGTGCCTTTTGTTTGGGGTACCGCACAGGAAGAAGCCTTCACGGTATTGAAAGATAAGTTGACACATGCTCCTTTACTTCAACTTCCTGATTTTAATAAGACTTTTGAGCTTGAATGTGATGCTAGTGGAATTGGATTAGGAGGTGTGTTATTACAAGATGGCAAACCTGTTGCATACTTTTCTGAAAAATTGAGTTTGCCTAGTCTGAACTATTCTACTTATGATAAAGAATTATATGCTCTTGTTCGGACTTTAGAAACATGGCAACATTATTTATGGCCCAAAGAATTTGTTATACATTCTGATCATGAATCTTTGAAACACATTAAAAGTCAAGCTAAACTGAACCGTAGACATGCTAAATGGGTTGAATTCATTGAGACTTTCCCTTATGTCATTAAACACAAGAAGGGTAAAGAAAATGTTATTGCTGATGCATTGTCTCGTCGTTATACTATGCTTTCACAACTTGACTTTAAAATATTTGGTTTGGAGACCATCAAAGATCAATATGTGCATGATGCTGAATTTAAAGATGTGTTGCAGAATTGTAAAGAAGGAAGAACATGGAACAAGTTCGTCGTTAACGATGGATTTGTGTTTCGTGCTAACAAGCTATGCATTCCAGCTAGCTCCGTTCGTCTTTTGTTGTTGCAGGAGGCGCATGGAGGAGGACTAATGGGACACTTTGGCGTGAAGAAGACGGAGGATATACTTGCTACACATTTCTTTTGGCCAAAGATGAGACGGGATGTTGAGCGTTTTGTTGCTTGCTGCACTACATGTCAAAAAGCTAAGTCAGGACTCAATCCTCATGGTTTATATATACCTTTGCCTGTACCTAGTGTTCCTTGGGAGGATATATCTATGGACTTTGTTTTAGGTTTACCTCGAACAAAGAAGGGGAGGGATAGCATATTTGTTGTCGTGGATAGATTCTCGAAAATGGCACACTTTATACCATGTCATAAAAGCGATGATGCTGTTAATGTTGCTGATTTGTTCTTTCGTGAAATTATTCGCTTGCATGGTGTGCCAAATACTATTGTTTCAGATCATGATACTAAATTTCTTAGCCACTTTTGGAGATGTTTATGGGCTAAGTTGGGGACTAAACTGCTTTTTTATTACTACTTGTCACCCCCAAACTGATGGACAAACTGAAGTAGTCAATAGAACATTGTCTACTATGCTTAGGGCAGTTTTGAAGAATAATAAGAAAATGTGGGAAGAATGCTTGCCTCATATTGAATTTGCTTATAATCGTTCATTGCATTCTACTACTAAGATGTGCCCTTTTGAAATTGTGTATGGTTTCCTACCTCGTGCACCTATTGATTTGTTGCCTCTTCCATCTTCGGAGAAGGTTAATTTTGATGCTAAGGAACGTGCTGAATTGATTTTAAAAATGCATGAGTTAACTAAGGAAAAAATTGAGCGTATGAATGCTAAATATAAACTTGCTGGAGATAAGGGTAGAAAACATGTTGTCTTTGCACCTGGTGATCTTGTTGGGTTACATTTGCGTAAGGATAGGTTTCCTAATTTGCGCAAATCAAAGCTAATGCCACGTGCTGATGGTCCATTTAAGGTGTTAGAGAAAATAAATGATAATGCATATAAACTTGAGCTGCCTGCAGATTTTGGGGTTAGTCCCACTTTTAACATTGCAGATTTGAAGCCTTATTTGGGTGAGGAAGATGAGCTTCCGTCGAGGACGACTTCATTTCAAGAAGGGGAGGATGATGAGGACATCAATACCATTGTTACATCCACAGCCCCTGCTGCTATACATACTGGACCAATTACTAGAGCTCGCGCACGCCAATTAAATTACCAGGTACTTTCGTTTCTTGGTAATGATTCTAATGTTCATGAGAATATGATACTGCCTAAATTGGATACATTTGTTTTGCTTACAAGTGAAGGGCCTAGCTTGGAGAAGGATGAACATTGGAGCAAGAACACGCATGGAGTTGATGGCATGCGCAAGGGGATCAAGAACGGAGTTACAAGTGATGATTTCAGGACTTTGAAGCCAACATAAGGAGTGAATGAAGCCTTGGACGAAATATACAAGATGCCACTTCATAATATTCGTCCATAGGCTATTCTAGGTGCTGCGTCACCTTATTTTTGGGCCAGGCCCATGTAATTTCGAAATACTTAAGTATAGGCTAATTTTAGAGTCTGTATGTGTGGGGAAACAAGAGTTAGGGTTGGTTTCAGACCCCACCATCAGGGGCCACGAAATTCCCTCCTCTTCCTCCATATATACAGCCCTTAGGGCGTCGTTTAGACTTTGGGTTTTGTTTAGATCAAAAGTTCGCCATAGCTGCAACTTCGCGTACTTCGTTTGTGTTCAACGACCAGACCAAGGCGTCACAGAACCCCACCTTCATTAATAAAGCTTTCCTCTTTATTCACAATATCCAGATTGCAATCTTAGTTCCTTGCTTGTTCTTCGTTTGCTCGCAGGAAACAGGCCCTCGTGGTCAGGTTGATCGTGCTCCGGCGTGGTCAATAACCCTCGGAAGTTGGTTTAGCGATTGCTAAGGCGCGACGTCTCGCACGTTCGTAGTCGGATCGTCAAGGTCGACTCCCACAGAAACGAAACCACCATCTCATCGAAACATCGGGACACCCTCGCCTCTATCAGCTGTACACGTCCCGGAGTCTCCGGAGAGCCGCCCTCGGGCCTCGGGGGCTCCCGCCCACGTCCTAGTGGAAGCACCATGCTCCGCGCTGGCCGGCGACACTGTTCCCCAATGACTATGCTCATGACCTGTGAAAGCACTTAGCTTCGCACTGGTGGGAAGACAAGAAGACTAGCTAGGTGCCGGACACGGCCATTTGCTTTCAACCCCCTTTTTTATGTAGCTCGGTTTGCCGCCTTTTTGGATTTGAACTCGAAATTGTATATTTGTTGACAAGTGTGGGGGGGGCGTCTTTTTATCGTTCGTGTTGGTTTCTTGAGTTTTCTGGTCCTGTGCCTTGTTTTGAGGCCCATGCCTGCTACCCCTCCCCCACGAGAACCTCGCGAGCGGGAGCTGGGTGTGGCATGTGCGTGCATCCTGCCGCGCTCAGGCACTCACTTCTCGCGAGGCCCTCTTGGGCGGATTAGCAGGCCCCTCAGGAGCCCAACACCTCGCAAGCCTGCGAAGGACTCCCCTCGGGAGAAATACACACCAGCAACCACAAGACCAGTCCGAGGTCTATCTGGACTAAGGTAAGTTACTGCAGTAAGCTTGCGGAAGAACTTGAGGACTCGCAAAAGCACGATCAAGTCCGGCCTAAAGAATGAAATAGTAGTTTGATTACGTGAGGGGCTCCCCCTCCCCAAAATCCTCTTACACCTTGAGGTGTCGTGCCCAAGTTTTTGCACGCAGGTTCGAAGCAAGCAGCATGGGCTTAATCGGACATGTCGCTCGTAGCATCTTCTGAATCGCTCCAGGACACGCTGCTGCCGCTGACGCTGGCATCGCCTTCGCCATCATCAACCATGCTGCCTTCGTCCGCCATGACCACCACCGCATCGTCCTCGGAAACGAAAGCCCTAACCAGAGCATCCACGTTATTGTCCACCCAGTGCGCCAGGTTGTCCCGGATAGCTCTGGGCACTGGGGCGATGGCGGTGTCGAAATCGAAGTTGGAGTCGGCATTCTGAAGATGGCTAAAGACGCGGAAGAACGCACATCCAAGGAGGCCTCAGCTCTTTTCGTCCAGAAGCTCGCAAGTCCTCTCGGCCTGGTCCTCCGGGCGCGTCACGACGTCGGTGAAGAAGCGGAGATGGCTAGCATAGTCTTCTGCATGGGGGTGAGGGGCATGTTCGTCGCAGATAGCACCTAGCGCCCGATTGGCCCTCACCCTGAGAGCCCGGAGCATGGGGTGTGCTCGTGCAGCAACGTGTGTCAGTGGAGCGTTTCCTCCCTGCTTTGTTGTGCGAGGGACTCGGCATCAGTAAGCCGCCACTGGAGCGGGAGCAGTTCGGCTGGGGCGGAGGCCAGCTCGGCCTGGACGGAGATCAGGGCTGCTGCAGCAGCCTTCTCGCGTTGCTCCGCTTCATCCAACATTGACCTGAGGGTGGTGGTGCTTCCCTCAGTGTCGGCGTCCACGAGCTTCAGCTTCAGGTCGTACCTGCTCGCAAGATCCGCTCGAGCCTCCGCCACCCTGCGGTTGACTTCCTCCTGGATCCTGGCTTCGTGCGCGTTGGCGGCCTCCTCCGCCTAGGCGACCCGACGCTCCTTCGTTTCCAAGCGTTCAAGCTCGAGGTTGCACTCCGTAGCCTCCAGCATCAGCGCCTCCTCGCGTTTCAAGAGCTCCCCCTTCAGAGGGTGCCCCCTTCACCGACGCCAAGGCAGCTCTGCGCGCCTCGACCTGCCGCTCCAGGGAGGCGTTCAGAGCCCAGAGCTCCCCTTCGTGCTTCTCTGCGGCCTCGCGGCGGTGGTCAGCTTCCCTGGCCTCCTCCAAGGCCCGGGCACTGGCCTCGCCCGAGGTAGCAAGGGATGCCTCGGCCTTCACGTTGGCGCGTTCGTGCTAGAGACACCCAAGGTCGATGGCTACCTTCAGCTGATGCCATTCGTCCGCCAACCGAAGGCCTTCTGTTTCAAGGCGAGCGTCAACATCCACAAGCTCTTCCCCGAGTCGACTCAACGCGCCCATCGCCTCTCGGAAAAGCTCATGGCGGACTGCTCCGCGCTCGCATGCAAGCTCGAACGCGCGGTGGGGTCCATCTTCCACGCCAAGATGTGTTGGAGAAGTTCAAAGTGGCTCGCCCGGACCAGGCAGGGGGCTAGGGGCTGGTGCTTTTCTGGCCGCCCTTCGGGCCTCGGTGGAGGCCCGGTGGGGCGGAGCCTCGTTGCTTGAAGGTGAGGCCAGAGCTGGTGTCGCCCAGCCGCGGGCAAGGACCAACGGCGGGTTCCTCAGCACACTATCTGCACCCTAGGAAGGACCACGAAGGAGGGACGACAAGAGCACAGGGTCAAGACGCCAGGCTGGCGCGTCCGCCTCCCTAGCAGGCCTCGCGCTACGCGCGACAGGTCGACATGAGGCGCCCAGGGTCAGCAGGGAGCCTAAGGCAGGCGGAGGCTGCTCCTCGGGAGACTTCATCGCCCTAGCAGGACGGACCCTAAGGAACTACGGTCAGGAGGAGAAGCGGCGCTCAAGAAATTACAAAGATAAGGTACTCACTCGTCAATAGCGATGTACTTCCTCTGCTTCAATGGCCGGAAGGCATCACCGCTGCAGCTCAGAGACCCCTTCCTCTTGTGGAGCGCTTCAAAGTTCGGTCGGAGCCGGCCGAAGTCCTGGGTGCGATCGCCAATGACGGGCATGGCTAGTGTGGCTCCTGAGGAGGCCACCTCAGGGGTGCTGGACTACTTGGAGACTTCAGCCTCAGGAGTGTCGGACTGCGTCGTCCCCTCGGCCGCTTCCTCAGGACGGCTCTCTCGGGGCCTGGGGGACAACTCTTCAAGAGCCCCGAGCGGCGCCGGCTCCTCGGCAGCCGCGTCGCCAGCAACCGATGGTGGTCGCCCCCCTGCGCCCACTTCCAGGGAGATCACCGCACCGGCGGCGGGCAAGGGCCATTCGTCGAAGGGGGGCATTTGCTTCACGAACGCCACCTTGTTCAAGCAGCAGTATAGAAGACAACCTTCTCCCGGCAGGCTGGCTGGCGTTGGGTCAGCCGTCAGTAGCTCGAGCACTGTACGCCGCGCCTCAGGGGAAAGAGCCGGCACCTGAAGCATCATGCGGTCCCCGTAGCCGGAGAAGGTCCACATCGGCTGGGACTGATGCTGAAGCAGAGCAATGAGGTACCGAATGAACTCCTTCACCACCATAGGCGTCGTCACCCCGAGGCCCTTCAGCCTGGCCAGTCGGTGCTAGACATGGGCGAGCCACCGGTCGGTGAGCATTGCGTGCCCCCAGCCGGAGCTTGGGGAAGCCGGAACCCGCGGGAGCACCAGCAAGGGATTGCGCACACCAACATCCACATACATCCATCGCTTCCTAAAGCCTCCGACAATCGGCAAAAGTTCGAAGTCGATCCCTGATCTGACCGTCGCCGCGATGGCCTGAAGGGATACACATCCTGAGCGCTGGAGAGCATCTGTCAGGTGCAGCGAGAAGAAGTGGCAAAGCAAGGCCACGGAAGGGGCAATGCCCACCATGGCTTCGCAGACATAGGCGAAAACAACATGGAGGATGATGGATTATGGATCGAGGTGCAACACATTGATCTGGTAATGTGAGAGCACCGTGTTGAAGAAATCGGAGAAGGGAGGAATCAGGCCTGCCCAGAGAGCATGAAGATGGATGGGGACCTCGGTGGTTGTCCTGTCAATTTCGGCGTGGGAAGCGGGCCAGACCACCATCGTCCCCCCCCCCCACTCATTGGAATCGGCAGCGAGCTCCGGGTGCACCTTGCCCATCGCCTCTTGGTTGAGCACCACCGGCCGCTCGATGGCGGGCTCACAGACCGGCGGCGCAGGGGCCAAGGTACGGGACTCTTTCTTCCCCTTCTTCTTTCGGCTGGGCGCCATGGCGGCGGGGAGAGTTGGTGTCAGGTCGGACCGGGGGAAGGGATCCGCTGCTTTCCGGAAGGCGAAGGAGCTACGGATCACGCTACAGATGAATGGAGGCAGTGTTGTGTATGCAGCGGTGGCCGCCTAGCTAGGCGGAAATAGAGGCTGCATGGGGAAGTGGAGACGCCCACATCCCGTCAATTGCCATGCGTCCATCAAGGCCGCAGGCTGTCGGGGCCCGCGATGCTCCACACTTGCCCTTTGGCTTAGCCTCGAAGCCAAGTCCGCGCTCGCCTTGGGCACGGGGGCTACTGTCGACGTCCTGGGAACGGGGGTACCCAGACTTGCCTGCCTGCGGCCCAGGGCGTGGCTCCACCGACGGCCTGGTACGGCCCATCTTCATCAGCAATCACTCAAGACCCTCGCGAGGGGCCAAGCCTCGCGAGGCAGATGACACCAAGACCTCCCATGGGGCGGCCTCGCTAGGCTGGCTCCCGAGGAGCGGAGATATCTATGCAAGGGGCACCTCGCGAGGAGCGCGTGACGTGAGCCATGACGGCCAAGGCCAGGCGGGTGCTAGCGGGTGCAGAGTACCTGTTGCCTCTTTGGTGCTAAAGGGGCAAGCGCAGGCGAGGAGTCCTGAGGCATCACGCAAAGGTTTCCATATCGGTGCAACAAGACCAAGACCAGCAGGACAGCATGATGGAGGTCATCGCGGAGCCCATGATGGCATCACCACGAGAGCCTTTGGCAGGCGAAGACCACCTTTTGTCAGGATAGCTTGTACTAGTTGTCTCCCTTCGAAATTGGCCGTTGCGGGATCCCTTCCCGCCTAATATTTGGGAAGAGGACCCGGGCCTCTATAAATAGGATTAGCCACCATCGTGGGAGGGGGATCTGATCTTGGATGGATCATTCAGACTATCCTCACACACACAAGCTCACCGAGCTCAAGAACACCTCTCCTCACGAGGTTGTTCATCCCTTGCACTGTTCATCCTCAGCCTACAAGGCAATCCACCACACCACACTGGAGTAGGGTATTACACCACAACGGTGGCCCGAACCAGTATAGACTCTCGTGTCTCTTGTTCCTTGGGTTTGGCAAGCTAGGCCATGATCGTTGCGAGAGTGAGCTAGGGAGAGAGAGATCTTCGTGCGCACCCCAGTGTTCGAACCTCAAGGGTTTGGCAGAACCCAGAATTCGACATTTGGCACGCCAGGTAGGGGTGCGCCGAAGCTTTTCTTCCATCAGTCTACCCATCGACACCTCGGGGCTCCAATGTCTGGCGAACCAAGGACCAACACCGACCATTGGGCTGCTTGGCCCACTAGGGCGGCGCTGTCTGCCCAAGGGGACCTCAACTCTGCACTCAAGGTGGCCCGCGCACTACCAAGCGCCGCAGGACGCGAATGGCACGGATCGATGCCTTCGAGCCTCACACCATGGTGAGCGCGGGCCGCCGCAAGATCCTCAAGCTACGCAGCGGTGACGGCGCCACATACCCGACGGGAACAAGCGAACATGCAGGCCGCGCTTGTAGTGGCGCGGGAACTACTACAGTGTCGGCTGGCAGAGTGAGCTAGGGAGAGAGAGAACTTCGTGCGCACCCCAGTGTTCGAACCTCAAGGGTTTGCCGGAACCCAGAATCTGACAAGTACAACCATGGTTCTAACTGCATCGACAGGTAGGACGATCTTTTGTGAAGACCGTGTTTTTACTCCCATAGATACCGCCATCACCCCCTCCAATTCAAATGGCTGATAAACAAGAAAAGTAAATGAATGTACATACATTGTAAGATAGACAGGTGCACTGGATAGTCGGGAAGAAAACATGGCATGAAATTTATGTTGTCTAACCAAACAGGATAGCATGACATAATTTCCCATATATGATGGCTAATTATACAGGATAGCATGACATAGTTTCACATATATGATGGCTAACTAAACATGATAGAATGACATACTTCAAAATATGATGAATATGTAAATATGATGACATGATATAACTATACGATGTGTCTATTAAAGTGGTTGGCATGCCATAATTCACAAACATGTCGTCGATGGAAAGATGATGGCATGATATAATTCACGGATAGAATGACATAATTCAAAATATGATTATTGTAGTATGTCTTTAGAAAATGGGTTGGCATGCCATAATTCAGATACATGTTGTCTATGTAAACATCATGGCATGATATAATTCAAATATATGATTTATATACTAAGCAAGTGAGAAGAGGGCAATCGCATATATGATGTGTCAACTAAGCAAATGGCATTCAATATTGTGTATATGATGTAAAAACTAAGCATTTCAAGACAACATATGCATGATATGAGTAATATAACCCTGCCAAGTTTTAGCATACACCTCAGGGGAAAAATAGGACTGGTAATCCGCCTCTGAATCCTCCTCTGAGGAGCTATCTGTAACCAGCAAGATACCTGCTTCAGCAGGTAGGATTGCCTGCTCTGAAGACCTTCTTTTCACTCCAATTTTTTCCATCACCAATTCAAATGGCTGATGCACAGGAAGAGCAGTTGAATATACAAACATTATAGACAAATGGATTGAGTAGTACAAAAAAGGGTGGCATGATATAATTTACATAAATGACGCTTGGCTAAACAGCATGGCATTGCATAATTCACATACATAATGCCTTGCAACAAGATAGCATTGCATAATTCACATATATAATGTCTTGCAACAAGATGGCATTGCAAAATTCACATATATGGCAATTAGACACTAAACAGGTGGCATTCACACAAATAATGTTTAAAGTAAGCAAATGGCATGCCAATGCAAGACACCATATGCACGATATGAGAAATATAACCCTGCCAAGTTAGAGCATGCACCTTGGGGGGGGGATAGGACTACTGGTCATCTGTCTCCGAATCCTCCTCTGAGGAGCTATCCGTAACCAGCAAGACATGTGCTTCGTTAGATAGCATTGTGTAGCGACCAGACCTCAAACAGTCTGATCTCTGTGCTTTAGTGTCATCCCAGGATCAGTAATGCTAACACGCACAGTACTTTGAAGGATTTATAACAAAGTAGCAATCACACACTTATTACATCGAATATCTGAAAAGAGAACTTATTACAATAAATATGGCTTAAGGCCATCTAATAACGATAACAGCAGAAGGCTTGGAAGATAAGTGAGTCCATCAACTCCAACGGCATCACTGAGTATAGAACCACGACCTAAAGGCACCTTACTCATCGTCTGAAAAGTCTGCAACAAGAATGTTGCAGCCCGAAAACGGGTCGGCACATGGAATATGCTGGCAATGTAACACATAGAGAGTAATGAAAGAATAAAGCTATACTACATGCATATATGGCTGGTGGAAAGCTCTATGGTTACAATCTTTGCATAAAGCCAATTTTTCCCTACTGCAAAGGAATAAATTTTTATTTAACTATCATGGTGGTTGTTAAACATTGAGAGCGTTGACACCTTCTCAATCCCAATTAAGCATTATCATTAAAACCCAACAATATTAATTAAAGTAACATGATGAGATTCACATGATAATCCAAGTACTAGATACTCAAGACGTCCATAACCGGGGACACGGCTAACCATGATTAGTTTATACACTCTGCAGAGGTTTGCGCACTTTTCCCCAAAAGACTCGATCTCCTCCGTTGGGATTCTCACACTACATGATGTTTGAGAAACGGATAACCGAGACATAGTCTTTCAGAAGCACTATCACCTTACGATCGGGTAGACGGTACCACCCTACATCCCCTACATCGCTAGTCTACCACTGTAAGAGTTCGCACGACTTAGTCAACTATGCTAGAGCCCATAGTAGCTTGTGGCTGCATACGGAAGTTTCTAGTATGAATAATCTCATGATCCCTTTGAGCCTGGGTGGCGGTCCATAAAGAAAAACAGGCAATCGCTGGAATACCCAGGTGCTTTAGTCCACCCAGATGTGTGTTTAAGTTGCCACCTCAAATAAACCATTAATTTAACAATCTCACATCTGTCATGGATACACTCACCCAATCCACGTCTACTAGCATAGCATGGCATAACAAGCAAACGTAGAAGTAACTCCCAAGGGTTTGATAATAAAACAGGTAATAGGTACTACCTCATCTACTTCCCAAAACCCATATATTAAGCAGATCCTAATCATGCAATTGTTTGAGGATTGATCTAATGCAATAAAAACTGGGTAGTAAAGAGCTATGATCAAAGTGTTACTTGCCTTGCTGATAATCCGCGAAACCTAGAGATTCAAAGTAGCAAGCGGCGCACTCCGCGTACTCTATCGCAAACAAACAAGCATACAATAAGTACTCATCTAATGAATGGGTAAAACTCAAATAAGAGATCTAAGCGGAAATTTCAACTTAAGAACTCCGGTTCGCAAAAAGAATCAAATCGAACGAAGCAACGAAAGTCAAATGGCGAAAGAAACAAACTTCGTTTACTAATCCGGATCTAAGTCAAATTTTACAGAAGAAAAATCTTATTTGAGTAGGTTAAATGGAAAGAGGGTTTCAAGATGAACCTCCAGGCGCTTGAATCGCCTGATTCCGATAAACGAGCAAAAAGTTATACTAGAACGAAAATCGGATCAGAAATCGCGACTAGAAAAACCGCGAAAAAATCCGGGAAAAAGAAAAACTGGCAAACAGATTAACGAACGAACGTTCGTTCACTGAAACTAAATGGCAAAATCGTCCGTTAAAATGAACTAACGGGCGAACGCTCGCTAAATAAATAAACTGGAAAAAATAAAACCGATCTATATTTAAAAAAATGAATCTAGGGTTTTCTAAAAAAAGGATCGGTTTCTTTAGAAAACCGGGGCGGCGGGGCGGCTACCTCGGCTCGGCTCCGGCGGGGCTCCGACGGGGTTCCGATGCAGCGGCGGGGCGGCGTGGGGTGGCGGGGTTGCGGCGGCGGCGGCGGCGCAAGGCGGCGGCGGCTGCTGCTGCTGCTATTGGCGGCGGGGCGGGTCGGGTGGTTGGGTGGGGAGGGCGGCGGCGGGGCGGGTCGGGTGGCGGGGTGGGGGGGAGGCGGCGACGGTATTGAAGAGGGGGTGGCGGCTTGGGGGAGGGGCAAGGCGGCGACGGCGCGGAGGAGTCCGGCTCGGACTTGGAGTCCGGGTCGGCGGTGGCGCGGCGCGGGGAAGGCGGCTGCGGCGCGGGTCGGTCTGGCTCGGCTGGGCCTTTGGCCTAGTCGGGTGCAGAGATTTTTTTTTAAATAATCCCACCGAACTAAAACAAATCCTAGAAGAAAATAAAAATCTAAAAATTCCAAAATAAATTTTCACCGTCTAAATAAAATACTTAGAACAACATGAACATTTTCTTGGCCCTAAAATGCAGTTTTAAAAAACGTGCATTTTTTCCTAAATTCAAATAAAATAGAAAAAACTCCAAAATAAATCTTATTTAATTTTTTTATTAAATCCTTAATATTTCTTTATTTTGGGAAAGTCATTTTATTTCCTCTCTCATATTTATAATAGAAATAATTGAAGATAAAATAAATAAAATCAAATGATCCTATTTTCAAAATTTGAGAAAAACCCAAATATGAAAATAACGAAATCCCCAACTCTCTCCGTGGGTCCTTGAGTTGCGTAGAATTTCTGGATCAGGCCAAAAGCAAATAAAATATGATATGCATTGATGACCTAATGTATAACATTCCAAATTGAAAATTTGGGATGTTACAAACCTACCCCCCTTAAGATGATTCTCGCCCTCGAGATTCGGGTTGGCTAGAAAATAGGTGAGGGTGGTCCTTCAACAGATCTTCCTCTCGCTCCCAGGTGGCTTCATCCTCTGTGTGGTGGCTCCACTGAACTTTGCAAAACTTGATAACCTTGCTGCGGGTGACTCGGCTGGCATACTCAAGAATCTTCACTGGTTTCTCCTCATAGCTCAAATCACTGTCCAACTGAATCGCTTCCAGCGGCACTGTATCCCTCAGCGGTATATCAGCCATCTCAACGTGGCACTTCTTCAACTGGGAAACGTGGAATACATCGTGAACTCCTGACAATCCTTCGGGCAATTTCAACTTGTAGGCTACTTCTCCCATACGCTCCAAAACCTTGTATGGTCCTACAAAACGTGGCGCTAACTTTCCCTTAACTCCAAAGCGCTTAACTCCTCAAAGTGGAGATACTTGAAGATAAACTCAGTCTTCGACTTCGTAAACTGTCTCCTTGCGTTTAGAATCTGCGTAGCTCTTCTGCCTGCACTGGGCTACCTTGAGCCTATCGTGAATCAATTTCACCTTCTGTTCAGACTCCTTAATCAAATCCGGTCCAAACAACTGGCGGTCTCCAACTTCATCCCACAACAATGGGGTCCTGCACCTCCTTCCGTACAAGGCTTCGAAAGGGGCCATCTTCAAACTAGATTGATAACTGTTGTTGTAAGAGAACTCTGCATATGGCAAATTGTCATCCCAACTAGATCCATAATCTAGCGCACAAGCTCTCAGCATATCCTCCAAAATCTTATTTACTCTCTCGGTCTGTCCATCTGTCTGTGGATGAAAAGCTCTACTGAACTCTAGCCTGGTACCCAAAGTTTCGTGCAACTGATTGCAGAACTTTGACGTAAACTGGGTTCCTCTATCTGATACAATGCTCCTCGGAACTCCATGCAGACATACAATCCTGGTCATGTATATCTTTGCCAACTTAGCACTGGTGTAAGTAGTCTTTACTGGGATGGAATGAGCTACCTTCGTCAAATACAACCCAAATCGAGTCATAGCCTGAACGAGTTCTGGGCAATCCCGTAATAAAATCCATGCCTAGCTTATCCCACTTCCATTCGGGTATTGGCAATGGCTGTAACAATCCTGCTGGAATCTGATGCTCTACCTTTACTCTCTGACATACATCACAAACTGCTACATACTCCGCAGTATCCTTCTTCATTCCGGTCCACCAGAAGGTATCCTTCAAATCCAAATACATCTTGGTATTTCCTGGGTGAATCGAATATGGTGAATCATGGGCCTCCTGCAGAATCAACTTCCTGATCTCCGGGTCGTTAGGCACATAAACACGGTCTTCAAACCATAGGGTATCGTGCTCATCCTCACGAAATCCTTTAACTTTTCCTTTGCTCGTCTTCTCCTTTATGGAGGGAACCTCCTTGTCAGTCTTCTGAGCTTCTCTGATCTTATCCATCAAAGTAGACTGAATCTCCAATGCTGCTACATAGCCTCTCGGAACTATCTCCAAACATAGCTCACGAAGGTCCTCAGCTAACTCCTTCGGTAAATCTCCCGTCATTAATGTGTTGACATGGCTCTTACGGCTCAGCGCATCGGCAACTACGTTAGCCTTTCCGGGATGATAATGCAAACTCATATCATAATACTTGATGAGCTCCAATCATCTCCTTTGCCTGAGATTTAGCTCCTTATGCGTGAAAATATACTTCAAACTCTTGTGATCCGTGTACACTTCACAATGGTTTCCAATGAGAAAATGTCTCCAAGTCTTCAATGCATGCACTACGGCTGCTAACTCCAAATCATGCATGGCATCATTCAACTCATGAGGTTTCAGCTGTCGTGAAGCATACGAAACAACTCTTCCCTCCTGCATAAGCACTGCTCCAAGTCCTCGACGTGAAGCGTCGCAATACACCTCATAATCCTTGCTCTGATCTGGCAGTCAACACTGGTGATGTAACCGAACATTTCTTCAACTCTTGGAAACTGGCCTCACATTCCTCAGTCCATTTGAACTTGGTATCTGTCGGTGTACTAAAGTAGGGGTACCTTAGTACCCCGAACTTGTGCACGGGCAGTAGTAGCCTCCCGCTGCAAGGCCTGCCAGGGGAGCGACAAGAGTCTCCACGGCCCTTTCCGGGCCGGACCAAGGCCAAGTGATCGAGCCTAGAAGACCAAGCCCCGGCAAGAGGAGCTTGCCGGGTCGAGAAGGCAAGGTAAGGCAAGAGGAGCTTGCTGGGTCGAGAAGGCAAGGTCCGGCAAGAGGAGCTTGCCGGGCCAAGGCGACAAGGCCCCGGCAAGAGGAGCTTGCCGGGACGACTAAGCCGAAGCACCAAGGCCCCGGCGGGAGGAGCTCGCCGGGACGGCCAAGCCAAGGCACCCCAAGAGAAGCCTGCTGCGGCGCGCCGCGCGCCCCGGCAAGGCCTAGCGAGCGGCAAGATCCCAGGTGCGGCAAGGCAACTACCGCGGCAAACCACCACATCAGGCCCGCGCTCCAGCTCACCTGCCCACGCGTTGCTCTGGGGCTTCCCCGGAGACACGTGGCGAGGCGCCGCGCAACCTGAGACGCGCGGTGGCATGCAACGTTGGCAGAGTCGCCCCCGTGGCGAGCGGAGGCGCTCCTAACGGTCCGCCTCGGCACTGTTCAGGCGATCCAGACGGGCATTTAATGCCTTTGTCCCCCGCCGTCAGAGTTAGGTGCGATAGCACTGTGCGGCCACTATTCACACAATCCCTTGCCATTTTTACCCTCACCTGCGTCGCTCCCTGTGGGAAACCCCTTGGCATATAAAAGGAGGCCCATGCGCACGTAGAGAGGGGAGAAGGGACGGGGGAGAAGGGACCGGATGGGACCCGATCGGACCCAATAGGCCCTCGCCTACGTCCAGCTCCAACTTACTGTAGCTTCTTGCGCTCTAGAGCAAGAACCCGAATCAACCAGACATGCAGCAGTAGGGTTTTACGCATCCATGCGGCCCGAAGCTGGGTAAAATCGTTGTGTGTGTGTGTCGCCTCGATCTGCTCTTTGTGCATCCTCCGCCCCCGCCGAACCGACAAGGGGCTCCGTCCCCATAGGTGCTCGTGGAGGCCGATATCCCCCGACATCTTTGGCGCGCCAGGTAGGGGGTGCGTCGAGGTTGTGTGAATCAGATCCGGCGTCCGCGCGAGCCAGACTCTCATCGTTTGCGCTAGCATGGCGCCGAAGAAGAAAGCTCCGGAGGTGACCGGCCCGTCAGCGTCGAACCCACCGCCCATGGAGCAGACGGGTGGTGGGGAGGACGTCGGCGGAGGAACGGGCACTGTCGAGCCAGTTCTTGCTCCCGCGGCGTCCGAGCTCGCCCCGCGCCCCGCTCAGGAGGCGCGAAACCAGCAGCGTCATGGTACCCATGGTACCATACGCTCGCTAGACCCGGACCACGCTGGTGGATCCCAGGGCGCTCAGGACCGGCATGTGATCCAGCGTACCGGGACGAGCGTCGCGCGGCTGCCTGGACCGGGAGCTGATCCTTCTAACGTGGTTAGGAGTTCGAGCACATCCCGCTCCTCGTGCCGCTCGCCGCCTCTGCCCGCCACCCCAGCGGAAGCTCTCGCGCGAGCTCAGCTGCTCCTAGACTACCCTCAAACGGCGGACAAGATCGACGGCTGGAGGGCAACCATCCAGAGCCTCATCGGTTTCGCCAACGGTGACACTCCGCGGCAGCACAGCGCGTCGCAGCCGCGGCCAGTCACCCAGGCGAGAACCGATGGCGCCAAGCATGGCGGGGGCGCGACCACCGTGCACTCCCCGCCCCAGAAGCCACGGTCGCTGACTCGCCGGGCTCACCTCGACGACGATTCTACCGCGTCGTCGAACCCGCGAACTCGCCGCGACCAACACCAAGTCCTTCACGAACGAAGGGAAGAGGACGCTCGAACCCGCATCGAGCGCAGAAGAGAGGCGCGGCGTCAATCAGGCCAGCGGGTTGGGCCCACTGGAGACATGCACGCGACGGGGGAACCAGGCGAACTGCTGTATTCGGTAGGTTGCCCTGCGTTCACCCGCGAGTTGCGGCAAGTCCAGTGGCCCAGCACAAAGAACTTCAAACCCGACGTGCCTGAGAAGTACGACGGCAAGTCGCATCCGTCTGAGTTCCTCAGCATCTACACCATTGCGGTGCAGGCTGCCGGGGGACGGGACGATAAGATCCTTGCCAACTACTTCCCGCTGGTACTCAAGCCCAACGTCAGATCCTGGCTCATGCACTTGCCGGACGGCTCCATCTCCTCCTGGCCAGATCTATGCCATCAGTTCGTGGGCGCCTTCACGGGCGGCCACAAACCCCATGGCCAGGCGAGCGACCTTCATCTGCTTGTTCAGAAGGAGGGGGAGCCTTTGCGCAAGTTCATCCAGAGGTTCAGCCGTGTGCACTACAACATCCCAGACGTCCACCCCGCCGCGGTGATCAGCGCGTTCCACCAGAACGTGCGTAACCGCAGGATGCGGGAGGAGATGGCGATGTGCAAAATCAAGGAGGTCAGCGAGCTTTACGCCCTGGCCGACAAGTGTGCACGCGCTAAGGAGGGGAGGCGGCTCCCCGGAGAAAGTGTTGGAGAAGGAGACTCCAACAGTGAAGGTACCGCCCCGGCAAGGAGAGGCCGGCGGCGGAACGACAAGAATAAGAAGAACCCAGAGGTACTGGTTGTCGAGAAGTCCGGCAGCGAGGGCTCCGCCAAGAAAGCCCAGGCGGGAGGCCCCGGCAAGGAGGTTGCCGGGTGCGCCAACTGCCGGGCGGTGGCGGCTGCCGATAAGCGGGACGGTACCGACAAGAAGTACTACAAGATCCACCGCACCAGGGGCCACGACCTCCAGAGTTGCAAGCAAGTCGAGCGACTCATCGACCTGCAAAAGGCCGAGTACGCACGACGCGACAAGGAGAGGGCCCAAGCAGGTGGCGGGGGATCCGGCACGAAGCGTCCCGGCCCGGGGGAGCGCCGCGGCAAGGACAAGCAGCGGCAAGCAGACAGACCTCCCCGGGGCCGCGACAAGAGCGAAGACGAAGACGACGACGAAGACATGGAAGACCCCGAGACCAGCGAGCAGGAGTTTCAGAAAGCCACTGAGGTCTTGTGTGTGGACGGCGGTGCCTCCCTGCACGCTTCCCACCACCAGCTTAAACGGTGGGTGCGGGAGGTCAATGCAGTGGAGCCACCCGTCGAGGCACGCAGACCCCTGAGATGGTCCAGCACGCCTATCATCTTCGACATTGAGGACCACCCTGATCGCACAACCGCGGTCGGGTGCTTGCCGATGTTGGTTTCCCCAACGATTCGCAACCTCAAGGTCACTAAGATGCTAGTTGACGGCGGGGCCGGCTTGAATCTGATCTCCTCTGCTGTTCTCTGGAGACTCCAAGTTCCCGACATCGAGCTCGAAGAAACCGGCACATTCCAAGGAATCAACCCGGGAAGGAGCAAGCCGAAGGGAAAGATCACGCTGCCGGTAACATTTGGACGCGAGCTGAATTTCAGAACTGAGAAGGTCACCTTTGACGTCGCCGACCTTCCGTTGCCTTACAACGGGATCCTCGGCCGACCAGCACTCGCCAAGTTCATGGCGGCCTCTCACTATGCGTATAACATGCTCAAGATGCCCGGCCCGATAAGCGTCATTTCTGTCCCCGGCGACAAGAAGGATGCCCTTATCTGCGCCGACCAATTATACCGGGACGCAACAGCGGCAACGGCCCGCGGTCCGCTCGCCGTTGGAGTTTCCGGGGGAAAGAAGAAGTCCGGCAAGTGCTCTGGCGCCCACTCCGGCAAGCGCGCCTCTTCGGAGTGCTGCGCTGCCGTCGAGGACGTGCCATCGAGCCCCGCCGGCAAGAAGACCAAGCCCGGCGAACGCTCTGGCGCCCACTCCGGCAAGCGCGTCTCTTCGGAGTGCTGCGCTGCCGTCGAGGACGTGCCATCGAGCCCCGCCGGCAAGAAGGCCAAGCCCGGCGAATGCTCTGGTGCCCACTCCGGCAAGCGCATCTCTTCGGAGTGCTGCTCTGCCGTCGAGGACGTGCCATCGAGCCCCGCCGGCAAGAAGGCCAAGCCCGGCGAATGCTCTGGTGCCCACTCCGGCAAGCGCGCCCGCTTCGGAGTGCTGCGCTGCCGTCGAGGACGTGCCATCGAGCCCCGCCGGCGAACACGAGAAAACGACGGCTGCTCCACCCGCGACCAAGAAGGTGCCCGCCAAGGAGGACGGCACTGGTGGTACCTTCACCATCAGTGCCACTCTCGGCCCCAAATAGGAAGGCACGCTCGTTGCTTTCCTGCGGGCGAATGTCGATGTGTTTTCCTGGCAACCATCTGACATCCCCGGCGTTCCCAGGGAAGTGATTGAGCACCACCTTGCCGTCTGTCCTCATGCGCGGCCCGTCAAGCAAAAGGTCAGGAAACAAGCGGTGGAGCGCCAAGAGTTTATCGCGGAGGAAATCAAGAAGTTGGAAGCGGCAGGCCTCGTCAGAGGCGTGCTCCATCCGACGTGGTTGGCCAATCCTGTCGTCGTGCGCAAGGCAAACGGGAAGTGGAGGCTTTGCATCGATTTCACCGATGTCAACAGAGCTTGCCCTAAAGATCCATTTCCCTTGCCGCGCATCGACCAGATTGTTGACTCCACGGCCGGATGCGACCTGCTTTCATTCCTTGACGCCTACTCCGGGTACCACCAGGTCTTCATGGCCGAAGAAGACGAAGAGAAGACTGCGTTCATCACTCCGTGCGGCACGTACTGTTTTGTGCGGATGCCTTTTGGACTGAAGAACGCGGGCTCGACATTTGCGAGGGTTGTCCACACTGCTTTTGAGCCACAGATCCACAGAAATGTGGAGGCCTACATGGACGACATTGTGGTCAAGAGCAGAAACAAGGCAACCTTGGTACAAGACTTGGAAGAGACCTTTGCAAACTTGCGCAAGATCAGCCTCAAGCTCAACCCCGAGAAGTGCGTGTTCGGAGTTCCCTCCGGCAAGCTTCTCGGGTTCTTCGTGTCTCAGCGTGGGATCGAAGCCAACCCCGACAAGATCAAGGCCATCGAGCAGATTGAAGCACCAACGCGTGTCAAGGACGTGCGAAGACTTGCCGGCTGCATGGCGGCTCTCAGCAGATTTATTTCCAGGTCCGCGGAACGCGCCCTGCCGTTTTTCAAAATCTTGAAAAGGGCAGGTCCAGTAAAATGGACTCCGGAAGCGGAGGCTGCGCTGCAAGACTTGAAGAAATACCTGTCCTCCGCCCCTATACTTGTCGCGCCTAGACCACAAGAGAAGTTGCTGCTCTACCTAGCGGCAACCAATCAAGTGGCTAGTGCTGCGTTAGTTGCGGAGAGGGAAGCTGATGCCGAGCCAGCAGCCACGGCAAGCGCGTCCGACGGCAAGCAGGGGGCTTCCCCGACAAGCTCTGGCCCCGGCAAAGGCGGATCCGCGCAAGCGCAAGGGGAAGTGCAGAGGAAGAGGATGGTGCAGCGCCCAGTTTACTTCGTCAGTTCCCTCTTACAGGGGGCTAGGTCGAGGTACTCCGGTGTGCAGAAATTGCTCTTCGGCCTCCTCATGGCCTCGAGGAAGCTGCGCCATTACTTCCAAGCACACGAGATCACCGTGGTCACTCGCTTTCCGCTTAAGAGGATATTGCAGAATGCCGAAGCAACAGGCAGGATTGTCGAGTGGGCACTAGAGCTGTCAAGCTTTGGCCTCAAATTCGAGAGCACATCGACCATCCAGAGCAGATCATTGGCAGAGTTCATAGCAGAGTGGACGCCGACACCGGACGAAGAAATTCCCGAGACGAGCATCCCCGGCAAGGAAGCAACCAAAGAGTGGTTGATGTACTTTGATGGTGCCTTTTCGCTGGAAGGCGCCGATGCTGGCGTGCTGCTCATCGCGCCCACCAGAGAGCACCTCAAGTACGTCGTCCAGATGCACTTTCCCAAGGAGCAAGCAACCAACAATACGGCAGAGTATGAAGGTTTGCTCGCCGGTCTCAGGATCGCGGCGGAACTTGGGATCAAGAAGCTCATTGTCAGGGGTGACTCGCAGCTCGTCGTCCGCCAAGTGAACAAGGATTACCAGTGCCCGTTGATGGAAGCTTACGTTGATGGAGTGAGGAAGCTGGAAGAGCGCTTTGACGGCCTGCAAATGGAATACGTTCCAAGAGCAGAGAACGACATCGCCGATGGCCTGTCCAAATGCGCCGCACTAAAGCTACCTGTGGAACCAGGGACTTTTGTGCTCAAGCTGACTCAACCATCCGTGACACCATCGACTGGGCCAAGCAAGAAGAGGAAATCGGTCTCCAGCGACTACCTTCCGGCAGAGCTTCCTGAAGCCGCCGCTAAGGGAGTCCCCGGGATCGACGCCAAGAGTGCTGAGGAGCTGCCCGCTCCGGCAAGCCCCAGGGTTTGTCCCGACGAAGCAGGCGCTCCCGGCAAGCCACGCCCCGGCAAGCCTGCCGGGGAACGTCAAGCTCCGGCTGAGCCCCAAGACCTCGCCGTGGAAGCTGATGTTCCCGCAGCCGCCGACATGCCTCTAGTCCTCGTCGTCGAGCCACAGGCTCCGACTTGGGCACAGCAGATCGTCCATTTCCTCCAGACAGGAGAGCTTCCCAAAGAACAAGAAGAACCTGAAAGAGTAGCCCGGCAGTCCAGTATGTACTAGTTCGTCGACAGCGCACTGTACATAAGAGGACGCAATGGGGTGAAATTGAAGTGCATCCACCGGGAAGACGGACAGAAGCTATTGGCGGAGATACACGGAGGCATATGTGGGCACCACATTGGCGCCAGAGCACTTGCCGGAAAGGCGTTCCGGCAGGGCTTCTTCTGGCCCACAGCCCTCCAGGATGCAACTGCACAAGTAACCAAGTGTGAAGCGTGCCAGTTCCATTCCAAGAAGATACACCAGCCAGCTCAAGCTCTCCAAATGATCCCTTTATCCTGGCCCTTCTCGGTCTAGGGGCTTGATATCCTCGGGCCCTTCCCCCGATCCGTCAGGGGCTTTGAGTACTTGTTCGTTGCCATCGACAAGTTCACAAAGTGGCCAGAAGTGGAACCAGTGAGGAAGGTGACCGCCCAGTCCGCGATCAAATTCTTCAGGTCGATTGTTTGCCGCTTCGGGATCCCCAACAGGATCATCACCGACAACGGTACGCAGTTCACAAGCCACGCCTTCATGCAGTACACCCAAGATCTTGGCACCAAGGTCTGCTTCGCTTCTGTTGCTCATCCCTGGAGCAACGGTCAAGCGGAAAGGGCCAATGCCGAGGTACTGCGCGGGCTCAAGACCAGAAGTTTTGACAAGCTGCTCAAGCGCGGACGGAACTGGATCGAGGAGCTGCCGGCGGTTCTTTGGTCGGTCAGAACGATGCCAAATCGAGCCACCGGCCAGACACCATTTGCTCTAATCTGTGGAGCAGAAGCAGTTACCCCCACGGAACTCGTATACGGGTCACCTCGAGTGCTCGCTTATGATGAGCTTGAGCAAGAGCGGTCGCGTGAAGATGACGCACTGCTCCTCGAGGAAGATCGTCTCCAGGCCGCTGTGCGATCTGCTCGCTACCAGCAAGCTCTGCGTCGCTATCATAGCCGCAAAGTTAAGGCCAGGAGCCTCGAGGAAGGCGACCTTGTTCTTCGGCGCGTTCAGTCGGCCAAGATACACAACAAGTTGACGCCGAAGTGGGAATGCCCTTACCGGGTGAAACGAGTCACGAGACCCGGCGCCGTCCGCCTCGAGACCGAAGATGGTACTCCGGTGAGCAATTCCTGGAACATTGAGCATCTTCGCAAGTTTTACCCGTAAGGCGCGGTTGTCGGACCCCGTCCGGCAACCAACTCTTTGTACAAAAGTCTTGCCGCAGACGCATGTAATCCTTTGTACAAAGCCAGGCGCAGACCCTGGCCGCAATTACGCGCTGCCCCCCCCCAAGTTTTAGCATGCATGCTGAGTCGAGTCTCGTCCTTGGTTAGGGTTGATAGTGCCTAACAGTCGCTAACCCCTAACTTAGAGGTCGAGTCCGCATCTTTTTCCCGTCCTTTCCCTTTGGCTCGCGGGAACTGCCTACCCTTGCCGAGCCGCTCAAGGACGAAGAAAGGGAGAAGGACGAGCCAGCACCCGCCTCCTGACAAGCCAGAGTCGCCGGGGGCTGCAACCTCAGATAAGTCTTTACATCCCTTATCATGCATTCTCTCGTGAGCTGCGGAATGTGAAAACCTTGCTTCCTCCTAAAAAGCTGCCGTGCTCTCTTAAGCGGCAAACCCCGGAGCGCGTTCCCGTGGCCCGCTTCGGATAGTAGCCGTGGCGGCAAGGGGAGGAAGCGAGGGGCCAGAACCCGCCTTCTCCCTGCCTCCGCCTAGAGCGGGAGAAGGGCCAAGGGGCGCGGGGGACGGCAGGGTCCGTTGCCGGGCGGGGAAGTGTCTATCTTAACGGTGCAAAGGGTCCGCCCCTTGCCGCGGGATGTACCCGCGAGACGAATGATCCGGAAAACAACCCCTTTTCATTAAAAACATTCTCAGGTACAGTTCAGAGAGAATGAAAAACATGAAAGATGGGATTACAAGATTTTAATGCAACTAAGGCCCGAGGGCTTACAATATAAAAAGAGATAAGGTGCCCGTAATCCCTTTCTTGTCTCTCTCCTCAGGAGGTACGGCAAGGAGGCGAGAAGGGCAAAAGGGGCGCCTAGACGAGCTACGGGTGGCAGAAGACGCCAAGAAAGCGTCCGAGGCCCCACCCCGGAGCTCTGGAGGCCGGAAGAAGACGGCGACGCCGGAAGCGGAGCTCGAGAAGGAGGCGGCGAGATGTCAACACGCTGTCGAGGGCATCTAGCCCTCGTACTCCGAGTTGACGGCCTTGCCGCCAGCCTCTTCCGCAGCCTCGCCACTCCGGCCGAGAAGACGAAGCCCCGGCAAGAGGAGCTTGCCGGGCCGGAGAGAAGACCCCAGCGGTTGTCGCCGCGAGCAGGGGTGGTGACGGCATCTGGGGCGAGGTTGGAAGACGAGGCAGCGGCCTTGCCGCCCGTCCTCTTCCTCTTCCGCATCCTCCCTACGCCAGCCGCCCAAGGAGACGACCCCGGGGAGTTCACGGCGCCAGCGACGCGGACGATGGGGGTCGCCGGTGCCACGCGGAGCTGCGACTAGCGCCTAGTCGTGCCCGTCACCCCGGCGACCGCCCGCCCTCATCGTCGCTGTCGCTCCCCTCCTCGTCACTCTCGCTCGAGGAGGAGCCTTCGCTGTCGGAGGAGCTATCCACGCAGCACCAGGCCCGGGTGCCGAGGTCCCCGAAGACCTTGACGGAGAGCAGATCGCCCTCCATCAGCTTGAAATGGAGGGTGAACCCCGCCGTCAAGCTGTGGATCCGGGCGAACGACTTCCACCCTCGGCCCAGACACATCATGCCGGGGGCTCGGGATTCGACGTGGACTCTCGTACCACTGATCCCGCAGCCCCTCATGCGCAGCCTCAGCGTCTCGTGTTGTTCCGCCTCCAAGACGTCCGCGAAGGGGGCCGGGAGGCGGAGGCGACGGCGAGGCGCCCGGCACAGCCTGATGATGAACTCGCAGGGGTCATCCCCGAGATGAACCGCCGGGGGAAACGGAGCCGCCGGCGGAGGCGAGGCCGGCGCGCCGTCCTGCCCGCCTCGAGCGCCTTGGCCCCGTCCACGGCCTCATCCGCGACCTCGCCCCCTCCCCCTTCCCCTTACGGTTGGCTCCGCCGCCGCGGGTGCAAGGGGAGGAGGGGCTCGCTGCGTGGCGGCAACCCTTGCCGCCACCGAAGAAGGACCAGGGTTCCCTTCCTCCATGACAGCTGGGGAGAGGGGACCAGGGATCTAAGAGAAGGAAGAAGGAAGGAGTGCGGACCCTCGTCATCCCCTTCCGCTCCTTATAAAGGGGCGGAGTGGGGGCTCGGCCGCCCCGCCCAACCAATCAAAGCAGAGGAAGGGCAGGCGACGGGGACGACCCTCTACTTCGACCCGCGTCGGCCCGGCTTCCTGCCTCCACCACCGCGACCCCAAGCGCATGGAGGACGCGTGGCGGGCGCGCAGGGCCGAGGCGACTGATGAGGCGACCTCTCTCCCCCCCCCCCCACTCGAAAGTGGGGGCGGACGTTTCGCTTCTCCAAATAAAAGAGATCGTGCCCGACGTGACACATGCCTGCGGGCCTCAAGCCCCGCGCACGCCACCCACGTCACGCACGCCACGCATGCCTCGCCCCCCCACGACGCCGCGATAAGCGCGCGCCACTTGGGGAGGGCGCGACGAGCACGGAGTTAAGGAGCAGCGCAACCCAGGCCACGCGTGCCCATGCATTGTTAGGGCCTGGCCCAACAACGCTCGGCACCGTGTATGGCCCAGACCCGGGGGCTCCTGTCGGTGTACTAAAGTAGGGGTACCTTAGTACCCCGAACTTGTGCACGGGCAGTAGTAGCCTCCCGCGGCAAGGCCTGCCAGGGGAGCGACAAGAGTCTCCACGGCCCTTTCCGGGCCGGACGAAGGCCAAGTGATCGAGCCTAGAAGACCAAGCCCCGGCAAGAGGAGCTTGCCGGGTCGAGAAGGCAAGGTCCGGCAAGAGGAGCTTGCCGGGTCGAGAAGGCATGGTCCGGCAAGAGGAGCTTGCCGGGCCAAGGCGACAAGACCCCGGCAAGAGGAGCTTGCTGGGACGACTAAGCCGAAGCACCAAGGCCCCGGCGGGAGGAGCTCGCCGGGACGGCCAAGCCAAGGCACCCCAAGAGAAGCCCGCCGCGGCGCGCCGCGCGCCCCGGCAAGGCCTGGCGAGCGGCAAGCTCCCAGGTGCGGCAAGGCAACTACCGCGGCAAGCCACTTGCCGCGGCAAACCACCACATCAGGCCCGCGCTCCGGCTCACCTGCCCACGCGTCGCTCTGGGGCTTCCCCGGAGACACGTGGCGGGGCGCCGCGCAACCTGAGACGCGCGGTGGCATGCGACATTGGCAGAGTCGCCCCCGTGGCGAGCGGAGGCTCTCCTAACGGTCCGCCTCGGCACTGTTCAGGCGATCCAGACGGGCATTTAATGCCTTTGTCCCCCGCCGTCAGAGTTAGGTGCGATAGCACTGTGCGGCCACTATTCACACAATCCCTTGCCATTTTTACCCTCACCTGCGTCGCTCCCTGTGGGAAACCCCTTGGCATATAAAAGGAGGCTCATGCGCACGTAGAGAGGGGAGAAGGGACGGGGGAGAAGGGACCGGATGGGACCCGATCGGACCCAATAGGCCCTCGCCTACGTCCAGCTCCAACTTACTGTAGCTTCTTGCGCTCCAGAGCAAGAACCCGAATCAACCAGACATGCAGCAGTAGGGTTTTACGCATCCATGCGGCCCAAAGCTGGGTAAAATCGTTGTGTGTGTGTGTGTCGCCTCGATCTGCTCTTTGTGCATCCTCCGCCCCCGCCGAACCGACAAGGGGCTCCGTCCCCATAGGTGCTCGTGGAGGCCGATATCCCCCGACAGTATCCTTCTTCAACAACTCCGTCATAGGCTTCGCAATTTTTGAGAAATTCTCAATGAATCTCCGGTAGTATCCTGCAAGTCCAAGAAAACTCCGGATCTCTCCAACTGTTGTTGGTGCTTCCCAATTTGTCACAGTGACAACCTTGGTGGGATCTACTGTTATACCTTCTCCGGATATAACGTGTCCGAGGAATCCAACTTCCTTCAACCAAAACTCACATTTGCTGAACTTGGCATATAACTGATGTTCTTTGAGCTTCTCAAGTACCAAACGCAAATGCTCCTTATGCTCCTCTTCATTCTTTGAGTAGACCAAAATATCATCAATGAACACCACGACGAACTTATTCAAAAACTCCATAAACACCTTGTTCATCATGTTCATGAAATATGCAGGTGCATTAGTCAGACCAAATGACATAACGGTATACTTGTACAGCCCATACCTGGTGGTAAAAGCCGTCTTAGGTATATCCTGCTCTCAAATCTTCAACTGATGGTATCCTGATCGTAGATCGATCTTGGAAAATACCTTAGCTCCTTACAATTGATCAAACAGATCATTGATCATCGGCAGTGGGTACTTGTTCTTGATTGTTACTTCATTCAATCCTCGATAATCAACAACCATCCTTAACGATCCATCCTTCTTCTCCACTAGAAGTACTAGCGATCCCCAAGGCAAAGAACTTGGGCGAATATAACCTTTATCCAGTAACTATTTAATCTGCTTCTTAATCTCCTCCAAATCTTTTGCGGGCATCCTGTATGGTCTCTTAGATATTGGCCCTGTGCCTGGCAAAAGCTCAATCAAAAACTCAATATCTCTATCTAGTGGCATGCCTGGCAACTCCTCTGGAAATACGTCAGGGAAATCCTTCACCACTGGTACTTCCTCCTGCATAACTCCTGATAAGGAATTTACTTGAGTCCTCTTCGGCACATGCCAGGATACATACTTGATCCTTCTTCCTTCTGGCATCGTAAGCAAAATTGACTTACTAGCGCATTCAATGTTCCCTCCATACTTCCATAACCAATCCATGCCTAATATCACATCCAATCCTTGAGATTACAATACTATTAGGTCTGAGGGAAATACATAGTTACCAACTGCCGGGGAAAAGCTGGCTCCACGAGCACCTATGGGGACTGAGCCCCTTTCGGTTCGGTGGGGGGCGGAGGTCGCACGAAGAGCAGATCGAGGCGGGGCACGCGAGCGGTTTTTACCCAGCTTCGGAGCTCTCCGGGGAGATAATACTCCTACTACTGCTTTGTGGTTTGTATTGAGTTCTTGCTCGGGAGCGCTGAGTGCTACAGTACACTCAGGAAGCTAACGAGACCGAGCGTTTCTCTGTTCGTCCTCTCTTCCATGTTGTGCATGGGCCTCCTTTTATATGCTCAAGGGGTCTCCAACAGGTGGCAACGTGGGCAAGGGCAAAAATGGAAAGGTGTTGCGGTAGGTACAGCTACCTACACAGTGTATCATACCTAACCCTGACGGCAGGGGACAAGGGCATTAAATGCCTATCTACGTCGCCCAAACAGTGCAGAAAAGGGACCGTTTGGGACGCCACCGTTTGCCACGATGGCGATCTTGTCAGCGCTGTTTGCCACGGTGCACCCCTGGCTGCACAACCTCCCGCCACGTGCGCCTAGAAGGGTCCCAGAGCGACACGTTGATGGATGTGCTGGAGCGCGGGTACAGAGTGGTTGCTTGCCGCGGCAAGCACCTTGCCGTTGTCGTTGTCTTGTCGCGTCCGGAAGCTTGTCGCTCGCCGGGTCCAGCCAGGAAGCGTGGCGCGTCGCGGCAAGTTCCTTGAGATGCCTTGGTTGGCCTTTCCGGCAAGCTCATCTTGCCGGGGCTTGGTGCCTTGAGTGACCTTCCCGGCAAGCTCCTCTTGCCAGGGCCTTGTCTCCTTGGCTTAAATACTTCGTTCTTGAATGGCTCGAAAGGAACCAAGTAGGTCCTTGGCGGTAACCTGGAAGGCCTTGCCGTGGGACGCTGCGACTGCTTGTGCACAAGTTCGGGATACTAGGGTACCCCTAGTCTAGTACACCGACAGGAGCCCCCGGGCCTGGGCCATACACGGTGCCGAGCGCTGTTGGGCCATGCCCAAAACAGGGCACGGGTACGCGTGGCCAGGATCACGTCGCATCTGACTTCGTATCCACCGCGCCCTCCCCGAACGGCACGCGTCAATCGCGGCATCATGGGAGTAATCGCGGGTGGCTTCTTTCTTTGACAGGGCGAAACGCCCGACCCCTCCCTCATGAGGCGTGGAGGCGTGGTCTTCGAGGCGTCCACTCCCCACGATCACGGGGTGGGGAGGGGTCGCCTCATCCGTCGCCTCAGTTCTGCACGGCTGCCACGCGGCTTCCATGCGCTTGGGGTGGCGAACGGTGGAGGCGGGAATCTGGGCCGTCGTGGGTCGATGCAGCGGGTCGGTCCCAGTTCCCTGCTCCTGCTGTGTCCTGATTAGCTGAGCGGGGCGGCCGAGCCCCCACCCCGTTCCTTTATAAGGGGGGGGACGGAGGCCCGTATTCTTTCATCTCCTCTTCCTTCTCTTCTGCTCCCTTCTCTCTCCTTCGCCATGGAGAAAGGGAACCCTGGTCCTTCAACGGTGGCGGCGAGGGTCGCCGCTAGACAGCGCGTCCCTCTCTCTCCCGCACCTGCGGCGGCGGAGCCAGCCGCAAGGGGAAGAGGGAGGGGACAAGGCCGTGGGCGTGGTCGAGGGCGAGTCCGAGTCGCTCGGGGAAGAGGTGGACGGGGCGGCTCGCCGGCCTCGCCTCCGCCAGCGGCTCCTCTTCCCGTGGTGGTCCATATTGGGGACGACCCTTGCGAGTTCTTCGTGAGGCTGCGTCGGCCGCCTCGTCGTCGCCTTCGTCTCCTGACTCCATTTGCGAGCGCGATGGAGTTGGATCCGCCCGAGACACTGAGGCTGCATATGAGGGGCTGCGGAATCAGCGGTACGCGAGTCCGTGTTGACTTCCCGGCCCCTAATGTGATGTATCTTGGTCGAGGGTGGAAGACGTTCGCCCGTATACACAGCCTGACGGAGGGGCTCACCCTCCATTTTAAGCTGATGGAGGGCGGTCTCCTCTCCGTCAAGGTCTTCGGGTGCTTCGGGACTCGAGCAAGGTGCTGCATTGACAGCTCCTCCGACAGCAAAGACTCCTCCTCGGGCGGGAGCGACGAGGAGGGCAGCGACGACGAGGGTAGCAGGCGGCGGGATGACGGGTCCGACTAGGTGTCGGGCGCCGCCCCGTGTGGCACCGGCGACCCCATCATCCGCGTCGCCGGCTCCTGGAGCTTCTCGGGGCTGTCTCCTTGGGCGGCTGGCGTAGGGAGGCGGCGGAAGAGAAAGAGGGTGGGCGGCAAGGCCGTCAACTCGGAGTACGAGGTCGTGACGCCCTCGACAGCGTGCTGACGTCCTGCCGCCTCGTCTTCGAGCCCTGCTTCCGTCGCCGCCATCACCATCCAGCCTTTGGACGTCCACCGAGATGTTCTCTTGGTGTCTTCTGCCACCCGTAGCTCACCTAGGCGCCCCTTTTGCCCTTCTCGCCTCCTTGATCTACCTCCTGAAGAGAGGGACAAGAAAGGGATTACGGGCACCTTATCTCTTCTTAATTTGTAAGCCCTCGGGCCTTAGCTGCATTTAAATCTTGTAATCCCATCATTCATGTTCTTCATTCTCTATGGATTGTACCTGAGTGGAATGCTGCTTTTTTTATGAAAAGGGGATGCTTGCCGGGTCACTTGTCTCGTGGGTGGAACCCACGTCAAGGAGCAAATCCTTAATATCTTTAAGATAGACACTTTTTTCCCGGCAGCAGGCCCTGCCGTCTTCCCACGTCGCTCGACCTTTCTCACGCTTTTGGCAGAGGCAGGGAGGAGGCGGGTTCAGGCTCCTCATTTCGTCCCTTTGCTGCCGCGACTACGACCAAACCTGGCCCCGGGAACGAGCCCTAGGGCCTAGAGTTAAGGGAGCACGGTAGCTTTTAGGAAGAAACGAGGTTTCGCATACCTCAGTCCATAAGAGGATGCATGATAAGGGATGAAAAACTTATCTGAGATCGCAGCCCCCGGCAACTCTGGTTTGCCGTGGATTAATCTTTGTACTTGCAGCCCCCGGCAACACTGGCTTGCCGGGGTCTTGCAGCCCCCGGCAACACTGGCTCGCCGAGGTCCAAATGTTGGTCCGTCCTTCTTCTCCTTTTCGTCCTCGAGTGGTCCGGTCAGGATACGCGAGCCCTGCGAACCAAGGGAAACGAAAGAACAGCAAAGGGACGCACACTCAACCTCTAAGTTAGGGGTTAGCCAGAACTAAGCACTATCAACCCTAACCAAGGACGAGACTCGACTCAGCATGCATGCTAAAACTTAGGGCGCCAGCGCTTCATCTTCGCTCAGGGTCTGCGCCTGGCTTTGTACAAAGGATTACATGCAACAGCGACAAGACTTGTACAAAAAGGTGGTTGCCAGACAGGGTCCGACAACCGCGCCTTACGGGTAAAACTTACGAAGATGCTCGATGTTCCAGAAGTTGCTCACCGGAACGCCATCTTCGGTCTCAAGGCGGACAACGCCAGGCCTAGTGACTCGTTTCACCCGATAAGGGCCTTCCCACTTCGGCGTCAACTTGTTGGAATTCTTGGCGGAATGAACGTGCCGAAGAACAAGGTCGCCTTCCTCGAGACTTCTGGCGTTAACTTTGTGGCTATGGTAGCGGCGCAAAGCTTGCTGGTAGCGAGCAGCTCGCACAGCAGCCTGAAGACGGTCTTCCTCAAGGAGCAGCGCGTCATCTTCCCGCAGCTGCTCTTGCTCGAGCTCATCATAAGCGAGCACTCGAGGTGACCCGTATACGAGTTCCATGGGGATAACTGCCTCTGCTCCATAGACTAGAGCGAAAGGTGTCTGGCCAATGGCTTGATTTGGCGTCGTCCTGATCGACCAAAGAACCACCGGCAGCTCATCAATCCAGTTTCTTCCGCACTTGTGCATCCTATCGAAAGTCCTGGTCTTGAGTCCACGCAGCACTTCAGCATTTGCCCTCTCCGCTTGACCGTTGCTCCTGGGGTAAGCAACAGAAGCGAAGCAGACCTTGGCGCCAAGGTCTTGGACGTACTGCATGAAGGTGCGACTCGTGAATTGCGTCCCGTTGTCGGTGATGATCCTTTTAGGGACCCCGAAGCGGCAAACAATCGACCTGAAGAACTTGACTGCTGACTGTGCTGTCACCTTCCTCACTGCTTCCACTTCCGGCCACTTTGTGAACTTGTCAATTGCAACGTACAAGAACTCAAAGCCCCCGACTGCTCGGGAGAAGGGGCCGAGGATGTCGAGCCCCCAGACCAAAAATGGCCAGGATAAAGGGATCGTCTGGAGAGCTTGAGCTGGCTGGTGTATCTGCTTGGAATGGAACTGGCACGCTTCACACTTGGTTACTTGTGCAGTTGCATCCTGGAGGGCTGTCGGCCAAAAGAAACCTTGCCGGAACGCTTTGCCGGCAAGTGCTTCTGGCGCCAATGTGGTGACCACATATGCCTCCATGTATCTCCGCCAACAGCTTCTGTCCATCTTCCTGTTGAATACACTTCAATTTCACACCGTTGAGTCTTCTTCTGTACAGTTCGTTGTCGACGAACTGTTACATACTAGACTGCCGGGCTACTCTTTCCGCTTCTTCTTGCACTTCGGGAAGTTCTCCTGTCTAAAGGAAACGGACGATCTGTTGTACCCATGCTGGAGCTTGTGGCTTGACAACAAGGACTAAAGGCATATCTGCTGCTGCGGGAACATCCGCTTCTACGGTGAGAACCTGCTGCTCAGCCGGAGCTTGACGTTCCCCGGCAAGCTTGCCGGAGCAAAACCTGTCGGGAGCGTCTGCTTCAACGAAACAAATCCTGGGACTTGTCGGAGCAGACTGCTCCACAACACTCTTGGTGTTGATCTTGGGGACCTTTTTGGCGGCGGCTTCGGGAAGCTCTGCCGGAAAATAGTCACCAGAAATCAACTTCCTCTTCTTGCACTGTCCAGGTGATGGCGTAACACACGGTTGAGTCAGCTTGAGCAGAAAGATCCCTGGTTCCACAGGTAACTTAAATGCTGCACACTTTGACAGGCCGTCGGCGTTGTCGTTCTGAGCTCTTGGAACATGTTCCATCTGTAGGCCGACAAAGCGTTCTTCTAGCTTCCTCACCTCATCAACATAAGCTTCCATCAACGGACTCTGATAATTCTTGTTCACTTGGCGGACGACAAGCTGCGAGTCACCCCTGACAATGAGCTTCTTGATCCTAAGGTCTGCCGCGATCCTGAGGCCGGCAAGCAATCCTTCATATTCTGCGGTATTATTTGTTACTTGCTCCTTGGGAAAGTGCATCTGGACTACGTACTTGAGGTGCTCTCCGGTGGGTGCGACAAGCAGCACGCCAGCACCGGCGCCTTGCAAAGAGAAGGCACCATCAAAGTACATCAGCCACTCTTTGCTTGCTTCTTCGACAGGGATGCTCGTCTCTGGAATTTCTTCATCTGGTGTTGGTGTCCACTCTGCTATGAATTCTGCCAATGCTCTGCTTTGGATAGTTGAAGTGCTCTCAAACTTGAGGCCAAAGCTTGACAGTTCTAGTGCCCACTCAACAATCCTGCCTGTTGCTTCTGGATTCTGTAGTATCCTCTTCAACGGAAAGCGAGTGACAACTGTGATCTCATGTGCTTGGAAGTAATGGCGCAGCTTTCCTGAGGCCATGAGAAGGCCGAAAAGCAATTTCTGCACACCAGAGTACCTTGACCTAGCCCCCTGCAGAAGGTTTACTGACAAAGTAGACTGGGCGCTGCACCATTTTCTTCTGTATCTCTTCGGGCGCTTTCGCAGATCCATCTTTGCCGGGAACAGAGCTTGTCGGGGAAGCCCCCTGCTTGTCACTGGATGCGCTTGCTGTGGTTGCTGGCTCATCATCTGCCTCCCTCTCCGCTACTAACGCAGCACTAACCACTTGATTGGTTGCCGCCAGATATAGCAGCAACTTCTCTTGTGGCTTAGGTGCGACAAGTATTGGAGTGGAGGACAGGTATCTCTTCAAGTCCTGCAGCGCATCCTCCGCTTCCGGAGTCCATTTCATTGGACCTGTCTTTTTCAAAATTTTGAAAAACGGCAGGGCGCGCTCAGCTGACTTAGAGATAAACCTTCTGAGAGCCGCCACGCAGCCGGCAAGTCTTCGTACATCCTTGACGCGCTTCGGTGCTTCAATCTACTCAATGGCCTTGATCTTGTCGGGATTGGCTTCAATCCCCCGCTGAGACACGAAGAACCCGAGAAGCTTGCCGGAAGGGACTCCAAACACGCACTTCTCGGGGTTGAGCTTGAGGCTGATCTTGCGCAGATTTGCAAAAGTCTCTTCTAAATCTTGGATCAGGGTTGCTTTGTCCCTGCTCTTGACCACTATATCATCCATGTAGGCTTCCACATTTCTGTGTACTTGTGGCTCAAAAGCAGTGTGGACTACCCTTGCAAATGTTGAACCAGCATTCTTCAAACCGAAAGGCATCCGTACGAAACAGTACGTGCCACATGGAGTGATGAACGCGGTTTTCTCCTCATCCTCTTCTGCCATGAAGATCTGGTGATATCTTGAGTATGCGTCAAGAAACAAAAGTAAGTCACATCCGGCCGTGGAGTCAACAATCTGGTCAATGCGCGGCAAGGGAAATGGGTCTTTGGGACAAGCTTTATTGACATCGGTGAAGTCGATACAAAGCCTCCATTTCCCATTCGCCTTGCGCACGACTACAGGATTGGCCAACCACGTGGGATGGAGCACTCCTCTGACAAGGCCTGCTGCTTCCAACTTCTTGATCTCTTCCGCGATGAACTCTTGGCGCTCCACTGCTTGCTTCCTGACTTTCTGCTTAACGGGTCGCGCATGAGGACAGACGGCAAGGTGGTGCTCAATTACTTTCCTGGGAACACCGGGGATGTCTGACGGTTGCCATGCAAACACATCGATGTTCGCCCGCAGGAAAGCAACGAGCGCGCTTTCCTATTTAGGGTCGAGAGTGGCACTGATGGTGAAGGTACCACCAGTGCCGTCCTCCTTGGCGGACACCTTCTTGGTCGCTGGCGGAGCTGCCATCGTCTTCTTACACTTGCCGGTGGAGCTCGATGGTGCGTCCTCGACGGTAGCGCAGCACTCCGAAGAGGTGCGCTTGCCGGAGTGGGCATCAGAGCTCTTGCCGGACTTGGTCTTCTTCTTCCCCCCGGGAGCTTCAGCGGCAAGTGTCTCGTGATCTGTTGCGGCTGCTGCTTCCCGGTAGATCTTGTCGGCACAGATAAGAGCATCTTTCTTGTCGCCAGGGACAGTGATGACACTTATCGGGCCTGGCATCTTCAGCATATTGTACGCGTAGTGAGAGGCCGCCATGAACTTGGCGAGCGCTGGGCGGCCGAGAATTCCGTTGTAAGGCAATGGAAAATCGGCAACGTCAAAAGTGATCCTCTCAGTCCTGAAGTTCAACTCGCTGCCAAATGTCACCGGCAGCGTGATCTTCCCCTTCGGCTTGCTCCTTCCCGGGTTGATTCCTTGGAATGTGCCAGTCTCTTCGAGCTCGCTGTCAGGGACTTGGAGTTTTCGGAGCACAGCTGAGGAGATCAGGTTCAAGCCGGCCCCGCCGTCAACTAGCATCTTAGTGACCTTGAGGTTGCGGATAGTTGGTGAGACCAACATCGACAAACACCCGACAACAGTTGTGCGATCAGGGTGGTCCTCAATATCAAAGATGATAGGCGTGCTGGACCATTTCAGAAGCTTGCGTGACTCGACGGGTGGTTCTGCCGCATTGACTTCCTGCACCCACTGCTTGAGTTGACGGTGCGAAGTATGCAGAGAAGCACCGCCGTCAACGCACAAGACCTCTGTGGCTTTCCGGAACTCCTGCTCGCTGGTCTCGGCATCATCCATGTCTTCATCGTCGTCGTCATCTTCATCCTTGTCGCGGCCGCGGGGAGGTCTGTCGCCTTGCCAATGCTTGGCGTTGCCGCGGCGTCCTCCCCGGCCGGTGCGCTTCGTACCGAATCCTCTAGCACCTCCTTGGGCTTTCTCCTTGTCGCGTCGCTCGTATTCGGCCTTTTGCAGCTCGACAAGCTGCTCGACCTTCTTGCAGCTCTGGAGGTCATGGCCGTTGGTGCGGTGGATCTTGCAGTACTGTTTGTTGGTGCCATCCTGCTTGTCGGCGGCCGCCACAGCCTGGCAGTTGGCGCACGCGGCAACCTCCTTGCCGGAGCTATCAGTCTTGGCTGTCTTGGCGCCACCTTCGTTGCTGGACTGCTCAACAACTAGCACATCTTTGCATTTCCTCTTCCTGTTGTTCCGCCGCCGGTTTTTGTTTGCCGGGGCAGCATCATCGCTGTAAGATCCTCCTGTTCCTGTATTCTCTCCGGGGAGTTTCCTCCCTTCCTCAGCACGTGCACATCTGTCGGCCAGGCCATACAGCTCACTGACATCTCTGATCTTGCACATCGCCATCTCCTCCCGCATCCTGCGGTTACGCATGTTCTGGTGGAACGCACTGATGACCGCGGCAGGGTGGACGTCTGGGATGTTGCGTTGCACTTGGCTGAATCTCTGGATGTACTTGCGCAAGGGCTCTCCTTCCTTCTGGGAAAGCAGATGAAGATCACTCTCCTCGCCATGAGGTTTGTGGCCGCCTGTAAAGGCGCCGACAAACTGATGGCACAGGTCTGCCCAGGAAGATATGGAGTTTTCTGGCAAGTGCATGAGCCAGGACCTGACGTTGGGCTTGAGCACCAGCGGGAAGTAGTTGGCAAGGATCTTGTCGTCGCGCCCCCCAGCAGCTTGCACCACGATGGTGTATATGCTGAGGAACTCCGACGGATGCAACTTGCCGTCGTATTTCTTGGGTACGTCTGGCTTGAAGTTCTTCGTGCTGGGCCACTGGACTTGCCGCAGCTCACGAGTGAACGCAGGGAAACCTACCGCGTACGGCAGGTCGCCTAGTTCCCTTGGCGCATGCATGTCGACAGTGGGCCCAGCGCGCTTGTCTGACTGACGCCGCGCTTCTCTTCGGCGCTCGATGCGAGTACGAGCGTCTTCTTGCTGTCGTTCGTGAAGAACTTGGCGTTGATCGCGGTGAGCTCGCGGCGAGCTCGCGGATCTGATGAAGCAGTGGAGTCGCTGTCATGGCGGACCCGGCGAGTCGGCGATCTTGGCCTTCGGGGCGGAGAGTGCACGGTGGTTGCACCCCCACCGGTTTTGTCGCCACCGGCTCGCACCTGGCTGGCTTGCCGCGGCTACGATGTGGTCGCCTGCCGTGGAGTGTCGCTGTTGGCGAAGCCGATGAGACTCTGAATGGTGGCCCTCCAGTCGTCGATCTTGTCTGGCGTTGGAGGGAAGTCTAGGAGCAGTTGAGCTCGCGCTAAAGCTTCTGCTGGAGTGGCGGGAAGCGGTGGCGAACGGTGCGAGGAGCGGGATATGCTTGGACTTCCAACTACGTTAGAAGGAGCAGTATTCCGTCCAGGCGACCGTGCCTCGCTCGCGCCAGCACGTTGGCGCGTATGTTGGCCTGGAGCGTCCCGAGATCCGCCAGCTCGATCTGGGTCCAGCGAGCGTATGGTACCGTGAGTACCACGACGCTGCCGGTCCTGCACCTCCTGAGATGGGCGCGGTGCGTCTACGGACGCCCGGTCGTCGTGGGAGCCGGCTACGCCGCCGACGGGCAGCGCGGTCTTGTCCTTGGACTTGGTGACACCGTGGGCTCCATCGTCGACGCCCGTTCTTCCGCCGGCGTCTTCCCCACCAGCCGTTTGCACCGGCGGCGGTGGATTCGACGCGGACGGAGCAGCCGCTTCCGAAGCCTTCTTCTTCGGCGGCATGTCGATGAAGTCGATGAAGATCTGGCTCGCGTGAACACCGGATCTGGTTCACACAGCCTCGACGCCCCCTACCTGGCGCGCCAAAGATGCCGGGGAAAAGCTGGCTCCACGAGCACCTATGGGGACGGAGCCCCTTTCGGTTCGGCGGGGGCGGAGGTCGCACGAAGAGCAGATTGAGGCGGGGCACGCGAGCGGTTTTTACCCAGCTTCGGAGCTCTCCGAGTAGATAATACTCCTAGTGCTGCTTTGTGATTTGTATTGAGTTCTTGCTCGGGAGCGCTGAGTGCTACAGTTCACTCAGGCAGCTAACGAGACCGAGCGTTTCTCTGTTCGTCCTCTCTTCCATGTTCTGCATGGGCCTCCTTTTATATGCTCAAGGGGTCTCCAACAGGTGGCAACGTGGGCAAGGGCAAAAATGGAAAGGTGTTGCGGTAGGTACAGCTACCTACACAGTGTATCATACCTAACCCTGACGGCAGGGGACAAGGGCATTAAATGCCTATCTACGTCGCCCAAACAGTGCAGAAAAGGGACCGTTAGGGATGCCACCGTTCGCCACGATGGCGATCTTGTCAGCGCTGTTTGCCACGGTGCACCCCTCATTGCACAGCCTCCCGCCACGTGCGCCTGGAAGGGTCCCAGAGCGACACGTTGATGGATGTGCTGGAGCGTGGGTACAGAGTGGTTGCTTGCCGCGGCAAGCACCTTGTCGCGTCCGGAAGCTTGTCGCTCGCCGGGTCCAGCCAGGACACGTGGCGCGCCGCGGCAAGTTCCTTGAGATGCCTTGGTTGGCCTTTCCGGCAAGCTCCTCTTGCTGGGGCTTGGTGCCTTGAGTGACCTTCCCGGCAAGCTCCTCTTGCCGGGGCCTTGTCTCCTTGGCTTAAATACTTCGTTCTTGAATGGCTCGAAAGGAACCAAGTAGGTCCTTGGCGGTAACCTGGCAGGCCTTGCCGCGGGACGCTACGACTGCCCGTGCACAAGTTCGGGATACTAGGGTACCCCTACTCTAGTACACCGACACCAACCCTTAATGGTAACCGATCACACCATAGACTAGCCATATACTCTGCTCCAGGCGAGGTTACTAGCATGGGTGACCTAAGGGCTTGGGTTGGCATTTTATACTTATCCACAAATCCCCTTGAGATGTATGAATGCGATGCACCAGTATCAAAAAGAACGAGCAGTAAATGACTTAACCAAAACTTACCTATTACTGCATCTGGCTAAGCTACAACTTCCTCCACGTTAACGTGGTTCACCTGCCCCTATTGAAAGGGTTCGGCTTCTTCCAAGTGCTTACATTGCCATTTCCATTATGGGCTTCAGGACATTCATTGGCGTAATGTCCAGTCTTCTGGCACTTATAGCAAGTGACTTGGCTCGGGTCTCTCTTGGCTGGTGTTGATGGGTTGGTACGGTTGTGGCCGTTGCTTCCTCCATTCCCATTACCATTCTTGGGGCCATTATGATTGTGCGTGCTACCTCCTCCATGGGTATGCTGAAAATGTCCTCCCGATTTAGGGGTAAAACATGGCTTTTGCTGACCTCCAGAATTGTACTTCCCTTGTCCATACTTCCTCTTCTGGTTTTCAATCTGCTGTTGCTTCCCTTCAATCATAAGAGCGCGATCTACCAACTCCTGGTAGTTGTTGAAGCTTGCTACCATCAACTGCATGCTCAGCTCATCATTCAGTCCTTCCAGAAACTTCTCCTGCTTAGCTGCATCTGTAGCAACGTCATCTGGGGCATAACGTGCTAGCTTACTAAAGTCATCCACATACTGGCCAATTGTGCGTCCTCCTTGGCGCAAGATGTGAAACTCACGCTTCTTCATGGCCATAGCTCCTGCTGAAACATGGGCAGTACGGAAACCCTGTTGAAACTGATCCCATGTGACAGTGTCGATAGGATAAGTGGCTGTGAAATTCTCCCACCATGATGCTGCGGGTCCTTCAAGCTGATGTGAGGCAAAACGCACCCTCTCCGCATCTGTGCATCCTGCCGTGGTCAACTCCCTTGCTGTCTTGCGGAGCCAATCATCTGCAACAATCGGCTCGGTGCTACTGGAGAACACCGGGGGATTCAGCCTAAGAAAACGGGTTAAGTGATCAATAGGTGGTGGCGGTGGTGGGTTGTTGTTGTTGTTGTTCCCCTGGTTCTGATTCTAGACTAGCAACTGCATCAAGGCATTCTGCTGCTGGATTAACTGAGTGAGCTCCAGTGGGAAAGCAAATCCATTGTCACGTCTCGGAGGCATCTGAGGGTTTAGAAAAGATGAGAATATAGAATAGAATGAGGTCTAGAGATAAAACACTACCCAAATGCACATGAGATGATTGCAAACAAAATCACTTCATTCAAATCAAACAAGGCATACAATGGTCTATCTATCGTTACAAAAGTGCTCGGGCTATACTAGATACATGGGGGAATACTACTACTGTTATGGTGGTCGACTAGAAAAACTGCTCCGATGAAGACTGCATCATATCTGCTCCAGCTTCATCAACATAGTCATCATTGCTATCATCTAGGTCCGTGTCGGTGTCGTCGATGATGATGTAGTTCTCTGGACAAGTGCAATCTTTGTCTTCTCCTCCAGTCGCGGGAAATCCCATGAATACTTTTAACTTCTTCTTCGGATCATCGTTCATCTCCACGAGTGTTGCTATTTCCTCCTCATATCCATCACGTGTAGATTTGAGTTCTTCTTCCAGCTCTGTGATCTTGGTCATGGCCTTCTTTAGGTCTATCATGCCTGCGCACATCTGGTTCTCCTGGCGTCAAATGTGTTGGTTTAACTCCTGGATGAAAGCTGCGATTGATCTATCCTTCCTGGTGCTGATCATCTCCGATTGCTTATCTCTGCACCCACAAATCTGGTAGATAGTATCCATGAGATCATTGTGGTAGACTTCTCCAATGCGTCCCATAGTGATGTGGGCTGCCATGATCTTTCCTAAACTCCAGGTTAGTGCATCAAAGGAAAACTCTATGGGCTCAGTGACTGGCGTGAATGTCCTTCCTGGAACTTGAACTTGAATCATCCAGTGCTCCTCTTCAGGTAAAGTGGCGTTGTAGGTTCCGGTGAAGCTTGGTACTCCGATGTTCAGGTATCTAGTGACTTCCTTCAAGTGACGTCCAAAGGGTGTATCTTCATCCGGTTGCGTGAACTTGTTCCTTGCATCTGCCATCCTAAAACAGTATAAAAGATGAGGAGTCAGAAATGAGAAGAGTGAGTAGGATCTAGGGCTTTATCTTAGTGGTCGTGTCCTACAGTCAGCGTGTGCTCTGATACCATCTTGTAGCAACCAGACCTCAAACAGTCTAATCTCTGTGCTTTAATGTCATCCCTGGATCAGTAATGCTGACACGCACCATACTTTGAAGGATTTATAACAGAGTAGCAATCACACACTTATTACATCAAATGTCTCAAAAGAGAACTTATTACAATAAATATGGCTTAAGGCCATCTAATAACGATAACAACGGAAGGCTTGGAAGATAAGTGAGTCCATCAACTCCAATGGCATCACTAGTATAGAACCGCGACCTAAAGGCACCTTACTCATCGTCTGAAAAGTCTGCAACATGAACGTTGCAGCCCGAAAATGGGTCAGCACATGGAATATGCTGGCAATATAACACATAGAGAGTAATGAAAGAATAAAGCTATACTACATGCATATATGGCTGGTGGAAAGCTCTATGGTTACAGTTTTTGCATAAAGCCAATTTTTCCCTACTGCAAAGGAATAAATTTTTATTTAACTATCATGGTGGTTGTTAAACATTGAGAGCGTTGACACCCTCTCAATCCCAATTAAGCATTATCATTAAAACCCAACAATATTAATTAAAGTAACATGATGAGATTCACATGATAATCCAAGTACTAGATACTCAAGACGTCCATAACCGGGGACACGGCTAACCATGATTAGTTTATACACTCTGCAGAGGTTTGCGCACTTTTCCCCACAAGACTCGATCTCCTCCGTTGGGATTCTCGCACTACATGATGTTTGAGAAACGGATGACCGAGACATAGTCTTTCAGAAGCGCTAGCACCTTACGAACGGGTAGACAGTACCAACCTACATCCCCTACATCTGCTAGTCTACCACTGTAAGAGTTCGCACGACTTAGTCAACTATGCTAGAGCCCATAGTAACTTGTGGCTGCACACGAAAGTTTCTAGTATGAATAATCTCATGATCCCTTTGAGCCTGGGTGGCGGTCCATAAAGAAAAACAGGCAATCGCTGGAATACCCAGGTGCCTCAATCAACCCAGATGTGTGGTTAAGTTGCCACCTTAAATAAACCATTAATTTAACAATCTCACATCTGTCATGGATAAACTCACCCAATCCACGTCTACTAGCATAGCATGGCATAACAAGCAAACGTAGAAGTAACTCCCAAGGGTTTGATAATAAAACAGGTAATAGATACTACCTCATCTACTTCCCAAAACCCACATATTAATCAGATCCTAATCATGCAATAGTTTGAGGATTGATCTAATGCAATAAAAACTGGGTAGTAAAGAGGTATGATCAAAGTGTTACTTGCCTTGCTGATAATCCGTGAAACCTAGAGATTCAAAGTAGCAAGCGGCGCACTCCGGGTACTCTATCGCAAACAAACAAGCATACAATAAGTACTCATCTAATGCACGGGTAAATCTCAAATAAGAGATCTAACCAGAAAGTTCAACTTAAGAACTCCGGTTCGCAAAAAGAACCAAATCGAACGAAGCAACGAAAGTCAAACGGCGAAAGAAACAAACTTCGTTTACTAATCTGGATCTATGTCAAATTTTACAGAAGCAAAATCTTGTTTGAGTAGGTTAAACGGAAAGAGGGTTTTGAGACGAAACTCTAGGCGCTTAATTGCCTAATTCTGAGAAACGAGCGAAAAGTTATACTAGAACGAAAATCGGATCAGAAATCGCGATCAGAAATAACCGCGGAAAAATCCGAGAAAAAGAAAAACTGACGAGCAGATTAACGAACGAAAGTTCGTTAACTGAAACTAAACGGCGAAATTGTCTGTTAAAATGAACTAACGGGCGAACGCTCGCTAAATAAATAAACCGGAAAAAAATAAAACCGATCTATATTAAAAAACGAATCTAGGGTTTTCTAAAAAAACTGGATCGGTTTCTTTAGAAAACTGGGGCGGCGGGGCGGCTACCTCGGCTCGGCTCCGGTGGGGTTCCGGTACGGCGGCGGGGCGGCGTGGTGTGGCGGGGCTGCGGCGGCGGCTGCTGCTGCTATCAGCGGTTGGGCAGGTCGGGTGGCGGGGTGGGGAGGGCGGCGGCGGTATTTAAGAGGGGGGTGGTGGCTTGGGGGAGGGGGCAAGGGGCGGCGGCGCGGAGGAGTTCAGCTCGGACTTGGAGTCTGGGTCGGTGGCGGCGCGGCGCGGGGAAGGCGGCGGCGGCGCGGGCCGGCCTGGCTCGGCTGGGCCTTCGGCCCAGTCGGGCGCGGAGATTTTTTTTAAATAATCCCGCCGGACTAAGAGAAATCCTAGAAAAAAATCTAAAAATGCCAAAACAAATTTTCACCGTCTAAATAAAATATTTAGAACAAGATGAGCATTTTCTTGGCCGTAAAATGCAGTTTTGAAAAACGTGCAATTTTTCCTAAATTCAAATAAAATAGCAAAAACTCCAAAATAAATCTTATTTGATTTTTTATTAAATCCTCAATATTTCTTTATTTTGGGAAAGTCATTTTATTCCCTCTCTCATATTTATAATAGAAATAATTTAAGATAAAATAAATAAAATCAAATGATCCTATTTTCAAAATTTGAGAAAAACCCAAATATGAAAATAACGAAATCCCTAACTCTGTCCGTGGGTCCTTGAGTTGCGTAGAATTTCTGGATCTGGCCAAAAGCAAATAAAATATGATATGCATTGATGACCTAATGTATAACATTCCAAATTGAAAATTTGGGATGTTACACATTGTCTGCTCCGAAGACCTTGTTTTCACTCTAGATTTTTCCATTACCGTGTCGAATGGATGATGCACGGGAAGAGTAATTCAATGTACTAAAATTGTTGACAAATTTAATACATAATAAAAAAGGATGGCATGATATAATTCACATATAAGATGACTGGCTAACCAGGATGGCATTGCAAAATTCACATATATGATGCCTGGCTAAACAAGATGCCATTGCATGATTCACATATATGATATAGAAACTAAATAGATGGCATTCACACAATGCATGTCTAAACTAAGTAGCTGACATATTTTATGTATAAAATAAGCAATGCAAGGCACCATATGCATGATATGACCAACATTAGCATGCCAAGTTAGAGGACAAGACCTCAGGGGTAAATAGGAGTGGTTTGCTCCCTCTGAATCCCCCTCTAAACAGTTATCTTCTTATTGATTACAATCTGGAATGGGGGCAGGGGGTTGCTTTTGCGCCCACCATGGAGTGACATTTGCATGAAATTTTATTGCCACGCAAGGCTCGTCTCTTTGCTCTGCATGTTCAGTACCATTGTGTACAATAACTGACATGCATAGGAATAAAACATAGTGAGATTATGTAAGGAGTGCATGCACAAATCCAGAGTGATGGTAGCAAACTGTGGATAGACCCAAAACCAGTGATAGCAGGCAGATAATAGCTCCAGCTGAAAAATACAGATAATGGCTCCTTTAATATTTGTTTCCACCCAACATGAAATTCATAGTAGACGCCCGAGGTTAACCAGATAGTAGACAAATAGTATTGATTACTGCCCCAATATGTACCCCACAACCATTTCGAAACTCAAGTTTGAGCATTAATTTGGACCTGACTCGGAGTCTAATCGGTGAACAGGACAATAAAGTAGCATGTCATCATATTAAGCGATGCACAACGTAAGCAGACATGAAAGAGTGCGACCTCTCTTGCGGACCCGAGTAGTCCTCAAGGTCATCTGCTCAGTTGATGATGGTAATGCAGTTGTCATGGTTGCCGACGGCGGGGAAGAAGATCTGAGGCGGCAAAAGATAGTCTGGAGGGTAGACCCTGCTGCGGTGAACCCTTCCATCATTGGAGCAGCAGAGTTGGGGTGGACCACAGCGCAGCAGGATCGGGACAAACCACACAAGGTTTTCTTTGACACATATCTATAACAGAAGTAATTCGGTAAGGGCTTGTTTGAATTGGAGGATTCTAACAATGCAGGGATAGGAAATACACAGGAATAGGATAGGAATGCACGTGCAAAACAGAGAATTAGAAAACACAGGATTTCTGCCAATCTGGGTATTTGGTTCAAAAGAATTGGAAGATCACATGATGCAAAGAAGCATGGTGAGATTAAGTCAAACCACAAGAAAATGTACGGTTATAATGCTATTGTGCTACTATCTCTTGGTCTTGTGCTTCATGAATAGGAATTTGAAAAGAAGGACAAGTGGATATTAAAATTCATACGGTTTTTCTTTCAAGGAGACACTAAAGGAACAAATCCTACAGCTTTCCTTTGCTCCATTCCTTTGAACCAAATGCATAAATAGTAGTACCATAGGAAACTTTCCAATTCCTATGTTTTTCCTTCACTTTTCCTTTCAAGCACTGGCGATTCTAGTAGGCAGGCTTGAACAGGGAAAAGCCTACACTCAAAAAAAATTGTGCTACTTCTACTACTTTGGACCCAGTCCACTGCCCTACTAGCTCAACTCCCTGGCCCATCTACAAATGCACAACTCAAACGCGCAGAAATAAATAATGACGACGTTCAAGAGAGTCCATCACGGATAGCTAAGTTGCTTGGTACCTCATTGCTTGTCATATAGTAGGAGAAACTAATCGTATTTCATGTTACTATGTGTGCTCAGTGGAAAATATATATAACATGTAGAGTAAAAAAGCGATGCAACAAGTGTACAACCTCTTTGGCGAAGCCATGTTGATCTCAGCATGATTGGGTTGGTCGGTGAGGATGCTCCGGCTGAAGTGGTTGTCGGAGGAAGGGTAGAAGATCTTAGACGTCTGGAGATGGAGCCAAGGGTACTGCTCTATTGTGATGGAGGGTTTCGTCATGGGAGCAGCTCCGGTGAGTTGCATAACGGCGACGCTGAAGCAGGACAAGAGACACAATGTTAACTTGAGTGGAATTCTAATAGCATCTCCAATAGATGATGTAAAATACATAACCACAAAGTGCTAGATGTAAAATACATTAGCCGCTCATCTCTGAACTTAACTATTTTAACTGAATTTAACTGTCGAAACTGAATTTTACTATCAAAACAGAAGTTTGCGGTCGAAACTGAATTTTACTGTCAAAACTAAACGCACTAGTAGCAGAAAAGCAGTAGCAGCAGTAGCGCGTGCGAGAGCAGCGCGTGCGAGAGCCGGGGCAGCTGGTCGTGTAGTAGCATCTCAGATAGCAGCTGCAGGGGCTCGAGCGAGAGTAGGATCTGTTGCTTATGCAGCAACAACGCGGGCAAGAGTAGAGCAGCAGCGCAAGCAAGAGCAAGAGCGAGAGCAGCAGCAAGAGCAAGAGCAGACCAGGCAGGAGACCGACAGCAAGAGCAGAGCAGCAAGGCGAGCGAGAGCCAGAGTAGCAGCAGCTCCTACTGATGTGGACGTCGCCACAGAGGGAGCGACGCCGTGGAGGGAGGCCCTTTGCTTAGAGAAGCATCGACCGATTTTCTTTTTCCACACCTTCTCACAACTTTGTATTGGTTATAGTATGGTGAATCATTGAGATGCATAAACATGCTGAACTTTTGTTCTTCTGAATGTTAGTATGCATGCTGTCTCTTCTGAAGCTTAGTTTAATGTGAATGTTGACTAGCCTGTGAACCTTCACAATGTAGTAAGTATATTGTAGGCCTGTTATTTGACACCTCACTTTGCCACGCTACGCGACCAGTGTGAGTGTCTGCATCCAGTACAACATCCTCTAATTTGGTGGATGCCAAGTTGAAAAAGGTTACCGATGAGTAGCCATAAGCTGGAGGTGTCTATTTTTTTCTTTCGAATGGCAATAAGGTGGAGAGTGTCTCGGGCTGCCTCTAGCACAAGGCCCTCCAGTACGAAGCACGGGCAGCCGACTGAGCCGATACAAAAGCCTATCCAACTTAAAGCCCATTTCTTTTTTTGCGAGGAGAAGCCCATATTTCTTGAAGAGGGGGCGATCCCAGAAAAACCCTGCTTCCTCCTCGCTTCCACTTATACTGCAGCTCGGTGGACTGTCCCACTTCAGTCTCCCCCCAATTCGCACTGCTCCCCATCTTCCTCACTCGTCCAGAAAACCCCCGCTCACCTTCTTCCTCACTCGTAAAGAAAATGCATGCTCCTCTTCTTCCACTCGTACAGAAAACCCTAGCCCTCCTTCTTCCCCACTTGCACTGCCACTAGGCTCGTCTCTGGCTACTCTGCTCAAACCCGTGAGCTCGGCACGATGCCCGCTAGGAAAATGGAGTCGGCTGGCCCAGCGCCAAGAAGATGAGGCTCCCACCAGCGCTGACGCCGGTTGTAGATCCCACTCCCGGCAGCGCGGTGAGAAGCGGCGAGCCCCTGAGGGAGTCCTGGATTAAGGGGTCCTCGAGTGTCCGGGCTATGTAACATGGTCCGGACTGGTGGGCCGTGAAGATACAAGGCAGGAGGCCTTCTCCCATGTCCGGATGGGACTCTCCTTTGTGTGGATGGCAAGCTTGACGTCCGGATGTGTAGTTTCCTTTCTCTATAAACCGAATCTGTACAACGGTAGGCCCCTCCGCGTCTATATAAACTAGAGGGTTCAGTCCATAGAGGGTATCACGAATCATAGAGGCTAGACATCTAGGGTTTAGCCATTGCGATCTCGAGGTAGATCGACTCTTGTAACCCCTATACCCATCAATGTCAATCAACCAGGAAGTAGGGTATTACCTCCATCAAGAGGGCCCGAACCTAGGTAAGCATCATGTCCCCTTGTCTCCTGTTACCTTCAATCCTCAGAAGCATAGTTTGGGACCCCCTACCCGAGATCGGCTGGTTTGGACACCCACATTGGTGCTTTCATTATGAGTTCCGCTGTGCCATCGACAGAAGGTTTGATGGCTCAATCGATTGTCAACAACAATGTTGTTTCCGGGGAAACTTTTATCCCCGGTCAAATTTTTGTGTTCGGTGGCTTCGCTCCGCGTGCCAATTCAATTGGCCACCTCGAACAGATCAACAACTATGCCCCTGGTCACCAGATCAGTTTTGGGAACCAGAATTATGTCGCTGATATCCGAGGAGACTTGATCTTCGAAGGGTCCGTGGCCTCTACCACCGCTCTGGCCTTAGATCCGGAGCAAACCGTTGAGTCCGAAGAGGGGAGTTTGGAGCCCACCAGACTCTCTGCTATAATGAAGCTCACTGCCAGAGATCTGGAGGAGATTGTGTCATCGGCAAGCCCTGAGTCAAACTAGGTTCCCCCTATCATTGGAAGGCCGGACCCGCCCCCGTACTCTAGCTCCAAACTCTCGAAGTCCGCGCCAAGTGAGCATGGCCAGGAGGCATTTACCCTGCCTAGCTCTGTGGACTCTCATTTCCCCGTCCAAACCTTGCTCTCAAAGGAGGCTCTGGACTTAATGTGATCCCTCACCATTACAGAGGAATCACCTCTGAACTACGCCCAGCCCGGATTAGGGGCTGAGAGCAGGGAATTTTACGCCCCACCCACCACCCACTTCATAGCCACCGTCAAAGACCTAACCGACATGCTGGATTATGCCTCCGAAGGCATCGTTGGCATGGATGATGATGCCGGAGACAAATAAAGCCAAGACCCACTGTTTACCGGACGTTGGACGGCCACATCCACATGCGACGTGTACATGGTGGATACACACAAAGAGAATGACGACGAAGGCATGAAGGATCCGGTTGAGGACAAGCCTGCCGAGGCACCTGATAGAGGCGAGGGTCCCGATCTTTCGATGAGATGATAACTATCGATTTGGTGGAGATGACTTTGACGATCCGACTACAAACGTGCACGACGTTGCGCCTTAGCAATCGTTAAACCATCTCCGAGAGGTTATTGACCACGCCGGAGCACGATCAACCTGACCACGAAGGTCTATTCCTGCAAGCAATCGAAGAACAAGCAAGAATATGATTAAGTAATCTGAATATTGCGAATATGGATGAAATATTGATGAAAGTGGGGTTTCATAAGCGGTCTTAGTCTGGTCGTTGGACACAAACGAAGTACACAAAGTTGCAACGATGGCTAACTTTTAACTAAATAAAACCCGAGTCTAAATGATGCCTTAAGGGCTATATTTATAGGGAAAAGAGAGGGGATTTTGTCCACCCTTGGCAAGGTGGGACTAAAACACCTCCTAAGTCGTTTCCCCTACAATATGGACTCTAAAAATAGATTACATGGGCCTGGCCCAAAATAAGGTGCCATAACCCCAATAATAAGCTATGGACAAAATTTATGAAAGGCCATCTTGTATATTTTGTCCATCTTCTTGTATGTCATCATGGTGGCTTCAAAGTCCGGAAATCTCTACTTGAACCTCTGTTCTTGTTCTCTTCGCACGCACCTTCGTCTCCGTGCTTGACCATGCTCCAATGTTCAACCTTCTTGTCTGTGCTAGGCCCTTCAATTGCAAGCAACACAAATGTATCTAAGTTAGGCAGCATCATATTCTCATGAACACCAGAAACATTACCAAGAAACGAAACTACCTGATAATTTAATTGGCATATGCGAGCTCTAGCAATTGTTCCAAGAGGCAAAACTGCAGGGGATATTGGTGTAACTTTGGTAGCCATGTCCTCATCATCCTCCCCTTCTTGAAAACAAAGTCATCCTCGGCGTTGCTTAGTCTGAAATGTGGCTAACAAAAGAGACAAGGTGTACACGTTGTATATGTATATGTCATCCATTTTTACTGATCTCAGTTGGGGCACATGTGACACGGTTATACGAGAGCACCCTTCACAAGTCGTGAAATACAAAGCCAATATATTATCACAAGAAGTGAAAGGCATGAAATTATTGCAACTCAGTTTGCACATATAAGTGAAGCTCTTATTCTTATCAAAAGATTGACAATGCTTATCATTAAACCATCCTAATATTAATGAATCATCACCAAGATTAGAGGTCTTATCAAAATGATTAAACATTGGCACAATTATTTTCAAACGTATTTGATCCAAATATGATTTATTCTCCGATTCACTTGATTATTTTGCGTCAATAGTTAATTCAACGGGTTCACTCAAAATTGCTTGATCACATGGCAAAGTCAAATCATGAACATAGTCCTCTAAAATAGCTGGTGTGATCAAAGTAGTGGGTAGCTCATCGCATGGTTCATTTAAATTGACAAGGCATTCATCATACTCATGTGGAGGTGGAAGATCGGTACCTTTGTCATTACCTCTTATGATCAACAAAGATGATGTAGGCACTCTAGGTGGTGACACGTCACATGGTGGAGGTGATGTAGTGCTCTCAACAATGGATGTTGTTGCCATACTACGCGTAGTGGTGGAAGGAACAACCGTCGCAACTCTTGGGATTCGCACCTTCTGCTTGTTTATCTTGTGGGCATCACGTCTTGTTATCTCCTGTGCAGCTTTGCAAGCAAGACAAAACAAATGGTCCATAGAATGACACTTTTCATGAATTAGTATCTCCTGAATGTCACGGTTTAATCCTCCCCAAAATCTATCCATAAAGTCTTCTTCACTTTCTTATAAAGAGGAATGCAACAAGGTAGTTTGTAAATCATCATAATATTTCGTTACGGTGTCACTACCTTGTTGTAAATGTTGCAACTATTTAATCATGTCACGAGTATAATAAGCCGGGACAAATGTATGTCGCATGGCAAGTTTCAAATCATCCCAAGTAGTAGGTATATAATCAGGGTGTAACCGACAATATTCACTCCACCAAACTAAAGCATAACAAGTGAACGAACCAACCGCAACCTTAACCTTTTTATATTCATCAACATTATGGGAAGCAAATATATTATTTATGTCAAACTCCCATTCAATATATAAAGCAGGTCTAAAACGGCCCTTAAATGGTGGTATAGAAACATTACCCTGATCATGTGCATTTGGATGTTTGTGCACCTCTCGTGACGGTTGTGGTATTTGGATAGGTGATGGCACATCTCCCACGATCGACAAAGCCCATGAATTGACTCTGGATCCTGTCATGATTAGTAGAAACAAGAAACAAAATCCAAAAATAATGTTCCTATGAACTACTGGGAAGTGATGGTAAAGCGCTCATAGTATAGCAAATCAAAGTCTTACAAGTTCTTACCATGCAGCAGGTGGTGACCGGCAACCAGGGGTGTCAAATAACTCCAAGAGTTGGGTAAAGCGATTGCCAGGTGAACGTATGCATACACGTTATAGAAATATGTGGAGCTAGGTTGGCTTTAAATATGTGGGAAAAAATGCTACAACCACGTTAACTAATGCAAGTTGAATAATTGCTCACAGGAGTCGAGTGCTAGTTTTAGGCTAGACTGTACTAGAGACGCGAGCCTAAGACACAGACAAAATTCACGCACTGAATTGAACCAGGGATATCTTTCTTTTACCGAGGACCGGATCAATGAAAGGGCAAAAAGAAACAATGCTAGAAACTGTGCAACTTTTTTTAACCAAACCGAAGCTGCCCCCTTTTTCCACACGGATCAAGCCGTTTTATTTTCTCGAGCTCAGACCGATAGCAACAAACACCAACAACACCACACGTTGGTACAAGCCTTCGTTCACGTTTTTGTGGGCTGCTATGTAATTCAAAGAAATCCAACCGTGCAACACAACCTCTTTTTTTACCACAACCAAAGCACTTTTCCTTAGAGAACCACAACCAAAGTACTAGGACGTACTAGTAGTCTATAGCACAACAAGGCACACTTTCTTTTGCTGTCTCCAAGGATCAAGTGATGTGCCAGTTGGTACTTTCCTTCTCTTTCTATGCAGATTTTTTTTCGGGCAAAACGCCCTAGCAAAACTCCCCACAAAACAGCAGCGCACTATGGCTTTTTTTTTGTTTTTGGCGCGGATCCCAACAAAATCTGGTAGGTATCTTTTTTTGGGTTCCGTTTAAAACTCCCAAGGAAACAGACCCGCACTTTAATGCTCTTTCCGTTTAAAACTCCCAAGAGATGATGATTCTCTTTTTTTTCGTTGGAAACTATCTTGCCAATCAAACCGAAATAGCCCTTCCAAATATCACGTGAGCAACCTCAATTCGAGGCACTATTCACGTTTTTTCTTTATGGCTGCGATTTTCCACTTCTCCCGTAAGGAATCTGCTCTCTCTCTCTCTCTTTTTAGCTGAATAGACTTACCTTGCCTTGTTATCTCTCTCTTGACTCAATCACCAAGATCTTTTCAAATAAACAAACCGACTAGCACTTTCCCAACAATTCCTCCTCCTTTTTTTTGGCTGTTCCAAAATTCGTGGGACTTGTTTCCACGTATATCTAACAACCAAAGGAAACTTTCTCTTTTGTTGTGGCAGATTTGTTTTTCTTTTACTTCCTTCCAAAATATGCGGCTGAAACCTTTAATTCCTCCTCTCTCCCTTTTTCTTTGTCCGATCCAATCTCCCTGCAGATCGCTCTCTTTTTTTTCTCCCAACTTTTTTTTCCAACAACACAACAGATCTCTTTCCTATTCTATTGTTTTTTTTCACCTATAAAACCTTCCAAACTTCTCACGGTATCTCCTCCTTTGTTTCTTTTTTTTGGCTGATCCGACTTGCCTTCTTAATAGAACCGAACGTGGCCTTCCAAACAACCCAGCACCACAAAAATCGAATCGATTAATGGCAGAATCTTTCTTACAACAAAGGAAATAACCATGTGAAAAACAACCGATCAGTTTTTTTAACAGATCAAATCGTTCCTACCAAACTTTAATGCCTTCCAAACTCTTTGTGCCTTCCCCTTGGCCGCACCAAACTTGCCTCTCTTTTTTTTTGCTTTTTTTAAACGGATGGTGGTGATGGCAACGAAAATAAGTACCAGCGGAAGATGACAATGAAGTGGATGATCGTGTGAGTGGACGTGACGTGAACAAAACGTGACTAGAACTCGAAACTCTAAAAGTTTGGCCACTAAAAACCAGCAACTCGACACACAATGCAACCGAAAATTCAACAATGCAAAAACTAATTGATAATAGCGAAAGGCTCAGACTGCTTGGGATACGGATGAACTAATCTAACTTTTTTTTGGCTTTTCGTGGACTGTAGGTATGAATGAAAGATGCGATCTAAACTATTAAAAACTATAAAATCTCACCGAGCAACCTGAAAACTGATACCACCTGATAGAGGCGAGGGTCCCGATCTTTCGATGAGATGATAACTATCGATTTGGTGGAGACGACTTTGACGATCCGACTACAAACGTGCACGACGTTGCGCCTTAGCAATCGCTAAACCAACTCCGAGAGGTTATTGACCACGCCGAAGCACGATCAACCTGACCATGAAGGTCTATTCCTGCAAGCAATCGAAGAACAAGCAAGAATATGATTAAGCAATCTGAATATTGCGAATATGGATGAAATATTGATGAAAGTGGGGTTTCATAAGCGGTCTTAGTCTGGTCGTTGGACACAAACGAAGTACACAAAGTTGCAACGATGGCTAACTTTTAACTAAATAAAACCCGAGTCTAAACGATGCCTTAAGGGCTATATTTATAGGGAAAAGAGAGGGGATTTTGTCCACCCTTGGCAAGGTGGGACTAAAACACCTCCTAAGTCGTTTCCCCTACAATATGGACTCTAAAAATAGATTACATGGGCCTGGCCCAAAATAAGGTGCCATAACCCCAATAATAAGCTATGGACAAAATTTATGAAAGGCCATCTTGTATATTTTGTCCATCTTCTTGTATGTCATCATGGTGGCTTCAAAGTCTGTAAATCTCCACTTGAACCTCCGTTCTTGTTCTCTTCGCACGCACCTTCATCTCCGTGCTTGACCATGCTCCAATGTTCAACCTTCTTGTCCGTGCTAGGCCCTTCAATTGCAAGCAACACAAATGTATCTAAGTTAGGCAGCATCATATTCTCATGAACACCAGAAACATTACCAAGAAACAAAACTACCTGATAATTTAACTGGCGTATGCGAGCTCTAGCAATTGTTCCAAGAGGCAAAACTGCAGGGGATATTGGTGTAAGTTTGGTAGCCATGTCCTCTTCATCCTCCCCTTCTTGAAAACAAAGCCGTCCTCGGTGTTGCTTAGTCTGAAATGTGTCTAACAAAAGAGACAAGGTGTACACGTTGTATATGTATATGTCATCCATTTTTACTGATCTCAGTTGGGGCACATGTGACACGGTTATACGAGAGCACCCTTCACAAGTCGTGAAATACAAAGCCAATATATTATCACAAGAAGTGAAAGGCATGAAATTATTGCAACTCAGTTTGCACATATAAGTGAAGCTCTTATTCTTATCAAAAGATTGACAATGCTTATCATTAAACCATCCTAATATTAATGAATCATCACCAAGATTAGAGGTCTTATCAAAATGATTAAACATTGGCACAATTATTTTCAAACGTATTTGATCCAAATATGATTTATTCTCCGATTCACTTGATTCTTTTGCGTCAATAGTTAATTCAACGGGTTCACTCAAAATTGCTTGATCACATGGCAAAGTCAAATCATGAACATAGTCCTCTAAAATAGCTGGTGTGATCAAAGTAGTGGGTAGCTCATCGCATGGTTCATTTAAATTGACAAGGCATTCATCATACTCATGTGGAGGTGGAAGATCGGTACCTTTGTCATTACCTCTTATGATCAACAAAGATGATGTAGGCACTCTAGGTGGTGACACGTCACATGGTGGAGGTGATGTAGTGCTCTCAACAATGGATGTTGTTGCCATACTACGCGTAGTGGTGGAAGGAACAACCGTCGCAACTCTTGGGATTCGCACCTTCTGCTTGTTTATCTTGTGGGCATCACGTCTTGTTATCTCCTGTGCAGCTTTGCAAGCAAGACAAAACAAATGGTCCATAGAATGACACTTTTCATGAATTAGTATCTCCTGAATGTCACGGTTTAATCCTCCCCAAAATCTATCCATAAAGTCTTCTTCACTTTCTTATAAAGAGGAATGCAACAAGGTAGTTTGTAAATCATCATAATATTTCGTTACGGTGTCACTACCTTGTTGTAAATGTTGCAACTATTTAATCATGTCACGAGTATAATAAGCCGGGACAAATGTATGTCGCATGGCAAGTTTCAAATCATCCCAAGTAGTAGGTATATAATCAGGGTGTAACCGACAATATTCACTCCACCAAACTAAAGCATAACAAGTGAACGAACCAACCGCAACCTTAACCTTTTTATATTCATCAACATTATGGGAAGCAAATATATTATTTATGTCAAACTCCCATTCAATATATAAAGCAGGTCTAAAACGGCCCTTAAATGGTGGTATAGAAACATTACCCTGATCATGTGCATTTGGATGTTTGTGCACCTCTCGTGACGGTTGTGGTATTTGGATAGGTGATGGCACATCTCCCACGATCGACAAAGCCCATGAATTGACTCTGGATCCTGTCATGATTAGTAGAAACAAGAAACAAAATCCAAAAATAATGTTCCTATGAACTACTGGGAAGTGATGGTAAAGCGCTCACAGTATAGCAAATCAAAGTCTTACAAGTTCTTACCATGCAGCAAGTGGTGACCGGCAACCAGGGGTGTCAAATAACTCCAAGAGTTGGGTAAAGCGATTGCCAGGTGAACGTATGCATACACGGTATAGAAATATGTGGAGCTGGGTTGGCTTTAAATATGTGGGAAAAATGCTACAACCACGTTAACTAATGCAAGTTGAATAATCGCTCACAGGAGTCGAGTGCTAGTTTTAGGCTAGACTGTACTAGAGACGCGAGCCTAAGACACAGACAAAATTCATGCACTGAATTGAACCAGGGATATCTTTCTTTTACCGAGGACCGGATCAATGAAAGGGCAAAAAGAAACAATGCTAGAAACTGTGCAACTTTTTTTAACCAAACCGAAGCTGCCCCTTTTTCCACACGGATCAAGCCGTTTTATTTTCTCGAGCTCAGACCGACAACAACAAACACCAACAACACCACACGTTGGTACAAGCCTTCGTTCATGTTTTTGTGGGCTGCTATGTAATTCAAAGAAATCCAACCGTGCAGCACAACCTCTTTTTTTACCACAACCAAAGCACTTTTCCTTAGAGAACCACAACCAAAATACTAGGACGTACTAGTAGTCTATAGCACAACAAGGCACACATTTTTTTGCTGTCTCCAAGGATCAAGTGATGTGCCAGTTGGTACTTTCCTTCTCTTTCGATGCAGATTTTTTTTCAGGCAAAACGCCCTAGCAAAACTCCCCACAAAACAGCAGCGCACTATGGCTTTTTTTTGTTTTTGGCGCGGATCCCAACAAAATCTGGTAGGTACCTTTTTTTGGGTTCCGTTTAAAACTCCCAAGGAAACAGACCCGCACTTTAATGCTCTTTCCGTTTAAAACTCCCAAGAGATGATGATTCCCTTTTTTTTCGTTGGAAACTATCTTGCCAATCAAACCGAAATAGCCCTTCCAAATATCACGTGAGCAACCTCAATTCGAGGCACTATTCATGTTTTTTCTTTATGGCTGCGATTTTCCACTTCTCCCGTAAGGAATCTGCTCTCTCTCTCTCTTTTTAGCTGAATAGACTTGCCTTGCCTTGTTATCTCTCTCTTGACTCAATCACCAAGATCTTTTCAAATAAACAAACCGACTAGCACTTTCCCAACAATTCCTCCTTTTTTTTGGCTGTTCCAAAATTCGTGGGACTTGTTTCCACGTATATCTAACAACCAAAGGAAACTTTCTCTTTTGTTGTGGCAGATTTGTTTTTCTTTTACTTCCTTCCAAAATATGCGGCTGAAACCTTTAATTCCTCCTCTCTCCCTTTTTGTTTGTCCGATCCAATCTCCCTGCAGATCGCTCTCTTTTTTTTCTCCCAACTTTTTTTTCCAACAACACAACAGATCTCTTTCCTATTCTATTGTTTTTTTTCACCTATAAAACCTTCCAAACTTCTCACGGTATCTCCTCCTTTGTTTCTTTTTTTTGGCTGATCCGACTTGCCTTCTTAATAGAACCGAACGTGGCCTTCCAAACGGATGGTGGTGATGGCAACGAAAATAAGTACCAGCGGAAGATGACAATGAAGTGGATGATCGTGTGAGTGGACGTGACGTGAACAAAACGTGACTAGAACTCGAAACTCTAAAAGTTTGGCCACTAAAAACCAGCAACTCGACACACGATGCAACCGAAAATTCAACAATGCAAAAACTAATTGATAATAGCGAAAGGCTCAGACTGTTTGGGATACGGATGAACTAATCTAACTTTTTTTTGGCTTTTCGTGGACTGTAGGTATGAATGAAAGATGCAATCTAAACTATTAAAAACTATAAAATCTCACCGAGCAACCTGAAAACTGATACCACTTGATAGAGGCGAGGGTCCCGATCTTTCGATGAGATGATAACTATCGATTTGGTGGAGACGACTTTGACGATCCGACTACAAACGTGCACGACGTTGCGCCTTAGCAATCGCTAAACCAACTCCGAGAGGTTATTGACCACGCCGAAGCACGATCAACCTGACCATGAAGGTCTATTCCTGCAAGCAATCGAAGAACAAGCAAGAATATGATTAAGCAATCTGAATATTGCGAATATGGATGAAATATTGATGAAAGTGGGGTTTCATAAGCGGTCTTAGTCTGGTCGTTGGACACAAACGAAGTACACAAAGTTGCAACGATGGCTAACTTTTAACTAAATAAAACCCGAGTCTAAACGATGCCTTAAGGGCTATATTTATAGGGAAAAGAGAGGGGATTTTGTCCACCCTTGGCAAGGTGGGACTAAAACACCTCCTAAGTCGTTTCCCCTACAATATGGACTCTAAAAATAGATTACATGGGCCTGGCCCAAAATAAGGTGCCATAACCCCAATAATAAGCTATGGACAAAATTTATGAAAGGCCATCTTGTATATTTTGTCCATCTTCTTGTATGTCATCATGGTGGCTTCAAAGTCTGTAAATCTCCACTTGAACCTCCGTTCTTGTTCTCTTCGCACACACCTTCATCTCCGTGCTTGACCATGCTCCAATGTTCAACCTTCTTGTCCGTGCTAGGCCCTTCAATTGCAAGCAACACAAATGTATCTAAGTTAGGCAGCATCATATTCTCATGAACACCAGAAACATTACCAAGAAATAAAACTACCTGATAATTTAATTGGCATATGCGAGCTCTAGCAATTGTTCCAAGAGGCAAAACTGCAGGGGATATTGGTGTAACTTTGGTAGCCATGTCCTCATCAGCACCACCGATACATCGACGCCAGCGACGTTGCTCAAAATCGCGTCGTGAAAAGGACAGCAATATCGGCACCAGACAATAACACTCTGGAGAACACCGAAGACCCCGAAGCCCCCGTCGAGCCCACATCCGAACAGGATGATTGGGAGGAGGGGCAAGTTAACCCCGACGATCCGGTCGGGAATGAGGACTCAGAGGATAGTAACTATCTACCGATCTCCAAGGATGATGTGAGCCTCGGCACCGAAGACTTCATCGTGCTAGAGGAACCCCTCGAGCAAGAGCGCTTTAAGCGCCAGCTAATCGCCACTACGAGAAGCCTAAAAAAGAAGAAGCAACAGCTCCAAGCCGAACATGATACACTCAACGACAGATGGACCCAGGTCCTAGCTGCTGAAGAATATGGCCTCCAACGCCCAAGCAAGAGTTATCCGAAGCGTCGGCTACTACCACAATTTGACAACGTGGCCCTCAAGCCAATACTGTCAAGACATGACCGCGCTGATGAACCAGACCGGCCACCACGTGGGCGAGATAGAGCGGCCACCTATGCCGAACACCAACCCGCACCACCTCGCCGTCGAGGCAGAGAGACAGCAGCTCCAGGATACACCTACGACCCCTGCTAGTTGGGACCCACCATAGTGGGAGGCTGACTTGTGGGCCTACTAAGTTGACGGGAACAGAGGGCTTTGTCAACTTAGTCAATATGAACGATTCTAGCTCCAGTGATCATATGATGTCCGTCCAACAGTTGTAGTGCTTCTTCAACCTCTGGTCTTCTTACTCCGCTCGCCCAAACCAGCACGGGTCGTGCCGCGTGCTCCTGCCTCCCATGGCCGGCTGTGCTGCCGTGGAGGCCTCTCCGCCCCCTACTATTCCCACCGCTGGCCAGGCTCTGCAGCGACGACAGCCTCACACCGCAGTCGAACCAGTGAACCCTCATACTCCTCTCTGCATGGGCATCCACTACCGCGTCTTCCCCGGCTCCATGTCGTCCCCTTCCTAGGCCTCGCCGTCGTCCACCACCTTGGTGCTCTCGGGGCGGCATGGTCAATGTGGTCAAGGAACGACTTCCATTGGAAGTGCTCCTTATTACGCGCAAAATAATGATTCCACCACCTGACAGCAGGGACCCACCGGACGGGCCATCGTATTTCGTGAAAAAAACACTTCCCCCCTGACTGCTAGGACCCACTAGCTACATCTTCGCATGCAAGGAAGTGCCTCACTATTATGGGCAAAAAAATGATTCGCCCCCTGACTGCTGGGACCCACCAGCTACATCTTCGCACGCAAGGAAGTGCCTGAGAGTCGGGACCCACCTGGTCGAAGCGTACGTAGTGTTATCATTCTGGTCACGAACATGTATGTACATACTAGTCGATCAGTTTGTCTGTAGGCTGCAGCGATGAACCGTAGCCGAGTAAGGAAGGGCATGTGTCGTAGTAGAGTTGCCCACGTAGCATGCACACGTACGTACAACTAGGGTGCAAGAAAGTAAATATGGCCACATACGTACATACGGGCGGGGTCTCGAACGCCTACTCGCGCATACGTACGGCCAGGGCTCGTGTACATGGCTGGGTCGGAACGGAGAAACTGCATCGTCGTGTTCATCGGGAGCCAATCAGCTTGGACGGAACAGCCGATCAAAACGAGGCCTGGTGTACCGCAGAACACAGGAAATAACCTTGTGTTCGACCGGCCACGGTCGAAACGAGATCCTGTTCATCGGGAGGGGTTTGGCGTACCACAAAACGGAGGAAACGGGCTTCTCTTGGGCCTCCTATGGTCAAAACATGGTGTTGATCGGGTGGGGTGTGGTGTACCGCAAAACGGAGGAAACAGACTTGTGTTGGAGCGCTACGGTCGAAACAGGGGTCCTGTTCATCGGGAGGGGTGTGGCGCACCGCAAAACGGGACTCCATGTGATATTGTTCATCTCCACCGTCGACCTCCTCCAGCCTCCATGAGCTACTGTTCATCCACCATTGACCTCCTCCAGCCTCCACCTGTGATTGTTCATCCACTGGTTCATGTTCATCCAGCCTCCACCGCTCCTCCACCGGCTATTGTTCAACCATCCCTCTCCATGGGGTCATGTTCAACTACCCCTCCACGGGCTACTGTTCATTCAGCCCTCCACCTACTACTGTTCAACCAGCCCTCCACAGGGTCGTCATGTTCATCCAGCCCTCCACGGGGTCCTGTTCATCCACCCCCAACCGGCTCGATCAATCGCTCGATCGGGTTCAGTTAACAGAAAGATCGATCGATCGCTCGGGTTCAGTAACGTGTAGCCTGTAGTGCAATCACTCGGATTCAGTAGCGGAATGCCTCGCTCGGGTTCAGTTAGAGCCCAACGCCTTGCGCCCATGCACATACGTGTACGAGAGAAACGCGCATCGCTCGGCCCCCGACCACCCACTGTAACCGGGAACTCCCCGATATTTTCCTCGCCCTCGCTTCTACCATAGTTTTTTCCGTCATGGACGGCCCAAAGAATGTCATGCAGCTGCGTCTTCGGCCCGCCCAGGATGAAAAGCCCATTTTCTGTCATGATTTTTTGTCACAGAAGTAGGATCCCACCACATCTATGATGATACCAGGTTTTGTCACAATTATCATCATAGAAGTGTCATAAGCATGACAGAAAAAAATTCCGTTCGGCCCAAAATGTCATGGATGTGTCTTTTTTTTGTAGTGGTTGCCTCTCGCATGCTAGATGATTTTCCATGTATTGATTGCAACAATGATTTTAGTCTTGCTAATGAGATTGCCCGCATAGCATTCTCGCATATATTTGGAGCTTGTGACATATTTCTTGTGAAACATGCATGTCTTACTTCTTTGGACCATGTACCTAGTGCCATGAATTTCACCATAGTCGCATCATATTATTCATGCACTTTTGCTTCTAATGGTTATGATCAAGCGAAGAGAACCATCATGATGGATGATGTGTGTATCTACCATGCGCATACATTATTTGTTTGTTGTGTGTATGCGTAGGATACTTCGACTACATGTCAACTTCCACTTCCCATGAGTTGACCATCTGAGCTCTTGAGAGCGAGCCTCATACATTCGACCACGACTCGCTTGTACACCACATTTCCTACCACTTCGGCATTGTGAAGGATGCACAAAGGACACACCTTCAAGGTGACATCTTTCTTGAGCATGGATATTGTGGATCATACTACTTGTGTTGCTTGCACCATGAGACTTATTGGTATTTTACCATTTGATTGCGCACATGTTAGAGATCTTGCTTTGACTTGTCATTTTTCACCTTTCCATGCCCCATGAAATATATACCTTGTGTGTTGCATCCAATTCTTGGATTACTTGCTCCTATCATACGCTTGGTTGCAACAATGTCATTTCTTCACATATGCCATGTCCTATTGCTTGTCACATGATTGACTTGATTGCCTGATGAACAGTTGCTCTTTCTGTTGTGTTAAGTGCCACACTATCTTCACTACAGCGTATGCACGTTATGCTTGGATTGTCTTGCACTTGACCCATGTGGTTAGACACTTCATTTCATTTGGTGTTGTGAATGATTCTTATGCCTACCATAGACCATTTGTTGAGCACTTTATGCATGCTTGCTATGAACTTGATGTACATGCTTATTATGTTGCACACATATTTGCATCATGACCTCACACTTACATGCTTGTTTCCATGATGACCTTGATTGTGCTCAATTTATATGCTTACATGCCATGTCACAATCCTTTGTCACACCCTATGCTATGCTCGATGACGACACTTGTTGGGTGAATCACCTCTTGAATGCTTTGTTTTGCACTAATGTTAACCACGTTTATTTTTCCAAGTGTTTGTTGTACTTGCTCCTTTTGAAGGAATCACTAGATGGTGTGACATTCGAAAGTGCCCATTTCGAGCTTCAAGATGATGAGTTCTTGGTGAACATCTACTTCTACATGGAGACGTCTTCTCTTTCCCATGGTGAATTTGGTTTTCGATCTGAGGTCGGATCTTTCCCAAGGGGGAGGGGATGATTGATACGTCTCCAACGTATATATGATTTTTGATTGTTCCATGCTGTTATATTATCATTCTTGGATGTTTTACAATCATTTTATAGCAACTTTATATCATTTTTTGGGATTAACCTATTGACATAGTGCCCAGTGCCAGTTGTTATTTTTTGCTTGTTTTTTACTTCACAGAAAATCAATACCAAACGGAGTCCAAACGCAGCGTAACTTTTTGGTGATTTTTTCTGGACTAGATGTCAGGACCCCGATTCTAAACCACATCGATCCAGCGTGTAACACATCATATCACTTTGCGGTCTCACGCACGGTACTCCCACGGGTGCCACCTTACCTGGCCCGGGACCGTTTGCGCCTTTTGGCTCACGTATATGATAGTGTCGCTAGCATCCATATGACAGAGAACCCGGGCCGACATGGCTAGTCGTGAACCCAAAGCGGCGCTAGCCTATGAGGACAGGCATACATGAATCACTTCGAACATGTCGGTCATCATCGTGTCTATTCGGGCTGTAGCACTGGGCTAACAGGACTCCGGTAACCCGGGCTGTAGCAGGCTAGGCAGGACTCCGAATAACATCGCGTGACATTTCCCCGAAGGGACAGACATAGGAACGACGTGAGACACATGCCGGTCAGTCAAGTGTCCAAGCAGTAGTGCTGGGCTAGCAGGACTCCGGTGATCCGGGCTGTAGCGGACTACTATCTCTCAGAAGCACAAGACTTACATTTCCCCATATGAAAGGCTGCCAAGGATAAACAACTAGATAGTCGGATCCCACTCATACCAAGCATTTCAATCATACACACAATATGCCCGATATGAGTAAATACAACATGGCATCACAACAGTACTCTACGACTCAAGTAATTTATTTAGAAGGCTCCGAGGAGCCATACATATCATCCATACAGATAGGGGTCACATGACCCAACACTCAAGTCATACAAACATACAAGCACATGCGGAAGCAAAGTAGTCTGAGTACAGACACTAGAAAGAAAGAAGGCTTGACGAAGCCTGTCTATCTACAACGACCCTTCACAAGTCTTGGATCACCACCTGGGTGATAAGTCACTCGTCAACGTCGAGGTCTACATAGAACCCATCAGAGGGGTTGGTGCAGTCGTCTGAAAAACATGATTAAAGCAACATGAGTACGGAGGTACTCAGCAAGTCTTACAATAGGAACCTACTATACATGCACATTCTCAAGAAGGTAGTGGGGTTATTGCAGCAAGCCAGCTTTGACTCTTGGCTAAGCTATCCTACGATAGACACCACTTGTAAATCATTTGTCGCACACGAGTCCACTAACACCAACACAATACTCCACCGTGGATCCTCTCTCGCCATCCTGCGAGAGGGCCATCCGCGGTACTCACACTTATCTTGAGATTTTTAATAGTATCCATTTAACTTATCTATGAACTGTATAGGTGACCAAGTAGTCCTTTACCGCGGACGCGGCTATTCGAATAGATTTATACCCTGCAGGGGTGTACTTCTTCACACACGCTCTCACCACTTATCGCCGTTTACACGACATGTACTCGGCAACCTTCAAGCGGAAGCCTAGCGAGGGTGTCAGCCACGGCCTACCTAAACACTCAAGTCTCTAGTCCAGGTTTATCGCCTATTCGGGTTCCATCCGCAGGGAGTCCGGCCGAGGTTTCCACTAACGGCCCCGAACGATGTGAACAGGGTTCCCGAGACACCAAACGGGCGAGTCGGTACACCGTGCCACGTGCCTACCGCAACACAGCCCACCCCGATGGTCAGCGCCGCGTGCGGCCCCCAGCATGCTACAAACACCAGAAACTACTTTGCAACTCCTGGACAGAGGACAAGCGTGATCAAGAAGCCGAGAGGGTCCATTGGTTTCGGGCCCAATGAGTGGTAGTAGCTGAGTCTTAAATCACACACACAGATCTCAGTTCTTAAGAACGGCCTCAATGAAACAACCCACCATGTACTCCTACATGGCCTTCCATCGATTCCTTTACCAAATCGTGTTCAACACTTCCACACCATTGACAACGATACAACCTTTCACTCCGGATCATCATCCCGATGAGCCAGACCTGACACAACTCTAAGCATAGCAAGCATAGCATGGTAGGAACACACATACACATGTATTGGCTCAATCAACTCCTACACATGCTAGTGGGTTTCATCTAGTTACTGTGGCAATGACAGGTCATGCAAAGGAAGTGGGTTCAACTACCGCAACACACAGCAGTTTGAAACGCGTTGTCTTAATGCAGTAAACAAGGGCAGAAGCGAGAACATGGGTTTGTATCGGAATGATCAACGAGTTTCTTGCCTGATGGAGTGGTGGTGGGATACTGCCCTTCAACTGGATACTCGGAGATATCCTCGAAGGCAGAACCTACCACGAATGACACATTGCAACACAATCAATACATGACGATATGCAACAATATGATGCATGCAATGACATGGCAATATGAATGTGTCCTGGTCTTGTGCAAGTTAAACTAGAAGGAAATGACCCCATTTGAATCAAGAATTCAAATGGTAGTGCATTTATAAGATCATATTAGTGCAATATCTTATAATGCCTAAACAGTGGGTTTAACTTGTTTTAACATGCATGAAACCAGTTCCATTGGATAGATTGGATTTTTCTGATAGATTTTCATATATAAAACTTTGCATTTGGAGTTATAGATAATTTTCTATGAATTTTTGAAGTTTGAACTATTTTCTGGATTTTCTGTATAAAAATAAATCCAGCAAAATAGATTACTGCGTCAGCATGAAGTCATGCTGACCTCAGCAGGTCAACAAACCGGTCCAAGTCAAACCTGACGCGTGGGTCCCGCGTGTCAGGGTCATTAACTTAAACAGATTAGATTATTTTTTAATCCTGGATTAATTAGCAGTCGGGGCCCACATGTCATAGACTCAGAGGAGTCAAACTGGGTCCACAAGTCAACGGTTAGGGTCAACTCGCCGGCGTCTAGCCGCCGGCGAGGTCAGACGCGGCGGAGCAAGTGATTTTGCTCGTTTTGGCCACCAAACAAGGCGCGGAGGCCATCTACGGGTAGCTGAGATCCTTCCGCGGCGTTCGGTGGCAACGGCTGGGCTCGGGGTGGCCGGAAACATCGCCGGCGACGGGTTTGGCGGCGCCGGGGCTCGGGTGGAGGTGGTTTTGGCGCTACGGTGCGTTAGGGGGTCGGCTGGTGGCTGTTTTGGCCTCCTGGAGGCTCCAGGAGCACGTTGACGCGCTCTGGCCCGGGTGGCAGGGGCTATGGCCGCGGTGGCGCCATGGCCGGCGGAGCCAAGCTCTCGGGCTCGTCGGGGACGGGCGCTACGGCGAGCTAGCAGGCATGGGAGGAGGGGGAGAAGGTGCGGGAGCTCACAGGGAGGTCGACGAGCAGCTCAGCGGGCTCGGGGGCGAACAGAGCGGCGCGAATCGAAGAACGGCGGCCGGCGGGCACCGGGGTCGGAGACGAGCTGATGGCGGCGATGCAGGGCCTCCGGCGAGGCGTGGCTCGGTGGGGAGGGCGAGGGCGAAGTGGCGGAGCCTCTGGGCAGGTCAGCGGGGCGAGGGGGCAACGGTGGGCGCGGCTATGGCGGCGAGACGGCGACGGGTGCTGCGGCCATGGCGCTGGAGAGCGAGAGAGAGAGCCAGGGGGAGAAGTGAGGTGTCCACGGGGTCGAGGGCGCGACGTGGAGGACGTCCAGCGCGTCGGGCGGAGAAGCGGCGAGCAGGTGACGCCGTGGCGAGCTCGCGCTCGCCGGCGTCACCACCCTGCCTGCCTGGCGGGGACGAAGCAGCTGGCTGGCTCGGGCCAGCACAGCGCTGGGCCGCCAGGTGGGCCGGCTGGTGGGTTTGGCCAGGTTAGTTTTCTTCTGTTTAACTGTTTCCTTTTTCTATTATTTCTGCAACTTTGTGGGCTTATTTAAAATACTTAAACAACTCCAAAAATCCCCAAACTGCTCATGCATACTATTTAAAGTATAGACAACATGAAACATTTCTGTTTGAGAATATTTGAACATTTAAATATTTTTTTAAATTTTAAATGCCCAAATTCAAATACTTATATGTTAATTCAATAACCTTCTGTTGACCTAGAAAAATGTGCACTATTTTTGCCAGGGGGTTTAATCCAAGACAAAGAGGGTGAACATTTTAGAAGGGCATTTCAGGTTCATTGAAAAAGATTTTAGTAAACCCTAGTTATTTCCAGGGGGGGGGGGGGGGGGAAGTGTGTGTTGGGGGTTCTGGCATTTCCCATTTCAGAATTAATAGAATTTAAACATGATGCACACTCTAATGCATGGCCTAGCTAGGGATGTGACAACTCACCCCCACTCAAAAGAATCTCGTCCCGAGATTTAGGTTCCTCCGGAAAGAAGGCGGGGTACTCAAGTCGAAGACGATCCTCCCTTTCCCAAGTAGCTTCTTGCTCGGAATGGTGTGACCATTGAACCTTGAGAAACTTGATATTGTGGCGTCGAGTGGTACGCTCGGCTTGATCAAGGATACGAACGGGGTATTCCCGATAAGTGAGGTTATCTTGGAGATCAAGCGTTTCGTGGTCCACTCCGCGGATAGGGTCCGAGAAGCAACGCCTGAGTTGAGAAACGTGGAAGACATCATGAACTCTGGAGAGATGCGAAGGTAGTTCCAGTTGGTAGGCAACTTCCCCTCGTTTGGCAAGAATGCGAAAAGGTCCAATGTAACGAGGAGCCAATTTGCCTTTGATACCGAATCGATGGGTTCCCTTTAAAGGTGTAACCCGAAGGTAAGCCATCTCACCGACTTCATAAGCCATGGGCTTATGCTTGCGGTCATACTGACTCTTTTGACGGGATTGAGCGGTTTTCAACTTCTCGTGAATAATGCGAACCTGCTCTTCTGCATCCTGGATCATGTCCGGGCCAAAGAGTTGTCTCTCGCCGGTTTCTGACCAGTTAAGAGGCGTTCGACATTTTCGTCCATAAAGAATTTCGAAAGGAGCTTTGCCCAAGCTAGCTTGATAACTATTGTTATAAGCGAACTCGGCAAATGGTAGGCACTTCTCCCAATCCATACCGAAAGAGATGACAGAAGCTCGGAGCATATCCTCCAGAATTTGATTGACTCGTTCTACTTGACCACTTGATTGAGGATGGAAGGCGGTGCTAAAGGAGAGACGAGTCCCCATAGCATTTTGGAAACTCTCCCAAAATCGAGAGGTGAAAAGACTTCCACGGTCCGAATTAATTTCCAATGGAACACCATGAAGAGACACTATTCGAGAGATGTATAAGTCAGCTAGCTGGCTAGCGGTTATACTCTCGCGAACGGGTAAAAAGTGGGCTACTTTGGAGAGACGATCGACAACAACGAAGATAGCATTATTCCCTCTTTTGGTTCTGGGAAATCCGGTAATGAAATCCATACCGATTTTATCCCATTTCCATTCAGGAATATCCAAGGGCTGAAGGGTGCCAGCGGGACGTTGATGCTCTGCTTTAACACGACGACAGACGTCGCAAGTTGCAATGTATTGAGCGATTTCTCTCTTCATCCTGGTCCACCAAAACCTTTGGCGTAGGTCTTGATACATCTTAGTACTACCGGGATGAATGGTGAGAGGGGATTCATGAGCTTCCTTAAGGATCAATCGCCTCAAGTTGCGTACCTTGGGAACCACTAGACGGTTTCCGAAGAACACAACACCTTGATCATCAATGGAGAAACAATCTGCAACTCCCTTCTTGATGTTTCTCTTGATACGGGAAATTCCCGGATCCACCTTTTGTGCCTTGATGATCTGATCCGTAAGGTTAGGTTTCGCCACCAGGGTGGAAAGGAGTCCTCGAGGAACAATGTGAAGGTTAAGCTTATGAAATTCCTCGTGGAGAAGTGGTTGACCTTGTTGTAACATCAGGTTGTTACAATAAGATTTACGACTTAGTGCATCAGCCATGACATTGGCTTTGCCTGGGGTGTAAGTTATTCCTAAGTCGTAATCTGAGATCAACTCGACCCAACGTCTTTGCCTGAGATTCAAATCCGGTTGGGTGAAGATATATTTCAAACTTTGGTGATCAGTGTAAATTTCGCAACGATTACCCAGAAGGTAATGTCGCCAGGTTTTGAGTGCATGGACTACTGCTGCAAGCTCTAGATCATGAGTAGGATAATTATCCTCATGTGGACGCAACTGTCGAGATGCGTAGGCAATCACATGACGATCTTGCATGAGTATGCAACCTAGTCCTTGTCGCGAGGCGTCGCAATAGATAACAAAGTCCTTAGAGAAATCTGGTGGTACCAGTACGGGAGCAGATGTCAGGCGTCTTTTCAGTTCCTGAAAGCTGAACTCGCACTGTGGGGTCCACTCAAACTTTTTATCTTTCTTGAGGAGTTCAGTTAGAGGCTTAGCAACCTTGGAAAAATTCTCGACGAAGCGGCGGCAATAGCTCGCTAATCCAAGAAAACTCCGAACTTGCTTGACCGTTTCAGGTGGAGTCCAGTCAAGGACAGCTTGAACTCGCTCGGGATTGACAGCAATGCCCTTGCCAGAGATTACATGGCCCAGATAGGTCACTTCTGGCAACCAGAATTCGCACTTGGAGAATTTGGCATAAAGGCGATGCTCTCGAAGTTTCATCAATACTAGCCTTAGATGTTCGGCATGTTCTTCCTCATTCTTGGAGTAGATGAGTATATCATCGAGGTATACCACGACGAATTTATCCAAGTACTCCATGAAGATCGAGTTCATTAACCGAGAGAAGGTGGCTGGAGCATTGGTTAAACCGAAGGACATGACGGTGTACTCGTATTGGCCGTAACGAGTAACAAAGGCCGTTTTGGGAATGTCCCCGTTCTTGATTTTGATTTGATGGTAGCCCAACCTCAAATCCATCTTGGAAAAGACTGAGGATCCAGCGAGCTGATCATACAGGTCGTTGATCCTGGGGAGCGGATACTTGTTCTTGATAGTGACCAAATTGACAGGTCGATAATCCACAACCATCCGATCCGTTCCATCCTTCTTCTTGACGAAGAGGACGGGGAAAGCCCATGGAGATGAACTAGGACGGATGAAACCTTTTTGCAAGGACTCATCGAGTTGTTTCTTAAGCTCAGCTAGTTCTAGGGGTGCCATCTTATAAGGTCTCCTAGAGATTGGAACGGTTCCTGGAACAAGGTCTATCACGAACTCGACATCTCTGTCAGGTGGAACACCTGGCAGTTCCTCTGGAAAGACATCCGGAAAGTCACGGACTACCGGAATATCTTCGAGGTCTGGAAGGGGATTGGCATTTAGAGAGTAGAGCTGACGCTCCGATACTCGGGTCAAAACATTGACTGTCTTGCCCGATGGATGGGTAAGTTGGACAGTTCTAGTTGAGCAATCAATCTTGGCGTAATGAGCTGACATCCAGTCCATACCCAAGATGATGTTTATGTCTGAAGACTTGAGAGCTATTAGTGACGCAAGGAAGACCAATCTGTCAACAAGAATTTCATTTCCATGGCTGATCCTAGAGGTTTGCCACTTAGAACCAGGGGTTTGAATTACCATGGAGGTAGGCATGTCACAAAAAGTGGTGTTGTGCAAACGAGCATAGCTCTCAGAAATAAATGAATGAGATGCTCCAGTATCAAAAAGGACAGTTGCCGGATGGCAATTAACAAGGAGCGTACCGAGAACGACGTTGGGGTCCTCTTGAGTTTCTTCAGCTGAAACGTAGTTGACATGGCCACGAGCAGTGGTGGCTGGCTTGGCGACAAGCACTTTTGCTGTTGACTTACCACGGCCAACAGACTTTCCGAACTGGCTGGGGTTGTTCTGGGGACACTCACGGATGTAGTGGCCTGGCTCACCACACTTGAAGCAAGTTGTCATATTGGGGCGTGGAGCAGTGTTGGCAGTGGGGCCACCAAAAGTCTTGGGCGGCACATACTGCTGATTGGGGCGAGGCGCCTCAAAGGATGGCCTCGGAGTATACCTGGGTGGCATAGCAGAATTTGGAATCCAGACCCAGCGCTTCTGTGATCCAGAACCGGATGAAGATCCATAGTCACGGGAGTGCTTGCGTGAAGCTTCGAAATCATTCTGCCCTGTCTCGGCACTGATGGCCTTATTGACTAGCTTCGGAAAAGAAATGCATTCATGCAGACGAAGGTCACGTCGGAGCTCAGGGCTAAGTCCCTTGCGGAACCTTGCCTGCTTCTTGGCATCGGTGGATACCTCTTCGGGAGCATAGCGTGCAAGCTTCCCAAACTCGCGACTGTATGCATCCACAGTCAGCTTCCCCTGGGTGAAGTTACAGAACTCCTCCCTCTTGCGATCCATGAGACCTTCCGGAATATGATGCTCACGAAAAGCGGCACTGAAATCAGCCCAAGTAGTGAGTTGGCCGACCGGACGCATAGCTTCATAATTCTCCCACCAAAGGCTGGCAGGGCCTTCGAGGTGATAGGCAGCAAAGGTGACTTTATCATCTTCAGCCACGTTGGCAGAACGTAGCTTGTGGGCGATGCTGCGGAGCCAGTCATCCGCATCGAGAGGTTCGATGGAATGATTGAACTTTGGCGGGTACAGCTTGACAAAGTCATTGATGGACACCGAATTGATCCTCTGCTGGCGTGCGGTGTTCTGCTCAATCTGCTCTAACAAGCGATTGGTGTCGCGCCTGTTGCGCTCTGCCTCCAGCATCACTTCGGCCAGAGAAGGTGGTTGAGGCAGACTTTCCTCTCTAGGTGCACTAGCTTCTCCCTGCTCCGAAGCAGCAGGGTTGCTGCGGGTGTTGACCATCCTGGGAAACAAAACAACGATTTAAACCAGGATGGCAAAATCTGGCCAAGGAAGTGCGGAATGTAATGGATAACAAGGAATGCAGAGATGATCATCCGTATGACATGGTAATATAGAAACTGCCATATATACACCAACAGTCATACACCCATACATAGTTTAGTACAAGCCCGGCTGAAGTACCACTATGATGAAAGACGTTACATCTCATCGGAGGCATTCCAAGCTCCTATACATTATTTATCTACACCTCCGGAATTGATACACACTAAGTTATATTCCATAATCACGCAGGACGGTGGACATACAACTATTACAATACTAGCGAGACTACTACTAGCTCAGACGGCTCCGTAGAAGTCCTCATAGAAGTCACCACCCAGACCTGGAAGCGGAACATGGTCATCTGGGAACAGACGGTGCTGCGGTGCTTGTGGACCATAGGGACTTGGATGCGGCCTCGGTCCAACAAATGGCGGTAGAAGAGGCCCACGAGGAGGGGTGATGCCTCCCACCTCACGCCATTCCATAAAGTCTGGCAGACTAGCCCGCACAGGGTACAAGTCTCTCGTGTCCATGTATCCGGCTTGCACAACAGGTGCAAACCTCGTCAAGGTGGCCCAATGATCAGCACGAGCATTAAAGAGCTCCATACGCAAGGCCCGGTTTTCACGGTCCTTATCTTCCAACATCTCAGTAGTGGTGCAAAGGAGTGAGTCCTCATGGGATGCATCACTGTACATGCCCTGAAGGTAACCATGCGCCCCAGGGAGGGATGCTGGCATGTAGCGAAATTCAGTGTTGCTCAACAAGGCAGTTCTAGCTCGCATAATGGTCATCATCGAGTAGGCTGCATCTTGAACGGACATCCCAATAGTGATCCCGAGTCCATAAGAACGGTGGAGTGGTTCCGTGGCTCCGGGATAAGATGGATATATCCTAACCGTGCACAGATATTGGCTCTGGTTGAAATCTCTAAACTGCTCTTCGACGGTGTATTCAGGGTACCATCGGTATCCTGCCTCCACCATCACTCGAACCAACATGGCGGTATGACCACATACACCGATGCAACGGGTCAGACGAACCACTTGGTTTTGGGGACGGGTAGCCATCTGAAAGCACAAAATAGTGCAAAGGCATTAGAATTTCTGGATGAAATTGGACAGCATAACGGCTGTAAATGCTCAGAAAAAGACTTGAGACATCCACAACAGTTTGCGAACCCACTCAACAACACCATATCAAGGTTCTGGTTCAAATGGCAACATACTAAACTTTAGTAGAACTGAACTGGGTTGAATCCAACAATCCTATAAGTTACTACGGATTTAGTAACACGTGAACCTGATAGAGAGAAGAGAGCCTAGTCCTTAACCCACGTAGAATGAGAAGAGAATGACTCAGAATAGAGGGCATAAGGTAAAGGAGTAAAAGAGCCTTACGTTCCCTCCCACAATCAATTCCCCTACATATAACTAAAGCATTTCTAGACTCGACATCGACCAGTTTGGCTTAGCGAACCTACAGGCAGTCCGGCTCTGATGCCAACGCTGTCAGGACCCCGATTCTAAACCACATCGATCCAGCGTGTAACACATCATATCACTTTGCGGCCTCACGCACGGTACTCCCACGGGTGCCACCTTACCTGGCCCGGGACCGTTTGCGCCTTTTGGCTCACGTATATGATAGTGTCGCTAGCATCCATATGACAGAGAACCCGGGCCGACATGGCTAGTCGTGAACCCAAAGCGGCGCTAGCCTATGAGGACAGGCATACATGAATCACTTCGAACATGTCGGTCATCATCGTGTCTATTCGGGCTGTAGCACTGGGCTAACAGGACTCCGGTAACCCGGGCTGTAGCAGGCTAGGCAGGACTCCGAATAACATCGCGTGACATTTCCCCGAAGGGACAGACATAGGAACGACGTGAGACACATGCCGGTCAGTCAAGTGTCCAAGCAGTAGTGTTGGGCTAGCAGGACTCCGGTGATCCGGGCTGTAGCGGACTACTATCGCTCAGAAGCACAAGACTTACATTTCCCCATATGAAAGACTGCCAAGGATAAACAACTAGATAGTCGGATCCCACTCATACCAAGCATTTCAATCATACACACAATATGCCCGATATGAGTAAATACAACATGGCATCACAACAGTACTCTACGACTCAAGTACTTTATTTAGAAGGCTCCGAGGAGCCATACATATCATCCATACAGATAGGGGTCACATGACCCAACACTCAAGTCATACAAACATACAAGCACATGCGGAAGCAAAGTAGTCTGAGTACAGACACTAGAAAGAAAGAAGGCTTGACGAAGCCTGTCTATCTACAACGACCCTTCACAAGTCTTGGATCACCACCTGGGTGATAAGTCACTCGTCAACGTCGAGGCCTACATAGAACCCATCAGAGGGGTTGGTGCAGTCGTCTGAAAAACATGATTAAAGCAACATGAGTACGGAGGTACTCAGCAAGTCTTACAACAGGAACCTACTATAGATGCACATTCTCAAGAAGGTAGTGGGGTTATTGCAGCAAGCCAGCTTTGACTCTTGGCTAAGCTATCCTACGATAGACACCACTTGTAAATCATTTGTCGCACACGAGTCCACTAACACCAACACAATACTCCACCGTGGATCCTCTCTCGCCATCCTGCGAGAGGGCCATCCGCGGTACTCACACTTATCTTGAGATTTTTAATAGTATCCATTTAACTTATCTATGAACTGTATAGGTGACCAAGTAGTCCTTTACCGCGGACGCGGCTATTCGAATAGATTTATACCCTGCAGGGGTGTACTTCTTCACACACGCTCTCACCACTTATCGCCGTTTACACGACATGTACTCGGCAACCTTCAAGCGGAAGCCCAGCGAGGGTGTCAGCCACGGCCTACCTAAACACTCAAGTCTCTAGTCCAGGTTTATCGCCTATTCGGGTTCCATCCGCAGGGAGTCCGGCCGAGGTTTCCACTAACGGCCCCGAACGATGTGAACAGGGTTCCCGAGACACCAAACGGGCGAGTCGGTACACCGTGCCACGTGCCTACCGCAACACAGCCCACCCCGATGGTCAGCGCCGCGTGCGGCCCCCAGCATGCTACAAACACCAGAAACTACTTTGCAACTCCTGGACAGAGGACAAGCGTGATCAAGAAGCCGAGAGGGTCCATTGGTTTCGGGCCCAATGAGTGGTAGTAGCTGAGTCTTAAATCACACACACAGATCTCAGTTCTTAAGAACGGCCTCAATGAAACAACCCACCATGTACTCCTACATGGCCTTCCATCGATTCCTTTACCAAATCGTGTTCAACACTTCCACACCATTGACAACGATACAACCTTTCACTCCGGATCATCATCCCGATGAGCCAGACCTGACACAACTCTAAGCATAGCAAGCATAGCATGGTAGGAACACACATACACATGTATTGGCTCAATCAACTCCTACACATGCTAGTGGGTTTCATCTAGTTACTGTGGCAATGACAGGTCATGCAAAGGAAGTGGGTTCAACTACCGCAACACACAGCAGTTTGAAACGCGTTGTCTTAATGCAGTAAACAAGGGCAGAAGCGAGAACATGGGTTTGTATCGGAATGATCAACGAGTTGCTTGCCTGATGGAGTGGTGGTGGGATACTGCCCTTCAACTGGATACTCGGAGATATCCTCGGAGGCAGAACCTACCACGAATGACACATTGCAACACAATCAATACATGACGATATGCAACAATATGATGCATGCAATGACATGGCAATATGAATGTGTCCTGGTCTTGTGCAAGTTAAACTAGAAGGAAATGACCCCATTTGAATCAAGAATTCAAATGGTAGTGCATTTATAAGATCATATTAGTGCAATATCTTATAATGCCTAAACAGTGGGTTTAACTTGTTTTAACATGCATGAAACCAGTTCCATTGGATAGATTGGATTTTTCTGATAGATTTTCATATATAAAACTTTGCATTTGGAGTTATAGATAATTTTCTATGAATTTTTGAAGTTTGAACTATTTTCTGGATTTTCTGTATAAAAATAAATCCAGCAAAATAGATTACTGCGTCAGCATGAAGTCATGCTGACCTCAGCAGGTCAACAGACCGGTCCAAGTCAAACCTGACGCGTGGGTCCCGCGTGTCAGGGTCATTAACTTAAACAGATTAGATTATTTTTTAATCCTGGATTAATTAGCAGTCGGGGCCCACATGTCATAGACTCAGAGGAGTCAAACTGGGTCCACAAGTCAACGGTTAGGGTCAACTCGCCGGCGTCTAGCCGCCGGCGAGGTCAGACGCGGCGGAGCAAGTGATTTTGCTCGTTTTGGCCACCAAACAAGGCGCGGAGGCCATCTACGGGTAGCTGAGATCCTTCCGCGGCGTTCGGTGGCAACGGCTGGGCTCGGGGTGGCCGGAAACATCGCCGGCGACGGGTTTGGCGGCGCCGGGGCTCGGGTGGAGGTGGTTTTGGCGCTACGGTGCGTTAGGGGGTCGGCTGGTGGCTGTTTTGGCCTCCTGGAGGCTCCAGGAGCACGTTGACGCGCTCTGGCCCGGGTGGCAGGGGCTATGGCCGCGGTGGCGCCATGGCCGGCGGAGCCAAGCTCTCGGGCTCGTCGGGGACGGGCGCTACGGCGAGCTAGCAGGCATGGGAGGAGGGGGAGAAGGTGCGGGAGCTCACAGGGAGGTCGACGAGCAGCTCAGCGGGCTCGGGGGCGAACGGAGCGGCGCGAATCGAAGAACGGCGGCCGGCGGGCACCGGGGTCGGAGACGAGCTGATGGCGGCGATGCAGGGCCTCCGGCGAGGCGTGGCTCGGTGGGGAGGGCGAGGGCGAAGTGGCGGAGCCTCTGGGCAGGTCAGCGGGGCGAGGGGGCAACGGTGGGCGCGGCTATGGCGGCGAGACGGCGACGGGTGCTGCGGCCATGGCGCTGGAGAGCGAGAGAGAGAGCCAGGGGAGAAGTGAGGTGTCCACGGGGTCGAGGGCGCGACGTGGAGGACGTCCAGCGCGTCGGGCGGCGAAGCGGCGAGCAGGTGACGCCGTGGCGAGCTCGCGCTCGCCGGCGTCACCACCCTGCCTGCCTGGCGGGGACGAAGCAGCTGGCTGGCTCGGGCCAGCACAGCGCTGGGCCGCCAGGTGGGCCGGCTGGTGGGTTTGGCCAGGTTAGTTTTCTTCTGTTTAACTGTTTCCTTTTTCTATTATTTCTGCAACTTTGTGGGCTTATTTAAAATACTTAAACAACTCCAAAAATCCCCAAACTGCTCATGCATACTATTTAAAGTATAGACAACATGAAACATTTCTGTTTGAGAATATTTGAACATTTAAATATTTTTTTAAATTTTAAATGCCCAAATTCAAATACTTATATGTTAATTCAATAACCTTCTGTTGACCTAGAAAAATGTGCACTATTTTTGCCAGGGGGTTTAATCCAAGACAAAGAGGGTGAACATTTTAGAAGGGCATTTCAGGTTCATTGAAAAAGATTTTAGTAAACCCTAGTTATTTCCAGGGGGGGAGTGTGTGTTGGGGGTTCTGGCATTTCCCATTTCAGAATTAATAGAATTTAAACATGATGCACACTCTAATGCATGGCCTAGCTAGGGATGTGACACTAGAAGACACCTGTTGGGCCAAGAAAGTACCTGAGGGGAGCTGCGAGGGGAGAACAACCCACCAGGGCACTCCTGGAGGCCCAGGTGGGTTGTGCCCACCTCGGTGGCCTCCCATACCGCCTCTTTGCTCTAGAAATACCCAAATATTCCAGAAACCAGGGGTTGACAACCCCTCCTCTCCTCTCCTCTCCTAGGCTCTTCGAGGAGAAAATAGCACCGGTGTCCACTCCAGCCTCGGCAACCATCTCCACCTCTCTATCGGTGGCCACTTTGGCCCCGGCAGCCACTTCTCCTCCATCTTGGGTCTATGATCCAAGGATCCATGGCACCTTTCTCACTCAACATCGAGCATGGTAAGATGTTTCAAGCAAGTATGAGAAGAAAGTTTGGTCATCCAGTGGTCTTCTCTCCGGCTTTCGACAAAAGGAATTCACTATGGTGGTTTCTTTCTGTCGTGCTACATTCAAGTTGGATATTCACAATCAGGAATTCACTATGCCACCATTGGAGGTTATCCGCAAGGTTTTAGAGTCTCATATCTCAAGGATCGCTCGTTTAAGTTTTTGGTTGCCTCTAAATCAGTGGGTTTCCATATTTACAATGCTGGTAACACTACTGCAGGATGCTGCTAACACGACACTACAATCAGAGACCCTTTGACGAAACTATGTGCGATGCAATAATCACAAACGGTGGTTGTCAGTGTCCTAGGAACGGGGGTCCCCACACTTGGCTGCCAGCGGCCCATTGCATGGCTCCACCAGCGGCCCTATACGGCCCATCTTCACCAGCAAACATTCAAGACCCTCGCGAGGGGCCAAGCCTCGCGAGGCGGACGACACAAGACCCCCTCGGCGGCTGCCTCACCAGGCTGGCTCGCGAGGGGCGGAGAGATCAAGGCAAGGGACACCTCGCGAGGTTTCTATGATGCAAGCCATGACGATCGGCGCTAGGCGGGCGCCAGCGCACGCAGTGTCCTTACTTCCTCTTTGTTGCTAAAGGGGCAAGCGCAGGCGAGGAGTCTCGAGCCGTCAGGCAAGGGTTTCCATATCGGTGCAACGAGACCAAGACCAGCAAGACGACAGGGCGGAGGTCACCGTGGAGCCCAAGACGGCGTCACCACCAAAACCTTTGGCAGGTGTATACCACCTTTAGTCAAGATAACTTGTACTAGTTGTCTCCCTTCGAATTTGGCCATTGTTGGATCCCTTCGCGCTCAATATTTGGTGAGAGGACCAGGGCCTTTATAAATAGGACTAGCCACCACCATAGAGGGGACGGATCATTCAGATCATCCTCAACCACACACAAGTTCACCGAGCACAAGAGCACCTCTCCTCAGGAGGTTGTTCTTCCCTTGTACTGTTCATCCTCAGCCGAAGAGGCAATCCAGCACACAACACTGGAGTAGGGTATTACACCACATCGGTGGCCCAAACTATTATAAGCTCTTGTGTCTCTCTTTCTGCGGGTTTGTCGAGCTAGGCTTTGAGATCACCATGAGGGTGAGGGCGCGAATAGGTAGGAAGAGATCTTCGCGCGCACCCCAGTGTTCGAACCTCAAGGGTTTTGCCGGAACCCGAAATCCGACATTTGGCATGCCAGGTAGGGGTGCGCCGGAGCCTCTCTTACACAAGTTGATCCGCCGACACTCTACGGTTCCGATGTCCGATGACCCAAGGACCAACGCCGACCGCTGGGCAGCTTGGCCAGCCCGGGCAGCGTCGTCCGACCAAGAAGACCTCAACCCTGCACCCCAGGCGGCATGCGCACTGCCAAACACCGCAGGGCACAGGCGGCGAGGTCAAACGCCGTCCACCCTCACCCCACGACAGGCGCGGGCAGCCGCAAGGGCCTCAAGCTACGCTGCGGCCATGGTGCCGCACACCCGGTGGGAACAAGCAAACATGAGAGCCACCCTCACGGTGGCTCGAGAGCTGCTGCGATACCGGCTGATGGAGAGCGGCCGAGATGCGTTGCTGGAGCGTGTCGCCGAGCTACTGGACGGCGCGGCCTCGGGAGCACCGCCCTTCTGCTCCCTGCTTATGCCTCATCCTGTGACCGGATCGCATGGCAGGCCTCGCCGCGCCCGCGCGCCCCCAAGCACGCCAGGGGGCTTCATCGACACCGACGTGACCAGCAGCACCGGACGCCCAATCGCACCCGGGCCACCTCCGATGAGCGCGGGCACGAGCATCGCCACCCGCGGCCCCAGCAGGGTGCCGTCCTACCAACCTCAGGACGGCACGCTGGGTCGGGCAATGTGGAGCGTGGGGCACTTCGGCGAGGTCTTCGGGGCGACGGCTTCGGAGGCCTACGTGCCCCGCATGGTGGACCAGGAGTACACGCTGGAGGACGACCCTGGCTTGTTCCTCGAGCCAGGCTGGGAGGAGGAGGCACTAGAAGCCGAGGCCTTCCAGGAGCCTCCCGAGAGCCTTGCCGACCATGTCGGTGACAACAGCTACAAGATACCACTAACCTCTCAGGAGCAAGGTTATGCTAATCATGGGTCGCAGGAGGATCAGGTCACAGCGGAGGAAGGCGGCCCCATCTCGACAGCCTCCCTTCCACCAAGAGGAGCACACTGGGGCTGCAGGGAAGGGGCCAGGAGCAAGGCCCCTCCCCGCATCGCGCGAAGCAAGGCGTCCCTCGGAGGTAGGCCCTTTGCCGGGGAGGTGAAGGCGAGCCTTCCCCCGACAGAGGACCCATGGTCGCCGAGGGCACCACTGGCGTCCCCTTTGCCCCTTGGTTTTGTCCTGGTTTCCGGACGCCCAATGGTGGTTGAGGGCGGCGCAAGGCGGGGCCCTCGTCTAGCGATATGAAGTAAGGCTCACGCCTGTGAAGGTCTCCGCTCGTGACACTCTCACATAATAATGAGTGGGGCAGTACACGCCCCAGAGTCTCAGGAGTGTCGCCCTCGGGCCTCGGGGGCTCCCTCCCACGTCCCAGTGGTAGCACTTCGCTCCACGCTGGTGAGAAGACAAGAAGACTAGACTAGGCGCTGGACGCAGCCATTTGCTTTTAACCTCTTTTCTGTAGCCCTGCTTTCTGGCTTTGGATTTAAGTTTGAAGTTGAATTTTCATTGGTATACGCGGGGGGTGTCTTTCATTGTTTGTGCGATTTCTTGCGATCTGGTTCCTTGCCCTTCGAAGTTCGCATGTGCTGCCTCCCCCTCGCGAGCTCCTCGCGAGCGGGGGCTGGGCGCGACACACTCACGTTGCGCGCACATTCTTCCATGGCCGACGTTTGCTTCTCACAAGGCGCTTGGCGGGCTCCTCAGAAGTTCACGGCCTCACGAGCCAGTTCAGGACCTGTCCTGGCTAAGGTAAATTATAGCAGCAAACTTGCAGCAAGACTGGCGGGCTCATGAAGACACATATCCAGCTTGGCCTAAAGAATAGAGGCAGTAATATGTTTACATGAGGGGCTTCCCCTCCCAAAATGCTCTTACAACTTCGAGGGCCGTGCCCGAGCTTTCGCATGCAGGGTCGACAACGAGGAGGCACTGGCGCAATCGGACATGTCGCTCACCGCGTCCTCCGGGTCGCCCTCGGACGCGTCGCTGGCATCACTGTCGTTGTTGATGGCATCACCGTCGCCATCACTGGCGCCGCCCTCACCATTGTCGACCACGTCACCTTCATCCGCGATGACCACCACCGCGTCGTCCTCGGAGTTGAAGGCCCTGACTAGAACATCCATGTTGTCTTCTACCCAGCGCGCCAGGTCGCCCCGGATGGCCCCGGGCACGGGGGCAATGGCGGCGTCAAAATCGAAGTTGGGGTAGTTATTCCAAAGGTGGCTGAAGACGCGGGAAAACGCGCGCCTGAGCAGGCCGCGACTCCTCTCTTCAACAAGTGCGTGAGCCCTCTCGGATCGGTTCTCCAGGCATGTCACCATGTCGGTGAAGAAAAGGAGGTGACTGGCATAGTCGTTCGAGTGGGGATGGGGGGCGTCTTCACCGCAGATAGCACCCAGCACCGCGTTGGCCCTAATCCTGAGGCTTTGGAGCATGGGAGCGTGCTCCAGCTCTAGCGTCTGCCGCCGGAGCGCTTCCACCCTACTCTGTTGCACGAAGGACTCGGCGCTGGTGGCTCGCTGCTGAAGAGAAAGCAGCTTGGCGCGAGCGGAAGCCAGTTCAGCTTGCATCGAGACCCGGGCGTCTACTGCGGCTTTCTCGCGCTACTCCACCTCAGCCAGCTCTGACCTGAGGGCGGTAGTCCTACCCACAGCTTCGGCTTCCACCAGCTTCAGCTTCAGGTCGTACCTTCCCACAAGATCTGCGCGAGCCGCGGCCACCCGGTGATCGACCTCCTCCTGGGCCTTGGCCTCGCGCGCACCAACAGCATCCTCCGCTTGGGCGACCTGGCACTCCCTTGTCTCCAACCGCTCAAGCTCAAGGCTGCGCTCCATGGCTTCCAGCGCCAGCGCATCCTCATGATTCAGGATTTCTTCCTCCTCGACAGGCGTCCCCTTCATTGATGCCAGGGTGGCTTTGCGCGCCTCCACTTGCTGCTCCTATGAGGTGCTCCAGGCTTGGAGCTCCAACGCGCGCTTCTCTGCAATCGCGGCGGCGATCCATTTCCCTGGCTTCTTTCAAGGCTCGAGTGCAGGCCTCGCGCGAGGTCGCAAGAGACGCCTCGGCCTTCGTGTTATCAAGCTTGCACTGGTGGCGCCCGAGGTTGATGGCCACCTTCAGTTTATGCCACTCCTTGATGAGGACATCAATACCATTGTTACACCCACAGCCCCTACTGTTACATATACTGGACCAATTACTAGAGCTCGCGCACGCCAAATAAATTACCAGGTACTTTCGTTTCTTGGTAATGCTTCTAATGTTCATGAGAATATGATGCTGCCTAAATTGGATACATTTGTTTTGCTTACAAATGAAGGGCCTAGCTTGGAGAAGGATGAACATTGGAACAAGAACACGCATGGAGTTGATGGCATGCGCAAGGGGATCAAGAACAGAGTTACAAGTGATTATTTCAGGACTTTGAAGCCACCATAAGGAGTCCATGAAGCCTTGGACGAAATATACAAGATGCCACTTCATAATATTCGTCCATAGGCTATTTTAGGTGCTGCGTCACCTTATTATTGGGCCAGGCCCATGTAATTTCTAAATACTTAAGTATAGGCTATTTTTACAGTCCGTATGTGTGGGGAAACAAGAGATAGGGTTGGTTTCAGACCCCAACCTCAAGGGCCACGAAATTCCCTCCTCTTCCTCCATATATACAGCCCTTAGGGCGTCGTTTAGACTTTGGGATTTGTTTAGTTAAAAGTTAGCCATTGCAACTTCGTGTACTTTGTTTGTGTCCAACGACCAGACCAAGACCGCTTCTGGATCCCCACCTTTATCAATACTTCATTTATATTCGCAATATTCAGATTGCATTATCATATTCTTGCTTGTTCTTCGATTGCTTGCAGGGATAGACCTTCGTGGTCAGGTTGATTGTGATGCGGCGTGGTCAATAACCTCTCAGAGTTGGTTTAGCGATTGCTAAGGCGCAACGTCGTGCACGTTTGTAGTCGGATCGTCAAAGTCGTCTCCACCAAATCGATAGTTATCATCTCATCAAAAGATCGGGACACCCCTTTGCCATTATCAAGTGGTATCAGATTTCCAGGTTGCTCGGTGAGATTTTACAGTTTTTCATAGATTAGATCGAGTCTGTTCTTCATACCTACAGTCCACAAAAAAGCCACAAAAAAATTAGGGTTAGTTCATCATATCCGAACCAATCTGAGCCTTTGCATAATCTTTTTAGGGTTTTTGCTTTGTTGAATTTGCGGTTGCATCATCGTGTCAAGTTGCTGGTCTTAGAGTCTAGTCTTTTAGAGTTTCGAGTTCTGGTCATAAGTTGTCACGCCGCCGCCGCACCATCGTCATCGCCTTGCCATCTACCACCATTGCTTATCCGCCACCGCTCTGAATCTGTATCCATATACCACCACCAATCCGTATCCATATACCACCACCGCTACCATATACCACCACCCCTGCCATATACCACCACCATATATCCACCACCAATCCGAGTCCTTCACATATTAGGTTTGTTTTCGCGAGCCATCTAAATTCCGATTCGTGTTTCCTTGCCTGCGTAGGTCTCGAAAAAAAAAGAGTCTGGAGACCCCGGGCTGTTTTTAGGCCAAAATTTCGGTGATCGAAAATATTTTTTTTTCCTATCTTATTTTTAGGTTGTTCTGAGTCTTTTGAGACACTCGCCATCATAGTGATTTTTGGTCGCACTTTTTCGTCGTTGCTGCCCTGATTTCCAAAAAAATTGTTAAAAAAATTTCTTACCCATCTTGTCAGTTTGACCTGGGAAGAGTTTTGAGACACTTGCCATTATAGTGATTTTTTCGCAAAAAAAAGAGGAGCACAAAAAAAGAGCGCAAAAAAAACAGAGCAAAAAAAATTCCAGAGTGTGCTTTTCCCTTGTTTCCATGCAGCGCCGTGATTTTGTTAGTGTGCTAGGCTCGCGTCTCTAGCGCGGTCTAGCCTAGGACCACCATAGTACCGTCATTGAGCGTTTATTCAACTTTGCATCTCTGATTTGATTATTGCTGACCATTTTTGCTACCATACTATAAGCCTTCCCAGCTCCACATACATCTACGTCGTGCGTTTGACTCTCCCTGGCAATCGCTCTATCCAAGCTTTTGAGAGTTTTGACTACAACTGTTGCCGATCACCGCCTGCTGCTGGGTAAGAACAGGTAAGAATTTGAGTTTTGCTTGACGGATTTGTGACTCCCACCACCACCTCTTATTAGTAGTCTGTAGGATCATATTCTTGTGTGTTTCTATTGCTGCTAACCATGGCAGGATCACAAGCCGACGAGACTGACTGGGAGAACATGACAAACAAAGCGTTACATGATAAGTTTCAACAAATGATGAGTGGACAGGTGGAAGATGTGCTCAATAGATTTGAAGAGGCCATGGAGAAGATAGATGGCATTGAGAAGGCGTTCGAAACAAAGCTCGATAACAAGTTCAATGAGTTTCTCGCGCGTCTACCACCACCACCACCGGCTGCACCTAACGCACCTCTACAACAACAACAACGACTACCTCCACATCGCGAAACAGCCCTCCGCCAAGCGACCCGTGTCCCTCTTCAGCCTGGCCAAGCTGCTGGTGCTGCTGTTGATATTTCTGTGGCTCCTGCTGCTGATGTGGGGGAGGATGATTATGTGGGAGATTATGAGGATGAGGTTGATCAACATCAGAACTACGTGCAACCACCAGCACCACAACCACCAGGTCGTCCACATGCAAATAATGGCAATGTTAGGGCTCCCCCTCAGGTACGAGATCATGACCATCTCCCTAAACTAAAATTGAATATTCCACCATTTGAGGGTAGATATGTTCCTGATATATACCTTACTTGGAAGTTAGAAACTGAACAACGATTTACATGTTTACAATATCCTAAGGAGAGACGTGTTCCTGCTGCTGTTTGTGCTTTCACTAGCTTTGCATGTGTTTGGTGGTCTGCACATTGTAGATTATATCCTGTTCGAGCTACTTGGGCTGCTTTGAAAACTGCTATGCGTACTCGTTGGGTTCCACCATATTATCAATGTGAATTACTTCAAAATTTGCAGCGCTTAAGACAAGGAAAAAATTCGGTAGAAGAATATTATCAGGAATTACAAACTGGCTTGATTAGATGTGGTATTGTTGAGGAGAATGAAGCTATGCTTGCACGTTTTCTGGGTGGATTAAATAGAGAGATTCAGACCATTCTAGACTATAAGGATTATAATAATATCACTCGTTTATTCCATCTTGCTTGTAAAGCTAAACGTGAAGTGCAGGATCGACAGGCATTGGCGCGAACTAACTTTTCTGCAGGTCGACCTTCATCATGGACACCACGTGCATCATCTACTTCCACACGTTCTGCTACACCAGCACCTCCGTCGGCTACCACCTCCAACCGTGATACAGTAAAGCAGGCGCAATCACCACTATCTGCCAAGAGCACACCTTCTGGGCCTGCAAAGAGCTCTTCTTCATCCATGGCATCAACAGGGCAAACACATGATATTATTTGTCGACGTTGCAAGGGTGGAGGTCATTATGCGAGAGAATGCCCATCTAAGCGTGTGATGATTGTTACTGAGGATGGTGGGTATGAGTCCGCTAGTGACTATGATGAGGAGACTTTGGCTCTTATTACACATGAAGAACACGGTGGAGATGATTCTGATCATGAGACGCAATACATGGCTGCTGAAGATGCTGACAGGTATGAATGTTTAGTTGCTCAACGTGTTTTGAGTGTGCAGGTTACACAAGATGAGCAAAATCAGAGGCATTATTTGTTCCATACAAAGGGAGTTGTGAAGGAACGTTCTATTCGCGTCATCATAGATGGAGGGAGCTGCAACAACTTGGCTAGCATGGAGATGGTGGAGAAGCTTTCTCTCACCACAAGACCACATCCACATCCTTACTACATCCAATGGTTCAACAACAGCCGCAAGGTTAAGGTAACACGTACTGTTCGTGTGCATTTTAGTATCTCTACATATGCTGATTATGTTGATTGTGATGTGGTACCTATACAAGCATGTTCCTTATTACTTGGTAGACCATGGCAATTTGATAAAAATTCGGTACACCATGGTAGAAACAATCAGTATACTCTTGTTCATAAGGATAAAAATATTACTTTGCTTCCTATGACTCCTGATTCCATTTTGAAAGATGATATTAATAGAGCTAATAAAGCAAAACTGGAGAAAAATAAGAGTGAAAATCATATTGTGGCAAAAGAATTTGAGCAACAAATGAAGCCTAATAATAAACCATCTAATGTTGCTTCTGAAATTAAACTAAAAAGTGCATGTTTACTTGCCACCAAATCTGATATTGATGAGCTAGATTCTAGCAAATCTGTTTGCTATGCTTTTGTGTGCAAAGAGGCATTATTTTCATTCGAGGACGTGTCTTCCTCTTTGCCCCCTGCTGTCACTAACATTTTGCAGGAGTTCACTGACGTCTTCCCACAAGACGTGCCACCGGGATTACCACCTATTCGAGGGATTGAGCATCAAATTGACTTAATTCCCGGTGCATCGCTACCCAACCGTGCACCATACCGTACCAATCCAGAAGAGTCGAAGGAGATTATGCATCAAGTACAGGAGCTGCTCGACAAAGGTTATATACGCAAATCTCTTAGTCCTTGTGCTGTTCCAATTATACTAGTGCCTAAAAAGAATGGTACGCCGCGTATGTGTGTTGATTGTAGAGGCATTAATAATATTACTATTCGTTATTGTCATCCTATTCCTAGGCTAGATGATATGCTTGATGAATTGAGTGGCTCTACAATATTCTCCAAAATTGATTTGCGTAGTGGATACCATCAAATTCGTATGAAATTGGGAGATGAATGGAAAACAGCATTTGAAACTAAGTTTGGTTTATATGAGTGGTTAGTCATGCCTTTTGGGTTAAGTAATGCACCTAGTACTTACATGAGACTAATGAACGAAGTTTTACGTGCTTTCGTTGGACGATTTGTGGTAGTCTATTTTGATGATATACTGACTTATAGCAAATCTTTGGAAGAACATTTGGAACATTTATGTCGGTGTACTAGAGTAGGGGTACCCTAGTATCCCGAACTCGTGCACGGGCAGTCGCAGCGCCTCACGGCAAGTCTTGCCAGGTGACCGCCAAGGACCTACTTGGTTCCTTTGGAGCCATTCAAGAACAAAGTATTTAAGCCAAGGAGACAAGGCCCCGGCAAGAGGAGCTTGCCGGGAAGGTCACTCAAGGCACCAAGCCCCGGCGAGAGGAGCTTGCCGGGAAGGCCAACCAAGGCATCTCAAGGAACTTGCCGCGACGCGCCACGCGTCCCGGCAGGACCCGGCGAGCGACAAGCTTCCGGACGCGACAAGACAACGACCGCGGCAAGGCGCTTGCCGCGGCAAGCAACCACTCTGTACCCGCGCTCCAGCACATCCACCAACGTGTCGCTCTGGGACCCTTCCAGGCGCACGTGGCGGGAGGCTGTGCAGCCAGGGGTGCACCGTGGCAAGCGGCGCTGACAAGATCTCCATCGTGGCGAGCGGTGGCGTCCCTGGCGGTCCCTTTTCTGCACTGTTTGGGCGACGTAGATAGGCATTTAATGCCCTTGTCCCCTGCCGTCAGGGTTAGGTATGATACACTTTGTAGGTAGTTGTACCTACCGCAGCACCTTTCCATTTTTGCCCTTGCCCATGTTGCCACCTGTTGGAGACCCCTTGAGCATATAAAAGGAGGCCCATGCACAACATGGAGGAGGAGGACGAATAGAAGAACGCTCGGTCTCGTTAGCTGCTTGAGTGTACTGTAGCACTCGGCGCTCCCGAGCAAGAACTCAATACAAACCACAAAGCAGCAGTAGGAGTATTATCTCTCCGGAGAGCTCCGAAGCTGGGTAAAAACCACTCGCGTGCCCCGCCTCGATCTGCTCTTCGTGCGACATCCGCCCCCCGCCGAACCGAAAGGGGCTCCGTCCCCATAGGTGCTCGTGGAGCCAGTTTTCCCCGGCATCTTTGGCGCGCCAGGTAGGGGGGTCGAGGTTGTGTGAACCTGATCCGGCGCTCACGCGAGCTAGATCTTCATCGACTTCATCGACATGACGCCGAAGAAGAAGGCTTCGGAGGCGGCTGTTCCGTCCGCGTCGAATCCACCGCCACCGGAGCAAACGGCTGGTGGGGAAGACGCCGGCGGAAGAACGGGCGTCGACGAGGGAGCCCACGGTGTCACCAAGTCCAAGGACAAGACTGCGCTGCCCATCGGCGGCGTAGCCGGATCCCACGACGACCGGGCGTCCGTAGACGCACCGCGCCCATCTCAGGAGGCGCAGGACCAGCAGCGTCGTGGTACTCACGGTACCATACGCTCGCTGGACCCAGATCGAGTTGGCGGATCTCGGGATGCTCCAGGCCAGCATACGCACCAACGTGCTGGCGCGAGCGAGGCACGGTCGTCTGGACGGAATACTGCTCCTTCTAACGTAGTTGGAAGTCCGAGCATATCCCGCTCCTCGCACCGTTCGCCACCGCTACCCGCCACTCCAGCAGAAGCTTTGGCACGAGCTCAACTGCTCCTAGACTTCCCTCCAACGCCAGACAAGATCGACGATTGGAGGGCCACCATTCAGAGTCTCATCGGCTTCGCCAACGGCGACACTCCACGGCAGGCGACCACATCGCAGCCGCGGCAGGCCAGCCAGGTGCGAGCCGATGGGGACAAAACTGGTGGGGGTGCAACCACCGTGCACTCTCCGCCCCGAAGGCCAAGATCGCCGACTGACCGGGTCCGCCACGATAGGAGAAGAAGACCAAGTCCGGCAAGAGTTCTGATGCCCACTTCGGCAAGCGCACCTCTTCGGAGTGCTGCGCTACCGTCGAGGACGCACCATCGAGCTCCACCGGCAAGTGTAAAAAGACGATGGCAGCTCCGCCAGCGACCAAGAAGGTGTCCGCCAAGGAGGACGGCACTGGTGGTACTTTCACCATCAGTGCCACCCTTGACCCTAAATAGGAAAGCGCGCTCATTACTTTCCTGCGGGCGAATGTCGATGTGTTTGCATGGCAACCGTCTGACATCCCCGGTGTTCCCAGGAAAGTAATTGAGCACCACCTTGCCGTCTGTCCTCATGCGTGGCCCGTCAAGCAGAAAGTCAGGAAGCAAGCAGTGGAGCGCCAAGAGTTCATCGCAGAAGAGATCAAGAAGTTGGAAGCAGCAGGCCTCGTCAGAGGAGTGCTCCATCCCACGTGGTTGGCCAATCCTGTAGTCGTGCGCAAGGCGAACGGGAAATGGAGGCTTTGTATCGACATCACCGATGTCAATAACGCTTGTCCCAAAGACCCATTTCCCTTGCCGCGCATTGACCAGATTGTTGACTCCACGGCCGGATGTGACTTGCTTTCATTTCTTGACGCATACTCAGGATATCATCAGATCTTCATGGCAGAAGAGGATGAGGAGAAAACCGCGTTCATCACTCCATGTGGCACGTACTGTTTCGTACGGATGCCCTTCGGTTTGAAGAATGTTGGTTCAACATTTGCAAGGGTAGTCCACACTGCTTTTGAGCCACAAGTACACAGAAATGTGGAAGCTTACATGGATGATATAGTGGTCAAGAGCAGGGACAAAGCAACTCTGATCCAAGATTTAGAAGAGACTTTTGCAAATCTGCGCAAGATCAGCCTCAAGCTCAACCCCGAGAAGTGCGTGTTTGGAGTCCCTTCCGGCAAGCTTCTCGGGTTCTTCGTGTCTCAGCGGGGAATTGAAGCCAATCCCGACAAGATCAAGGCCATTGAGCAGATTGAAGCACCGAAGCGCGTCAAGGATGTACGAAGACTTGCCGGCTGCGTGGCGGCTCTCAGCAGGTTTATCTCTAAGTCGGCTGAGCGCGCCCTGCCGTTTTTCAAAATTTTGAAAAAGGCAGGTCCAATGAAATGGACTCCGGAAGCGGAGGATGCGCTGCAGGACTTGAAGAGATACATGTCCTCCACTCCAATACTTGTCGCACCTAAGCCACAAGAGAAGTTGCTGCTATATTTGGCGGCAACCAATCAAGTGGTTAGTGTTGCGTTAGTAGCGGAGAGGGAGGCAGATGATGAGCCAGCAACCACGGCAAGCGCATCCAGTGACAAGCAGGGGGCTTCCCCGACAAGCTCTAGTCCCGGCAAAGATGGATCTGCGCAAGCGCCCGAGGAGATACAGAAGAAAATGGTGCAGCGCCTAGTCTACTTTGTCAGTTCCCTTCTGCAGGGGGCTAGGTCAAGGTACTCTGGTGTGCAGAAATTGCTTTTCGGCCTTCTCATGGCCTCGAGAAAGCTGCGCCATTACTTCCAAGCACATGAGATCACTGTTGTCACTCGCTTTCCGCTGAAGAGGATACTGCAGAATCCAGAAGCAACAGGCAGGATTGTTGAGCGGGCACTGGAACTGTCAAGCTTTGGCCTCAAGTTTGAGAGCACTTCAACTATCCAAAGCAGAGCATTGGCAGAATTCATAGCAGAGTGGACGCCAACACCAGATGAAGAGATTCCAGAGACGAGCATCCCCGTCGAGGAAGCAAGCAAAGAGTGGCTGATGTACTTTGATGGTGCCTTCTCGCTGCAAGGCGCTGGTGCTGGCGTGCTGCTTGTCGCACCCACCGGAGAGCACCTCAAGCACGTAGTCCAGATGCACTTTCCCAAGGAGCACGCAACAAACAATACCGCAGAATATGAAGGATTGCTTGCCGGCCTCAGGATCGCGGCAGACCTTGGGATCAAGAAGCTCATTGTCAGGGGTGACTCACAGCTTGTCGTCCACCAAGTGAACAAGAATTATCAGAGTCCGTTGATGGAAGCTTATGTTGATGAGGTAAGGAAGCTAGAAGAGCGCTTTGTCGGCGTACAGATGGAACATGTTCCAAGAGCTCAGAACGTCATCGCCGACGGCCTGTCAAAGTGCGCAGCATTTAAGTTACCTGTGGAACCAGGGATCTTTCTGCTCAAGCTGACTCAACCGTCTGTTACGCCATCAACTGGACAGTGCAAGAAGAGGAAGTTGGTTTCTGGTGACTATTTTCCGGCAGAGCTTCCCGAAGCCGCCGCCAAAAAGGGCCGCAAGATCAACACCAAGAGTCCTGAGAAGCAGTCTGCTCCGACAAGTCCCAGGGTTTGTTTCGTTGAAGCAGACGCTCCCGACAAGTTTTGCTCCAGCAAGCTTGCCGGGGAACGTCAAGCTCCGGCTGAGCCGCAGGTTCTCGCCGTAGAAGCGGATGTTCCCGCAGCAGCAGATATGCCTTTAGTCCTTGTTGTCGAGCCACAAGCTCCAGCATGGGCACAGCAGATCGTCCATTTCCTTCAAACATGAGAACTTCCCGAAGTGCAAGAAGAAGCGGAAAGAGTAGCCCGGCAGTCTAGTATGTACCAGTTCGTCGACAACGAACTGTACAGAAGAAGACTCAACGGTGTGAAATTGAAGTGTATTCACCGGGAAGATGGACAGAAGCTGTTGGCAGAGATACATGGAGGCATATGTGGTCACCACATTGGCGCCAGAGCACTTGCCGGCAAAGTGTTCCGGCAAGGTTTCTTTTGGCCAACAGCCCTCCAGGATGCAACTGCACAAGTAACCAAGTGTGAAGCGTGCCAGTTCCATTCCAAGCAGATACACCAGCCAGCTCAAGCTCTCCAGACGATCCCTTTATCCTGGCCATTTTCGGTCTGGGGGCTCGACATCCTCGGCCCCTTCCCCCGAGCAGTCGGGGGCTTTGAGTACTTGTACGTTGCAATTGACAAGTTCACAAAGTGGCCAGAAGTGGAAGCAGTGAGGAAGGTGACAGCACAGTCAGCAGTCAAGTTCTTCAGGTTGATTGTTTGCCGCTCCGGGATCCCTAACAGGATCATCACCGACAACGGTGCGCAATTCACGAGTTGCAACTTCATGCAGTACGTCCAAGACCTTGGCGCCAAGGTCTGCTTCGCTTCTGTTGCTCACCCCAGGAGCAACGGTCAAGCGGAGAGGGCAAATGCTGAAGTGCTGCGTGGACTCAAGACCAGGACTTTCGACAGGCTGCACAAGTGCGGAAGAAACTGGATTGAGGAGCTGCCGGTGGTTCTTTGGTCGATCAGGCCGACGCCAAATCGAGCCACTAGCCAGACACCTTTCGCTCTAGTCTATGGAGCAGAGGCAGTTATCCCCACGGACTCATATACGGGTCACCTCGAGTGCTCGCTTATGATGAGCTTGAGCAAGAGCAGCTGCGGGAAGATGACGCGCTGCTCCTTGAGGAAGACCGTCTTCAGGCTGCTGTGCGAGCTGCTCGCTACCGGCAAGCTTTGCGCCGCTACCATAGCCGCAAAGTTAACGCCAGAAGTCTCGAGGAAGGCGACCTTGTTCTTCGGCGCGTTCATTCCGCCAAGAATTCCAACAAGTTGACGCCGAAGTGGGAAGGCCCTTATCGGGTGAAACGAGTCACTAGGCCTAGCGCTGTCCGCCTTGAGACCGAAGATGGCATTCCGGTGAGCAACTCCTGGAACATCGAGCATCTTCGTAAGTTTTACCCGTAAGGCGCGGTTGTCGGACCCTGTTCCGGCAACCACCTTTTGTACAAGTCTTGCCGCTGTTGCATGTGATCCTTTGTACAAAGCCAGGCGCAGACCCTGTGCATAAATAAAGCTCATGTGCTCCGCACATCTTGTCAAGTTCATGCTTTTTATTTTTTGCATGAGTTATCTAACACTTTGTGCAGCGTCAAACCCCGGTAAGCAATAACGAGCCATAAGGCTCCATACCATTATTTTCTCTTCTCTCTTTTCTCAAGGAAAGGAAGGTTCCTCTCGCCCACAAGTTTGTCGGGGGGGAAGGAGAAGATAATGGTGTGAACCAGGCGTCGTTGAAGAAAGTTTCGCCTTGCCGGAGAGCAAACAACAGAAAAGCTAAGTCGCCAAAGTTTGAGCAATCAGATTTTTTTAAGTTATCTCCCTTGAACGACCACGCTTTGTATGGAAAACCTGTGCGCGGAGGAACCAGCTCGTGGCTAGTTGCGCCCTTACTTTGTTTCGAGTTCGCTCAACAGTTTAAGTGTGCTGCGACTAGAGTCGCGCCCTTACTTTGTTTCGAGTTTGCTCAACAACTTAAGCGAGCTACGACTAGTCACGACAAGGTTTCTTGTCGGTAATGGCACCGCCAGCAGGCTGCTGACGTCCCGCACTCAGCGCTCGCAGCAAAGGTGCCTACGCCGGCAAGTTCCCTAAAAGCGTAGGGTAAAAACATACAAAGGGAGGAATCAAGTAAAGGGAATAACATTGCAATCATGATCCGAAATAGAGTTATATTACAAGATAGCTTGTCGCGGCTCTAATAGACTGTTTTCATAACATGATCAGCGGCGACAGGAAAAGAAGAAAACGGGCGGCCTAGTCCACGCGATCGCCCTCAACCCTCTTGATCCCGCTCACCTTGTCCACAATGGGTGCGACAAGGTCCTTGAGCGCCTCCAGATCAGCTTCCGCCGGCAGGGATCTGAGGACGTTGGTGAGGTTGAGACCCGGGTTGCGGAAGGCCACCTTCACCAACACCTTCTGAAGAGCTCCTGCGCAGATCTTGCGCGACTCATCGGCCAGCTGCCTTGGGATCCTCTCCCGGAGTCGCTGGAGGGGCGTCGCCACGCTTTTGAAGAACAGGGTGAGCTTGGCGCTGGATGGGAGGGTCTCATCGGAGGGATACCCGAGATCCTCCATCCCCAGCTGCGCCAGCTCCTTGTCGACGTCTGCGGCAGCATTCACGAGACCCTCCGTCCACCGCTCCACGGTTCCTCTAAAATCGTTCTGGGTGGCGGCAATGCTCTCCAGCAGCGCCTTGTCGGCCTTGATCTCCTTCTTCAAGGCCGCCTCCTGCTCCCTGGCGCCGTCCAGCGTCTTGGTCAAAGCAGCCAGCTTCAGCTCAAGATCGGCGTTGGAGTCCTTGGCGGTGGCAAGCTCCTTGATCTTCTCGGAGAGACGACCCTGCAGCTCGCCGAAGGTGTAGGCGTCCTTCTCACGCTCATGCTTGAGCGCGGCAAGCTCTTCTCCGCCCGCCTTGAGATCAGCCTCCAGCTGCGCCACCTTCGTCTCCAGCTCCTTCTTGGCGGCCTCGGCAGCTGCGGCAGCGTCCCTTGCTTCCTTGAGGGCTCCGTTGAGTGTTTGCTCGCGCGCAGCAAGCTCCTCTTCGTGGCTGTCCAGGCTGGCCTTCAGCTGCACCAACTCGCCCTCCCGCGCAGACAGCTCCTCGGCGGCAAGCCGCTGTTGCTCTGCAACTTCTGCCTTCTCGAGGATGAAGGCCTTCTGCGCCTCATCGAGCTGCTCACGCTCCGCTGCTAGCGATCGGAGAGCTGACTGGTTGAGACCTCGGAGCTCCTCCGCGCGCTTCTCCATGTCCACCCCCGCCTTCGCGACAAGCGCTTCACGGGACTCCGGTTTGGCTTGTCGAGCGCGGTAAAGCGACAGCAGCTTCCGCAGCAGTCGCTCCTCCTTAGGCTCGTCGCTGCTGCTGCTTGGCGCGTCGACCAGCGTCAGCCCAGCGGAGGCAAGCACCTCCACGTCAAAGCTTTCTCCTTCGACTGGCGCCCTGGACGTTGACGCCCAGGGGAGGTTGATGAAGACGCCATCGCCGGCCTTCAAGTAGACGCCTGGCTGGGGCTCTTCGGAGCCTGACGCTGCGGCAGCGGCGGGAGGATCGGCGGTCGGTGTAGCGCCTGTCGCTCCTGCGGCCTCAAGGTCGTCAGTATGATCGCCAGACCCCTCGTCAGCTGGTGCGGCGGCAGCCTTGGCGGCCTCCTCGCCGGCGGGATCATCAGCGCTGGCCGCTTCTTCGGTGGCGGTGGCATCATCAATAACAACCTCGGTCTCCATCGGCTCCGCAGTAGATGGATCTGACGGCCGGAAAAGGAAGAAAAGTCAAGCTAATATCCAAAAAGAAGATCAAAAGATGAAGAACCCAAGGGAAGTTTTGAAGCAAGAGGTTTACCTGCACCGGGCTCTGCAGTTGTGGTCTCCACCACCGGAGGACCACTGGTGTTGTCCCTTGCCGGAGACTCATCCCTTGCCGGAGAGCTCCCCCTTGCCGGAGAGCTCTCCTTTGTCGGAGGATCCTCCCTTGCCGGAGAACTCTCCCTTGCCGGCGTAGTCGAAGCATGTGGCATATCAGGGGTGACCTCCGGGTGCTCCTGGTGGGGCTACTCTGCTCCTACACAAGCCAACAGTCAGATATCAGCAAACAAAGAGTATCCATGCGCGACCAACAGCGGGAAGCAAACCGTATACTTACGCTGGGCGCTGCGTTGGGGCTGCTCTGAAGAGCAGCTGCCGGGTCCGGCAAGTTTGTCTCGGGCGCACCCCCTGCTGACATGGTGGGATCGTCCTCGATGACAATCACCGGGACCTTGTCTCTCTTTGCCGCTCTCTGGGCCAGAGTCCTAAAAAGGAATAAGTTCAGAGTAAAGCAAATGATATACAAGACAAGACATACAAGTACAACAAGAATCTTACTCTTCTTCTTCCTCGTCGGAGCTGAGCACGGAGAAGTCAAAGCCTGGCCCACCTCCGGCGCGAGGAGGCGGAGGAGTAGGACCCCTTGGCCGCCTGGCAGGAGCTGGAGCGGCGGACCGGGAGGACCCCGCTCCAGTTGACGCTGCAGCGTGAGGTGCTTCCGCGGCAACAGAACTTGCCGCGGTGGAGCGCGTCATGCGGCGCGGCGGGGGTTGACTCGTTCGCCGCTCCGCTACGTCCCCGGCCTTGCGAAGACGCCTTCTTGGTGGAGCCGGGGGCTCTGCTTGTGGAGCCGAGGGATCTGTTTGTGGCAAGCTGCCCGAAGACGAAGAGGAAGAGGAGCCGATCTCCAACGAGCCGCTCGAATCCCCGGCGGGCCCGCTCGGCCCGACGTCATGCCTGGCGGACTTCTCCTCGCCGGCGAGTTCCTCTCGTTTGGCAAGGCTTGCTGCCTCCGCCTCCTCCACGGTGAACCCGAACTCGCCCGCAGCTGCGGCTGCCGCCGCCTCTTCCAGCCTGGTGGCGATGCGCTTGAGCTCATCGTCGGTGGTGTCCCGGGTGAGGCCCCTCTGCTCATCAGCGTCGACCGGCACTTCTACCAAGTTATCAAAGAACGCCCGCACGATATCATCTGCGGGCTCTATCTAGGCTGGGTCAATTCCATGCGAGTCGCACAGCGGCATCATTGCACGGATGCGGTCGAGCGAGGAGTTGTTACACAGCGGAACGACGCCCCTCGGCAACCTGAACACTTCGAGATGCTGGGGGTCGTACTTGAACAGCTCCTAGAGCATCGCGGTGAGCTCCAGGACAGTGAAGTTGAAGTTGAGGCCCGGCCGCAGCCTCATGATATCCGCCGCGTTCTGGAACTCCCAGGTGGGACTCCTCCTCTCCTGCAGGGGGGCGATGCGGCGGCGAAGGAAATCTGCGCCAACCGCTCCTACAGTAAGCCCGGCAAGCCTGAGGCGTAGGATCCTGGCAATGGCAATCTTCAGTCTGTCGTCTTCTGGGGCCAGGCAACTCCAATCACTACCGCGCACTACTAGAGTTTCGCGCTGGGCGGTAAACGGCTGCGGGTTCTCCTCGACAATCAGGCACCAGTCCGCCCTCCACTCCTCCCACTTGCTGCGGAACTCGCCATCCAGATAAGCATCCTTCTTGCCGGCCTTTGAGATCCAGGCGATTCCGCCGGATAGAGGCTCTCCTTTCTCAACTCGAGGCGAAAAGAAGTGGCAGAAGAGGGCTACATTTGGGTGGACTCCGACAAAGTTTTCACAGATATGTGCGAAAACTGCCATGGTCAGGACAGCATTGGGGGTAAAGTCAAGGAGGCGGAGCCCGTAGGTGTTCATGATGTCACAGAAGAATTCAGAAAAAGGCGGGCAGAGCCTGTAGTAGATGAACAAGGCAAAGAAAGGGTACCCCGTGGGAGCCTTTTCCCGAGCAGTGGCTGGGAATACCTTCGTGCGCGGGTGCGCTCGCGTCCCCGTCGACCAGAAGAGGTAGTAGAACTCCTTCAGCTCCGCCGCGGCAAGCCTAGGAGGGAATACTGCCCGCTCCTTTCGCAGCGCCGCGAGCCGCTGCGCCTCGGCCGACTTCACCTTCTCGGCTTTCGGAGCCATGGCGAGAGTGGTGAGGGAGGGCGACGGCGTTGGTGGTGCTGGTGGCGATGGGGGCGGAGCGCTGCTCTCTTTCGGCTTTGAGAAGAAGGGGAGCGGCGGAGATTTTCGAGTCTGGAGTAGCAACGGGCGGATGGGCGGTCTGGCCGTGTTTCCCCTGCTTATAAGGAAGGAGGAGGCGGACGTTCCGCCTTTCCAGATGAAGAAACCACCCACGATTTCTCCCACGACGCCGCGATTGACGCGTGCCGTTCGGGGAGGGCGCGGTGGATACGGAGTCAGATGCGACGTGACCCTGGCCGCGCGTGCCCGTGCCCTGTTTTGGGCCTGGCCCAACAGCGCTCGGCATCGTGTATGGCCCAGGCCCAGGGGCTCCTGTCGGTGTACTAGAGTAGGGGTACCCTAGTATCCCGAACTTGTGCACGGGCAGTCGCAGCGCCCCGCGGCAAGGCTTGCCAGGTGACCGCCAAGGACCTACTTGGTTCCTTTGGAGCCATTCAAGAACAAAGTATTTAAGCCAAGAAGACATGGCCCCGGCAAGAGGAGCTTGCCGGGAAGGTCACTCAAGGCACCAAGCCCCGGCGAGAGGAGCTTGCCGGGAAGGCCAACCAAGGCATCTCAAGGAACTTGCCGCGACGCGCCACGCGTCCCGGCAGGACCCGGCGAGCGACAAGCTTCCAGACGCGACAAGACAACGACCGCGGCAAGGCGCTTGCCGCGGCAAGCAACCACTCTGTACCCGCGCTCCAGCACATCCACCAACGTGTCGCTCTGGGACCCTTCCAGGCGCACGTGGCGGGAGGCTGTGCAGCCAGGGGTGCACTGTGGCAAGCGGCGCTGACAAGATTGCCATCGTGGCGAGCGGTGGCGTCCCTGACGGTCCCTTTTCTGCACTGTTTGGGCGACGTAGATAGGCATTTAATGCCCTTGTCCCCTGCCGTCAGGGTTAGGTATGATACACTGTGTAGGTAGTTGTACCTACCGCAACACCTTTCCATTTTTGCCCTTGCCCACGTTGCCACCTGTTGGAGACCCCTTGAGCATATAAAAGGAGGCCCATGCACAACGTGGAGAAGGAGGACGAACAGAAGAACGCTCGGTCTCGTTAGCTGCTTGAGTGTACTGTAGCACTCGGCGCTCCCGAGCAAGAACTCAATACAAACCACAAAGCAGCAGTAGGAGTATTATCTCTCCGGAGAGCTCCGAAGCTGGGTAAAAACCGCTCGCGTGCCCCGCCTCGATCTGCTCTTCGTGCGACCTCTGCCCCCCGCCGAACCGAAAGGGGCTCCGTCCCCATAGGTGCTCGTGGAGCCAATTTTCCCCGGCAATTTACGTGTTGTTTTTAATGCTCTACGTGATGCACGTTTGTTTGGTAACCTTGGGAAGTGCACCTTTTGCACCGACCGAGTATCTTTTCTTGGCTATGTTGTTACTCCACAGGGAATTGAAGTTGATAAAGCCAAGATTGAAGCTATTGAGAGTTGGCCGCAGCCCAAAATGGTCACACAAGTAAGGAGTTTTCTTGGACTCGCTGGTTTCTATAGGCGTTTTGTGAGAGATTTTAGCACCATTGCTGCACCTCTCAATGAGCTTACAAAGAAGGATGTGCCTTTTGTTTGGGGTACCGCACAGGAAGAAGCCTTCACGGTATTGAAAGATAAGTTGACACATGCTCCTTTACTCCAACTTCCTGATTTTAATAAGACTTTTGAGCTTGAATGTGATGCTAGTGGAATTGGATTAGGAGGTGTGTTATTACAAGATGGCAAACCTGTTGCATACTTTTCTGAAAAATTGAGTGGGCCTAGTCTCAACTATTCTACTTATGATAAAGAATTATATGCTCTTGTTTGGACTTTAGAAACATGGCAACATTATTTATGGCCCAAAGAATTTGTTATACATTCTGATCATGAATCTTTGAAACACGTTAAAAGTCAAGCAAAACTGAACCGTAGACATGCTAAATGGGTTGAATTCATTGAGACTTTCCCTTATGTCATTAAACACAATAAGGGTAAAGAAAATGTTATTGCTGATGCATTGTCTCGTCGTTATACTATGCTTTCACAACTTGATTTTAAAATATTTGGTTTGGAGACCATCAAAGATCAATATGTGCATGATGCTGAATTTAAAGATGTATTGCGGAATTGTAAAGAAGGTAGAACATGGAACAAGTTCGTCGTTAACGATGGATTTGTGTTTCGTGCTAACAAGCTATGCATTCCAGCTAGCTCCGTTCGTCTTTTGTTCTTGCAGGAGGCGCATGGAGGAGGACTAATGGGACACTTTGGCGTGAAGAAGACGGAGGATATACTTGCTACACATTTCTTTTGGCCAAAGATGAGACGGGATGTTGAGCGTTTTGTTGCTCGCTGCACTACATGTCAAAAAGCTAAGTCACGACTCAATCCTCATGATTTATATATGCCTTCGCCTGTACCTAGTGTTCCTTGGGAGGATATATCTATGGACTTTGTTTTAGGTTTACCTCGAACAAAGAAGGGGAGTGATAGCATATTTGTTGTCGTGGATAGATTCTCGAAAAGTGCACACTTTATACCATGTCATAAAAGCGATGATGCTGTTAATGTTGCTGATTTGTTCTTTCGTGAAATTATTCGCTTGCATGGTGTGCCAAATACTATTGTTTCAGATCGTGATACTAAATTTCTTAGCCACTTTTGGAGATGTTTATGGGCTAAGTTGGGGACTAAACTTCTTTTTAGTACTACTTGTCACCCCCAAACTGATGGACAAACTGAAGTAGTCAATAGAACATTGTCTACTATGCTTAGGGCTGTTTTTGAAGAATAATAAGAAAATGTGGGAAGAATGCTTGCCTAATATTGAATTTGCTTATAATCGTTCATTGCATTCTACTACTAAGATGTGCCCTTTTGAAATTGTGTATGGTTTCCTACCTCGTGCACCTATTGATTTGTTGCCTCTTCCATCTTCGGAGAAGGTTAATTTTGATGCTAAAGAACGTTCTGAATTGATTTAAAAAATGCATGAGTTAACTAAGGAAAACATTGAGCGTATGAATGCTAAATATAAACTTGCTGGAGATAAGGGTAGAAAACATGTTGTGTTTGCACCTGGAGATCTTGTTTGGTTACATTTGCGTAAAGATAGATTTCCTAACTTGCGCAAATCGAAGCTAATGCCACGTGCTGATGGTCCTTTTAAGGTGTTAGAGAAAATAAATGATAATGCATATAAACTTGAGCTACCTGCAGATTTTGGGGTTAGTCCCACTTTTAACATTGCAGATTTGAAGCCTTATTTGGGTGAGGAAGATGAGCTTCCGTCGAGGACGACTTCATTTAAATAAGGGGAGGATGATGAGGACATCAATACCATTGTTACACCCACAGCCCCTACTGTTACATATACTGGACCAATTACTAGAGCTCGCGCACGCCAAATAAATTACCAGGTACTTTCGTTTCTTGGTAATGCTTCTAATGTTCATGAGAATATGATGCTGCCTAAATTGGATACATTTGTTTTGCTTACAAATGAAGAGCCTAGCTTGGAGAAGGATGAACATTGGAGCAAGAACACGCATGGAGTTGATGGCATGCGCAAGGGGATCAAGAACAGAGTTACAAGTGATGATTTCAGGACTTTGAAGCCACCATAAGGAGTGCATGAAGCCTTGGACGAAATATACAAGATGCCACTTCATAATATTCGTCCATAGGCTATTCTAGGTGTTGCGTCACCTTATTATTGGGCCAGGCCCATGTAATTTCGAAATACTTAAGTATAGGCTATTTTTAGAGTCCGTATGTGTGGGGAAACAAGAGATAGGGTTGGTTTCGGACCCCACCCTCAAGGGCCATGAAATTCCCTCCTCTTCCTCCATATATACAGCCCTTAGGGCGTTGTTTAGACTTTGGGATTTGTTTAGTTAAAAGTTAGCCATCGCAACTTCGTGTACTTCGTTTGTGTCCAACGACCAGACCAAGACCGCTTCCGGATCCCCACCTTTATCAATACTTCATTTATATTCGCAATATTCAGATTGCATTATCATATTCTTGCTTGTTCTATGATTGCTTGCAGGGATAGACCTTCGTGGTCAGGTTGATTGTGCTGCGGCGTGGTCAATAACCTCTCAGAGTTGGTTTAGCGATTGCTAAGGCGCAACGTCGTGCACGTTTGTAGTCGGATCGTCAAAGTCGTCTCCACCAAATCGATAGTTATCATCTCATCGAAAGATCGGGACACCCCTTTGCCATTATCACTCCTCCACCAGCCGAAGACCCACGGCTTCGAGGCGCGCGTCAACGTCCACGAGTTCTCCATCGAGCCGGCTCATCGCGCTCGTTGCCTCTTGGCGGACGACGTTCTGTTCGTGTGCAAACTTGAGTGTGCGCCCAATTCCGTCCTCCACGACGGGGTAGCTGAAGGGGCCCGAAGCGGCTCGCTCCCTCCCAGTAGGGGGCTGGGAGCTGGCGCTTCCTCGATCACCATCTGGGCCACGGTGGAGGCCTGGACGGGTGAGGATCTGCTGCTCGAAGAAGAAACCAAGACCGGAGCCATCCAGTCGCCGTCCACAACCAGAGGAGGAGCCCTTGGCACGCTCATCGCACCCTCGGCGAGGTCATGAAGAAGGGACTGCAAGGACTCGGGCTCGAGGCGCCAAGATAGCATGCCTGCCACTCCGGCCGACCCCGTGCCGGGGGTGGCATGCTGGCTCGGGATGCTCAAGGCCAGAGGGAGATCCGAGGCTGGAGGAGGTTGCTTCCCGGGAGGCTTCACGGCCTTAGCAGAAGGGATCCTGAAGAGCCACCGTCAGGAAGGGAAGCAGCACCCGAGGAATCACAAAGATAAGGTACTTACTCATCTATGGCGATGTACTTCCACTGCTTCAGCGGCCGAAAGGCGCCACTAATGCAGCTTGGGGACCCCTTCCGCTTGCGGAGCGCATCAAAGTCCACGCGGAGCCGGCTGAAGCGGTGGGCGTGGTGACCAGCGGTGGGCGTGGCGACCAGCGCTGGGCGCGACCGGCGAAGCACCCGAGGAAACGACCTCGGGAGCGCCAAGCTGGGGAGAGCCGTCGGGCTCCGCCTTGCGATGGCCTGCTGAGGCCTCGGGAGCTTCGGCCTCAGGAGCAGCGGATCGCGTCGCATCCTCAACCGACAGCCCAGGGCGAGAGTCATGGGTTCCCGAGGATGGCGCCTCGGGAGCTTCAGGCGGCATCGACACCTCGGCACCCACGCCTCCGGTCTCCAGCAGCGCTTGCCCCCTACGTCCTCTCTTGGGGCAAGTTCGGCGCCGGCGACAAGAAGGGGGACCACGGTGACGGGGTTCTCGCGGGCCCCACGAGGCCGACTGGACGCAGCCCCCATTCATTGAAAGGGGGCATCTGCCCCGCAAACTCCACCCTATTCGAGCAACAGTACAGGAGACAACCCTCTTGCGTCAAGTCGCCTGGCGAGGGGTCGCCTGCCCAGACTTCGAGCATCGTTCTTTGTGCCTCGGCTGGGAGCCCCGACTCCTAAAGCCTCATGCGATCCTGGTCGCTGGTTAGGGCCCAGATTGGCTGGGAATGGCGCTGGAGTGGGGCGATGCGGCGTCAGAGGAATTCCTTCATCACCTTGGGCGCGGTTACACCAAGGTCCTTTAGCCTCCTCAACCGGAGCCAGACAAAGGCAAGGCAGGAGCCCGCGAGCTCCTCGTGATCCCAGCCGGAGCTGGGGAAGGCGGGCGCCGACAGAGGCAAGAGCAAAGGGTTGCGCACTCCAACATCCACATACACCCACCGCATCCGAAACCCGTTTTCGGACGGCGGGAGTTCAAAGTCAATCCCCGAGCCCGTCGTCGCCGCCAGGGCCTGGAAGCTCAGGCACCCCGAGCATTGTCGGGGGTCGGTCGGGTGCAGCGAGAAGAAATGGCGCATGAGAGCCACGGAGGGGGCAATGCCCACCATGGCCTCGCAGACGAAGGCATAGACGGCAAGAAGGGCGACTGATTGGGGATTTAGGTGCAGCATATGGATCTGGTAATGAGTAAGCACAGCATTGAAGAAGGCAGAGAAGGGAGGGACCAGGCCGGCCCATAGGGCGTCGATGAGAATTGGACCTCGGTGGTTGTTCTATCAATAGAAGCTCGGGACGTAGGCCAGGCCACCATCCCTCCCCATTCGTTGAAGCTGGTGGCGAGCGCAGGGTGGACCTTGTCCATGGCCTCCCGATTGAGCACCCGTGATCGGCCAACGGCGGGCTCGGCGGCCGAAGATGGGCTGGCTGAGGACAGGGGCTTCTTCCCTTTCTCCATTCGGTTCGGCGCCATGGCGATGGAGAGGACTGAACTCAGGTCGAATTGGGAGAGGAAGTTGAGGTTCGAGGAATCGGAGGAGTTGGGGAGTGCGTTTCCAGCAATGGGGAAATAACCGTGTAGGACGCCATGGCCACCTAGCCAGGCGGATATCAAGGCTGCATGGGGAAGCGGGGCCGCCCACGTCCAATCAGTCGGCACGCGTCCAGTGGGGCCGCAGGCTGTTGGGGCCTGTGGCGCTCTACACTTGCCCTTTGGCTTCGCCTCGAAGCCAAGTCCGAGCGCGCCTTGGGCCCGGGGGCTACTGTCGGCGTCCCGGGAATGGGGGTCCCCAGACTTGCCTGCCTTCAGCCCATGGTGTGGCTCCACCAGCAGCCCTGTACGGCCCATCTTCACTAGCAAACACTGAAGACCCTCGCGAGGGGCCAAGCCTCGCGAGGCGGACTACACAAGACCCCCTCGGGGGCTGCCTCACCAGGCTGGCTTGCGAGGGGCGGAGAGATCAAGGCAAGGGACACCTCGCGAGATTTCTATGACGCAAGCCATGATGACCGGCGCCAGGCGGGCGCCAGCACGCATAATGTCCTTGCTTCCTCTTTGGTGCTAAAGGGGCAAGCGCAGGCAAGGAGTCCCAAGGTGTCAGGCAACGGTTTCCATATTGGTGCAACAAGACCAAGACCAGCAAGACGATGGGGCGGAGGTCACCGTGGAGCCCAAGACGGCGTCACCACTAGAACCATTGGCAGGCAAAGACCACCTTTAGTCAGGATAACTTGTACTAGTTGTCTCCCTTCGTATTTGGCCGTTGTTGGATCCCTTGCCGCTCAATATTTGGGGAGAGGACCAGGGCCTCTATAAATAGGACTAGCCACCACCATAGATGGGACGGATCATTCAGATCATCCTCAACCACACACAAGTTCACCAAGCACAAGAGCACCTCTCCTCAGGAGGTTGTTCTTCCCTTGTACTGTTCATCCTCGGCCCAAGAGGCAATCCACCACAACACACTGGAGTAGGGTATTACACCACATCGGTGGCCGGAACCAGTATAAACTCTTGTGTCTCTCTTTCTGCGGGTTTGTCGAGCTAGGCTTTGAGATCGCGGTGAGGGCGAGGGCGCGAATAGGTAGGAAGAGATCTTCACGCGCACCTCAGTGTTCGAACCTCAAGGGTTTTGTCGGAACCCGAAATCTGACAGTGGTGTAAAAGAACCGTCAAAAAAGGTGCAAAACGTTTTTGATGGTGGAGCAATCAAATACGGTTCAGATATTAATTGCGTGTGCGATGCAGGGCATACGGTTCAGTTCAATGAACTGTTTGCGATGAGGTGGAACAAAAGAAATGGGCATCCAGATGAAGGCGTGTGCGATATACAACATACGATAAACTCTGATGAACTGTTTGTGATGAGGAGGAACAATAGAAACGGGCAGCTAGATAAAAGTGTGTGTGATTGAGGGCATACGCTTCAGAAGGATTAACTGTTTGCGATTAGGCACCAAAACAGAAACTGGTCAGCCAGATCAAAGTGTCTGCGGTTGATGGCATACACTTCACACAGATGAACTGCTTGCGCTTAGCCACAACAAACTGAAACAGTTAGGTAGATCAACGTGTGTGCGCTAGACGGGCACACACATTCTAATTTAAAGAAGCGTGCGTGATGGTAATAATGATCGGGCACGGTTGTTGGAACAAGACGTGTGCTGACATTGCATATTGCGGTGCACCCTATGGTGCAAACGCCATGTACGCAGCCGAGAACCGTCAATAAATTTTGAGCCTACATCCCATCACATTCCAAATTGCAAACTTGTTCACACCGATCAAAACCTAAACGGTTTCCCACTTAGGAGCGTATTACTACTAGGTTATAAATACTACTACTCCAAGATGACTACACATTCCTCCTCAACTCCTCATCCACAAAAAGAAACAAGTCATTCATCATCGTTCCATTGTGTCTGCCATGGCCAGCGTGAGTTCTGGGTCGAGAAATTGCCACCAGGGAGATGCGAGCATGGAAGCGGAAGCACGAGAGATGTCCCGCCTCACCACGAACGCAGCTGGCATGTCCCGCCGCACGGCCGTAGCAGCACAGAGGTCCTGCCGCGCCGCTGAAGCAGCACGGAGGTCCCATCGCGCCGTCAGTGTAGCAGACTGGTCCGGCCGCGCCGTGGAAGTAGAAGAGATGTCCCGCCGCACCGCGAATGCATCAGAGATGTCCTCCCGCGCCGCAGTGGCCTGGGAAAATGTCTCGCGGGTAGGCAAGGACTCTTACAGGCACATGCATGCGATCGTCCATAGCCAGATGGATCTGATCTCCGGCTGGCCGAGGTTGCAAGACGACATGAAAGCCTCTTTTGAACAGGCTACCGGCGTCATCCGGCAACTAAATGAGGGCAATGCGAAGCTCCTGGCCGAGCGCGACCTGCTGAGGGTGAAGATCATCGGAAGAGCGGAGCAGTAGGAGGAGACCACTACCTTGTTGAAGAGGACCGGCGTCATCATCGACAAACTTATGGACGAGAATGCCATGTTGCGCATCGAGCGCAGAAGGCTGGTGGAGGAATCCGTGGATGCTCTCAAGCAGTAACTTGAGACAAGAAAGAGCTCATCACCGCTCGCTGCGGAGACTAATTCCCGCGGCCTGCAGCAACGCATCAAGAAAGTAAAGATCAGGGAGCCAGATCATTGTCTTCCTTCTTATTTTGCCCTTGTGTATTTTGGGTGTTACCGCATGTAGCTTTTTTTAATTATGTTCCTAAATATGTAAGACAATTATTATCCACTGTCATCGTCCTTATATTAATCATGCTTGTTATAAGTCGAGTCGATGCTATATAGGTCCGTCAGATCTTACATCAAGATCCGTGCAAAACTTTCTTTTCAGATTTTTATTTTTCTCTCTTAAATCTCAGTCAAGTGAGACATATAGCCACACCGTAGAACAGGGGCTCGGGCACCATTAATGGAAATGTTGGGAGGGAGGTGCGCGGCGGGTAGAGGTCAAAGGGCTCTCCTCCCGATGAGCACGTGCAGGGGTCTGATCGCATGCCTCCCGTACTCAAATAGCTACCCCGCACGGCACCTCCTAGCCAATAAAAAAAGGGGACGCGTGGCGGCACGTAATTGGTAAGTAGAATGCCCACGGTTTCAATAATACTTGTATTTCCGATTGGTAACATGACAACACTTGTTCCAAAATGACTTTGTTGATTGTTAATGTGTGCGCCTTCGCAAATCGGATAGAAAAATTACCACAACATGTTGGTGCCATGCCATGTCACCATGCCAAGTTTCATGATTTTCGGGCGTGTTTTGGATTTACAGGAATTAAAAAACCAAGTTTCTCAATGTTTCCGGCCGAGCCACGATGCCCAGATGTTTGAATTTCATTCTCATTTCTTGCATGGTACCTAGAAATTCACCCAAGGACACACATGTGATTTTTCAACCAACTTTGGTGACTGGAGCATGTGCTTGTAGTTCAAATCTGAATTATGCACATTAAATTCCTAGAAACTCAATTAATGTATAAAAATGGCCAAACGAACCCAGAATAATTCCAAAATTCAGCATGATACTTCTATTTGATCTAATCTGCCTGTGTAAAAAAATTAAGGCGAGATAAGGCAGTGTACATATGTCGTTTCGCACACGGAGGTGACACGTTCCCTCTCGGAACCACGAGCCTTCTTGAGGGAAGCACCAGTTTGCAAGAAGCTTACACCAAAGCTTGTCCCAATTTGGCCAAAAAAATTACCGCAGCATGTTCGTGCCATGTCATGACACCGTGCCAAGTTTCATGATTTTCAGGCATGTTTTGGATTTACAAGAATTAAAAAAACAAGTTTCTCAATCTTTACCGCTGAGGCACGACGCCTAGATGTTTAAATTTCATTCCCATTTATTGCATGGACCTAGAAATTCACCCCAAGGACACACATGTGATTTTTCAACCAACTTTGGTGCACTGGAGCATGTGCTTGTAGTTCAAATTTGAATTATGCGCACTAAATGCCTAGAAACTAAATTAATGTCTAAAAAAGGCCAAACGAACCCGGATTAATTCCAATATTTAGCACGATACTTCTATTTGGTCTAGTCTGCCTGTGTAAAACAATTAAGGTAGGACAAGGCAGTGTACGCATGTCGTTTCGCACACGGAGGTGACACGTTCCCACTCGGAACCACGAGCCTTCTTGATGGAAGCTCCGGTTTGCAAGAAGCTTACACCAAAGCTTGTCCCAATTCGGCCAAAAAAATTACCGCAGCATGTTGGTGCCATTTCATGACACCATGCAAAGTTTCATGATTTTCAGGCATGTTTTGGATTTACAGGAATTAAGAAACCAAGTTTCTCAATCTTTCCGTCCGAGCCACGATGCCCAAATGTTTGAATTTCATTCCCATTTCTTGCATGGGACCTAGAATTTCACCCAAGGACACACATGTGATTTTTCAACCAACTTCGGTGCACTGGAGCATGTGCTTGTAGTTCAAATTTGAATTATGCACATTAAATGCCTAGAAACTCAATTAATGTATAAAAATGGCCAAACGAACCCGGAATAATTCCAAAATTTAGCACGATACTTCTAATTGGTCTAATCTGCGTGTGTAAAAAAATTAAGGCGGGAGAAGGCAGTGTATGTATGTCGTTTCGCACACGGAGGTGACACATTCCCTTTTGGAACCACGAGCCTTCTTGAGGGAAGCTCCGGTTCGCAAGAAGCTTACACCAAAGCTTGTCCCAATTCGGCCAAAAAATTACCACAGCATGTTCGTGCCATGTCATGACACCATGCCAAGTTTCATGATTTTCAGGCATGTTTTGGATTTACAGGGATTCAAAAACCAAGTTTCTCAATCTTTCCGGCCGAGCCACGACGCCTAGATATTTGAATTTCATTCTGGTTTCTTGCATGGGACCTATAAATTCACCCAAAGACACAGCAGTTGAGCAGCTCCAGGAGGAAGCAGAAGAGAGGAAAGGGAAGGCAACTACTGATGCTTTTCAGCGAGTGCCTAGAGGTCAAAGGTCTGCTGCAGTACCCATGGCTGACACTAGAGCCACCACATCAGCACCAGCAGCCACAGCTTTAGTGCCACCTCCAGCAGCCACTCCACCAGCTCCAACAACGTCATTTGATGCCTTCGTCCTTGGAGTTCTCTCTACACCACCTCCCGAAGACCAAGTCTGAGAGACGCATAGCACTATGCATTTTCGAACTTTTTGGTAACTTGTTGCCAAAGGGGGAGAAATATGTATAGATCATAGGCTTTGAGACAGAGTGTTTTGCCTTTTATCTCTCTTGCTTTTGGTTGAACTTTATTGTGTGCTTGGTTTATACTTTATGTCCTTGTGTGAGATACTTGTTTGATCATGTGTTTGATCATATGCTACCTTAATGCTTGCTTGGATGATACTATCTCTTATATCTCTTGTATGATCACTCACTTTGCTTGGTGATGAGTGCATGTTTTTTCAATTTATATCATTTTGAGCTCTCCACCAAGATGTATGTGACATGGAAGAGTAACCCATGATCCTAATCGATTGTGCATTTGCATTGAAAAGCAAATCTTAAATAATACACAAATTTAGGGGGGGCTCTTGCTTATCACATACTTCTCAAAGCGACGAGGTACTTCAATCTTATTATCATTTGTCGAAGCTGTGATCTATATGTTGTCATCAATTACCAAAAAGGGGAAGATTGAAAGTGCAACTATCCCTCGGTGGTTTTAGTAATTATTAACAACACATAGCTCATGGAACTAATGCTATTTCAAGATGAATATCTCAGGAAAGTTCAATGATTGGCATGGCATGGATTAGAAATGTGGACCCTCAAAATGCTAAGGACAAAAGATTGGCTCAAGCTCTAAAGCTCAAGACTCTACATTTTACTTTTAGTGATCAAAGATCACATTGAGTCCATAGGAAAAGCCAATACTATTAAAAGGGGATGAGGTGTTGCTTAATGGGTTTCTTACTCAAAATGCTTAGTGATATGCTCCAAAACCCTCAACCACTTTCTCACATCCACACATGTCCCAAACCAAAAGTCAAACTCGGCCCCACCGAAACTTTCTATCCGGCGCCACCGAGTTCAGTTGACATAGCCACTGCCACAAACCCCAGTCACTTTGGTTTCACCGATAGGGATCTCGGTCTCACCGAGATGGGATTGCAAACTCTCTGTTTCCCTTCGTAATGTTTTGGTCCAACCGAGATGAGCGATCGGTCCCACCGAGTTCGCAATGCAAACTCTCTGTTTCCCCTTCATAACGTTTTGGTCCAACTAAGATGAGCGAATCGGTCCCACCGAGTTGCCTGACCAACTCTCTGTTAGCCTGTTACCAAAATCAGTCCCACCGAGTTTGTGTAACCGGTCTCACTGAGATTACGTTATGCCCTAACCCTAATGAAATCGGTCCCACCGAGTTGACATGTCGGTCCCACCGAAATGCCTAATGGTCACATTATGAACTGAATCGGTCTGACCGAGTTTCTGATTCGGTCCCATCGAGTTTGGTGAATTGTGTGTAACAGTTAGATTTTGTGTGGAGGCTATATATACCCCTCCACCCACTCTTCATTCGTGGAGAGAGCCATCAGAACATGCCTACACTTTCAACATACATTTTCTGAGAGAGAACCACCTACACTTGTGTTGAGGTCAAGATATTCCATTCCAACAACATAAATCTTGATCTCTAGCCTTCCCCAAGTTGCTTTCCACTCAAATCATCTTTCCATCAAATCCAATCCTATGAGAGAGGGTTGAGTGTTGGGGAGACTATCATTTTGAAGCACAAGAGCAAGGAGTTCATCATCAACACACCATCTATTACCTTTTGGAGAGTGGTGTCTCCTAGATTGTTTTGGTGTCACTTGGGAGCCTCCGTCAAGATTGTGGAGTTGAACCAAGGAGTTTGTATGGGCAAGGAGATCGCCTACTTCGTGAAGATCTACCCTAGTGAGGCAAGTTCTTTGTGGACCCTTCATGGGTGGAGCCCTCCGTGGACTCGCGCAACCGTTACCCTTCGTGGGTTGAAGTATCCATTAATGTGGATGTACGATGGCACCACCTATCGGAACCACAGATAAAAAATCTCCGTGTCTACATTGTGTTTGCTCCCTCAAACTCCTCCCTTTACCTTCATGTGCAATTGTTTTACATTCCGCTGCTATACTCTTAGAATTGCATGTGTAGGTTGATTGCTTGACTTTTGCAAAGTTGCCAAAATTTGCCAAAACTTAAAATTGGGAAAAGGCTAGATTTTTATTTGGTCAAGTAGTCTAATCACCCCCCCCTCTAGACATACTTTCGATGCTACAGCGCCGCCTCCTCGCCAGCGACCCTTCTTCTTGTTGCGCGGCCTCCTCTGAAATGTAATGTTCAGTTAACACTTGGTCCAACAATTGCTACATTTCGTAGTACTGTTCTCAAGCATTCTTTGTTTTGTTAACTGTCTTATCTTCTAGTACATGTTTCTATTCTGCAATGTCGTGCTCAGTTAACTATTTTGGTTCATTTGGTCTGCTGTCCATTTAACAGTTTGGTTCAGTTCTGCAATTTGATTTTCATTTCCTGTGGGTGCAATTTTGTATTGTTATGCATGTGACACAAATCGAATTTGGCTGTACTCAATACATATTCTACTGATAGTACGGAAACTCTTAGTTAACCTGATCAAGATCTTCCTTATGTGTGTTGCAGGGAAACAATGGAAGACACTACGGTTTACCTCGAGGTTTGTTCAAGCATGGTCCTTTGGCTAACAGCACATTATTCTGAAGTTGCAGGAATCATTCTAATATTTAGGTTTCTTACAGTTTGGTCTTGCACATGTAGGTCCTGCTATCAGAGGCTTAGACCCACTGTTCGACCCATTTTGCATATGGGGAAATGAGATGTCCATGAATATCAGTCAAGTCAAGAAACTCAGAAAGATTATTAGGTTGAAGAAACTTGCGATGAATAACAGCAAGATCTTTGTTTGCACAATGAAGAAGACATCAGTCAACTATAGGATGGTACTAACTCTTTTACCTTGTTTTTACCCCTTGCGCCATTTCAAAATTTATAACAGCGATTTATGCATATATCTATTTTCAGTACTTCTCAAAGCAGTTCACCAATGATTACCTCTCAAACCACCTGCATGGTCAAGAGGTGAGGAAGGTATTCATTCAACACCCACGGTACAATACTGAAGTCCTGCTGAAGAGGACGAAGGTTGGGCGGGAATTATCCATAGCCACTAGCCTAAAGTTGCAAGGACATTCAACATCACTGAAGGCTCAATATTTGCCTTCCGCTTTTGTAGTTTCCCAGATGAGATTCATCTGTCTATTTACCGTGTATGATGCTATTTTCCAAAGGTATTTGATGTTGCATGTGAAACTTGGTGCTGTTGTGTAATGGCGTAACTGAGTGTCGAAGCTATCTGATGTAATTCGATTATGAAATCCTGGTTGCTGTTATACGGATATGAAATATCTTATGTGTTTTATAAGAAATATCAATTTGATTAGTACATGTATGATCAATAATAGGCCAATTACCCTGCTTATTGGGGTTTTCTATTGCAGACGGTTACTCAGACAGCACCGTGGGCGATGAACTCAAACAACCCGCACGATTTCTAGAAAGTAGGCGTGTTCGATCAACTAACAATCACACACGGCTTCTGGTAGAGAACTGTTTGTGTTAGGACACCTTGCACAAACGTTTCCACAAAAAGAACTGTGTGATATACATACGAACGAAAATGACTTTCTGTGATTGACCGTGTTGAATGTACATACGAACGGCAACAATTGGGTTTCGATGCCCCGCCAGATCGCACATGAGCTCATTTTGCCCCAGCCGGTGAGCCAGGAGAGCCTATCCCCGACGGTTCCTGGGTCGTGTTGGAAGTACCCCCCTATCGCCCACACTCACTTGGCGACGGTTCCAAACGCCGTCGCGGAAAGGGGTTAAAAACCGTTTGTATAGCATGTCGTTGTACAAGTGTAAAGTAGTTGAGATTGATTTTGAGATGGTTTTTAGTCTTTGGGGGAATGGAGGTCCTAATTGGCGTCGAGAGGAAGTTCTTTTTTACAAAGAATTAGATGTTGAATGGACTGTTGTTGGCCGGAATGGTAAGGCCATAGTCCCGGTCTCCGGCGATCGCCGGAATCATTCACCAGCGAGAGAAAGTAGGTCTATTTTCCAGCGTTTATCGCGTGCAGTTGATGTTGTACATGATTTGGGCCAACAAGTTAATGGGAATATTCATAATGCAATTAATGTGTCTGTTATGGAGGGGCAGGAGCATTTGTCGGAATTTAATAGTAGTCCACGTAACTTTGAATGCGCATGCTTTGCATGTGGTGAAGTTGGTCACATGGCACATGTCTGCCCCGGGCCCAAGCTAACCGGGCTTTGGCCATTCATTCCGTTTGCCACGTTTAGTAGCCCGCCGGCCAATGCTTGGGCTGATGGAGTAGTAGAGGACTGGTTCAAGTACATTGGGCCGACCCAAGAGATGCGATATGTTGCCTCATTTAGGGAGCTGGTTTCGAGTTATTTACAAAATTTCCAACCGAGAACCCAGACAGACGCCTCGCATTCCACTCCTTCTTCCTCTTCTATGCCTACTCCACCGAGCTCTCCGCCATTGCTGTCGGACTCCGAGCCTCAAACCACATCAGAGGCGATAATGTCCAATATTCCTATCGGTCTACAACCTTTTGTTCCGCATGGGTTTTAGATTCAGCATGTGGAAGGAAGAACAGGAGTGACTAGAGTAGTTCTTCCGCCTCGACCGTGCCGGCATGAGGATTGGGCCATCGCCACCATCCAGGCGCTCCCGGATGAGGTACACTTTCTAATGTTCATGAAGTTCTGGAAGATTTCTTCAAAATGATCCAGATGCATAAGTTGATTTTCGGGAGATTCAGCCCCGTCTGTTGGGGAGGCTTATGTTCAATTCAGACATATCAAAAATAGAGATAGAATGGTTAGGGATAGTCCTCGTGCGTTTGGTGATGTCTTCATTACATTCACTAAACATAATGAGCGGAGGAACTGGAGGAGAGTGCAGGTTAATAGGGTTTGTTGGCTGCTCATGGTGGGGGTTCCTTTTGACCACTATTATATAGATGATATAGCCACTGCAATTGCAAAATTTGGCAGAATCATCAATTGGGAGAAGGAAGATGCTTTGAAGGGCAAGATTCTTGTTAAAGCTAGAGTCACAGACTTGATTGAGGTCCCTAAGAGCATTAGGTGGTCTCAAGGAGAGAATTTTGAGGAGGGCTCATTCACTAGTTCAGTTGAGGTGTTGCTGGAAGAAATGCAGGGGGGTGGGCCAGCTGATGAGGATCCTTTTCCACCTCCTGGAGTAGATCCCCATCCAGTACCTCAGAATGCCAATGATCTCCCAGGCTTCCATAACATGCAAGTCAACAATGCACCTGTAGACAATGATGAGTGGGAAGAATGGGATGAACAAGGTCACTAGGCTTTCCCACAGCCAGCAGCTCGGCCTATGGAAGTGGTCCGGCAGGAAGAAACTCAGATAGATGGCAATGAGGCCTTCCCAAATAGCAGTATTATCACTACAATGTCCTTATCTGAAGGCTTGTCCTCACATAACAATGCTGGGGTCAACATACAGAATCAAGAAGTTAATCAAATTGCCTTGGGAAATGAGGTTCCTTTATGTATTGGTTCGCACAACATTGCACAAGCATATCCTTCTGATGAGCATGACAGTGATGTACAAGAAGGAGAATTTATAGCACCTAATGATCAACAGTTGGGAGTTGCTGAACAGATTGTTCCACCTTTGGTTATGGCTCCAGAGTAGAATTTGGCAGAGGGGAATGAGCAAGACTTAAATCACAATCTGCAAGAGGAAGTTCCTGCTGCTCAAGTTGCAATAACACAGGCTATTCCTGCTACAGTTGCAGAGGTGGTTGTTGCAACAGACATACCTGTTGTTGCACCCCCAAGGTATGATCCAAGAGGGGCGCACAATTGCTCAGGCACAAGGGGATGTACCTACTAGTCTCATAAGGGGACATGCTAGTACTTCTACAGGTATTGACACTCTTGATTTGGACAATGCTATTAAAGTTCATATCAATTCACAAGATATCTTTAATTTAGCTTCACAACATGCTTTCTCTGTTATTGATGGCTCTCTTCTTATGTCAAGGGAAGGTAGTCCACCATACCTACCTAAGGATTGGGTAAGATCCTTCAAGTAAGTTGTCATCGATGCAATAAGGTGATACGTCCATTTTGCATCATGCTTTTATGTTGATATTTATTGCATTATGGGCTGTTATTACACATTATATCACAATACTTATGGCTATTCTCTCCTATTTTACAAGGTTTACATGAAGAGGGAGAATGCCGGCAACTGGAATTCTGGGCTGGAAAAGGAGAAAATATTACACACCTATTATGCACAACTCCAAAAGTCCTGAAACTTCATGGAGATTATTTTTGGAATATATAAAAAATATTGGGCGAAGAAAGAACCAGAGGGGGGCCACCAGCCAGCCACAACGGTGGAGGGTGCGCCCCAACCCCCTAGGCGTGCCCCCTGACCTTGTGGGCCCCCTGGCAGGCTTTCGGTGCCCATCTTCTGCTATATGGTGTCCTTTACCCTGGAAAAATCATAAGGAAGCTTTCGGGACGAAGCGCCGCCGTCCCGAGGCGGAACCTGGGCAGAACCAATCTAGGGCTCCGGCGGAGCTGTTCTGCCGGGGAAACATCCCTCTCAGAGGGGGAAATCATCGCCATCGTCATCACCATCGATCCTCTCATCGAGGAAGGGTCAATCTCCATCAAAATCTTCACCGGCACCATCTCCTCTCAAACCCTAGTTCATCTCTTGTATTCGATCTTGGTCCCAAAACCTCAGATTGGTACCTGTGGGTTGCTAGTAGTGTTGATTACTCCTTGTAGTTGATGCTAGTTGGTTTATTTGGTGGAAGATCATATATTCAGATCCTTAATGATAATTAATACTCCTCTGATTATGATTATGAACATGCTTTGTGAGTATTTACGTTTGTTCCTGAGGACATGGGATAAGTCTTGTTATAAGTAATCATGTGAATTTGGTATTCGGTCGATATTTTGATGAGATGTATGTTGTCTCTCCTCTAGTGGTGTTATGTGAACGTCGAATACATGACACTTCACCATTATTTGGGCCTAGAAGAAGGCATTGGGAAGTAGTAAGTAGATGATGGGTTGCTAGAGTGACAGAAGCTTAAACCCTAGTTTATGTGTTGCTTCGTAAGGGGCTGATTTGGATCCATATGTTTCATGCTATGGTTAGGTTTACCTTAATTCTTATTTCGTAGTTGCAGATGCTTGTGAGAGGGGTTAATCATAAGTGGGAGGCTTGTCCAAGCAAGGGAAGCACCCAAGCACCGGTCCACCCACATATCAAATTATCAAAGTAACAAACGGGAATCATATGAGCATGATGAAAACTAACTAGACAATAATTCCCATGTGTCCTCGAGAGCACTTCGCTTCATATTAGAGTTCGTCCAGGCTTGTCCTTCGCTAGAAAAAGGATTGGGCCACCTTCCTGCACCTTGTTTACTTCCATTACTTGTTACCCGTTACAATTTATCTTATCAGAAAACTATCTGTTACCGATAATTTTAATGCTTGCAGAGAATACCTTGCTGAAAACCACTTGTCATTTCCTTCTGCCCCTCGTTGGGTTCGACACTCTTATTTATCGAAAGGACTAAGATAGATCCCTATACTTGTGGGTCATCAAGACTATTTTCGGGCATCGTTGCCGGGGAGTGAAGTGCCTTTGGTAAGTGGAATTTGGTAAGGAAACATTTATATAGTGTGCTAAAATTTACTGTCACTTATTACTATGGAAAATAATCCTTTGAGGGGTTTGTTCGGGGTATCTTCACCTCGATCGGAACCACTATTAGTTGCTCCTCAACCTACTGCACCTACTAAAAATATTCATTATGAAATTCCTTCGGGTTTGATAGAGAAACTGCTAGCTAATCCTTATGTAGGAGATGGAACATTACATCCCGATATGCACCTAATCTATGTGGATGAAATTGTGGATTATTTAAGCTTGCAGGTATACCCGAGGATGTTATCAAGAAGAAGGTCTTCCCTTTATATTTGAAGGGCAAGGCATTGACATGGTATAGGCTATTGGATGATATTGGATCATGGAACTACAACCGATTGAAATTGGAATTTCATCAGAAGTTTTATCCTATGCATCTAGTTCATCGTGATCAGAATTATATATATAATTTTTGGCCACGTGAAGGAGAAAGTATTGCTCAAGCTTGGGGGAGGCTTAAGTCAATGTTACATTAATGCTCCAATCATGAGCTCTCAAGAGAAATTATTATTCAAAAAACTTATGCTCGGCTTTCTCATAATGATCGATCCATGCTCGATACTTCTTGTACTGGTTCCTATATGAAGAAGGATATTTAATTCAAATGGGATTTATTGGAAAGAATTAAATGCAACTCTGAAGATTGGGATCTCGGCGAATGTAAGGAGTCAGGTATAAACCTTAAGTTTGATTGTGTTAAATCTTTTATGGATACCGATGTTTTTCGTGATTTTAGCACTAAATATGTACTTGACTCTGAGATAGTAGCATCTTTCAGTGAATCTTTTGCTACCCACGTTGATCCTCCTAAGGAGAAGTGGTTTAAATATCATCCTCCCATTGAAGTTAAAGTAGCTGAACCTATTAAAGTTGAAGAAGAAACTATTATTTATAATGTTGATCCTATTGTTCCCACTACTTATATTGAGAAGCTATCATTCCCTGTTAGAATAAAGGATCATGCTAAAGCTTCAACTGTGGTTCGTAAAAGTAATACTAAAACACATACACCCTTTGAACAAATTAAAGTTGAACCTAGTATTGGTATGGTTAAAGATCTCTTGGTTGATAATATTGATGGGCATGTTATTTATTTCTGTAATGAAGCTGCTAGGATTGCTAAACCCGATACTAAAGACAAATATAGACCTGTTGTTGGCATACCTCTTGTTTCTGTTAAAATAGGAGATCATTGTTATCATGGCTTATGTGATGTGAGTGCTAGTGTGAGTGAAATTCCTTATACCTTATATAAATAAATTATGAATGATATTGCACCTGCTGAGATAGAGGATATTGATGTCACTATTAAGCTTGCTAATAGAGATACTATATCATCGATTGGAATTGTTAGAGATGTTGAAGTCTTGTGTGGGAAGATAAAATACCCTACTGATTTTCTTGTTCTTGCTTCCCCGCAAGATAATTTTTGTCCCATTATATTTGGTAGACCCTTCTTAAATATTGTTAATGCTAGGATAGACTGCGAGAAAGATATTGTTACTGTTGGTTTGGGAGATATGTTTCATGATTTTAATTTCTCTAAATTTCATAGACAACCCCATGATAAAGAATTGCCTAGTAAGGATGAAATTATTGGTCTTCCTTATATTGTCGTGCCTCCTAATGATCCTTTAAAACAATATTTGCTAGACCATGAGAATAATATGTTTATGAATGAAAGAAGGGAAATAGATGAAGTATTATTTAATCAGGGACCTATTTTGAAACACAATTTGCCTATTGAAATCCTTGGGGATCCTCCTCCACCTAAGGGTGATCCCATGTTTGAGCTTAAACAGTTACCTGATACTCTGAAATATGCTTATCTTGATGAAAAGAAGATATATCTTGTTATTATTAGTGCTAACCTTTCAGAGCATGAAGAAAAGAAATTATTGAAAACTCTGAAGAAGCACTGTGCCGCTATTGGATATACTCTTGATGATATTAAGGGCATTAGTCCCACTTTATGTCAGCACAAGATTAAATTGGAGAAAGATGCTAAACCGGTTGTTGATCATCAACGACGGTTAAATCCTAAGATGAAAGAAGTGGTAAGGAATGAAATACTAAAGCTCCTGGAGGCAGGTATAATTTATCCATTGCTGATAGTCAATGGGTAAGTCCTATTCATTGTGTCCCTAAAAGGGAGGTATAACTGTTGTTCCAAATGATAAGAATGAATTGATCCCTCAAAGAATTGTTACAGGTTATAGAATGATAACTGATTTTCGCAAACTGAATAAAGCTACTCGAAAAGATCATTACCCTTTACCTTTTATTGATCAAATGCTAGAAAGATTATCCAAACATACTCATTTTTGCTTTCTAGATGGTAATTCCGGTTTCTCTCAAATACCTGTGTCAAAAGAAGATCAAGAGAAAACCACTCTTACTTGTCCTTTCGGTACCTTTGCTTATAGACGTATGCCTTTTGGTTTATGTAATGCACCTGCTACCTTTCAAAGATATATGACTGCTATGTTCTCTGGCCTTTATGAAAAGATTGTTGAGGTTTTCATGGATGATTTCTCCGTTTATGGAACTTATTTTCAGGATTGCTTAAGCAACCTTGATCGAGTTTTACAGAGATGTGAAGAAACTAATCTTTTCTTGAATTGGGAGAAGTGCCACTTTATGGTTAATTAAGGTATTGTCTTGGGTCGTAAAATTTTTGAAAGAGGTATTGAAGTTGATAAATCTAAAGTGGAAGCTATTGAAAAGATATCGTGTCCTAAAGATATCAAAGGTATAAGAAGTTTCCTTGGTCATGCTGGTTTCTATAGGAGGTTTATTAAAGACTTCTCTAAAATTTCTAGGCCTCTCACTAATCTCTTACAAAAAAGGCATTCCTTTTGTTTTTGACGACGATTGTGTAGAAGCATTTGAAATACTTAAGAAAGCCTTGATTTTTGCTCCTATTGTCCAACCCCCTGATTGGAACCTACCCATTGAAATTATGTGTGATGCTAGTGATTATGTTGTTGGTGTTGTTTTAGGACAAAGAGTTGATAAGAAATTAAATGTTATTCGATATGCTAGTAAAACTCTAGACAGTGCCCAGAGAAATTATGCTACTACTGAGAAAGAATTTTTAGCAGTTGTATTTGCATGTGATAAGTCGAGACCTTATATTGTTGATTCCAAAGTAACTGTTCACACTGATCATGCTGCTATTAAATATCTTATGGAAAAGAAAGATGCTAAACCTAGACTTATTAGATGGGTTCTATTGCTACAAGAATTTGATTTGCACATTGTTGATAGAAAGGGAGCTGAGAACCCAGTTGCAGACAACTTATCTAGGTTAGAAAATGTTCTTGATGACCCACTACCTATTGATGATAACTTTCCTAATGAGCAATTAAATTTCATAAATGCTTCTCGTAATGTTCCATGGTATGCTGATTATGCTAATTATATTGTTGCTAAATTTATACCACCTAGTTTCACATACCAGCAAAAGAAAAAGTTTTTCGATGATTTAAAACATTACTTCTGGGATGACCCACACCTTTATAAATAAGGAGTAGATGGTGTTATTAGAGGTTGTATACCTGAGCATGAATAGGAACAGATCCTACGCAAGTGCCACTCCGAGTCTTACGGAGGACACCATGTTGGAAATAGAACTGCACACAAGGTATTGCAATCCGGGTTCTATTGGCCCACTCTCTTTAAAGATGCCCGTAAGTTTGTCTTATCTTGTGATGAATGCCAAAGGATTGGTAATATTAGTAGACGTCAAGAAATGCCTATGAATTATTCACTTGTTATTGAACCATTTGATGTTTGGGGCTTTGATTATATGGGACCTTTTCCTTCCTCTAATGGGTATACACATATTCTAGTTGCTGTTGATTTTGTTACTAAGTGGGTAGAAGCTATTCCAACGGGTAGTGCTGATCATAACACTTCTATTAAGATGCTTAAAGAAGTTATTTTTCCGAGGTTTGGAGTCCCTAGATATTTAATGACTGATGGTGGTTCACATTTTATTCATGGTGCTTTCTGTAAAATGCTTGCTAAATATGATGTCAACCATAGAATTGCATCTCCTTATCATCCTCAGTCTAGTGGTCAAGTAGAATTGAGCAATAGAGAGATTAAAATAATTTTGCAAAAGACTGTTAATAGATCTAGAAAGAATTGGCTTAAGAAACTTGATGATGCTTTGTGGGCTTATAGAACTGCTTATAAGAATCCTATGGGTATGTCTCGACATAAAATGGTTTATGGAAAAGCATGGCATTTACCCCTTGAACTAGAAAATAAGGCATATTGGGCTATTAAAGAGCTCAATTATGATTTAAAACTTGCCGGTGAGAAGAGGTTATTTGACATTAGCCCACTTGATGAATCGAGAACCCAAGCCTATGAGAATGCCAAGTTGTTTAAAGAAAAAGTTAAAAGTTGGCATTAAAAAAGGATACAAAAGCGTGAGTTTAACGTAGGTGATCATGTTTTGCTATACAACTCTCGTTTAAGATTTTTTCAGGAAAACTTCTCTCTAAATGGGAAGGCCCTTACATCATCGAGGAGGTCTATTGTTTCGGTGCCATAAAAATTAACAATGCCATGGGTAAAAATCTGAAGGTGGTAAACGGTCAAAGACTTAAACATTATATCTTAGGTACTCCCATAAATGTTGAGACCAATATAATTGATACCGTGACACCGGAGGAGTACATAAGGGACACTTTCCAAAACATTCTAGACTCTGAAAAGGAATAGGTTTGTGGTACGGTAAGTAAACCGACTCCAAAACATTTCCAACGAGAAATTTTCTTTGTTTTGGAATATTTAAAAAAATAGGAAAATTAAAAGTAGTCCCGAAGGGACACGAGGCCACTACAAGGGTGGAGGGCACGCCCTACCCCCGTGGGCGCCCCCCCCCCCTACTTTGTGGCCACCTCATGTTCCCTCCAGACTCCACTTTCTTGCAGAATACTTCTTATGGTCGGTAAAAATTCATTATATAATTTCCCGAAAGTTTTGACCACCGTACCACGACAATATCTCCTGTTTGTGTTTCGAGTTGTTTTTTGACAGATCTAGATCACCATGACATCTCCAAGTGCCCCCAAGGACAAGTTTTTCGAGAAGGTCATCAACCCCTACCTTGCAGAGGTGCTGCGACACCCTCAAGCCATTGAGATGCGTGAGGGGGTGCTGCACATCCACGATGTCGAGGGGCCGAAGAAGACCGGAAGCATGGAGACATGCTCGAAGCAATGGAGCAGCAGATTTTCAAGTGTCAAGGGATGGTGGAATGTGGACTCAACGCCAACCACATGATGATCACGGAGTTCACCAACAAGCACAAGCTGGACCCCAAGAGCATTGAGGAGGCCATCTTCAGGCTTCATGAGAAAATCGAGCATCTCCAAGCCCAGATGTATGACCTGCAAACCAAAACTATGAGTATGAATATAGATTTAAGAGGATGAGTTTGGTTGTAGATTCGAGGATCCCGGAGACCCGCTCATCTTTCTATGATGGTGAGCCTATGCCTCGGAAGATGGACGACAAGCCTGCTTCATCAACAACTCCTTCATCACCACCTCCAAAGAAAGAGATCTAAATACATGGGTATGGGCACTCCCCTTGGCAACTGCCAAGCTTGGGGGAGTGCCCCGGTATCGTATCACCATCACATCTTTATCTTTATCGCTTTTCTTAGTTCGATCCTTTGGGTTATAGTAGAATAAAGTTTTTAGTATGATCTAGTTTTGAGTTCTGCTTTATGATCCCTCTATGTAATTGAGTCTGTGAGATATATAATAAAGAGTAGTTTTGAGATAAGGGCTTTGCTTTCATGCTATGATATTGAGGGAATTAAATAAAAAAGGAATAAAGAGAATAAAAAGATCATATATTGATCATATGGAGAGTAATGACTTCACATATAAAGAGTGTGATGAATAAAAGTTATTGAGAGTTGACAAACATAGTTTTGGTCATTGTTGCAATTAATAGGAAGTAATAAAGAAATAGAGGCCTCACATATAAATATACTATCTTGGGACATCTTTTGTAATTGTGAGCACTCATTAAAATATGACATGCTAAAAAGTTGATGTTGGACAAGGAAGACAACATAATGAGTTACGTTTGCTTATATCCGAATAGAAGTTATATTGTCATGGATCATCCAATATGTTGAGCTTGCCTTTCCCTCTCATGCTAGCCAAATTGTTTGCACCAAGTAGAGATACTACTTGTGCTTCCAAACTTCCCTAAACCAGTTTTGCCATGAGAGTCCACCATACCTGCCTATGGAGTAAGTAAGATCCTTCAAGTAAGTTGTCATCGGTGCAAGCAATAAAAATTGCTCTTTAAATATGCATGATTTATTAGTGTGAAGAAAATAAGCTTTATAAAAACTTGTGATATGGAAGAAATAAAAGCGACAGACTGCATAATAAAGGTCTTTATCACAAATGGCAATATAAACTGACGTTCTTTTGCATTAAGATTTTGTGCATCCAACCATAAAAGCGCATGACAACCTCTACTTCCCTCTGCGAAGGGCCTATCTTTTACTTTTATCTTCTATGCAAGAGTCATGGTGATCATCACCTTTCCCTTTTACACTTTTTCGTTTGGCAAGCTCTATGTGATGGACAGATCCAGATACATATATCCACTGGGATGTAGGTTTCCATAAGTACTATTGTTGACATTACCCTTGAGGTAAAAAGTTGGGAGGCGAAACTATAAGCCCTTATGTTTCTCTGTGTCCGATGGAAACTTTGTACCCATAAGTATCGCATGAGTGTTAGCAATAGCGAAATATTATATGATAGTTGATTGTGTGGACTTGCTAAAAAGCTCTTATATTGACTCTTTCTGATGTTATGATAAATTGCAATTGCTTCGATGACTGAGATCATAGTTTCTTAGTTTTCAATAAAGTTTCTGATTCATACTTTACCTTGTGAATGAATTGTTACTTTATCATAAGAAATCATATGGAATTATATGTTGATGTTCTAAAGATGATCATGATGCCCTCATGTCCGTATTTTATTTTTATCGACACCTCTATCTCTAAACCTGTGGACATATTTATCGATATCGACATTCACTTGAGGACAAGCGAGGTCTAAGCTTGAGAGAGTTGATATGTCCATTTTGCATCATGCTTTTATGTTGATATTTATTGCATTATGGGCTGTTATTACACATTATATCACAACACTTATGGCTATTCTCTCTTATTTTACAAGGTTTACATGAAGAGGGAGAATGCCGGCAGCTAGAATTCTGGGCTGTAAAAGGAGCAAATATTACAGACCTATTCTGCACAACTCCAAAAGTCCTGAAACTTCACGAAGATTATTTTTGGAATATATAAAAATATTGGGCGAAGAAAGAACCAGAGGGGGGCCACCAGCCAGCCATAACGGTGGAGGGAGCGCCCCACCCCCTGGGCCCGCCCCCTGACCTTGTGGGCCCCCTGGCAGGCTTCTGGTGCCCATCCTCAGCAATATGGTGCCTTTTACCCTGGAAAAAATCATAAGGGAGCTTTCGGGATGAAGCGCTGCCGTCTCGAGGCAGAACACGGAGAACCAATCTTGGGTTCCTGCAGAGCGAGGAAACATCACTCCCGGAGGGGGAAAACATGGCCATCGTCATCATCATCGATCCTCTCATCGAGGGAGGGTTAATCTCCATCAACATCTTCACCAGCAACATCTCCTCCCAAACCTTAGTTCATCTCTTGTATTCGATCTTGGTCCCAAAACCTCAGATTGGTACCTGTGGGTTGCTAGTAGTGTTGATTCCTCCTTGTAGTTGATGCTAGTTGGTTTATTTGGTGGAAGATCATATGTTCATATCCTTAATGATAATTAATACTCCTTTGATTATGATTATGAACATGCTTTGTGAGGAGTTATGTTTGTTCCTGATGACATGGGAGAAGTCTTGTTATAAGTAATCATGTGAATTTGGTATTCGGTCGATATTTTGATGAGATGTATGTTGTCTCTCCTCTAGTGGTGTTACGTGAACGTCGACTACATGACACTTTACCATTATTTGGGCCTAGGTGAGGACATTGGGAAGTAATAAGTAGATGATGGGTTGCTAGTGACAGAAGCTTAAACCCTAGTTTATGTGTTGCTTCGTAAGGGGCTGATTTGGATCCATATGTTTCATGTTATGGTTAGGTTTACCTTAGTTCTTCTTTCGTAGTTGTGAATGCTTGCAAGAGGGGTTAATCATAAGTGGGAGGCTTGTCCAAGGAAGGGCAACACCCAAGCACCGGTCCACCCACATATCAAATTATCAAACTAACGAACGCGAATCATATGAGCATGATGAAAACTAACTTGACAATAATTCCCATGTGTCCTCGGGAGCACTTTGCTTCATATTAGAGTTAGTCCAGGCTTGTCCTTTGCTACAAAAAGGATTAGGGCACCTTGCTGCACCTTGTTTACTTCCATCACTTGTTAACCATTATGATTTATCTTATCACAAAACTATTTGTTACCGATAATTTCAGTGCTTGCAGAGAATACCTTGTTGAAAACCACTTGTCATTTCCTTCTGCTCCTCATTGGGTTCGACACTCTTACTTATCGAAAGGACTAGATAGATCCCCTATACTTGTGGGTCATCATAAGGCAATAAAATTGCTTCTAAAAGTGTGAGATCATTTAGTGTAAGAGAAAATTGATGATGAGGACATCAATACCATTGTTACACCCACATCCCCTACTACTACATATACTGGACCAATTACTAGAGCTCGCGCACGCCAATTAAACTATCAGGTACTTTCGTTTCTTGGTAATAATTCTAATGTTCATGAGAATATGATGCTGCCTAAATTGGATACATTTGTTTTGCTTATAAATGAAGGGCCTGGCATGGATAAGAGGGATGAACACTGGAGCAAGACCAAGCATGGAGATGATGGCATGCTCAAGGAGAACAAGTATGGAGTTACAAGTGATGATTTCAGGACTTTGAAGCCACCATAATGAGTGCATGAAGCCTTGGACGAAATATACAAGATGCCACATCATAAATTTCGTCCAGAGGAGGCTATTATAGGTGTTGTGTCTCCTTATTATTGGGCCAGGCCCATGTAATTTCTAAATACTTGAGTATAGGCTGTTTTCAGAGTCCATATGTGTCGGGAAACAAGAGATAGGGTTGGTTTAGGACCCCTCCCCCAGAGGCCACGAAATTCCCCTCCTCTTCCTCCATATATATAGCCCTTAGGGCACCGTTTAGACTTTGGGTTTTGTTTAGATTAAAGTTTGCCATAGTTGCAACTTTGCGTACTTCGTTTGTGTTCAACAACCAGAGAAAGGTGTCACAGAACCCCACCTTTGTTCAATAAAGCGTTCCTCTTATATTCGCCATATCCAGATTGCAATCTTAGTTTCTTGCTTGTTCTTCGTTTGCCTGTAGGAAACAGACCTTCGTGGTCAGGTTGGTCGTGCTCCGACGTGGTCAATAACCTCTCGGAGTTGGTTTAGCGATTGCTAAGGCGCGACGTCCTCGCACGTTCGTAGTCGGATCGTCAAACTCGACTTCCTCCAAAACGATAATCACCATCTCATCGAAAGACGGGACACCTTTGCCTTTATCAAGTGGTATCAGATTTCCAGGTTGCTCGGTGAGACTTTACAGTTTTTCATAGTTTAGATCGAGTCTGTTTTTCATACCTACAGTCCATGAAAAAGCCAAAAAAATTAGGGTTAGGTCATCATATCCGAACCAGCCTGAGCCTTTGTGTCGTGGAATTGTCACGGCAGATGTCCTCTTGCAAGGACTTAGTCGTGGAGCCATCGCAACTAGGAAGCTTAAAGGGGTTAATCGGGACAAAGGACACGAGAGAGTTATACTAGTTCGGCCCCTTACGGTGAAGGTAAGGCCTACGTCTAGTTGGGTTGGTATTGCTTGAGGTTTCGATGACCAGGGAGCGAGATACGCTATGCCCGGTTCTCGATGAGTTGTTTCTTGCCCTAAGCCGTCGCGGGTCGTCCCCTTATATACACGGGTTGACGCCCTGCGGCCTAGAGAGTCCCAGCCGGCTCATAGACAGTGTCCGGCTCGGTGACTAGTTAATTCTACCTTATGTTACAAGTCATGCCATCATGGTGGTTTACCACTATGGGCCTTAAGTCGCCTGTGGGCCTTAGACCCTTTATTGAACCGCCATCTTCATGTTAGGTCTTGGGCTTCCTCTGATGAGTCTTTCTTTGTGTAACCCGACCCCTCCTGGGCGGCTTACACAAATATTCATATCCCCAACATTAGGCCCCAGATTGATTTGAACCGGTTCATGTCAATATTAAAATACCTTAAGAAACAAGCCTTCAGTCTTCTGTCTGCACAAAGGCTTTAACCCGCCATGACGTCATCTTCTGGATCCGTGTTAACCCGTCGTGACGTCATCTTCAATTAAATTAATATTTTACTCCGTCATATCCTCCAACGGATCTTTGCCTTTACTGGCCATTCCGAAAACTGAGGCGTCGGGGACGCTGGATAATGATGTTTCGGTCTCCTCATTTCTCGCGTCGTCTCAGTCGGCCCTTCCTTATAAATAGGTGCGACCTAGGCCTTTCCCATTCTCCTTCTTCGGACGTCTTCCTCCTCGCACTGTTTCTCTGCCGCTCGAGCTCTGCCGCCGCCGCCGCCGCAAATCTCCTCGTCTTCTCCAACTCAGGCCGCTGCATCAACCTGACTTGACCAGAGAAACGCGACGGAACCCTGCAACAGCTCTACGCCCGTAAGTCCTTTTCCTTCCCTGCTTTTAGATCTACATTGCGGCCTCCCGAGTTCATCGGTGTTCATCGCTGCCCGTTGCAAACCCTTGATAGTTTTCCTCTCCGGTGCTCCTTTCTGATCTTTAGACAGTTAGAACTACTGCGGTGGCTGTTCTGCACCCATCTCGAATAGAAACAGATCTCATTTCCCTTGTTTAAAGGCCTCCTTTGAGTGTATGAACTTCTCTGTACTGGTTTTAGGTCTAGAAATTTTTATTTTCAGAGCGACCGTTTGATCCAAAATAATACTACAACTTGTGAAACCTGTTTGTTCCACACTTAGCCAAAAATTGCATCTATTTAATCTGTTTAACCACAGTAATCCATACGGCCGGTTTAAGACAACACCGGTTGTCAGCCTTTCTTGTTTCTGGCAACTTTACATAATTTAACTGCTTCTGAAACCCGTCACGGCTTAAATGTAAGAAATACCATTAGTCATATGTCATTAGGCCCCATCTTAAGCCGCCATTTTGAATAGACTTAAAAATATTTTCTTTCTGGGTTAAAATTGAACCGGAACTCTTTATTTTGTCATAGGCTTCCACTTGCGTAATGGCACCTAAGGCTCCCAAGGCTCCTGTGACATGTAACTGGGTCAAGTCCATTGTCACGGAGAGCACACTGTCTGAATTTGTGCAGTCTGGCTATCTGCCCAAGAAGGAGGTCATGTCTTATCGTGCTCCTGACCCGTCCGAGGAGAAACCTCAACCCAAAGAGGGGTAGGTGATCATTTTTACTGATCATATGAGCCGGGGATTTGCTCCACCTGGTTCAAAATTCTTCACGGATGTTTTGCAATTCTTTGACCTAAGACCTCAAGACATCGGGCCCAATTCCGTGTCAAATATTTGCAACTTCCAAGTCTTCTGCGAGGTGTACCTTGGAGAAGAGCCCAGCTTACTTTTATTCAGAGAATTATTTTATTTAAACCGGCAGAACGAATGCGCCAACGGGCCCAGTCTAGAACTTGGTGGCATCTCGATTCAGCGGCGGAGAGACTGCCTTTTCCCTTATGCTGAACTGCCGAGTCATCCAAAGGATTGGAACCAGACGTGGTTCTACTACCAGGACACTTCTCCGGCTGACGAAAATCCACTGCCCGGCTTCCGCGCCTTGCGCCTTGAATCCAACCACCCGCTGCCAGATAAATTGACTGTTGTTGAACGTCTGCCACTCACCCCCACTATTAAGAAAATCAAAGCTCTTTTGGGGAATGGCTTAGATGGCATCGACCTGGTCCGAGTCTTGGTTTCTTGGCGAGTGATTCCGTTCAGCCGCCGCCCCGGCTTAATGTGCACTTACTCTGGCGAGAAGGATGACCCACTGCGTCATAGTCCTGACGACTTACCATATGACGCGGTGGAGGCTACGACCCAGTCTATGTTGAAAGAGGGCACGGTGACTAGTAATGCCTTTGGCTTACTTCCTTTCTGCAAGAAGAACCTGGCCCCTGCAGTGAGTCATCAACCTCAATAATTACTCCTTACTGTGTTATACCTTGCTTTTACTCATAACCCTTTATCATTTTTCACAGGCCAATGACAACTTCTGGAAGGTCAAGTATGACCATGAGGCTGCCAAACAAGCCAGAGCGGCCAAGAGAGCCGAAAGAAAAGCCGCCAAACAGGAACTTCAAGGAAGAGGAAGCCAAGCGCTTCAGATATGTTAAAACTTGACGATACTGATGACGATGAAGAAGAGGTAACTTTTAACTCCCTTGACTCTTTTGTCGTCACCTTACTGACATTAACTTCTTTCAGGAAGACACGGGAAACAGCCAAGCCTTCGAGGAAGAGGTAACTATAATCTCCTCCGACTCCGAGCCTTTGCCGTGGCAGAAAATTCGAAGAGTGACCCGGAAAGTAAGATTTTCACATCCTTTGGCTTACCAAGATCCTCAATTTCTTTTGAAGCAACAACTTTTTGAAAGCCGGAGGCAGACCCGGACCAGCAAGGATGCAGAGCTCTCCTCCGGCTTACCTGACGTAACCAGGAAGCATCGGACTGAGGTTATCTCCGATCTATGTTCTGTTTTACCTTTGGCGGGTTTAATTCGTCAACCTCTCAATTCCTCTTACTCCAATTATCAGGATACCTCTCCTTCCTCCGGCGAGTCTATGCAATCCAACATGCCGGCTTTCAAAACCGCCCCCGGGTAATGTAAACTTGTTTACCTTATGTTTTATCTTACTCATGCTTTTGTACCCACCCTTCTGCCTTGCCCACAGCATGCAAGTGAAGCCCAGGAAGAAAGCAAAGAAAAATAAGCCGGCCCAAGACCCTGTCGTGACTGAACCAGAGCTTGGCACAGCTGCCCCTGACACTTCCACTCATCAGCCGCCGCCTGAACTGGTTTATGACATTCCAGCACCAACCTCTGATCTGCCCGCTGAAGAGACTCTCGGTGGTTCTGATAAACCGGAACTCCTAGCCCGGCCAAGACAATTGATCCGGAAGTTGAGATTCTCAAGACTCAGTTTGTTGAGCCGGGTCAGCCCACTGTTCTTGCCAAGTGCTCTGCCAAGGAGGAGCTTTTGGAGCGCCGAAATGCCAAGTTAGACATTGCTGACTATACTCATTTGAGTATTGGGGAGATCGTCTCTGGCTATATCCGTCAAGTACATAGCAGCCGTGACCTGGAAATTGACATGGTGAAGCAGATACAGCAAAAATCTGAGGTATGACTTATGCTACTTTTCCTTGACCATATTTACTGTACCAGCCCCCAAGTCTATTGCTTATAAGTAAATATGTTGTAGACTTAGAAAACTGCCTAGCACTGCTTGTCCGGCTTAGAAAGAAGATATTTAACCCGGTTGTAGCATGATACTTTGAACTTGCGATACACATTAGCCCCCAAGTGTCAAGTATCTTTGCTTGCAAAGTGCTTGGGACTTAATTTCCATGAACCGGTGTAGTAATTTAACATTCTTCAGTATACATTAGGCCCCAAGTGTCAAGTACCTTTGCTTGCAAAGTGCTTGGGACTTAATGTTATCTTACAATGATTCTGACTATAACCCGGCCTCGACGCAGGCCACCATAAGTCAATTTGAGTCGGAGATTGCTGACCTGAAGAGCCGCCTGGAATCTCAAGAACTTGAAATTCAGAAGGCCAACTCCAAGTTTGAATTCAGCGTCTCTGAACAAGAGAAGTTGAAGAAAAGCTTTGAAACGGATAAGAAAACCTGGACTGATGAAAATGCTTCACTGGTGACCCGGGCCGACACGGCAGAGGCATCACTCGCAGAAGCAACAGCCGAGATTTCCGGCTTAAAGCGCTAGATATCTCAAATGGTCTCAGCAATCTTTGGTAAGTTACTCATACAAACTTTAAATATTGGAAACCTTCTTTCAATGATTACTTCAATTGTTACCTCCGGCTCACCTTATGTTTAATAATGTAGGCCCCAGGAGCACAAACCTCAAGCAAAACATGTTGACCAAGCTAAAGGCGGTTTATACTCTGGTGGAATAGCTCTACACCGGGTCACAACGTGCTTTGGCCGTTGTAGCTTTATCAAATGACGTTCCTCATCTCCTGCAAGACGTGCTGAAGCGGCTTGCTGTGTTACCTCAGCGGGTCCAGGAACTAAGGCGGGCGTCCGCAAGAGCCGGGGCCATAGCCGCGTTGAGCCGGGCTAAAGCATGGATGCCAGAACTAGACCCGGTCGACCTCGCTCTTGGATACCCGAGTTTGAAGGAGGATGGGACCTTGTTTGATGAAAAGGATTTCACCGCCTGTGTCAAAGATATACGCCCTGTGGCTACTCTTATTGGGAACGATACTGATCTTACCAAGTATCGGCCAGGTTATGACAGCGAGAATCAGAGAATTCCAACACCTCTCTATGACGATGTCAACCTGATCCCTCTAATCCGTAAGCATACCTTTGCCCCTGAAGTCGACCCAGCCGGTTTAATAGATGACGAAGCTGAGTTTGAAGCTTTGAGTGGCATTGACTAGGCATCGTCCACCTTCCAGGACAAGGCAGCCGATGGAGAGGCGTAGAAGGATAACCCGGAATCTTCAAGCCAACCAAAGGAGTGAACCGCCAGGCGTCATATGTTTATGTCTTTGTGAAAACAATGCTTCATTATTCAGACTTGGGGAGTCTTGTAATAGGGTAGAAAAACTCTCGATTTTTTCCATGCCTTCGCGCATGTTTATGGCGCTCAATACTTTCTTAAGCCGCCATCGCTATATACTTCCAACTTATATTGATCTTCCATTTCCTTTATGTTAAACAAAAAGTTGCTTGCCTTGTCCTGCATATAAAACAAACAGAATTCCCTTGGCGACTTATCACATCGGGGGTCACATAAGGTACTGATAACCCGGAGTGTGAACCAAAACATCATATAAAGGCCGGTTTATGATTACATCTGTTAAACATAATCACAATAGCATACCTGCGATCCTTTTGGTAATCTCACCGGCTTATGTGACCCAAATCATGAGGGTAAGTTTAACTCCTGAAAGTTGGCACATATGATGTTCACCTGGCACTTAACAACCTGAGGCGACCAATATTAAACCGGTGGAACGAGAACCACTTCATAGTAGAGGGCCTCAAGATAGTCAAATACTTACGCTTACAAAGTATGATGAATAATAAACAAACTTTAAAGGCTTTTGATTCGAATACGATCAGTGAACCGTTCCAAAGGGGTTAAGCTAAGATTCGGATACGATCATATAGCCCCCAGTGGCTTTGGCGATGCCGATCAAGTGGGTATCGACGGCTATGTTCTCTTTGGTTCGAATATGACCTATGTTTGAACAAGAAGCCCCCAAGTGACCATAAGAGTTGTTTAATGACGCTGATTCGCATACGATCCACGTCAGACCCAAAATGGGTTAAGCTATGATCAGGAAGCCCCCAAGTGGGTTTGGCAGTATGCCGATCAAGAGGGTATCGACAGCTATGTTCTCTTTGGTTCAAATATGACCTATGTTTGAACAGGAAGCCCCCAAGTGATCATGGCTAGATTCAGATATGATCATAAGCCGGACCAAAGGGAAAGCCGGATTCAGATATGATCCGCTCCCTGTTGGTTGTTTCCACCACATGATAAGATAGACATGTAAACTTTTGAGGGTGAAAAGGACAGAGGTCCTGCTTTATTGCTTTATATAATATATACATCATCAAAATATATACATCTTGAGAACCGGTGGCTCAAGTATAGTAAGGCCGAAGATGAGCGATATTCCATGGTCGGCGGGTCTCAACCTCCGACTTACGTGGGTCTTTGTGCTCTCGAACATCGATAAGGTAGTATGACCCGTTGTTCAGATTCTTGCTGACCACAAAGGGCACTTCCCAAGGAGGGGATAGCTTGTGCATATCAGACTGATCATGGATGAGCCGGAGCACTAAGTCGCCTTCCTGAAAGGTTCTGGACCTAACCCGACGGCTTTGATAGCGGCGCAAGTCTTGCTGGTAAATCACCGAGCAGGCTATTGCCAAGTCTCGCTCCTCATCCAACAAGTCAAGTGCATCCTGACGAGCTTTTTCATTATCAGCCTCAACATAAGCCGCCACGCGGGGTGAGTCATGCCGGATGTCACTTGGCAGGACCGCCTCTGCTCCGTACACCATGAAGAAAGTGTGTAACCCATAGATCTGTTAGGCGTAGTATTGATACTCCAAAGTACGTGTGACGCCCCCGATTCAATCGTACACTAATCATGCACGCAAATGTGTACGATCAAGATCAGGGACTCACGGGAAGATATCACAACACAACTCTACAAATAAAATAAGTCATACAAGCATCATAATACAAGCCAGGGGCCTCGAGGGCTCGAATACAAGTGCTCGATCATAGACGAGTCAGCGGAAGCAACAATATCTGAGTACAGACATAAGCTAAACAAGTTTGCCATAAGATGGCTAGCACAAACGGGGATACAGATCGAACGAGGCGCAGGCCTCCTGCCTGGGATCCTCCTAACTACTCCTGGTCGTCGTCAGCGGGCTGCACGTAGTAGTAGGCACCTCAAGTGTAGAAGGAGTCGTCGTCGACGGTGGCATCTGGATCCTGGGCTCCATCGTCTGGTTGCAGCAATCGGGTAGAGGAATGGGGAAAAGGGGGAACAAAGCAACCGTCAGTACTCATCCAAAGTACTCGCAAGCAAGGAGCTACACTACATATGCATGGGTATATGTGTAAAGAGCCATATCAGTGGACTGAACTGCAGAATGCCAGAATAAGAGGGGGATAGCTAATCCTATCGAAGACTACGCTTCTGGCAGCCTCCGTCTTGCAGCATGTAGAAGAGAGTAGACTGTAGTCCTCCAAGTAGCATCGCATAGCATAATCCTACCCGGCGATCCCCTCCTCGATGCCCTGTTAGAGAGCGACCACCGGGTTGTATCTGGCACTTGGAAGGGTGTGTTTTATTAAGTATATGGTTCTAGTTGTCATAAGGTCAAAGTACAACTCCGGGTCGTCCTTTTACCGAGGGACACGGCTATTCGAATAGATAAACTTCCATGCAGGGGTGCACCACATAGCCCAACATGCTTGATCCCATTTGGCCGGACACACTTTTTTGGGTCATGCCCGGCCTTAGAAGATCAACACGTCGCAGCCCCACGTAGGCACAACAGAGAGGTCAGCATGCCGGTCTAAACCTAAGCGCAGGGGTCTGGGCCCATCGCCCTGAGCACACATGCACGTTGCGAGGGCGGTCGGAAGCAGACCTAGCCTAGTGGCGTTCCAGTCCAATCCGGCGCGCGTCGCTCCGTCGCTGACGTCACGAAGGCTTCGGCTGATACCACGACGCCGGGATACCCATAACTACTCCCGCTTAGATGGTTAGTGCGTATAGACCAAATGGCCAGACTCAGATCAAATACCCAGATCTCGTTAAGCGTGTTAAGTATCCGCGAACGCCGAGCAGGGCCAGGCCCACCTCTCTCCTAGGTGGTCTCAAACCTGCCCTGTCGCTCCGCCACAAAGTAACAGTCAGGGGCCGTCGGGAACCCAGGCCCACCACTACCTGGGTGGAACCACCTGCCCCTTCAGCCCCCAACTCCGAACAGTATCACAGGTAATGTAACAGTGTAAAGTATAGTATATGCCCGCGATCACTTCCCGAAGTGATCACGGCCCAGTAGTATAGCATGGCAGACGGACAAGAGTGTAGGGCCACTGATGGAACGCTAGCATCCTATACTAAGCAAGTATGATTGCAGGTAAAGGTATCAACAGCAGTATCAAAGACAGGCTATGCATCAGGATAGGAATAACGAAATCAGTAACATGCTACACTACTCTAATGCAAGCAGTATAGAGGAGAGTAGGCGATATCTGATGATCAAGGGGGGGGGCTTGCCTGGTTGCTCTGGCAAGAGAGAGGGGTCGTCAACTCCGTAGTCGTACTGGGTAGCAGCAGCGTCGGTCTCGGTGTCTAGCGAGAGAAGAGGGGGGAAACAATAAATATTTAAGCAAACAGATGCATAGCAATGCATGACATGACAAGTAACGGTGCTAGGGGTGCACTAACGTAGTGGTAGGTGATACCGGCGAAGGGGGGAAACATCCAGGAAAGTATCCCCGGTGTTTCGCGTTTTCGGACCGATGAACCAGAGGGGGAAAGTTGCGTGTTCGCTATGCTAGGAATGTGTTGCGGACGAACGGGCTACGTATCCGGGTCGTCGTTCTGAGCAACTTTCATGTATAAAATATTTTCATCCGAGTTATAGATTATTTTATATTAAATTTCTAAGTTTTAAACAATTTCTGGAATTATATTAATTCGAGAAAAAAACAGAATATACTTTTGACACCTTGTGCTACCCTAGCATGTGAGTATGACAGTGGGTCCAGAGGGGTTGGGTTGAACCGGTCAAAGGTTGACGGGTCAACATATGAATAGTGTAAGTGGGTTTCATGTGTCATTGTCTTTAGTTTTAATAAAATGGTAATTAACCAGGGGTGGTCCCACATGTCATTTACACTATACCTAACCACTACTTAGCCTAACTACTAATTAGCTAACCTACCTAAACAGGACCAGCCTCATCCACACACATACGCACACACACACATGCTCACACACGTAGCACACACCACACACACGACCATGGTCATGGCAATGGCCATGAGTAGCGAATGGAGCAGCAGCTAGTAGCATCTAGGAGCAGCAAAAGCCAGCGTCCAGGAGCAGCTAGAGCAGCGGCGACGGCTACGCAGCAAGGTAGTAAGCAGCAACTAAAGCAGCAGCAGCACGGCACACGGCGGCAGCGGCAAGAGCAACAACAGGCAACAAGCAGCGGTAGTTGGGCAACAGGAGACGCGAGCACAACGGCAAGGAGCAGCAGTTGGGCGCACTGGCGCGCGTGCGTAGGCACAGCTGGGCATGCTAGCCGCGGCCAGGAGTAGCAGCAGCACGCGCGCGCACGGACGTGGAGCTCTAGCGGCCATCGCGGACGGAGCTCATGGGGCGGTCGCTACGTCGACGGGAACTAGGGAAAAAGGCGGGGGATCGGTGCTGCTCACCGCGGGAGGGCCGATGGCGAGCTCGTACGGGGCTGGGGACGACCGGGCGTGGCGACTTGAGGCGACGGGATGGTGGAGGCCGAGGCGAAGGGAGCCACCTGATCCGGCGAAGGGGAGCTCCCGGCATCGAACCGAAGGGGGGAATTGACGCGGACGACGACAGCAGTCCTCCTGGATGCCTCCAGGAGGCGCGGGGCGGCTGGTGGCCGGGGAATCGACGCGGAGACGGCGACGACGGCGCTCGGCCGTTGTGGGGAAGATGGAGCGAGCGAGAGGAGGGAGAGAGCGCCCGAGTGGATGCGGTGGTAGGTGGGGGAGGGGAGACCGAGGCGGCGGAGTGCCCTTATCCCCTCACGCGTCGTTGCCGGCTACGGGGTCCGGCGGGAGCACGCGCCCGCTCGGTCGGCTTCCCCTGTAGCGAGGTGGAAGGCGACCGAGGGGAGCTGGGCCGGGTGGTCCGGGTGGGCCGAGGCCCACTAGGACAGACAGGGGGCTTCCCCCCTTTTTTGGGTATTTTCTTTTTCCTCTTTTGTTTTGTTTTCTGCTGTCTCTAAGTTTTAGTTTTATTTTATTCTTAGTTTTATAACATATATAACTAAATCCTAAATTAGCATTAGTAATTATGCCACTACCACAATTAGTTTGAGGTTTAAATAAAATAGTTTAGCATTTTTATAATTTAAAAACCATTTAATAATTATTTTTAGCTACTGTTATATTCACAAAAGAGTATTAAAATACTTTCCAAAAGTGCTGGGTCACCACCATAATTATTTATGGAATATTTGCCACACTTTGAACATTTTATTTTGCGTGTTTTGAGAAATTTGAATTCTAGGCTTTAATTTGAATTGGAGCTTGAACTAAGATTTGGATCAAGCGAGGATTAGCAACTGTAATGTGATGATCTAGCAGCATTAGCAGGGGATTACTATAGCTTGATTATCCGGGCGTTATAGTACAGATGGTAAATCCTCCACCCAACAACCTGGCGTCCGTTGTAAGGGGACCAAGAGCCGGGGTTTGATACCCTTCAAGATCTCCTAATTAGCTCTTTCTGCTTGACCATTGGATTGAGGATGAGCAACAGCCGAAACATCAAGCCGGATATGTTCTCGTTGACGGAACTCTTCCATGGCACCTTTGGAGAGATTAGTGCCATTATCAGTTATGATGTTGTGTGGAAAACCAAAACGAAAGATCGCCTTTTTCATGAACTGAACCGCCGTGGCTGCATCACACTTACTGACCGGCTCTGCCTCAACCCACTTTGTAAACTTGTCCACTGCCACAAGGAGGTGCGTCTTTTTATCCTTAGACCTTTTAAGGCCCGACCATATCAAGCCCCCAGACTGCGAACGGCCAAGTAATTGGAATCATCCTTAACTCTTGAGCCGGCACGTGAGCTCGTCGTGAGAATTTCTGACAACCGTCACATTTACTGACTAGATCCTCTGCGTCAGCATGAGCCGTCAGCCAATAGATACCGTGACGGAAAGCCTTGGCCACGAGAGATTTTGAGCCGGCACGATGACCGCAATCCCCTTCATGGATCTCACGAAGTATCTCCTGACCCTCCGCAGGTGACACACAACGTTGAAACGCCCCGGTGACGCTGCGATGATGTAACTCGCCATGAACAATTGTCATGGATTTGGACCGCCGGATGATTTGTCTCACCAAGGTCTCATCCTTGGGCAACTCTCCCCGGGTCATATAGGCCAAATATGGCACTGTCCAATCCGGGATGACATGAAGAGCCGCTACCAGCTATGCCTCTGGGTCTGGCACCGCTAGGTCTTCCTCTATGGGTACTTTAACAGAAGGATTATGTAAAACATCGAGAAAGGTGTTAGGCGGCACCGGCTTACGCTGAGATCCCAGCCGGCTTAAGGCGTCAGCCGCCTCATTCTTCCTTCGATCAATGTGCTCCACTTGATAACCTTTGAAGTGCCCAGCCACAGCATCAACTTCACGACAGTAAGCCACCATAAGAGGATCCTTGGAGTCCCACTTGCCTGACACCTGTTGAGCCACGAGATCTGAGTCCCCCAAGCACCTTACCCGGCTCAAATTCATCTCTTTGGCCATCCGGAGACCATGGAGTAAGGCCTCGTACTCAACTGCATTGTTAGTACAAGGAAACATAAGCCGGAGCACATAACAAAAAATTTCACCTCGAGGGGAAGTTAAAACAACTCCAGCCCCCGAGCCTTCTAAGTGCCTGGACCCATCAAAGTGAATAGTCCAATATGTGTCATCTGGCTTCTCCTTAGGTGCCTGCAACTCTGTCCAATCATTGATAAAGTCCACCAAGGCTTGAGACTTAATAGCAGTCTGAGGCATGTATTTTAAACCGTGAGGCCCAAGCTCAATGGCCCACTTGGCGACTCGTCCTGTGGCCTCTCTATTCTGGATGATGTCCCCCAAGGGGACAGAACTTACTACAGTAATAGGGTGACCTTGCAAGTACTGCTTCAGCTTCCGGCTTGCCATGAACACCCCGTAAACAAGCTTCTGCCAATGTGGATACCTTTGTTTAGACTCAATGAGCACCTCACTGATGTAGTAAAACGGCCGTTGAACCGGATGCTCCTTGCCAGCCTCCTTGCACTCCATCACGATGGCAACACTGATGGCTCGTGAGTTAGCAGCCACATATAACAGCAATGGCTCTCTATCAATGGGAGCCACAAGGACCGGCGGCTCAGACAACTGTCTCTTTAAATCTTCAAAGGCAGTATTAGCAGCATCACTCCAGACAAAGGTGTCCGTTTTCTTCATCATCTGATACAGCAGTAGGGCCTTCTCACCTAACCGGCTTATGAATCGGCTTAAAGCAGCAACACGACCCGCCAGTCGCTGAACATGATTGATGCATGCCGGTTTAGCCAAAGAGGTAATTGCCTAGATCTTCTCCGGATTAGCCTCAATGCCTCTGTTTGAGACCAGAAAATCCAAAAGCTTGCGTGCAGGTACACCAAATACACACTTGGCCGGGTTAAGCATCATCTTATAAACCCGGAGATTATCAAAGGTCTCTTTCAAATCAGATATCAAGGTTTCCTTCTCCCTGGACTTCACCACGATGTCATCTACATAAGCATGAACATTGCGCCCAATTTGATCATGGAGACAGTTCTATACACATCGCTGATAAGTCGCTTGGGCACTCTTGAGCCCAAATGGCATAGATACATAGCAGAAGGCTCCAAACGGAGTGATGAAAGCCGTCTTCTCCTGGTCCTTAACTGCCATCTTGATCTGATGATAGCCAGAGTAAGCATCCAAAAAGCTCAAACGCTCACAACCCGCCGTAGCATCAATGATTTGATCAATACGGGGGAGAGCAAAGGGATCAGCCGGACAAGCCTTATTTAAGTCTGTATAATCCACACGCATTCGCCAAGTGCCGTTATTCTTGAGCATGAGCACCGGGTTAGCCAACCACTCCGGGTGAAAAACTTCAACAATGAACACGGCCGCCAAAAGCCGGGCCACCTCCTCACCGATGGCTTTCCGTCTCTCTTCATTGAACCATCGAAGAAACTGCCTGACCGGCTTATATTTCGGATCGATATTAAGAGTGTGCTCAGCGAATTCTCTCGGTACACCCGGCATGTCAGAAGGTTTCCATGCGAAGATGTCCTGGTTCTCACGGATGAACTCGATGAGCGCGCTTTCCTATTTAGGATCCAAATTGGCACTGATACTGAACTTCTTAGACGAATCGCCTGGAGTAAAATCAACAAGCTTGGTTTCTGCAGCCGACTTAAACTTCATCGTCGGGTCATGCTCTATGGTTGGCTTCTTTAGAGAGGTCATGTCCGCCGGGTCAACATTATCTTGATAAAACTTCAGCTCCTCTGCCGCACAAATAGACTCAGCATAAGCCGCATCACCTTCTTCACATTCCAGAGCTACCTTTCGACTCCCACGCACGGTGATGGTGCCCTTGTGACCCGGCATCTTAAGCTGCAGATAAACGTAACACGGTCATGCCATGAACTTGGCATAAGACGGCCGCCCAAACAGAGCATGATATGGACTCTTGATTTTGACCACCTCAAACGTTAATTTCTCAGCCCTGGAATCATACTCATCTCCAAAGGCCACCTCCAACTCAATCTTACCGACCGGATACGCCGGCTTACTAGGCACCACTCCATGGAAAACGGTGTTGGATGTCCTTCAATTTTTGTCAGTTAAACCCATGCGTCGAAAGGTCTTGTAATAGAGGATGTTGATGCTGCTACCTCCATCCATGAGTACTTTGGTGAATTTATATCCACCAACCTGAGGTGCTACCACCAAGGCTAACTGACCCGGATTATCAACCCGGGGAGGGTGATCTTCCCTGCTCCATACAATAGGCTGCTCTGACCACCTCAAGTAACAGGGAACTGCCGGCTCAACAGAGTTCACGACCCTCTTATGAACCTTCTGGTCACGTATGCACAAGCTAGTTGTGAACACATGATACTGCCCACTATTCAGCTGCTTTGGATGGCTTTGATAACCCGACTGCTGCTGTTGTTGTCCTCCTTGACCAGACTGCTATTGATTATAGCCGCCTTGGTTTCCCTGAAAGCCGGAAATTGAGCCGCCTCCCGGGCCATGAAAGCCGCTGGCACCTGAGCCGCCGCCCGACCCAAGACTGCCATCAAACGTGTTGGAATTCTTGAAAGCCTTCATGATCGCGCAATCTTTTCACAAGTGGGTGGCGGGTCGCTCCCGGGTGCCGTGTCTCGGGCAGGGCTCATTGAGTAGCTGCTCAAGAGAGGGGCCTGAACCGCCAGACCGAGGAGGCGGCCTCCCCTTACGTCTCTGATTGTTACCCTGTGCGTTAGCATTAGCCACAAACTCCGGGTTGCCATCAGCTTTACGCTTATTACCACCTTGATTTGCCGGGTTGTGCTGCTGACCCTTTCCATTGCCGTTCTTCTTTCCCTTCCCTGTCTTTTCCTCATCAGACGCGGGATCCTTGGTACAATCAGAATCGGCATACTTGACTAGAGCCGCCATCAGCTGACCCATATCATTACAATCACGCTTGAGTCGTCCCAGCTTCTGCCTTAGCGGTTCAAATCGGCAATTCTTCTCCAGCATGAGGACTGCAGAGCCGGCATCCATCTTGTCAGATGAATGTATTATCTCCTTGACCCGACGCACCCAATGAGTGGTAGATTCGCCCTCCTCTTGCTTACAATTAGTTAAGTCCACAATTGACTTAGATTGCTTGCAAGTATCCTTGAAGTTCTGAATGAACCGGGCCTTTAACTCCGCCCATGAGCTAATATAATTAGGTGGTAAACCTTTCAGCCACGTCTGGGCCGTTCCATCCAACATCATGGTGAAGTACTTAGCCATTACTGCGTCACTGACGTCCAACAGCTCCATGGCCATCTCATAGCTTTCAATCCATGTCCCAGGCTGTAAGTCGGCCGTATAATTTGGCACCTTTCGAGGTCCTTTGAAATCCTTAGGGAGACGCACATTACGCAAAGCTGGCACCAGACACGGAATGCCGCCAGTTCTGGTGGCTACTCCCGCCTCAATAGAAGTCGTCGGATAATCCGAAAAGGCCTGGTGAGCCGTTTGCTGAGTTGCTAGCTGAGCTGCACCGGGTTATAACCGCTGGGCTGTTTACGGCGCTGAGCGTTGCTTGACAAAGCTTCTGACTCCATGTGCCTGTTGTAACTCGGGCTCCGGTTTGGATGAGATGGAGCTAACCAGGGCGGAGGAGTTGAATGAATCCTGTCCCGGCTATAGGAATAGGTCTCTTGCTGGGCCAGAGCCGTCTGGACAAGTTCTCTGATCCTCCGGGTCTCCACCGTTGTCGGATCATCACCGTCCACTGGGAGAGCCGCCAAACGTGCTGATGCTGCAATCAAGTTTTCCATGGGGTTAGAAAAATGACCGGGTGGTATCGGCACGTAACGAGGCGGTGCCATATTCCCATGAGGAGGTGCCCTCAGCTGAGGCTGAACCGGTCCTCCTGCTCCGGCTGTCATTAACTGATTTGCGTCTGTAGGGTTACTTGGGCCGGCTCCGGGTGTAGCAAAAAGATTCCGAGGATCATAAACCGGAGGCAACCAGGATTGAGTTTTCTGGTGTCTCCTCCTCATCACCTCGTTAGACGCATTCAGGCTCATCGTAAGTTGGAAAGCCTCTGACTGGAGCTGCTGCGCCCATGCATCCAAAGCCGCCCGTTCCATGGCCAATCTGGTGTCCTCAGCTGCTAAGGCCTCCTTGGCCCGAGCTATCTCCTCGCGGACCTGTGCCACCTCTGCATTATGCTCGTCTTGATTCACAGGAATAACTGTGGTGGTTAACAGGGTCGTAAGCTTATCCATGAGATCCATCAGCACCTGAGCCGGCGGGCGACAGGGCCTCCTGCCCCGCCCGCTCCTGACCCGGACGTTATTGTTGCCGCGGCTGTAGAGTTTTGGCCGGCTTGAGTACCATCCATGAAGACACTGCCCAGCTTGGCGGCTCAGAGGGGTCTGGAATACTGCTGCCATCGGAACAACCCCCAAGCCCGCCGTCTTGTAACGGATACAGCGAATCTGTTGAACCGTCGGATGAATCACCGTCGGAGAGGACAGCCGTCTCACCACCATCTTCAGATCCTTTAGAAAGTTCCCCTCCGTGGATTCAACCGACAAAGGCACGCTTCATGATGGGTTGAGCTCGGGCGGGTCTCGCGCGCTGAGCCGTCTCGACGAGGTCGGTGCTGTAGTCCGGCTCAGGGCCCGGCTCTCCAATCCGGCCGATGAAGACGTGGATTCCGCCGAAGGGGGCCCGGTACCCGTACTCAATTGAGCCGGCGTCGGGGCCCCATCCTTCATCGTCGATGTAGATCTTGCCGCGATGACTCTTGGTCATCCGACCGACTGCGTATCCCTTGAGCCCTTCGAAGCTGCCCTTCAAGAACTCAAATCCACCGTGCGCTGGCCTCACGGTGGGCGCCAACTGTCGTGGAATTGCCACGGCAGATGTCCTCTTGCAAGGACTTAGTCGTGGAGCCATCGCAACTAGGAAGCTTAAAGGGGTTAATCGGGACAAAGGACACGAGAGAGTTATACTAGTTCGGCCCCTTACGGTGAAGGTAAGGCCTACGTCTAGTTGGGTTGGTATTGCTTGAGGTTTCGATGACCAGGGAGCGAGATACGCTATGCCCGGTTCTCGATGAGTTGTTTCTTGCCCTAAGCTGCCGCGGGTCATCCCCTTATATACACGGGTTGACGCCCTGCGGCCTACAGAGTCCCGGCCGGCTCATAGACAGTGTCCGGCTCGGTGACTAGTTAATTCTACCTCATGTTACAAGTCATGCCATCATGGCGGTTTACCACTATGGGCCTTAAGTCGCCTGTGGGCCTTAGACCCTTTATTGAACCGCCATCTTCATGCTTGGTCTTGGGCTTCCTCTGACGAGTCATTCTTTGTGTAACCCGGCCCCTCCTGGGCGTCTTACACAAATAGTCATATCCCCAACACTTTGCATAGTCTTTTCAGTATTTTGCTTTGTTGAATTTGCGGTTACATCGTCGTGTCAAGTTGCTGGTCTTAGCCTCTAGTTTCCCTTAGAGTTTCGAGTTCTGTTCACAAGTTGTCACGCTGCCGCCGCACCATCGTCATCGCTCCTGCCATCTACCACCACCGCTTATCCGCCACCAATTCGTATCCATATACCAACATCAATCTGTATCCATATACCACCACCAATCCGTATCCATATACCACCACCAATCTGTATCCATATACCACCACCGCTGCCATATACCATCACCGCTGCCATATCTTACCATCCTATATCCACCACCAATCTGAGTTCTTTTCATATTAGGATTGTTTTCGAGATCCATCTATTTTCTGTTTCATGTTTTCTTGCTTGAGTAGGTCTCGAAAAAAAAGATTTTGGAGACCCCGGGCAGTTTTTAGGCCAAAATTTTGGCGACCAAAAATATTTTTTCCCTATCCTATTTTTAGGTCCCAGGGAGTGTTTTGAGACACTCGCCATCATATTGATTTTTTCTCGCACTTTTTCATCGTCACAGCCCTGATTTTTGAAAAAAAAATCCAAAAAAACTTCGTGCCTATCCTGTTAGTTTGACTTGGGAAGAGTTTTGAGACACTTGCCATTATAATGATTTTTCACCAAAAAAAAGAGGAGCGCAAAAAAAAACAAAAAAAATTCAGAGTGTGATTTTCCCTTGCTTACGTGTAGCGCCGTGATTTTGTTAGTGTTCTAGGCTCGCGTCTCTAGCACGGTCTAGCCTAGGACCAGCACAGTACCGTCGTTGAGCGTTTATTCAACTTTGCATATCTGAATTGATTATTGCTGACCCTTTTTGCTACCATATTATAAACCTTCCCAGCTCCACATACATCTACGTCGTGCGTTTGACTCTCCCTGGTAACCGCTCTATCCAAGCTTTGAGAGTTTTGACTACAACGGTTGCTGGTCACCACTTGCTACTTGGTAAGAACTGGTAAGAATTTGAGATTTGCGTGACAGATTTGTGACACACACCACCACCACTTGTTAGTAGTCTGTAGGATCATATTCTTGTGTGTTTCTATTGCTGCTAACCATGCCAGGATCAAAAGCTGACGAGATTGACTGGGAGAATTTAACGAACAAGGAGCTTCATGATAAGTTGACTGAACAGGTGCAAGATGTGCTAAACAATTTTGAAGAGGCCATGGAGAAGATCACTGGCCTTGAGAAGACGTTCGAGACAAAGCTCGATAACAGATTTAATGAACTGCTTGCGTGTCTTCCACTACCGGCTGCACCTGCCGCACCTCTCCAACAACAACAACGACTACCTCCACCTCGCGAAACAGCCCTCCGCCGAGCGAGTCGTGTCCTTCTTCAGCCTGGCCAAACTGTTGGTGATGCTGTTGATACTTCTGTGGCTCCTGCAGCTGATGCAGAGGATGATTATGCGGGAGATTACGAGGATGAGGTTGATCAAAATCAGAACTACGTGCAACCACCAGCACCACAACCACCAGGTCGTCCACATGCAAATAATGGCAATGGTAGGGCTCCCCCTCAATTACGAGATCATGACCATCTCCCTAAACTGAAATTGAATATTCCGCCATTTGAGGGTAGATATGTTCCTAATATAAATATTACTTGGGAGTTAGAAACTGAACAATGATTTACATGTTTACAATATCCTGAGGAGAGACGTGCTCCTGCTGTTGTTTGTGCTTTCACTAGCTTTGCATGTGTTTGGTGGTCTGAACATTGTAGATTATATCCTATTCCAGCTACTTGGGCTACTTTGAAAACTGCTATGCGTACTTGTTGGGTTCCACCATATTATCAATGTGAATTAATTAAAAAATTGCAGCGTTTAAGACAAGGAAAAAATTATGTAGAAGAATATTATCAGGAATTACAAACTGGCATGATTAGATGTGGTATTGTTGAGGAGAATTAAGCTATGCTTGCACGTTTTATGGGTGGATTAAATAGAGAGTTTCAGACCATTCTAGAGTATAAGGAGTATAATAATGTCACTCGTTTATTCCATCTTGCTTGTAAAGCTGAACGTGAAGTGCAGGATCGACAGGCATTGGCGTGAACTAACTTTTCTGCAGGTCGACCTTCATCATGGACACCACGTTCATCCTCTACTTCCACTGCACCATCATCTCCATCAGGTGCCACCTCCAGCCGTGATAAAGAAAGTAGGCACAACCACCACTCTCTGCCAAGAGCACACCTGTCGGGCCTGCGCAGAGCTCTTCTTCTTCCATGGCGTCAACAGGGCATACAAGTGATATTATTTCTCGTCGTTGTAGGGGAAGAGGACATTTTGCGAGAGAATGCAAATCTCAGCGCGTGATGATTGCTACTGAGGATGGTGGGTATCAGTCCGCTAGTGACTATGATGAGGAGACTTTGGCTCTTATTACACGTGAAGAACACGGTGGAGATGATTCTGATCATGAGACACAATACATGGCTCCTGAAGACGCCGACAGGTATGAATGTTTAGTTGCTCAACATGTTTTAAGTGTGCAGGTCTGCAGGTCACACAAGCTGAGCAAAATCAGAGGCATAATTTGTTCCATACAAAGGGAGTAGTGAAGGAACGTTCTGTTCGCGTCATCATAGATGCAGGGAGCTGCAACAACTTGGCTAGCATGGATATGGTGGAGAAGCTATCTCTCACCACACGACCACATCCACATCCTTACTACATCCAATGGTTCAACAACAGCGGCAAGGTTAAGGTAACACGTACTGTTCGTGTGCATTTTAGTATCTCTACATATGCTGATTATGTTGATTGTGATGTGGTAACTATGCAAGCATGTTCCTTATTACTTGGCAGACCATGGCAATTTGATAAAAATTCTGTACACCATGGTAGAAACAATCAGTATACTCATGTTCATAAGGATAAACATATCACTTTACTTCCTATGTCTCCTGATTCCATTTTGAAAGATGATATTTTTTTGACTATTATTTTGAAAGATGATATTGATAGAGCTAATAGAGCAAAACAGGAGAAAAACAAGAGTGAAAATTAGATTGTGGCAAAAGAATGTGAGCAACAAATGAAGCCTGATAATAAACTGTAATGCCCCGGATCTGACGCGCCAGGTGTCCGCCAGTTATTCGCCGTCGTTGCCATGTCATGTGCTTGCGTGTTGCACTTTGCCATGTCATCATCTGCATTTCATATCATGTCATCATGTGCATCGCATTGGCATACGTGTTCGTCTTATGAATCCGAGCATTTTCCCCGTTGTCCGTTTTGCAATCCGACGCTCCTATGTTCCTCGGCGTCCCCTTTTACCTTTTTCCATGAGCGTGTATTAAACCTTCTCGGAATGGACCGAGGTTTGTCAAGCGGCCTTGGTATAGCACCGGTAGACCGCCTGTCAAGTTTCGGGTCATTCGGAGGTCGTTTGGTACTCCAACGGTTAACCGGGTAACCGCAAAGGCCTCTTTTGGTGCAGCCCAACACCCCTTTCAAAGTGTCCCAAAACTCATCTAAGTCATCCCCATCCTCTCGGTCGTTCGATCACGATCGCGTGGCCGAAAACCGCACTCCATTTGGAGCATCCTAGCCCCCTCTACCTATATATATGTGCTCCCCTCAGATTTTTCGGGCAGATGAACCCTAGCCTCTTCCCTCCGCGCCGCGCCGGACATGTCCGCCTCCGCGCCGGACGCGTCCACCCCGTCCAGCCATCTCACCCGGGCCAATGGGAGCACGCCACGTCACCCCGCCGCCCTTCTCCTCCAATCCCCCTTCGCCACATGGCCTTCACCGGCCCCCTCCTCTCTCCTCCGCCGCCGCGGCCCGCGAGGCCCACGGCCAGCCAGCGTCGGGCCGCGCCGGGCCCAGCCGCCGCCGCTAGCCGGTCCCGCCCGCGCACGCCCGCGCTTCGCCACACGCTCGCGCCCCGCCGCCTCGCCTCGCCGCCCGTCGCCGCCGCGCTCGCCGCCGGCGCGCCGCCCCGCGCCAGCGCCCGCGCCTCCGCCGCCGATCCCGCGAGCGCTGCCCGCCCGCGACCTCGCCGCGCCGCCTCCTCGCGCCTGCTCCGCCGCCCGCGGCCTGCGCCGCCGCCTCCCTCGCCGGGATCCGGCCGGATCCGGCGAGATCCGGCCCGGATCCGGCGAGATCCGGCCCGGATCCGGCGAGATCCGGCCCGGATCCGCCGCACGCACCCGTCCCCGGCCCCTTCTCCGACCATCCTCGGTTCTCGCGCCGCGTTGACTTTTACCCCGAGGTCTATTTTTTCTCCTAAGTCCCGAAATCTTTGTCATCAACATGCCATGTTCATCGCATCATAACTCCCAACATACTGCTCCGTTTCGTGCGTATAATATGCCAAATTGTTCGCCTCGATGAGTACATCATTTAATCTCATTGCATCAATTTCATGTGAGCTCATCTTGATGCCCGAAATGCTATTAGAAGAGGGCTATGTGATGTTAGTTTCTGATTCTTATCAGAACATGCGCTTTTGTCATTTTTGCCATGATTGATGTGTGCATCCTATGAAGTTAAGTCCTACATGTGTTTTGTAATATGCCATAACATCTTTACAGAGATTTATGCCATGTATTTTTGTGATCTATGTGGTGACTATCACAAGCATGCAAACTAGGGTACTTAATGTTGCTGATTTCAGAGACAGTAATTTCACCGTCCCTGCCTGCTGTTATTTTTATGCCATGTGTTCATATTGTTTCAGAGAGATCTATGCCTCTTTTGAGCATGATCAGTAAGAGTGTTTAGAGCATATGGATTTTCTATATCCATCCATGCCTTTGTTTGTAATTATGGAGTGCCATAGCTTGAGTCAATTGAGCTCTACTTTTGCTACAAAATGTTTCTGGCAGATTGTTTACATGTTATTCGATTTTGCCAAGCTTGTTGTAGTTGATCCTTGCATGATATATTGTTGTTCTTGCCATGTATAGCTTCTATGCCTTGTCTTCTTGATGTATGTATGCTTATTTTATCATGCAATGCTCTGTAGTGAGTGCATCGAGCTCGTAAACATGCCTACTTGTTATCTGTTTGACATGTCCAGTTTTCTGCTAAGTCTGAAACCTGTAACGAAACTTGCTTAATTGACATGGGTGTTATGATATTTTCTGATCCCTTTTGGCTTATGGTCAGTAAGGGACTTTTGTCAAGTGCTTTGAGTAAATTCATGCCATGCTTTATTTTGCTATGTCCTGTTCATGTAGCATGTTGTTTGCTTGCTCTAAACATGTCATCCTGATGTTAATTTCTGGCATGTTAGTATCTTCACTAAGTCTGTGAACCTGTTATCTTTTGCACTTTTGCCATGCTTGTTTGAACCTGTTGTGGTGTGATTTAGCCGTAGCTTAGTGTTCATATTTTCTCAAGCATCTTGAGTAGATTATTGTCATATGCCTTGTTGATATGTTTGGGTGCAGTAGCTTAATTTCTTGTTGCTTGCTAAGTAGCATCATGCTGTTAATGGCAGATTATTGTCATTCTTGTTTTGCTTGTCTTTTGCATACCGTGCATCCGATTCCGGTGATCTTTATATCGATTTCAACCGAAATCACCTCACCTATCCAGTGGCATACTTGGTTTGCCAAGATTATGCCTAGTTCATCTTTTCCCTTCCCGCGCATGCATATGCATTGCATATCACATCTCGCATATCATGCCATGTTTATGTGGTGGTTGTTTACTTTGTTGTTTGCTTCTTTCTGGTGTGCTTCTTCGGGTTAGTTCCGATAACGTTGCGATTGTGAGGATCCGTTCATCTACGTCCGTTTGTCTTCTTCATGGACTCGTTCTTCTTCCTTGCGGGATCTCAGGCAAGATGACCATACCCTCGAAATCACTTCTATCTTTGCTTGCTAGTTTCTCGCTCTTTTGCTATGCCTATGCTGCGATACCTACCACTTGCTTATCATGCCTCCCATATTGTTAAACCAAGCCACTAACCCACCTTGTCCTAGCAAACCGTTGTTTGGCTATGTTACCGCTTTGCTCAGCCCCTCTTATAGCGTTGTTAGTTGCAGGTGAAGATGAAGCTTGTTCCTTGTTGGAACATGGACTTGTTGTTCCTTGTTGGAACGTGTTTTCTTGTTGGGATATCACAATACCTTTTATTAAATTAATGCATCTATATACTTGGTAAAGGGTGGAAGGCTCGGCCTTATGCTTGGTGTTTTGTTCCACTCTTGCCGCCCTAGTTTCCATCATATCGGTGTTATGTTCCCGGATTTTGCGTCCCTAACGCGGTCGGGTGATTTATGGGACCCCCTTGACAGCTCGCTTTGAATAAGACTCTTCCATCAAGGCCCAACCTTGGTTTTACCATTTGCCTACCAACTATCCCTTTCCCTTGGGTTTGATCAGCCCGAGGGTCATCTTTATTTAGCCCCCCCCCCCGGGCCAATGCTTGTCTAAGTGTTGGTCCGAAACGAGCAGACTGCGGGGCCCCCTCGGGGAAACTCGAGGCTTGGTTTTACTCGTAGGATGTCTCATCCGGTGTTGCCCTGAGACCGAGATATGTGCAGCTCCTATCAGGATGTCGGCGCATCGGGCGGCTTTGCTGGACGTGTTTTGTTGCCGTCGAAATGTCTTGTAGCCGGGATTCCGAGACTGATCGGGTCTTCCCGGGGAGAAGGAATATCCTTCGTTGATCGTGAGAGCTTATCATGAGCTAAGTTGGGACACCCCTACAGGGTTTGAACTTTCGAAAGCCGTGCCCGCGGTTATGTGGCAGATGGGAATTTGTTAATGTCCGGTTGTAGAAAACCCGAAGTTGATCTTAATTAAAATACACCAACCGCGTGTGTAACCGTGATGGTCTCTTCTCGGCGGGGTCCTGGAAGTGAACACGGTTGTTGGAGTTATGTCTGACGTAAGTAGTTCAGGATCACTTATTGATCATAGTTGTTCGACCGTGCTTTGCCTTCTCTTCTCGCTCTCATTTGCGTATGTTAGCCACCATATATGCTAGACGCTTGCTGCAGCTCCACCTCATACCTTTTACCCTACCTATAAGCTTAAATAGTCTTGATCTCGCGGGTGTGAGATTGCTGAGTCCCCGTGACTCACAGATACTTCCAGAAACCAGTTTGCAGGTGCCGATGAGACCGTGCAGGTGACGCACCCGAGCTCAAGGAGGAGTTCGATGAAGATCTTGTTCATTGTGTTGATTCGTTTTAGTTGATCAGTAGTGGAGCCCAGTTGGGGTCGATCGGGGACCTTTGTCGCTTTTGGGGTTTCTTCTTTTATTTTGGCTCCGTAGTCGGGCCCTGATTGTACTTGGTTGATGTAATGTTTTACTCTTGTATTGTTGTGAAGTGGCGATTGTAAGCCAACTATGTATCTCTTTCCCTTATGTATTACATGGGTTGTGTGAAGATTACCTCACTCGCGACATTGCTTTCAATGCGGTTATGCCTCTAAGTCGTGCTTCGACATGTGGGAGATATAGCCGCATCGAGGGCGTTACATAAACCATCTAGTGTTGCTTCTGAAATTAAATTTAAAAGTGCATGTTTACTTGCCACCAAATCTGATATTGATGATCTAGATTTCAGCAAATCTGTTTGCTATGCTTTTGTGTGCAAAGAGGCATTATTTTCATTCGAGGACGTACCTTCCTCTTTGCCTCCTGCTGTTACTAACATTTTGCAGGAGTTCGCTGACGTCTTTCCACAAGACGTGCCACCGGGATTACCACCTATTCGAGGGATTGAGCATCAAATTGACTTAATCCCCGGTGCATCACTACCCAACCGTGCACCATACCGTACCAATCCAGAGGAGATGAAGGAGATTATGCGTCAAGTATAGGAGTTGCTCGACAAAGGTTATATACGTGAATCTCTTAGTCCTTGTGATGTTCCTATTATACTAGTGCCTAAAAAGGATGGTACGTCGCGTATATGTGTTGATTGTAGAGGCATTAATAATATTACTATTTGTTATCGTCATCCTATTCCTAGGCTAGATGATATGCTTGATGAATTGAGTGTCTCTACAATATTCTCCAAAGTTGATTTGCGTAGTGGATACCATCAAATTCGTATGAAATTGGAGATGAATGGAAAACAACATTTAAAACTAAGTTTGGTTTATATGAGTGGTTAGTCATGCCTTTTGGGTTAACTAATGCACCTAGTACTTTCATGAGACTAATGAACGAAGTTTTACGTGCTTTCATTGGATGATTTGTGGTAGTCTATTTTGATGATATACTGATTTATAGCAAATCTTTGGAAGAGCATTTGGAACATTTACGTGTTGTTTTTAATGCTCTATGTGATGCACATTTGTTTGGTAACCTTGGGAAGTGCACATTTTGCACCGACCGAGTATCTTTTCTTGGCTATGTTGTTACTCCACAAGGAATTGAAGTTGATAAAGCCAAGATTGAAGCTATTGAGAGTTGGCCGCAGCCCAAAACTGTCACACAAGTGAGGAGTTTTCTTGGACTCGCTGGTTTCTATAGGCGTTTTGTGAGAGATTTTAGCACCATTGCCGCACCTCTCAATGAGCTTACAAAGAAGGATGTGCCTTTTGTTTGGGGTACCGCACAGGAAGAAGCCTTCACGGTATTGAAAGATAAGTTGACACATGCTCCTTTACTCCAACTTCCTGATTTTAATAAGACTTTTGAGCTTGAATGTGATGCTAGTGGAATTGGATTAGGAGGTGTGTTATTACAAGATGGCAAACCTGTTGCATACTTTTCTGAAAAAATTGAGTGGGCCTAGTCTGAACTATTCTACTTATGATAAAGAATTATATGCTCTTGTTCGGACCTTAGAAACATGGCAACATTATTTATGGCCCAAAGAATTTGTTATACATTCTGATCATGAATCTTTGAAACACATTAAAAGTCAAGCAAAACTGAACCGTAGACATGCTAAATGGGTTGAATTCACGAAGACTTTCCCTTATGTAATTAAACACAAGAAGGGTAAAGAAAATGTTATTGCTGATGCATTGTCTCGTCGTTATACTATGCTTTCACAACTTGACTTTAAAATATTTGGTTTGGAGACCATCAAAGATCAATATGTGCATGATGCTGAATTTAAAGATGTATTGCAGAATTGTAAAGATGTATTGCACAACATGGAACAAGTTCGTCGTTAATGATGGATTTGTGTTCCGTGCTAACAAGCTATGCATAACAGCTAGCTCCGTTCATCTTTTGTTGTTGCAGGAGGCGCATGGACGAGGACTAATGGGACACTTTGGTGTGAAGAAGACGGAGGATATACTTGCTACACATTTCTTTTGGCCAAAGATGAGACGGGATGTTGAGTGTTTTGTTGCTCGCTGCACTACATGTCAAAAAGATAAGTCACGACTCAATCCTCATGGTTTATATATGCCTTCGCCTGTACCTAGTGTTCCTTGGGAGGATATATCTATGGACTTTGTTTTAGGTTTACCTCGAACAAAGAAGGGGAGGGATAGCATATTTGTTGTCGTGGATAGGTTCTCGAAAATGGCACACTTTATACCATGTCATAAAAGCGATGATGCTGTTAATGTTGCTGATTTGTTCTTCCATAAAATTATTCGCTCGCATGGTGTGCCAAATACTATTGTTTCAGATCGTGATACTAAATTTCTTAGCCACCTCTGGAGATGTTTATGGGCTAAGTTGGGGACTAAACTGATTTTTAGTACTACTTGTCACCCCCAAACTGATGGTCAAACTGAAGTAGTCAATAGAACATTGTCTACTATGCTTAGGGCTGTTTTGAAGAATAATAAGAAAATGTGGGAAGAATGCTTGCCTCATATTCAATTTCCTTATAATCGTTCGTTGCATTCTACTACTAAGATGTGCCCTTTTGAAATTGTGTATGGTTTCCTACCTCGTGCACCCATTGATTTGTTGCCTCTTCCATCTTCGGAGAAGGTTAATTTTGATGCTAAACAACGTGCTGAATTGATCTTAAAAATGCATGAGTTAACTAAGGAAAACATTGAGCGTATGAATGCTAAATATAAACTTGCTCGAGATAAGGGTAGAAAACATGTTGTTTTTGCACCTGGAGATCTTGTTTGGTTACATTTGCGTAAGGATAGGTTTCCTAATTTGTGCAAATTAAAGCTAATGCCACGTGTTGATGGTCCTTTTAAGGTGTTAGAGAAATTAAATGATAATGCATATAAACTTGAGCTGCATGCAGATTTTGGGGTTAGTCCCACTTTTAACATTGCAGATTGAAGCCTTATTTGGGTGAGGAAGATGAGCTTCCGTCGAGGACAACTTCATTTCAAGAAGGGGAGGATGATGAGGACATCAATACCATTGTTACACCCACAGCCCCTACTACTACATATACTGGACCAATTACTACAGCTCGCGCACGCCAATTAAATTATCAGGTACTTTCATTTCTTGGTAATAATTCTAATGTTCATGAGAATATGATGCTGCCTAAATTGGATACATTTGTTTTGCTTACAAATGAAGGGTCTGGCATGGATAAGAGGGATGAACACTGAAGCAAGACCAAGCATGGAGATGATGGCATGCTCAAGGAGAACAAGAACGTAGTTACAAGTGATGATTTCAGGACTTTGAAGCCACCATAATGAGTGCATGAAGCCTTGGACGAAATATACAAGATGCCACTTCATAAATTTCGTCCAGAGGCTATTATAGGTGCTGCGTCACCTTATTATTGGGCCAGGCCCATGTAATTTCGAAATACTTGAGTATAGGCTGTTTTTAGAGTCCGTATGTGTGGGGAAACAAGAGATAGGGTTGGTTTTGAACCCCTCCCACAGGGGCCACGAAATTCCCTCCTCTTCCTCCATATATACAGCCCTTAGGGCACCGTTAGACTTCGGGTTTTGTTTAGATTAAAGTTCGCCATAGCTGCAACTTCTTGTACTTCGTTTGTGTTCAACAACCAGACAAAGGCGTCACAGAACCCCACCTTTGATCAATAAAGCGTTCCTCTTATATTTGCAATATCCACATTGCAATCTTAGTTTCTTGCTTGTTCTTTGTTTGCCTGTAGGAAACAGACCTTCGTGGTCAGGTTGGTCGTGCTCCGGCGTGGTCAATAACCTCTCGGGGTTGGTTTAGCGATTGCTAAGGTGCGACGTCCTCGCACGTTCGTAGTCGGATCGTCAAAGTCGACTTCCTCCAAAACGATAGGCACCATCTCATCGAAAGGTGGGACACATTTGCCTCTATCAATTGAGCGTTGTATGAACTTGTGATGGTAAAGAATAAAACCGACAGACTGCATAATAAAGGTTGCCATCACAAGGGGCAATATAACGTGACATTCTCTTGCACTAAGGGGTTGAGCATACAAACAAATAAGCGCATGGCAACCTCTGCTTCCCTCTGCGAAGGGCCTATCTGAAAGTGCAACTATCCCTGGGTGGTTTTGGTAATTCCTAACAAGATATAGCTCATTGAACTAATACTATTTCAAGATTATCATTTCAAAAGGTTCAATGATTGGCATAGCATGGATTAGGAATGTGGACCCCTAAAATGCTAAGGACACATATTGGCTCAAGCTCAAGACTCTACATTTTCATTTTAGTGATCCAAGATCACATTGAGTCCATAGGAAAAGCCAATACTATTAAAAGAGGATGAGGTGTTGCTTAATGGCTTGCTTGCTCAAAATGCTTAGTGATATACTCCAAAGGCCCTCAACCACTTCCACATATCCACATATGTCCCAAAACAAAAGTCAAACTCGGCCCTACCGATTTGATATATTCGGCGCCACCGAGTTCATTTGACATAGCCACTGCCAGAAACCCTAGTCATTTCGGTCTCACTGATAGGGATCTCAGTCTCACCGCGATGGGATTGCAAACTCTCCATTTCCATTTGTAACGTTTTGGTCCAACCGAGATGAGCGATCGATCCCACCAATTTTGTAATGCAAACTCTCTGTTTCCCTTTCGTAACGTTTCGGTCTCACCGAAATGAGCGATTCGATCCCACCGAGTTTGCCTGACCAACTCTCTGTGTGCCTATTACAGAAATTGGTCCTACCGAGTTTATGTGATCGGTCTCACCGAGATTACGCTATGCCCTAACCCTAATGAAATCGGTCCCACCGAGTTGACATGTCGGTCCCACCGAAAATCCTAACATTCACATTTTGAACTAAATCGGTTTGACCGAGTTTCATGATTCGGTCCCACCGAGTTTGGTAAATTGTGTGTAACGGTTAGATTTTGTGTGGAGGCTATATATACCCCTCCACCCACTCTTCATTCGTGGAGAGAGCCATCAGAACGTGCCTACACTTCCAACATACATTTTCTGAGAGAGAACCACCTACTCATGTGTTGAGACCAAGATATTCCATTCCAACCACAAGAATCTTGATATCTAGCATTCCCCAAGTTGCTTTCCACTCAAATCATCTTTCCACCAAATCCAAATCTGTGTGAGAGAGTTGAGTGGTGGGGAGACTATCATTCGAAGCACAAGAGCAAGGAGTTCATCATCAACACACCAACTATTACCTTTTGGAGAGTGGTGTCTCCTAGATTGGTTAGGTGCCACTTGGGAGCCTCCGTCAAGATTGTGGAGTTGAACCAAGGAGTTTGTACGGGCAAGGAGATTTCCTACTTCATGAAGATCTACACTAGTGAGGCAAGTCCTTCATGGGCTATGGCCATGGTGGGATAGACAAGGTTGCTTCTTCGTGGACCCTTCATGGGTGGAGCCCTCCGTGGACTCGCGCAGCCGTTACCCTTCGTGGGTTGAAGTCTCCATCAACGTGGATGTATGATAGCACCACCTATCGGAACCACGGAAAAAAATCTTCGCATCTACATTACGTTTGCTCCCTCCAAACTCCTCTCTTTACCTTCATGTGCAATGTTTTACATTCCGCTGTTGTACTCTTAGACTTGCATGTGTAGGTTGATTGCTTGACTTGTGCTAAGTTGTTAAAATCTGCCAAGACTTAAAATTGGGAAAAGGCTAGATTTTTATTTGGTCAAGTAGTCTAATCACCACCCGCCCTCTAAACATACTTTCGATCCTACAAGTGGTATTAGAGCTTTGGTCTCCATTTGCCTTGATTTCCATTGATTTTGGTGATCATAGCCTTGGTTTCACAACCTAGGAGAGTATGGCGTCTAGCGAGGGAAATTACCACCGTAGAGGTCCTTACTTTGCTGGTACTATTTTTTCTAGTTGGAAGCATAAGATGAAAATGCATATTCTTGGACATAACCCCGCCGTTTGGGCTATTGTGTGTATTGGCTTGCAAGGTGAATTCTTTGATGGGAGAGAACCAAACCGTGAAGCTACCGCGGAGGAGTTGAAGATGCTGCAATACAACGCTCAAGCTTACGATATCCTCTTCAATGGATTGTGTCCCGGAGAATTCAACAAAATCAGCCGTCTTGAGAATGCAAAGGAAATTGATATGCACGAAGGTACCGACTCCGTCAAGGAATCCAAATTGGATGTGCTTCCAAGTCAATTTGACAAGTTCAAAATGAAGGATGGTGAAGGTCTCGCTGAAATGTACTCTAGGCTTGCTCTCATCACAAATGAGATTGTCGGCTTAGGAAGTGAAGAGATGACCGATAGATTCATCATCAAGAAGATCCTAAGAGCCTTGGATGGAAAATATGATACTGTGTGCACATTGATCCAAATGATGCCCAATTACAAAGATCTCAATCCAACGGAAGTCATTGGCAGAATTGTTGCTCATGAGATGTCACTCAAGGATAAGGAAGAGCTTCACAACAAGTCAAGTGGTGCTTACAAAGCCTCAAGTGATGCTCCTACATCACCAAGTGAGAAACAAACCTTCAATGAAGAATTGAGCCTAATGATGAAGAACTTCAACAAGTTCTACAAGAGTAGAAGCAAGGAAAGAAGTTCCAAGTCAAGGTCCTACAATGACAAAAGATCTTCGAGTCATGAGCTTAATTGCTACAATTGTGGAAGACCCGAACACTACTACAATGAGTGTACGGCTCCGTACAAAAGAAGACAAGAATCACCCAAAGGAGAAGTAGAAGAGAAGAATCACCACCAAGAGAGAGGAGGACTAGAGATGATCGTTATGAATGAAGAACCTCTCGGAGAAGCAAGGATTCAAAAAGGAAGGACAAATCATCAAAGAGGTACACAAAATGAAGACATCAAGCTCATGTTGGTGAATGGGTATCCGGCTCTAACTCCGACCATCACTCCAAAAGAAGTTATCACTCTGACTCCAAATATACTCAAGATGAAGGTGTTGCCGGTCTAGCACTTGTGTCAACCAACTCCTATGACATATTTGACTCACCAAATGAAGGAATTTGAAGATGCTTCATGGCTAAAGGCCCAAAGGTACCACAACCCGAGTATGTTGATTTCAATAGTGATGAAGATGACTTGCTAGGTGATGATGATTTACTTGTTGACAACTCTAGTAATCAAAACTATGATGAACTTGCTATTAATCATGCTAATCAAGATAAAACGAATGATGATGATAAGAAGGAGATTGAGCGTCTAACTAAAGTACTAAGCACTCTTAAGTTAGCTCATGAAACTACCTTGGAAGATCATCAAGAGCTTTTAAAGACTCACGAGAAGCTACGCTTTGAAAAGCTCAACCTTGAGCAAGAGCATGGGTTCTTAAAGGCAATCAATGATGATCTTCGCAAGAAAAGTTCTTCTTACATTGCCAAGTGTTTACTCTTGTCTACTTACATGCCACAAGTGAAATCTAGCAACAAAAGTAAGAAAGATTCTTCTTCCAGTAGTACAATAATCATGTGAAATCCAATGTTGTTGCTTCTAGTAGTTCTCTTGATTCCAGTAATGATTCTCTTAGACAAGTTACACTTGAGCAAGAAAATAGCTTATTGAAGGGAATTATAGAGAAAGGTGTTTACAAGAGCCTTGCCGGGAGTAAGTAATTTGAGGAAATTGTATGCAAGCAAGGAAGGCACCGGAAGAATCAAGGTGTTGGTTTTGAACGAAAGTTCAATGCCAATGGAGTTGAGTGGGAAGAAGATCAATACCTCAAGACGAAGTTTGTTCCTCAACAAGAGAAGTATGAACCTACTTCTTTCCAAGGGACACAAGCTCAAGATGATCTTCCACCACAAGACCATAAGCAAAAGGGCAAGGACAAGCTTCAAGAGGACATTCATGCATTTAAAGAAGCTCCCAAGGCCTTGGTCAAGTGGGTTCCCAAGACTACATCAAGCTCTACTTCATCAAGTACAACTACAACTCCAAGGATTCCCAACAAGATGATGTGGATCCCGAAGAAGAAGAACTAGAGAGTTCTTGAGGGTGACTCCGCCAACATACTTCACTCATACCATTTTGGCGAGGACAAGTGCAAACAACTTCCACATCTTGCACTAGTTCAAGGAGTCACGAACCCTCTTGTTGGTAAGACAAGGGATAAGGTAACCTAATGCTTTCATGGACATCATCTTGTGTGGACATCACTCTATGTCTATGGATATCTTTGTTTGTTCCTTGTGGGACTAACCCGTGTAGGTATTGAAAGTGCAACTCGCTCCAATGGATTGCTCCAAATGATCTACATCAACATTGAGCATCCACATCTTCAACATCTACATGAAGTCATCATCGACAATACCCAAGGTTACTTCATCCCTCTTAGGGGGGATGTCACATCTAGGGGGAGCTTTACTCTAACAATTGAGCTACAGCAACTCTAATGGTGTGAACACAACAATGCTTTATGTAAAAGTGGTAACCCCACTTGTGCTTAAATGATGAGTATGACCTATGATCAAATGTACTCATTTGACTCCTAAGTCAATATACTCATATATAGATGACCTAGTCATCACCAATTGCTTGATAGATGCTACAGTATTTGTGCATGCTTTGTCACATATTTCATTTGCCATTTTATTGTGTGAGCATGTTGATTGCATATTTTACTCATTCGAGGACATCCATTTGTTGCTTTGATTGTTTGGTTTTTCTTCTTTTGCCAAATGGATGGACAAGAATGCCTAAGAACCTCCTCTAGCTATCTATGATTCTCTCGTCTCAAACTCTATTCATGCTACATCACAAAGTTTGATCAAGTCAGATTCGAACCACTCTGTGTGAGGAGCACTCGGAGTCCCCGATTCGTCATAGACTTAAACTTTCAAAACCTCTCTGTGCATTTCGGTCTGACCGATCCATCCACTTCGGTCACACCGAGTCACTGAGTTGATCTAGGTTTTCAATCTCAGTGCAACCGATTAGAACTTTTCGGTCACACTGAGTTGCAGTAATCGCTTGCGATTCTGCATCTTGGTGCCACCGAGTTGTTCCACTCGGTCACACCAACAGGGTCAAGATACATATACCGACGGGTGAGATTTTGAAAATTTCTTCAAAACCCTTCATCCCGCGCGTGTCCTGCTCTGCCGCCTCGGGTCTCCGGATCGTCCTCTCGTCTCCAGCGACCTCCCTCCGCTGGTTTCCATCACCGCCAATGGATTTCAACGCCACCGTTGCCGCCGTAGCGAGCTCATCACCGAACTAGGGTATGAGTTCGACCCCTTGTGCATTCTTTTTACCTCCAATTTCGAGCACAAGGTCAATGTCATGTTTCTTACCACATATGAGATCAATCTGTCCAGCAAAACCTCCATTTGATTAGGTTTGATTCAAAAATTTAGGGTTAGGTTTCCGCCGAACTCATCTCGGACCGACCGAGTTGTAGAAATCGGTCTCACCAATTTGGCTTACGCCATTGCACTTGCACTGTTTGGTCTGACAGAAAGTTGCAAATCAGTGTGACCGAGTACAAATCTCTGTGAAACCCTAGCAATCTCGGAGTCACCGAACCGTGACTCGGTCTAACCGAGTTCACTAGTTTAGACTCCAAAAGTTGCTTCGGTGTCACCAAGTTTAACAAATTGGTAGCTCCGAAATGCTTTTTGTGGAGAACTCAAACTAAGTTTTTGACTCGTTTGTTTTGCAAAAACTCTATACTTTGTGATGCTCATCCACTCTACCTCATCTATATCTATTCACAGGGTCCACTGTCAGTTTGCTTTGCCAGTATGTCTGATCAGAGTGATAGCCAAAACAAGTCAGAAGAGCAAGTGAACTTGAGTGAGGGCACTAGTCCCTCTAGCAACTATGATGAGGGCAGCAGGAGCACTCCAAGCAATTTGCCCAAGGCAGCTACAAGGTCAAGGAAGAAGAGAACCTCGGACTCAGAGGATGAGGACTATGTGGCTACTAAGGAGGAAATGAGATCCAAGAAGAAAGTGCTGAAGAAGGAATATGGAACTGATGTTGCAACAAAACCTGGAATGCACACGAAAGCACCTGCCAAGAGAGTTCCTATGTCAAAGGCCAGAGCCTCCACTCATGACACTTCCAAATCAATTGGAGGGGAGGTTGCTGGTGAGGGCAAGAAGAAGGAAAGGAAGAGAGTAAGATGGTGCAAAAAGGTGGATCCAATGGTAGAATTTGAGAGGCATCCATCTGATGAAGAAGAAGAAGAGGATGTTGCACCAGTACCCAAGTCTCAAAAGCTGATGGAGGATGCCATCAAGTCTGGGGCTGCCCCTTCAAAGCCCAAGACTGCCCCTAAAGCTTCTTCTCCAGCTCCAAAGCCCAAGAGGAGCACAAGGAACATTTCTGCTGTTGAGAAGAACAAGGCCCCAGTGCCTGAGATGGATGAAGAAGATGTTGAAGCCCAAGTGCTTAGGAAGCTCAAACCAAAAATTCCAGATCATGATGATAATCATCCTATGGTAGAATACATGAAGATCAGGAAAGATGTAGGTCTTAGACTTTGGAGACAAAGTGACCCCTATGCAGTGAGGAGAAAGACTACAGTGGACTACAGGTTCCATACAAAAGAGCAGCAAGATTTCTATGAAACCATTCTGCTTGACAAGAAGCCCATTGTGTGTGATATGAAGTGGGCTGATTGGGAGTACATTGATGAGAATGAAGACCATTTTCCAGGTGTACATGAGAGCTTCAGAGCATGTGGTGTTGACAAGTTTGTGGGTCAAAAGCTGACAAAATGGAATGATGAACTCATCATGCAATTCTACTCCACAACTCATTTTTATCCAGATGGTAGAATTGTGTGGATGTCTGAGGGTACAAGGTACCAATTTACTGTTGATGAGTGGGCCAAGTTGATCAATGCCCCTGAAGAGCTTGAAGATGACTTGGATGTCTATGCCAAGAAGAAGAAAGACCACAACTCTATGGCCAACATGTACAAGGAGATTCCAGACAAGCTATTGGAAACTCATAGGCTTGGGTCTGTTCATTACTTGTTGTCTGGATTAGCTACTATCAACACTATATTGAGGCATACATTGTTGCCCAAATCTGGAGATCACAAGATGATCAGAGGTCATTCAATCAACTTGCTGCAGATATTTGATGTTCCTCAGAATTCAAAGTTATGAGCCTGATTGTTGAAACAATCAAGAGGACAGCTGCAGATCAGAAGAGATCTTGTGGGTATGCTCCACATATTCAGGTGCTCATCAACTCCAAGATGGGCACAGGCACTTATCTTTTGGACAAGGAGCATCTACCTTTGAGACAAGATTTTGAGGACAACATTGTTGTGATGAATGAAGAAGTTCCCACATCTATGAAAGCACAAGAAAAGAGAGAGAAACCAAAGGCTGAAAAGGCTGCAAAGATGCCAAGTGTTGAAGAGGCATCTCAAGTGTTCCTAAAGTCAAAACAAGATCATCTTGCTTATCTAATTCAAGCAACTTTGAGGATTGAGAAGGGCTTGGCCACCCTAACTCAAAATCAGGAGATCTTGGAGAGGATGATTGAGACAAAGTTATATGATCTTGATCTTAAAGCGACTGAGATGCAGACAACCTCCAAGAAGAAGATGAGGAGAGGAAAGGGCAGGCTACCATAGATGCTTTCAGAGAATGCCCAGAGGTCAGAGGTCTGCGGCAATGCCTATGGTTGACACTAGAGCTACCACATCAGCACCAGCAGCCACAGCTTCAGTGCCACCTCCAGTTGCAACTCCACCAGCTCCAACAACTTCTACAAATGCTTTCGTCCTTGGAGTCCTCTCAACACCACCTCCTGAAGATCAAGCCTAGAGAGACGCATAGCACTATGCATTTTCAAACTTTTTGGTAACTTGTTGCCAAAGGGGGAGAAATGTATAGATCATAGGCTTCGAGAGAGTGTGTTTTTGCTTCTTTGGTCTTTTGTTATTTGGTTGATACTCTTGTGTGTGCTTGCTTAATACTCTATGTCTATGTGTGTGACACTTGTATGATCATGTGTTTGATCATATTCTACCTTAATACTTGCTTGGATGATACTATCTTTTATATCTCATATATGATCATTCACTTTGCTTGGTGATGAGTGCATGTTTTTACTTTCTATCATTTTGAGCGCTCCACCAAGATGTACGTGACATGGAAGAGTAACCCGTGATCCTAATCGATTATGCATTTGCATTCAAAAGAAAATTTTAAATAATGCACAAATTTAGGGGGAGCTCTTGCTTATCACATACTTCTCAAAGCGATGATGTATTTCAATCTTATTATCATTAGTCGAAGCTTTGATCTATATGTTGTCATCAATTACCAAAAAGGGGGAGATTGAAAGTGCAACTATCCCTGGGTGGTTTTGGTAATTCCTAACAACATATAGCTCATTGAACTAATACTATTTCAAGATGATCATTTCAGAAAGTTCAATTATTGGCACGACATGGATTAGGAATGTGGACCCCTCAAAATGCTTAGGACACATATTCAAGCTCAAGACTCTACATTTTCATTTTAGTGATCCAAGATCACATTGAGTCCATAGGAAAAGCCAATACTATTAAAAGGGGATGAGGTGTTGCTTAATGGCTTGCTTGCTCAAAATACTTAGCGATATGCTCCAAAAGCCCTCAACCACTTTCTCATATTCACATATGTCCCAAACCAAAAGTCAAACTCGGCCCTACCAATTTGATCTATCTGGCGCCACTGAGGGAGTCCTGGATTAGGGGGTGTTCGGATAGCCGGACTATACCTTTAGCCGGACTCCAGGACTATGAAGATACAAGATTGAAGACTTCGTCCCGTGTCCGGAAGGATCTTTTCTTGGCGTGGAAGGCAAGCTAGGCGTGCGGATATTCAAGATCTCCTACCATTGTAACCGACTCTGTGTAACCCTAACCCTATCCGGTGTCTATATAAACCGGAGGGCTGTAGTCCGTAAGACAACCATCATCATACACAATCATACCATAGGCTAGCTTCTAGGGTTTAGCCTCCTTGATGTCGTGGTAGATCCACTCTTGTACTACCCATATCATCAATACTAATCTAGCAGGAGTAGGGTTTTACATCCACCGAGAGGGCCCGAACCTGGGTAAAATAAAGTGTCCCTTGTCTCCTGTTACCATCCGACCTTGACGCACAGTTCGGGACCCCCTACCCGAGATCCGCCGGTTTTGACACCGACATTGGTGCTTTCATTGAGAGTTCCTCTGTGTCGTCGCTTTTAGGCCCGATGGCTCCTTTGATCATCAACAACGATGAGGTCCAGGGTGAGACTTTCCTCCCCGGACAAATCTTCGTCTTCGGTGGCTTCGCTCTGCGGGCCAATTCGCTTGGCCATCTGGAGCAGATCGAAAACTACGCCCCTGGCCATTAAGTCAGGTTTGGAAGCTTAAACTACACGGCTGATATCCGCGGAGACTTGATCTTTGACGGGTTCGAGCCACAGCCAAGCGCGCCGCACTATTTCGAGGGGCATGATATAGATCTGCCTCCGAATAGTACCCTGGAGGCTGCACACGCTCCGGCCCCGATCCTTGACTCGGAGCCCGCTGCGTTCTCCGAGGATGAACGGTTGGACGTCACCCCGGGGGTTGCGATCTCAAAGGCGATCGAGCCGAACGCCAGCCCCGTACTCCGCACGGCCCAGGACTGCGAGGAGCCGGACTCTTCTCCGAACTCCGGGCCTTCTGTGCCCTCGCCGATCGAATCTGATTGGGCGCCTGTAATGGAGTTCACCGCCGCGGACATCTTTCAGTGCTCACCTTTCGGTGATATCCTGAATTCTCTCAAGTCTCTCTCTTTATCAGGAGACCCCAGGCCGGATTATGGTCTGCGAGGTTGGGATTCGGACGAAGAAATTCAAAGCCCACCCACCACCCATTTAATAGCCACTGTCGATGATTTAACCGACATGCTTGACTTCGGATCCAAAGACTTCGACGGTATGGACGACGAAGACGGAGACGAACTAGGACCAGCACCTATAGGGCACTGGACCTCCACCCCACCTAACGATGTATTCATGGTGGATACCCCTACAGGAAACGACAACGAGGAAAAAGGGGGCGGAAAAAGGGGTAAACCCTCCGAAAAGCAGTCAAAGCGGCGACGTAGACGCCAAGCCAAGCCCCACCTTGATCAAGACCCAGCCATAGAGCAGGATGAGCCGGTAGACGACGAGCATGCCTTAGAGCAGCCGTTCGAACAGCGCAACACGGATGGAGAGGACGGACAGCCCTCCCCCGGCCATAACAGAACTCCGGACGATCTCACGCCGGATAAGACCACGGAGCAGAAGAATCTCCACGAAAGGCTCGTTGCCACAGCACGCAGCCTGAAAAAGCGGAAGCGGAAGCTAAAGACAGCAGAAGATGCACTCAGAACAAGATGGGGCAAGGTAATCAAGACCGCAGACAAATACAGCGGCAGCTGCCGCACTAAAAGCTATCCGAAGAAAAAACTACTGCCCGAATTCGACCAGGAGGCCCTAGAGCCCCCACACTTAAAAAATAAAAAAGCCACACGGTCGGATAGACGACCCCACGGCCACCATAAAATGGCAAGCGGCACCGCACTCAAGGCGGCATGCGACCCAATTAAAGACTCGCATCATGGCCCAGCCAGGTCCATTTACGGGCCAAGGAAGCAAGCTCTCACAAGCAATGCAAAAAATCCATCATCAGAATCCGGCACACCCAAATACAAGGGCGCCGCACACCCCGTATGTTTTACCGATGAGGTCTTGGAATATGAATTACCAGAGGGATTCAAACCCGTTAACATAGAGGCGTACGATGGAACAACAGACCCTGGAGTCTGGATCGAGGATTACATCCTCCACATACACATGGCTAGAGGAGATGATCTCCACGCCATAAAATATTTACCTCTTGAGCTTAAAGGGCCAGCCCGGCACTGGCTTAAAAGCCTTCCCGAAAACACAATTGGAAGTTGGGAAGAGCTCGAGGATGCTTTCCGAGCAAACTTTCAAGGGACCTATGTCCGCCCCCCGGACGCAGACGGTCTCAGTCACATAACTCAGCAGCCCGGAGAATCAGCTCGACAGTTCTGGAACAGATTCCTCACTAAAAAGAATCAGATAATGGATTGTCCGGACGCCGAAGCCCTGGGAGCTTTCAGGCATAATGTCCGAGACGAATGGCTCACCAGACACCTCGGCCAGGAAAAGCCAAGAACAATGGCCGCACTCACAAGCCTCATGACCCGCTTTTGCGCAGGAGAGGACAGCTGGTTGGCACGATGCAGCCCCAGCGACCCAAGTACATCAGAAATCAGGGATGGAAACGGAAAACCGCGGCGAAATAAGGATCGTCGCAGAATCAAAGGAAAAAGTCCGAAGAGCACGGCAGTCAATGCTGGATTCAAAAGCTCGCGGCAAAATCAAACAAAACCACCCCCTCAGGATAATAGGGATGATCCGTCCAGCTTAAATAGAATCCTGGGCAGAATATGTCAGATACACAGTACTCCTGGAAGCCTGCCAATCACACCCACAGAGATTGTTGGGTTTTTTTAAACAATCCGGACAGCTTAACGCCGAACACAAGGGGCTCGATACACCAAGTGAAGAAGAGGACGAACCCCAAAAGCAGAATACCAGGAAACAAAAGAACTTCCCGCAAGAAGTAAAAACAGTGAACTTACTTCACGTAACAAAACGTATGGCACCCATAAAAGTACGCACAATCAAACTTTCCCCTCAGGAGTCCCGCCACTTGTCACTAAAGCCAATCATTTTTGATCAGCTAGATTATTCTAGAAATATCAAAAACGCAGGCCGGACTACCCTGATACTGGATCCAATAATCGATGGATTCCAGTTTACCAATGTCCTTATGGACGGCGGCAGTGGACTAAACCTGATATATCAGGATACAATCCACCGCATGGGCATAAACCCAGCAAGAATCCGCCACAGCAAAACCTCCTTTCAAGGGGTAGCACCAGGCCCGGACACCCATTGTATGGGTTTTCTCCGGCTTGTAGTCATATTTGGCTCTCCCAATAACTTTCGTCGCGAAAAGTTGACCTTCCATATAGTCCCGTTTTAAAGTCGCTATCAAGCACTAATGGGACACGGAGCTTTCGCTTGCTTTAACGCAATACCGCATTGCGCATCTCTGACGCTTAAGATGCCCAGTCCTCGAGGCATCATCTCTTTAAAGGGAGCGCGCTAAAATACGCCTCCTCCAAACGGAGGATTGCGCGGCCGCTTAAACAGCCGCACAATAAAGTGGCCTCGCCAGCCAAAAGACTTTTTTATAAGTCATCAAAGGCCACGGACCTGGACTCAACGAGTTCGGCACAAGTCCATCATCAACGCAGGCTTAGTACGCCATATACCCCCATACCAGGGGCTGTACGCAGAGACAATAAAACTCAACCTTATATATTCTTTACTTTATATCTTGTTTATTATCCTTTTTGTTCCGCACGACCCGTTTTTCAAATTAGTTCTTCTCTTTTACAGATGAACTTCGTGCGGCGCCCGTCCAGGACACGGCACAGCGGAGACACAGGCGCAGACGTGTAGTAGGGACCCGTCTTAAAGGATTCTTTTTAGATTAAGCCCCTGCGTAAACCTTTTTACTGTCTCTTGCTGCTATACATCCCCTGGTTTTTTGTTTTCTGATATAACCAAGGAGGAGGCTGGCGTTTTGGCATGTGGCCACGCCAGAATTCTTGCTCGTACCTAGACACTAAGGGCTTTTTCTCTTTTGTTTAAGGGTGTTGTTTCGCACGCACTCACAAAGACCGAACACCTTAGGGAGTGTTTGGCGTCGCGAGTTTTGGCACTATATGCATCAACTCCGAATCATGATTTTGGTCATATGTTGGGTTGCCCGGCTCCTGAGTTCGGCTACCTTACGTTCCGCTCTATCGGCTAAGGTAGCACTAGGAGAACTACTGTGATTGTGCCCCGGTTCGGCCGGGTGAGCACCTCAGTAGAGAAAGCCAAAAATCGACTGTCATGATGTAGCGCGAGACTGGTCGCCACTCGATGACTCATAGGAATTTATCGAATTCCTCCGCTTTGACGAAGGGCCGTTTCCCGGTCAGGCACGTACGCGCTCCGAACTCGGGCAAAGCGCAGTCGCCACTAAAGGGCTACCTAAAGAGTCCCACTGTCAAGCTCCTATGGCTAAGTGAAAGTTTTAAAGCATTATAGTCCGGTTGCCTAGCCCGCTGCGCTATCACCTCCTTTATAGGACCAAGACGTTGGGTTAAGTGTGAAAATGTGTCTTCTGCGCGCACCCCCGCACTATGTGCATGGGGGCTGAAGCCAGCGACTTCAATCTTTCAGAATTTATATATTTAAACGGCCGCACAGGAGGTGTTCCTAATACTTGAAGGCACAAGTCTAAAAATATGCCCCTACAATTTATCAAAATACTGTTTCATGATTACATATGCTATTATAATATAGCATCCTTCGAGCACTGCGTCTCTATTATACGAGCGCCTTCGAGGACTTCCTCAAAATATTGCTCGAAAGGTATTCGGCTTTTATCCGAATCCCGGGATGCAACAACGGTGGGCTCCATATCTGCCCAGTATGTCTTGACACGGGCAAGAGCCAACCGAGCTCCCTCCGTGCACGCTGACCTCTTCATAGCACCGATACGTGGCACCACGTCGAGAAATTGCTGAACCAAGCTGAAACAACTCTTCGGCTTCGATCTCCCTGGACACAGATGATCCGTGACGTACTTCATGGCGAGTCCGGACAACCTATTCAGTTCGGCCCATTGGGCCAGGCGATCGTCCACTGCAAGTGGATGCTCTGGATTGATGAATTGCGACCAGAAGAGCTTCTCCACTTCATGACCCTTCTTATCTTGAAAGTGTTTGGTCACATCAGCAGCACTAGCCGCCAAATCCAGATAGGTGTCCTCTGCACTCCACGCTCGGTCCAACGGGGCAAACCTTGGGTCGCAAAATTTTCTCCGCAGCAAGAAGGGCTTTCCATCCGCAATTAGTTCGGCTTGACGTAGCTCCTCCTTTGCCGCTCTCATTATAGAGCGGGCGTCCTTGGCATCGGTAACAGCTTTCTCTAAGCTCGTTTGCCTCGCCCGACCTTCTTCTTCAAGAAGCTTGCAACGGTCAGTAGCACTTTTTAACATTACGACCATATCAGCCAACCCCTCCTTGCTTCGGCAATGGGCAGCCTGTTCGGCTTTCAGCTCTTCAAGGGCTCTCACGGCAGCCGCACCGCTTGTTCTGGCTTGTTCCTTCGCTCGGGCGAGTTCGGCCCTAAGACCTTCCACGGCGGCCGCACCATCTGCGTCAAGCACACACACGGTAAGTTATTGACATAAAGCTCCTCTTACTCACAATCGCCTAATGATTTCAATACCTTGAGCACCATCAAGCCGCTTGTTAACAAGCACGATGTCGGCTTCTGCCTCATCCAGTTGTCGCTTTAGTTCGGCATATTCACAAGTCCGGCTCGACTCCAGACAATCAGCCACCTACGTATAAAGGTGCCACTTAAAGGACCTGGGAATAAGATCCTCTGCGCGTCGTACATCTTTACGACGCACAGAGTCTCAGGGGCTACTATCTACACAGGGCGCACTTTATTTATGCGCAATTAATACAAATATACGTTATTTAAAACGTACCTCAAGGCCTGCCACTCAACTCTTGACAGCCTCGTGCAGACCGCTTTCTGCGGATGAAATCTTTTCAATCACCGTGCTCATAAACGCACGATGCTCCTCTGAGACAGAGGCTCGCCCCAGCAGAATCTTTAGCTCCTTCGATCGAACACCAGATGGTGCCGGACTCGTCCCATGGCCTTCCTCAAAGGCCGGACACGGAGAACCTCGGGGGGCTGCACCATCCACCCCTAGCGGATCCGGAGAAATCCCCCGCGACGACACTTCAGCATCGCCCGCCTTGCTAGGCGATACAGAAGGAGGAGGCGTTCCGCTCTCCATCATCTCCGGAAGAAGATCCCCCGAAGTCGAGTTCTGCTGAGAAGGGCTGAGGTCCGAACTACAAAGTAAAGTTTCGGTTAAAACTTCTCAGATATAAATCAAGGATTTCTCTTAAAAGAATAACTCTTCTTCTACTTACGGCTCGCTGGAGAGTTGTTCCCTTTGAGGGTTTAGTTCGGCCGAGGGGCTCCCTGGCGTCGGGCCCTCTGACAAGGATTCTTTCCCCCGCTTCGAAGCTATGGTTTCCGGGCGGTCAGAGGCGGCCCTTTTCTTTCCCTTAGGAGGAGAATTATCGATTCCCTCCTTTGGAATGGTCTCTTTCGGAGAGACCACGGTCTCCTTGTCTGCTCCCATATTTCCCTCCAAAGGCACTACCTCTAGCATCCTGACTAGCACAGGATCCAGCCTGGTTTCGGGAAGGGGAGCCGGACACCGGATCAGCTTCGCCTTCGCTATCCACTCCTGCTTAAAAGGAAAGGTGCTGTTAAAAAGCAAGTTAAATATGCGGATAGAAGGTCCGGTCGCAAGGTCACCTACTTGAGTATCCGGGCGATTGCGGCTTAAACCAACATCCTCGGTCAAATCCAGACTCACTTCTTGTGATCCGAAGAACAGTTTATACATCTCCACAGGCGTCACGCCCATGAAATTCTGGAGAACTCGTGGTCCCTCTAGATTGAATTCCCACAAGCGAAGGGGGCGACGTTGGCCGGGCAGTGTCCGGCGAATCAGCATGACTTGTGTCACCTTGACCAGGTTGAGGTCTCCCTTCAAGAGATCCTTAATGCGGCCCTACAGCAGAGGAACGTCTTTGGGCAAGCCCCGACCTAACCATGTGTTAATCCACGATGCTAACCGTGGTGGGGGACCCGAGCGGAAGGCCGGAGGCGCCACCCATGCGGTGCTCCGAGGAGCGGTGATGTAGAACCACTCCTGTTGCCATAAGCCAAGCTCCTCTTGAAAAGCGCCCTCGGGCCATGGAGCGTCGGCATTTCTTTTTATAGCAGCGCCTCCGCACTCTGCGTGGCGCCCTTCGATTATCTTCGGTTCTACTTTGAAGGTCTTGAGCCACAATCCGAAGTGAGGGGTAACACGGAGGAACGCTTCGCACACAACTATGAACGAGGAGATATGGAGGATGGACTCCGGAGCTAAGTCGTGGAATTCCAGCCCATAATAAAACATCAGCCCCCTTACGAAGGGATGCACGGGGAAGCCTAATCCCCGAAGGAAGTGGGATATGAATACCACACTCTCGCTGGGCTGAGGGCTAGGGATCACCTGTCCTTGAACAGGCAGCCTGTGCGGAATCTCCCTGGTCAGGAATCTAGCTTCCCTCAATCTTGATACGTCCTCCTCCATAACAGAGGAGGGCATCCATCGGCCTTGGAGGTCGAAGCCGGACATTATCAAAGATCCGGTGCGCTCGGAATCTGGAGGGTGTTGGAACTCGAGGCGACGGGCGAGCTCGTTTTGAGAATAGAAGCGGGGAACAGGGCCTTGGTCTCTTTATAAGAGGCAGAATATCAAGCGCCCTCCCCGTAACCGTCTTGGACTAGCCTTTAATTAAGGCAAACGTGCTAACGGGCACGATTGGGTTACCCATGTCCGTATTGATGAGAATCCCGTTAGAAGGGGCACACGATCTCTGCTTTGACAAGACGTGCCAAGGAAACCGCCTCGCTAAACGCGCGGAGGTGGAACAATGAAAGCAATTTATATAGAAAGCTTGGTCGCAGTGTTATGACGCACTGCGGAATACGTCAGCAGATTTGATTTGTGTTAATATTATTCTCTATATGGCAATATGTGGAAACTTATTTTGCAGAGCCGGACACTATTTTTGGTGTTTATAATCTTCTTGAAGGACTTGGAGGAGGAACCCGCCTTGCAATGCCGGAGACAATCTGCGCGCCGGACTCGTCGTCATTGACGCCTGGTTCAGGGGCTACTGAGGGAGTCCTGGATTAGGGGGTGTTCGGATAGCCGGACTATACCTTCAGCCGGACTCCAGGACTATGAAGATAGAAGATTGAAGACTTCATCCCGTGTCCGGAAGGATCTTTTCTTGGTGTGGAAGGCAAGCTAGGCGTGCGGATATTCAAGATCTCCTACCATTGTAACCGACTCTGTGTAACCCTAACCCTATCCGGTGTCTATATAAACCGGAGGGTTGTAGTCCGTAAGACAACCATCATCATACACAATCATACCATAGGCTAGCTTCTAGGGTTTAGCCTCCTTGATCTCGTGGTAGATCCACTCTTGTACTACCCATATCATCAATATTAATCTAGCAAGAGTAGGGTTTTACCTCCACCGAGAGGGCCCGAACCTGGGTAAAATAAAGTGTCCCTTGTCTCCTGTTACCATCCGACCTTGATGCACAGTTCGGGACCCCCTACCCGAGATCCGCCGGTTTTGACACCGACAGCCACCGACTTCATTTGACATAGCCACTGCCAAAAACCGTAGTCATTTCGGTCTCACCGATAGGGATCTCAGTCTCACCAGGATGGGATTGCAAACTCTCTGTTTCCCTTCGTAATGTTTCCGTCCAACCGAGATGAGCGACCGGTCCCACCGAGTTCGCAATAGAAACTCTCTATTTCCCTTCCGTAACGTTTTGGTCCCACCAAAATGAGCGATTCGGTCCCATCAAGTTTGCCTGACCAACTCTTTGTGTGCCTATTACATAATCGGTCCTACCGAGTTTACGTGATCGGTCTCACCGAGCTTACGTTATGCCCTAATCCTAATGAAATCGGTCCCACTAAGTTGACATGTCGGTCCCAGCAAAAAGCCGAACGTTCACATTTTGAAGTAAATCGGTCTGGCCGAGTTTCATGATTCGGTCCCACCAAGTTTGGTAAATTGTGTGTAATGGTTAGATTTTGTGTGGAGGCTATATATACCCCTCCACCCACTCTTCGTTCGTGGAGAGAGCCATCAAAACGTGCCTACACTTCCATCATACATTTTCTGAGAGAGAACCACCTACTCATGTGTTGAGACTAAGATATTCCGTTCCAACCACAAGAATCTTGATCTCTAGCCTTCCCCAAGTTGCTTTCCACTCAAATCATCTTTCCACCAAATCCAAATCTGTGTGAGAGAGTTGAGTGTTGGGGAGACTATCATTTGAAGCACAAGAGCAAAGAGTTCATCATCAACACACCATCTATTACCTTTTGGAGAGTGGTGTCTCCTAGATTGGTTAGGTGTCACTTGGGAGCCTCCATCAAGATTGTGGAGTTGAACCAAGGAGTTTGTACAGGCAAGGAGATCGCCTACTTCGTGAAGATCTACCCTAGCGAGGCAAGTCCTTCGTGGGCGATGGCCATGGTGGGATAGACAAGGTTGCTTCTTCGTGGACCCTTCGTGGGTGGAGCCCTCCATGGACTCACGCAGCCGTTACCCTTCATGGGTTGAAGTCTCCATCAACGTGGATGTACGATAGGACCACCTATTGGAACCACCGAAAAAATCTCTGTGTCTACATTGCATTTTTCTCCCTCCAAACTCCTACATTTACCTTCATGTGCAATGTTTTACATTCCGCTGCTATACTCTTAGACTTGCATGTGTAGGTTGATTGCTTGACTTGTGCTAAGTTGCTAAAATCTGCCAAGACTTAAAATTGGGAAAAGGCTAGATTTTTATTTGGTCAAGTAGTCTGATCACCCCCCCTCTAGATATACTTTCGATCCTACACTATCTGTTACTTTTATGTATTTACTTTTATGCAAGAGTCAAAGTTTTTCTCTCTACTACTTTTTATTTTCTCTTTTGGCAAGCATCATGTGGTGAGGAAAGATCTAGGCACATATGTTCAGTTGAATATGGGTAGCATGAGTTATTATTGTTGACATCACCCTTGAGGTGAATACGTTGGGAGGCGAAATTATAAGCCCCTATATTTCTATGTGTCCGATTGAAACGTTTTTCTCATGTGTATGTGGTGAGTGTTAGAAATCATAGAAGACTATATGATGGTTGAGTAAGTGGACTTGCCTAAAGGCTCTGATATGTGACCCTTCCTGAAAAGATGATGAATTGTAGTTGCTAAGTTGACTAAGAACATAGTTTGTTGGTTTCCAATAGAGTTTATGCTTTATACTTCAATAGTGTGAGTATTGAAATCTTCATGTCAAAACTAGACTATTGCTTTGAATCATATAAAAGTCCAAATGTCCATGCTAAAACGGAAAGAATATGTGATGAACATGTTAAGCAGCATTCCACATCTAAAATACTGTTTTTATCATTTACCTACTCGAGGACGAGCAGGAATTAAGCTTGGGGATGCTAATACGTCTCCAACGATCTATAATTTTTTATTGTTCCATGTTGTTATATTATCATTCTTGGATGTTTTACAATCATTTTTGTTGTAGGGTGGAACCCTAGATGGCTGATCTTTCACGAAAGGAGCGGATCCCGGGATGAACACGAAGAAGAGGAAGAGCATTTATATTAACACGGCCTTTTCAGACAGTGTTAACATCATGCTAGAAGTTTTATTCATGGTCGAAACTGGAACTACCAGCCAGTTAACATCATGTTAATCAACATTCATGCATAGCACATCTTCATATGATGCACAGTCAAAAAGATATGCTATTTTCAAGATGCCCACATAATGTCGAGTGTGCGAAAAACAGAGAAAATGAGGGACGAAGTGTTGGCAAGTGTTGGACGTGGTGTGCATAGATGACAATTGGGACCCACATGTCAATAAAGGCAGAGGAAAAAAATTTGGAGATATTTTCTCTGCACAGGTGGAATCGAACCCGGGCGGAACAGCTGTCGCGTAGTGTCACTCGGCCACTAGGCTAGTTCAGTTGTTTCATTACTAGTAAGGCACTTCCTCAGGTGGTCGGGTCTCCTCCTACGCCTTTGTGCACTTGCCGCAATGCCGCTGTCTGCCGTTGTGAACATGCTGAACAAATGAGAGGAATCTGGAGAGGACTGTACTGGAGAGGCGGACAGTCGGGACCCACCAGGTCTATGGCCGTACGCAAGCAAGTGCCTCATCGAAAAAATACTTCCTCCTAATGCTATACTGACTTTGGGGCCCACGGGTTTGTCAACATAGTTACATTTTTTTAGGTGCTTCAACGTAGTTACTATAGGAGATAAATTCACAACGAAGCCGGGGAGCTGGCAGGTATCATTTATTATCACTCGGGCAGCAAGTATCAGCTGGGTTTTGGGCTGCCCCATCTAGGCTTCCTTTTTTAACATGCGCAGCCCACGACCCCAGATGGGAGGTCCATAGGCATGTTTGTATTTTCTTGAGGGCCATCATGTATCGACCGGCCTATGGACCTCCCATCCGAGGTTTTACTTTTCCTGAAACATCGGCAGCCCAATTTATGTATTTTTTTTAAGAAAACGCAGAGGTCTGTTCTATTTTTCTATATAAGAATAGGAACGCCTGGTCCAACTTATGTCTCCCTTCTAACTATATTATATATATTTAAATTATTTTTTATGTTATTATATATTATTGTTATTGTCATCATGTATTTAACAGATACTTACATATGTAAGAAAACAATATCCCACATCTTATTAACTTATAAAAATAAAATCTTAATAATAAAATCCTGGATTTTTTTGGCAACGAAAATCCTGGTGATTGTGTACAAAAGCTTGGTAAGATTTAAGGACCAATGTAATAATAAATCACTTATTATTTATAAATATATATAACAAATGCTCAGCACCTTTTATTTTTTTGATAACATTGTTGCGCCCACCCCAACATTATAAATAGAATAAGCCAAGCAAAATCATGTATTTCGAGAAAGTGCAAATGGCATGTAATTTTTTACGAAAAACATAAATGGTCCGCATGGACGCTACATTATTTGTTCGCCCAGCCCAGCTAATGGACTGTAATTCAATAAAAAGAGATCAAATGGACTGTAAATTCTACCCCGCAAAAAAAAGACTGTAAATTCTGAAAAAATGGGTTGAATATGTGCCACATTTTTGGAGGCTGAAATGTGGGACAATAGGTCGAAACCAATGCAAGTCGTTGTCAACTTAGTCAACAAATGATTCTGACATCGTTAGTCGTTGGATTTACATCCAACGACCGGCATCCATCTTCAATCTCTCGTCTTCTTCCTCCAGCGCCGTCGGGGCCACCTGCTCCCGCCTCCTGCTGGCTACTGCTAGTAGCTCTGCTTAGCACGCTTCGCTGTGAAGCGCTACTCCACCGTTGGCCAGGCCATCCCTCCAACCCTCCACACCTCCTGTTCTTCTCCACCGACTGCCGAACCACATCGCACCAGAACCAGTTAACCCTCGTACAACTCTCCGTCTGCGACTCTACTCCCGCGTCTTCCCATCTCCGGCTCATTGTTGTCTGGGGCCTCGCCGTCGTCCACCACCTTGGATGCACTCGACGCGGAGTGGTCAACATGGTCAACGAACAACACCATCAGAAGTAGACTATGCGTGGAGAGGCTGACAGCTGGGTCCACGGCCGCGCGCAAGGAAATGCCTCCTTATTACGCACAAAATAATGATTCCTCCACCTGACAGCTGGGACCCGCCAAAAGGGCCTCTGTATTTCGCGAAAAACGTTCCCACCGCTGACAGTTCGGAACCACCAGCTATATCTTCGCACGCAAGGAAGTGCCCTCTTATTACGCACAAAAAATGAATACCCCCTTCTAGCTGGGACCTACAATAGTTGGAGGCTGACTTGTGGGTCAACTAAGTTGACGGGGACGGAGGGCTTTGTCAACTTAGTAAATATGAACGATTTTAGCTCCAGTGACCATACGATGTCCATCCAACGGCCGTAGTGCTTCTTCAACCTCTGGTCTTCCTGCTCCAGCCGCCCAAAGCAGCGCCGGTCGTGCCTCGTACTCCTGCCTCTCGTGGCTGGCTGCGATGCCGCGGAGGCCTCACCGCCCCCTACTACTCCCACCGCTGGCCAGGCCATCCCTCTACTCACCCACACCACATGTTACTCTACGGCGACAACAGCCTCACACCGCAGCGAACCAGTGAACCCTCATACTCCTCTACGCGTGGGCATCCACTGTCGCGTCTTCCCCGGCTCTACGTGGTCCCCTTCCTAGGCCTCATCGTCGTCCACCGCCCTGGTGCTCTCGGCACGGCGTGATCAACATGGTCAAGGAACGGCTTCCATCAGACGTGGACTGTACATGGAGAGGCTAACAGCTGGGTCCACGGCCACAGCAAGGAAGTGCCTCCTTGCAGACTAAGGCATAGCCTAGTGGTGGGAAGGGGCTGATGCCTTTCCACCCACCCAGGTTCAAGGCACGGTACTTGCAATTTGGGTTTGTTGCACCAATTATACTGTAAGGGGTTCCCTTACAGTCTTTCTGTCAAAAAAAGGAAGTGCCTCCTTATTACACGGAAAATAAATATTCCTCCACCTGAAAGCAGGGACCCACCGGACAGGCAACCGTATTTCGCGAAAAAAACGTTTCCCCCCTAACTACTAGGACCTACCAGCGACATCTTCACACGCAAGGAAGTGCCTCCGGGCAAAAAAAAATGATTCGCCCACCTGACTGCTGGGACCCACCAGCTACATCTTCGCAATCGCACGCAAGGAAGTGCCTGACAGTCGGGACCCACCTGGTCGAAGTGTATGTAGCGTTGTCATTCTGGTCGCTGATACGTCTCCAATGTATCTATAATTTTTGATTGCTCCATGCTATATTATCTACTGTTTTGGATTATATTGGGCTTTATTTTCCACTTTTATATTACTTTTGGGACTAACCTATTAACCGGAGGCCCAGCCCAGAATTGATGGTTTTTGCCTATTTCAGTGTTTTGAAGAAACGGAATATCAAACGGTGTCCAAACGGAATGAAACCTTCGGGAACGTGATTTTCTCAACAGATAAGATCCAGAAGACTTGGATCCTCCGTCAACAAAGGAGGGAGGCGGCCACAAGGGTGGAGGGCGCCCCCCTAGGGCGCGCCCCTGCCTCGTGGGCCCCCCTTTGCTCCACCGACGTACTCCTTCCTCCTATATATACCTACGTACCCCCAAATGATCAGATACGGAGCCAAAAACCTAATTCCACCGCTGCAACCTTCTGCACCCATGAGATCCCATCTTGGGGCCTGTTCCGGAGCTCCGCCGGAAGGGGAATCCACCACGGAGGGCTTCTACATCATCACCATAGCCCCTCCGATGAATTGTGAGTAGTTTACCTTAGACCTTCGGGTCCATGGTTAGTAGCTAGATGGCTTCTTCTCTCTTTTTGGATCTCAATACAATCTTCTCCCCCTCTCTTGTGGAGATCTATTCGATGTAATCTTCCTTTTGCGGTGTGTTTGTTGAGACCGATGAATTGTGGGTTTATGATCAAGTTTATCTATGAACAATATTTGAATCTTCTCTGAATTCTTTTATGTATGATTGGTTATATTTGCAAGTCTCTTCGAATTATCAGTTTGGTTTGGCCTACTAGATTGGTTTTTCTTGCAATGGTAGAAGTGCTTAGCTTTGGGTTCAATCTTGCGGTGTCCTTTCCCAGTGACAGTAGGGGCAGCAAGGCACGTATTGTATTGTTGCCATCGAGGATAACAAGATGGGGTATTTATCATATTGCATGAATTTATTCCTCTACATCATGTCATCTTGCTTAAGGTGTTACTCTGTTTTCTTGAACTTAATACTCTAGATGCACGCTGGATAGCGGTCGATGAGTGGAGTAATAGTAGTAGATGCAGGCAGGAGTCGGTTTACTTGTCTCGGACATGATGCCTATATACATGATCATACCTAGATATTCTCATAACTATGCTCAATTTTGTCAATTTCTCAACAGTAATTTGTTCACCCACCGTAAAATACTTATGCTCTTGAGAGAAGCCACTAGTGAAATCTATGGCCCCCGGGTCTATTCTCATCATATCAATCTCCTATCACTTTATTATTGCTTTGCTTTTTACTTTACCTTTTTATTTTACTTTGCATCTCTATACCAAAAATACCAAAAATATTATCTATCATCTCTATCGGATCTCACTCTAGTAAGTGACCGTGAAGGGCTTGACAACCCCTAATCGCGTTGGTTGCGTTGAGCTATTTGTTTTGTGTAGGTACGAGGGACTCGCGCGTAGCCTCCTACTGGATTGATACCTTGGTTCTCAAAAACTGAGGGAAATACTTACTCTACTCTGCTGCATCACCCTTTCCTCTTCAAGGAAATCCAACGCAGTGCTCAAGAGGTAGCAGGAAGATTTCTGGCGCCGTTGCCGGGGAGTCTACACAAAAGTCAACATACCAAGTACCCATCACAATTCCTTATCTCTCACATTACATTATTTGTCATTTGCCTCTCGTTTTCCTCTCCCCCACTTCACCCTTGCCGTCTTATTCGCCCTCTCTTTTCTGTTTGCCTTTTTCTCGCTTGCTTCTTGTTTGCTTGTGTGTTGGATTGCTTGTTAGTCTCGATGGCTCTACCTAGATTTGGTGATCTTCAACTTAAAAGGTTAGAAGAGATCGAAAGCAACGTCAGAAGTTTTATGGTTTTGCAGTTTGAGCATAATAGTTTCTTCATAAACGAGCTTAAGGAACAAAAAAGTTTTATGAGTTATATGAATAAAGAGCTCAGTTATATGTCTAAAGAATTTGATGGTATAAGATCCCAAATTACTCGTCTTGAGAAGTTGACCGCTGAAATTTTGGATATGCAGGCTACCTTAGTCAATAAGATGGCCGCTAAACCGAATCCTTATGAAAATCAAGATGAAGATCTAAAAGTTATTGATGTGTCCCCTATTAAATCTTTGTTTTGCAATATGAATCTTGATGAAACTAAATATGATTCACCTTTACCTAGAAGGCGTTCCAAAAAATCGGAGGTTTTAGATCTTGATGATGAAATTGATAAAGGTGGGATTGAAAAGAATAAAACCCTAGATGTTGCTAAACCCACTATTTTGGATCTCAAGGAATTTAATTATGAAAGTTGCTCTTTAATTGATTGTATTTCCTTGTTGCAATCCGTGCCAAATTCTCCTCATGCTTATAGTCAAAATAAAGCGTTTACTAAACATATCGTTGATGCCTTCATGAAATATTATGAAGAAAAACTTGAGTTGGAAGTTTCTATCCCTAGAAAACTTTATGATGAGTGGGAACCAACTATTAAAATTAAGATTAAGGATCATGAATTTTATGCTTTATGTGATTTGGGTGCTAGTGTCTCTACTATTCCCAAAACTTTTTGTGATTTGCTAGATTTCCGCGATATTGATGATTGCTCTCTAAACTTGCATCTTGCGGATTCCACTATTAAAAAACCTATGGGAAGAATTAATGATGTTCTTATTGTTGCAAATAGGAATTATGTGCCCGTAGATTTTATCGTTCTTGATATAGATTGCAATCCTTCTTGCCCTATTATTCTTGGTAGACCTTTCCTTAGAACGATTGGTGCAATTATTGATATGAAGGAAGGGAATATTAGATTCCAATTTCCATTAAAGAAAGGCATGGAACACTTCCCTAGAAAGAAAATAAAATTACCATATGAATCTATTATGAGAGCCACTTATGGATTGCCTACCAAAGATGGCAATACCTAGATCTATCCTTGCTATTATGCCTAGCTAGGGGCGTTAAACGATAGCGCTTGTCGGGAGGCAACCCAATTTTATTTTAGTTTTTTGTTTTTTGTTTCTGTTTAGGAATAAATAATCCATCTACCTTCTGTTTAGATGTGGTTTTATCTTTTAATTAGTGTTTGTGCCAATTTAAACCTATAGGATCTTCTTGGATGATAGTTATTTGATCTTGCTGTAATTTCCAGAAACTTTCTGTTCACGAAAACAATTATTAAAAATCACCAGAACGTGATAAAATAGTAATTCCAATTGCTTCAATAAACAAATTGCCTAGGTCGTCCTATTTTGGCTGATTTTTTGGAGTTCCAGAAGTTTGCGTTAGTTACAGATTACTACAGACTGTTCTGTTTTTGACAGATTCTGTTTTTCGTGTGTTGTTTGCTTATTTTGATGAATCTATGGCTAGTAAAAGAGTTTATAAACCATAGATAAGTTGGAATACAGTAGGTTTAACACCAATATAAATAAAGAATGAGTTCATTACAGTACCTTGAAGTGGTCTTTTGTTTTCTTTCGCTAACGGAGCTCACGAGATTTCTGTTGAGTTTTGTGTTGTGAAGTTTTCAAGTTTTGGGTGAAATCTTTTGATGGATTATGGAACAAGGAGTGGCAAGAACCTAAGCTTGGGGATGCCCATGGCACCCCCAAGATAATCCAAGGACACCAAAAAGTCAAAGCTTGGGGATTCCCCGGAAGGCATCCCCTCTTTCATCTACTTCCATAGGTAATTTTACTTGGAGCTATATTTTTATTCACCACATGATATGTGTTTTGCTTGGAGCGTCTTGTATGATTAGAGTATTTGCTTTTTAGTTTACCACAATCATCCTTGTTGTACACACCTTTTGAGAGAGCCATACGTGAATTGGAATTTGATAGAATACTCTAAGTGCCTCACTTATATCTTTTGAGCTTTATAGTTTTGCTCTAGTGCTTCACTTGTATCTTTTAGAGCACGGTGGTTGATTTGTTTTATAGAAACTATTGGTATCTCATGCTTCACTTGGATTATTTTGAGAGTCTTAAATAGCATGTTAATTTTCTTAATAATAATAATATGCTTGGTATTCAAGATTTGTAAAACTTTCTTTTGAGTGCGTTGAATACTAAGAAAAGTTTGATGCTTGATAATTGTTTTGAGATATGGAGGTGATAATATTAAAGTCGTGCTAGTTGAGTAGTTGTGAATTTGAGAAATGCTTGTGTTCAAGTTTGCAAGTCCCGTAGCATGCACGTATGGTAAACGTTATGTAACAAATTTGAAGCATGAGGTGTTATTTGATTGTCCTCCTTATGAGTGGCGGTCGGGGACGAGCGATGGTCTTTTCCTACCAATCTATCACCCTAGGATCATGCGCGTAGTGCTTTGGTTTTTGATGGCTTGTAGATTTTTGCAATAAGTATATGATTTCTTTATGACTAATGTCGAGTCCATGGATTATACGCACTCTCACCCTTCCATCATTGCTAGCCTCTTCGGTGTCGTGCATTGCCCTTTCTCACATTGAGAGTTGGTGCAAACTTCGCCGGTGCATCCAAACCCCGTGATATGATACGCTCTTTCACACATAAACCTCCTTATATCTTCCTCAAAACAGCCACCATACCTACCTATTATGGCATTTCCATAGCCATTCCGAGATATATTGCCATGCAACTTTCCACCATTCCATTCATCATGACACATTCATCATTGTCATATTGCTTAGCATGATCATGTAGTTGACATAGTATTTGTGGCAAAGCCTCTGTTCATAATTCTTTCATACATGTCACTCTTGGTTCATTGCATATCCCGGTACACCGCCGGAGGCAATCATATAGAGTCATACTTTGTTCTAGTATCGAGTTGTAATCATTGAGTTGTAAATAAATAGAAGTGTGATGATCATCATTCAATAGAGCATTGTCCCAATAAAAAAGGAGAAAGGCCAAAGAAAAAAAAGAAGGCCCAAAAAATTATAAATAAATAAAAAGGGGCAATGCTACTATCCTTTTTTTCACACTTGTGCTTCAAAGTAGCACCGTAATCTTCATGATAGAGAGTCTCTTGTTTTGTCATTTTCATATACTAGTGGGAATCTTTCATTATAGAACTTGGCTTGTATATTCCAACGATGGGCTTCCTCAAGTGCCCTAGGTCTTCATGAGCAAGCAAGTTGGATGCACACCCACTTAGTTTCTTTTGTTGAGCTTTCATACATTTATAGCTCTAGTGCATCCGCTGCATGGCAATCCCTACTCCTTGCATTAACATCAATAAATGGGCATCTCCATAGCCCATTGATTAGCCTCGTTGATGTGAGATCTTCTCCTTTTTTGTCTTCTCCACATAACCCCCATCATCATATTCTATTCCACCCATAGTGCTATATCCATGGCTCACGCTCATGTATTGCGTGAAGGTTTATAAGTTTGAGATTACTAAAGTATGAAACAATTCCTTGGCTTGTCATTGGGGTTGTGCATGATGAGAGCATTCTTGTGTGACCAAAATGGAGCATGACTAAACTATATGATTTTGTAGGGATGAACTTTCTTTGGCCATGTTATTTTGAGAAGACGTAATTGCTTTGTTAGTATGCTTGAAGTATTATTATTTTTATGTCAATATGAACTTTTGTCTTGAATCTTTCGGATTTGAACCACAATTAAGAAGAATTACATTGAAATTATGCCAAGTAGCTCCGCATCAAAAATTCTCTTTTTATCATTTACTTACTCGAGGACGAGCAGGAATTAAGCTTGGGGATGCCTGATACGTCTCCAACGTATCTATAATTTTTGATTGCTCCATGCTATATTATCTATTGTTTTGGACTATATTGGGCTTTATTTTCCACTTTTATATTACTTTTGGGACTAACCTATTAACCGGAGGCCCAGCCCAGAATTGTTGTTTTTTGCCTATTTCAGTGTTTCGAAGAAACGGAATATCAAACGGAGTCCAAACGGAATGAAACCTTCGGGAACGTGATTTTCTCAAAAAATAACATCCAGGAGACTTGGATCCTCCGTCAAGAAAGGAGGGAGGCGGACACGAGGGTGGAGGGCGCCCCCCCCCAGGGCGCGCCGCCTGCCTCGTGGGCCCCCCTTTGCTCCACCGACGTACTCCTTCCTCCTATATATACCTACGTACCCCCAAACGATCAGATACGGAGCCAAAAACCTAATTCCACCGCCGCAACCTTCTGTACCCACGAGATCCCATCTTGGGGCCTGTTTCGGAGCTCCGCCGGAAGGGGAATCCACCACGGAGGGCTTCTACATCATCACCATAGCCCCTCCGATGAAGTGTGAGTAGTTTACCTCAGACCTTCGGGTCCATAGTTAGTAGCTAGATGGCTTCTTCTCTCTTTTTGGATATCAATACAATGTTCTCCCCCTCTCTCGTGGAGATCTATTCGATGTAATCTTCCTTTTGCGGTGTGTTTGTTGAGTCGATGAATTGTGGGTTTATGATCAAGTTTATCTATGAACAATATTTGAATCTTCTCTGAATTCTTTTATGTATGATTGGTTATATTTGCAAGTCTCTTCGAATTATCAGTTTGGTTTGGCCTACTAGATTGGTTTTTCTTGCAATGGGAGAAGTGCTTAGCTTTGGGTTCAATCTTGCGGTGTCCTTTCCCAGTGACAGTAGGGGCAGCAAGGCACGTATTGTATTGTTGCCATCGAGGATAACAAGATGGGGTATTTATCATATTGCATGAATTTATTCCTCTACATCATGTCATCTTGCTTAAGGCGTTACTCTGTTTTCTTGAACTTAATACTTTAGATGCATGCTGGATAGCGGTCGATGAGTGGAGTAATAGTAGTAGACGCAGGCAGGAGTCGGTTTACTTGTCTCGGACGTGATGCCTATATACATGATCATACCTAGATATTCTCATAACTATGCTCAATTCTGTCAATTGCTCAACAGTAATTTGTTCACCCACCGTAAAATACTTGTGCTCTTGAGAGAAGCCACTAGTGAAATTTATGGCCCCCGGGTCTATTCTCATCATATCAATCTCCTATCACTTTATTATTGCTTTGCTTTTACTTTACCTTTTTATTTTACTTTGCATCTCTATACCAAAAATACCAAAAATATTATCTATCATCTCTATCGGATCTCACTCTAGTAAGTGACCATGAAGGGCTTGACAACCCCTAATCGTGTTGGTTGCGTTGAGCTATTTGTTTTGTGTAGGTACGAGGGACTCACGCGTAGCCTCCTACTGTATTGATACCTTGGTTCTCAAAAACTGAGGGAAATACTTACTCTACTCTGCTGCATCACCCTTTCCTCTTCAAGGAAATCCAACGCAGTGCTCAAGAGGTAGCAGTCGCGAACGTGTACGTACATACTAGTCGATGTAGAGGCGCGCACATGTCGTAGTAGAGGCGCGCACGTAGCATGTACACGTACGTACAGCGGCCAGGGTGCAAGAAAGTAAATATGGCCACGTACGTACATACGGGAGGGGTCTCGAACGCCTACTCGCGCGTATGTATGGCCAGGGCTCGTGTACATGGCTGGGTCGGAATGGAGAAACTGCGTCGTTGTCGTGTTCATGGGTAGGCAACGGAATGCGTCGTGTTCATCGGGAGGCAACGGAACGTGTGGGAGCCGATCGGCTTGGACGGAATAGCCGATAGAAATGAGGCTTGGCGTACCGCAGAACGGAGGAGACGGCCTTGTGTTCGACCGTCCACGTTTGAAATGGAGTCCTATTCATCGGCAGGGGTCTGACGTACTGCAAAAATGGAGGAAACGGATCTCCTACGGTCAAAACGGGGGTCCTGTTGATCGGGAGGGGTGTGGCGTACCGCAAAACGTAGACGGACTTGTGTAGGATCTTTACGGTCGAAACGGGGGTCCTGTTCATCGGGAGGTGTGTGGCGTACCGCAAAACAGGACTCCACGTGATACTGTTCATCTCCACCGTCGACCGCCTCCAGCCTCCATGGGCTACTATTCATCCACCGTCAACCTCCTCCAGCCTCCACCTGCGACTGTTCATCCACGGGCTCCTGTTCATCCAGCCTCCACCGCGCGCTACTCCACCAGCTACTGTTCAACCATCCCTCTCCATGGGCTACCGTTCAACCACCCCTCCACGGGCTACTGTTCATCCAGCCCTCCACTGTCTACTGTTCATCCAGCCCTCCACGGGGTGGTCCTGTTCATCCAGCCCTCCACGGGGTCCTATTCATCCAGCCCCAACCGGCTCGATCCATCGGGGTCCTGTTCATCCAGAGGCAGCACCACGGGGTCCTGTTCATCCACCCCCACCAGGAACTGTTCATCCAGACCCCCCAGCAATGCTCACTGTTCATCCAGAGGCAACACCACGGGGTCCTGTTCATCCACCCCTACCGGGAACTGTTCATCCAAGCCCCCCCCCCCCAGCAACCCTCACTGTTCATCCAGAGGCAGCATCGATCGGCTTCAGTTAGCAACAGTAGCGAAGGAATCGCTTGATTGGGTTCAGTTAACAGCCATCGATCGATCGCTCGGGTTCAGTAACCATAGCCTGCAGTGCAATTGCTCGGGTTCAGTTAGAGCCCAACGCCTCGCTCGGGTTCAGTTAGAGCCCAACGCCTCGCACCCACGCGCGTGCGTGTACAAGAGAAACGTGTATCGCTCGGCCCCGACCACCCATCGTAATCGGGAACACCCGATATTTTCCTCGCCCTCGCTTCTACCATGGTTTTTTCCGTCATGGACGGCCCAAAGAATGTCATGCAGCTGTGTCTCCAGCCCGCCCAGGACGAAAAGCCCATTTTCTGTCATGATTTTTTGTCATAGAAGTAGGAGCCCACCACATCTATGATGATACCGGGTTTTGTCACAATTGTCGTCATAGAAGTGTCATAAGTATGACAGGAAAAAAAATTGTTCGGCCCAAAATGTCACGGATGTGTCTTTTTTTTGTAGTGGAAATAGCACTATTGGTACCGATCTCGTCAATTTCTCACACCTACACAAGTAAGTCTTATGGTGGAGCTCGGTGGGGATAGTGGCACATAAATTTGATGCAAAATGTTAGTAAGAGTCAATAATGTTGAAAGAGATTCACAAATTCGCAAGTGAAACAAGTAGACCAATAGCAATATGTGGCACACAGAAACGCACACACGGATAGATAAATGGGGTCGTGCAACCAAGGAATGAGCTCAAAATGTGGAATCCACGGAAAATGCTCTTGTTTCACAACTCTATAGAGACGCTAGCACGATTGCTCAATAGGCGGATACGACACTTGTGCACAACCTATAGGAGACAAAAATGCAACGACTTCTGTCCCAATTATGTTATGTATATATGGTTCCCGATGTTTCTTCTCAAGATGATCCAAGATGATCGGATATGACAATCTTATGTGCAATGTAGTATGATGCTATGGCACTTGCTTACAAGCTCTTTGTTCACTCTTTTTCTTTGCTTAAAATCTTATTCTTTTCTTTATATGGCCACAATGCAAAATGCACAAACCTATGTGGGAACAATCTTTGTGACACAAGAGATTATATGATACCAAGATGATATGGTATGTATGTAATGGAAGGTGTAGACCAATGATCACTAATGTGCACAAGTAACGTTGCCGGCAATACTCAAATGGCTAGTCTTGATAGGCAAGTGACGCAAAATGGGCTAGGGGTTAACAATGTAATGGCAAGGGAGAATGTACAATGATGTCGTCGAGGTTACCGTCCTTGCTTACAGTTGGGGGTGTCAAAATGGTGAGGTTGTCAATGTCGATGACGACCTCGTGGCGATGATGAGTGGCGGTGTTCTCGATGGTGAACCGTTCCTAATTAGCTGAAACACCTTAGGAAATGGAAAAACTGCAAACTCAAAATCTCAAATGTCAAATGTCAAATGGTGGTAGCAGAAAAGCGGTGGTGGTTGCGGAAGTATTGGTGGAAACCCGATCAAAATAGCTTACGGTGGAAGGGTATGATGGGCTATAAACGGTCTCGGAGTTGAAAGCACGGTCCCTAAGTAGCCGAAACACTTTAGAAGACACAACTCATAACACAAACAAAATTGGGTTAAGTTGAGGTGGTGGAAGTGTATGGTGGGCAAGCCTATGCGGAAGTTATGGTGGTGGTTGATGAAGAAATTGTAAGTGCATCTAGTGCCCCTTAGTGATTTTGGTGTATTGAAGACTTATAGGTTAAGGGACTAATGCGTTTGTGAGTGTACACAGGTCTATAAGTCTATGAGGAGTTTGATAATTACAGAGAAAGTCGACCCCTAAAAATGAATGTCTTCAACTGAAGACTTTGGATTTATGAAGACTTTCTGAAAAGTTTGAAAGTGAAGAAATTGGTGTGACCGTGAGGACTTGATATTCATGTGAGGAATATGATGCGTGAAGACTTTGTTTTCGTAGTTTCATTTTCTCTGTCTTGAGTCATAGGAAACACTGTACTGTTAAAGGGGGTCGAGGAAAACTAAGGAAAAGTTTCCAAGTGATGCTCGTCTCAAAATCCTACACCTACCAATCGTTTTGAGTGAAGCCATTGGAAATCTCATGCAGTTCAGTCAATGTCTTCAGTGACAGAGACGAAGGTCTGTGAGGAATTTGTTCTGGCTGAGGAGTAAGGAATTCGCCAGTGCGGATTGCCTACAAGTGAGCAACATGATAGCCCTAAGGAATTTGATAGTCTAATTTCTAACCGTTGTTGTGCAATGCGCCAACTGTCCCAAAATATCTACCCACCTAACGGTCATATCATTAAAGGGCATTTATGTCTTATCATGTCGGGCTGCTCCCTAGGCTATAAATAGCCGCCCCCTACAACCACTAGCTGGTTGGCTGCTCTGAGAGAAACTAACACTTGTCATTGAGAGCATCCCATCCTCCGAGGACTTTGAGCGAAAATCATCAAGTGAGGAAAACCCAAACCCAAACACCTACAAACCCAAGTGATTGAGCATCACTGAAGAAATTGTTCCTGTGTGGATCCGACGCTTGTTACCTTTGAAGACTGTGCATCTTTCAGACAGTTAGGCGTCATGGTCTAGAGCATCCAAGAGGAAATTGTGGATCGCCGAGTGACCGAGTTTGTGAAGGTTTGGAAGTCACCTGAGGACTTACCACGAGTGATTGGGCGAGATCTGTGTGACCTTAGCTCAAGGAGAACACGGTGAGGACTGTGTGTCCTCAGGTTTAAATACCTAGCCACTCCAACCAGACGTACAACTTTCACAACAGTTGGAACTGGTCTACCAAATCATTGTCTTCACCGAGCTAACTGGTTCTATCTCCTCAACCCTTCCATTTCCTCATTACTGTGTTGTGTGCTTGTTCATATCTGTTTGAAGACTTTGACTGAAGACTTTCTCAATTTCCTAAGTTCAATTTCTTCGGTCTGTTTGTCTTCATCCTGTTTTATCCTGTGCTTACGCTTTCTGTACTCTGTGTCTGTTTTCATTCCATCATGATGTCCATGTTTATGCTATGTCATGTATGCATCTGAGTACTTATTCCGCTGCAAGTAGTTCTTCGCTTAGGAATTTTCTCACCCTGAAATTCCTCAGTGAAGAATTCATAAAAATCGCCTATTCACCCCCCCCTCTCTAGTCGACTTAACGCACTTTCAATTGGTATCAGAGCAAGGTACTCCCTTGTTCTGTGTGATTTTGGTTTAACCGCTCGGAGTTTTAGTTATGTCGACCGCAGGTATGATCAAGGTCTCTACTAGGTGTCCTACCTTCGATGGGACGGACTACCCCTACTGGAAGAATAAGATGTCCATGCATCTTGAGGCAATTGATAACGATCTCTGGTAATGGTGTCCCCTCTATCACCCCTACCATCAACGCTGCTGACGTGAAGAGATTCAAGCAACTCGACTCTCAAGCGAAGAACATCATATGTGGATATCTGAGCAAAGGTAGTATGGTAGAGTGAGTGCTTTGGAGATAGCTAAGCTTATCTAGGATAGGCTATCCAAGGTCAATGAAGGAGTCTCAACACAGCGTGACTCCCGAGTTGACGATCTTCGCAATCTCTTCAGCCGCTTCAAAAGACTCTACAATGAAAATGTCTAGCAAACCTTAGATCGCCTCACTGGCATCTCAAATGAGCTTCAAGCACTTGGTGCCACTAACATGACCGGCCATGAGGTGGTGAAGAAATTGCTGAGATCGCTTGATTCCTCATTTGATACTCTGGCATTGATGATACAAGAACGTGGAGACTATAAGTCAGTTGATCCCGCTGATATCCTCGAGAGGCTAAACACTCATGAGTTCCAGCTTGCTGAGAAGAGAGATCTCTATGGACCGAGCTATGGCAGATCATGTGCTCTGAAGGCCAAGGCAGTGTCTGAATATAAAGGTGAAGATTCTGGTAGCAGTCTTGGCGACCCTGAAGAACTGAGTCAGGAGCTAGCAATGCTCGTGAAGAAATTCCAAAAGTTCTCAAGACGTGGTCGCTTTGGAAAATCCTCAAGAAGTGATGATTCCTCATCCCGTGACTACAAGAAGAGACTGTGCCACAAATGCAAGAAACCAGGTCACTACATTCAAGACTGTCCTCAGTGGGAAAAGGAATCAAAGAAGAAGAAATACAAGGATTACAGTTTTGATGATTCAAATAAGAAGAAGAAATCTTTAAAATCTTCATCATCAAAATCCTCGAAGTCTTCATCTCACAAGAAGAGCATCTCCAAGAAGGCACGGGCATTCATTGGCAAGGAAATGGACTCTAAGGCTGAGTCTGAGGAACATGAGGAAGAGGAGGCATCTGAGGAGTCAGAATCTGGTGTGGCGAGCCTAGCCCTCGCTACTGCATTGTCAGCAAGTCCATCTTCAACACTGAAGAAAATGGCTTCCACAACAAGGCTGATGACGACGTTGATGACTACGCTCCCACCTATTGCTTCATGGCAAAGGTGCCAAGGTACTCAAATATCCATCCTCTGAATCAAGTGAGGATGAATCTGATGAAAACCTCAAGCCTAGCTACTCTAAACTTGCTAAGATTGTTGTGAAACAAGAAAAGGCTTTTGAAAAGGTTCAAAATATGTTAGATAAAAGTGATTATATGTTGGGTGAAGAAATGGATCGCACTAAAACTTTGACTGGAAATCTTCAGAGACTTCAATCTAAGTTTGGCAACCTTCAAAGTCATCATAACACTCTCTTATCTGATCATGAGAAGCTTTCTTATGAATTTCTTCAAGGAAAGCAAGATCTTGAAAAGCTAAGGGTGATTATGAAGATCTTCAGAAGAAGCGTGATTCATTACTTGCTCAACAAATCAACGCTGCTCAGGAAGAATTCATTCCTCCATATTTGAAGTGCATTGAACGTGAATCTGCTAATTCTTCACCTGAAAGTTCAAATGTTTCTATTGTTGCAAATTCTTCACCTATCTCTGTTATCTCTAATTCCTCATCTGAGAATATTGCTAGTATCATTGACAATGCAGGGATGAAGGAATTGTATATGACAGGCATGTACAAAAGCCTCAAAGGGCATCAGGCTCTTTGTGATGTGCTTAAAAAGCAGATACTCAACAGGAACCCTAGGAAAGAGGGTATTGCCTTTGAGAGGAAACTCAATGTTGACTGAACATACTGGAAGCCTGAGCAGTATCCCAAAACCTCATGGGTTGCTGCAAAGGGATCTCCAGTAGATCCATCTACTCTATCTGGTTTTACATGTGAATCTCCTCATTCTTCTAATGAGTCATTTGACTCCAACTATAAGCTGTTCAAAAATCAGAATGGTGAAGGATTCGCGAGATATGTTGGCACTAACTGCAGGAACGGTTCTCCTATGAAGAAAATCTGGGTTCCCAAAAGGTGCCTTGAAAGTCTTCAGGTGAATGTCATCATGACACCACCTGTGAAGAATAGGAACCCCAGATCAAATTCTTCATATGGACCAAATTCTTCATATGGATCCAAGTCCTCACGTGGGTCAAATTCCTCAAAAGGATCAAAATTCTCATATGAACATCATCGTGCTAACACTTCTATTTCGCAGGGAAGATCTAAGGGCTATGAATATGAGCATTATTATTCTAACCATTATGTTCATAAGTCCTGAAGAATTTCTCTGCTTATTCATATGCTTACCCTAACTCTTGTTATGTGAAACAAAGTGGACTGGGTTCTATGCCACCTTTCTCTTATGGAGCTCGCAGAATGATGAACTCTTTGCCACCCCTTCAGATGTGGGTGGTGAAGAAAAAGAACTAATCTCTTATGCAGGGTCAGGTCTCCAGACATACTTAAACGTCTGAAGAATTTGCTGGAGATCTGAAGATGCTTGAAAGGACGCAAGCTAATCATGAAGAAATGAACTTTCATTTCTCACGTCCTCATACTACTTTATCTGTTCTATTGCTTGATGAAATTGATCTGATGAAATTGATGTCATATTGTTCACTGATGAAGTATATGAGTTCGTAAGTTGCACTAATTCATCTGCAGGATGATCAACCCAAAGCCACTGAGTGGGTCCTCGATAATGGATGTACAAACCACATGACTGGTGATAAGAATCTATTGATGGATGCTCCCTTATCTCCATCACATCTGAAGCATATCACCTATGCTGACAAAGGAAAAAAGCAAGGTATTGGGTCTAGGTAAGCTTGTGATCTCAAAGGATCGACACGTGGACAAAGTCATGCTTGTCGAGTCCTTAGGATTCAACCTCATGTCAGTCTCAATGCTTTGTGATCTTGATATGGTTGTTATCTTTGGCAAGTATTGTTGTGTTGTGATCATGGAAGCTGACCATTCCAAAGTCTTCGAAGGCTTTAGGAGAGGAGACCTGTATATTGTTGATTTCTCTACAGGACCATAGCCCGCTATATGCCTACTTGCAAAAGCTTCAGAAGGCTGGCTATCGCATCGACGACTCGGTCATGCTGGCATGAGGAACTTGCACACGCTCGCGGAGAAGAAGCATGTCATTGCCATTGAGAATGTCAAATTCCTCAAGGATCACTTGTGCGGAGCCTGTGAGGCTGGAAAGATGACCAAGGCCAAGCATCCAATGAAGACTATCATGACTACCACTCGTCCATTTGAATTGCTTCACATGGATCTCTTTGGTCCTAACCATTATTCTGCATTCACCAATGAAGCATCTCTATATGGCTTTGTTATTGTTGATGATTACTCTCGATACACATGGGTACATATCGTCACTTACAAACGTGAAGTGCAGGAAGTCTTCAAACGATTTTCCTCGAGGGATTCAACCAACTTTGGTGTGAAGATCAAGCACATCAGAAGTGACAATGGAACTGAGTTCAAGAATACTGGTCTTGATGACTATCTTGATGAACTTGGTATTACTCATGAGGTATCTGCACCTTATACTCCTCAGCAGAATGGTGTCGTGGAGCGCAAGAACAGGACTCTTGTTGAAATGGCTCGCACTATGCTTGATGAATACAAGACACCTCGTCATTTCTGGACTGAGGCAATTGATACTGCGTGCCACATCATCAACAGGGTATATCTTCACAAATTGTTCAAGAAGACTGCATATGAACTCCTCACTAACAAGAAACCCAATGTGAGTTATTTCAAAGTCTTCGGTGCTAAATGTTGGATTAGAGATCCTCATCCCAATTCTAAATTTGCACCGAAAGCACATGAAGGTTTTATGCTTGGTTACGGAAAGAACTCGCACACCTACAGAGTCTTCAACACCATTCACCACAAGGTCGTTGAAACTGTAGATGTGTGGTTCGATGAAACTAATGGCTCGCAAAGAGAGCACCTACCTCCTGTGCTAGATGAACAGTCTCCGGAGGAAACCATCAAGTTCAAGGCTACCGAGGATGTCATTCCTACCGAAGAATCTGTTGAAGAAGTTATTGCAGACCAAGAAGAACATCATGCTGGTGCACCTGAGGAAAATGGGTCTGAAGAAAATGTTGATCCAATTCCTCGTCGCCAACCCGCTCATCCTTGAGTTGCAAATGAAGTACAAATTGAGAAAATCATCAGCGACATCAACGCACCAGGTCTTCTCACACGCTCAAAAGCTTCACATTTGTCTAACTTTTGTGGGCACTTTGCTTTCGTCTCAATCACAGGGCCCACTAAGGTAGATGAAGCATTTCTGGAGCCTGAGTAGATTCAAGCTATGCAAGAAGAATTACATCAGTTCGAGCTCAACAACGTCTCGGAACTTGTCAAGCGACCAGACCCTCACAAGCACAATATCATCGGCACAAAATGGGTCTACGCAACAAGCAAGATGAAAATGTCCTTGTGGTGAGGAATAAGGCACGGTATGTAGCTCAAGGCTACACACAGGTTGAAGGAATTGATTTCGATGAAAATTTTGCACCTGTTGCTAGACTTGAGTCTATTCGCATATTACTTGCTTATGCTAACCATCATACTATCATCTTATATCAAATGGATGTGAAAAGTGCATTCCTCAAGGTAAGCTTGAGGAAGAAGTATATGTTGCTCAACCCCCATGTTTTGAGGATCCAAAGCACCCTGACAAAGTCTTTAGACTCAATAAGGCCCTCTATGGCCTCAAGCAGGCTCCTCGGGCGTGGTATGCCACTTTGAAGGAATTCCTCATGAAGAAAGGCTTCAAACCCGGTTCACTTGACCCAACTCTTTTCACCAAAACTTATGATGATGAACTATTCGTGTGCCAAATATATGTTGATGATATTATCTTTGGTTGTACTGACCAACGTTACAGTGATGAATTTGCCTATATGATGAGTGAAGAATATCAAATGTCTATGATGGGAGAATTGAAATTCTTCTTAGGTCTTCAAATACGTCAACAACGCAATGGCATATTCATATCTCAGGAGAAATACCTCAAAGATGTACTGAGGAAATTCGGCATGCAAGATTGCAAAGGCGCCAAAATCCCTATGCCCACAAATGGCCATCTATGCACTGATGAAAATGGTATTGACTTCGATCAAAAGGTGCTGCTCCATGATTGGTTCTTTATTGTATTTATGTGCATCTAGGCCGAATATTATGCTTAGTGTTTGCATGTGTGCCCGCTTTCAAGCTACACCGAAGGAATCACACCATAAGGTTGTGAAGCATATTCTTCGATATCTAGCTCACACTCCAACACTTGGATTATGGTATCTCAAGGGCTCGGCTTTTGATCTCATTGGATATTCAGACTCTGACTATGCTGGTGATCGTGTGGACCGCAAGTCAACATCAGGCACATCTAATTTCCTCGGACAATCCTTGATATGTTGGTCCTCGAAGAAACAAAACTGTGTATCACTCTCTACTGCTAAAGTTGAGTACATTGCTGTTGGTTCGTGCTTAGCTCAATTACTATGGATGAAGCAAACCCTCAAGGACTACGACATCAATGTGAAGAATGTGCCACTCTATTGTGACAATGAGAGTGCCATCAAGATTGCTCATAACCCAGTTCAGCACTCGAAGACAAAGCACATTCAGATTCGTCATCATTTTCTTCGTGATCATGTGGTTAAGGGCGACATCTCTATGGAGCACGTGAAGACTGAAGAACAGCTAGCCAATATCTTCACAAAGCCCTTGGATGAGAAGAGATTTAGCAAGTTGCGTTGTGAGCTAAATATCTTAGAATCTTCGAATGTCCTTTGAAAAGGACACACATCCTAACACTTATGCTAAATTGATGACTTAGATGTGCAACACACGAAGTAAAGTTTCTCTTCAATCAATGAAGACTAACACCCTAAGTGTGAAGAAATTAACGAAGAATTTGATTCTCTGTCGGTGTACTAAAGTAGGGGTACCTTAGTACCCCGGACTTGTGCACGGGCAGTTGTAGCACCCTGCGGCGAGGCCCGCCCAGGAAGCGCCAAGAGAAGACCAAGCATTCAAGACAAGGCCCCCGGCAAGAGGAGCTTGCCGGGCCAAGAAAACAAGACCCCGGCAAGAGGAGCTTGCCGGGACGACTAAGCCCGTGTAATACCATCCAAGAACAAAGTATACGAGACAGAAGATCGAGACCCCGACAAGAGGAGCTTGTCGGGAAGGCCGAACCCAGGCACCACAAGAGAAGCCCGCCACGGCGCGCCATGCGCCCCGGCAAGGCCTGATGGCCGGCAAGCTATCAGGCACAGGAAGACGACCCCCGCGGCAAGCCACTCGCCGCGGCAAATCGCCACCTCAGGACTGCGCTCCAGCTCACCCGCCCACGCGTCGCTCCGGGGTTTCCCCCAAGGGCACGTGGCGGGGCACCGCGCAGCCTGGGGTATGCGGTGGCATGCAGCCACCACCGTGGCGAGCGGTGGCGCACCTAACGGTCCGCCTCGGTGCTGTCCAGGCGACCGTGACGGGCATTTAATGCCCTTGTCCCCTACCGTCAGAAGTAGGTATGATAACACTGTGCCGCACTGTAGCGCCACTGTTCCCGCACTGTTACAACTTCCACCCCTTTTACACTTTTACCCCTTTATCTTACGTTGACACCTGTCGGTGACCCCTTTGCGCTATAAAAGGAGGCCCGTGTGCAACGTAGAGGGGGTTCGGAGATTCGGAATCCAGACAGCCATACGCTCGGTGTAGCTAGCTCTCCAAGCTCCCGAGCTCCCCAGCTCAATACAACCAAGCAGGAGTAGGGTTTTACGCGTCCATCGCGGCCCGAACCTGGGTAAACCGCCCGTGTGCTCGCCTCGATCTGCTCTCCGTGCTCCCTCCGCCCCCTCACCGGACAACGAAAGGGGCTCCGGCCCCATAGGTGCTCGCGGGGGACGCCGTCCACCCCGACATCTTTGGCGCGCCAGGTAGGGGGGTGAGGCGCGGCTTTCGAGGCGTCCGTTCCCTATAATCACGGGATGGGGAGAGGTCGTCCCGCCCGTCGCCTCGGTTCTGCGCGCCCACCACATGGTCCTCATGCACTCGGAGTCGCGGCGACGGAGGCAGGGAGTCGGGCCGGCGCGGGTCGATGCAGTGGGTCGGCCCCAGTCGCCTGCCCTTCCTCCGCTTCTATTGGAGGAGCGAGGCGGCCGCGTCCCCACTCCGCCCCTTTATAAGGAGCGAAAGGGGGCAACGGAAATCCGCACTCCATCTCCTTCCTCCTTCTGCTTCTGGTTTCCTTCCCCCATCTGCGATGGAGGGGGGGGAACCCTGGTTCTTCTTCGGTTGCCGCGAGGGTGTCTGCTAGGCAACGCGCCCCTCCTCCCCTTGCGCCCGCGGCGGCGGAGCCGGTCGTCAGGGGAAGAGGGAGAGGGCGAGGTCGCGGACGAGGTCGTGGACGGGGCCGGGGCGCTCGGGGCGGACGGATCGGTGCGCCGTCCTCGCCTCCGCCAGCGGCCCCGTTCCTTCCCGCGGTCCATCTTGGGGACGACCCCTGTGAGTTCATTATCAGGCTGCGCCGGGCGCCTCGTCGCCGCCTCCGGCTTCCCGCTCCATTCGCGAGCGTGTTGGAGGTGGAGCAGCCTGAGGCGCTAAACCTGCGCATGAGGGGCTGCGGGATCAGTGGGACGCGAGTCCACGTCGAGTCCCGAGCCCCCGGCGTGGTGTTTCTGGGCCGCGGGTGGAAGACGTTTGCCCGGATCCACAGCTTGACGGAGGGGTTCACCCTCCACTTTAAGCTGGTGGGGGAGGACCTCCTCTCCGTCAAGGCCTTCTGGGGCTCCGGCATCCGGGCCCGGTGCTGCGAAGATAGCTCCTCCGACAGCGAAGGCTCCTCCTCGAGCGAGAGTGACGAGGAGGGGAGCGACAGCGACGACGAGGGGAGCAGCCGCCGGGATGACGGGTCCGACTAGGCGTCGGTCGCAGCTCCGTGTGGCACCGGCGGCCCCATCGTCCGCGCCGGGCTCCGTGAACTCCCTGGGGTCGTCTCCTTGGGCGGCTGGCGTAGGGGGGGCTGCTGAGGAGGACAGAGGGCGGACGTCGAAGGCCGCGAAGTCGGAGTACGGGCCGACTTCGACAGCTGGCTGACGCTCCGGTGCCTCGTGTTCCAGATGCGCCCCAGACGCCGTCATCACCCTTGCTCTCGGTGACGACCACCGGGGTCTCCTCTTCGGCCCGGCAAGCTCCTCTTGCCGGGGGCTTGATCTCCTCGGGCGGCCGGAGTGGCGAGGCTGGGGAAGAGGAAGAGGCTGGCGGCAAGGCCGCTGCCTCATCTTCCAGCTCTGCCTCCGGCGCCTCCGTCTTCTTCAGCCTCCGGAGACCCCCGGGCGGAGCCCCCGGATCTTCTTTTGGTGCCTTCTGCCACCCGTAGCTCGCCTAGGTGCCCCTTTCGCCCTCTTCGCCTACTTGCCCTACCTCCTGAGGAGAGAGACAAGAAAGGGATTACGGGCACCTTATCTCTTTTCAGCTTGTAAGCCTTCGGGCCTTAGTTGCGTTTAAGCCTTGTAATCCCTTCTTTCATGTTTTTCATTCTCTCTGAACTGTACCTGAGTGGAATGTTTTTTTAATGAAAAGGGGATGTTTGCCGGATCATTTGTCTCGCGGGTGGAAACCGCGGTAAGGAACGAATCCATTACATCGTTAAGATAGACAGTTTCTCGCCCGGCAACAGGCCCAGCCGCTCCCCCGCACTGCTCGACCTTTCTCACGCCCTTGGCGGAGGCGGGGAGCAGGCGGGTTCCGGCCCCTCGCTTCCCTCCCCCTTGCTGCCGCGGCTGCTATCGAAACGGGCCCCAGGAACGCGCTCTGGGGCTTGCCGCTAAGAGAGCACGGTAGCTTTTCAGGAGGAAAGGAGGCTTTCAAATTCCACAGTCCATAAGAGAATGCATGATGAGGGATGCAAAAACTTATCTGAGGTTGCAGCCCCCGGCGACTCTGGCTCGCCGGGGCGTAGGTGTTGGCTCGTCCTTCTCCTCTTCCTTGTCCTTGAGCGGCCCGGCAAGGACATTCAATTCCTGCGAGCCAAAGGGAAAGGACGGGAAAAAGACGCGGACTCGACCTCTAAGTTAGGGGTTAGTGACAGTTAGGAACTGACAACCCTAACCAAGGACGAGACTCTGACTCAGCATGCATGCTAAAATCTAGGGCGCCAGCGCTTCTTTATCTTCGGCCAGGGGCTTCGCCTGGCTTTGTACGAGGGGTTACATGCAACATCGGCAAGGCCTGCACAAACCGGTGGTTGCCGGAGCGGATCACGGCAACCGCGCCTTATGGGCGAAACTTGCGAAGATGCTCTATGTTCCCAGGAGTTGCTCACTGGTAGGCCCTCTTCGGTCTTGAGGCGGACAGCGCCGGGCCTCGCGACTCGTCTCACCCGATAAGGGCCTTCCTGCTTCGGCGTCGACTTGTTATAATTCTTGGCCGACTGAACGTGCCTAAGAACAAGGTCGCCTAACAGGGCAACTTTATCTGATGCCAGGGGCTTCGCCTGGCTTTGTACAAGGGGTTACATGCAGCAGCGGCAAGGCCTGTACAAACCGATGGTTGCCGGAGCGGATCACGGCAACCGCGCCTTATGGGCGAAACTTGCGAAGATGCTCTATGTTCCCAGGAGTTGCTCACTGGTAGGCCCTCTTCGGTCTTGAGGCGGACAGCGCCGGGCCTCGCGACTCGTCTCACCCGATAAGGGCCTTCCTGCTTCGGCGTCGACTTGTTATAATTCTTGGCCGACTGAACGTGCCTAAGAACAAGGTCGCCTAACAGGGCAACTTTACCTGGTGCCAGGGGCTTCGCCTGGCTTTGTACAAGGGGTTACATGCAACAGCGGCAAGGCCTGTACAAACCGATGGTTGCCGGAGCGGGTCACGGCAACCGCGCCTTATGGGTGAAACTTGCGAAGATGCTCTATGTTCCAGGAGTTGCTCACTGGTAGGCCCTCTTCGGTCTCGAGGCGGACAGCGCCGGGCCTCGCGACTCGTCTCACCCGATAAGGTCCTTCCCACTTTGGCGTCAACTTGTTGGAATCCTTGGCCGACTGAGTGCGCCGAAGAACAAGGTCGCCCTCTTCGAGACTCCTGGCCTTGACCTTGCGGCTATGGTAGCGACGCAAGGCTTGCTGGTATCGAGCAGCTCGTACCGCAGCCTGGAGACGTCCTTCCTCGAGGAGCAGCGCGTCATCTTGGCGCAGCTGCTCTTGCTCGAGCTCGTCATAAGCGAGCACCCGAGGAGATCCGTATACGAGTTCCGTGGGGATAACTGCTTCCGCTCCATAGACTAGAGCAAAGGGTGTCTGTCCGGTGGCTCGACTCGGTGTCGTTCTGATTGACCAAAGAGCCGCCGGCAGCTCCTCAATCCAATTTCTTCCGCACTTGCGCAGCCTGTCGAAGGTCCTGGTCTTGAGTCCGTGCAGCACTTCAGCGTTGGCCCTTTCTGCTTGACCGTTGCTCCTGGGGTGAGCAACCGAAGCGAAACAGACCTTGGCGCCGAGATCCTGGGCGTATTGCATGAAGGCGCGACTTGTGAATTGTGTCCCGTTGTCGGTGATGATTCTGTTGGGGATTCCGAAACGGCAGACGATCGACCGGAAGAACTTGACTGCTGACTGCGCGGTCACCTTCCTCACTGGCTCCACTTCTGGCCACTTCGTGAACTTGTCGATTGCGACGTACAAGTACTCGAAGCCCCCGACGGCTCGGGGAAAAGGGCCGAGGATATCGAGCCCCCAGACCGAGAAGGGCCAGGATAAAGGGATTGTTTGGAGAGCTTGAGCTGGCTGATGAATCTGTTTTGCATGGAACTGGCACGCTTCACACTTGGTTACTAGTGCAGTTGCATCTTGGAGGGCTTCTTGCCAGAAGAACCCTTGCCGGAAGGCTTTCCCGACAAGTGCTCTTGCGCCAATGTGATGGCCGCATGTGCCTCCGTGTATCTCTGCCAGCAGCTTCTGTCCGTCTTCCCTGGAGATGCACTTCAATCTGACACCGTTGAGTCTCCTTCTGTACAGCTCGTTGTCCACGAACTGGTACATACTTGACTGCCTGGTGATCTTCTCCATCTCTTCTGGGTCGTCGGGAAGTTCTCCAGTTTGCAGAAAACGGACGATCTGCTGCGCCCATGCCGGAGCCCGGGGCTCGACGGCAAGGACTAAAGGCATGAAGGCCGCTGCGGGGACCCCGGCTTCTACGGCAAGAACCTCTGGTTCCGCCGGAGCCGGTGATCCCCCGGCAAGCTTGCCGGGGCAAAGCTTGTCGGGAACCCCCGCTTCAACTGGACAGATCCTCGGATCCGCAGGAGCGGACTGTTCCTCAGCGTTCAGACTGCTGATCTGCTTGCCGGAGCAAGGCTTATCGGGGACACCTGCTTCGACTGGACGGATCCTGGGATCCGCAGGAGCGGGCTGTCCCCCGGCGTTCCGGTTGTTGATCTTGGGGACCTTGGCGGCGGTCTCAGGAAGGTTCGCCTGCAAGTAGTCGCCGGAGACCAACTTCCTTTTCTTGGACTGCCCAACTGATGGTGTAACGGATGGTTGAGTCAGCTTGAGTAAGAAGGTCCCTGGTTCCACAGGTAACTTCAACGAAGCACACTTCGAAAGGCCGTCTGCTATCTCATTCTGAGCTCTCGGGACGTGCTCCATTTGCAGCCCTCCGAAGTGTTCTTCCAGCTTCCTCACTTCATCTACATAAGCTTCCATCAGAGGGCTCTGGTAGCTCTTGTTGACTTGCCGGACCACCAGTTGAGAATCTCCCCGCACAATCAGCTTTCTGATCCCAAGTTCGGCCGCAATCCTGAGGCCGGCGAGCAAGCCTTCATATTCAGCAGTATTGTTGGTTGCTTGCTCTCTTGGGAAGTGCATCTGGATAACATACTTGAGGTGCTCTCCGGTGGGCGCGATGAGTACCACGCCAGCACCGGCGCCTTGCAGCGAGAAGGCACCATCGAAGTACATTACCCACTCGCTTGTTGCTTCTTGTACGGGCGCGCTTGTTTCTTGGGCTTCTCCATCTGGCGTCGGGGTCCACTCAGCTATGAATTCTGCCAAAGCTCGGCTCTGTATGGTTGAAGTACTTTCAAATTTGAGTCCAAAGCTCGACAGCTCCAGTGCCCACTCGACGATCCTGCCTGTTGCCTCGGGATTGTGCAATATCCTCTTCAGCGGAAAGCGAGTGACTACTGTTATCTCATGTGCTTGGAAGTAATGGCGCAGCTTTCTCGAGGCCATGAGGAGGCCGAAAAGCAACTTCTGCACCCCAGAGTATCTTGATCTAGCCCCCTGCAAGAGGGAACTCACAAAATACACCGGGCGCTGCACCATCTTCTTCCGCGCTCCATCCTGTTCCTGCGCAGGGTTGTCCTTGTCGGGGCCAGAGCTTGCCGGAGCAGCCCCCCGCTTGTCGCTGGATTCGCTTGCAGGTGGTATAGACTCCTTGTCGGCCTCCCTCTCCGCCACTAACGCAGCACTAACCACCTGGTTAGTTGCCGCTAGGTATAGCAACAACTTCTCCTGTGGTCTAGGTGCGACAAGTATTGGAGTGGAGGATAGGTACCTTTTCAAATCTTGCAGCGCCGCCTCCGCTTCTGGAGTCCACTGCATGGGGCCTGCCTTCTTCAAGATTTTAAAGAAGGGCAGGGCGCGTTCTGCAGACCTTGAAATGAACCGACTGAGGGCGGCCACGCAACCTGCAAGCTTTCTGACGTCCTTGACGCGCTCTGGGGCTTCGATCTGCTCGATGGCTTTGATCTTGTCGGGATTAGCTTCAATCCCCCTCTGTGACACAAAGAAACCGAGAAGCTTGCCGGAGGGGACTCCGAAAACGCACTTCTCGGGGTTCAGCTTGAGCTGTATCTTGCGCAGGTTCTGAAATGTCTCTTCCAGATCTTGGACCAGGGTTTCCTTGCTCCTGCTCTTCACCACGATGTCATCCATGTAGGCCTCCACGTTCCTATGGATCTGTGGCTCGAAAGCAGTGTGCACTACCCTTGCAAACGTTGATCCCGCATTCTTCAGTCCAAACGGCATGCGTATGAAGCAATAGGTGCCGCACGGAGTGATAAATGCGGTCTTCTCTTCATCTTCTTTGGCCATAAAGACTTGGTGGTAGCCTGAATATGCATCAAGAAAAGAGAGTAGCTCACATCCGGCAGTGGAGTCAACAATCTGGTCAATGCGCGGCAAGGGAAATGGATCCTTGGGACATGCTTTATTCACATCGGTGAAGTCTATGCACAGTCTCCACTTCCCATTGGCTTTGCGCACGACGACCGGATTGGCCAGCCACGTTGGATGGATCACACCTCTCACTAGGCCTGCTGCCTCTAGCTTCTTGATCTCTTCGCTGATGAATTCTTGGCGCTCCACAGCTTGCTTTCTCACTTTCTGCTTGACGGGTCGCGCGTGAGGACAGACAGCGAGCTTGTGCTCAATCACCCTCCTGGGAACACCGGGGATGTCGGACGGTTGCCATGCAAACGCGTCGACATTCGCCCGCAGGAAGGCAACGAGCGCGCTTTCCTATTTGCTGTCAAGCGTGGCACTGATGGTGAAGGTACCGCCAGTGCCGTCCTCCTTGGCGGACACCTCCTTGGTTGCCGGAGGAGCGGTCATTCCCTTCTTGTACTTGCCGGTGGAGCTCAATGGAACGTCCTCGACGGCGGCGCAGCACTCCGAAGAGGTGCGGTTGCCGGAGTGGGCCCCAGAGCACTTACCGGACTTGGTCCTTGTCTTCTTCCCCCCGGGGGCTTCAGCGGCAAGTGTGTCCTTCTCTGCCGCGGCTGCTACATCCCGGTAGATCTTGTCGGTGCAGATAAGCGCGTCCTTTTTGTCGCCATGGACAGTGATGACGCTTATCGGCCCCGGCATCTTGAGTACGTTGTAGGCGTGGTGGGAAGCTGCCATGAACTTGGCGAGAGCGGGACGGCCGAGGATCCCATTGTATGGTAACGGGATATCAGCGACGTCGAACGTGATGCGCTCAGTCCTGAAGTTGAGCTCGCCGCCGAAGGTCACAGGTAGAGTAATCTTCCCCTTGGGCTTGCTCCTCCCCGGGTTGATTCCTTGGAAAGAACCGGTCTCTTCGAGCTCGCCGTCTGGGATCTGGAGTTTCTTGATCACAGCGGAGGAGATCAAGTTCAGCCCGGCCCCGCCGTCTACCAACATTTTGGTGACCTTGAGGTTGCGGATGGTGGGTGAGACCAGCATCGGCAAGCACCCGACCGCGGTTGTGCGGTCGGGGTGATCCTCAAGATCGAAAATGATGGGCGTGCTGGACCATTTGAGGAGCCTGCGCGACTCCACGGGCGGCTCTGCTGCGTTCACCTCTCGCACCCACTGCTCAAGCTGGCGGTGGGAGGTGTGCAGAGAGGCGCCGCCGTCAACGCATAGGACCTCCGTGGCCTTCTGGGCGGTCATAGGACTGGACGGCCTGCTGGTTGAGCTCCCGAAGCTCGGCGGCGCGCTTCTCCATGTCCGCACCCGCCTTCGCGACAAGGGCCTCCCGCCGCTCCACTTTGGCCTGCCGGGCCCGGTAGAGCGACACAAGCCTACGGAACAGCTGCTCCTCCTCGGGCTCATGGCCGCTGGAGTTTGGCACGTCCACCACCGTCAGCCCGACGGAGGCAAGCACCTCTCCGTCCAAGGCCTCCCCCTCAACAGGCGCCCTGGAGCTCGACTCCCAGGGGAGCCTGATGAAGACGCCGTCGCCTGCTTTCAGGTAGGCCACCGCCGGGGGCTCCTCGGAGTCCGCCGCGGCGGCGGCGGCAGGGTCGCTGGCCGGCGGAGTGCCCGACGCCCCCGTCACCTCGGGGCCGTCAGCACGATTACCGGTCCCCTCGCCCCAGGCGGCCGCGTCGGCTTTGGTGGCCTCGGCCTCCCCGTCGCCCGCGGGGATATCAACGCCGTCCGCCTCCCGAGCGCCGGCAACGTCGTCGGCATCGCCATGCGCGCCCTCCTCGACGACGACCTCAGCCTCTATCGAATCCGAGGCGGGCGGGTCTGAGGAAAGGAGAAAGATCAATCGAACGAGTCAAAGGAAGAAAAGACCAAGGGGAGCTTTTCTGCGCAAGGGAGAGTTACCGGCGACGGGGTCCGAAGCCGCGCTCGCCGCGGCTGGAGGATCGCTGGCCGCGTCCCCCGTCGGAAGGTCCTCCCTTGCCGGCGGCTCCTCCCTCGCCGGGGATCTCTCCCTTGGCAGGGTAGTAGACGCGGTCGGCACGGCGGGGGCGCCCTCTGGATGCGCCCGCCGGAGCTGCTCCGCTCCTGCCCAAAAGCAACAACTTCGCATCAACAACAAGAAGAAGGAGAGCTCGCGTACGCGCCAAGCGGCAGGAGCAAGTCATGTGCTCACGCCGGGGGCTGCGTTGCGGGCTGCCCTGAGGATCCCCTGCCGGGTCCGGTGAGGGCGCCTCCGACACGACCTCGGTTGCCGGGGGAGATTCGTCATCAAGGATGACCCACGGGATCCTCGATCTCTTCGCTCTCCTCTGAGCCAGGGTCCTGAAAAGGGGACCGGGTTAAGGGAAGGGCGAACGAGCTGTCGAACAGGACGAACCAACAGGGAAAAAGATATGAGCTCCATAGGGAACTTACTCTCCGTCCTCCTCGTCGTCGGAGCTGAGCGCAGAATAGTCGAAAACCGGCTCGGCCCTGACGCGGGGGGACAGGGGAGTGGGTTCCCGGGGCCGCTTGGCAGGGGCAGTAGATGACTCCGCCCCCGTCGACGCCGCGGCGCGGGGCGCAGCGGCAACCGAAGCCCCAGCCCGCGAAGACCCCGCTCCCGCTGCCGACCCGGCCCTGCGGAGGCGCCTCCTCGGCTGGGCCGGGGGCTCCGCCTGCGACGAGCCGCCCGGAGGCTGCAGGAAGGCAACGCCGACCTCCGGCAAGCCGCTCGCGTCTTGGGCAGGCTCGTCCTCGCCGCCGTGCCCGACTGGTTCCCCCTGGTCGACAAGCTCCATCGGATCGGCGAGGCTCTCTGCCTCCGCCGCCTCCGCCTCGGCCTCGGTGAACCCAGCTTCGCCCGCGGCCGCGGCGGCCGCCGCCTCCTCCATCCTGGAGGCAATGTAAGCAAACTCCGCCGCGGTGGTGTCTTGAATGAGGCCATCCTTCTCGGCGGGATTGACTGGCTCCTCCTCCAGGCCGTCGAAGAAGGCCCGCACGACATCCTCCGGCGGCTCCTGCCAGGTCGCATTGATCCCATGCGAGTCGCACAATGGCATCATCGCAAGGATATGGCTGAGCGACGAGTTGTTGCACAAGGGAACGACGCCCGGCGGCAGCCAGAACCACTCCGGGTGGTCGGGGTCGTGCTTGAACAACTCCTTCAACATCGCGTCGTGCTCCAGCACGGTGAAGTTGAAATTGAGGCCCAGACGCAGCCTCATGATGTCCGCCGCATTCTGGAACTCCCAGGCCGGCTTCCCCCTCTCTTGCAAGGGGGCGATCCGGCGGCGAAGGAAATCCGCGCCGACGGCGCCGACGGTGAGACCGGCGAGCCTGAGACGCAGGATCCGGGTGATGGCGATCTCCAATTTGGCATCGTCCGGGGACACCTCGCTCCAGCCATCGCCGCGCACCACCGGAGTTCGGCGCACAACGGTGAACGGCTGCGGATGGTCCTCGACAATCAAGCACCATTCCGCCCTCCACTCCTCCCACCTGCCGCGGAGGTCCCCATCTAAGTAGGCCTCCTTCTTGCCGGACCGGGAAACCCAGGCGATCCCACCGGACAGCGGCTCTCCTTTCTCCACCCGAGGGGCAAAGAAGTGCCGGAAGAGGGCCACGTTGGGACGAACTCCGACGAAGTTCTCGCAGAGGTGCGTGAAGACCGCCATTGTCAGGACGGCATTGGGGGTAAAGTCGAGGAGGTGGAGGCCATAGGTGTTCATGATATCACAGAAGAACTCCGAGTAAGGCGGGCAGAGCCCGCAGTAGAAGAAGACGACGAAGAAAGGATACCCGGTCGGGTACTGCTTCTGGGCGTCGGCGGGAAGCACCCGCGTGCGCGGATGCGCTCGCGTCTTCGTCGACCAGAAGAGGCGGTACTTGTCCCTCAGCTCCACCGCACCGAGCTGGGGGGGGAACGTCGCCGTCTCCTTCCGAAGCGCTTCGAGCCGTAGCGCCTCGGCCGATTTCGCGGCCTTCCCCTTCGCCTTATCGCTCTTCGGGGCCATGGCGGGGCCGGGGGAGGGGGATCGTCGAAGTTGACGGCGCCGGGCGCTCCAAGGACAGATCGCTGCTGTCTCTGGGAAAAGGAGGTGGCAGAGGTTTTAGAGAGGTAGCAACCAAGGGAAGGGCGAACCGCCCCTACTTTCCTCCGCTTATAAGAGGAAGAGGTGGGGGGGGACGCTTCGCCTCTCCGAATAAAGAGATCGTGCGCGACGCGACGCGCGCCTGCGCGGTTCAGCCCCGCGCACGCCACCCACGTCACGCTCACCCCGCACGCCCCGCCCCCACGATGCCGCGATAAGCGCGCGCCGCCTGGGGAAGGTGCGACGGATGCGGAGTTAAGGAGCAGCGCGACCAAGGCCACGCGTGCCCGTGCACTGTTAGGGCCTGGCCCAACGACGCTCGGCACCGTGTGTGGCCCAGGCCCGGGGGCTCCTGTCGGTGTACTAAAGTAGGGGTACCTTAGTACCCCGGACTTGTGCACGGGCAGTTGTAGCACCCTGCGGCGAGGCCCGCCTAGGAAGCGCCAAGAGAAGACCAAGCATTCAAGACAAGGCCCCCGGCAAGAGGAGCTTGCCGGGCCAAGAAGACAAGACCCCGGCAAGAGGAGCTTGCCGGGACGACTAAGCCCGTGTAATACCATCCAAGAACAAAGTATACGAGACAGAAGATCGAGACCCCGACAAGAGGAGCTTGTCGGGAAGGCCGAACCCAGGCACCACAAGAGAAGCCCGCCACGGCGCGCCATGCGCCCCGGCAAGGCCTGATGGCCGGCAAGCTATCAGGCACAGGAAGACGACCCCCGCGGCAAGCCACTCGCCGCGGCAAATCGCCACCTCAGGACTGCGCTCCAGCTCACCCGCCCACGCGTCGCTCCGGGGTTTCCCCCAAGGGCACGTGGCGGGGCACCGCGCAGCCTGGGGTATGCGGTGGCATGCAGCCACCACCGTGGCGAGCGGTGGCGCACCTAACGGTCCGCCTCGGTGCTGTCCAGGCGACCGTGACGGGCATTTAATGCCCTTGTCCCCTACCGTCAGAAGTAGGTATGATAACACTGTGCCGCACTGTAGCGCCACTGTTCCCGCACTGTTACAACTTCCACCCCTTTTACACTTTTACCCCTTTCTCTTACGTTGACACCTGTCGGTGACCCCTTTGCGCTATAAAAGGAGGCCCGTGTGCAACGTAGAGGGGGTTCGGAGATTCGGAATCCAGACAGCCATACGCTCGATGTAGCTAGCTCTCCAAGCTCCCGAGCTCCCCAGCTCAATACAACCAAGCAGGAGTAGGGTTTTACGCGTCCATCGCGGCCCGAACCTGGGTAAACCGCCCGTGTGCTCGCCTCGATCTGCTCTCCGTGCTCCCTCCGCCCCCTCACCGGACAACGAAAGGGGCTCCGGCCCCATAGGTGCTCGCGGGGGACGCCGTCCACCCCGACATTCTCAGATCCCTACGACAATTGTACGATGTGTCTGAAATCAGCATTCTTATACGGTGGGCTACGCCACCAACAACAGTTGAAAATTGTACGATATATATATAGCCAATGAAGAAAAATGATGGAAACAGTGAAGATAATGCAAAGTTGAAGAAATTGAACAAGTGAGGAATTTCAAAAATGAAGAAAAACTCAAATTGTATATTTGAGTTTATGTCCTCTACAACATTCACTTATTGCTAATTCCTCAAGTTGCTTTTTCTGCTAAGTGAATGTGATCGGACCCTTCCCCCTCTATGCTAAACTCAACCCAGTCTGTTCACAAATTCTTCATGTGCTTTCTGTTTGAAACGCATTCAAAATCTTCACTATGTCCTTGTCAGCTGAAGAAATTGCGAACGGAACATTAAAATTGTCATATCTGAATTTTCGTCTGTTGCCACTCAAACCGCTCCACATTCCACGATATGATTATCCTATTCACCCACGATCTCACATGATCTCCACCTCTCTGTACATGGGTGACACATATCGCACGAATGAGAAGGGTCACGGGCACGTTCGTCCATTTTCCTCGGGCGAGCGATTTTTCACCTCGGCTATAAATACCCCTCACGCTCCTCAGAATGTTTTTACTCCGCTCGATCTCACTCCCTCGCTCGAGCTCTCAAAACCTAGCGCCGCCGCTACTTCCATCGTCGCCGGTGAGGAAGAGCTTCGCTGCCTCGACCTCCTCGCCGTCGTACTCACGCCGGCCGCGGATTTCTTCACTCCGCCGCCGCCATAATTGTCTTCCTCTACCAAGTTAGGGCGTGGAAGATCTGAACTGATGAGCTTCAAATCTACTATTCACAGTTCGTCGTGTTCTTCGTCAAGGGTAATTAAAAGTCTTTTTACTGCCCTTGTTGATTGCTTTGATTTCTACAAATCTTCAAAAGGTGGTTATTCTTCAATCTTCACACTCTAAACACCTCACACAAACATCTGTTCTTGATCTATTTCCCTAAGCAACATTTTTTCTTCAAGATTCCTCAATTGTGTGGATTTTCAATCTATACAACTCTGGAAGCTAAGTCAAAGAACGCTTAGTGAAATTCCTCAAGACACATCTGGTCAAATTCCTCAAACTTGTTCATTTTGCAAAAACTTCTGAGAACACATATGACCTCTCCAAATTCTTCGCACTGACAGTCTGTTCACAAGTACACATGTCCGCTGCTGAATCACTAGGTTCTGATCAACTTAACTCATTTGCAGCGTTCCTCGAAGAAAAGTTGCATACCTCTTCAGAGAATTATGTTGTTCAGATTCCTCAGCTGAAGAAAATGGCTGACGGCAAGAAACCTCGGAAGGGAGGGAAGAAACCTGAAGTCAACACTGCGTTTGAGATTCTAGATGACATCTATGCAGGGTACTGCACTCCTCCTCATGAAACGAAGAATGAGCACAAAGTGCGCATTCAGAAGATAGAGAGGAGATGGGCCAGAGAATGGAGGGAATATTGTTATGTCACTCCAAAGTACATGAAGAAATTCATTGTACACCCTCCATGCCCAAGACCTACATTGGCACCTGGCCAAGAAGCTGATCCCTCAAGCATTAGACGTGGTGAAGAATTTACCGCTGAATCGGCCAAGCGTCAAGCTAAACCTGCCAAAATGGCAAAAGAGGCAGTGAAGAAATCCAATGAAGATTCTATTGCTGCCACAACTGAGGCCTCTTCTAGCAAGCCTAAGAAGTCTATGCCCAAGAATCCCGCTCACAAGCCCAGTGCTTCTGCTTCAATGCCCTCACGGCCAAGCACCTCAGCAATGCCCTCACGGCCTAGTTCTGCAAAGCCCTCACAAAAAATTCCTCTTGCTACTCCTGCCCCTCCAAAGTCCTCAGCTCCTCTGGCAAAGTCCTCAGCACCTGTGCATCTTGCCTCGTGTCAAATGACCACAGGCAAATCAATTGCCTCATGAGCCTCTACAAGTTCTTCAGCTCCTCCAAATTCCTCAACATGCCCTACTTTGCTAAAGACCAAGGCCACTGCTAGACGAGGCTCTAGACCAAGTCCTCACAAGAAGCAGGTTGTCTTTCAAGTACCGTCCGATGAAGACGAACCTGATGATGAGGAACTTGCCGAAATCATCAGAGATAGACAGCAAAGGGCCGCTAGAGCCAAAGGAAGTGAATTTCCTCTCCTGTTGGATCCAAAGTTGATCCTTGAGTATATTGATCTCTGGCACAAGGACCCCAACACACCTGTGCCTGACTTCAAGCTCACCCCTGGCCAAAGTCACATGTTGACCGCCTTCATTGGCGAGGAAAAATGGAAGTTTGAAAAGGCCAGGCATCTAAAGAAAGCTCAATACATAAAGGAGCCCTTTCTGAAGAAAAATGTTGTCAACATGACAACTGATGAACTCATTGCTATACAAACTGAGATCAAAGGACTTAGTGATGAATTCAATCTCAATACAGAAAGGAGCGCTTTCTGAAGAAAAATGTTGTCAACATGACAACTGATGAACTCATTGCTATACAAACTGAGATCAAAGGACTCAGTGATGAATTCAACGTCTACCGCACTAATTGGCTAGGAGCCAAGGTCAGATTCGTCAAGTTGGCTGAAGGATTCACCACCAATGTTGCAGCCCCAATGCAACATGAATCTCCTCAGGCTGAAGCATCTCCTCAGCCGACTGCAGAACATGCCAGCACCGCTGATGAAAATCAGGCTGCTGATGAAACTGCTAGTACCAGGGCTGATGACTCTATTCCAGCCGCTGATGAAATTACCAGGGCAACCACTAGTGTTGTGCCTGAGGAACAATCCAGACCAGCTGAGACATCAACCACTGAACCTGAAGAAACTGAAGTTACCAGGCCAACTGCATCAATTGTGCCTGAGGCAAATGTACCAATTTCCTCTGCTCCTCCTGCACCAACACCAAGTCCAGTTCTTCCTTTACATCAAAAGCGAACAAAACCAAGGCTGCGGAGCAAGCAGTAGTGAAGAAAAGGAAAGCGTCAGCTTCATCAGATTCTTCATCCCCGAAGAAGATGAAGACATTGACAAGCTCTTTTGAGAATCCCATTGATGTTGTTCCTGTCTCCAGTATGCCATCAAAGGAACTCGTTCCTTTTGGTGAAGATTATGAGATCCCAAGCGAATCGGATGAAGTTGTTCCTTCTGCTGCTTCTTCAGAGTAGTTGGACGAATAAATCGAAGCGGATAATATCCCTTCAACCCATGTCATCTCATTGCCTATGCCTCAGTTCACAACTGAAGAGGCGGACGTTGAAGAATTAAGTGAAGAAGATGAAGACGTGGACATTGGGAGCATCACGCCTGTGATGTATGATGACTTTTGGGAAAGTTAGCACCCCAACTCTCCTTTGTTCACGCCACTGCAACAAATTCCTCAGTCCCCAGTGCACACTGAAGTTCAAATGGGCTCTGACGAACCTCACACCACTCCTTCGATTCCTGAAGAAATTCCAGCCACTAGTGTTGATGAAAATGTTGATGAAGAAAAGAAGACCCAGGCTCCACTGAAGCAGAAACTAAAATTCCTCAGCCTGTGGTGCCTGAGAATGTGATTCCTGAGCCTCTGATGACTTTGACTGATACTCCTCAACCCAAGCAGAAGAATCCCTTCTCTAAGAAGCAAAACTTCAAGGCTGATGACTTCTTCCACGAGCATGTGTTCTTCACAGATTTCAATCCCTATGACTCTGCTCGCCTATGAAGGAAGCGTTTCTGGACCGCCAGCCAAGCAAACTTCTATTCTTCACTACTTTGTGATAAGGACAAAGTCTTCGACCATGAGCATATTCCTCATGTGGACATGGAATCACTGTCGTGCTTCACACCAGTTATCAGCGTTCTCATGACGCTGGATTGCTCAACTTCTGCACCAATATCTGTGATTGGAATGAAGAGCTAATTCTTCAGTTCTATGCGACGCTGCACATCACAGGAAATGATGAAGATGTGAACTCTTGGGTGTTGGACTAGATGACAGAAAACACTCACTTCAAAGCACCGGCCTCTGAATTGCTTCATGCCCTGCCTGTCAGTCCTCCCCTAGAAGGTGCTCGTTGTATATATCATGAACCTGAACTCACTGATCACTATATGCAAGTGCTGATGAAGCCACTGAAGCCCAGTCAAGCCCCAAGGACCAAATTCCTCGTGAAGGAATTGTTGTATGTGCCACGGACTGTCTATCGCATTCTGACAAAGACACTGAGTCCAATCAAGGGCCATGACTCGAATGAAGAAGAGGTCATTGGCATCATGAAGAATATGCTATTTAACATCATTCATGGTGTTCCTGTCAACTACCATGATTTCTTCATGCGGACTCTGGCAAATGTTGCATTGTCCCCTTTTGAATTGAAGCCTTATGCTCCCTGGATTATGAGATTCATCAGATTAAGGTCTTCAATCAATTACAAGGCTAACACACTCAACCAAGGCAGCTACTTGCCCCCCATTGAAGTCCTCAAGCGGACATTTTCCTCAGCTGATGGAAAGGGCAAGGCTACTGCTGTTATTGATGAAGGCATTCGTCCATTGGATGGTCAGTTCCACAAAGCTGCATCTTACTCCACCAATGATGACTCTGCCACTCATGACTCTGCCGCCAATGCCTCAAAGCAAAATCCTCAAGTCACAGCTCCAAGGGTGATGACTGATCGTGAGCTTCTCCTTAGTCTTCACCAGAAGGTCGATCGCAACCACAAATGGGTTAAGCGTCAGTTTGGTTCAATTTTTCACAACATGACTGCTACGCACAATTTAGTGAAGAAGAACCACTACTACCTCCATGAAGTATTCAATCGCACCTGGGCTGTTCTATCCCATCTTTATGGTGAAGAAGATCTTAAGCAGATGGGCTTCAAGCAAGACTTTGACTGGTCTCAGCCACCGGCAAAGAAATTCAAAAAGTCAAAGTTCCTTCCTTGGTAGCCAGCTCATATTCTTCATCGCGCGAGACTGATGAGCATGAAGATTTGGACGACACTGCGGCAGGCCCTACTTCAACAACCGACCCCAACAACATTGTCGCTCCTCCATCGACTTCATGATGATATTCTTCAGGGGCGTTAGTCCTCACTTTTCGTCCCTTTTGGTCATTCGATGACAAAGGGGGAGAAATTTGAGTTAGTCTTCAAGCGGGTCTATATATGGGCATTTTTGCTACGTTACAACTCTCGTTCTTTTGAAAACTTTGTTGGATCGAGTTGTAAACTTAAACCCGATGGTGGTCTGATACTTTTGCTATGTTCTTCTGCATGTTATTTCCTCATATATGTTAAATACACGCATGCTGAATTACATCAGTCACCATATTTCATCATGCATTTCAAATTCTTCATATCATATGTTAAATGTGTGTATGAATTAAAAGATATAGGAGGAGAACTCCATGATTCTACCCTTCAAAATGTGCATTGCTTCAAAAGCAAATTCCTCACTATGCACATCTTCAGGGGGAATTCTTCTATATCTTTCAATCAAATTCCTCAATACCAGTATTTACACTTCTTATGTTTATCCCCGTTGAAAACTTAACCTATATTGTCATCAATCACCAAAAAGGGCGAGATTGTAAGTGCATCTAGTGCCCCTTAGTGATTTTGGTGTATTGAAGACTTATAGGTTAAGGGACTAATGCGTTTGTGAGTGTACACATGTCTATAAGTCTATGAGGAGTTTGATAATTACAGAGAAAGTCGACCCCTAAAAATGAATGTCTTCAACTGAACTTTGGATTTCTGAAGACTTTCTGAAGACTTTGAAAGTGAAGAAATTGGTGTGACCGTGAAGACTTGATATTCATGTGAGGAATATGAAGTGTGAAGACTTTTGTTTTTGTAGTTTCATTTTATCTTTCTTGAGTCATAGGAAACACCGTACTGTTAAAGGGGGTCGAGGAAAAACTAAGGAAAAGTTTCCAAGTGATGCTCATCTCAAAATCCTACACCTACCAATCCTTTCGAGTGAAGCCATTGGAAATCTCATGCAGTTCGGTCAATTTCTTCAGTGACAGAGACGAAGTTCTTCTAGTCTCTGAGGAATTTGTTCTGAATGAGGAGTTAGGAATTCGCCAGTGCGGATTGCCTACAAGTGAGGAACATGATAGCCCTGAGCAATTTGATAGTCAACTTTCCGACCGTTGTTGTGCTATGCGCCAGCTGTCCTAAAATATCTACACACCTAACGGTCATATCATTGAAGGGTATTTATGTCTTATCATGTCGGGCTGCTCCCTAGGCTATAAATAGCCGCCCCCTACAACCACTAGTTGGTTGGCTGCTCTGAGAGAAACTGACACTTGTCATTGAGAGCATCCCATCCTCCGAGGACTTTGAGCAAAAATCATCAAGTGAGAAAAACCCAAACCCAAACACCTACAAACCCAAGTGATTGAGCATCACTGAAGAAATTATTCCTGTGTGGATCCGATGCTTGTTACCTTTGAAGACTGTGCATCTTCCAGACGGTTAGGCGTCAGGGTCTAGAGCATCCAAGAGGAATTTGTGGATCGCGGAGTGACCGAGTTTGTGAAGGTTTGGAAGTCACCTGAAGACTTACCACAAGTGATTGGGCAAGGTCTGTGTGACCTTAGCTCAAGGAGAATACGGTGAGGACTGTGTGTCCTCAGGTTTAAATACCTAGCCGCTCTAACCAGACGTACAACTGTCATAGCAGTTGGAACTGGTCTACCAAATCATTGTCTTCACCGAGCTAACTGGTTCTATTTCCTCAACCCTTCCATTTCCTCATTACTGTGTTGTGTGCTTGTTCATATCTATTTAAAGACTTTTACTGAAGACTTTCTCAATTTCCTTAGTTCAATTTCTTTAGTCCATTTGTCTTCATCATGTTTTATCCTATGCTTATGTACTCTGTGTCTGTTTTCATTTCATCATGATGTCCATGTTTATGTTATGTCATGTATGCATCTGAGTACTTATTCTGCTGCAAGTAGTTCTTCGCTTAGGAATTTTATCACCCTGAAATCCCTCAGTGAAGAATTCATAAAAATCGCCTATTAACCCCCCCCTCTAGTCGTTTTAATGCACTTTCAATTAGTATCAGAGCAAGGTACTCCCTTGTTCTGTGTGATTTTGGTTTAACCGCCTGGAGTTTTAGTTATGTCGACCGCAGGTATGATTAAGGTCTCTGCTGGGTGTCCTACCTTCGATGGGACAGACTACCCCTACTGGAAGAAAAAGATGCACATGCATCTTGAGGCAATTGATAACAATCTCTGGTATGTTGTGGAGAATGGTGTCCCCTCTGTCACCCCTACCATCAACGCTGCTAACGTGAAGAGATTCAAGCAACTCGACTCTCAAGCAAAGAACATCATATGTGGCCATCTGATCAAAGGGCAGTATGGTAGAGCTAGTGCTTTGGAGACATCTAAGCTTATCTAGGATAGGTTGTCCAAGGTCAATGAAGGAGTCTCAACATAACATGACTCCCGAGTTGACATTCTTCGCAATCACTTCAACCGCTTCAAAAGACTCTAGAATGAAAATGTTCAGCAAACCTTCGATCGCCTCACTGACATCTCAAATGAGCTTCAAGCACTTGGTGCCACTGACATCACCGAGCATGAGGTGGTGAAGAAATTGCTGAGATTGCTTGATTCCTCATTTGATACTCTTGATGATACAAGAACGTTGAGACTATAAGTCACTTGATCCCGCTGATATCCTCGAGAGGCTAAACACTCATGAGTTCCAGCTTGCTGAGAAGAGAGATCTCTATGGCCCGAGCTATGGCAGATCGCGTGCTCTGAAGGCCAAGGCAGTGTCTGAATCTGAAGGTGAAGATTCTGGTAGCAGTCTTGGCGACCCTGAAGAACTGAGTAAGGGCTAGCAATGCTCGTGAAGAAATTCCAGAAGTTCTCAAGACGTGGTCGCTTTGGAAAATCCTCAAGAAGTGATGTTTCCTTATCCCGTGACTACAAGAAGAGACTATGACACAAATGCAAGAAACCAGGTCACTACATTCAAGATTGTCCTCAGTGGGAAAAGGAATCAAAGAAGAAGAAATACAAGGATTAAAGTTCTGATGATTCAAAGAAGAAGAAGAAATCTTCAAAATCTTCATCATCAAAATCCTCGAAGTCTTCATCTCGCAAGAAGAGCAGCTCCAAGAAGGCTCGGGCATTCATTTGCAAGAAAATGGACTCTGAGGCTGAGTCTGATGAACATGAGGAAGAGGAGGCATCTGAGGAGTCAGAATCTAGTGTGGCGAGCCTAGCCCTCGCTACTACATTCGTCAGCAAGTCCATCTTCAACACTGAAGAAAATGGCTTCCACAACAAGGCTGATGACGACGATGATGACTATGCTCCCACCTATTGCTTCATGGAAAAGGTGCCAAGGTACTCAAATATCCATCCTCTGAATCAAGTGAGGATGAATCTGATGAAAACCTCAAGCCTAGCTACTCTAAACTTGCTAAGATTGTTGTGAAACAAGAAAAGGCTTTTGAAAAGGTTCAAAATATGTTAGATAAAAGTGATGATATGTTGGGTGAAGAAATGGATCGCACTGAAACTTTGACTAAAAATCTTCAGAGACTTCAATCTAAGTTTGGCAACCTTCAAAGTCATCATAACACTCTCTTATCTGATCATGAGAAGCTTTCTTATGAATTTCTTCAAAGAAAGCAAGATCTTGAAAAGCTAAGGGTGAGTTATGAAGATCTTTAGAAGAAGCGTGATTCATTACTTGCTCAACAAATCAGCGCTGATCAGGAAGAATTCATTCCTCCATGTTTGAAGTGCATTGAACGTGAATCTGCTAATTGTTCACCCGAAAGTTCAAGTGCTTCTATTGTTGCAAATTCTTCACCTGTCTCTGCTATCACTAATTTCTCAGCTGAGGATATTGCTAGTATCACTGATAATGCAGGGCTGAAGGAATTGTATATGACAGGCATGTACAAAAGCCTCAAAGGGCATCAGGCTCTTTGTGATGTGCTAAAAAAGCATATCCTCAACAGGAACCCTAGGAAAGAGGGTATTGCCTTTGAGAGGAAACTCAATGCGGATGTCCGGGGCTACGGGCCGGATGTCCGGGCTCCAAATCCGAGGATGAACTCAAGAAACTCGATTTTGGGGGTGGAAATTGATGATTTCGGGGGCAAAATTGCGGAGATTTTGTGGATGGAAAGTGTGGAAAATTGGGGGAAAGCTAGATCCACTAGTAACAAAGCAAATCCATGGATCAAATCCAACAAAACTTCATCACACCAACAAATCACAAAAAAATTAGGGCTATTTTTGGTGGGGATTTACGAAATTGGGGTAGAACACAACAAAATTAGGCTAGAAAACGAAGAGGGGAGGCTCCGAAATCGTGATCAACGTGGCTCATGATACCAAGATGATGTAGGGAGGAAACCTAGATGGCCGATCTTTCATGAAAGGAGCGGATCCTGTGATGAACACGAAGAACACGAGGAGAATTCACGAGGGGAAACACGAGAGAATCAGTCAACCCAACAAGATACGGTCACACATATGCTAGATCCTCGAAACATAAAGAGATACACAATCTGAATCCAACAAAGGACAATACATATGTAACTAGTTCTTCCCCGTGAGGAGGTCTTGAGGTCTTCCCGTTAGGGGTCTTGAATCCAAGTGGATCTTCTCCGAAGAGGTGTCAGTCCCTCGTGGTGGAGTAGATCCGGATGGATGAGCGAGGCTCTATCTCACATATGAGCTATCACAATGCTAACCCTAAATAGGAGGAGGGGGTCTATATATAGTGTTAGCCCATTAAGGGGTAAGTGAGAGGGGGATACATGGGCCCTTTGCCCATTCACTGTACGCAGACAGGCGCCGAATGTCTGGGCTGGGGGCCGGATGTCCGGCGGCTCACGAAGAGTCGGATGCTTGGGCCTTGGCCGGATGTCCGGGCTGAGTTCGGCCCGAACAGATGCTCTCTGGATAGGCGGGGCCGGATATCCAGGCGAAGGGGGCGGATGTCCGGGGCTTCGGGAGTAGTCGGATGTCTAGGCTGTCGGGGGCGCTTCCGGAGCTCTCTGAGTAAGTGGAGGTCGGATGTCCGGGCCTTGGCCGGATGTCCGAGCCTTGGCCGGATGTCCGGCCGTTGTAGCAGCTGGCCCTTCTTCCTTCTTCCGTCTTTGCATCCGCGCACGCTTGGCCTTGGTCCTTGGGCTCTCCATGGTCTCCTCGGGTGTACCTGAGTATGCACAAGGTCTGCGCTTGAGGTAGCATCCATGTCTTACATGCGGAAAGGGAAGATTCGAAAAGGAGCGAGTTCACCTTAGGTCCAATGGCGTATGCTTGAGGTCTCAACATGTGGGCACTTGTGCCTTGAGGAGTAGTCGTAGTGTACATGGGGATGATCGTAGGATGCTCCGCATCAATTTTATAGCAAATTTATATCATTTTCTGGGACTAACGTATTGATATAGTGCCCAGTGCGAGTTGCTATTTTTTGCTTGTTTTTTACTTCGCAGAAAATCAATACCAAAAGTAGTCCAAACGCAGCGAAACTTTTTGGTGATTTTTTCTGGACCAGAAGACACCTGTTGGGCCAAGAAAGTACCTGAGGGGAGCTCCGAGGGGAACACAACCCACCAGGGCGCTTGGGGGCCCAGACGCGCCCAGGTGGGTTGTGCCCACCTCAGCGGCCTCCCGCACCACCTCTTTGCTCTATAAATACCCCAATATTCTAGAAACCCTAGGGGAGTCGACGAAAATCAATTTCAGTTGTCGCAAGTTCCAGAACCACCAGATCCAATCTAGACACCATCACGGAGGGGTTCATCATCCTCATTGGTGCCTCTCCGATGATGCGTGTCCGTAGTTAGTAGCTAGATGGCGTCATCTCTCTCTTTTGATTCTGAATACAATGGTCTCTTGGAGATCTATTTGATGTAACTCTTTTTGCGGTGCGTTTGTTGGGATCCGATGAACTTTGAGTTTATGATCAAATCTATGTTTTTATCCATGAAAGTTATTTGAGTCCTTTTGACCTCTTGTATGCATGATTACTTATAGCCTCGTATTTCTTCTTCGAATCTTTGGTTTAGTTAGGCCAACTAGATCAATTTTTCTTGCCATGGGAAGAGGTGCTTTGTGATGGGTTCGATCTTACGGTGATTGATCCCAGTAACAGAAGGGGAACCGACACGTATGTATTGTTGCTATTAAGGATAACAATATGGGGTCTATTTCTACATAAATAGATCTTGTCTACATCATGCCATCGTTCTTATTGCATTACTCCATTTCTCCATGAACTTAATACACTAGATCCATGCTGGATAGTGGTCGATGTGTGGAGTAATAGTAGTAGATGCAGGCAGGAGTCGGTCTACTAATCTTGGACGTGATGCCTATATAATGATCATTGCCTGGATATCATCATGATTATTTAAACTTCTGTCAATTACCCAACAGTAATTTGTTTACCCACCGTATGCTATTTTCTCGAGAGAAGCCACTAGTGAAACCTACGGCCCCCGGATCTCTTCTTTATTATATTTGCCTTCGCGGTCTATTTTTATTTGCTTTTATTTTCAGATCTATTAAACCAAAAATACAAAAATACCTTGCTGCAATTTTTATTTATTTATTTTATGTCGCGTTCCCGCGAGATCTATTTATCCAATCTACTACAATTTTACCTATCTTTTTGCCCGTGAGGTATTGATAACCCCTCCCTTACGTCGGGTTGCAAGTATTTGTTCTTTGTGTGCAGGAGTTGTTTACGTGGTGTTGCGTGGTTCTCCTACTAGTTCGATAACCTTGATCTCATCACTGAGGGAAATACCTACCATAGCTGTGCTGCATCATCCCTTCTGTCGGTGTCAAAACCGGTGGATCTCGGGTAGGGGGTCCTGAACTGTGCGTCTAAGGTCGATGGTTGCAGGAGACAGGGGACACGATGTTTACTCAGGTTCGGGCCCTCTCTATGGAGGTAATACCCTACTTCCTGCTTGATTGATCTTGATGAATATGAGTGTTACAAGAGTTGATCTACCACGAGATTGTATTGGCTAAACCCTAGAACCCTAGCATGTATGACTATGGTAATGAGTATATCCTTTCCGGACTACACCCTCCGGTTTATATAGACACCGGGGGGATCTAGGGTTACATAGAGTCGGTTACATAAGAAGGAATGTTCATAGTTGGTTGCCAAGCTTGCCTTCCACGCCAAGGAGAGTCCAATCCACACACGGGTACAGTCTTCGGCCTTCATGTCTTCACAACCCATCAGTCCGGCCCATGGATAACAGGTCGGACGCCTGAGGACACCTTAGTACAGGACTCCCTCGGTAGCCCCTGAACCTGGCTTCAATGATGAGGAGTCCGGCGCAAAGATTGTCTTCGGCATTGCAAGGCGGGTTCCCTTCTTTCTGAACTTCAAGATAGTCTTTAGATGCGATGATAGTATCCGGACCGATCACTCACACCATACACAACCGCAGAGAGAATATAATTTTACACGAGTCCAATCCGCTGACAACTTTTTGTAGCACGACATTACGTCTGACCAGTCATAGTTCCAAACTGTTTCATGTTCGCCGCTACACGTTCCGAGACGCGGTTGCCATTGGCACGTCTTGTCAAAGCAGAGATCGTGCCCCCTTATTGTGGGATTCTCATCAATGCGGGTATGGGTAACCCAACTGTGCCGTTTACACGAGCCTTGGGAATAGGCGAGCTTTTAGGGCGAGTGGGGAGGCGCTTGATATTGGCGGCCTTTATAAGGGGATCAGGATTTCTTTCTTCACCCACACCCTTTCTCTTCTTTAGCCCTTCCGTCCTTGAGCTCCAGCACCCAAGCTTTAGCTTTTCCTCGTTCAAGAAAGCACTCCAAACATGTCCGGTTCTGAAGCTGGAGGCAAGTGGATGGCCTCCTCTGTTAAAAAGAAGGACATCACGGAGCTCCGGGAGGCTGGATACCTGGCCAAGGAGATTGCTCACTGACTCCTGGTCAAAGGACAGATCGTCCCCACTCTTGAGCCCCATGAGAGGGTTGTATTTCTCATGCACTTTGTCCGCGGGCTGGGATTCCCTCTCCACCTGTTCGTCCGCGGACTGATGTTTTACTATGGGCTAGACTTTCATGACCTGACCCCCAACTTCATTCTCAACATCATGACATTCATTGTCGTGTGCAAGGCCTTCCTCCGCATCCCACCTCATTTCGGCCTATGGCTAAAGACCTTCAATGTGAAGCCGAAGGTGCTGAGCATCCAACAAGGAGAGTGCGGAGGCGCCATGGTGGGTAAGATGCCCAACGTTACCTGGCCCGAAGGGGTGGCAATCGGGGTGGTTCTACATCACCGAGCCGCGCGACACTGACTGGGCGACGGCCCCTGAATTCCGATCCGGAATCCCGATGCAGCTCACCTCCTGGCAAGAGAGGGGCCTAACCTGGGGTCCCTCGGACGAGCTGATTGGGCTCCAGACGTGCGTCCAGAACACGATTGACAGGAAAATCAAGCTTGTCAATGTGATCCAGGTCATGCTCATTCGTCGGGTCCTTCCGTGCCAATGCCAGACTTGCTATCTGTGGGAGTACGATCCGGCCAAGCACCAAACGCTACTAGAGCTCTTCAGCACGATGCACGAAGACATCTGGAAAGTGCTCTTCAAGGCCGGCGAGACACCACTGCCCATGACTGAGGATCGCGGGATTAGCTTAAAACGCCAGGCTAATTCGGTAAGTTCTTTCTAGTTTTCAGGGCATACCCTTTACTAGCATATTTTGAGGAAAAAGCCTAAGCCTTCCTATCAATGTTCTGAGGCCTAGATCGAGGTAGCAGGGGGATTAACTGCCCAGCTCCGCTGTCCGAAGACCCCAAATTCCCATTACTGACGAAGATGCTATTTCCAGCACCTTATGAGGTGTCGGAGAAGACGGCCAAGAAAGCGGCCAAAGGGGCCCTCGCCGAAAAGGCGCTCCGGTTGTGATGTCCGAAGACGAGACTCACTCTTCGTCCGCTGCTACCTCTTGAGCACTGCGTTGGTTTTCCCTTGAAGAGGAAAGGGTGATGCAGCAAAGTAGCGTAAGTATTTCCCTCAGTTTTTGAGAACCAAGGTATCAATCCAGTAGGATGCTACGCTTGAGTACCTCGCACCTACACAAACAAATAAGAACCTCGCAACCAACACGATAAAGGGGTTGTCTATCCCTTCACGGTCACTTATGAGAGTGAGATCTGATAGATATGATAAGATAATATTTTTGGTATTTTTATGATAAAGAGAAATAAAGATGCAAAGTAAAATAAAAGGCAATAGAAATAACTAAGTGTTGAAAGATTAATATGATGGAAAATAGACCCGGGGGCCATAGGTTTCACTAGTGGCTTCTCTCAAGATAGCATAAGTATTACGGTGGGTGAACAAATTACTGTCGAGCAATTGATAGTATTGAGCATAGTTATGAGAATATCTAGGTATGATCATGTATATAGGCATCACGTCCGTGACAAGTAGACCGAAATGATTCTGCATCTACTACTATTACTCCACACATCGACCGCTATCCAGCATGCATCTAGAGTATTAAGTTCATAAGAACAGAGTAATGCTTTAAGTATGATGACATGATGTAGAGGGATAAACTCATGCAATATGATATAAACCCCATCTTTTTATCCTCGATGGCAACAATACAATACGTGTCGTTTCCCTTCCTGTCACTGGGATCGAGCACCGCAAGATTGAACCCAAAGCTAAGCACTTCTCCCATTGCAAGAAAGATCAATCTAGTAGGCTAAAGCAAACTGATAATTCGAAGAGACTTGCAAAGATAACCAATCATACATAAAAGAATTCAGAGGAGATTCAAATATTGTTCATAGATAATCTTGATCATAAACCCACAATTCATCAGTCTCGACAAACACACCGCAAAAGAAGATTACATCGAATAGATCTCCAAGATAATCGAGGAGAACTTTGTATTGAGATCCAAAGAGAGAGAAGAAGCCATCTAGCTAATAACTATGGACCCGAAGGTCTGATGTAAACTACTCACACATCATCGGAGAGGCTATGGTGTTGATGTAGAAGCCCTCCATGATCAATGCCCCCTCCGGCAGGACACCGGAAAAGGCCCCAAGATGGGATCTCACGGGTACAGAAGGTTGCGGCGGTGGAACTAGGTTTTCGTGGATTCCTCTGATGGTTTGCGGGTATGTAGGTATATATAGGAGGAAGAAGTAGGTCGGTGGAGCCACGAGGGGCCCACGAGGGTGGAGGGTGCGCCTGGGGGGGTAGGCGCGCCCCCTACCTCGTGACCTCCTTGTCTGTTACTTGACGTCCACTCCAAGTCCTCTGGATCATGTTTGTTCCAAAAATCACGTTCCCAAAGGTTTCATTCTGTTTGGGACTCCATTTGATATTCTTTTTCTGTGAAACTCTGAAATAGGCAAAAAAACAGCAATTTGGGCTGGGCCTCCGGTTAATAGGTTAGTCCCAAAAATAATATAAAAGTGTATAAATAAGCCCATTAAACATCCAAAACAGAATATATATAATAGCATGGAACAATCAAAAATTATAGATACGTTGGAGACGTATCATCCGCCGAGGACGATGACGAGGAGGAGGAAGAGGAAGATGACTCCCCACCCGAGGTGGGGAGGAAGAAGAGAGCGACCTCCACGAATATGGAGGCGAAGGCACCCAAGAGGGGGAAAGGCTCCCTCGCGGATAACTCCACGTGGTATGTCGAGAGCAGTCCGGAGCGACCTCCCCGGACCAAGCCTCGGGCCGCATCGTAAGTATCAAAATCTTTATGCACGCCCGAATGTCTGGCCTTTCCGCCTTGTAATATTGATATGTTTGAATCATGTTATTGCAGTCCGGCTCAGGATAGTTCTCCGCGATCTTCATCAGAAGGTTCGCTGGACCCCAAGGACAGGGCCAGCATGTCACCGCCGCCCGCTTACTCTCCCTTGGCCAAGGGTGATGACGAGGAGGCGTCCCGAAGGACCTCCTCAGACCAGGGGAAGGCTCCGAAGATCGTCAGGGTGGCGCCCCAAGATGACTCTCGGGCCGCCGGTCATATGGGGGAAAGAGCCCCTATGGAGACGGATGATGCGGGCTGAGTTCTATTCGGCCCTCAGCCAGATTCTATTCCGGAGAACTATACTCCCTCGCCTTCCTCCTAGGGTAAATACCAACGTAGTTCAAGCTGCATCAATGATGCGGAGCATCCTACGAACATCACCATGTCAAGAGCCCTTTCGGGAAGTGACACGTGTGACATCTACTTCATATGCACAAAGGTGAATCTTCTCCTTTACATGTGTTCACTTAACCCCTTCGAGGATGGTATACTACTTGACACTCCACTCATGTGCATACATAGGTATTGTCGGAACACCACGCACGACGAGGAGGAGTGCGAGCGCAAGTGTACAACTACATCATCCACGAGGGAAGCTGATACGTCCATTTTGCATCATGTTTACCTACTGTTATTTATAATGTTTTTTTCATAATAATGCTTTTTGGAGTAATTCTAATGACTTTTCTCTCATAATATACAAGATACACACAAAGAGGGAGAATTCCGGCAACTGGAAATTTGGACCTGGAAAAGCTACGTCAGGCCACCTATTCTGCACAACTCCAAATGAGCTGAAACTTCACGAGGACTTTTTGTGGAATAAATAAGAAATACTGGAGCAAATAACCACGGGAGGGGGGCACCTGGTGAGAACAAGACACCGGGGCGTGCCTGGCCCCCTAGGCGCGTCCTGGTGGGTTGTGCTCAGCCCAGCCCACCTCCGGTGCCCATCTTCTCGTATATAAGTCATTTTGACCTAGAAAAAATAAGGGCAGGACTTTCGGGATGGATCGCCACCGTCTCGAGGCGGAACTTGTGCAGGAGCACTTTTGCCCTCCGGTGGAGTGATTTCGCCGGGGGAACTTCCCTCTCGGAGGGGGAAATCATCGTCATCATCATCACCAACAACTCTCCCATCTTGGGGAAGGCAATCTCCATCAACATCTTTAACAACACCATCTCCTCTCAAACCCTAGTTCATCTCTTGTGTTCAATCTGTGTACCGGAACTATAGATTGGTGCTTGGGTGACTAGTAGTGTTGATTACATCTTGTAGTTGATTACTATATGGTTTATTTGGTGGAAGATTATATGTTCAGATCCAATATGCTATTTAATACCCCTCTGATCTTGAGCATGATTATCATTTGTGAGTAGTTACTTTTGTTCTTGAGGTCACGGGAGAAATCTTGTTGCAAGTAATCATGTGAACTTGATATGTGTTCGATATTTTGATAGTATGTATGTTGTGATTCCCTTATTGGTGTCATGTGAACGTCGACTACATGACACTTCATCATATTTGGGCCTAAGGGAATGCATTGTGGAGTAGTTAATAGATGATGGGCTGCGAGAATGACATAAGCTTAAACCCTAGTTTATGCGCTATTCCGTAAGGGGCTAATTGGATACAAAAGTTTAATGCTATGGTTAGAATTAATTCTTAATACTTATCTCGTAGTTGCGGATGCTTGCAAGGGGTTAATCATAAGTAGGAGGTTTGTTCAAGTAAGAATGTCACCTAAGCACCGGTCCATCCACATATCAAATTATCAAAGTAGCGAACACGAATCGAATCAACATCATGAAAGTGACTAGATGAAATTCCTGTGTACCCTCAAGAACGTTTTTCTTATTATAAGAGACCGTTTTGGCCTATCCTTTGCCTCAAAAGGATTGGGATACCTTGCTGCACTTTTATTACCGTTACCGTTACCGTTACTTGCTCGTTACAAATTATCTTGCTATCAAACTACTCTGCTACGTACAATTTCAGCACTTGCAGACATTACCTTGCTGAAAACTACTTGTCATTTCCTTCTGCTCCTCATTGGGTTCGACACTCTTACTTATCGAAAAGGCTACCATTGATCCCATATACTTGTGGGTCATCAGAAGCATGGAAGCGATGACGGAAGAAGGCAGAGCTGTTGAAGCTACAATGGTCGTACAACCAGGCCAAGGGTCGGACATCCGGCACCTATGGAGCTACACAGGTGCTGCACTAATAGACGACCGAAAGCATCAGCGGTCGGACATCCGGCGCGATCCCGGACATCCGGCGCATCACCAACGCCCGGACATCCGAACCTTCCCCCGGAAATTCGGTAGAGGAGTACAACAACTATGGCCATAAAATGGCTGGACATCCGGCGTCTCGCGAAAAGCCGGACATCCAGCCCCCAGCCCAGACATCTAGCACCCGCCTGCACGCAGAGTCGATCCAGAGGCCCATGTATCCCTTTTCCCCCTCCCACTTCGTGGCTTAGACTATAATAAATAGACCATCTCTCTCCCCCCCCCCCTCTTTCTAGGGTTAGCAAATATGATATCTCATCTTAGTTGATCTTTGCTCCTACCTACTCTTTTCTTGAGAGAGAGGGACCAGTCCCATGGAGTTCAAGACCTCCATGTGAGAATATTCCGAGGGATTCAAGACCCCATCATGGGAAGATCCTTCTAAGATTCAAGACCTCAACTCCTTCAAGGATTGGGATGAACTAGCTACCATGTATCCTCCCTTGTTGACTTTGGATCATGTCGTATGTATGTGGATTTAGCACATGTGTGATTGCATCTTGCCTATTTGAGTGTTCCTATCATGTTTTCCCCTCATGTTCTTCACTGAATCCGGTCCAATCATGAAAGATCAGCCCCACTCAACATCATGGTGCCTGTTTTCTTGTATCGCGGTTGGAGTTGGGGGCTGAAGCAGGCCGTGGTGTAGCAGAACGTGTGAAAGTAGAAGACGCACGCGATGTCCATGACGAAGTTCGACCTGCAAAAAAGTTAGTCCATTCCATGGCTACCTGTCGATCATGCACTTCACGTTCACCTTTGCAAGCCAGATGGAATAAGCGAGTGACATTGTTATAGTCCTTATACTCTAATGTGGTTTAAGTTTCTCTATTTAACTCACCCATAAAACATGCAAGCATACCTTCATTATGCTCAACAATACCACGTCGAATCAATCTAGTTTGTAATTCCTGATAATATTCCTCTACAGGATTTTTTCCTTTTCGTAAACGCAACAATTTTTGAACTAATTTACATTGATAATATGGTGGAACTGAATGAGTACACATAGCATATTTTAAAGCAACCCAAGTAGTTTGAACATTATTATGATATAACTACAATGTTCTAACCACCAAACACAAGCAAAACCAGTGAAAGCACAAACAACAGCTTGAACATGTCTATCCTCGTGATTTTGCAAGCATGTTAAATGTTGTTCAGTTTCTAACTCCCAAGTAAGATATATATTAGGAATGTACCAACCCTCAAACGGCAGAATATTTAATTTCAGTTTAGGGACATGTTCATCAGCTCGTACCTGAGGTGGTGCTGCAGGCCTTCAGTTTCGATTGTAGGCATGTAGGCGACCAGATGGTTGCACGTAGTTCTGATATGGATCAACCTCATCCTTGTAGTCGTAGTACTGCTCGATAGTAGTAGCAGGATACGCAGAAGCATCAGCAGCAGTACCAGCAGCACCAAAATGTTGGCCTTGCTCAAGGGGAACACACCCCGCTCGTCCTAATTGATCTGTAATGTGAAGTGGAGGGTTGTTGTTGTTGTTGTCGTTGTGGCGATGCAGCAGGTGCAACAACTGGTGGTGGTTGATATGTCTCCAACGTATCTATATTTTTATTGTTTCATGTTATTATATTATCAATCTTGGATGCTTTATATGATTTTATATACAAAATTATATTATTTTTAGGAACTAACCTATTAACTCAATGCCTAGTGCTAGTTCCTGTTTGCTGCATGTTTTTTGTTTTTGGGGAAATCAATACTAAACGAAGTCCAAACACGATAAAACTTTACGGTGTTTTTTTGGACAAGAAGGGACACTAGAAGCTTCATGAGGAGATCATACGAGATATGACAGAGCCACAAGATCATATGGCGCGGTCCCAGGGGCCGCCACCTGAGCTTGTGGGCCCCATGCAGCTCCATTTGACCTAATTCCAAGCCTATAAATTCCCATAAATCCTGAAAGCAACAGAAACCCACCCGAAACAATTTTTTCGCCATCGCAAGCTTCTGTTCTTCCCCGATCCCATCTAGAGGCCTTTTCTGGTACTTTGCCAGAGGGGGGATCGATCACGAATGGCTTCTACATCAACCTTGTTGCCTTTCGATGATGTGTGATTAGTTTACCACAGACCTATGGGTCCACATCTTGTAGCTAGATAGCTTCTTCTCTCTCTTTGATCTTCAATACAATTTTCTCCATGATCTTCATGGAGATCGATTCAATGTAATCTTCTTTTGTGGTGCGTTTGTTGGGATCCAATGAATTGTGGCTTTATGATCAGATTACTCACTAAAAGTAATTGAGTCTTTTCTGAACTTTTATTATGCATGATTGTTATAGCTTTGTATTTCTCTCCGATCTATCGTTTGGTTTGGCCAACTAGATTGATTTATCTTCAGTGGGAGAGGTGCTTTCTGATGGGTTCAATCTTGCGGTGTCCTCACCCAGTGACAGCAGGGTTAGCGAGGCATATATCGTATTGTTGCCATTAAGGGTAAAACAACGGGGTTTAATCATATTGGTTGAGTTTATTTTGTCTACATTATGTCATCTTGCTTAAAGCGTTACTCTGTTTGTCATGAACTTAATACCATAGTATGTTGGATAGCGGTCGACTGGTGGAGTAATGGTAGTAGATGCAGAATCGTTTCGGTCTACTTGTCACAGACATAATGCCTATATACATGATCATTGCCATGAATAACATCAAAACTATGCGCTTTTCCATCAGTTGCCCAACGATAATTTGTCTACCGACCGTATGCTATGTTTCGAGAGAGAAGCCTCTAGTGAAAACTATGGCCCGTGGGTCTACTTTTATCATATTACAAAAACCAAAAATACCTTGTTGTAATTTCCTTTATTTTATTTTACTTTTCATTTATCTATCTACCAATACTAGATTTGATCCTTGCGAGTAATGAGTTCAAGGGGGTTGACAACCCTCTTGCCCGTGTAGGATGCAAGTATTTGCTCTTGTGTGTGCAGGTGTTGTTCACTAGGATTTGCGTGGTTCTCCTACTGGTTCGATAACCTTGGTTCTCACTGAGGGAAATACTGATTGCTACTATATTGCTTCACCCTTAAATTCCAATGCAGCTCACAAGTAGTAGTAGTAGTAGTAGGCGCGCGAGCACTTCATTAAACATGGCCTCTAGCTTGGTGTCGATCGTCTCTTGATACGTCTCCATCGTATCTAATTTTCCAAACTCTTTTGCCCTTGTTTTGGACTCTAACTTGCATGATTTGAATGGAACTAACCTGGACTGACGCGGTTTTCAGTAGAATTGCCATGGTGTTATTTTTGTGCAGAAATAAAAGTTCTCGGAATGACCTGAAACTTCAAGGAGATCAATTTTGGAATAAATAAAAAATATTGGCGAATGAATCAACCGAAGGGGCCCACACCCTGTCCACAAGGGTGGAGGGCGCGCCCTCTGACCTTGTGGGCCCCCTGGACCTCCACCGACCTCAACTCCAACTCCATATATTCATGTTCGGGGAGAAAAATCAGAGAGAAGGATTCATTGCGTTTTACGATACGAAGATGCCGCCACCTGATAGAGGCGAGGGTGTCCTGATGTTTCGGTGAGATGGTGGTTTCATTTCTGTGGGAGTCGACCTTGACGATCCGACTACGAACGTGCGAGACGTCGCGCCTTAGCAATCGCTAAACCAACTTCCGAGGGTTATTGACCACGCCGGAGCACGATCAACCTGACCACGAGGGTCTGTTTCCTGCAGGCAAACGAAGAACAAGCAAGAAACTAAGATTGCAATCTGGATATTGCGAATAAAAGAGGAAAGCTTTATTAATGAAGGTGGGGTTCTGTGACGCCTTGGTCTGGTCGTTGAACACAAACGAAGTACGCGAAGTTGCTGCTATGGCGAACTTTTGATCTAAACAAAACCCAAAGTCTAAACGACGCCCTAAGGGCTATATATATGGAGGGAGAGGAGGTAATTTCGTGGCCCTTGATGGTGGGGTCCGAAACCAACCCTAACTCTTGTTTCCCCACACATACGGACTCTAAAAATAGCCTATACTTAAGTATTTCGAAATTACATGGGCCTGGCCCAAAAATAAGGTGACACAGCACCTAGAATAGCCTATGGACGAATATTATGAAGTGGCATCTTGTATATTTCGTCCAAGGCTTCATTCACTCCTTATGGTGGCTTCAAAGTCCTGAAATCATCACTTGTAACTCCGTTCTTGATCCCCTTGCGCATGCCATCAACTCCATGCGTGTTCTTGCTCCAATGTTCATCCTTCTCCAAGCTAGGCCCTTCACTTGTAAGCAAAACAAATGTATCCAATTTAGGCAGTATCATATTCTCATGAACATTAGAATCATTACCAAGAAACGAAAGTACCTGGTAATTTAATTGGCGTGCGCGAGCTCTAGTAATTGGTCCAGTATGTATAGCAGCAGGGGCTGTGGATGTAACAATGGTATTGGTGTCCTCATCATCCTCCCCTTCTTGAAATGAAGTCGCCCTCGACGGAAGCTCATCTTCCTCACCCAAATAAGGCTTCAAATCTGCAATGTTAAAAGTGGGACTAACCCCAAAATCTGCAGGCAGCTCAAGTTTATATGCATTATCATTTATTTTCTCTAACACCTTAAATGGACCATCAGCACGTGGCATTAGCTTTGATTTGCGCAAATTAGGAAACCTATCCTTACGCAAATGTAACCAAACAAGATCACCAGGTGCAAAGACAACATGTTTTCTACCCTTATCTCCAGCAAGTTTATATTTAGCATTCATACGCTCAATGTTTTCCTTAGTTAACTCATGCATTTTTAAAATCAATTCAGCACGTTCTTTAGCATCAAAATTAACCTTCTCCGAAGATGGAAGAGGCAACAAATCAATAGGTGCACGAGGTAGGAAACCATACACAATTTCAAAAGGGCACATCTTAGTAGTAGAATGCAATGAACGATTATAAGCAAATTCAATATGAGGCAAGCATTCTTCCCACATTTTCTTATTATTCTTCAAAACAGCCCTAAGCATAGTAGACAATGTTCTATTGACTACTTCAGTTTGTCCATCAGTTTGGGGGTGACAAGTAGTACTAAAAAGCAGTGTAGTCCCCAACTTAGCCCATAAACATCTCCAAAAGTGGCTAAGAAATTTAGTATCACGATCTAAAACAATAGTATTTGGCACACCATGCAAGCGAATAATTTCACGAAAGAACAAATCAGCAACATTAACAGCATCATCGCTTTTATGACATGGTATAAAGTGTGCCATTTTCGAGAATCTATCCACGACAACAAATATGCTATCCCTCCCCTTCTTTGTTCGAGGTAAACCTAAAACAAAGTCCATAGATATATCCTCCCAAGGAACACTAGGTACAAGCAAAGGCATATATAAACCATGAGGATTGAGTCGTGACTTAGCTTTTTGACATGTAGTGCAGCGAGCAACAAAACGCTCAACATCCCGTCTCATCTTTGGCCAAAAGAAATGTGTAGCAAGTATATCCTCCGTCTTCTTCACGCCAAAGTGTCCCATGAGTCCTCCTCCATGCGCCTCCTGCAACAACAAAAGACGAACGAAGCTAGCTGGAATGCATAGCTTGTTAGCACGAAACACAAATCCATCGTTAACGACGAACTTGTTCCATGTTCTTCCTTCTTTACAATTCTGCAACACATCTTTAAATTCAGCATCATGCACATATTGATCTTTGATGGTCTCCAAACCAAATATTTTAAAGTCAAGTTGTGAAAGCATAGTATAACGACGAGACAATGCATCAGCAATAACATTTTCTTTACCCTTCTTGTGTTTAATGACATAAGGGAAAGTCTCAATGAATTCAACCCATTTAGCATGTCTACGGTTCAGTTTAGCTTGACTTTTAATGTGTTTCAAAGATTCATGATCAGAATGTATAACAAATTCTTTGGGCCATAAATAATGTTGCCATGTTTCTAAAGTCCGAACAAGAGCATATAATTCTTTATCATAAGTAGAATAGTTCAGACTAGGCCCACTCAATTTTTCAGAAAAGTATGCAACAGGTTTGCCATCTTGTAATAACACACCTCCTAATCCAATTCCACTAGCATCACATTCAAGCTCAAAAGTCTTATTAAAATCAGGAAGTTGAAGTAAAGGAGCATGTGTCAACTTATCTTTCAATACCGTGAAGGCTTCTTCCTGTGCGGTACCCCAAACAAAAGGCACATCCTTCTTTGTAAGCTCGTTGAGAGGTGCAGCAATGGTGCTGAAATCTCTCACAAAACGCCTATAGAAACCAGCAAGGCCAAGAAAACTCCTCACTTGTGTGACCGTTTTGGGCTGCGGCCAACTCTCAATAGCTTCAATCTTGGCTTTATCAACTTCAATTCCCTGTGGAGTAACAACATAGCCAAGAAAAGATACTCGGTCGGTGCAAAAGGTGCACTTCCCAAGGTTACCAAACAAACGTGCATCACATAGAGCATTAAAAACAGCACGTAAATGTTCCAAATGTTCTTCCAAAGATTTGCTATAAATCAGTATATCATCAAAATAGACTACCACAAATCGTCCAATGAAAGCACGTAAAACTTCGTTCATTAGTCTCATGAAAGTACTAGGTGCATTAGTTAACCCAAAAGGCATGACTAACCACTCATATAAACCAAACTTAGTTTTAAAAGCTGTTTTCCATTCATCTCCCAATTTCATACGAATTTGATGGTATCCACTACGCAAATCAACTTTGGAGAATATTGTAGAGCCACTCAATTCATCAAGCATATCATCTAGCCTCGGAATAGGATGACGATAACGAATAGTAATATTATTAATGCCTCTACAATCAACACACATACGCGAGGTACCATCCTTTTTCGGCACTAGAATAATAGGAACAGCACAAGGACTAAGAGATTCGCGTATATAACCTTTGTCGAGTAGCTCTTGTACTTGACGCATAATCTCCTTCGTCTCCTCTGGATTGGTACGGTATGGTGCGCGGTTGGGTAATGATGCACCGGGAATTAAGTCAATCTGATGCTCAATCCCTCGAATAGGTGGTAATCCCGGTGGCACGTCTTGTGGAAAGACGTCAGCGAACTCCTGCAAAATGTTAGTAACAGCAGGAGGCAAAGAGGAAGGCACGTCCTCGAATGAAAATAATACCTCTTTGCACACAAAAGCATAGCAAACAGATTTGCTAACATCTAGATCATCAATATTAGATTTGGTGGCAAATAAACATGCACTTTTCAATTTAATTTCAGAAGCAACACTAGATGGTTTATTATTAGGCTTCATTTGTTGCTGAAATTATTTTGCCACAATCTGATTTTCACTCTTATTTTGCTCCTGTTTTGCTTTATTAGCTCGATTAATATCATCTTTCAAAATGGAATCAGGAGTCATAGGAAGCAAAGTAATATTTTTGTCCTTATGAACGAGAGTATACTGATTGTTTCTACCATGGTGTACAGAATTTTTATCAAATTGCCATGGTCTACCAAGTAATAAGGAACATGCTTGCATAGGTACCACATCACAATAAACATAATCAGCATATGTAGAGATACTAAAATGCACACGAACAGTACGTGTTACCTTAACCTTACCGCTGTTGTTGAACCATTGGATGTAATAAGGATGTGGATGTGGTCTTGTGGTGAGAGATAGCTTCTCCACCATCTCCATGCTAGCCAAGTTGTTGTAGCTCCCTCCATCTATGATGACGCGAACAGAACGTTCCTTCACAACTCCCTTTGTATGGAACAAATTATGCCTCTGATTTTGCTCAGCTTGCGTGACCTGCACACTCAAAACACGTTGAGAAACTAAACATTCATACCTGTCAGCATCTTCAGCAGCCATGTATTGCGTCTCATGATCAGAATCATCTCCACCGTGTTCTTCATGTGTAAGAAGAGCCAAAGTCTCCTCATCATAGTCACTAGCGGACTCATACCCACCATCCTCAGTAGCAATCATCACACGCTGAGATGTGCATTCGCGCGCAAAATGTCCTCTTCCCTTACAACGACGACAAATAATATCACTTGTGTGCCCTGTAGACGCCATGGAAGAAGCAGAGCTCTGTGCAGGCCCGGCAGGTGTGCTCTTGGCAGATAGTGGTGGTTGTGCCTGCTTTCTTGTATCACGGTTGGAGGTGGCAGCTGACGGAGGTGCCGGTGTATCAGAACGTGTGGAAGTAGATGATGCACGTGGTGTCCATGATGAAGGTCGACCTGCAGAAAAGTTAGTCCGCGCCAATGCCTGTCGATCCTGCACTTCACGTTCAGCTTTACAAGCAAGATGGAATAAACGAGTGATATTATTATAATCCTTATAGTCTAGAATGGTCTGAATCTCTCTATTTAATCCACCCAGAAAATGTGCAAGCATAGCTTCATTCGCCTCAACAATACCACATCTAATCAAGCCAGTTTGTAATTCCTGATAATATTCTTCTACAGAATTTTTTCCTTGTCTTAAGCGCTGCAATTTTTGAAGTAATTCACGTTGATAATATGGTGGAACCCAACGAGTACGCATAGCAGTTTTCAAAGCAGCCCAAGTAGCTGGAACAGGATATAATCTACAATATTCAGACCGCCAAACACATGCAAAGCTAGTGAAAGCACAAACAGCAGCAGGAACACGTCTCTCCTCAGGATATTGTAAACATGTAAATCGTTGTTCAGTTTCTAACTCCCAAGTAAGATATATATCAGGAACATATCTACCCTCAAATGGTGGAATATTCAATTTCAGTTTAGGGAGATGGTCATGATCTCGTACCTGAGGGGGAGCCCTAACATTACCATTATTTGCATGTGGACGACCTGGTGGTTGTGGTGCTGGTGGTTGCACGTAGTTCTGATGTTGATCAACCTCATCCTCATAATCTCCCACATAATCATCCTCCTCCGCATCAGCAGCAGGAGCCACAGAAGTATCAACAGCAGCACCAACAGGTTGGCCAAGCGCAAGAGGAACACGGGTCGCTCGGCGGAGGGTTGTTTCGCGATGTGGAGGTAGTCGTTGTTGTTGTTGTAGAGGTGCGTTAGGTGCAGCCGGTGGTGGTGGTGGTAGATGCGCGAGCAACTCATTGAACTTGTTATCGAGCTTTGTTTCGAACGCCTTCTCAATGCCATCTATCTTCTCCATGGCCTCTTCAAATCTATTGAGCACATCTTCCACCTGTCCACTCATCATTTGTTGAAACTTATCATGTAACGCTTTGTTTGTCATGTTCTCCCAGTCAGTCTCGTCGGCTTGTGATCCTGCCATGGTTAGCAGCAATAGAAACACACAAGAATATGATCCTACAGACTACTAATAAGAGGTGGTGGTGGGAGTCACAAATCCGTCAAGCAAAACTCAAATTCTTACCAGTTCTTACCCAGCAGCAGGCGGTAATCGGCAACCGTTGTAGTCAAAACTCTCAAAAGCTTGGATAGAGCGATTACCAGGGAGAGTCAAACGCACGACGTAGATGTATGCGGAGCTGGGAAGGCTTATAGTATGGTAGCAAAAAGGGTCAGCAATAATCAATTCAGAGATGCAAAGTAGAATAAACGCTCAACGACGGTACTGTGCTGGTCCTAGGCTAGATCGTACTAGAGACGCGAGCCTGGAACACTAACAAAATCACGGCGCTGCACGTAAACAAGGGAGGAGCACACTCTGGAAAAAAATTCTTTTTTTTTCACTTTTTTTTTTGCACTTTTTTTTCCTCTTTTTTTTTTTTGCTCCACAACAAATTTTTTTCGAAAAAGTCTACAAATGTCCTAAAAACTGCCTAGCCAGAATTTTCCAGACTTAGTTTTTTTTTTTGAGTTTGGAACTATTTTTCTTCTGCGGGTAGCACGAAAGTTGGGGAGTCCTTCTTTGTCACGACTCAGAGTATCGCGTGATCTGGAAATCAAGAACAAAGCAACAATTACTGGACTCGGACTAGGACTCGTGGCGGAGATGAATCTGGTGGAAACTCGGACTGGTGGCGTTTATTTGCAGGGCGATGGAACACAGACTGGTGGTGAATCTGTGATGGAGGTGGACTCGGATTAGCGTGATGGCGGTGGATATGTGGTATATGGTAGCGGCGATGACGATGGTGGTATATGGCAGCGGTGATGACGATGGTGGTATATGGCAGCGGTGATGATGATGATGCGGTGGTGATATATGGCAGCGGCGACGTGACAACCTGTGAACAGAACTCGAAACTCTAAAGGACTAGACGCTAAGACCAGCAACTTGACACGACGATGCAACCGCAAATTCAACAAAGCAAATACAGAAAAGATTATGCAAAGGCTCAGATTGGTTCGGATAGGATGAACTAACCCTAATTTTTTTTGGCTTTTTCGTGGACTGTAGGTATGAAAAACAGACTCGATCTAAACTATGAAAAACTGTAAAATCTCACCGAGCAACCTGAAAATCTGATACCACTTGATAGAGGCGAGGGTGTCCCGATGTTTCGATGAGATGGTGGTTTCGTTTCTGTGGGAGTCGACCTTGACGATCCGACTACGAACGTGCGAGACGTCGCGCCTTAGCAATCGCTAAACCAACTTCCGAGGGTTATTGACCACGCCGGAGCACGATCAACCTGACCACGAGGGTCTGTTTCCTGCAGGCAAACGAAGAACAAGCAAGAAACTAAGATTGCAATCTGGATATTGCGAATAAAAGAGGAAAGCTTTATTAATGAAGGTGGGGTTCTGTGACGCCTTGGTCTGGTCGTTGAACACAAACGAAGTACGCGAAGTTGCTGCTATGGCGAACTTTTGATCTAAACAAAACCCAAAGTCTAAACGACGCCCTAAGGGCTGTATATATGGAGGGAGAGGAGGGAATTTCGTGGCCCCTGATGGTGGGGTCCGAAACCAACCCTAACTCTTGTTTCCCCACACATACGGACTCTAAAAATAGCCTATACTTAAGTATTTCAAAATTACATGGGCCTGGCCCAAAAATAAGGTGACGCAGCACCTAGAATAGCCTATGGACGAATATTATGAAGTGGCATCTTGTATATTTCGTCCAAGGCTTCATTCACTCCTTATGGTGGCTTCAAAGTCCTGAAATCATCACTTGTAACTCCGTTCTTGATCCCCTTGTGCATGCCATCAACTCCATGCGTGTTCTTGCTCCAATGTTCATCCTTCTCCAAGCTAGGCCCTTCACTTGTAAGCAAAACAAATGTATCCAATTTAGGCAGTATCATATTCTCATGAACATTAGAATCATTACCAAGAAACGAAAGTACCTGGTAATTTAATTGGCGTGCGCGAGCTCTAGTAATTGGTCCAGTATGTATAGCAGCAGGGGCTGTGGATGTAACAATGGTATTGATGTCCTCATCACCACCTCCTGTTCTTCCCCGGGAGGGCAGATCTGGAGTCCGTTTTGGGTTCCGAAGAGGGGAAATTGTCGCCATCGTCATCATCAACCATCCTCCATCACCAATTTCATGATGCTCACCGCCGTGCATGAGTAATCCCATCGTAGGCTTGCTAGGTGGTGATGGGTTGGATGAGATTTACCATGTAATCGAGTTAGTTTTGTTAGGGTTTGATCCCTAGTATCCACTATGTTCTAAGATTGATGTTGCGATGACTTTGCTATGCCTAATGCTTGTCACTAGGGCCCGAGTGCCATGATTTCAAATCTGAATCTATTATGTTTTCATGAATATATTTGTGTTCTTGATCCTATCTTGCAAGTTACAGTCACCTACTACGTGTTATGATCTGGCAACCCCGGAGTGACAATAGTCGGGACACTTCCCGGTGATGACCGTAGTTTGAGGAGTTCATGTATTCACTAAGTGCTAATGCTTTGGTCTGGTACTCTATTAAAAGGAGGCCTTAATATCCCTTAGTTTCCAATAGTACCCCGCTGCCACGGGAGGGTAGGACAAAAGATGGCATGCAAGTTCTTTTCCATAAGCACGTATAACTATATTCAGAATACATGCCTACATTATATTGATGAACTGGAGCTAGTTGTGTTTCACCCTTATAACTGTTGCATGATGAATGCCATCCGACATAATTACCCATCATTGATCCATTGCCTACGAGTTCGTTTCATATTGATCTTTGCTAAGTTACTTTTCTGTTGCCACTGTTACGATTGCTACAAAATTGCTACTGTTACTTTTGCCACCATTACCATTACTTCCATACTACTTTGCTACTAAATACTTTGTTGGAGATATTAAGTCTTTCAGGTGTGGTTGAATAGAAAACTCAGCTACTACTACTTGAGAATATTCTTTGGCTCCCCTTGTGTCGAATCAATAAATTTGGGTTGAATACTCTACCCTTGAAGACGGTTACGATCCCCTATACTTGTGGGTTATCAAGACCTTTTTCTGGCGCCATTGCCGGGGAGCATAGCTGTATTCTCTGAGTCACTTGGGATTTATATTTGTTGATCACTATGAGGAATTTGAAAGATCAAAGAACCAAAATTTTCCCTCAACTACGAGGGGAGGTAAGGAACTGCCATGTAGCTCTGCACTTGATTCTCCTTTTGTTTTGAGTAAACTTGCAACACCTACACCTGCTATTGATTCTGATATGTCGCATGTTATTGATGATGCCACTTCTGCTGTGCATGATGCTTATGATGATACTACTTCTAGGCTTGATAACACTTTGCCACTAGGTGAATTTCTTGATGAATAACTTGCTAGGGTTAGAGAGAATGAAATTACTGAAACTAATGGTATTATTGAAACTGAAGATTATGATTCTCCCCCTAGATATGAATTGCCTGTTGTACCTGAGGGTTATGTTATGGATGAGGAAATTGCTAGAGACTTTCTTGCTTGTAATGATAGAGATGATCTTAAGAAATTGTTAGCTAAGCTGAAAGAAAAGTCTTTGAATGTCAGAATGCAATATGACCCTATGTTTGCTACTTCACCTATCTTTGTTACTGATAAGGATTATGAATTCTCTGTCGATCCTGAGTTAATTACTTTGGTTGAACCAGATCCTTTCTATGGTTATGAATTTGAAATTGTTGTGGCACATCTTACTAAATTGAATGATATAGCCACCCTATTTGCTCATGAGGAAAAAAATCGCTATTAATATATTCTTAAATTATTTCCTTTCTCATTAAAGGGTGACGCTAAGTTATGGTTTAATTCTCTTGCTCCTGGTTGTGTGCGTAGTCCCCAGGATATGATTTACTACTTCTCTGAAAAATATTTCCCCGCTCATAAGAAACAAGGTGCCCTAAGGGAAATATTTAACTTTGTGCAATTTGAAGAAGAGAGTCTCCCACAAGTTTGGTGGAGGCTTCTCCAACTACTTAATGCTTTTCCTGATCATCGTCTCAAGAAAAATGAAATACTTGATATCTTTTATAATGGACTAACCGATGCTTCTAGAGACCACCTGGATAGTTGTGCTGGTTGTGTTTCCAGGGAGAGAACTGTTGAGCAAGCTGAATTGCTTTTGAATAATATATTGAGTAATGATAATGATTGGACACTTCTTGAACCAACTCCGAAGAAAAGGGGTATTCTATTTCTTAGTCCTGAAGATATGCAAGAGGCAAAGAAATCTATGAAAGAAAAAGGTATTAAAGCTAAAATGTTAAGAATTTACCGCCTATTGAAGAAATACATGGTCTTGATAACCCGACACGGGTAGCAGAGGTAAACTCTCTCTATAGATTTGATGAAGGTGATATTCCTCACAATAAGTCTGCAAGTAAATGCTTGGATGAGTTTGAAAATTTTATTGTCAAACAAGAAAACTTCAATGCTTATGTTAGTAGAAAATTGAAACATAATGCTTACATGCTTGACCACTTGGGTGATTATATGAGTAGAATTGTTAACGATCTTAAGCTTATTAGTAAACATGCTTCCATGGTTACAACTTAGGTAGAACAAGTACTTAAGGCACAAGATGATTTCCTTAATGAGTTGAATAGTAAGAATAATGATAATGCTGTTAGGGTTATGACCAGAGGTGGTAAGATGACCTAGGAACCTTTGTATCCTAAGGGCCATCCTAAGAGAGTTGAGCAAGATTCTCATAGAACTAATATTGATGCACCTAGTCCTTCTAATAAAAAGAAAGAGAAAACTGATAGGACTTTGCATGCTAGTGAACCTGCTATAGACACACCTGAGAATCCCAATGATATTACTATTTCTGATGATGAGACACAATCTGGTGATGAACATGAACCTAGTGATAATGTTAATAATGATGTTCATGTTGATGCTCAACCTAGTAATGATAATGATGTAGAGATTGAACCTGCTGTTGATCTTGATAACCCACAATCAAAGAATCAACGTTATGATAAGAGAGACTTTGTTGCTAGGAAACATGGTAAAGAAAGAGAACCATGGGTTCATAAACCCATGCCCTTTCCTCCTAAGCCATCCAAGAAAAGGATGATGAGGATTTTGAGCGCTTTGCTGAAATGATTAGACCTATCTTTTTGTGTATGCGTTTGACTAAGATGCTTAAAATGCCTCCTTATGCTAGTATATGAAAGATATTGTTACAAATAAAAGAAAGATACCAGAAGCTGAAATTGCCACCATGCTTGCTAATTATAATTTTAAGGGTGGAATACCAAAGAAACTTGGAGATCCAGGAGTACCAACTATACCATGCTCCATTAAAAGAAACTATGTTAAAACTAGTTTATGTGACCTTGGAGCCAGTGTTACTGTTATGCCTTTCTCTTTGTATCGTAGACTTGAATTGAATAATTTGACACCTACTAAAATTTCTTTGCAAATGGTTGATAAATCAACTGCTATACCCATCGGTATTTTTGAGGATGTGCCTGTTGTGGTTGCAAACGTAACTATCTTAACGGGCTTTGTTATTCTTGATATTCCCGAGGACGACAGTATGTCGATCATCCTTGGTAGACCCTTTTTGAATACTGCAGGGCTGTTATTGATTGCAACAAAGGTAGAGTAACTTTTCATGTTAATGGTAATGAGCATATGGTACACGTCCTGTTTGATCTCTATGATAAATCTTATACCATGGACTTAGAAGATTTTAGTGATGCATGCAAAATTCCACAATAGGGTATTCTTAGTGAGCCTCACAAATCTGAATACAATGATTTCCTTGCTAGCATCACCGTGGGAGAAACTAGAAATATCACACAAGCCACCATAGGGAGCATTCACTTTCCTGCCATACATTATTTTGCTCTCTTTATAGGTAGATGCATTAATGGTAAACATGATCACTGCCACCTTTGCATTCCAGATCTTGGTATCCTCAAGTGTGCGGTGTTAGGTGATAAGCGGTATAACTTGGGGGCTATTATTGCGAGGGGGTTACACCGACATTACATTCATGTTCACACACTCATTCTAGTTGTATACTTTTTCATTCTATTATCCATGCTAGTTTACTTTCTTTTCCGCGCTTTCTTCCTGTGTGTTTGGAAAACCTTAAGAAAAAAACCAAAAAAATGTCGAAAAACCAAAAACCAAGAAAAGGATGATGAGGATTTTGAGCGCTTTGCTGAAATGATTAGACCTATCTTTTTGTGTATGCGTTTGACTGATATGCTTAAAATGCCTCCTTATGCTAAGTATATGAAAGATATTGTTACAAATAAAAGAAAGATACCAGAAGCTGAAATTTCCACCATGCTTGCTAATTATAATTTTAAGGGTGGAATACCAAAGAAACTTGGAGATCCAGGAGTACCAACTATACCATGCTCCATTAAAAGAAACTATGTTAAAACTAGTTTATGTGACCTTGGAGCCAGTGTTACTGTTATGCCTTTCTCTTTGTATCGTAGACTTGAATTGAATAATTTGACACCTACTGAAATTTCTTTGCAAATGGTTGATAAATCAACTGCTATACCCATCGGTATTTTTGAGGATGTGCCTGTTGTGGTTGCAAACGTAACTATCTTAACGGGCTTTGTTATTCTTGATATTCCCGAGGACGACAGTATGTCGATCATCCTTGGTAGACCCTTTTTGAATACTGCAGGGCTGTTATTGATTGCAACAAAGGCAGAGTAACTTTTCATGTTAATGGTAATGAGCATATGGTACACGTCCTGTTTGATCTCTATGATAAATCTTATACCATGGACTTAGAAGATTTTAGTGATGCATGCAAAATTCCACAATGGGGTATTCTTAGTGAGCCTCACAAATCTGAATACAATGATTTCCTTGCTAGCATCACCGTGGGAGAAACTAGAAATATCACACAAGCCACCATAGGGAGCATTCACTTTCCTGCCATACATTATTTTGCTCTCTTTATAGGTAGATGCATTAATGGTAAACATGATCACTGCCACCTTTGCATTCCAGATCTTGGTATCCTCAAGTGTGCGGTGTTAGGTGATAAGCGGTATAACTTGGGGGCTATTATTGCGAGGGGGTTACACCGACATTACATTCATGTTCACACACTCATTCTAGTTGTCGGTGTTCATACTTTTTCATTCTATTATCCATGCTAGTTTACTTTCTTTTCCGCGCTTTCTTCTTGTGTGTTTGGAAAACCTTAAGAAAAAAACCAAAAAAATTAGTTGTAGTTTAGTTTACTTTCCATGCTTAGTTGTACTATTAAAGAAAACCCAAAAAGATTTCTCGTTCTTCTTTTGCTTGTTGGGAGCTTTCCCGTGTAAATAGTTTTTCTCGTTCTTGTTTTACTTTCTTCAGAAAAACAAAAAGTCCAAAAACATTTCAGTGTGTTTCTTTGAAATTCTTTTCTTTTCTTTGGGGGTCGAGAGGAGAAGACCACAATGAAAATGTTGAGTGGCTCTCATATTGTACCGCCCTCGATGCGGCTATATCTCCCACGTGTCGAGGCACGACTTAGAGGCATAACCGCATTGAAAGCAATGCCGCAAGTGAGGTAATCTTCACACAATCCATGTAATAAATAAAGGGGAAAGATACATAGTTGGCTTACAATCGCCACTTCACACAAGTACATAAATAACATCCATCATACAGATCACACTCAAGGTCCGACTACGGTACCAAAATGAAAGAAGACTACCCCAAAAGCTAAACAGATCCCCGGATCACCCCAACCGAGCTCCACTACTTATCATCTGGAAAAGAAACATAGTAACGGCCACGTTCCTCGTCGAACTCCCAAGTGAGCTCAGACGCATCATCTGCGCTGGCATCGTTGGTACCTGCAACTGTGGTGATAATATCTGTGAGTCACGGGGACTCAGCAATCTCACACCCGCGAGATCAAGACTATTTAAGCTTAAAGGTGGGAAAGGGGTTTGTGAGGTGGAGCTGCAGCAAGCGACTAGCATATGGTGGCTACAGCGCAAAAGAGAGCGAGAAGAGAAGGCAAAGCACGGTCGTGAAGCTAGAAGTGATCAAGAAGTGATCCTGAAACGACCTACGTCAGACATTACTCCAACACCGTGTTCACTTCCCGGACCCCGCCGAGAAGAGACCATCACGGTTACACATGCGGTTGATGTGTTTTAGTTAAGGTCAACTTCGGGTTTTCTACAACCGGACATCAACAAATTCCCATCTACCTCATAACCGCGGGCACGGCTTTCGAAAGATAATACCCTGCAGGGGTGTCCCAACTTAGCCCATTATAAGCTCTCACGGTCAACGAAGGATATTCCTTCTACCGGGAAGACCCGATCAGTCTCGGAATCCCGGACTACAAGACATTTCGACAGCAACAAAACAAGTCCAGCAAAGCCGCCCGATTGTGCCGACAAATCCTGATAGGAGCTGCACATATCTCGTTCTCAGGGCACATCCGGATGAACACTCAGTACAACTAAAACCAGCCCTCGAGTTGCCCCGAGGTGGCGCTGCAAAGGGCTCTAGTTTGGACCAGCAATCGAAGGAGAACTGGCCCGGGGGTTTAAAATAAAGATGACCCTTGAGTCTGCAGAACCCAAGGGAAAAAAAGGCTTAGGTGGCAAATGGTAACACCAATGTTGGGCCTTGCTGGAAAAGTCTTATTCAAAGCGAACTGTCAAGGGGGTCCCATAAATCACCCAACCGTGTAAGGAACGCAAACTCCGGGAACATAACACCGGTATGACGGAAACTAGGGTGGCAAGAGTGGAACAAAACACCAGGCATAAGGCCGAGCCTTCCACCCTTTACCAAGTATATAGATGCATTAATTAAATAAGAGGTATTGTGATATCCCAACAAGTAAACATGTTCCAACAAGGAACAACAAGTTCATGTTCCAACAAGGAACAAACTTCATCTTCACCTGCAACTAGCAACGCTATAAGAGGGGCTGAGCAAAGCAGTAACATAGCCAATTAACGATTTGCTAGGACATGGATGGTTAGGGGCTGACATGGCAATATAGGAGGCATGATATAGCAAGTGGTAGGTATCGCAGCATAGGCATAGCAAAAGAGCGAGCAATCTAATAAGCAAAGATAGAAGTGATTTCGAGGGTATGGTCATCTTGCCTGCAAGAGTCTCAGAGTTGTCGAAAGCTTGGTCCTCGAAAGCGTTCTCAACGGAATCCTCGTTCACGTACTCGTCTCCCGGCTCTACCCAAGACAAGAGAACAAACAAAGGAACCAAAATCAACCACGATGCAATGCGCAAGCAACATGATGCAAAACATGGCATGATATGCGAGAGGTGATATGCAATGCGTATGCATGCTCCGGAAGGACAAGGGTGAACAAGGCATAATCTTGGCAAACCAAGCATGCCACTGGATAGATGAGGTGATTTCGGTTGAAATCGATATAAAGATCACCGGAATCGGATGCACGGTTTGCAAGTGGCAAGCAATACAAGAATGACACGAATCTGCCATAAACAGCATGATGCTACTTAGCAAGCAACAAATAATTAAGCTACTGCACCCAAACATGGCAACAAAGCATATGAGAGTAATCTACACAAGATGCACGATAAAAGATGAACACTGAGCTACGGCTAGTTCACATCATAACAGGTCTAAACAAGCATGGCAAAAGTGCACAAGATAACAGGTTCTCAGACTTGGTGAAATTAACAACATAGCAGAAAACTAACATCAGGATGACATGTTCAGAGCAACGAAACAACATGCTACAAATACAGAACATAGCAAAGAAAGGCATGGAATGAATATACTCATAGCACTTGACAAAAGTCTCTTAGTGACCATAAGTCAAAAAGGACCATAAATTATGATTACACCCATGTCAATTAAGCAAGTTTCGTTACAGGTTACAGACTTAGCAGAAAACTGGACATGTCAAAAACAGATAACGAGTAGGCATGTTTGTGAGCTCGATGCACTCACTACAGAGCATTGCATGATAAACTAAGCATACATACATCAAGAAGACATGGCATAGTAACAATACATGGCAAGAATAACATCATATCATGCAAGGATCAACTACACCAAGTTTGGCAAAATCGAATAACACGTAAACAATCTGCCAGCAGCATTTTGAAGCAAAAGTAGAGCTCGAATTAATCAAGCTATATTACTCCATAATTGCGAACAAAGGCATGGATGAATAGAGCAAATACTCAAGTTCAAATCTCCCTTACTGACCATGTTCAAATTATGCATAGATCTCTCAGAAACAACATGAATACATGGCATGAAAAATAACAGCAGTCAGGGACTTAGTGAAATCACTAAGTCTCTGAAATCAGCAACATCAAGATACCTAGTTTGCATGCTTGTGCTAGTCACCACATAGATCACAAAAATACATGGAAAAATTCTCTGGATAGGTAGCATGGCATATTTCAAAACTCATGTAGGACACAGCTTCATAGGAGGTACACATCAATCATGGCAAAAATGACAAAATTGCATGTTCAGATAAGATCCAGCCACTAACATCAAGTAGCCCTCTTCTAACAGCATTTCGGGCACCGATATGACTTCAAACGAAAATGATGCAAAGTAACAAAATGATGTACTCTTCGAGGCGAACAAACTGACATATTATACGCGCGAAACGGAGCTACGTATGCAAAGTTATGGCATGCCAAACATGGCATGATGAGGATGAAAAAGCTGGGACTTAGAGAAAATCGTGCTCGGGGAAGTCAACCCTAGCGGCCCGCGGACCGAGGCGGGGCGGATCTGGCGGATCCGGCGAGGTGGCGGCGCGCGGCGGGCGACGGAGGCGGCGACGGGCGCCGGGGCGGCGACCGCGGGGAGGCGGCGGCGCACGGCGGAGGGCGGCGGGCGCGGGCAGGCACGGCGTGGTGGCGCGGCAAGGCGGCGACCGGCGCGGGCGGGGCGGCGGCGGGCGACGGCGGGGAGCTCGGGAGGCGAGGCGGCTCACAGGCGGCGGCGGGCGCGGGCTCCCTCGGGCCCAGATTTGGCCCGGGGCGGGCCTGCGATGGGCTCCGGCGGCCCTGCGGGAGGAGGAGGGAGGCGCGGCGATGTGGCGCCCTCCCAGTGGCTGGGGCGGCGGCAGGGTGGTGGCTGGCCACTAGGGCAGCGCCATGTGGCGGGGCGAGGTGGAGGCGCGCCGGATCTGAGGGGAGGCGGCGGCGCGGCCCTCGAGGTGGGAGGAGGCGGCGGAAAACGAGGAGGGGAAGACTAGGCTAGGGTTTTGCCCGAAAATTTCGGAGGGGGAGGTGTTTTATAGCTAGAAGGAGCTAGGAGGCTCCAAATGGAGAGTGGTTTTCGGCCACGCGATCGTGATCGAACGGCGGAGGACATGGGAGTGTCTTAGATGGGTTGTTGGGCTGTTTTGATGGGGTGTTGGGCTGCAACACACACGAGGCCTTCACGGTTACCCGGTTAACTGTTGGAGTACCAAACGAACTCCGATTGACCCGAAACTTGACAGGCGGTCTTCCGGTGCTATACCGAGGACACATGTCAAACCTCGGTCCATTCCGAGAATGTTTAATACCCGCTCAAGAAGAAATGTAAACGGGGACGCCGGGAGACATAGGAGCGCCGGATTGCAAAACGGACAACGGGAAAGATGCTCGGATTTATGAGACGAACACGTATGCGAATGCGATGCACATGATGACATGATATGAAATGCATGACATGACCAAAATGCAAAACGAAGAGAACCCAACCACGGAGGAAATATCATAACACATAGCCGAAAATGGCAAGAGTTGGATTACAAATATGGCAAGTTACATCTGGGGCGTTACAACACTCCACCACTACGAGAGGATCTCGTCCCGAGATCTAGGACTGAAAGAACTCCGGATACTCGGAACATAGGTGGTCTTCACGCTCCCAGGTGGCCTCTCGGTCTTAGTGATGTGACCATTTCACTTTGAGGAATTTGATTGACTTGTTGCGAGTCTTGCGCTCAGTTGTCTCAAGAATAGCAACTGGATGCTCATGATAGGACAAATCTTCTTGAAGATCTATCTCTTCAAATTTGATGGTGTGCTCAGGCGTCTTGAAGCACTTGCGAAGCTGTGACACGTGGAAGACATCGTGCATATTTGCAAAGTTGGAGGGAAGCTCAAGTTGATAAGCGAGATCGCCTCGTTTGCCGATGATCTTGAAAGGACCGACGTATCGCGGAGCAAGTTTCCCCTTGATACCGAAGCGACGAGTTCCTTTCATTGGCGAGACACGGAGGTAAACATGGTCTCCGATCTCGAATGCCACATCACGGTGTTTGCTATCGTAATAGCTCTTCTGGCGCGACTGCGCGGCTTTGAGGTTCTCACGAATCACCTTGCACATAGCCTCAGCCTCTGAGATCAAATCATTGCCGAGCAATTGACGTTCACCGGTTTCAGACCAGTTGAGAGGAGTACGGCACTTCCTGCCATAGAGAATCTCGAATGGGGCTTTGCCCGAGCTGGCTTGAAAACTGTTGTTGTAAAAGAATTCAGCGTAAGGAAGACAATCCTCCCACTTCATGCCGAAAGAGATAACACAAGCTCTGAGCATATCTTCAAGAATTTGGTTGACACGCTCAACTTGTCCACTAGTCTGAGGGTGGAAAGCTGTGCTGAAGCGGATGTTGGTGCCCATGGCCTTCTGAAAAGAATCCCAAAACTTGGAGGTAAAGATGCTGCCACGGTCTGAAGAGATCAATTGCGGAATGTCGTGCAAAGAGACAATTCTGGAGGTGTAGAGCTCTGCCAGCTGCGCTGCTGTGATAGACTCTTTGATATGAAGGAAATGAGCCACTTTGGTGAGCTTGTCGATGACGACGAAGATAGCATCATTTCCACGCTTGGACTTAGGAAAACTAGTCACGAAGTCCATTTCGATATGATCGAACTTCCATTCTGGAATAGCAAGAGGTTGGAGAAGACCAGATGGTCGTTGGTGTTCTGCTTTCACCCTTCTGCAGACATCACACTCATTCACGAATTGAGCGATCTCACGCTTCATTCGAGTCCACCAAAACGACTGCTTGAGGTCATGGTACATCTTTGTACTTCCAGGATGAATTGACAGAAGAGAATTGTGCGCTTCATTCATAATGACTTTACGAAGATCACCCTTTGGAACCACGATCCGGTCCTCGAAGAAAAGAGTATCTCTGTCATCAACTCGATAGCACTTGTATTTGGAAATGCCCTTTTCAATACCACGTTTAACCTTCTTCACCATGGTATCCAACAATTGTGCCTCACGAATCTAATCTTCCAAAGTAGGAGAGACGATGAGGTTGGCAAGCAAACCTTGAGGAACAACTTGGAGATTCAACTTGCGGAAAGCTTCACAAAGATCCGGTTGAAAGGGCTTGAGGATTAAGCTGTTGCAGTAAGCCTTTCTGCTCAAAGCGTCTGCAATCACATTAGCCTTGCCTGGAGTATATTCAATACTCGGATTATACTCTTGAATCATTTCGACCCATCGAGTTTGCCTGAGGTTGAGATGAGGCTGAGTGAAGATATACTTGAGACTCTTGTGATCGGTGAAGATGTCCACTTTCCTTCCCAACAGGAGATGTCTCCATGTTATTAGAGCGTGGACCACTGCCGCCAACTCAAGATCGTGAGTGGGGTAGTTCCTTTCATTGGGCTTCAACTGGCGAGAGGTATAGGCAACAACCTTCTTCTCTTGCATTAACACGGCACTGAGGCCCTGAAGAGAAGCATCACAGAATACTTCATAAGGCTTGGATTCATCAGGAGGAGTCAGAACTGGAGCAGTGACGAGTTTCTCTTTGAGAGTGTTGAAAGCAACGTCACACTCAGGAGACCAGACATATTTCACATGCTTCTGGAGAAGGTTGGAAAGAGGCTTGGCAATCTTGGAGAAATTCTCAATGAATCTTCTGCAATAGCTTGCAAGTCCAAGAAAACTGCGAAGCTGCTTGACATTCTGAGGAGGTTGCCAATTCAAAACTGCAGACACCCTCTCTGGATTAATAGCAATGCCCTTGGCAGAGATGATATGACCAAGATAAAGAACTTCATCAAGCCAGAATTCACATTTGGAGAACTTCGCATATAATTGATACTCTCTGAGCTTGTCGAGCACCAATCGCAAATGTTTGGCATGATCCTTCTTATTCTTGGAGAAGACCAAAATATCATCGAGATAGACCAAGACAAATTCGTTGATGTAGGGGTTGAAGATGAAATTCATCAAGCGAGTGAAATACGGAGGAGCATTGACGAGGCCGAAAGACATGGCAGTATATTCATAAGAACCAAAGCTTGTTCTGAATGCTGTCTTGGGAATATCTTCTTCACGAATGCGAATCTGATGGTGACCCATACGAAGGTCAAGCTTGGAGAACACCTTAGCACCTTTGAGTTGCTCAAATAGCTCATTGATGTTGGGAAGTGGGTACTTGTTCTTGATAGTCTTCTTGTTCAATGGACGGTAATCGACGCAAAGTCGGTCCGTGCCATCCTTCTTCTTGACAAAAAGAACACCACCACCCCACGGAGAAGAACTCGGTCTGATCAGACCCAGACGTTCTTGTTTATCGAGTTGAATCTTTAATTCCTTGAGCTCATCTGGTCCAAGCTTGTAAGGACGCTTGCAAACGGGTTCCGTGCCAGGCTCAAGATCAATAACGAATTCAACTGGCCGGCGGGGAGGCATACCCGGAAGCTCTTCTGGAAAAACATCTTGGTACTCACAAACAACTGGAATCTGAGAGATAGCCTCCAATTCATCATTCTCATTGAGAGAAAACAACCGAATGGTATCATCACGAGAAGCATAGATGATCACATCGTTAGAAGAGTGAGTCAATTTGATTTCCCTGGCAGCACACTCGAGCTGAGCCTTGTGCTTAGAAAGCCAGTCCATCCCGAGAATGAGATCAATATCAGAATCACCAAGAACAACTGGTTTAGACAAGAATTTATAGTCGCCCATCTTGATAGAAACATCCAGGACACAAACATTAGATGTCATTTGCTTGCCCGGGGACACAATAGACAACGGTCTCGGCAAAACTTGAGTACCCAAATCATGCATAGCCACAAAAGGTCTTGAAATGAAAGAAAGCGATGCTCCAGTGTCAAATAAGACTTTAGCAGGAATATCATTAACAGGAAGATTACCCATGATCACTTCAGAAGAATCCTCCGCTTGAGCTGCATTCATCATGTTCACCTTGGCATGCTGGGAATTATGCTTGACCACTGCATTGCTGGAAGATTTCACAGGAGGAGGAGGCGGAAGGCGCCTTTGATTGAAGCACTTGTTCGCATAGTGACCCTTCTGCTGGCATTTGTTACAAGTCACTTCTGAGAGCGGATGATGGTAAGGAGCACTTGGCCTTGGAGCTTGGTTCTGAGACTTGTTCTGATAGACAGGGTTGGGTGGGTGGGAAGCTCCACGACCACTTGAGTTCTTCTGCTGATAAGGCTGACGGAACGGAGGAGGAGGAGGCAACCAGAACTTCTGTTGCTTAGCTGCCACAAGTGAGGAAGAAGAAGACTGAACTGCGTCTCTGACTCTCTTCTTAGATGCCTCACACTTGAGCTGAGCAGCTTCTTGTTTCAGCGCCATGTTGTAGAATTCATCATACTTTAATGGCTCGAAAAGCACGAGAGCAAGTTGCAGATCTTCTCTGAGACCACGTCTGAATTGGTAGATCATACTTTTCTCATCAGGGATGTCTTGCCTTGCAAAACGAGAGAGTTTCTGGAACTGGGTGTTGTATTGATAGACAGACATGGTGCCTTGAGATTGCGGAATTCCTCACGCTTAAGCTCGACAACACTTTCTGGAATGTGGTGAGCTTTGAAGTCACGGCGGAAATCATCCCAGGTTATCACACGACCTCCTCTGGAATCTTTGTATTGCTGGAACCACTCAGCAGCTTGATCTTTGAGTTGAAAAGAGGCATACTTGACAAAGTCCTCAGGTCTGACATTGCTGCACTCGAAATGCTTGCTGATGTCCACGAGCCAATCATCAGCGTCTGTGGCCTCGACACAGTAGCTGAAGGTCTTTGGCTGATTAGCAAGGAACTGGTTCAGTGAAGCGAAATGCGGCTGATTTTTCCCTTGGCCTTGATTCTCTTGATTAGCTTGCCCTTGGTTGCGATCTTGCAAGAGCTGAATCAGAATCTGAGCATTGGCATTTGTGGCAGTCATCAGGGCCTGCCAAGCTTCCGGAGGCGGAGGTGGTGGCGGAGGGTTAGCCTGATTCCCTTCATTGCGTTCCGGATTCTGACGCGTTGGTGGAGCCATCCTGAAGAGGGTGACATCCATTAGCATCTTGACAGAGATATATTGAAGCTGAATCAAAGGAACGACATTGCAACATATAGTCTTCACAATTAACATTTGAACGAGAATGAACAAATGAATTCCAATGTAAATCATCACACTTCCAAAGCTGAGAAGCCACTTAGAACATGGTAAGGGATAAATCAACAAGGTACGGATGTGAACAAATACTTGGTAAGGATTACCCAATCACAAACCAAATATCTGCGGAAGAAATACTAGAGCTACAAGAATTCCCACTTATAAACTCCCGAAACTTTCTGGTTATGCAATCAGGTGTTGGGGATACAGGGGAAGCATAATATCTCACCCAAACTAGCAAATCCTACAACCAGCTGTATCCATCCTTCAACACATAACCAAGAAACCTTCGGAAATCGTCTACCTCAACCTTCGAAAACACATCCGTTATACAAGTCATGGCAATACTCCCGCACTCGCCACAGTACTGGGCTATCAGGGTTATCTCACCAACAACTGTACAAAAGAGATTTTCGATGTCGGCGTACTAAACTCAGATATTCCAAAACCGCAACGATAAAATTATGACGACAACACCTCGGAGCTCAACTCCCCGGGACACTGCCACAACCCCTAAATGTCAGGAGGCAACCAAGACAATGTTGTCATCATAAAACCATCGGAACGATTGTAATATACCCGCGTGATCCTAAAAAAATTTAGTGAAATTTGAGAAGAGAAGAGTCAAAACTCTACGTCAGGATGCCTTACCAGAAGGTCAAAGGGACTGGGGAGTAAAAATAATTCCTAAACTCTCCGATATATAATTCCTAAATGACTCAAAACATTTTTCTAGACACAACTCGGCCACTAAAGACGATCAAACAGTGGGGGCTCCTAAGGTCGGGGAAAGGCTCTGATACCAACTTGTAACGCCCTCGATGCGGCTATATCTCCCACGTGTCGAGGCACGACTTAGAGGCATAACCGCATTGAAAGCAATGTCGCAAGTGAGGTAATCTTCACACAATCCATGTAATAAATAAAGGGGAAAGATACATAGTTGGCTTACAATCGCCAATTCACACAAGTACATAAATAACATCCATCATACAGATCACACTCAAGGTCCGACTACGGTACCAAAATGAAAGAAGACTGCCCCAAAAGCTAAACAGATCCCCGGATCACCCCAACCGGGCTCCACTACTAATCATCTGGAAAAGAAACATAGTAACGGCCACGTTCCTTGTCGAACTCCCAAGTGAGCTCGGACGCGTCATCTGCGCTGGCATCCTTGATACCTGCAACTGTGGTGATAATATCTGTGAGTCACGGGGACTCAGCAATCTCACACCCGCGAGATCAAGACTATTTAAGCTTAAAGGTGGGAAAGGGGTTTGTGAGGTGGAGCTGCAGCAAGCGACTAGCATATGGTGGCTACAGCGCAAAACAGAGCGAGAAGAGAAGGCAAAGCACGGTCATGAAGCTAGAAGTGATCAAGAAGTGATCCTGAAACGACCTACGTCAGACATTACTCCAACACCGTGTTCACTTCCCGGACCCCGCCGAGAAGAGACCATCACGGTTACACACACGGTTGATGTGTTTTAGTTAAGGTCAACTTCGGGTTTTCCACAACCGGACATCAACAAATTCCCATCTGCCTCATAACCGCGGGCACGGCTTTCGAAAGATAATACCCTGCAGGGGTGTCCCAACTTAGCCCATTATAAGCTCTCACGGTAAATGAAGGATATTCCTTCTACCGAGAAGACCCGATCAGTCTCGGAATCCCGGACTACAAGACATTTCGACAGCAACAAAACAAGTCCAGCAAAGCCGCCCGATTGTGCCGACAAATCCTGATAGGAGCTGCACATATCTCGTTCTCAGGGCACATCCGGATGAACACTCCGTACAACTAAAACCAGCCCTCGAGTTGCCCCGAGGTGGCGCTGCAAAGGGCTCTAGTTTGGACCAACAATCGAAGGAGAACTGGCCCGGGGGTTTAAAATAAAGATGCCTTGAGTCTGCAGAACCCAAGGGGAAAAAAGGCTTAGGTGGCAAATGGTAACACCAATGTTGGGCCTTGCTGGAAAAGTCTTATTCAAAGCGAACTGTCAAGGGGGTCCCATAAATCACCCAACCGTGTAAGGAACGCAAACTCCGGGAACATAACACCGGTATGACGGAAACTAGGGTGGCAAGAGTGGAACAAAACACCAGGCATAAGGCCGAGCCTTCCACCCTTTACCAAGTATATAGATGCATTAATTAAATAAGAGGTATTGTGATATCCCAACAAGTAAACATGTTCCAACAAGGAACAACAAGTTCATGTTCCAACAAGAAACAAACTTCATCTTCACCTGCAACTAGCAACGCTATAAGAGGGGCTGAGCAAAGCAGTAACATAGCCAATCAACGGTTTGCTAGGACATGGATGGTTAGGGGCTGACATGGCAATATAGGAGGCATGATATAGCAAGTGGTAGGTATCGCAGCATAGGCATAGCAAAAGAGCGAGCAATCTAGCAAGCAAAGATAGAAGTGATTTCGAGGGTATGGTCATCTTGCCTGCAAGAGTCTCAGAGTTGTCGAAAGCTTGGTCCTCGAAAGCGTTCTCAAGGGAATCCTCGTTCACGTACTCGTCTCCCGGCTCTACCCAAGACAAGAGAACAAACAAAGGAACCAAAATCAACCACGATGCAATGCGCAAGCAACATGATGCAAAACATGGCATGATATGCGAGAGGTGATATGCAATGCGTATGCATGCTCCGGAAGGACAAGGGTGAACAAGGCATAATCTTGGCAAACCAAGCATGCCACTGGATAGATGAGGTGATTTCGGTTGAAATCGATATAAAGATCACCGGAATCGGATGCACGGTTTGCAAGTGGCAAGCAATACAAGAATGACACGAATCTGCCATAAACAGCATGATGCTACTTAGCAAGCAACAAATAATTAAGCTACTGCACCCAAACATGGCAACAAAGCATATGAGAGTAATCTACACAAGATGCACGATAAAAGATGAACACTGAGCTACGGCTAGTTCACATCATAACAGGTCTAAACAAGCATGGCAAAAGTGCACAAGATAACAGGTTCTCAGACTTGGTGAAATTAACAACATAGCAGAAAACTAACATCAGGATGACATGTTCAGAGCAACGAAACAACATGCTACAAATACAGAACATAGCAAAGAAAGGCATGGCATGAATATACTCATAGCACTTGACAAAAGTCTCTTACTGACCATAAGTCAAAAAGGACCATAAATTATGATTACACCCATGTCAATTAAGCAAGTTTCGTTACAGGTTACAGACTTAGCAGAAAACTGGACATGTCAAAAACAGATAACGAGTAGGCACGTTCGTGAGCTCGATGCACTCACTACAGAGCATTGCATGATAAACTAAGCATACATACATCAAGAAGACATGGCATAGTAACAATACATGGCAAGAATAACATCATATCATGCAAGGATCAACTACACCAAGTTTGGCAAAATCGAATAACACGTAAACAATCTGCCAGCAGCATTTTGAAGCAAAAGTAGAGCTCGAATTACTCAAGCTATGTTACTCCATAATTGCGAACAAAGGCATGGATGAATAGAGAAAATACTCAAGTTCAAATCTCCCTTACTGACCATGTTCAAATTATGCATAGATCTCTCAGAAACAACATGAATACATGGCATGAAAAATAACAGCAGTCAGGGACTTAGTGAAATCACTAAGTCTCTGAAATCAGCAACATCAAGATACCTAGTTTGCATGCTTGTGCTAGTCACCACATAGATCACAAAAATACATGGAAAAATTCCCTGGATAGGTAGCATGGCATATTTCAAAACTCATGTAGGACACAGCTTCATAGGAGGTACACATCAATCATGGCAAAAATGACAAAATTGCATGTTCAGATAAGATCCAGCCACTAACATCAAGTAGCCCTCTTCTAACAGCATTTCGGGCACCGATATGACTTCAAACGAAAATGATGCAAAGTAACAAAATGATGTACTCTTCGAGGCGAACAAACTGACATATTATATGCGCGAAACGGAGCTACGTATGCAAAGTTATGGCATGTCAAACATGGCATGATGAGGATGAAAAAGCTGGGACTTAGAGAAAATCGTGCTCGGGGAAGTCAACCCTAGCGGCCCGCGGACCGAGGCGGGGCGGATCTGGCGGATCCGGCGAGGTGGCGGCGCGCGGCGGGCGACGGAGGCGGCGACGGGCGACGGGGCGGCGACGGGCGCCGGCGCGGCGACCGCGGGGAGGCGGCGGCGGAGGGCGGCGGGCGCGGGCAGGCACGGCGTGGTGGCGCGGCGAGGCGGCGACCGGCGCGGGCGGGGCGGCGGCTGGCGACGGCGGGGAGCTCGGGAGGCGAGGCGGCTCACAGGCGGCGGCGGGCGCGGGCTCCCTCGGGCCCAGATCTGGCCCGGGGCGGGCCTGCGATGGGCTCCGGCGGCCCTGCGGGAGGAGGAGGGAGGCGCGGCAATGTGGCGCCCTCCCAGTGGCTGGGGGCGGCGGCAGGGTGGTGGCTGGCCACTAGGGCAGCGCCATGTGGCGGGGCGAGGTGGAGGCGCGCCGGATCTGAGGGGAGGCGGCGGCGCGGCCCTCGAGGTGGGAGGAGGCGGCGGAAAACGAGGAGGGGAAGACTAGGCTAGGGTTTTGCCCGAAAATTTCGGAGGGGGAGGTGTTTTATAGCTAGAAGGAGCTAGGAGGCTCCAAATGGAGAGCGGTTTTTCGGCACGCGATCGTGATCGAACGGCGGAGGACATGGGAGTGTCTTAGATGGGTTGTTGGGCTGTTTTGAAGGGGTGTTGAGCTGCAACACACACGAGGCCTTCACGGTTACCCGGTTAACCGTTGGAGTACCAAACGAACTCCGATTGACCCGAAACTTGACAGGCGGTCTTCCGGTGCTATACCGAGGCCACATGTCAAACCTCGGTCCATTCCGAGAATGTTTAATACCCGCTCAAGAAGAAATGTAAACGGGGACGCCGGGAGACATAGGAGCGCCGGATTGCAAAACGGACAACAGGAAAGATGCTCGGATTTATGAGACGAACACGTATGCGAATGCGATGCACATGATGACATGATATGAAATGCATGACATGACCAAAATGCAAAACGAAGAGAACCCAACCACGGAGGAAATATCATAACACATAGCCGGAAATGGCAAGAGTTGGATTACAAATATGGCAAGTTACATCTGGGGCGTTACACATATGCATTATTGTTGATCTATCAAAGACCCATATTACCTTGTCTTCTCCTTTGAACAAATGTTTGTAGATTCCAGCTTAGTCCAATGCACGTGCACTATTATTATTATCCACACCACTCGGTCGTGCAAGTGAAAGGCAATAATGACGATATATGATGAAATGATTGAGATGAGGAAATGTTGGTATGAACTCGACCTATCTTGTTTTTGTAAATATGATTAGTTCATCGTTCCTGATTCAGCCCATTATGAATAAAACATGTTTGCAATGACAATTAGAGACTATAGTTATTCATGACATGCTTAATTATCTAGGAGTTTATAATGGTTTACCTTCCGTGCCAACATGCTTTTAAAATGGTTGTGATGTAGTATGATAGGACGGTATCCTCCTTTGAATGATTCGAGTGGCTTGACTTGGCACATGTTCACGCATGTAGTTGAAACAAAATCAACATAGCCTCCACGATATTTATGTTCATGGTGATTTATATCCTACTCATGCTTGCATTCAATGTTGGTTAATCTCAATGCATGTTTATGACTGTTGTCGCTCTCTAGTTGGTCGCTTCCCAGTCTTTTTCTAGCCTTCACTTGTACTAAGCAGGAATACTGCTTGTGCATCCACTTCCATAAACCCAAAGTTGTTCCATATGAGTCCACCATATCTACCTATATGCGGTATTTACCTGCCGTTCCAAGTAAATTTGCATGTGCCAAACTCTAAACCTTCAAATGATAATTTGTTTTGTATGCTCGAATCGCTCATGTAGCAAGTAAGGCTATCAATATCTTCCATGCTAGGTGGGTTATTCTCACAAGTGGACTCTGCTCATCATTCATGAGAAAATGGCTGGTAATTGGGGTGCCCAGTCCCATGCTCAAATCAAATCAAAATATAATTGCAAACAAAACTCCCCCATGACTATTGTTAGTTGGACGGTACCCATTGTTTCGGACTAGCCATGGAGTGTGCTTGTTGGTGGTGGGGGAGTATAAACTTTACCATTCTGTTTGGGAACCACCTATAATGTATGTAGCATGGAAGATACCGAGATCTCTTGGTTGTTATGTTGACAATGAAAGCATACTACTCAAAAAACTATTTATCTCTGTCTTAAAAACTCGAGCTCTCGCACCTCTGCAAATCCCTGCTTCCCTCTCCGAAGGGCCTATCTATTTACATTTATTGCAGAGTCATCATCCTCTTATAAAAAGCACCAATTAGAGAGCACCACTGTCATTTGTATGCATTGTTATTAATTTATATTGAGTATGAGTGTGAATGGATGATACGTCTCCGTCGTATCTATAATTTTTTATTGTTCCATGCCAATATTTTACAACTTTCATATACTTTTGGCAACTTTTTATACTATTTTGGGACTAACATATTGATCCCGTCCCCAGTGCCAGTTCCTGTTTGTTGCATGTTTTTTGTTTCGTAGAAAATCCATATCAAACGGAGTCCAAACGGGATAAAAACTGACGGAGATTTTTTTGGAATATTTGTGATTTTTGGGAAGAAGAATCAACGTGATACGATGCCCGAGGGGTCCACGAGGCAGGGGGCGCGCCCCAAGGGGTCAGGCACGCCCTGGACCCTCGTTGACACCCCGTAAGGCGGTTCGAGCCCTTCTTTCGCCGCAAGAAAGCTAATTTCCGGATAGAGATCGTGTCCAAAATTCAGCCCAATCAAAGTTACGGATCTCCGGTTATAAAAGAGACAGTGAAAGGCCAGATCTGAGAACGCAGAAACAGAGAGAGACAAAGAGACAGATCCAATCTCGGAGGGGCTCTCTCCCCTCCCATGCCATGGAGGCCAAGGACCAGAGGGGAAACCCTTCTCCCATCTAGGAAGGAGGTCAAGGAAGAAGAAGAAGAAGAAGAAGAAGAAGGGGGCCCTCTCCCCCTCTCTTTCGGTGGCGCCGGAATGCTGCCGTGGCCACCATCATCATCACCGCGATCTTCACCAACACCTCCGCCATCTTCACCAACATCTCCATCACCTTCCCCCCTCTATCTACAGCGGTCCACTCTCCCGCAACCTGATGTACCCTCTACTTGAACATGGTGCTTTATGCTTCATATTATTATCCAATGATGTGTTGCCATCCTATGATGTCTGAGTAGATTTTTGTTGTCCTGTCGGTGGTTGATCAATTTCTATGATTGATTTAATTTGCTTGTGGTTATGTTGTTGTCCTTTGGTGCCCATCATATGAGCGCGCGCGTGGATCACACCATAGGGTTAGTTGTATGTTGATAGGACTATGTATTGGAGGGCAAGAGTGACAGAAGCTTCAACCTAGCATAGAAATTGATGCATACGGGATTGAAGGGGGACCAATATATCTTAATGTTATGGTTGGGTTTTACCTTAATGAACGTTAGTAGTTGCGGATGCTTGCTAATAGTTCCAATCATAAGTGCATAGAATTCCAAGTCAGGGATGACATGCTAGCAGTGGCCTCTCCCACATAAAACTTGCTATCAGTCTAGTAAAGTAGTCAATTGCTTAGGGACAATTTCGCAACTCCTACCACCACTTTTCCACACTCACTTCATTTACTTTATTGTGTCTTTATATAAACAGCCCCTACTTTTTATTTACATGCTTTTTATTATCTTGTAACCTATCCAAAAAGACCTACAAAGTACTTCTAGTTTCATCCTTGTTCTAGGTAATGTTGGGGAACGTAGCAAAAATTTAAAATTTTCCTACGTGTCACCAAGATCTATCTATGGAGAAACCAGCAACGAGGGGAAAGAGAATGCATCTACATACCCTTGTAGATCGCTAAGCGGAAGCGTTCAAGTGAACGGGGTTGATGGAGTCGTACTCGTCGTGATCCAAATCACCGATGACCAAGTGCCGAATGGACGGCACCTCCGCGTTCAACACACGTACAGCCCAGTGACGTCTCCCATGCCTTGATCCGGCAAGGAGAGAGGGAGAGGTTGAGGAAGACTCCATCCAGCAGCAGCACAACGGCGTGGTGGTGGTGGAGGAGCGTGGCAATCCAGCAGGGCTTCGCCAAGCACCGCAAGAGAGGAGGAGGGAGAGAGGTAGGGCTGTGCCGAGAGAGAGATTGAATCGTATGTTGGGCAGCCCCAAAACCTCAAGTATATATAGGGGAAGGGGAGGGGATGTGCCCCCATCTAGGGTTCCCTCCCTAGGGGTGGCGGCAGCCCCAAAACCCATCTAGGGTTGCGGCCAAGGGGGGGAGAGGGGGAGGCGCACCAGGGGTGGGCCTTAGGGCCCATCTGCCCTAGGGTTTGCCCCCTTCCCCTCTAGGAGGCGCCTTGGGCCTTGGTGGGGGGGTGCACCAGCCCACCTGGGGCTGGTCCCCTCCCACACTTGGCCCACGCAACCTTATGGGGCTGGTGGCCCCACTTGGTGGACCCCCGGACACCTCCGGTGGTCCCGGTACACTACCGGTGATGCCCAGAACTCTTCCGGTGGCCAAAACCATACTTCCTATATATAAGTCTTTACCTTCGGACCATTCCGGAACTCCTCGTGACGTCCGGGATCTCATCCGGGACTCCGAACAACATTCGGTAATCACATACAAACTTCCTTTATAACCCTAGCGTCATCGGACCTTAAGTGTGTAGACCCTACGGGTTCGGGAGACATGCAGACATGACCGAGAAGTTCTCCGGTCAATAACCAACAGCGGGATCTAGATACCCATGTTGGCTCCCACATGTTCCACGATGATCTCATCGGATGAACCACGATGTCAAGGACTTAATCAATCCCGTATACAATTCCCTTTGTCTAGTGGTATAGTACTTGCCCGTGATTCGATCGTCGGTATCTCGATACCTTGTTCAATCTCGTTACCGGCAAGTCTCTTTACTCATTCCGTAACACATCATCCCGTGATCAACTCCTTGATCATATTGTGCACATTATGATGATGTCCTACCGAGTGGGCCCAGATATACCTCTCCGTCACACGGAGTGACAAATCCCAGTCTCGATTCGTGCCAACCCAACAGACACTTTCGGAGATACCCGTAGTGCACCTTTATAGCCATCCAGTTACGTTGTGACGTTTGGCACACCCAAAGTATTCCTACGGTATCCGGGAGTTGCACAATCTCATGGTCTAAGGAAATGATACTTGACATTAGAAAAGCTTTAGCATACGAACTACACGATCTTGTGCTAGGCTTAGGATTGGGTCTTGTCCATCACATCATTCTCCTAATGATGTGATCCCGTTATCAATGACATCCAATGTCCATGGTCAGGAAACCGTAACCATCTATTGATCAACGAGCTAGTCAACTAGAGGCTTACTAGGGACATGGTGTTGTCTATGTATCCACACATGTATCTGAGTTTCCTATCAATACAATTCTAGCATGGATAATAAACGATTATCATGAACAAGGAAATATAATAATAACCTATTTATTATTGCCTCTAGGGCATATTTCCAACAGTCTCCCACTTGCACTAGAGTCAATAATCTAGTTCACATCGCCATGTGATTAACACTCACAGAGTTCTGGGTTTGATCATGTTATGCTTGTGAGAGATGTTATAGTCAATGGGTCTGAACCTTTTAGATCCGTGTGTGCTTTACAAATATCTATGTCATCTCCTAGATGCAACTACTACGCTACCTTTGGAGCTATTCCAAATAACTGTTCTACTATACGAATCCAGTTTACTACTCAGAATAATCTGGATTAGTGTCAAAGTTTGCATCGGCGTAACCCTTTACGACGAACTCTTTTACCACCTCCATAATCGAGAAAATTCCTTAGTCCACTAGTTACTAAGGATAACTTTGACCGCTGTCTTGTGATCCATTTCTAGATCACACTTGTACCCCTTGACTGACTCATGGTTTGGCACACTTCAGGTGCGGTACACAACATAGCATACTTTAGAGCCTACGACTAAAGCATAGGGGACGACCTTCGTCCTTTCTCTCTATTCTGCCGTGGTCATGTCTTGAGTCTTGCTCAATACTCACACCTTGTAACACAACCGAGAACTCCTTCTTTGCTGATCTATTTTGAACTCCTTCAAAATCTTGTCGTGGTATGTGTTTGTTTGAAAGTACTATTAAGCGATTTTGATCTATCCTTATAGATCTTGATGCTCAATGTTTAAGTAGCTTAATCCAGGTTTTCATTGAAAAACATTTTTCAAACAACCCTATATGCCTTCCAGAAATTCTACATCATTTCCGATAAACAATATGTCAACAACATATACTCATCAGAAATTCTATAGTGCTCCCACTCACTTCTTTGGAAATACAAGTTTCTCATAAACATTGTATAAACCCAAATCTTTGATCATCTCATCAAAGCGTACATTCCAACTCCGAGATGCTTACTCCAGTCCTTAGAAGGATTGCTGGAGCTTTGCATACTTGTTAGCATCTTTCAGGATTGACAAAAATCTTCTGGTTGTATCACATACAACCTTTCCTCAAGAAAATCGTCGAGGAAACAATGTTTTGACATCCTATCTGCACAATTTCATAAATAATGCAGTAATCGCTAACATAATTCCAACAGACTCTTAGCATCGCTACGAGTGAGAAAGTCTCATCGCAGTCAACTCCTTGAACTTGTCGGAAAACATCTTAATGACAAGTCGAGCTTTCTTAATGGTGACATTTACCATCATTGTCCGTCTTCCTTTTAAAATCCATCTGTACTCAACAGCCTTACGACCATCGAGCCATTCTGCCAAAGTCTACACTTTGTTTTCATTCATGGATCCTCTCTCGGATTTTTTTATGGCCTCGAGCCATTCATCGGAATCCGGGCACACCATCGCTTCTCCATAGCTCGTAGGTTCATTGTTGTCTAGCAACATGACTTCCAAGACAGGATTACGTACCACTCTGAAGTAGTACGCATCCTTGTCATCCTACAAGGTTTGGGAGTGACTTGATTCGAAGTTTCATGATCACTATCATAAGCTTCCACTTCAATTGGTGTAGGTGCCATAGGAACAACTCTTGTGCCCTGCTACACACTAGTTGAAGTGACGGTTCAATAACCTCATCAAGTCTCCACCATCCTCCCACTCAATTCTTTCGAGAGAAACTCTTCCTCGAGAAAGGACCCGATTTGAGAAACAATCCCTATTGCTTTCGGATCTGAGACAGGAGGTATACCCAACTGTTTTGGGTGTCCTATGAAGATGCAGTTATCCGCTTTGGGTTCGATCTTATCAGCCTGAAACTTTTTCATATAAGCGTTGCAGCCCCAAACTTTTAAGAAATGACAGCTTAGGTTTCTCTAAACCATAGTTCATACGGTGTCATCTCATCGGAATTACGTGGTGCCCTATTTAAAGTGAGTGCGGTTGTCTCCAATGCCTAACCCATGAACGATAGTGGTAATTCGATAAGAGACATCATGGTACGCACCATATCCAATAGGGTGCAACTATGATGTTTGGACACACCATCACCCTATGGTGTTCCAAACGGTATTAGTTGTGAAACAATTTCCACAGTGTCAAACTCGTAACTCAGATATTCATTTCTATGATCATATCATAGACATTTCATCCTCTTATCACAAAGATCTTCAACTTCATTCTGAAATTACTTGAACCATTCAATAATTCAGACTTGTGTTTCTTCAAGTAAATATACTCAGTATTTACTCAAATCATCTGTGAAGTAAGAGCATAACGATATCCACTGCGTGCCTCAGCACTCATTGGACTGCACACATCAAAATGTGTTACTTCCAACAAGTCGCTTTCTTGTTCCATTTTACTGAAACCGAAGCTTTCAGTCATCTTGCCCATGTGGTATGATTTGCATGTCTCAAGCGATTCAAAATCAAGTGAGTCCAAACGGTCCATCTGCATGGAGTTTCTTCATGCGTATATACCAATAGACATGGTTCACATTACTCAATCCTTTTTAAAAAATGAGTGAGTCCAAAGATCCATCAACATGGAGCTTCTTCATGCGTTTTATACCAATAAGACTTACATGGCAGTGCCACAAGTAGGTGGTATTATCATTACTATCTTATATCTTTTGGCATGGACATGTGTATCACTATGATCGAGATTCAGTAAACCATTCATTTTAGGTGCAAGACCATTGAAGGATTTATTCAAATAAATAGAGTAACCATTATTCTCCTTAAATGAATAACCGTATTGCGATAGACATAATCCAATCATGTCTATGCTCAACGCAAACACCAAATAACAATTATTTAGGTTTAACACCAATCTCGATGGTAGAGGGAGCGTGCGATGCTTGATCACATCAACCTTGGAAACACTTCCAACACATCTCGTCAGCTCACCTTTAGCTAGTCTCCGTTTATTCCGTAGCTTTTATTTCGAGTTACTAACACTTGGCAACCGAACCAGTATCTAATACCCTGATGCTACTAGGAGTACTAGTAAAGTACACATTCACATAATGTATATCCAATATACTTCTATCGACAGCCTTCTCATCTACCAAGTATCTAGGGTAATTCTGCTCCAGTGGTTGTTCCCCTTATTACAGAAGCACTCAGTCTCGGGTTTGGGTTCAACCTTGGGTTTCTCCACTAGAGCAGCAGCTGATGTGCCGTTTCATGAAGTATCCCTTCTTGCCCTTGCCCTTCTTGAAACTAGTGGTTTCACTAACCATCAACAATTAATGCTCCTTCTTGATTTCTACTTTCGCGGTGTCAAACATCGCGAATATTTCAAGGATCATCATATCTATCCCTGATATGTTATAGTTCATTACGAAGCTCTAGCAGCTTGGTGGCAATGACTTTGGAGAAACAACACTATCTTATCTGGAAGATCAACTCCCACTCGATTCAAGTGATTGTTGTACTCAGACAATCTGAGCACAAGCTCAACGATTGAGCTTTTCTCCCTTAGTTTGCAGGCCAAGAATCGTCGGAGGTCTTATACCTCTTGACGTGGGCACAAGCCTGAAATCCCAATTTCAGCCCTCGAAACATCTCATATGTTCCGCGACATTTCAAAAATGTCTTTGGTGCCTCAATTCTAAACCATTTATCATTACCGAACTATCATGTAGTCATCAAAACGTGTATGTCAGATGTTCGCAACATCCACAGACCACGTTCGAGGTCCAGCACACCGAGCGGTGCATTAAGCCTTCTACTGTCCGCATAATTGCTACTATCAACTTTCAACTATATTTTCTCTAGGAACATATCTAAAACAGTAGAACTAAAGCGCGAGCTTACGACATAATTTGCAAAGATCTTTTGACTATGTTCAGGATAATTAAGTTCATCTTATGAACTCCCACTCAGATAGACATCCCTCTAGTCATCCAAGTGATTACATGATCCGAGTCAACTAGGCCGTGTCCGATCATCACGTGAGACGGACTAGTCAATGTCGATGAACATCTTCATGTTGATCGTATCTACCATACGACTCATGCTCGACCTTTCGGTCTTCTGTGTTCCGAGGCCATGTCTGTACATGCTAGGCTCGTCAAGTCAACCTAAGTGTTTGCATGTGTTCCGAGGCCATGTCTGTACATGCTAGGCTCGTCAACACCCGTTGTATTCGAACGTAAGAATCTATCACACCCGATCATCACGTGGTGCTTCGAAACGACGAACTTTCGCAACGGTGCACAGTTAGGGGGAACACTTTCTTGAAATTTTAATGAGGGATCATCTTATTTACTACCGTCGTTCTAAGCAAATAAGATGCAAAAAACATGATAAACATCACATGCAATCAAATAGTGACATGATATGGCCATCATCACTTTGCTCCTTTTGATCTCCATCTTCGGGGCTCCATGATCATCATCGTCACCGGCATGACACCATGATCTTCATCATCATGATCTCCGTGAAGTTGTCTCGTCAACTATTACTTCTACTACTATGGCTAACGGTTAGCAATAAAGTAAAGCAATTACATGACGTTTATGTTGACACGCAGGTCATAAATAAATTAAAGACAACTCCTATGGCTCCTGCCGGTTGTCATACTCATCGACATGCAAGTCGTGATTCCTATTACAAGAACATGATCAATCTCATACATCACATATCATTCATCACATTCTTCTTGGCCATATCACATCACATAGCATACCCTGCAAAACAAGTTAGACGTCCTCTAATTGTTGTTTGCATGTTTTACGTGGCTGCTATGGGTTTCTAGCAAGAACGTTTCTTACCTACGCAAAACCACAACGTGATATGCCAATTGCTATTTACCCTTCATAAGGACCCTTTTCATCGAATCCGTTCCAACTAAAGTGGGAGAGACAGACACCCGCTAGCCACCTTATGCAACTAGTGCATGTCAGTCGGTGGAACCGGTCTCACGTAAGCGTACGTGTAAGGTTGGTCCGGGCCGCTTCATCCCACAATGGCGTCGAAACAAGATTGGACTAGTAACGGTAAGCATATTGAACAAAATCAACGCCCACAACTACTTTGTGTTCTACTCGTGCATAGAATCTACGCAATAGACCTAGCTCATGATGCCACTGTTGGGGAACGTAGCAGAAATTTAAAATTTTCCTACGTGTCACCAAGATCTATCTATGGAGAAACCAGCAACGAGGGGAAAGAGAATGCATCTACATACCCTTGTAGATCGCTAAGCGGAAGCGTTCAAGTGAACGGGGTTGATGGAGTCGTACTCGTCGTGATCCAAATCACCGATGACCAAGTGCCGAACGGACGGCACCTCCGCGTTCAACACACGTACAGCCCGGTGACGTCTCCCATGCCTTGATCCAGCAAGGAGAGAGGGAGAGGTTGAGGAAGACTCCATCCAGCAGTAGCACAATGGCGTGGTGGTGGTGGAGGAGCGTGGCAATCCAGCAGGGCTTCGCCAAGCACCGCAAGAGAGGAGGAGGGAGAGAGGTAGGGCTGTGCCGAGAGAGAGATTGAATCGTATGTTGGGCAGCCCCAAAACCTCAAGTATATATAGGGTAAGGGGAGGGGCTGCGCCCCCATCTAGGGTTCCCTCCCTAGGGGTGGCGGCAGCCCCAAACCCCATCTAGGGTTGCGGCCAAGGGGGGGAGAGGGGGAGGCGCACCAGGGGTGGGCCTTAGGGCCCATCTGCCCTAGGGTTTGCCCCCTTCCCCTCTAGGAGGCGCCTTGGGCCTTGGTGGGGGGGCGCACCAGCCCACCTGGGGCTGGTCCCCTCCCACACTTGGCCCACGCAACCTTCTGGGGCTGGTGGCCCCACTTGGTGGACCCCCCGACACCTCCGGTGGTCCCGGTACACTACCGGTGATGCCCAGAACTCTTCCGGTGGCCAAAACCATACTTCCTATATATAAATCTTTACCTCAGGACCATTCCGGAACTCCTCGTGACGTCCGGGATCTCATTCGGGACTCCGAACAACATTCGGTAACCACATACAAACTTCCTTTATAACCCTAGCGTCATCGAACCTTAAGTGTGTAGACCCTACGGGTTCGGGAGACATGCAGACATGACCGAGAAGTTCTCCGGTCAATAACCAACAGCGGGATCTGGATACCCATGTTGGCTCCCACATGTTCCACGATGATCTCGTCGGATGAACCACGATGTCAAGGACTTAATCAATCCCGTATACAATTCCCTTTGTCTAGTGGTATAGTACTTGCCCGTGATTCGATCGTCGGTATCTCGATACCTTGTTCAATCTCGTTACCGGCAAGTCTCTTTACTCGTTCCGTAACACATCATCCCGTGATCAACTCCTTGATCATATTGTGCACATTATGATGATGTCCTACCGAGTGGGCCCAGATATACCTCTCCGTCACACGGAGTGACAAATCCCAGTCTCGATTCGTGCCAACCCAACAGACACTTTCGGAGATACCCGTAGTGCACCTTTATAGCCATCCAGTTACGTTGTGACGTTTGGCACACCCAAAGTATTCCTACGGTATCCGGGAGTTGCACAATCTCATGGTCTAAGGAAATGATACTTGACATTAGAAAAGCTTTAGCATACGAACTACACGATCTTGTGCTAGGCTTAGGATTGGGTCTTGTCCATCACATCATTCTCCTAATGATGTGATCCCGTTATCAATGACATCCAATGTCCATGGTCAGGAAACCGTAACCATCTATTGATCAACGAGCTAGTCAACTAGAGGCTTACTAGGGACATGGTGTTGTCTATGTATCCACACATGTATCTGAGTTTCCTATCAATACAATTCTAGCATGGATAATAAACGATTATCATGAACAAGGAAATATAACAATAACCTATTTATTATTGCCTCTAGGGCATATTTCCAACAGGTAAAGCGAACGATAAGCGTGCGTAGAGTTGTATCGGTGGTCGATAGAACTTGAGGGAATATTTGTTCTACCTTTAGCTCCTCGCTGGGTTCGACACTCTTACTTATCGAAAGAGGCTACAATTGATCCCCTATACTTGTGGGTTATCAAGACCTTTTTCTAGCGCTGTTGCCGGGGAGTCATAGCGTGGGGTGAATATTCTCGTTTGTGCTTGTTTGCTTTATCACTAAGTAATTTTTATTTGTTGTTCTAAGTTGTTCTCTATCTTTAGTTATGTACATGGAACATGAAATACCAAAAAAAATAGGTTTACTTGCTACTCATGGAGATGGGGAATCTCCTAAAACCCTCGATGATCATTATGTGAAAAATATTATGTACCACTTTGATAATCCTGAGAAAACCTCATTCAATTATTTTATGGGAGACACGTTGGATCAACGTGAATACTTTAGGGATTATCGCTTGACTCAAAAAGGGAAACTATTATGGGATCAAATTTATATGTTGAAGTGGTATGCTCGGCAAGTATGCTTGAGATATGCTTATACTTGTTGCTCAAGGATGAAGGCTCCACACCTTCCCTTTTCATGCAAATTTAATGATAATAAAACCTTAGCTTCTTATGCTAATGGTATATATGATTAATATGATGTGGAACAAATAGAAGAATTTGTTGCTTTTATGCGTGCTTATGAAATTGAATCTATGTTCAAAGAGTTTGAAAATCTTTATGATGTTGTTTATAGACCTGAAAATTTAGCTATCCTTAAATATTGCTATGAGAATTATGAATTCAATTCCGATATTGATGCATTTATTGAGAAAGTCTCCGCTGTCCAAGAAGAGACTAATATTTTGCAGGAATCTATGGAAAAAGAAATTGATGAAACTGTGAGCTCATTGGATGAAAAAGATGAGGAGGAGAGCGAAGAACAAAAGGAAGAAGAGTGGATTGATCACCCGTGCCCACCTTCTAATGAGAGTAACTCTTCAAATCATACATTATTTAATTTCCCTTCATGCTTACCGAAGGATGATTGCTATGATGACTGTTATGTTCCCGTTGATTCTTTTGAAATATCCCTTTTTGATGATGCTTGCTATGCTTGTGGCCAAGATGCCAATATGAATTATGCTTATGGAGATAAACTTGCTATAGTTCCTTATGTTAAACATGAAATTGTTGCTATTGCACCCACGCATGATAGTCCTATTATCTTTTTGAATTCTCCAAACTACACTATATCGGAGAAGTTTGCACTTATTAAGGATTATATTGATGGGTTGTCTTTTATCGTTGCACATGATGATTTTGATGAATGTAATATGCATGTGCTTGCTGCTCCTACTTGCAATTATTATGAGAGAGGAACTAAATCTCCACCTCTCTATGTTTCCAACACGATAAAATTGCAAGAAACTGTTTATACTATGCATTGGCCTTTACCTTGTGTGCATGAATTGTTCTTTTATGACATGCCGATGCATAGGAAGAGAGTTAGACTTTGTTATTGCTTGATATATGTTACTTTGTGCTCACTACTAAATGCTAAATCATTGTTAATTAAAATTAACTTTGATATACCTTGGGATCAGGGTGGATCCATTACTTGAGCACTATATGCCTAGCTTAATGGCTTTAAAGAAAGCGCTGCCAGGGAGACAACCCGGAAGTTTTAGAGAGTCATTTATTTCTGTTCAGTGCTTTCATATAGTTTAAAAACAAAAAAATAAAGAGGGGAACCCAAAACTTTTCAAAAAAAGGAAAGTGAAAGTGAGATAGACGAGCATTGTGAAGGTGGGGGACGTCCTTGAACTTTGTTCATGCCCATGGAAACTTTGTGAATCTTAATTACAGAAATTTTTCAGAAAAAATAATTATCCCCTTGTACAATTCCATTGTATTATAAAAATAATGTTCCAAGGTTTGCCTTTAGGATGTTTACAATACTTGTTGGTTTGTGCGGTGCAGGACAGAAACTTTGGCTGTAGTGCGTGATTTTACATTTTTTTATTGGAACATCAAACGGTTCTGGAACTTTTTGCACTGTCTTTATATACAAATTGTTTATTTTTCCTAATTTTGGCAGAATTGTTCAAGTACTATAAGTATGTTTAATGTTCAGATTGCTACAGACTGTTCTGTTTTAGACAGATTCTGTTTTTGATGCATAGTTTGCTTGTTTTGATGAAACTATCAATTTATATCAGTGGATAAAGCCATGAAAAAGTTATACTACAGTAGACACAATGCAAAAACAAAATATGAATTGGTTTGCAACAGTACTTAGAGTAGTGATTTGCTTTATTATACTAACGGATCTTACCGAGTTTTCTGTTCAAGTTTTGTGTGGATGAAGTGTTCGATGATCGAGAAGGTCTCGTGTAACATCCCAAATTTTCAATTTGGAATGTTATACATTAGGTCATCAATGCATATCATATTTTTTTTGCTTTTGGCTTGATCCAGAAATTCTACGCAACTCAAGGACCCACGGAGAGAGTTGGGGATTTCGTTATTTTCATATTTGGGTTTTTCTCAAAATTTGAAAATAGGATCATTTGATTTTATTTATTTTATCTTCAATTATTTCTATTATAAATATGAGAGAGGGAATAAAATGACTTTCCCAAAATAAAGAAATATTGAGGATTTAATAAAAAAATCAAATAAGATTTATTTTGGAGTTTTTGCTATTTTATTTGAATTTAGGAAAAATTGCACGTTTTTTAAAACTGCATTTTAGGGCCAAGAAAATGTTCATCTTGTTCTAAATATTTTATTTAGACGGCGAAGATTTGTTTTGGCATTTTTAGATTTTTAATTTTTTTCTAGGATTTTTCTTAGTTTGGCGTGATTATTTAAAAAAAAATCTCCGCGCCTAACTGGGCCGAAGGCCCAGCCGAGCCAGGCCGGCCCGCGCCGCCGCCGCCTTCCCCGCGCCGCGCCGCCGCCGACCCGGACTCCAAGTCCGAGCCGGACTCCTCCGCGCCGCCGCCGCCTTGCCCCTTCCCCAGGCCGCCACCCCCTCCTCTTAAATACCGCCGCCGCCCTCCCCACCCCGCCACCCGACCCGCCCCGCCGCCGATAGCAGCAGCAGCCGCCGCCGCCGCCAGGAGCCGCCGCCGCCGCCAGGAGCCACCGCAGCCCAGCCACCCCACGCCGCCTCGCCGCCGCACCGGAACCCCGCCGGAGCCCCGCCAAAGCCGAGCCGAGGTAGCCGCCCCGCCGCCCCGGTTTTCTAAAGAAACCGATACGGTTTTTTTAGAAAACCTTAGATTCGTTTTTTATATAGATCGGTTTTATTTTTTCCGGTTTATTTATTTAGCGAGCGTTCGCCCGTTAGTTCGTTTTAACGGATGAATTCCCCGTTTAGTTTCAGTTAACGACCGTTCATTCGTTAATATGTTCGTCAGTTTTTCTTTTTCTCGGATTGTTTCGCTGTTATTTCTGATCGCGATTTCTGATCCGATTTTCGTTCTAGTATAACTTTCCGCTCGTTTATCGGAATCGGGCGATTCAAGCGCCTGGAGTTTCATCTCGAAACCCTCTTTCCGTTTAACCTACTCAAACAAGATTTTGCTTTTGTAAAAGTTGACTTAGATCCAGATTAGTAAACGAAGTTTGTTTCTTTCGCCGTTTGACTTTCGTTGCTTCGTTCGATTTGATTCTTTTTGCAAACCGGAGTTCTTAAGTTGAACTTTCTGGTTAGATCTCTTATTTGAGTTTTACCCGTGCATTAGATGAGTACTTATTGTATGCTTGTTTGTTTGCGATAGAGTACCCGGAGTGCGCTGCTTACTACTTTGAATCTCTAGGTTTCACGGATCATCAGCAAGGCAAGTAACACTCTGATCATACCTCTTTACTACCCACTTTTTATTGCATTAGATCAATCCTAAAACAATTGCATGATTAGGATCTGATTAATATGTGGGTTTTGGGAAGTAGATGAGGTAGTACCTATTACCTGTTTTATTATCAAACCCTTGGGAGTTACTTCTACGTTTGCTTGTTATACCATGCTATGCTAGTAGACGTGGATTGGGTGAGTGTATCCATGACAGATGTGAGATTGTTAAATTAATTGTTTATTTAAGGTGGCAACTTAAACACACATCTGAGTGGATTGAGGCACCTTGGTATTCCAGCAATTGCCTGTTTTTCTTTATGGACCGCCACCCAGGCTCAAAGGGATCATGAGATTATTCATACTAGAAACTTCCGTGTGCAGCCACAAGCTACTATGGGCTCTAGCAGAGTTGATTAAGTCATGTGAACTCTTATAGTGGTAGACTAGTAGATGTAGGGGATGTAGGTTGGTACTGTCTACCCGATTGTAAGGTGCTAGAGCTTCTGAAAGACTATGTCTCGGTCATCCGTTTCTCAAACATCATGTAGTGCGAGAATCCCAACGGAGGAGATTGAGTCTTGTGGGGAAAAGTGCGCAAACCTCTGCAGAGTGTATAAACTAATCATGGTTAGTCGTGTCCCCGGTTATGGACGTCTTGAGTATCTAGTACTTCGATTATCATGTGAATCTCATCATGTTACTTTAATTAATATTCTTGGGTTTTAATGATAAAGCTTGATGAGGACATGACTACCTTGGATACGACCAAAAATATTGCATACATGCATATTTGTCAGGTGATTTCTAGTGCAAACTATTCAATAATCTATTTTTGTTATCCAGAACAAAAATACTTCACACACTTTTGTGTTTTGTCTAATTGCAGGTGTATGGGACATTTGTACAACACACATATGAAGATAAGGGAGAAAGAGATGTTTACTTGCTGTTCAAAAAGTTCTTTCACGTCACTTTTGGTCCAAGAGAAGATAGAGTCCAAGTCCCTCACGTTCTGGATTCAGATTCGGACTGCACAGACATACCTGACTCAAAACGGCAATAACTTTTTCATACGGACTCCGAATTGGGTGATTCTTTATTTTTTGGAAACTAGATTTCGTCCTCTTTCCACTCCAATTGGAATCACCTTTAAATTCGTCCGGAGCATTGAGATATGGACGAAACAATCTGACGCTGCAGCAGAATCCGAATCAAACAACAAGTCCAAAGGTGTTACGTCACCTCCACTTGGGCCCATTGGCCTTGTACGACCTAGGGTTAGTTCTAGGCTGCCTTGGGACGTCCTCCCACCTCCTTGGCCGCCACCCCTTGCTCCTATATAAGTAGATCCATCTAGTAGCTTTTTCCTTGGGATTTGTTTAGTTAAAAGTTAGCCATTGCAACTTCGTGTACTTCGTTTGTGTCCAACGACCAGACCAAGACCGCTTACGGATTCCCACCTTTATCAATACTTCATATATATTCGCAATATTCAGATTGCTTTATCATATTCTTGCTTGTTCTTCGATTGCTTGCAGGAATAGACCTTCGTGGTCAGGTTGATTGTGCTCCGGCGTGGTCAATAACCTCTCAAAGTTGGTTTAGCGATTGCTAAGGCGCAACGTCGTGCACGTTTGTAGTCGGATCGTCAAAGTCATCTTCACCAAATCGATAGTTATCATCTCATCGAAAGATCGGGACACCCCGCCTCTATCAATGCTTAATTGGGATTGAGAGGGTGTCAACGCTCTCAATGCTTAAAAACCACCATGATAGTTAAATAAAAATGCATTCTTTTGCAGTAGGGAAAAATTGGCTTTATGCAAAAACTGTAACCATAGAGCTTTCCACCAGCCATATATGCATGTAGTATAGCTTTATTCTTTCATTACTCTCTATGTGTTACATTGCCAACATATTCCATGTGCTGACCCGTTTTCGGGCTGCAACGTTCGTGTTGCAGACTTTTCAGATGACGAGTAAGGTGCCTTTAGGTCGTGGTTCTATACTTAGTGATGCCGTTGGAGTTGATGGACTCACTTATCTTCCAAGCCTTCCGATGTTGCCGTTATTAGATGGCCTTAAGCCATATTTATTGTAATAAGTTCTCTTTTAAGACATTCGATGTAATAAGTGTGTGTTGCTACCCTGTTATAAATCCTTCAAGTACTGTCACTACAAGAAATATGTCAACTAGTGACCTTCTGTTAGTGACCCTGGAAGAAATGGTCATAGATCTATGACCATTGCATACCAATTGGTCAAAAGTTGTTCGGGGGGCTCCAAACCCTAAACCATTGCGACTATTTTGGTCAGAAAGGTCGTAATTTCCTTACATGAAATGGTCATAAAGCAAATAGTGCTAATCCGCTACCTTATTTCTAGTTGTTAACGACCAATATAGATGGTCATCGCCTTGTAAATTGTGGTGGGTTGCTATGACTAGGCGCCACCTCATCAGTTTTGCCTATGTGTCATGTCCATGTGGCAGTTTTTGCCCTAGGTTGTGAAGCAACCTATATTTCTGTCATTCCCAAGATTCCCAAAAAATCTCATAAATTCTTTGGGTCATATCTTCGTCAAATATGTAAAAACCTTCCTTGCCTAGTTCAAAAATAATTCAAAAATATTCATTTTCCTATTCTATTCAGAACAACAATTTGTGAAGGAAGTACCACTTTGGCATGTCCAAATGGTATCCATTTTCTACAGTACTTTCCTATGCCCAAATAACCATCCTTCACCAAATTCCAGCTCAATCCATTCATTATTTTGAGCCGAGCTTCAACATTCGTAGTTATGTCCAGTGTGGTAGTTTGCAAAGCAAGTACCGCCTAGGCTCCTCCTTTTGAGCTGAAAATTTGTGAAGGCGGTCTTCTTAGTAACTGATCATCCTCAGCCAAAACTCACGCCCATTAGCCATGTACATTTCCCGTATCGCTAATCAAACACTTGGCTGCTAATTCATGTTTGAGCATCGATCGGTGTCCTCGTGAGAATCTTATGTTATAATTTTCTTCCTAGCACCTACCTGGGGAGTGCTCAACCCACTAGACATGCCTAGGCCGCCCAGAACACATGGCAACGCCACGGTCATGCGGTGACCACGCGGCGAGCATGCGAGTTTACGCGCTCTAGAGTTGGGGCCCTCGGCCACTGCCCAAACCTCGACGTATCCCCACCAAACCATGTATTTATGATTAAATAGGTACTTATGTACCTAGAGATGATTTTTGGAAAAAATAAATAGCAAACTATGAGGCAGATGCAGTTTAAATTTGACCCGCTTCCAACTAAATCGGCGGAAATTTGTCTTTTTCACGAGAGGTGGATCAAAAAATTTTACACCCAACCGTTTGGTCAATTGTGCATTAAATATGGCCTGGTATTTTATAAAAATGATTTGGTCCAATTTTGCAACAATTATTTGGGAGGTCCTTCACAAAAAACCTCCTTTCGGGCACTCGAAAAATGGAAAATGGTTTTTTCGTCCAAAGGAAATGAAAACTTCCTTAGGCAACATTGTTTGCCATTCTAATATGAACCCTTGTGTACAATATGAGATTATTTGAACAAACTATGCCACGAATGTAGCCATAAGATTGATCATTTGGCTTGAAAGCCATTGATCTCCACACGTGATAGCTCGTTTCTGAGAACACTTTTTAAAATAATTGTCGTATTACAAGTTTGTTATTCTTCCTAGGAACTTGGCCACATATGATGACACAATGCGAAGGTTTCCCCATTTTTTGATTTTTTTTGAAATTTTTATGCCCGTTTCAAAATGCGGCCAAAACGGTGGGAATGATCGTTCCTAGCTAGTGGTTGAATCTGGGAATTTTTTTAGTGTTTCTCTGATTAAATATGTCCTTATGTACCTAGAAATTATTTTTGGAAAAAATAAATAGCAAACTATGAGGCAGCTGCAGTTCAAATTTGACCCGCTTCCTGAATCGGCGGAAATTTGTCTTTTTCACCAGAGGTGGATCAAAACTTTTTACACCCAACCATTTGGTCAATTGTGCATTAAATATGGCCTAGTATTTTAGAAAATTGATTTGGTCCAATTTTGCAACAATCATTTGGTAGGTTCTTCACAAAAAAAACCTCATTTTGTGCACTCGAAAAATGAAAAATGGTTTTTCCGTCCAAAGAAAATGAAAACTTCCTTAGGCAACATTGTTTTCCATTCTACTATGCACCCTTGTGCACAATATGAGAACATTGTTTTTTGAATTTCTTTCAAAATATTGTCAAAACAGCGGGTATGACTACGTGTCTTCGGTCACCGTGAAGGTGACGACGACGAACTCCTCGCTCGCGACCACCACCTCGATGCCCTGCTCTTCTACGTGCCGAGGTCCTTGCTGGCGGCCTTGCTGGATAGAAATCCAGAGCTTCTTTATTCAGTATTGTCGCCTCCGCCCCTGAAGTCGAGACATTGAATGATCCAAAAACCTAAGCTACTAGTACTCTAAAACCTAAAGCTAAAATGATCCACACGCGCAAGATCCGACGACCCTCCTCACCGCCGACGACCAAGAAGTCACCGGCGGAGGGGAACCGCCGAAAGACGGCGCAAAAAGAGTCAGTTCTCTTAGCCAAAGAGATGTGCACTTTATTTTCAGCCGGTTACGACCTACTTAAATGGTCATGGACTTCGCGCACATGTACTCTGTTTTGATTGGTTCAGACGCATGTCACTCGGATCATGGATCGAGCATCGTTCGATCCACCCGGATCCAACGGTAGCGCTCCCTCCTCACGTTTCTCACGCCACCTAGCCCAACAACCCATAGGCCACAGCCTGCACTCCTCCTTCGTGAACCCTAGCGCTCCCCGATCCCTCCCATCTCCCCTCCCTTCGCCGCCACCCACCCCTCCTCTCGCTCTCCTCCCTCCCTCCCCTCCCCTCCGGCAAGATCCAGCACGCTCCAAGATCCCCATGCTCTGCTCCTCCCTTCCTCCCCTTCGGCAAGATCCAGCGCGCGGCCTCCCTCTCCTCGATCCAGATCGAGGCACCCCCGCCGCCCCGCCTTCGTCTCCGTCCGTCTCCCACCCGATGGAGGCCGCGGTGGGGGAAGCGAGGGGTCTCGGCTTCCCCTCCCATCGCTGCACCACTCGTCCGCTAGCTCCCCACGCATGCGGATTCAGATGGAGGCGGTCGTCGCCGGGCACGACGACTCCACTCGCCAGGCCGTCACCGCGCTCCTCCGCAAGTGAACCAACTTCCTTCTCCTAGCTTAGCCAGTCGATTTTCCTGCCGCTGAACTGGGCTCTGTTTCTGTTCCTTCTCGGGAGGTGACACCAGTGGCGGCGGTGGCGGACGGGATGAAGGCGTGGGAGGTCATGCGGGGCCGCGGTGCACTTTCGCCATGGTGGCGGTGGCCGAGGTGCAGGCCAAGGAGCGGCTGCCCACGATCTGCTGCCTCGGAACATCGTGCTCTACCAGTACCAGGCGTGCCCCTTCTGCAACAAGGTCAGAGGTGAGATTGCACTCCCATCTCGCATTTTTCGATTCGGGGCGCGGCTCTGTAGAAATGGCTTCCTTGAGATCCCGTTGCACTGGCAGATCCGATTAGCGTTGGCATGGTCTTAGAATATACGATTCTGTGGTGTATTAGGTTAGATTTGTATGTTGGTTAGAACAATTTGTTCTCGTGGGTCAAATTAGACTAAAATCAGAGCTTGTCAACATATTATTTCTGCTCCCGCTACAGACTAAAGGGCTGTTGGGGAAATCTATGGCTAAGCACCTATAGACCTATTTATCTCTGCTTGTATTGCTTTATAATTGGTAAATGTAGAATGCTTTCTGACCTAGTGGTACCATTCCTGTGTCTATTGGCATGGTTCAAGATCAATCAATATTGTGTTATTCTTGTTCGAAAATCATCAATTGTGCTTGTTTGAGACCATTAGTTGTGCTTATCTGAAATCATATTGTATTCGTCCAAGCAATGCAAACATTATGTTGTGAAATACTTTCTACTACTCAAGAGCTACAAAAAGAGATGAATCTATGTTGATTCATCATAACTAGTACAGAGTTTTTTCTGAGGGAAAGCATTAGACCTTCCTATCTTTGGGGATGTTTGTATATGTACAAGAAGAGGTTACATAAAGCTAATTTATACAGAGATATGTAATGTAGATAACTATTCTGGTTCTAGATATAAATAGTATGTTGCAAACCGATAACTGTAATGTAGATAACTATAAAACAAAACCTACTGCGTGTACTTATCTTGGGGAGTGCCTGTAGAGCTTATTATTCATGCCCATTTATGGTCAAATTATAAATATATTCCAATGTGTCTTTATATTCCAGTACCTTAACTTTGGAGCTGGCTATTTACTCTTTTCAGTGTACTAACCAATCCTCTTTTCAGGTTGTCAATTTGGAGCTAGCTATTTACTGTCCGTGCATTCAGCAACCTAACCTCCACGGCTCCACCACGGTTGACTGGCCGAGCTCTGAGCTAGCATGACCATGGAGGTGGCTCTCGTCAGCGTGGCGACGGGGGTCCTCAAACCTGTCATAGCGAAGCTGATCGTTCTGCTTGGCAACGAGTACAAGCGTCTGCACCTTCCCCTCCCCTCATCTGATGTTTCCTTACCATCCCTGAGTCCATCTCTTACAAGTTGTATGATTACGCCATTCCCAAAATATTGCATTGTGAAGGAAGTTTTTTGAAACAAAAACTTGTTCATGGCCCTACTTGTGTCAGACAGCAAGTATAATACTAGGTCAGAGAGCAATAATAGGTCAGAGAGCAATAATATCCCTATAGCTACTTTCCATCATTTTGAGGGGGGAAAGTCACCAAGTTATGGTAGGAGAAATAATTATAATCTTGCAGGGCATTGCTTAAATACACGTGTGAGCTTTTGTTGCATAGGGCATTTGCAGTTAGATTTCCTGATCATATGAGTGATGCCGCATGTCTTACAATTAGGGACAAAAATTACTTGTTTCCATCATTATATTCATAGTGATCTCATATTAGAGTAAACTCCCATGTTATGCCTCAAAAGATGATGCAAAGTGCAGTTTAGTTAAAATGTGCAGCTTGCTGCCTCTAATGACATTTTGCATGGTGTCTACTGCTTGCTACCAGTTTATGTAATGCCGGGCTCATATATTTTCCAATTAATGTAATGTTGGGCTCATATATTTCCTTTTAGGCATCTACAAGTCTTTTATTGGGCTTAAGTAATGGTAGGCTTATATCTAGTGGAAGTTAATATGTTTCATGCGGTTCCCATCTACTATAGATTGCTTCATATACAAGTACAAAGAATATGTAGCTCACTAGCTCCATATATATCCTCTGTAGCTTCTCCTTCAACCATTGCAGTGCTTCAAGCTAATTGCTTAGCATGGCATGATATACAACCCTATCGGGTACTTTTTACTAATGAATATAATGTAGATGCAAACGATAATATAAGATTCGAGTTTATTTAAGGATATCATCATAGAATTAGGTTGACTAAGAACTAAACATCTTTTTTTCATGATTACCTGATTTATGAGACTTGAGAAAAAGACACCGCTTAAGTAAATTGGTTATGACCTCTTAGTTGTACTAAACTACTAATAAATTTAAACTCGCTGAAGCTACATTATTTTTCTGCTCTCTTGCATTTGCATAGCATTCAAACTGACAGGTGAATGCTCAGTTTTTGTGAGTTGTGACTTACATTAACAGAGTGTGGCGAGAAATCAACTACAAAAGACACTACGCATGTGTGGCGAGCCTAACCTTAGGAGGCAACCAAACGGTTGCCTAGGTGGCTGTGGCGCGCCGCACCTTTGGCGTGGCAAGGTGCGGCCGGCAACCAAACAGCCCCTTAGTGACAGCAATCTGACCTGTTTGGACAGAATAAAACTCAGATTCATGCTTAGTGACAACAATATTTTACTGGATATTTCTCATGTTTGTGCTGCATGCATATCATAGTACACATCTTACATCTCATAGTAATTTTTTCACATGACTACTACATCTTTTATATGTTTAGCTAACTTTAGTAATTTTTCCTTCCTGAACTCTTGTTAGCTATGAATAAGTAAAAGCAAAGGGGTCGGAGAATTTTGACAGGGAGCTGGCTGGCTGTGTGCGCACGCTTGCAGGTGAATGATTTCATCTTGATCTCCGACAGCGCCTACACCCGGGAGCAGATTCTGAAGATGGAGAAGGCCATCCTGAACAGGCTGGAGTGGAACCTGACGGTGCCCACGCCCTACGTCTTTCTGGTGCGTTTCGCCAAGGCCGCGTCTTCCTCAGATCACAAGGAGGACAAGGAGGTAAAAGAAGAACTTCAGACTTTTACATACTACACAGCATGCAAAATCTTCAGATGTATTTTCCATTTTGCCAAAGCAGCGAGTCTGTGTGCTGATTGATGTTTCCCTCGTCTTCCCCTGAATGTGTGTGCAGATGGAGAACACCGTCTTCTTCTTCGCGGAGCTCGCGCTGCTGCAGTACGAGCTGGTGCAGTCCAAGCCCTCCATGGTGGCCGCTGCTGCTGTCTACGCCGCCAGGCTCACCCTCAAGAAGACCCCTTTGTGGACCGACACTCTGAAGCACCACACTGGCTTTACTGAAGCACAGCTGATGTAAGTTATACATGCACACTACTGAATCTCTCATTGCTTGAATCTGTGATGATTTCATTCAGGGGCACGCACTGACAGAGACGACCCTTTTGTGTGATGATTGATTTCAGGGACGCTGCCAAGATCCTGGTGGCCTCGCACTTTGTCTACAAGAAGTACTCGAGCATGTTTTCATGCATGTTTCTTTTTGGACTTAATCTTACTAAATAGCACTGTTGTTGCTATTCACTATATCCTCGCTGTTCTGTTTTCTTGTTGGCAGATATTTTGCCTAAATTCAAGACGAAAGATGTTCAAAGAAGCGCCAAGACAATTTTTGTATAGCAAGTTAAGTAATAATAGTTGGGTTATCTGGGCATTGTGAACTCCAGAATTTCATGTGTCGTCTCTCTGTTTTTGAATGAAATGTTGTATGTGTGTTGATGTAACAGATTGTTGCTTCTTGTTATTTGAAGTATTACACTTGTTTCTGTCTATTTTGATTTAAATATTGGTTGTTTAATTATTGGCATATTGAAATCTGACGAACATGACCATGACATCAAGGACCCACAAACCAGAATCGAAAATTTGGGACCCACTTATCAGAACCTGACAATTGGGACCTATTTGAAAAAAGAAAAAACGTGCCACAACCCAAAAATAAAAAGGCTTGTAGCTTACCCAAATTGAAAAAAAAACGGCCCGTGTAGCTTACCCAAATTGAAAGAAAAAACAACAACAAATGGGCTGAATTAATGGGCTCGGCCTATATAAACACCGAATTGGACCGGGCTGATTCTTCTGCCACATCAGATTGCCACGTCGGATGCCTACGTGGTCTGTGGAGGCTGCTAGTGACCAAAACAAAATAGTAGGCATATTTTGGTCGTAAACGTCCACGACCTTCTCACAGAGAAGGTCGTTAATTTCAGTTTACGACTGCCAGCTTTTAACCTTCTGTTTTTGGTCAAAAAAAGGTCGCAAGTGAAAAACAATGACCTTTCAGTGACCAATAGTCAAGGTCACAAGTTGACATATTTCTTGTAGTGTGTGCGTGTCAGCATTACTGATCCAGGGATGACAGTAAAGCACAGAGATCAAACCGTTTGAGGTATGGTCGCTACATCTCGATGTGAGAAGAAGCAAGAGAGGCAAGAGCTCAAGATTGGGGATGCCCGAGGTACCCCAAGTAAATATTCAAGGAGACTCAAGCGTCTAAGCTTGGAGATGCCCCGGAAGGCATCCCATCTTTCTTCAACAAATATCGGTATGTTTTTGGATTCGTTTCGTTCATGCGATATGTGCAATCTTGGAGCGTCTTTTGCATTTAGTTTTCACTTTTCTTTTATGCACCATGCTGGTATGAGATAGTCCTTGGTTGATTTATAGAATGCTCATTGCACTTCACTTAAATCTTTTGAGTATGGCTTTATAGAATGCTTCATGTGCTTCACTTATATCATTTGAAGTTTGGATTGCCTATTTCTCTTCACATAGAAAACCGCCATCTGTGCTCTTTTGCTTCACCTATATTTGTTAGAGCGTGGGCATATCTTTTGTAGAAAGAATTAAACTGTCTTGCTTCACTTATATCTATTTAGAGAGATGACAGGAACTGGTCATTCACATGGTTAGTCATAAAATCCTACATAAAACTTGTAGATCACTGAATATGATATGTTTGATTCCGTGCAATAGTTTTGCGATATAAAGATGGTGATATTAGAGTCATGCTAGTGGGTAGTTGTGGATTAGTGGAAATACTTGTGTTGAGGTTTGTGATTCCCGTAGCGTGCACGTATGGTGAACCGTTATGTGATGAAGTCGGAGCATGATTTATTTATTGATTGTCTTCCTTGTGAGTGGCGGTCGGGGGCGAGCGATGGTCTTTTCCTACCAATCTATCCCCCTAGGAGCATGCGCTTAGTACTTTGTTTCGACGACTAATAGATTTTTGCAATAAGTATGTGAGTTCTTTATGACTAATGTTGAGTCCATGGATTATACACACCCTCACCCTTCTATCATTGCTAGCCTCTTCAGTACCGTGCATTGCCCTTTCTCACCTCGAGAGTTGGTGCAAACTTCACCGGTGCATCCAAACCCTGTGATAGGATACGCTCTATCACACATAAGCCGCCTTATATCTTCCTCAAAACAGCCACCATACCTACCTATCATGACATTTCCATAGCCATTCCGAGATATATCGCCATGCAACTTCCATCATCATCATATACCTGACTTGAGCATTCATTGTCATATTGCTTTGCATGATCGTAAGATAGCTAGCATGATGTTTTCATGGCTTGTCAATTTTTTGAATTTTTGCTACGCTAGATCATTGCACATCCCAGTACACCGTCGGAGGCACTCATATAGAGTCATAGCTTTGTTCTAGATATCGAGTTGTAAGTAAATAAAAATGTGATGATCATCATTATTAGAGCATTGCCCCAGTGAGGAAAGGATGATGGAGACTATGATTCCCCCACAAGTCGGGATGAGACTCCGGACTTTAAAAAAAATATAAAAGAGGCCAAAGAAGCCCAAATAAAAGATAGGCCAAAGAAGCACACCAAAAAAAATAAAAATAAAATGATGACAGAAAAAGAGAGAAGGGGCAATGTTACTATCCTTTTACCACACTTGTCCTTCAGAGTAGCACCATGTTCTTCATATAGAGAGTCTCTTGAGTTATCACTTTCATATACTAGTGGGAATTTTCATTATAGAACTTGGCTTGTATATTCCAATGATGGGCTTCCTCAAATTACCGAGGTCTTCATGAGCAAGCAAGTTGGATGCACACCCACTTAGTTTTCAGTTTGAGCTTTCATATATTGCTACCTCTTGAGCACTGCGTTGGATTTCCCCGAAGATGAAAGGATGATGCAGCAAAGCAGCGTAAGTATTTCCCTCAGTTTTTGAGAACCAAGGTATCAATCCAGTAGGAGGCTACGCGCGAGTCCCTCATACCTACACAAAGAAAATAACTCCTCGCAACCAACGCGAATAGGGGTTGTCAATCCCTTCACTGTCACTTACGAGAGTGAGATCTGATAGAGATGATAGATAATATTTTTGGTATTTTTGGTATAAAGATGCAAGGTAAAATAAAAGGCAAAGTCAAAAAGCAAAGCAATAATAAAGTGATGGAAGATTAATATGTGAAGATAGACCCGGGGGCCATAGATTTCACTAGTGGCTTCTCTCAAGAGCATAAGTATTCTACGGTGGGTGAACAAATTACTGTTGAGCAATTGACATAATTGAGCATAGTTATTAGAATATCTAGGTATGATTATGTATATAGGCATCACGTCCGAGACAAGTAGACCGACTCCTGCCTGCATCTACTACTATTACTCCACTCATCGACCGCTATCCAGCATGCATCTAGAGTATTAAGTTTAAGAAAACAGAGTAACACCTTAAGCAAGATGACATGATGTAGAGGGATAAATTCATGCAATATGATAAAAAAACCATCTTGTTATCCTCGATGGAAACAATACAATACGTGCCTTGCTGCCCCTACTGTCACTAGGAAAGGACACCGCAAGATTGAACCCAAAGCTAAGCACTTCTCCCATTGCAAGAAAAACCAATCTAGTAGGCCAAACCAAACTGATAATTCGAAGAGACTTGCAAAGATAACCAATCATACATAAAAGAATTCAGAGAAGATTCAAATATTGTTCATAGATAACCTTGATCATAAACCCACAATTCATCGGTCTCAACAAACACACCGCAATAAGAAGATTACATTGAATAGATCTCCATGAGAGAGGGGGAGAACATTGTATTGAGATCCAAAAAGACAGAAGAAGCCATCTAGCTACTAACTATGGACCCTAAGGTCTGAGGTAAACTACTCACACTTCATCGGAGGGGCTATGATGATGATGTAGAAGCCCTCCGTGGTGGATTCCCCTTCCGGCGGAGCTCCGGAACAGGCCCCAAGATGGGATCTCGTGGGTATAGAAGGTTGCGGCGGTGGAATTAGATTTTTGGCTCCGTATTTGATCGTTTGGGGGTACGTAGGTATATATAGGAGGAAGGAGTACGTCGGTGGAGCAAAGGGGGCCCACGAGGCAGGGGGCGCGCCCCACCCTCGTGGCCACCTCCCTTCTTTCTTGACGTGGGGTCCAAATCTCCTGGATCATATTCGGTGAGAAAATCACGTTCCCGAAGGTTTCATTCCGTTTGGACTCCGCTTGATATTCCGTTTCTTCGAAACACTGAAATAGGCTAAAAAACAGCAATTCTGGGCTGGGCCCTCGATTAATAGGTTAGTCCCAAAAGTAATATAAAAGTGGAAAATAAAGCCCAATATGGTCCAAAACAGTAGATAATATAACATGAAGCAATCAAAAATTATAGATACGTTGGAGACGTATCAGGCATCCCCAAGCTTAATTCCTGCTCGTCCTCGAGTAGGTAATGATAAAAAGAGAATTTTTGATGTGGAGTGCTACTTGGCATAATTTCAATGTAATTCTTCTCAATTGTGGTATGAATATTCAGATCTGAAAGATTCAAGACAAAAGTTAATATTGACATAAAAATAATAATACTTCAAGCATACTAACAAAGCAATTATGTCTTCCCAAAATAACATGGCCAAAGAAAGTTATCCCTACAAAATCATATAGTATGGCTATGCTCTATCTTCACCACACAAAGTATTTAAATCATGCACAACCCCGATGATAAGCCAAGCAATTGTTTCATACTTTTGACATTCTCAAAACTTTTTCAATCTTCACGCAATACATGAGCGTGAGCCATGGATATAGCACTATATGTGGAATAGAATGGTGGTTGTGGAGAAGACAAAAAGAGGGAAGATAGTCTCACATCAACTAGGTGTATCAACGGGCTATGGAGATGCCCATCAATAGATATCAATGTGAATGAGTAGGGATTGCCATGCAACGGATGCACTAGAGCTAGAAGTATATGAAAGCTCAACAAAAGAAACTAAGTGGGTGTGCATCCAACTCGCTTGCTCACGAAGACCTAGGGCATTTTGAGGAAGCCCATCATTGGAATATACAAGCCAAGTTCTATAATGAAAAATTTCCCACTAGTATATGAAAGTGACAAAAAGAGAGACTCTCTATCATGAAGATCTTGGTGCTACTTTGAAGCACAAGTGTGGTAAAAGGATAGTAACATTGTCCCTTCTCTCTTTTTCTCTCTTTTTTTATTTGGGCCTTTCCCTTTTTTTATGGCCTCTTTTTTTTTCGTCCGGAGTCTCATCCCGACTTGTGGGGGAATCATAGTCTCCATCATCCTTTCCTCACTTATGACAATTCTCTAATAATGATGATCATCACACTTTTATTTTCTTACAACTCAACAATTACAACTTGATACTTAGAACAAAATATGACTCTATATGAATGCCTTCGGCGGTGTACCGGGGTATGCAATGAATCAAGAGTGACATGTATGAAAGAATTATGAACGGTGGCTTTGCCACAAATACAATGTCAACTACATGATCATGCTAATAATATGACAATGATGGAGCGTGTCATAATAAACGGAACGGTGGAAAGTTGCATGGCAATATATCTCGGAATGGCTATGGAAATGCCATGATAGGTAGGTATGGTGGCTGTTTTGAGGAAGGTATATGGTGGGTGTATGATACCGATGAAAAGTGTGTGGTATTAGAGAGGCTAGCGGTGGTGGAAGGAAGAAAAATGTGTATAATCCATGGACTCAACATTAGTCATGAAGAACTCATATACTTATTGCAAAAATCTACAAGTTATCAAAGCAAAGTATTACGCGCATGCTCCTAGGGGGATAGATTGGTAGGAAAAGACCATCGCTCGTCCCCGACCGCCACCCATAAGGAAGACAATCAATGAATAAATCATGCTCCGACTTCATCACATAACGGTTCACCATATGTGCATGCTACGGGAATCACAAACTTTAACACAAGTATTTCTCAAATTCACAACTACTCAACTAGCATGACTTTAATATCACCATCTTCATATCTCAAAACAATTATCAAGCATCAAACTTTTCTTAGTATTCAACGCACTCAAAAGAAAGTTTTTCAAATCTTGAATACCAAGCATATTATTATTATTAAGCAAATTACCATGCTATTTAAGACTCTCAAAATAATCTAAGTGAAGCATGAGAGATCAATAGTTTCTATAAAACAAATCCACCACCATGCTCTAAAAGATATAAGTGAAGCACTAGAGCAAAACTATATAGCTCAAAAGATATAAGTGAAGCACATAGAGTATTCTATCAAATTCCAATTCATGTATGTCTCTCTCAAAAGGTGTGTACAACAAGGATGATTGTGGTAAACTAAAAAGCAAAGACTCAAATCATACAAGACGCTCCAAGCAAAACACATATCATGTGGTGAATAAAAATATATATCCAAGTAAAGTTACCGATGGAAGTAGACGAAAGAGGGGATGCCTTCCGGGGCATCCCCAAGCTTTGACTTTTTGGTGTCCTTAGATTATCTTGGGGGTGCCATGGGCATCCCCAAGCTTAGGCTCTTGCCACTCCTTGTTCCATAATCCATCAAAAGATTTTCACCCAAAACTTGAAAACTTCACAACACAAAACTCAACAGAAATCTCGTGAGCTTCATTAGCGAAAGAAAACAAAAGACCACTTCAAGGTACTGTAATGAACTCATTCTTTATTTATATCAGTGTTAAACCTACTGTATTCCAACTTCTCTATGGTTTATAAACTATTTTACTAGCCATAGATTCATCAAAATAAGAAAACAACACATGGAAAACAGAATCTGTCAAAAACAGAACAGTCTGTAGTAATCTGTAACTAATGCAAACTTCTGGAACTCCAAAAATTCATCCCAAATAGGAAGACCTAGGAGTTTGTTTATTGATCAACAGCAATTGGAATCACTATTTTATCATGTTCTGGTGATTTTTAACAATTGTTTTCATGAACAACAAGTTTCTGGAAATTACAGCAAGATCAAATAACTATCATCCAAGAAGATCCTATAGGTTTAACTTGGCACAAACACTAATTAAAACATAAAACCACATCTAAACAGAAGGTAGAAGGATTATTTATTCCTAAACAGAAGCAAAAAGCAAAAAAAACTAAAAAATAAAATTGGGTTGCCTCCCAACAAGCGCTATCGTTTAACGCCCCTAGCTAGGCATAAAAGCGAGGATAGATCTAGGTATTGCCATCTTTGGTAGGCAATTCTTCAATGAGGCATCTACCTTCCTTAGAAATTTCTTTATTTTTAGTAATTATCAAGCTTTTAGGCACAAGATCGAAAAATTCATTCGTAGCAAAAGGTTCCTTAATGATAGCAACGAATCATTAAGGGTGGACTGGGAGTAGATAGCAAAAGGTTCCTTAATGATAGCAACGAATCTTAACTGTAGATTTAAGATCCGCAGTTTCCTTACTAGAGGATTCGCCCTTATTTTTAGGAACATACATAAGCTTGGAAAATTTTAGTAGGTGGACTTGGAGTATTCTTTACGGAAGAAAAAGCGGTTCCCAAGTTGGTAATGATACCCTCAAGTTTACCGATTCTAGTGGAATCTTGATTTATTCTCTCATTAACTATGGGTTCCTTCTCCTTAATATTTTTCAAAGTTACTCCTACCTTAGATCCATATTGGGTAATTTGATTGTGGATCTTTTTATCTAGATTTTCAATTAACTCAATGGTAGCAACTTTATTTTCAATAATTTCAAGTCTTTGCATTACATGCTCCAAAGTTAACATAGTTCCATTAACCAAAAGAGGTGGTGAGCCAAATAAATCTATCATAGCATTATAAGAATCAAAAGTATGGCTACCCAAGAAATTCCCTCCGGTCATGGTATCAAGGATATATCTATACCAAGGATTAGCACCCACATAAAAATTACGGAGCAGAACTGAAGTAGATTGCTTCCTGGTAGATCTATTTTGAGCATTGCAAATTCTATACCAAGCATCTTTTAGATTTTCTCCCTCCCTTTGCTTAAAATTTAGAACTTCATTTTCGGGAGACAACGGAGAAGATATAAGACTAGACATGACGACAAGCAAGCGAGAAAGAGGCAAACGGAAAAGAGATGGCGAATAAAATGGCAAGGGTGAAGTGGGGGAGAGGAAAACGAGAGGCAAATGGCAAATAATGTAATGTGAGAGATAAGGGATTGTGATGGGTACTTGGTATGTTGACTTTTGCGTAGACTCCTCGGCAACGGCGCCAGAAATTCTTCTTGCTACCTCTTGAGCACTGCGTTGGATTTCCCCGAAGAGGAAAGGATGATGCAGCAAAGCAGCGTAAGTATTTCCCTCAGTTTTTGAGAACCAAGGTATCAATCCAGTAGGAGGCTACACGCGAGTCCCTCGTACCTACACAAAGCAAATAACTCCTCGCAACCAACACGAATAGGGGTTGTCAATCTCTTCACGGTCACTTACGAGAGTGAGATCTGATAGAGATGATAGATAATATTTTTGGTATTTTTGGTATAAAGATGCAAGGTAAAATAAAAGGCAAAGTAAAAAAGCAAAGCAATAATAAAGTGATGGAAGATTAATATGATGAAGATAGACCCGGGGGCCATAGATTTCACTAGTGGCTTCTCTCAAGAGCATAAGTATTCTACGGTGGGTGAACAAATTACTGTTGAGCAATTGACAGAACTGAGCATAGTTATGAGAATATCTAGGTATGATCATGTATATAGGCATCACGTCCGAGACAAGTAGACCGACTCCTGCCTGCATCTACTACTATTACTCCACTCATCGACCGCTATCCAGCATGCATCTAGAGTATTAAGTTCAAGAAAACAGAGTAACGCCTTAAGCAAGATGACATGATGTAGAGGGATAAATTCATGCAATATGATAAAAACCCCATCTTGTTATCCTCGATGGCAACAATACAATGTGTGCCTTGCTGCCCCTACTGTCACTAGGAAAGGACACCGCAAGATTGAACCCAAAGCTAAGCACTTCTCCCATTGCAAGAAAAACCAATCTAGTAGGCCAAACCAAACTGATAATTCGAAGAGACTTGCAAAGATAACCAATCATACATAAAAGAATTCAGAGAAGATTCAAATATTGTTCATAGATAATCTTGATCATAAACCCACAATTCATCGGTCTCAACAAACACACCGCAAAAAGAAGATTACATCGAATAGATCTCCATGAGAGAGGGGGAGAACATTCTATTGAGATCCAAAAAGACAGAAGAAGCCATCTAGCTACTAACTATGGACCCGAAGGTCTGAGCTAAACTACTCACACTTCATCGGAGGGGCTATGATGATGATGTAGAAGCCCTTCGTGGTGGACTCCCCTTCCGGCGGAGCTCCGGAACAGGCCCCAAGATGGGATATCGTGGGTACAGAAGGTTGCAGCGGTGGAATTAGGTTTTTGGCTCCGTATCTGATCATTTGGGGGTACGTAGGTATATATAGGAGGAAGGAGTATGTCGGTGGAGCAAAGGGGGGCCCACGAGGCAGGGGGCGCGCCCTAGGGGGGTGGGCGTGCCCCCCACCCTCGTGGCCACCTCCCTTCTTTCTTGATGTGGGGTCCAAGTCTCCTGGATCATATTCGGTGAGAAAATCACATTCCCGAAGGTTTCATTCCGTTTGGACTCCGTTTGATATTCCGTTTCTTTGAAACACTGAAATAGGCAAAAAAAACAGTAATTCTGGGCTGGGCCTCCGGTTAATAGGTTGGTCCCAAAAGTAATATAAAATTGGAAAATAAAGCCCAATATGGTCCAAAACAGTAGATAATATAGCATGGAGCAATAAAAAATTATAGATACGTTGGAGACGTATCATATACTTATAGCTCTAGTGCGTCCATTGCATGGTAATCCCTACTCCTTGCATTGACATCAATTGATGGGCATCTCCATAGCCCGTTGATTAGCCGCGTCAATGTGAGACTTTCTCCTTTTTGTCTTCTCCACACAACCTCCACCATCATATTCTATTCCACCTATAGTGCTATGTCCATGGCTCACACTCATGTATTGCGTGAAAGTTGAAAAGGTTTGAGAACGTCAAAGTATGAAACAATTGCTTGGCTTGTCATCGGGGTTGTGCATGATTTGAATACTTTGTGTGGTGAAGATGGAGCATAGCCAGACCATATGATTTTGTAGGGATAACCTTCTTTGGCCATGTTATTTTGAAAAGACATGATTGCTTTATTAGTAGGCTTGAAGTATTATTGTTTTTATGTCAAATGATAGACTATTCCTTTGAATCACTCGTGTCTTAATATTAATGCCATGATTAGATTATGTGATCAAGATTATGCTAGGTAGAATTCCACATCAAAAATTATCTTTTTTATCATTTACCTACTCGAGGACGAGCAGGAATTAAGCTTGGGGATGCTGATAAGTCTCCGTCGTATCTATAATTTTTTATTGTTTCATGCCAATATTCTACAACTTTCTTATACTTTTGGCAACTTTTTATACTATTTTTGGGACTAACATATTGATCCAGTGCCCAGTGCCAGTTCCTATTTGTTGCATGTTTTTTGTTTCGCAGAAAATCCATATCAAACGGAGTCCAAACGGGATAAAAACTGACGGAGATTTTTTTTGGAATATTTGTGATTTTTGGGAAGAAGAATCAACGTGATACGATGCCCGAAGGGGCCACAAGGCAAGGGGGCGTGCCCGAGGGGGTCAGGCGCACCCTGGACCCTCGTGGACACCCCGTAAGGCGGTTGGAGCCCTTATTTCGCCGCAAGAAAGCTAATTTCCGGATAGAGATCATGTCCAAAATTCAGCCCAATCGGAGTTACGGATCTCCGGTTATAAAAGAAACGGTGAAATGCCAGATCTGAGAACGTAGAAACAGAGAGAGACAGAGAGACATATCCAATCTCGGAGGGGCTCTCTCCCCTCCCATGCCATGGAGGCCAAGGACAAGAGGGGAAACCCTTCTCCCATCTAGGGAGGAGGTCAAGGAAGAAGAAGAAGAGGGCCCCTCCCCCCTCTCTTCCGGTGGCGTCGGAATGCTGCCATGGCCACTATCATCATCACCGCGATCTTCACCAACACCTCCGCCATCTTCACCAACATCTCCATCACCTTCCCCCCTCTATCTACAGCGGTCCACTCTCCCGCAACCCGTTGTACCCTTTACTTGAACATGGTGCTTTATGCTTCATATTATTATCCAATGATGTGTTGCCATCCTATGATGTCTGAGTAGATTTTCGTTGTCCTATCGGTGGTTGATGAATTGCTATGATTGATTTAATTTGCTTGTGGTTATGTTGCTATCCTTTGGTGCCCATCATATGAGCGCGCGCGTGGATCACACCATAGGGTTAGTTGTATGTTGATAGGACTATGTATTGGAGGGCAAGAGTGACAGAAGCTTCAACCTATCATAGAAATTGATGCATACGGGATTGAACGGGGACCAATATATATATTAATGCTATGGTTGGGTTTTACCTTAATGAACGTCAGTAGTTGCGGATGCTTGCTAATCGTTCCAATCATAAGTGCATAGAATTCCAAGTCAGGAACATACTAGCAGTGGCCTCTCCCACATAAAACTTGCTATCGGTCTAGTAAAGTAGTCAATTGCTTAGGGACAATTTCGCAACTCCTACCACCACTTTTCCACACTCGCTTCATTTATTTTATTGTGTCTTTATATAAACAGCCCCTACTTTTTGTTTACGTGCTCTTTATTATCTTGCAAACCTATCCAAAAACACCTACAAAGTACTTCTAGTTTCATCCTTGTTCTATGTAAAGCGAACGATAAGCGTGCGTAGAGTTGTATCGGTGGTCGATAGAACTTGAGGGAATATTTGTTCTACCTTTAGCTCCTAGTTGGGTTGGACACTCTTACTTATCGAAAGAGGCTACAATTGATCCCCTATACTTGTGGGTTACCAATGGATCTCTTTTACCATGAATTACAATGTCTATTCAGTCCTTGATCTTCAGGGGTGCTCTGCATTTATGTTTTGCGGTCTCAGAAAGGGCTAGCGAGATACCATCTTGTTATATCATATCATGATTGTTTTGAGAGAGTGTTTTCATCCAAGATTTATTATTATTGCTCGCTAGTTGATTATGCCATTGATATGAGTAAATGTGAGACCTAAATTTTATTGTGAATATGGTTAGTTCATAGTATTTGCTGAAAACTTGAATGCTTGCTTTACATATTTGCAACAACAAGATCAAACATAATTTGTAAAAGTTTTTCTTTATCACTTTCAGTTTGTCAACTGAATTGCTTGAGGACAAGCAATGGGTTAAGCTTGGGGGAGTTGAATGGAACTCTTTTGCCCTTGTTTTGGACTCTAACTTGCATTATTTGAATGGAACTAACCCGGACTGACGCTGTTTTCAGCAGAATTGCCATGGTGTTATTTTTGTGCAGAAATAAAAGTTCTCGGAATGACCTGAAACTTCACGGAGATCAGTTTTGGAATAAATAAAAAATATTGGCGAAAGAATCAACCGAAGGGGGTCCACACCCTGTCCACAATGGTGTAGGGCGCGCCCACCCCCTGGGCGCGCCCTCTGACCTTGTGCCCCCCTGGACCTCCATCGACCTCTACTCCAACTCCATATATTCACGTTCGGCGAGAAAGAAAATTAGAGCGAAGGATTCATCGCGTTTTACGATACGAAGCCGCCGCCACCTCCTATTCTTCCTCACGAGGGCAGATCTGGAGTCCGTTTTGGGCTCCGGAGAGGGGAAATCATCGCCATCGTCATCATCAACCATCCTCCATCACCAATTTCATGATGCTCACCGCCGTGCGTGAGTAATCCCATCGTAGGCTTGCTGGACGGTGATGGGTTGGATGAGATTTACCATGTAATCGAGTTAGTTTTGTTAGGGTTTGATCCCTAGCATCCACTATGTTCTTAGATTAATGTTGCTATGACTTTGCTATGTCTAATGCTTATCACTAGGGCCCGAGTTCCATGATTTTAGATCTAAACCTATTATGTTTTCATGAATATATTTGTGTACTTGGTCCTATCTTGCAAGTTATTGTCACCTACTATGTGTTATGATCTGGCAACCCCGGAGTGACAATAGTCGGGACACTTCCCGGTGATGACCGTAGTTTGAGGAGTTCATGTATTCACTAAGTGTTAATGCTTTGATCCGGTACTCTATTAAAAGGAGGCCTTAATATCCCTTTGTTTCGAATAGGACCCCGCTGCCACGGGAGGGTAGGACAAAAGGTGTCATGCAAGTTCTTTTCCATAAGCATGTATGACTGTATTCGGAATACATGCCTACATTATATTGATGAATTGGAGCTAGTTCTGTTTCATCCTATATTATAACTGTTGCATGATGAATGCCATTCGACATAATTATCCATCATTGATCGATTGCCTACGAGCTCGTTTCATATTGATCTTTGCTAAGTTACTTTTACGTTGCCACTGTTACGATTGCTACAAAACTGTTACTGTTACTTTTGCCATAGCTACCGTTACTTCCATACTACTTTGCTACTAAATACTTTGCTGGAGATATTAAGGTTTTCAGGTGTGGTTGAATTGACAACTCAGCTGCTAATACTTGAGAATATTCTTTGGCTCCGCTTGTGTCGAATCAATAAATTTGGGTTGAATACTCTATCCTCGAAAATTGTTGCGATCCCCTATACTTGTTGTTATCATCTCTCAATGCCATCTATCCTCTCCATGGTCTGTCCAAAGATGTTTAACACGTCTTGCACATGTTCACCCATCATTTGCTGAAACTTATCATGTAGCTCATTATTCGTCATGTTCTCCCAGTCCAGCTCATCGACTTGTGATCCTGTCATGGTTAGCAGAAATAGAAACACACAAGAATATGGTCCTGCAGACTACTAATAGGATGTGGTGTGGTGGAAAATCACAGTACGTCAAGCGAATCACAAATTCTTACCCATTCTTACCATGTCGTACATGGTGATTTGCAGTAGTTGTAGTCAAAACTCTCAATCTTAGATAGAGCGATTGCCAGGTGGTGTCAAATACACGAGTAGTTATGCGTGGACCTGGGATAATTTATAGTATGGTAGCAAAAAGGTCATTAATAATCAATTTAGAGATGTAAAGTTGAATAAACGCTTAATGACAGTACTCTACTAGTCCTAGGCTAGACCGTTCTAAAGAAGCGAGCCTAGAACACTAACAAAATCATGACGCGACACATAAACAAGGGAGAAGCATAATCTGGATCGCTTTTTATTCGCTCTTTTTTTACTTTTTCTTCAACTTTTTTCCACCTTTTTCCATTTTTGCTCAGCAACAAAATTTTCAAATTTGTTTATGAATGGTCTAAAAATTGTCTAGCCAGAATTTTCCATGCATAGCTTTTTAGTTTGAAACCATTTTTCTTCCATGGGTGGTACAAAACTTGGGGAGTCTGACGTGATCACGACACGTAGTATGATGTGATCAAGAAATCAATAACAGAGAGGCGAATAATCAACTCGGAGTAGTATTGGTGGTGGAGATGTTATCTGGTGGAACACAGACTGGTGGCGGAGACGAATATGGTGGAACTCGGACTGGTGGTAGATATGCGTTGAAGCTAGACTCGAATTGGCGTGATGGCGTCATATATGTGTTGGAGGTGGACTCACATTGGTGTGATGGCGGCAGATATATGGTGGTGTATAAGGACTCGGACTGGCGGCAGATTTGCGGTGGTGGTATATGGCAGCAGTGATGAAGATGGTGTGGAGGCTGCGTGACAACTTGTGAACAAAACTAAAAAATCTAAAGTACTAGACGCTAAGACCAGTAACTCGACACGAGATGCAACCGAAAATTCAACAGAGCAAAACACTTTAAAGATTATACAAAAGGCTCAGATTGGTTTGGATATGATCAACTAACCCTAGTTTTTTGGGCTTCTTCGTGGACTGTAGGTATGAAAGCAGACACGATCTGGACTATGAAAAGCTGGTAAAATCTCAGCGAGAAACTAAAAATCTGATACCACTTGATAGAGGCGAAGGCATCCCGATGTTTCGATGAGAGGCATCTATAGTTTTCGGTAGAAGTCAACTTTGACAATCCGACTATGAACGTGCTAAGACATCGCCTTAGCAATCGCTAAACCAACTTCGAGTGGTTATTGACCATGCCGGAGCATGATCAACCTGACCACGAGGCTCTGTTTCCTGCACACAAACAAAGAACAAACAAGAAACTGAGATTGTAATATGAATATTGCGAATTTAGGAGGAAAACTTTACTAATCAAAGTGGGGTACATATAGGAACTTCGTCCACCCTTGATAAGGTGGGATTAAATTATGTTCTAAGTCTTTTTCTCTATTAACACGGACTCTGAAAACGACATTTTAAGTGTATTTTGAAATTACATGAATCTGGCCTAAACATAAGCGCAACACCTATAATAAGCTATGGATGAAACTTATGAAAGGTCATCTTGTATATTTCGTCCATGTCCTCATATATCATTATGGTAACTTCAGAGTATTGAAAACTTCACTGGTAACTCCGTTCTTGTTCCCTCGCGCGTCTTCGTCTCTATGCTTGATCCTACTCCAATGTTCATCCTTGTCCATGCACATGCTCTAGTAATTGGAATGTATCCAATTTAGGCAGCATCATATTCTCATGAACATCAGAATCATTACCAAGGAAAATACTTGATGATATAATTGATGTGCACGAGCTCTAGTAATTGGTCCAGTATGTATAGCAGGCTAGCAACAAGGACTTTGGATGTAACTGCAGTAGTGATGTCCTGTTTACTCAATCACGCCTAACTTTCCCATGTGCTCATCGTGTTCATCCTCAAACACATTTGGAATTCGTGAAAATCAGACACAACGGGGCTTGGTCCTGCATCAGTCCATGTTCAATGGCGTGTTTGGTTACTTTCTTAGCCGAGCATGGTTGAGAGGAGAAAAAGGGACAGGCTGAGCAGGGTCTGGTTTAGAAAATACAGGGTAAAATATGACATTGGCGTGTTGTTTAGTTGCGTGCATATGGAATCTTGTCATAAGAAAGCAATTTTCACCCGATATTTGGTTCCGTGCATTTATGATGATTAGGAGTTAACAACTACACCGAAGAGGAAGATTGCAGTGTACGTGCAGGGCGACTACGACAGAGGGAACCACAACGTGAGCGTCGGCGCCGGTGTACCAGCAGCCAAAGCAGTCTTCTGGAAGCTCGGCGACGACGCGAAAAGTGCTGAGCACGCCGGCGACCTTGTTGGACTGTGGTAGGTCATTTCCTCAAACACGTTGAGTGCGCCTCCCACCGAGGTGCCGTCCTAATTCCTCTGTCCGATATCGCTGCAACTCATGCGTGACCCGGTCACGCTACCCCTGGCTCCGACGTCGAGGGGGAGGTGGTCGGCTAGGGCGCTCAACGACCATTCCCAGAACCTTGATTTCACCTTTAGGCACAACAAAAAAATAGGAAGTGAAATGGAAATTCATTTTGTATCTACGCAACTCACTTCCTTCTCGTGGTTGGAATCTGGACGAGCACCATGGGGAAATCCTCTGGGATGCCGGCCTCGACGTCGTCTGAGCCTTTGCCGGCAGTGTTGGGCACGGGCTTAATTCCCACGAGCTCGATCCAAAAGCAGCCGAGGCAGACGATGAACACGACACAAGCGTTGGTGAGGAACCGCAGGGACGAACCGAGGTAGGCGGCGCGGGTGCGCATCCAAGACGGGTAAGCGGCGACAAAGAGGCCCTCGACGACCTCTAGGTCGGGGAGCGCGACGATGTGCCAGCCCTCCTGGGCGTGCGCGACAACGTCGGCGGCGAGGAGGAGCATGGAGAGGAGGAGGAGGCACGGAGGAAGCTGTATAACCCGGTGTGTAGCTCGGGGCTGTTCCTAGGTGTCGCAACGGTGTCGGCGTCGGAGTCGGTCCGGCCCGCCGCCATCTGCCTCCGCGCGGGGACCACCATGGAGAGCGAGGCGGTGGCGGCCCCCGTGAGCTTCCCCACAGCGCGATGATCCTTAAGGAGCAGCACCCAAGTGATGTAGCGCGGCGGCAACGGACGCCTTGGCCAGCTCGCACACAACGAGTGTTACGGCCGCAGCAGGCCCAGCGGCCGGATCTGGCGCGCGTGCGGGCGAGTTCGACGGCCGACAAGGCAGTGGTGTCCTAGTGAGCTTCCTCGCGACACGATGCGCCTTGAGGAGCAGCACCTAGGTGATGTAGCGCGGCGGCAACGGGCGCCTTGACTAGCTTGCACGCAGCGAGCGTTGCGGCCGCGGCGGGCCCAGCTGCCGGATCGGGCGTGCAAGCGGGCGAGTTCGATGACTGGCGAGGGGGAGAAGGAGTGGTTCATGGGCTGGAAGGTGAGGTAGATTGTGAAATATCGCCATGATAGGAAGGAGGAAGAGGACGACTTAATCACGTTCCTAGTGAGCCATCCATGTGCGCTTCAAAGCATCGGTTGGGCTTGGCTCGTTGGAGATGTCGATTAAGACATTTTCAAGGAGTCACACCTTTTTTAAAAAAAAATAAACATAGAAAGTTTATTCATTTGCGATAACAAGTATATCGTTTATGAGGAGGGATACAATTTCACTCAAGGGCTCCTCAAACCAGTTCAAAGATGAAGAAAATCTAGCTAACTTAGCAAGTTCATGTGCGATCCTATTTGCTTCTCTATTACAATGCTCAAATTTAGTAATGGGGAAGTCACATGCTAAAAAATAACAATCGTCAAACACTGTCGCCGCTATACTAGATGACCGTCCTCCATTGTTCATGGTTTCGATAACCTCCATGTTATCTGAGTCGATAACTAAGCAGTTGCAGCCCGCCCTTTGAGCAATAGATAGACCATATCTAAACGCCATAGCTTCAGCCGTCAGAAAGTCCGTGCACCAATCAATTCTCCAATTCCCCCCTGCAATGAATTTTCCTTTATCATCTCTTAAAGCAGCACCAACCGTGCCCCTGAGCCGGTCATGATCAAAAGAGGCATCCACATTAAGTTTTACAAACCCCCTTGAAGGTTGGGCCCAACCTCCTCTTTTCATCTTAGCATTTGGTGTTATAGCCAAAACATAGTTTAACGTAATTGCACGAATCCCCATGGAGATCTGGTTAGCGTCTTGGGTTTTCTCCTTATGGACCAGTTTTCGCCTCTCCCATCATAAATACCATTTTGAAATTGCAATTAATTCACGGACATTCGGAATACCCAAGATCATAAGCTCCCGTTCAGGCATAGAAAGCAAAAAATTCAAGCACCGCCTCACCAGCATAATCAACTTCGCACGCTCTTTTAATGACCTGATCTAGACCTAGTTTTTTCCAAACCTCCTTTGCTTTCTGACACTAAAATAATATATGCTTTGTATCCTCTGATCCAAAGGAATATGCCGGACAATTGGGTAACCTTTATATATCTATTCGCCAAATTAACTCTACACGGGAGGGTGCCATGCAGTGTGCGCCAAATGAAAATTTTAACCTTCGATGGACAAGATAGTTTCCAAATATCACTCTAAATAGGATTGATAGTCATATGTCCCATAATCTCGGTTCTCCTTAATTTTCCCCCGTGTTGGTGTTCCCATTGCACTGCATAGGCTGACCGAACAGAAAAAGTTCCATTCTTTGAATAGCTCCAGGCGACAAAATCTGACATATCATGTTGTGACAAAGGAATTTCAAGGACCCTTTGTGCATCAACTGGCCAGAACATTTGTGTGACCAAATTTTCGTCCCAATTACTAGTAGCAGGATCAATTAAATCAGATACCCTTGCGATCAAATTACTGCCTCTCGGTGTGATTACTTTTCTATTTGCACAATTAGGAATCCAAGCATCTTCCCAAATATCAATGTTGTGACCATCTCCAACACGCCAAATATAACCAAGATTTAGACAATTAACCCCTGCCATAATACTTTGCCAAGTAAAAGAAGAGCCCTTTTTTTTAGCTTTGTATTCAATAAATCACCGTTTGGGAAATATTTAGCTCTCAACACAGTCGCACAGAAGGAGTGGATTTTCAATAATACGCCACGCTTGTTTTGCCAGCATTGCTAGGTTGAAACAATGAATATCCCGGAATCCCACGCCCCCTTGATTTTTGGGTACACACATTTTCCACCAAGCCATCCAATGCATCCGCTTCTGATTATCCTCGTCCCCCCACCAGAAATGAGATATCGCATCAGCAATTCCCTTACATTTTTTTAGTAATTTTAAAGACGGACATCGCATAGGTGGGGATAGCTTGTATAACAGATTTCAGGAGGATTTCCTTCCCTCCCGCGGATAAAAGTTTTTCTTTCCATCCACTTATCTTCATGATGATACGGTCAATCAGCTGAAAACAGTCAGATTTATCCATACCCGCATTAGCCGGTAACCCCAGTTATTTATCACTGAGAGCTTCAGTCATGATATTGAGTGTTGTACATAGTTGCTCCTTGATTTCCACTTTTGTATTGGGGCTGAAAAATATACTCGATTTATCAACACTGATCAATTGCCCCGATGCTTTACAATATGAGTCCAGAATGGTTTTCAAAGCCTCTGCATTGTGAATAGAGTCAATTACACCGGTGGTGCTAGAACTTGGCTTAAACGGTCACTTTGGTGCTAAAAGTTGTGGCATACGTTAAAGTGGTGCAAAAACTTGGCTTTGACGTGCAAATACAGTGCTTATCTCATTTTTGCATACGGAACCAGCGCTGACTAGGCGCATGGGGCCTGCTGTCAGCTACGGATCAGGAGAAGGATGTGTGTGACTTTTTTCTACAAACACCCTCGAAATATATATTTTGTTCACAAAAAAGTCCTCTTGGCGTGGGAGAGGTGCCATTTTCTTCACCTCTATGAACAATGGGTTCCACCTGTCAGGTGGGAGCGAAAATTAAACAAAACGTGTGGATTCTAAGTCTTGAACACAAAACAGAGACGCTAGTAGCAAGCCGGCTAAACCGCTCCACCATTCACGTTCCTGTGTACTCAACGGATAACAAGGTTACATGTATTTAAACACAAAGTATGTGGAATTTGGGCTGCAGATAATGCAACCCATTTTATAGGAGTTCCTTTTTTCTATTCTATTTATAGGTAGTATGTAAATTATAATCTCTTCCCTCAAAACAAAATGTAAATTATAATCTCAGTACAGAAATAAAGTTTGAATATTTGTGTGCATAAATATACAGACGAATGAAATAACTAATTTTTACTAATTGTTCACGTATTATTTAGAAAATAATGATATATTTAATATAATATTTGTGAGTTACAAAAATATTGTATATTTTAAAATAATAACAAATACTACTAAAATTAAAATTCAGAAAATTATTTTAGTTATACGAACATTTCAATCATTCACATGTTTGTATAGTTCAATGTTTGTATAATTAAAGTTATTCACAATTTAGACTGTTGATATTAATATTAATTTTTAATCATTTAAATATAAGCGGCGAGTGTGTGATGTTTTTTATTGATTAATTTTTTTCCATATTAACTACATATTTTTTGTGTAATACACGGATGTATATTTTGTTTTTTTATCAAATAATCATTGTTTGTAGGTCTAATATTTATAAAAAAATATTATTGAAAGTAATTTTTATTACTTACATTTTAGAAAAATAAATGAAAAACAAACCGGAGAAATTTTGGCTGCAGTACCGGCAACCCATTTAAGTTCCACATGCATACAAGTTAAGTACATAGAACGTCCTTATCCAAAGTAAAACAAGGTAGCGTGATGTGTGCATTGGCTAGCCGGCTTGCATGCTTGGTGCTGATCGTCGGTTCGATTCTGTGCGGCCAAACTTTTTAGTTTAATTTTCACTCCCTCTCGATAGGCAGGACCCACTGGTCTTAGATTTAAAAAAATAAATCCACGTCAACAGTTTTTTTTCTAAATATTTCAAGGGTGTTTCTGGAAAAAAATAAGTCACACATCCCCTTCTACCGGTCCAATGGCTGACAGCGGCCCCCACGCCTATTCACCGTTGATTCCATATACATGCGAGATATGCACTGTATTTGCACGTCGAAACCAAGTTTTTACATCACTTTAATGTATGCCACAACTTGTAGCACTAAAGTGACAATTTGCGCCAAGTTCTAGCACCATCACTGTAATTGACTCTTGTGAATACTTGCCTTCATCAGGATCAATGAGTCATCCGCAGAAAGAAGATTCGTAATCGGTGGTGCCTCTCTACACACTTTCACACCTTCAATTTTTCCCACTTTCCTCCGCATGTGACAAGAGAGCAGACAACCCCTCAGTACATAGCAAAAATAAATAAGAAGATAACGGGTCTCCTTGTCGTAAATCTCTTGATGGCTTAAAACTCTCAGTTTCTTCTGAATTAAATCTAACTCGATTACGAATGCTTTAAGAAACGTGTCGTGCAAGCTTAACGGTAGATGTAAACAACGAAACAGCACGGCACCGAAAAGATGCTGCATACCGGGCCTGGTTATCGGATGTCCCCGAAGGGACATACCGGGCCTGGTTAGGCCTAAAGGCAACCGAACACGCGCCAAGTGACAGATCCCAAACCCCGCTTGGCCGCTGCCACCTCCCGTTTTCCCATCTCCCGCAATCCTCGATCCATGCACCGCGCCCACAACACCAACATATTGCAGCACAAATTCCGAAACCAATCGGACGGCTCCCACCCTATCTCACCAAACGCCAGGTATACCCAAGCCCGGCCCTCAGTCGTCTGACTCGTCTCCACCTCTCCGCCAGAAGAACCCGGCGAGGGCCAGCGCCGTACATATATCCCGACCTCAGCGGAACCCTACCTTTGAGAAACCCCTTCTCCGCCACTATCCAAGCTCTGCCTGCACCACCGCCATTACTACTAGAGGAAGCTTCAACTGTTGTGCTCTTGTTCTCTAGCTAGTAGTGGTTGCTATCGGTGCTACTACCGCCGCCGTCCAAACCCTAGCCCTGATGCCGCAGCAGGAGGTGCCCGACCAGATCGCCGCAGGGTGGCTCGCGGTGGAGGCGCCGGAGCGAACGGGGAGCCTCCAGAGGAGCGGCTCCAACAGCCGCCTCAACGCGCAGGCGCCGGAATTCGTGCCGCGGGTCGCGGCGGCGGTTCCACCGCCACAGCCACCGCCGGCAGTGATTCGTGTGTTTGCGGTGCCCTCGCTTCCACCTCGCGCGGCTTTCTTTGCGGCTCCCCCGCCTCCCCCGTCGTTCGAGTTCTTCGCGCCGGTGAGGGTTGGCGGTGCATTTGTGGCCGAGGAGCCAGAGCCGGAGATGGAGCGCGCGACGCCACCTGTTGCTGAGCCGGCGGTGGACGGGCTTACTGATGAGGTGGTGCAGAAGATCACCAAGCAGGTGGGTGTCTCTTGCCCGGTAGATGCTATTGGATTTAGATCGAACACATACATTAGGACCGAGTTGATGTTTATTAGGAGATCGTGTCTCAGTGGATTATCTTTGACTGAGATAGGTTTTTCGTCCAGTCAACTATTGTGACGATGATGTGTTAGTAGCAGCTAGCGTCCAGTTATCCCTGGTGAATAATGTACTTCCTCGGTCCCATAATATAAGAGTGTTTTTGACACTACACTAGTATAAAAAACGCTCTTATATTATGGGACGGAGGGAGTAGTTTTCGAGATTTGTTCTGGTCAGGTTAGGGGATTAAATGGTACTATTATGCTATTGTGCTGAGGTGAGTAATATACATACCTTCTGATTTTTTTTCCTGGGAGTGACTTTTTCGAGTACCAGCGGGAGCTCTACCTCTTCATTAAGTAGGAATTCGGAATTGACTTATTGGGACATTTCAGTGCATCAAAATGTCGCCCTTTCTGATCAACTTATCTGTTCAAATTTCTTGGATTGGCTCCATTTTCGTACTAATTATGTATTTACTATTGGGTTACTCATTTCCATCTGTTTTCTTGGCAACTGTTTTAAATAAATTAGTTGTATCTTTCTGATTGTCATTGCAGTAAAATATTTCTACTGCACAAAATAAAATGAAGACACGACAGTAGGAAAAAGGAAACAAAGTACATACACCCCTTTTATCCTAGAGTTTGTGTTTATATCCACCTCAGTCATATTTTTTTTGCATTCCGTGCTATCAATATGTGCTGCGAACCTCAATAACAGGATAATTACCTTGCTAAAGATAGACAGACTGCATAGCTCCAGGGGATTTAGGTAGACAAAGTTGAGGTGCGTGAGGATATTTTGAAGACATTAAATTGATTTATCTTGCCTTCAAAAATAGATAGTTGGCAATTGGCATCCAACGTTGAAAATACGCTGGATTCATGGAAGGGAACGGGGGGATATATTGGCAGAACTCCAGAACCTTCCCCCTTTGCTAATTTCTACCAGTCTCTCAGACTATCACTGGTAGATATACAAAAGCAGGCCATTGGGTGTGGTTGGTAGACAGCAAATTCTTATAATTTTTCAACCCCAGTTTTGTGCTAAATATTGACCATGCTCATCATTTTCATCTTTTGTGCACAATGCACTTAGGGATCTTTACCTACTTGGTTGATAATGATCTAGAGATTATTACCATGGGTGTTTTTTCATTTGTGCGGAATGGTTTCTGATTCATAGTTTGATGGGCTTGTGTACCTTGTCTTAGATTCTCATAATATATGGGCCCTATGTCTTTCTACTTATCTCTTATCATAGATATGCTGTTATGTGGTGTAGTGTTGTACTGGAGATGTTTTCATCGGGGTCGTATAGCAATATATGTTATTTGATGTAGGGCAAACCCCCGTAGACACTTCTGAGGTTAATGGCAATGAAGGTAAAGTTGTGGGATAAAACGTATACCTCGTAGACACTTCTGAGGTTATCGGCCTTGCTTCTGGTGAAGGTGTCAAAAAGGATGTGTGTGTGTGTGCGCACGCGCGCAGGGGGGATGTAGAGATACTTGTCATGATTGTTGTAGGCGTCCGAGGTCCGAATCCGGCGAAGATGGCCAACTACCACGTGATGTACTCGTAGCCACAAGTTTTTGTCAAGCCAGAAGGTTTTGGGAGGTAGAGGCTTTGAGGGTAGGGCCGGAGGCTTTAGGGCACATTGACCTAGGTGACCTTGGTTGTTGATGGAGATGATGACCGAATGATAGAGGGCAAGCTGTTAGGGTGGCCCGGCCTTCACTATTGGAGAGGGATTCGAGGAGGAACACGAAGAACAAGTGGGGAAACAAATGGAATCGCAAGGGGAAACACACACAAGTAAGATCCACTACCAAGTATGCTCTCATATCAGAAGTCAATACAAGAGAAACCTCAAGATCCAAGAAGAAACAAAGAAAAGAAAATAACACCTGGATAGTTCATCCCCAAATCCGAAGGAAGAGTAGGTCTTGAATACCTTGGGAATCTTCCCCAATGGAAGTCTTGATCACTCCAATGGAGTCTTCTCCTGTTATGGCCGGTTTAGCTAGGCCCACCGGGCAATCTTAGCCCACAAGTTATCTTAGGTTAACTCTTATGCAAGTTATCTTAGGTTAATTCTTATGCAAGTTATCTAGGTTATAAATATAGGCTGTAAGACTCTTTTTGGAATTAAGCAATAAGAATATTATTATCCCTATTGCCCGGCTCCCAGAGGAGCCGGAACCCTAGCCGCCGCCGCCTTCCTCCTACGCGACGGCGCCCAGCCGCCGGCGCGCCCGCTCATCGCCGCGCCCTCCTCCATCCTTCCCTTACAACCTACGGAGTAGGTTCGGTAGGATCCCTGGTTCTACCAATTTGGTATCCAGAGACTCGGGTTCAATCATGTCGTCATCAACACCCACGCCGCCGCTGCCAATCATCACCATCGCCCCGATGACCACTTACGGGTCCCCAACACCGCCGGCCCCGATCACCTCCGCGCCGCCGGCCCTTGTCACTTCTGCGCCGCCGACAACCTCCGTCTTCACGCCGGAGGAGATGACCAGCACCTTGCTAGACCTCGTGACGGCCGTCCAGGGCATCTCCCTGTACTTGGCCGGCCCGCACACCACCCGGCCGGCTGCGCCCCCCGCCTACAACCACCCAGCGACGCACTGGCCGATCCAGAACGCGTCGGGCCCGAGCGGGACGCCCCTGCTGCCGTTCCAGGTGGGCTACACCGGCGGGCCCCGCCGCTGTTGCACCTGCCCTGGTACTCGGTACCCGCGGCGATCGCCGGGGCCCATCCGTCGCTCTAGCCGCCGCCCGCCCCAGCACCGTCCTGGCCACAGTGGCCCGCGCCGGTTCTCGCGGCGCCACCCGCGCCCGGCCCAGCGTCGCAGTGGTCGCACTGGCCCGCGCCGGCCCCAGACGCGCCAACCGCGCCGCTCGCGACGGTCCAGCTCCCACCGCCGCCGCCCAGCTCCGGACTGGGCCAGTCCACACCGGGAGGACTTCTGATCCAGCAGGTCTGGTTTCCGCCGTCATCGTCCCCGATCCCGGCCTGGCTAACCGGGACGTCGCCACCGCCAGTTTACACAGAGGCCGGGGACCCACCGGTACCCGTGCTGCAGTCTGGGGCCTCGTCCGGCTCCGCGGGGGCCTACGACGGCCTTCCCACCGTTGACCGCGCGCCGTCATCATCACTGCTCGGCACCGCCGAGCCGGTCGGCCTTGGCGCGCCGACCCAGACGCCACCGTGGTTCGCCAAGATCGACTTCGCCACCTATGAAGGCATGGAGGACCCCCTCAACTGGCTCAACCAGTGCGACCAGTTCTTTCGCGGGCAGCGCACCCTCGCATCGGAGCGTACCTGGCTCGCCTCGTACCACCTCCGCGGCGCGGCACAGACCTAGTATTACGCCCTCGAGCAGGACGAGGGTGCCATGCCCCCTTGGGAGCGCTTCCGCGAGCTCTACCTCCTTCGCTTTGGGCCTCTGGTTCGCGGGAGCCGCCTGGCGGAGCTTGGCTGCCTTCCCTTCACCTCCACGGTGCAGGACTACGCCGACCGTTTCCAGGCCCTGGCATGCCATGCGTCGGGTGTGACGGCGCAGCAGCGGGCCGACCTATTTGTCGGTGGACTTTCGGATCACATCCGCGTGGACGTGGAGCTTTGAGGAACCCAGGATCTCCAGTCGGCCATGTACTACGGCCGCGCGTTCGAGCGCCGTGCGGTGGCCATCCAGCAGGAATCACCGTTCCGGACCGCTGGGTCGCTACCCGGGCCGGATTCCGCGCAGGGTCGGCCTGCGCAGGCTTCTGCGGCACCCCTCGCCGCGACCGCGGCACGCCCGTTCCGCCGGCTCACCTCAGCCGAGCTACTCAAGCGTCGCCGCCAAGGGTTGTGCTTCAACTGCGATGAGCCCTACACACTCGCCCATGCCTGCCCGCGACTCTTCTACCTGGAGGTTGCAGACTACATTCCGGAGGACGCCGTCACCGCTGACCTGGCAGCCCCAGCAGTCGAGACGGTATTTGACGCTGGTAGATCGCCTCGAGGAGTTCCGCAAGCGCTTCCCCACCTTACAACTCGAGGACGAGCTGTTTGTGCAGGCGGGGAGAAGTGTTATGGCCGGTTTAGCTATGCCCACCGGCAATCTTAGCCCACAAGTTATCTTAGGTTAACTCTTATGCAAGTTATCTTAGGTTAATTCTTATGCAAGTTATCTAGGTTATAAATATAGGCTGTAAGACTCTTTTTGGAATTAAGCAATAAGAATATTATTATCCCTATTGCCCGGCTCCCAGAGGAGCCGGAACCCTAGCCGCCGCCGCCTTCCTCCTACGCGACGGCGCCCAGCCGCCGGCGCGCCCGCTCATCGCCGCGCCCTCCTCCATCCTTCCCTTACAACCTACGGAGTAGGTTCGGTAGGATCCCTGGTTCTACCAATTTGGTATCCAGAGACTCGGGTTCAATCATGTCGTCATCAACACCCACGCCGCCGCTGCCAATCATCACCATCGCCCCGATGACCACTTACGGGTCCCCAACACCGCCGGCCCCGATCACCTCCGCGCCGCCGGCCCTTGTCACTTCTGCGCCGCCGACAACCTCCGTCTTCACGCCGGAGGAGATGACCAGCACCTTGCTAGACCTCGTGACGGCCGTCCAGGGCATCTCCCTGTACTTGGCCGGCCCGCACACCACCCGGCCGGCTGCGCCCCCCCGCCTACAGCCACCCAGCGACGCACTGGCCGATCCAGAACGCGTCGGGCCCGAGCGGGACGCCCCTGCTGCCGTTCCAGGTGGGCTACACCGGCGGGCCCCGCCGCTGTTGCTCCTGCCCTGGTACTCGGTACCCGCGGCGATCGCCGGGGCCCATCCGTCGCTCTAGCCGCCGCCCGCCCCAGCACCGTCCTGGCCACAGTGGCCCGCGCCGGTTCTCGCGGCGCCACCCGCGCCCGGCCCAGCGTCGCAGTGGTCGCACTGGCCCGCGCCAGCCCCAGACGCGCCAACCGCGCCGCTCGCGACGGTCCAGCTCCCACCGCCGCCGCCCAGCTCCGGACTGGGCCAGTCCACACCGGGAGGACTTCCGATCCAGCAGGTCTGGTTTCCGCCGTCATCGTCCCCGATCCCGGCCTGGCTAACCGGGACGTCGCCACCGCCAGTTTACACAGAGGCCGGGGACCCACCGGTACCCGTGCTGCAGTCTGGGGCCTCGTCCGGCTCCGCGGGGGCCTACGACGGCCTTCCCACCGTTGACCGCGCGCCGTCATCATCACTGCTCGGCACCGCCGAGCCGGTCGGCCTTGGCGCGCCGACCCAGACGCCACCGTGGTTCGCCAAGATCGACTTCGCCACCTATGAAGGCATGGAGGACCCCCTCAACTGGCTCAACCAGTGCGACCAGTTCTTTCGCGGGCAGCGCACCCTCGCATCGGAGCGTACCTGGCTCGCCTCGTACCACCTCCGCGGCGCGGCACAGACCTAGTATTACGCCCTCGAGCAGGACGAGGGTGCCATGCCCCCTTGGGAGCGCTTCCGCGAGCTCTACCTCCTTCACTTTGGGCCTCTGGTTCGCGGGAGCCGCCTGGCGGAGCTTGGCTGCCTTCCCTTCACCTCCACGGTGCAGGACTACGCCGACCGTTTCCAGGCCCTGGCATGCCATGCGTCGGGTGTGACGGCGCAGCAGCGGGCCGACCTATTTGTCGGTGGACTTTCGGATCACATCCGCGTGGACGTGGAGCTTTGAGGAACCCAGGATCTCCAGTCGGCCATGTACTACGGCCGCGCGTTCGAGCGCCGTGCGGTGGCCATCCAGCAGGAATCACCGTTCCGGACCGCTGGGTCGCTACCCGGGCCGGATTCCGCGCAGGGTCGGCCTGCGCAGGCTTCTGCGGCACCCCTCGCCGCGACCGCGGCACGCCCGTTCCGCCGGCTCACCTCAGCCGAGCTACTCAAGCGTCGCCGCCAAGGGTTGTGCTTCAACTGCGATGAGCCCTACACACTCGCCCATGCCTGCCCGCGACTCTTCTACCTGGAGGTTGCAGACTACATTCCGGAGGACGCCGTCACCGCTGACCTGGCAGCCCCAGCAGTCGAGACGGTATTTGACGCTGGTAGATCGCCTCGAGGAGTTCCGCAAGCGCTTCCCCACCTTACAACTCGAGGACGAGCTGTTTGTGCAGGCGGGGAGAAGTGTTATGGCCGGTTTAGCTATGCCCACCGGCAATCTTAGCCCACAAGTTATCTTAGGTTAACTCTTATGCAAGTTATCTTAGGTTAATTCTTATGCAAGTTATCTAGGTTATAAATATAGGCTGTAAGACTCTTTTTGGAATTAAGCAATAAGAATATTATTATCCCTATTGCCCGCCTCCCAGAGGAGCCGGAACCCTAGCCGCCGCCTCCTTCCTCCTCCTACGCGACGGCGCCCAGCCGCCGGCGCGCCCGCTCATCGCTGTGCCCTCCTCCATCCTTCCCCTACAACCTACGGTGTAGGTCCGGTAGGATCCCTGGTTCTACCATCTCCACAAGGGAGGCCTTGGTTTCCATGGGGAGAGGGTATGTTGGGCAAAGTTCTCTCAAGCTCTTATTGTATCCTTTGCTAACCCTAGATGTAAGGAGTACGGTTTATATAGTCTAGGTATGAAGAGGTAAGTAGGTGGGGAAAAAAGTACATGGGCACATGCCCTTTCTCATTGCGCGCCGGCAGGCCGGAGGGTCCGGGCTTAATAGAACGTGGGCAAAGCTGTGCGCCAGGGAGGCCAAAGGTTCCAGGGCTGTCCGAAGGCTTCGGGTCCTGGAGGTTCTGGGGTCCTTTCGGGCTTAACAGATGTTGCACCGCAGTGCACAGGGTTCGGCGGCTTGAAGGTTCCATGGTTAGTAGGAGCTATCTTCTTGGTTCTCTTCAGAGATTCTCAGTTTCTTCTTCTTCAATTCCTTGTTCTATGGTTGTGGTTCTTCCTCGGTACTTCTTCTGTGTCATAATCATAGTACCTAAGCACACAGAGAGTTCCAGATTGAGGTAGTAGCCATGTCCCATTCAAATGCATAGGAAGCTCATGGAGGAGTGGAGTCACCTTTGTTTTGATAGCTCGTGCACGTGCTCTTGTCATGTGTTTACTTGGGCTTGGCGGTGATTCCATGGTGATGTCGGTGGGATGCTTCGCATCAACGTGTGTGTTGTGATTATCTAATAGACGGTGGGGAAGCTGACTGTCCTAGGGAGAGAGGAGAGGGAGGTCTGGGAAGGAGAAACGAGTCGGCACCGCCATGTGGCGATTTGTTTGCCAACTTGGCACTGATAGACTGACCGCACCAATCAGAAACTTTTGTCAATGTGTCATTAGACGACTACCAGTGCGATTCACAACGCTCTGCCCCTGAACTGCTAGTTTTTTGATAAAAAATAATCTCAAAAGTGGTATTCCATTAACCAAGCCCCAAATGTGGTAGTTTCATGTAATTTACTCAAGAACACAAGGCCAGCCATCAAATGGTAGTGTCCTCTTGGTGTTTTGTTTCCCAGTTATTATTGGTTGCCCACTAAACCTTCATAGTTCGAAATTGTAGGTGGAGTACTATTTCAGTGATATAAACCTGGCCACTACGGAACATCTGATGAGATTTATTAGCAAGGATCCTCAGGGATATGGTGAGTTGCATATCTATACCTGGATCTACCTTTTTTTGGTAACTTGGGATGTATATTTAGATGGATCTGTTGATGTGTTTGTGTCAGCAGTCTGTTGCTTCAAATCCAGTCACAGTATTGGGAGTAGACATTTTTCATGGAAGATTTACGACAACATTATATTCATCTTGCTGCTTTGCTTTGCCAGAAACAGAAGTCAACATGTTTATTCTATGTTGACATGCTTTCTGTTAGATACGCTGATTCATATTGGCTGCACTATAACGATGTGTTTTTCATTTGCTTAACTTACTTGGTAAGCATAATTTGTCATAAGGTGTATCTTGCATCTTTGGTCCAAATCATACGAATATGTAATTTAGGATCTCCCAACTGACATTATGGGGGGGAGATCGGGTGAGTAACATGTTCTTTCACTGAATGCAGTGCCAATATCAGTTATTGCTGGCTTCAAGAAAATAAAAGCTTTAGTGCATAATAACCCAATGCTTGCTGCAGCTCTCCGTACCTCGTCAAAACTTGTAAGTTTATCCAATCCCCATTCTACAAAGATACATACAGGTTGTTTTTAGCAATGTCTTCTCTTTCATTAGAGAGGAGTAAAATATCAGCAACTATTTACTTACATTCTTAGCATATATAGCACATTCATGTAATTGCTTAAAACCTTTACATCGTAGGTTGTAAGTGGTGATGGAAAAAGAGTAAAACGCCGACATCCATTTACTGAATCTGATATGCAGGAGTTCCAGGTATTCATGAATGTTTCTGCATCATATGTTGTTCCATTTTGTAATATTAGATAATAGACGCCGAGTCATTTGGCTCACTCTCTCTTGTAGTCCCGAATTGTAGTGGCAGAAAATCTTCCTGGTGATCCTTCTTACCAGAATCTTATGAAGATCTTTTCAGCTGTTGGCAGGTATGTGTCATTACAACATGCAACCCCCATCCCCGCACCCTGAAAAAGAACAATAGAAATACTAACATATGTACTATGCAAAATTTTCATGTTTCAGTGTGAGAACAATTCGTTCTTGCTATCCTCAGACTCCAAATGGTCCTGGTCCTGCTACTAATAGATCTGCCAAGCTAGATATGCTGTTTGCCAACAAGGTAATCGTGATTTCAGTGCTTCTTAATAATGTTGTGGGGAATCGGGCATTATTACCTTGCAGGTTCTTATGATTTTATTCCTAATGCATAAGCTTTGGTCTTCATTTCTGTTCTATAACTTCAGGTCTTGATTTAATACTCCCTCCGTCCGGAAATACTTGTCTGAGGGATGGATGTATCTAGATGTATTTTAGTTTTAGAGGGTTAGTGCGTAGTGGCGGTGGCCTGGTCCCAGGAGACTGGAAAGCTAGGGTTGCATTTTACCCCTCCCTCGGGTTGCTGACTTATTGAAAGTGCTACTTATTGACTAGAGGGGGGAGGGGGTGAATAGGCGTTTTTTATGATTGTCTTCGAAGATGCGAAAGAAAAACAGTAATTAAACAGGATACATCGAAAGATAAACTACACTAGGTATGCTGGCATGTCAACACAATTGAAGTGAGAAGCGTAGACAGACACAAACAAGGCAGCACAAAACGTAGATGAAGTTAATGTGAAGACAAAGATGTACATAGAGAGAATGTCTTCACACAATGTCTTCGAACAGAACGAGCATACAAAGGCTTCACGAAACTAAACGGTAAGGGAGTGAAGTGATCAGTTGCTCGGAGAAGACACGTGATTTGTTTGACCAGCTCCAGCTGTTTGTGACAGCTGTACGTCTGGTTAGGGAGGCTGGGATTGAACTCTGAAGACCTAGTCTTCATCTTATTCCCCTTGAGCTAAGACCCGCAAATCTCGCCAAATCACTCGGGTAAGTCTTTAAGGAAGACTTCCAAACCTTCACATACTTCGTTCACCGGCAATCCACAATGACTCTTGGATGCTCAGAGCGCGACGCCTAACCGGCTAGAAGATGACAGTCTTCAAGTGTAACAACTCTTCGGTTCACGCGGAACAGAAAGGCTTCAGTGATGCTCAATCACTTTGGGCTCTGGGTGTTTTTGGGTTTATCCTCGCAATGAATCTCTCTCAAAGGCTTCTGAGGTGGGTTGCTCTCAAACGACAACAGCCGTGTAATAACTCGGAGCAGCCACCAACTTATGGTGGAGGGGGTGGGCTATTTATAGCCAGGAGGCAACCCGACATGATATGACTGAAATGACCCTGGGTCATTTGCCAACCGACACGTGTCCAACAGTCAGTCGGATTTCAAACACATGCGGCAGCTTTACTTGAGTATACAATTATCTAAGTAGTTTTATCAATCACCAATACATATACGTACTTGAAGCTTAGCTCTGGAATCACCTCCAAATCCTTTCCTTTTCTATATTATACCTCCAAATCCTTCATCAGGACACGCCGTCTTCTTCTTCATAACTGTCTTTAAATATGTTCATATTGCATAATTTCTGTCATTGTATAAAACCTAGAAAAGAACCAAACAATTATTCGCTCTGTCCGGGTTTATTGGGCCCGAGAGCCAAAGCGCAAAGATCAAGGAAGAGCAATAAATCTCCTAAATTACCCCGTAATTGCCCTATTAATTAGGGATGCTAACCACCCCAACGCATGCATTGGCTACGGCATGCATGTCCAATCAAATAGGACCGTGCGCTGCGTTCCATGGAGTGACTCGGGAAACCGGGGCATAACTGACTTGGTATTATATTGGGGACTTAAAAATAGGGACAATCTTTGGTGGCTCTTGGGCCCAATAAACCCGGACGGAGGAAGTATGTGGTTTACAGTTAATACAGTTGGCACACACGAGTACAAAAAAAGACAGAATTGTTTTTGCAAATTGAGGAATCCCAGAACGCTCATGTTACATATTCTGATTCGTATCTCTTCCATGTGAGACCAGTGACCTCAGATCATCCCTGACTTATGTGCTGGAATAGCTTTGTTATGAGTTGAAGCAGCCTCAGCTACTATTCCTACTAAGGAGGAGTAGCCTTTTTCAATTCCCTCCCTTTTGCAGGGCTTAAAAGGAATGAGCTAGATCGCAGGTATTTGGATACGAGGTAGTAGCGGGGTCTAGTCGAAGCGGTGCGAAAGTGTACAAAGGCGAGTCTCACTTTAATGAGCCAAATACGAGTTTAGGTACTATGAATATAAGTGTCTCTGAAACCCATGAAATTGCATAAGTTGTCAGATATGTTAAAATCCTAGATATCTCTCAGCAGATAGATCTGTAGTAAAAAGGTTTAAAATGTCACTTACAATAGCCCTGATCAATCTAATCAAATGGACTAAAGACCTCCCTTTTGTTGTCAGGGATTGTTCTAGTGTGCAGTTACAACACTGGCCACAGAGTAATCTGGACAAACAGTGTCCATATGTTTCACTTGCATGGCCTCACAGATTCACAATACTAAGCCGTAAGATCTTCCAGTCCACCTAATGGGTCATACAGAATTTGATGTAGGCATCCAGAGGTCTCATTTGGTTGTTTCAATATCAACAATTGAAAAAGGTGCAATATGTTTATTATTTGAAATCTGTCATGTTTCCAATAGTTTTGTGTATACTTTTGCGTTTGCAGTAGTTCATATTCATTCCCTTGCTAACAAATTGTATTTTTCATTGGAACTAGCTGCATGCTTTTGTGGAGTATGAGACTCATGAGGATGCTGAGAAGGCAGTATGTACTACATGATTTTGAATTCCGAAGCACAATGTTTGTGCTGTGTTTTGCCTTGATGTTGGTTGATTTGATGCAGATTATGGAGCTGAATGATGAAAGGAACTGGAGAAATGGGCTTAGATCACGGCTGCTGAATACTTGCATGGTAGACACACATACTGGGATCGGCTATTCATATATTGTCTCTAGTTGACCACTGATATATTTAATGTTAATATGTGCACTTGTGTTTATCTGTCATATAATATATAAGTGATAAGCTGATATACTCGGTTTAAAGCTTCTTTAGATTGTGTGTACTTGTTATGCCCTAGTGCTTGTCTTCAAATCGGCCTCAGCAATTAGTTTTGCTTTTGCTGATATATATATACAAAACGATAGTTTTGCTTTGCTTGCCAATGACTTACTATTGTGTCAACAACCTCGTCACCATCTGTAATCAACTGTTACAATTTATGTTCTCTATTTGGGTATCAGTAGTGAACGTGAATATACTTGATGTTTGTTGTTTCACAAAATCAGTGTAGTAACTGTTGCAAAAGAAGTATATCAAATATGTATGTCAGTATGTCATGGATTGCTATCTACTCCCTCCGATCCACAATAAGTGTGGTTTTAGTTCAAATTTGAACTAAAACCTAGACACATAGGTTGCTATCTACTCCCTCCAACCCATAATAAGTGTCGTGGTTTTAGTTCGGAGGGAGTAATTCCAATGTAACTTATAAATATGATGTTTCGGCATTCGGTATTAATATTTTTTTGGTACGATTTTTGGGTGTAGACAAAGGGTCCAGTAAAAGGGAAAACGGGAGGGCATGAAGGTGATGGAAATGGTGAGGAGGACGTCTCCACTTCAAACCAATCAAACGAGAGACAGCTTGAAGGATCCTTTCAACTGTCTGATGTATTGCCAGAGCACCTGGTAAGAAATCTTGGTGTAATCTACTTGACACAGCACATGATTATTTAAAATTAAGTCTCACTTGGATGTGAGGTAAAAGTGTGATCATCTAAACCCCAGAAATATTATTCTTCCAAACTAAGTTAGACGCCAGGAAGTCGGGATTATTGAATTTCAGTACCTTACCACCCTGATATTGTGCAGTTTGATGAGAACAACAGTGACAAGCAAGGTCCAAAGCGTGGCAAAGGTCGTGGGCGTTGCGGTAAAGGCCGAGGCCGTGGCTACCATCAACTGAACAACAATCATCATCACATTCACAATGGCAGCAACCATCACCAGGTTATCAACAGTCGTGGCAGCCATCCAGTCGGGACACCACTGAACACCCAGTTTATCATGGTCGAGCAGCTACTACCTGTGGCAAACAAACAGCCTCCTGGTCCACGTATGCCTGATGGCACTCGTGGTTTCGCCATGGGCAGGGGGAAGCCATCATCAGCTTCGTGCGCTGTTGAGCTTTAAACCCATTGCTATGCTTTCATGTTGATATAGATGGTTTCGAACCAAACCTGTTTCTTGCATGGATGTGTGCTTTGGTATTTTTGGACTATTCGTTGTAGACCAATGGTTGATCTCTTGTACTTGGAAACTGGAGGTGTGCTGGTGTGTGTCACGCGGTTATTGTAGTTCTACCTTTTAGGGATTTGCTATTTCGTTAGCAAGGCGGAAGAAAATGACTGAAAAAGAAGTTGAAGAGTGGAATTGTAGTGGTGTTTTCTAAGTAATCCTTGTCGAGACTTTCGTGGCATGTGACTTTGTCGGTGTACTAGAGTAGGGGTACTCTAGTATCCCGAACTTGTGCACGGGTAGTCGCAGCGTCCCGCGGCAGGCTTGCCAGGTGACCGTCAAGGACCTACTTGGTTCATTTGGAGCCATTCAAAAACAAAGTATTTAACTACAAGGCCCCGATAAAAGGAGCTTGCCAGGAAGGCCACTCGAGACATAAGGCCCTGGCAAGAGGAGCTTGCCGGGAAGGCCACTCAAGGCAAGAGGAGCTTGTCGGGAAGGCCAACCAAGGCATCTCAAGGAAATTGCCGTGACGCGCCACGCGTCCCGGCAAGACCCGGCGAGCGACAAGCTTCCGGACGCGACAAGACAACGGCCGCGGCAAGGCGTTTGCCGCGGCAAGCAACCACTCTGTACCTGCGCTCCAGCACATCCACCAACATGTTGCTCTGGGACCCTTCCAGGCGTACGTGGCGGGAGGCTGTGCAGCCAGGGGTGCACTGTGGCAAGCGGCGCTGACAAGATCGCCATCGTGGCGAGCGGTGGCGTCCCTGACGGTCCCTTTTCTGCACTGTTTAGGCGACGTAGATAGGCATTTAATGCCCTTGTCCCCTGCCGTCAGGGTTAGGTATGATACACTGTATAGGCTGTACCTACCGCAGCACCTTTTTCATTTTTGCCCTTGCCTACGTTGCCACCTGTTGGAGACTCCTTGAGCATATAAAAGGAGGCCCATGCACAACGTAGGAGGAGGACGAACAGTAGAACACTCACGCTCGGTCTCGTTAGCTGCTTGAGTGTACTGTAGTACTCAGCGCTTCCGAGCAAGAACTCAATACAAAACACAAAGCAGCAGTAGGAGTATTATCTCTCTGGAGAGCTCCGAAGCTGGGTAAACCGCTCGTGTGCTCCGCCTCGATCTGCTCTTCGCGCGACCTCCGCCCCCCGCCGAACCGAAAGGGGCTCCGTCCCCATAGGTGCTCGTGGAGTCAGTTTCCCCGGCATCTTTGGGCCCTCCGTCAGGCTGTGGATACGGGCGAACGTCTTCCACCCTCGACCAAGATACATCACATTAGGGGCCGGGAAGTCAACGCGGACTCGCGTACCGCTGATTTCACAGCCCCTCATGTGCAGCCTCAGTGTCTCGGGCGGATCCAACTCCATCTCGCTCGCAAATGGAGTCGGGAGACGAAGGCGACGACGAGGCGGCCGACGCAGCCTGACGAAGAACTCACAAGGTTCGTCCCCGATATGGACCGCCATGGGAAGAGGAGCCGCTGGCGGAGGCGAGGCCGGCGAGCCGCCCCGTCCACTTCTTCCCCGAGCGCCTCGGCCTCGCCCTCGACCTCGCCCCCTCCCTCTTCCCCTTACGGCTGGCTTTGCCGCCACGGATGCGGGAGAAGGAGGGACGCATTGTCTAGCGGCGACCCTCGCTGCCACCGTTGAAGGACTAGGGTTCCCTTTCTCCATGGCGAATGAGAGAAAGGGGAGCAGAAGCTGAAGGAAAGAGGAGATGAAAGAATACGGGCCTCCGCCCCCTCCCGCTCCTTATAAAGGAACGAGGTGGGGGCTCGGCCGCCCCGCTCAGCCAATAAAGACACAGAAGGAGCAGGGAACTGGGACCGACCCGCTGCCTCGACCCACGACGGCCCAGATTCCCGCCTCCACCGTTCGCCACCCCAAGCGCATGGAAGCCGCGTGGCAGGCGTACCGAACCGAGGCGACGGATGGGGCGACCTCTCCCCACCCCGTGATCGTGGGGAGTGGACGCCTCGAAAACCATGTCTCCACGCCTCCCTCCGTTTATGTGGAAGGCGCGAACTGCCCCTGTTTCCCTTGCTTATAGGGAGGAAGGGGGCGGATGTTCCGCCTTTCCGAATAAAGAAACCACCCACGATCTCTCCTACGACGCCGCAATCGACACGTGCCGTTCGGGGAGGGCGCGGTGGATGCGGAGTAAGGTACGGCGTGACCCAGGCCGCGCGTGCCCGTGCCCTGTTTTGGGCCTGGCCCAACAGCGCTCGGCATCGTGTATGGACCAGGCCCAGGGGCTCCTATTGGTGTACTAGAGTAGGGGTACCCTAGTATCCCGAACTTGTGCACGGGCAGTCGCAGCGTCCCACGGCAAGGCTTGCCAGGTGACCGCCAAGGACCTACTTGGTTCTTTTGGAGCCATTCAAGAACAAAGTATTTAAGCCAAGGAGACAAGGCCCCGGCAAGAGGAGCTTGCCAGGAAGGCCACTCGAGACATAAGGCCCCGGCAAGAGGAGCTTGCCGGGAAGGCCACTCAAGGCACAGAGCCCCGACAAGAGAAGCTTGTCGGGAAGGCCAACCAAGGCATCTCAAGGAACTTGCCGCGACGCGGCACGCGTCCCGGCAAGACCCGGCGAGCGAAAAGCTCCCGGACGCGACAAGACAACGGCCGCGGCAAGGCGTTTGCCGCGGCAAGCAACCACTCTGTACCTGCGCTCCAGCACACCCACCAACGTGTCGCTCTGGGACCCTTCCAGGCGTACGTGGCGGGAGGCTGTGCAGCCAGGGGTGCACTGTGGCAAGCGGCGCTGACAAGATCGCCATCGTGGCGAGCGGTGGCATCCCTGACGGTCCCTTTTCTGCACTGTTTGGGCGACGTAGATATGCATTTAATGCCCTTGTCCCCTGCCGTCAGGGTTAGGTATGATACACTGTATAGGTAGCTGTACCTACCGCAGCACCTTTTCCATTTTTGCCCTTGCCTACGTTGCCACCTGTTGGAGACCCCTTGAGCATATAAAAGGAGGCCCGTGCACAACGTAGGAGGAGGACGAACAGTAGAACACTCACGCTCGGTCTCGTTAGCTGCTTGAGTGTACTGTAGCACTCAGCGCTCCCGAGCAAGAACTCAATACAAACCACAAAGCAGCAGTAGGAGTATTATCTCTCCGGAGAGCTCCGAAGCTGGGTAAACCGCTCGTGTGCTCCGCCTCGATCTGCTCTTCGCGCGACCTCCGCCCCCCGCCGAACCGAAAGGGGCTCCGTCCCCATAGGTGCTCGTGGAGTTAGTTTCCCCGGCATCTTTGGCGCGCCAGGTAGGGGGCGTCGAGGTTGTGTGAACCTGATCCGGCGTTCAGACGAGCCAGATCTTCATCGACTTCATCGACATGCCGCCGAAGAAGAAGGCTTCGGAGGCGGCCGCTCCGTCCGCGTCGAACCCACTGCCGCCGGAGCAAACGGCTGGTGGGGAAGACGCCGGCGGAAGAACGGGCTTCGACAAGGGAGCCCACGGTGCCGCCAGGTCCAAGGACAAGACTGCGCTGCCCGTAGGCGGCGTGGCCGGCTCCCACGACGACGGGGCGTCCGTAGATGCACCGCGCCTATCTCAGGAGGCGCAGGAACGACAGCGTCGTGGTACTCACGGTACCATACGCTCGCTGGACCCAGATCGAGCTGGCGGATCTCGGGATGCTCCAGGGCAGCATGCGTGCCAACGTGCTGGCGCGAGCGAGGCACGGTCGCCTGGACGGGATATTGCTCCTTCTAACGCAATTAGAAGTCCGACCATATCCCGCTCCTCGCACCGTTCGCCACCGCTACCCGCCACTCCAGCAGAAGATTTGGCACGAGCTCAACTGCTCCTAGACTTCCCTCCAACGCCAGACAAGATCGACGACTGGAGGGCCACCATTCAGAGTCTCATCGGCTTCGCCAACGGCGACACTCCACGGCAGGCGACCACATCGCAGCCGCGGCAAGCCAGCCAGGTGCGAGCCAATGGCGACAAAACCGGTGGGGGTGCAACCACCGTGCACTCGCTGCCCCGAAGGCCAAGATCGCCGACTCGCCGGGTCCGCCACGACAGCGACTCCACTGCTTCATCAGATCCGCGAGCTCACCGCGATCAGCGCCAAGTTCTTCACGAACGACAGCAAGAAGACGCTCGCACTCGCATCGAGCACCAAAGAGAAGCGCGGCGTCAGTCAGACAAGCGCGCTGGGCCCACTGTCGACATGCATGCGCCAGGGGAACCAGGCGACCTGCCGTACGCGGTAGGTTGCCCTGCGTTCACCCATGAGCTGCCGCAAGTCCAGTGGCCCAACACGAAGAATTTCAAGCCAGACGTACCCGAGAAGTACGACGGCAAGTTGCATCCGTCGGAGTTCCTCAGCATCTACACCATTGCGGTGCAAGCTGCTGGGGGGCGCGACGACAAGATCCTTGCCAACTACTTCCCGCTGGTGCTCAAGCCCAACGTCAGATCCTGGCTCATGCACTTGCCGGAAAACTCCATATCTTCCTGGGCAGACCTATGCCATCACTTTGTCGGCGCCTTTACAGGCGGCCACAAACCTCATGGCCAGGAGAGTGATCTTCATCTGCTTGCCCAGAAGGAAGGAGAGCCCCTGCGCAAGTACATCCAGAGATTCAGCCAAGTGCAACGCAACATCCCAGAGGTCCACCCCGCCGCGGTCATCAGCGCGTTCCACCAGAACGTGCGTAACCGCAGGATGCGGGAGGAGATGGCGATGTGCAAGATCAGAGACGTCAGTGAGCTGTATGCCCTGGCCGACAGGTGTGCACGTGCTGAGGAAGGGAGGAAACTCCCTGGAGAGGATATAGGAGCAGGAGGATCTGACAACGATGATGCTGCCCCGGCAAAGAAAAACCGGCGGCGGAACAACAGGAAGAGGAAAGGCAAAGATGTGCTAGTTGTTGAGCAGTCCGGCAACGAAGGTGGCGCCAAGACAACCAAGACTGGTAGCTCCGGCAAGGAGGTTGCCGCATGCACCAACTGCCATGCTGTGGCGGCCGCCGACAAGCAGGACGGCACCAACAAGCAGTACTGCAAGATCCACCGCACCAAGGGCCATGACCTCCAGAGCTGCAAGAAGGTCGAGCAGCTTGTCGAGCTGCAAAAGGCCGAATACGAGCGACGCGACAAGGAGAAAGCCCAAGGAGGTGCTGGGGGATCCGGTATGAAGCGCACCGGCCAGGGAGGACGCCGCGGCAACGCCAAGCAGTGGCAAGGCGACAGACCTCCCCGCGGCCGCGACAAGGATGAAGATGACGACGACGACGAAGACATGGATGATGCCGAGACCAGTGAGCAGGAGTTCCAGAAAGCCACAGAGGTCTTGTGCGTTGACGGCGGTGCTTCTCTGCATACTTCACACCGCCAACTCAAGCAGTGGGTGCGGGAAGTCAATGCAGCAGAACCACCCGTCGAGTCACGCAAGCTTCTGAAATGGTCCAGCACGCCTATCATCTTTGATATTGAGGACCACCCTGATCGCACAACTGCTGCCGGGTGTTTGCCGATGTTGGTCTCACCAACTATCCGCAACCTCAAGGTCACTAAGATGCTAGTTGACGGCGGGGCCGGCTTGAACCTGATCTCCTCCGCTGTGCTCCGGAAACTCCAAGTCCCTGACAGCGAGCTCGAAGAGACCGGCACATTCCAAGGAATCAACCTGGGAAGGAGCAAGCCGAAGGGGAAGATCACGTTGCCGGTAACATTTGGCAGCGAGTTGAACTTCAGGACTGAGAGGATCACTTTTGACGTTGCCGATTTTCCATTGCCTTACAATGGGATTCTCGGCCGTCCAGCGCTCGCCAAGTTCATGGCGGCCTCTCACTACGCGTACAACATGCTGAAGATGCCAGGCCCGATAAGTGTCATCACTGTCCCTGGCGACAAGAAAGATGCTCTTATCTGTGCCGACAAGATCTACCGGGAAGCAGCAGCCGCGACGGATCGCGAGACACTTGCCGCTGAAGCTCCCGGGGGAAGAAGAAGACCAAGTCTGGCAAGAGTTCTGATGCCCACTCCGGCAAGCGCACCTCTTTGGAGTGCTGCGCTACCGTCGAGGACACACCATCGAGCTCCACCGGCAAGTGTAAGAAGACGATGGCAGCTCCGCCAGCGACCAAGAAGGTGTCCGCCAAGGAGGACGGCACTGGTGGTACTTTCACCATTAGTGCCACTCTCGACCCTAAATAGGAAAGCGCGCTCATTGCTTTCCTGCGGGCGAATGTCGATGTGTTTACATGGCAACCGTCTGACATCCGCGGTGTTCCCAGGAAAGTAATTGAGCACCACCTTGCCGTCTATCCTCATGCGCGGCCCGTCAAGCAGAAAGTCAGGAAGCAGGCAGTGGAGCGCCAAGAATTCATCGCAGAAGAGATCAAGAAGTTGGAAGCAGCAGGCCTCGTCAGAGGAGTTCTCCATCCCACGTGGTTGGCCAATCCTGTAGTCGTGCGCAAGGCAAACGGGAAATGGAGGCTTTGTATCGACTTTACCGATGTCAATAAAGCTTGTCCCAAAGACCCATTTCCCTTGCCGCGCATTGACCAGATTGTTGACTCCACGGCTGGATGTGATTTGCTTTCATTTCTTGACGCATACTCAGGATACCATCAGATCTTCATGGCAGAAGAGGAAGTTGATTTCTGGTGACTATTTTCCGGCAGAGCTTCCCGAAGCCGCCGCCAAAAAGGTCCCCAAGATCAACGCCAAGAGTGCTGAGGAGCAGTCTGCTCCGACAAGCCCCAGGGTTTGTTTCGTTGAAGCAGACGCTCCCGACAAGTTTTGCTCCGACAAGCTTGCCGGGGAACGTCAAGCTCCGGCTGAGCCGCAGGTTCTCGCCGTAGAAGCGGATGTTCCCGCAGCAGCAGATATGCCTTTAGTCCTTGTTGTCGAGCCACAAGCTCCAGCATGGGCACAAGACAGGAGAACTTCCCGAAGAGCAAGAAGAAGCGGAAAGAGTAGCCCGGCAGTCAAGTATGTACCAGTTTGTCGACAACGCACTGTACAGAAGAAGACTCAACGGTGTGAAATTGAAGTGTATTCACCGGGAAGATGGACAGAAGCTGTTGGCAGAGATACATGGAGGCATATGTGGTCACCACATTGGCGCCATAGCACTTGCCGGCAAAGCGTTCCGGCAAGGTTTCTTTTGGCCGACAGCCCTCCAGGATGCAACTGCACAAGTAACCAAGTGTGAAGCGTGCCAGTTCCATTCCAAGCAGATACACCAGCCAGCTCAAGCTCTCCAGACGATCCCTTTATCCTGGCCATTTTTGGTCTGGGGGCTCGACATCCTCGGCCCCTTCCCCCGAGCAGTCGGGGGCTTTGAGTACTTGTACGTTGCGATTGACAAGTTCACAAAGTGGCCGGAAGTGAAAGCAGTGAGGAAGGTGACAGCACAGTCAGCAGTCAAGTTCTTCAGGTCGATTGTTTGCTGCTTCGGGATCCCTAACAGGATCATCACCGACAACGGTACGCAATTCACGAGCCGCACCTTCATGCAGTACGTCCAAGATCTTGGTGCCAAGGTCTGCTTCGCTTCTGTTGCTCACCCCAGGAGCAACGGTCAAGCGGAGAGGGCAAATGCTGAAGTGCTGCGTGGACTCAAGACCAGGACTTTCGACAGGCTGCACAAGTGCGGAAGAAACTGGATTGAGGAGCTGCCGGTGGTTCTTTGGTCGATCAGGACGACGCCAAATCGAGCCACTGGCCAAACACCTTTCGCTCTAGTCTATGGAGCAGAGGCAGTTATCCCCACGTAACTCGTATATGGGTCACCTCGAGTGCTCGCTTATGATGAGCTTGAGCAAGAGCAGCTGCGACAAGATGATGCGCTGCTCCTTGAGGAAGATCGTCTTCAGGCTGCTGTGCGAGCTGCTCGCTACCAGCAAGCTTTGCGCCGCTACCATAGCCGCAAAGTTAACGCCAGAAGTCTCGAGGAAGGCGACCTTGTTCTTCGGCGCGTTCAGTCCGCCAAGAATTCCAACAAGTTGACGCCGAAGTGGGAAGGCCCTTACCGGGTGAAACGAGTCACTAGGCCTGGCACTGTCCGCCTTGAGATCGAAGATGGCATTCCGGTGAGCAACTCCTGGAACATCGAGCATCTTCCTAAGTTTTACCCGTAAGGCGCGTTTGTCGGACCCTGTTCCGGCAACCACCTTTTGTACAAGTCTTGCCGCTGTTGCATGTAATCCTTTGTACAAAGCCAGGCGCAGACCTTGAGCATAGATGAAGCGCTGGCGCCCTAAGTTATAGCATGCATGCTAGATCGAGTCTCGTCCTTGGTTAGGGTTGAGAGTGCTTACTAGCAGCTAACCCCTAGCTTAGAGGTCGAGTGTGCGTCCCTTTGCCGTTCTTTCGTTTCCCTTGGTTCGCAGGGCTCGCATATCCTGGCCGGACCACTTGAGGACGAAAAAGAGAAGAAGGACGGACCAGCATCTGGACCCCGGCAAGCCAGTGTTGCCGGGGGCTGCAAGTACAAAGACTCACCCACGGCGAACCAGAGTTGCCGGGGGCTGCAGTCTCAGATAAGTTTTTCATCCCTTATCATGCATTCTCTTATGGACTGAGGTATGCGAAACCTCGTTTCTTCCTAAAAGCTACCGTGCTCCCTTAACTCTAGGCCCTAGGGCTCGTTCCTGGGGCCAGGTTTGGTCGTAGTCGCGGCAGCAAAGGGACGAAACGAGGAGCCTGAACCCGCCTCATCCCTGCCTCCGCCAAAAGCGTGAGAAAGGTCGAGCGACGTGGGAAGACGGCAGGGCCTGCTGCCGGGAAAAGAAGTGTCTATCTTAAATATATTAAGGATTTGCTCCTTGACGTGGGTTCCACCCGCAAGACAAGTGACCCGGCAAGCATCCCCTTTTCACAAAAAAGCATTCCACTCAGGTACAGTTCATAGAGAATGAAAAACATGAATGATGGGATTACAAGTTTTAAATGCAGCTAAGGCCCGAGGGCTTACAAATTAAAAAGAGATAAGGTGCCCGTAATCCCTTTCTTGTCCCTCTCTTCAGGAGATAGGTCAAGGAGGCGAAAAGGGCAAAAGGGGCGCCTAGGCGAACTACAGGTGGCAGAAGACACCAAGAGAACATCTCGGTGGTCGTCCAAAGGCTGGATGGTGATGGCGGCGCCGGAGGCAGGGCTCGAAGACGAGGCAGCAGGACGTCAGCACGCTGTCGAGGGCGTCGCGCCCACGTACTCCGAGTTGACGGCCTTGCCGCCCGCCCTCTTCCTCTTCCGCAGCCTCCCTACGCCAGCCGCCCAAGGAGACGACCCCGAGAAGCTCAAGGAGCAGGCGACGCGGATGATGGGGTCGCCGGTGCCGCACGGAGCGGCGCCCGGCACCTAGTCGGACCCGTCATCCTGCCGCCTGCTACCCTCATCGTGGCTGCCGCTGTCCTCCTCGTCACTCTCGTCCGAGGAGGAGTCTTCGCTATCGGAGGAGCTGTCCACGCAGCACCTTGCCCGAGTCCCGAAGCACCCGAAGACCTTGACGGAGAGGAGACCGCCCTCCATCAGCTTAAAATGGAGGGTGAGCCCCTCCGTCAGGCTGTGGATACGGGCGAACGTCTTCCACCCTCGACCAAGATACATCACATTAGGGGCCGGGAAGTCAACGCGGACTCGCGTACCGCTGATTCCACAGCCCCTCATGTGCAGCCTCAGTGTCTCGGGCGGATCCAACTCCATCTCGCTCGCAAATGGAGTCGGGAGACGAAGGCGACGACGAGGCGGCCGACGCAGCCTGACGAAGAACTCGCAAGGGTCATCCCCAATAATCAATCCAGTAGGAGGTTACACGCAAGTCGTCTTGTACCTGCACAAATAAATAAGAACCTTGCAACCAACGCGATAAAGGGATTATTAATCCCTTCACGGCCACTTGCAAAAGTGAGATCTGATATAGATAATAAGATAAATATTTCTGGTATTTTTATGATGTAGATTGGAAAGTAAACATTGCGAAATAAACGGTGGCAGAAATAGCAAATTGATAGGAAAATAATATGATGGAATATAGACCCGGGGGCCATAGGTTTCACTAGTGGCTTCTCTCAAGATAGCAAATGCTACGGTGGGTGAACAAATTACTATCGAGCAATTGATAGAAAAGCGCATAGTTATGAGGATATGTAGGCATGATCATGTATATAGGCATCACGTCTGCGACAAGTAGACCGAAATGATTCTGCATCTACTACTATTACTCCACACATCGACCGCTATCCAGCTTGCATCTAGAGTATTAAGTTCATAAGAACAGAGTAACGCATTAGGCAAGATGACATGAAGTAGAGGGATAAACTCAAGCAATATGATATAAACCCCATCTTTTTATCCTCGATGGCAACAATACAATACGTGCCTTGCTGCCCCTGCTGTCACTGGGAAAGGACACCGCAAGATTGAACCCAAAGCTAAGCACTTCTCCCATTGCAAGAAAGATCAATCTAGTAGGCCAAACCAAACTGATAATTCGAAGAGACTTGCAAAGATATCAAATCATACATATTAGAATTCAGAGAAGAACCAAATATTGTTCATAGATAATCTTGATCATAAACCCACAGTTCATCGGATCTCGACAAACGCACCACAAAAAGAATTACATCGAATAGATCTCCAAGAGAATCGAGGAGAATTTGTATTGAGATCCAAAGAGAGAGAGAAGAAGCCATCTAGCTAATAACTATGGACCCAGAGGTCTGTGGTAAACTACTCACACATCCTCGGAGAGGCTATGGTGTTGATGTAGAAGCCCTCCATGATCGATTCCCCCTCAGGCGGAGCACCCGAAAAGGCCCCAAGATGGGATCTCAGGGTACAGAAGGTTGCGGTGGTGGAAATAGGGTTTCGTGATGCTCTCGGATGTTTTCAGGGTATATGAGTATATATATGCGAAAGAAGTAGGTCGGTGGAGCCACAAGGGGCCCACGAGGGTGGGGGGCGCGCCTACCCCCTGGGCGCACCTCCCTACCTCGTGGCCGCCTCGTTGCTTCCTTGACGTCCACTCCAAGTCTCCTGGATTGCGTTTGTTCCAAAAATAACTCTCCCGATGGTTTCATTCCGTTTGGATTCCGTTTGATATTCCTTTTCTGCGAAACACTGAAATAGGCAAAAAAATAGCAATTTGCACTTGGCCTTTGGTTAGTAGGTTAGTCCCAAAAATAATATAAAAGTGCATAATAAAGCCCACTGAACACCCAAAACAGATAATATAATAGCATGGAACAATAAAAAATTATAGATACGTTGGAGACGTATCAAGCAACCCCAAGCTTAATTCCTGCTCGTCCTCGAGTAGGTAAATGATAAAAACAGAATTTTTGATGTGGAATGCTTCCTAGCATAATTCTCAATGTAATTTTCTTTATTGTGGGATGAATGTTCAGATCCGAAAGATTCAAGATAAAAGTTTAATGTTGACATAAAAATAATAATACTACAAGCATACTGCAATCATGTCTTCTCAAAATAACATGGCCAAAGAAAGTTATCCCTACAAAATCATATAGTCTGTCTATGCTCTATCTTCATCACACAAAATATTTAAATCATGCACAACCCCGATGACAAGCCAATCAATTGTTTCATACTTTTGATGTTCTCAAACTTTTTCAATCTTCACGCAATACATGAGCGTGAGCCATGGACATAACACTATATGTGAAATAGAATGGTGGTTGTGGAGAAGACAAAAAGGAGAAGATAGTCTCACATCAACTAGGCGTATCAACGGGCTATGGAGATGCCCATCAATAGATATCAATGTGAGTGAGTAGGGATTGCCATGCAATGGATGCACTAGAGCTATATGTGTATGAAAGCTCAACAAAAGAAACTAAGTGGATGTGCATCCAACTCTCTTTCTCACGAAGACCTAGGGCATTTTGAGGAAGCCCATCACTGGAATATACAAGCCAAGTTCTATAATGTGAAATTCCCACTAGTATATGAAAGTGACAACATAGGAGACTCTCTATCATGAAGATCATGGTGCTACTTTGAAGCACAAGTGTGGTAAAAGGATAGTAACATTGTCCCTTCTCTCTTTTTCTCTCATCTTTTTTTATTTTTTTATTTGGGCCTTTTTCTCTTTTTTATGGCCTCTTTTTTTTCTTTTCTCTTTTTTTTCGTTCGGAGTCTCATCCCGACTTGTGGGGGAATCATAGTCTCCATCATCCTTTCCTCACTTGGGACAATGCTCTAATAATGATGATCATCACACCTTTATTTAATTACAACTAAAAAATTACAACTCAATACTTAGAACAAAATATGACTCTATGTGAATGCCTCCGGCGGTGTACCGGGATATGCAATGAATCAAGAGTGACATGTATGAAAGAATTATAAAGGTGGCTTTGCCACAAATACCATGTCAACTGCATGATCATGCAAAGCAATATGACAATGATGAAACGTGTCATAACAAACGGAACGGTGGTAAGTTGCATGCCAATATATCTCGGAATGGCCATGGAAATGCCATAATAGGTAGGTATGGTGGCTGTTTTGAGGAAGGTATATGGTGGGTGTATGATACCGGCAAAAGGTGCGCGGTATTAGAGAGGCTAGCAATGGTGGAAGGGTGAGAGTGCGTATATAGCGTATAAAGTGATTCTCGCAATTTCACTGCAGGCAGCGTAGCAATTCTCGCGGGAATGTCGGTCTTGTTTGGGCCGATTCCTTAACGAGAGCCTAGTCGAAAGCGCCCATAAAAAGAGTAAATCGTTTTCGGTATAATCCACGGACTCAACATCAGTCATAAAGAACTCACATACTTATTGCAAAAATCTATTAGTTATCGAAACGAAGTACTACGCGCATGCTCCTAGGGGGATAGATTGGTAGGAAAATACCATCGCTCGTCCCCAACCGCCACTCATAAGGAAGACAATCAATAAATAAATCATGCTCCGACTTCCATCACATAACGATTCACCATACGTGCATGCTACGGGAATCACAAACTTTAACACAAGTATTTCTCAAATTCACAACTTCTCAACTAGCATGACTCTAATATCACCATCTTCATATCTCAAAACAATTATCAAGTATCAAACTTCTCATAGTATTCGATGCACTTTATATGATAGTTTTTATTATACCTATCTTGGATGTTCATCATATTATTAGTACTAATTTTATAGCCAAAGCAAATTACCATGCTGTTCTATAGGACTCTCAAATTAATATAAGTGAAGCATGAGAGATCAATAATTTCTATAAAATAAACCCCCACCATGCTCTAAAAGATATAAGCTGATGAGGACGTCAATACCATTCTTACACCCATAGCCCCTACTCTACATATAATGGACCAATTACTAGAGCTCGCGCACGCCAATTAAATTATCAGGTACTTTCGTTTCTTGGTAATGATTCTAATATTGATGAGAATATGATGCTGCCTAAATTGGATACATTTGTTTTGCTTACAAATGAAGGGCCTGGCATGGAGAAGAGGGATGAACACTGGGGCAAGACCAAGCCTGGAGATGATGGCATGCGCATGTTGGAAATATGCCCTAGAGGCAATAATAAAAGCATTATTATTATATTTCCTTATTCATGATATTTGTCTTTATTCGTGCTATAATTGTGTTATCCGGAAATCGTAATACATGTGTGAATAACAGACAACAATATGTCCCTAGTAAGCCTCTAGTTGACTAGCTCGTTGATCGACAGATAGTCATGGTTTCCTGACTATGGAAATTGGATGTCATTGATAACGAGATCACATCATTAGGAGAATGATGTGATGGACAAGACCCAATCCTAAACATAGCATAAGATCGCATAGTTCGTTCGCTAGAGTTTTCCAATGTCAAGTATCCTTTCCTTAGACCATGAGATCGTGTAACTCCCGGATACCGTAGGAGTGCTTTGGGTGTGCCAAACGTCACAACGTAACTGGGTGACTATAAAGGTATACTACGGGTATCTCTGAAAGTGTCTATTGGGTTGACATGGATCGAGACTGGGATTTGTCACTCCGCTTGACGGAGAGGTATCACCGGGCCCTCTCGGTAATGCATCATCATAATGAGCTCAATGTGATCAAAGTGTTTGATCACAGGATCATGCATTACGGTACGAGAAAAGTGACTTGCCGGTAATGAGATTGAACGAGGTATTGGGATACCGACAAAGGGAATCGTATACGGGATTAATTGAATCCTCGACATCGTGGTTCATCTGATGAGATCATCGTGGAGCATGTGGGAGCCAACATGGGTATCCAGATCCCGCTGTTGGTTATTGCCCGAGAGCCGTCTCGGTCATGTCTGCGTGTCTCCCGAACCCGTAGGGTCTACACACTTAAGGTTCGGTGACGCTAGGGTTGTGAAGATATGTATAAGCAGTAACCCGAATGTTGTTCGGAGTCCCGGATGAGATCCCGGACGTCACGAGGAGTTTCGGAATGGTCCGGAGGTAAAGAATTATATATAGGAAGTGCTGTTTTGGCCATCGGGACAAGTTTCGGGGTTATCGGTATTGTACCGGGACCACCGGAGGGTCCCGGGGGGTCCACCGGGTGGGGCCACCTGCCTCGGGGGGCCACATGGGCTCTAGGGGGTGCGCCTTGGCCTACATGGGCCAAGGGGAACCAGCCCCAAGAGGCCCATGAGCCTAAGGTTTCAAAGGGAAGGAGTCCCACAAGGGGAAGGCACCTCCTAGGTGCCTTGGGGGGGAGGGAAACCTCCCCTTGGCCGCCGCCCCAAGGAGATTGGATCTCCTAGGGCCGGCGCCCCCCCTTGGCACTCCTATATGAAGGGGGGAGGGGAGGGGGCAGCCGCAGCCCTGGTCATTGGCGCCTCCCTCTCCCTCTCCAACACCTCCTCCTCCTCCGTTGAGCACGGCGAAGCCCTGCCGGAGTACTGTAGTTCCATCATCACCACGCCGTCGTGCTGCTGCTGGAGCCTTCTTCCCCAACCTCTCCTTTGCCTTGCTGGATCAAGAAGAAGGAGACGTTACGCTGACCGTACGTGTGTTGAACGCGGAGGTGCCGTGCTTTCGGTGCTAGGATCTCCGGTGATTTGGATCACGGTGTGTACGACTACTTCATCCCCGTTCGTTGAACGCTTCCGCTCACGATCTACAAAGTGGTATGTAGATGCAATCTCTCTCTCCCATGACTCGTTGCTAGATAAACTCATAGATGGATCTTGGTGAAACCATAGGAAAATTTTTAATTTTCTGCAACGTTCCCCAACAGTGGTATCAGAGCTAGGTCTATGCGTAGTTCTTCTTGCGCGAGTAGAACACAATTTGTTGTGGGCGTAGATTTGTCAACTTTTCTTGCTTCTACTAGTCTTATCTTGCTTCAGCGGTATTGTGGGATGAAGCGGCCCGGACCAACCTTACACGTACTCTTACGTGAGACCGGTTCCACCGACTAACATGCACTAGTTGCATAAGGTGGCTGGCGGGTGTCTATCTCTCCCACTTTAGTTGGAGCGGATTCGATGAAAAGGGTCCTTATGAAGGGTAAATAGAAGTTGACAAATCACGTTGTGGTTTTCACGTAGGTAAGAAAACGTTCTTGCTAGAACCCTAATTCAGCCACGTAAAAAACTTGCAACAACAATTAGAGAACGTCTAACTTGTTTTTGCAGCAAGTGCTTTGTGATATGATATGGCCAAAGTTGTGATGAATGATGAATGATCTATATGTGATGTATGAGATGTTCATGCTATTGTAATAGGAATCACGACTTGCATGTCGATGAGTATGACAACCGGCAGGAGCCATAGGAGTTGTCTTTATTTTTTGTATGACCTGCGTGTCATTGAGAAACACCATGTAAATTACTTTACTTTATTGCTAAACGCGTTAGCCATAGTAGTAGAAGTAATAGTTGGCGAGCAACTTCATGGAGACATGATGATGGAGATCATGATGATGGAGATCATGATGATGGAGATCATGGTGTCAAGCCGGTGACAAGATGATCATGGAGCCCCAAGATGGAGATCAAAGGAGCTATGTGATATTGGCCATATCATGTCACGTTTATTATTTGATTGCATGTGATGTTTATCATGTTTTGCATCTTGTTTACTTAGAACGACGGTAGTAAATAAGATGATCCCTCATAATAATTTCAAGAAAGTGTTCCCCCTAACTGTGCACCGTTGCGACAGTTCGTTGTTTCGAAGCACCACGTGATGATCGGGTGTGATAGATTCTAACGTTCACATACAACGGGTGTAAGACAGATTTACACACGCAAAACACTTAGGTTGACTTGACGAGCCTAGCATGTACAGACATGGCCTCGGAACACAGAAGACCGAAAGGTCGAGCATGAGTCATATACAAGATACGATCAACATGAAGATGTTCACCGATGTTGACTAGTCCGTCTCACGTGATGATCGGACACGGCCTAGTTGACTCGGATCATGTAATACTTAGATGACTAGAAGAGGGATGTCTATCTAAGTGGGAGTTTATTAAATAATTTGATTAAATGAACTTTATTATCATGAACTTAGTCTAAATTTTTTACAATATGTCTTGTAGATCAAATGGCCAACGTAGTCCTCAACTTCAACGCGTTCCTAGAGAAAACCAAGCTGAAAGACGATGGCAGCAACTATACGGACTGGGTCCGGAACCTGAGGATCATCCTCATAGCTGCCAAGAAAGATTATGTCCTACGAGCACCGCTGGGTGACGCACCTATTCTCCCTGCAGAACAAGATGTTATGAACGCTTGGCAGTCACACAGCGATGATTACTCCCTCGTTCAGTGCGGCATGCTTTACAGCTTAGAGCCGGGGCTCCAAAAGCGTTTTGAGAGACATGGAGCATATGAGATGTTCGAAGAGCTGAAAATGGTTTTCCAAGCTCATGCCTGGGTCGAGAGATATGAAGTCTCCGACAAATTCTTTAGCTGTAAGATGGAGGAAAATAGCTCTATCAGTGAACACATACTCAAAATGTCTGGGTTGCACAACCGCTTGACTCAACTGGAAGTTAATCTCCCGGATGAAGCGGTCATTGACAGAATCCTCCAGTCTCTTCCACCTAGCTACAAGAGCTTTGTGATGAACTACAATATGCAGGGGATGGTAAAGACCATTCCTGAGGTATATGCTATGCTGAAATCAGCAGAGGTAGAAATCAAGAAGGAGCATCAAGTGTTGATGGTGAATAAAACCACTAAGTTCAAGAAGGACAAGGGTAAAAAGAATTTCAAGAAGGACGGCAAGGAAGTTGCCGCGCCCAGTAAGCAAGTTGCCGGGAAGAAGCCAAAGAATGGACCCAAGCCCGAGACTGAGTGTTTTTATTGCAAGGGAAGTGGTCACTGGAAGCGGAACTGCCCAAATACTTAGCGGACAAGAAGGCCGGCAAAACCAAAGGTATATGTGATATACATGTAATTGATGTGTACCTTACCAGTACTCGTAGTAGCTCTTGGGTATTTGATACTGGTGCAGTTGCTCACATTTGTAACTCAAAGCAGGAGCTGCGGAATAAACGGAGACTGGCGAAGGACGAGGTGACGATGCGCGTCGGGAATGGTTCCAAGGTCGATGTGATCGCCGTCGGCACGCTACCTCTACATTTACCTACGGGATTAGTTTTAAACCTCAATAATTTTTATTTAGTGCCAAGTTTGAGCATGAACATTGTATCTGGATCTCGTTTAATTTGAGATGGCTACTCATTTAAATCCGAGAATAATGGTTGTTCTATTTATATGAGAGATATGTTTTATGGTCATGCTCCGATGGTTAATGGTTTATTCTTAATAAATCTCGTACGTGATGATACACATATTCATAGTGTGAATACCAAAAGAGTTAAAGTTGATAACAATAGTCCCACATATTTGTGGCACTGCCGCCTTGGTCACATAGGTGTCCAACGCATGAAGAAGCTCCATGCAGATGGACTTTTAGAGTCTCTTGATTATGAATCATTTGACACATGCGAACCATGCCTCATGGGTAAAATGACCAAGACTCCGTTCTCAGGAACAATGGAGTGAGCAACCAACTTATTGGAAATCATACATACCGATGTGTGCGGTCCAATGAGTGTTGAGGCTCACGGTGGCTATCGTTATGTTCTCACCCTCACTGATGACTTGAGTAGATATGGGTATGTCTACTTAATGAAACACAAGTCTGAGACCTTTGACAAGTTCAAGGAATTTCAGAGTGAGGTTGAAAATCAACGTGATAGAAAGATCAAGTTTCTACGATCAGATCGTGGAGGAGAATACTTGAGTCACGAATTTGGCACGCACTTAAGAAAATGTGGAATAGTTTCACAACTCACGCCGCCTGGAACACCTCAGCGTAATGGTGTGTCCGAACATCGTAATCGCACTCTATTAGATATGGTGCGATCTATGATGTCTCTTACCGATTTACCGCTATCTTTTTGGGGCTATGCTTTAGAGACTGCCGCATTCACTTTAAATAGGGCTCCGTCGAAATCCGTTGAGACGACACCGTATGAATTATGGTTTGGGAAGAAACCTAAGCTGTCGTTTCTGAAAGTTTGCGGATGCGATGCTTATGTCAAGAAACTTCAACCTGAAAAGCTCGAACCCAAGTCGGAAAAATGCGTCTTCATAGGATACCCTAAAGAAACTGTTGGGTATACCTTCTACCTCAGATCCGAAGGCAAGATCTTTGTTGCCAAGAATGGATCCTTTCTAGAGAAAGAGTTTCTCTCTAAAGAAGTAAGTGGGAGGAAAGTAGAACTTGATGAAGTGTTACCTCTTGAACCGGAAAATGGCGAAACTCAAGAAAACGTTTCTGAGGTGCCTGCACCGACTAGAGAGGAAATTAATGATGATGATCAAGATACTTCTAATCAAGCTCCTACTGAAATTCGAAGGTCCACAAGGACACGTTCCGCACCAGAGTGGTACGGGAACCCTGTCTTGGAAATCATGTTGTTAGACAACGGTGAACCTTCGAACTATGAGGAAGCAATGGCGGGCCCGGATTCCGACAAATGGCTAGAAGCCATGAAATCCGAGATAAGATCCATGTATGAAAACAAAGTATGGACTTTGACTGACTTGTCCGTTGAGCGGCGAGCCATAGAAAATAAATGGATCTTTAAGAAGAAGACATACGCGGATGGTAATGTGACCATCTATAAAGCTCGGCTTGTCGCTAAGGGTTATCGACAAGTTCAAGGAATGGACTACGATGAGACTTTCTCACCGGTAGCGAAGCTGAAGTCCGTCCGAATCATGCTAGCAATTGCCGCATTCTACGATTATGAAATTTGGCAAATGGATGTCAAAACGGCATTCCTTAATGGTTTCCTTAAGGAAGAATTATATATGATGCAGCCGGAAGGTTCTGTCGATCCTAAGAATGCTGACAAGGTGTGCAAGCTCCAACGCTCGATTTATGGGTTGGTGCAAGCATCTCGGAGTTGGAACATTCGCTTTGATAGGATGATCAAAGCGTTTGGGTTTACGCAGACTTATGGAGAAGCCTGCGTTTACAAGAAAGTGAGTGGGAGCGCTGTAGCATTTCTCATATTATATGTAGACGACATACTTTTGATGGGAAATGATATAGAACTCTTGGACAACATTAAGGCCTACTTGAATAAGAGTTTTTCAATGAAGGACCTTAGAGAAGCTGCTTATATATTAGGCATCAAGATCTATAGAGATAGATCGAGACGCCTCATAGGTCTTTCGCAAAGCACATACCTTGATAAAATATTGAAGAAGTTCAATATGGATCAATCTAAGAAAGGGTTCTTACCTGTGTTACAAGGTGTGAAATTGAGCTCAGTTCAATGTCCGACCACGGCAGAAGATATAGAAGAGATGAGTGTCATCCCCTATGCCTCAGCCATAGGTTCTATTATGTATGCCATGCTGTGTACCAGACCTGATGTAAACCTTGCCGTAAGTTTGGTAGGAAGGTACCAAAGTAATCCCGGCAAGGAACACTGGACAGCGGTCAAGAATATCCTGAAGTACCTGAAAAGGACTAAGGAAATGTTTCTCGTTTATGGAGGTGACGAGGAGCTCGTCGTAAAGGGTTACGTCGACGCTAGCTTCGACACAGATCTGGATGACTCTAAGTCGCAAACCGGATATGTGTATATTTTGAATGGTGGGGCAGTAAGCTGGTGCAGTTGCAAGCAAAGCGTCGTGGCGGGATCTACATGTGAAGCGGAGTACATGACAGCCTCGGAGGCAGCACATGAAGCAATTTGGGTGAAGGAGTTCATCACCGACCTCGGAGTCATACCCAATGCGTCGGGGCCAATCAAACTCTTCTGTGACAACACTGGAGCTATTGCACTTGCAAAGGAGCCCAGGTTTCACAAGAAGACCAGGCACATCAAGCGTCGCTTCAACTCCATTCGTGAAAATGTTCAAGATGGAGACATAGAAATTTGTAAAGTGCACACGGATCTGAATGTCGCAGATCCGTTGACTAAACCTCTCCCTAAGGCAAAACATGATCAGCACCAGAACTCTATGGGTGTTTGATTCATCACAATGTAACTAGATTATTAACTCTAGTGCAAGTGGGAGACTGTTGGAAATATGCCCTAGAGGCAATAATAAAAGCATTATTATTATATTTCCTTATTCATGATAATTGCCTTTATTCGTGCTATAATTGTGTTATCCGGAAATCGTAATACATGTGTGAATAACAGACAACAATATGTCCCTAGTAAGCCTCTAGTTGACTAGCTCGTTGATCGACAGATAGTCATGGTTTCCTGACTATGGACATTGGATGTCATTGATAACGAGATCACATCATTAGGAGAATGATGTGATGGACAAGACCCAATCCTAAACATAGCATAAGATCGCATAGTTTGTTCGCTAGAGTTTTCCAATGTCAAGTATCCTTTCCTTAGACCATGAGATCGTGTAACTCCCGGATACCGTAGGAGTGCTTTGGGTGTGCCAAACATCACAACGTAACTGGGTGACTATAAAGGTATACTACGGGTATCTCTGAAAGTGTCTGTTGGGTTGACATGGATCGAGACTGGGATTTGTCACTCCGCTTGACGGAGAGGTATCACCGGGCCCTCTCAGTAATGCATCATCATAATGAGCTCAATGTGATCAAAGTGTTTGATCACGGGATCATGCATTACGGTACGAGAAAAGTGACTTGCCGATAATGAGATTGAACGAGGTATTGGGATACCGACGATCGAATCTCGGGCAAGTAAAATACCGATTGACAAAGGGAATCGTATACGGGATTAATTGAACCCTCGACATCGTGGTTCATCCGATGAGATCATCATGGAGCATGTGGGAGCCAACATGGGTATCCAGATCCCGCTGTTGGTTATTGCCCGAGAGCCGTCTCGGTCATGTCTGCGTGTCTCCCGAACCCGTAGGGTCTACACACTTAAGGTTCGGTGACGCTAGGGTTGTGAAGATATGTATAAGCAGTAACCCGAATGTTGTTCGGAGTCCCGGATGAGATCCCGGACGTCACGAGGAGTTTCGGAATGGTCTGGAGGTAAAGAATTATATATAGGAAGTGCTGTTTTGGCCATCGGGACAAGTTTCGGGGTTATCGGTATTGTACCGGGACCACCGGAGGGTCCCGGGGGGTCCACCGGGTGGGGCCACCTGCCTCGGGGGGCCACATGGGCTCTAGGGGGTGCGCCTTGGCCTACATGGGCCAAGGGGAACCAGCCCCAAGAGGCCCATGCGCCTAAGGTTTCAAAGGGAAGGAGTCCCACAAGGGGAAGGCACCTCCTAGGTGCCTTGGGGGGAGGGAAACCTCCCCTTGGCCGCCGCCCCAAGGAGATTGGATCTCCTAGGGCCGGCGCCCCCCTTGGCACTCCTATATAAAGGGGGGAGGGGAGGGGGCAGCCGCAGCCCTGGTCATTGGCGCCTCCCTCTCCCTCTCCAACACCTCCTCCTCCTCCGTTGAGCACGGCGAAGCCCTGCCGGAGTACTGTAGTTCCATCATCACCACGCCGTCGTGCTGCTGCTGGAGCCTTCTTCCCCAACCTCTCCTTTGCCTTGCTGGATCAAGAAGAAGGAGACGTTACGCTGACCGTACGTGTGTTGAACGCGGAGGTGCCGTGCTTTCGGTGCTAGGATCTCCGGTGATTTGGATCACGGTGTGTACGACTACTTCATCCCCGTTCGTTGAACGCTTCCGCTCGCGATCTACAAAGTGGTATGTAGATGCAATCTCTCTATCCCATGACTCGTTGCTAGATGAACTCATAGATGGATCTTGGTGAAACCGTAGGAAATTTTTTAATTTTCTGCAACGTTCCCCAACAGCGCAAGGGGAACAAGAACGGAGTTACAAGTGATGATTTCAGGACTTTGAAGCCACCATAAGGAGTGCATGAAGCCTTGGACGAAATATACAACATGCCACTTCATAAATTTCTTCCAGAGGCTATTCTAGGTGCCGCGTCACCTTATTATTGGGTGAGGCCCATGTAATTTCGAAATACTTAAGTATAGGCTGTTTTAGAGTCCGTATGTGTGGGGAAACAAGAGTTAGGGTTGGTTTCGGACCCCTTCCTTCAGGGCCATAAAATTCCCACCCTCTTCCTCCATATATACAACCCTTAGGGCGTCGTTTAGACTTTGGGTTTTGTTTAGATTAAAGTTCGCCATAGCTGCAACTTCGCGTACTTCGTTTGTGTTCAACGACCAGACAAAGGTGTCACAGAACCCCACCTTGGTCAATAAAGCTTTCCTCTTAAATTCATAATATCCAGATTGCAATCTTAGTTTTTGCTTGTTCTTTGTTTGCCTGTAGGAAACAGACCTTCGTGGTCAGGTTGATCGTGCTCCGGCGTGGTCAATAACCTCTCGCAGTTGGTTTAGCGATTGCTAAGGCGCGACATCCTCGCACGTTCGTAGTCGGATCGTCAAAGTTGACTTTCTCCAAAACGGTAGCCACCATCTCATCGAAAGATCGGGACCCTTGCCTCTATCAAGTGGTATCAGATTTCCAGGTTGCTCGGTGAGATTTTACAGTTTTCATAGTTTAGATCGAGTCTGTTCTTCATACCTATAGTCCACGAAAAAGCCAAAAAAAAATTAGGGTTAGTTCATCATATCCGAACCAATCTGAGCCTTTGCATAATCTTTTCTGTATTTGCTTTGTTGAATTTGCGGCTACATCGTCGTGTCAAGTTGCTAGTCTTAGCGTCTAGTCCTTTAGAGTTTCGAGTTCTGTTCACAGGTTGTCACGTCGCCGCTGCCATATATCGCCACCACATCATCATCATCATCGCTGCTGTCATATACCACCACCGTACCAACTTCATCGCCGCTGCCATATACCACCACCACATATTCACCGCCAATCCGAGTCCATATACACCACCACATATCCACCGCCATCACGCCAATCCGAGTCCACCTGCAACATATATCCGCCACCAGTCCGAGTTCCACCAGATTCATCTCCGCCACCAGTCCGAGTTCCACCAGATTCATCTCCGCCACCAGTCCTAGTCCCAGTCCAGTATTTTGTTACTCTGTTTTGTATTTTCATATCATGCCATACTCCGAGTCGTGACAGAGTAGGACTCCTGAACTTTCGTGCTACCCGTACAAGAAAAATAGTTCTAGTTTTAGAAAAAACTAAGTCTGGAAAATACTGGCTAGGCAGTTTTTAGGCCATTTGTAGACTTTTTCGAAAAAAATTTGTTGCAGAGCAAAAAAAGAAGAGGGCAAAAAAGTGCCGAAAAAAGTGAAAAAAAGAGAAAAAATTCAGAGTGTGCTCCTCCCTTGTTTACGTGCAGCGCCGTGATTTTGTTAGTGTTCTAGGCTCGCGTCTCTAGCACGGTCTAGCCTAGGACCAGCACGGTACCGTCGTTGAGGTTTATTCAACTTTGCATCTCTGAATTGATTGTTATTGACCTTTTTTGCTACCATATTATAAGCCTTCCCAGCTCCACATACATCTATGCAGTGCGTTTGACTCTCCCTGGCAATCGCTCTATCTAAGCTTTGAGAGTTTTGACCTCAACGGTTGCCGATCACCACCTGCTGCTTGGTAAGAACTGGTAAGAATTTGAGATTCGCTTGACGGATTTGTGACTGTCCACCACACCACTGCCACCACTTCCTAGTAGTCTGTAGGATCATATTCTTGTGTGTTTCTATTGCTGCTAACCATGACAGGAGCACAAGACGATGAGACTGACTGGGAGAACATAACAAACAAAGAGTTACATGATAAGTTTCAACAATTGATGAGTGGACAGGTCGAAGATGTGCTAAACAGATTTGAAGTGGCCATGGAGAAGATAGATGGCACTGAGAAGGCGTTCGAAACAAAGCTCGATAACAAGTTTAATGAATTGCTCGCGCGTATTCCAAAACCACCGCTCGCTGCACCTATCGCACCTCTACAACAACAACAACAACAACAACAACAACATCGCCTTCCAAATCAAGTGGGACAAGCACAACACGTTCCCCTTGAGCCTGGTCAAACTTCTGGTGCCGCTGTACATACTGTTGATGCTTCTATAGCTCCTGCTGCTACCGCAGAGGTGGAGGACCATTACGAGGATGAGGTTGATCAAAATCAGAACTACGTCCAACCACCAGCACCACCACCACCAGGTCGTCCTCATGCATATCATCGCAACGGTAGGGCTGCACCACCTGAGGTACAAGCTCATGACTATCTTCCTAAACTAAAATTGAATATTCCACCATTTGAGGGTAGATATGTTCCTGATATATATCTTACTTGTGAGTTAGAAACTAAACAACGTTTTACATGTTTACAATATCCTAAGGAGAGACATATTCCTGCTGCTATTTGTGCTTTTACTAGTTTTGCATGTGTTTGGTGGTCTGAACATTGTAGATTATATCCTATTCCAGCTACTTGAGCTGCTTTCAAAACTGCTATGCGTACTCGTTGGGTTCCACCATATTATCAACGTGAGTTGCTTCAAAAATTGCAGCGTTTAAGACAAGGAAAAAATTCTGGAGAAGTATATTATCAGGAATTACAAACTGGCATGATTACATGTGGTATTGTTGAGGATAATGAAGCTATGCTAGCACGTTTTATGGGTGGATTAAATAGAGACATTCAGACCATTCTCGAGTATAAGGAGTATCATAATATCACTCATTCATTCCATCTTTCTTGTAAAGCTAAACGTGAAGTGCAGGATCGACAGGCATTGGCGCGAATTAACTTTTTTGCAGGTCGACTTTCATCATGGACACCACGTGCATCCTCTACTTCCACTGCACCAGCACCCCCATCAGGTGCCACCTCCAACCGTGATACAAGAAAGCAGGCACAACCACCACTATCTTCCAAGAGCACACCTACCGGGCCTCTACAGAGCTCTTCTTCTTCCACGGCATCAACAGGGCACACGAGTGATATTATTTGTCGTCGTTGTAAGGGAAGAGGTCATTATGCGAGAGAATGCAAATCTCAGCGTGTGATGATTGCTACTGAGGATGGTGGTTATGAGTCCACTAATGACTATGACGTGGATACTTTGGTTCTTATTACACGTGAAGAACACGGTGGAGATGATTCTGTAAATGAGACACAATACATGGCTCCTGAAGACGCTGATAGGTATGAATGTTTAGTTTCTAAACGTGTTTTGAGTGTGCAGGTCACACAAGCAGAGCAAAATTAGAGGCATAATTTGTTCCATACAAAGGGAGTTGTGAAGGAACGTTCTGTTCACGTCATCATAGATGGAGGGAGTTGTAACAACTTGGCTAGCATGGAGATGGTGAAGAAGCTATCTCTAACCACAAGACCACATCCACATCCTTACTACATCCAATGGTTCAACAATAGTGGCAAGGTTAAGGTAACACGTACTGTTTGTGTGCATTTTAGTATCTCTACATATGCTGATTATGTTGATTGTGATGTGGTACCCATGCAAGCATGTTCCTTATTACTTGGTAGACCATGGCAATTTGATAAAAGTTCTGTACACCATGGTAGAAACAATCAGTATACTCCTGTTCATAAGGATAGAAATATTACCTTGCTTCCTATGACTCCTGATTCCATTTTGAAAGATGATATTAATAGAGCTAATAAAGCAAAACAGGAAAAAAATAAGAGTGAAAATCAGATTGTGGCAAAAGAATTTGAGCAACAAATGAAACCTAATAATAAACCATCTAGCGTTGCTTCTGAAATTAAATTGAAAAGTGCATGTTTACTTGCCACAAAATCTGATATTGATGAGCTAGATTTCAACAAATCTGTTTGCTAAGCTTTTGTGTGCAAAGAGGCACTATTTTCATTCGAGGACGTGCCTTCCTCTTTGCCCCCTACTGTCACTAACATTTTGCAGGAGTTCACCGACGTCTTTCCACAAGACGTGCCACCAGGATTACCACCTATTCGAGGGATTGAGCATCAAATTGACTTAATTCCCGGTGCATCGCTATCCAACCGTGCACCATACCGTACGAATCAAGAGGAGACGAAGGAGATTATACGTCAAGTACATGAGCTGCTCGACAAAGGTTATATACGCGAATCTCTTAGTCCTTGTGCTGTTCCTACTATACTTGTGCCTAAAAAGGATGGTACATCGCGTATGTGTGTAGATTGTAGAGGCATTAATAACATTACTATTCGTTATCGTCATCCTATTCCTACGCTAGATGATATGCTTGATGAATTGAGTGGCTCTACAATATTTTCCAAAGTTGATTTGTGTAGTGGATACCATCAAATTCGTATGAAACTGGGAGATGAATGGAAAACAACATTTAAAACTATGTTTGGTTTATATGAGTGGTTAGTCATGCCTTTTGGGTGAACTAATGCACCTAGTACTTTCATGAGACTAATGAACGAAGTTTTACGTGCTTTCATTGGACGATTTCTGGTAGTTTATTTTGATGATATACTGATTTATAGCAAATCTTTGGAAGAACATTTAAGTGCTGTTTTTATTGCTCTACGTGATGCACGTTTGTTTGATAACCTTGGTAAGTGCACCCTTTGCACCGACTGAGTATCTTTTCTTGGCTATGTTGTTACTCCACAGGGAATTGAAGTTGATAAAGGTAAGATTGAAGCTATTGAGAGTTGGCCGCATCCCAAAACGGTCACACAAATGAGGAGTTTTCTTGGACTCGCTGGTTTGTATAGGTGTTTTGTGAGAAATTTCAGCACCATTGCCGCACCTCTCAACGAGTTTACAAAGAAGGATGTGCCTTTTGTTTGGGGTACCGCACAGGAAGAAGCCTTCACGTATTGAAAGATAAGTTGACACATGCTCCTTTACTCCAACTTCCTGATTTTAACAAGACTTTTGAGCTTGAATGTGATGCTAGTGGAATTGGATTAGGAGGTGTGTCAACTTATCTGAAAAATGTATTCTTTTAAGATGGCAAACATGTTGCATACTTTTATGAAAAATTGAGTGGGCCTAGTCTGAATTATTCTACTTATGATAAAGAATTATATGCTCTTGTTCGGACTTTAGAGACATGGCAACATTATTTATGGCCCAAAGAACTTGTTATTCATTCTGATCATGAATCTTTGAAACATATTAAAAGTCAAGCTAAAATGAATGTAGACATGCTAAATGGGTTGAATACATTGAGACATTCCCTTATGTGATTAAACAAAGAAGGGTAAAGAAAATGTTATTGCTGATGCATTGTCTCGTCGCTATACTATGCTTTCACAACCTGACTTCAAAATATTTGGTTTGGAGACCATGAAAGATCAATATGTGCATGGTGCTGATTTTAAAGATGTAATGCAGAATTGTAAAGAAGGAAGAACATGGAACAAGTTCGTTATTAATGATGGCTTTGTGTTCCGTGCTAACAAGCTATGCATTCCAGCTAGCTCTGTTCGTCTTTTGTTGTTGCAGGAGGCGCATGGAGGAGGATTAATGGGACACTTTGGCGTGAAGAAGACAGTTGACGTACTTGCTACACATTTCTTTTGGCCAAAGATGAGACAGGATGTTGAGCGTTTTGTTGCTCGCTACACTACATGTCAAAAAGCTAAGTCACGACTCAATCCTCATGGTTTATATATGCCTTTGCCTGTACCTAGTGTTCCTTGGGAGGATATATCTATGGACTTTGTTTTAGGTTTACCTTGAACAAAGAAAGGGAGGGATAGCATATTTGTTGTCGTGGATAGATTCTCGAAAATGGCACACTTTATACCATGTCATAAAAGCGATGATGCTGTTAATGTTGCTGATTTGCTCTTTCATGAAATTATTCGCTTGGATGGTGTGCCAAATACTATTGTTTCAGATCGTGATACTAAATTTCTTAGCAACTTTTGGAGATGTTTATGGGCTAGGTTGGGGACTAAGCTGCTTTTTAGTACTACATGTCATCCCCAAACTGATGAACAAACTCAAGTAGTCAATAGAACATTGTCTACCATGCTTAGGGCTGTTTTGAAGAATAACAAGAAAATGTGGGAAGAATGCTTGCCTCATATTGAATTTGCTTATAATCGGTCGCTGCATTCTACTACTAAGATGTGCCCTTTTGAAATTGTGTATGGTTTTCTACCTCGTGCACCTATTGATTTGTTGCCTCTTCCATCTTCGGAGAAGGTTAATTTTGATGCTAAACAACGTGCTGAATTGATCTTAAAAATGCATGAGTTAACTAAGAAAAATATTGAGCGCATGAATGCTAAATATAAACTTGTTGGAGATAAGGGTAGAAAACGTGTTGTCTTTGCACCTGGAGATCTTGTTTGGTTACATTTGCATAAGGATAGGTTTCCTAATTTGTGCAAATCAAAGCTAATGCCACGTGCTGATGGTCCTTTTAAGGTGTTAGAGAAAATAAATGATAATGCATATAAACTTGAGCTGCCTGCAGATTTTGGGGTTAGTCTCATTTTTAACATTGCAGATTTGAAGCCTTATTTCGGTGAGGAAGATGTTTTGGTGAGGAAGATGAGCTTCCATAGAGGACGACTTCATTTCAAGAAGTGGATGATGATGGACATCAATACCATTCTTACACCCACAACCCCTACTGCTACATATATTGGACCAATTACTAGAGCTCGCGCACACCAATTTAATTATCAGGTACTTTCATTTCTTGGTAATGATTCTAATGTTCATGAGAATATGATGCTGCCTAAATTGGATACATTTGTTTTGCTTAGAAATGAAGGGCCTGGCATGGATAAGAGGGATGAACACTGGAGTAAGACCAAGCCTGGAGATGATGGCATGCGCAAGGGGAACAAGAATAGAGTTACAAGTGATGGTTTCAGGACTTTGAAGCCACCATAAGCAATGCATGAAGCCTTGGACGAAATATACAAGATGCCACTTCATAAATTTTGTCCAGAGGCTATTCTAGGTGCTGCGTCACCTTATTATTGGGCCAGGCCCATGTAATTTCGAAATACTTAAGTATAGGTTGTTTTTAGAGTCCGTATGTGTGGGGAAACAAGAGTTAGGGTTGGTTTCGGACCCCTTCCTCAAGGGCCACGAAATTCCCCCCTCTTCCTCCATATATACAGCCCTTAGGGCGTCGTTTAGACTTTGGGTTTTGTTTAGATTAAAGTTCGCCATAGATGCAACTTCGCGTACTTCGTTTGTGTTCAACGACCAGACAAAGGCGTCATAGAACCCCACCTTGATCAATAAAGCTTTCCTCTTAAATTCGCAATATCCAGATTGCAATCTTAGTTTCTTGCTTGTTCTTCGTTTGCCTGCAGGAAACAGACCTTCGTGGTCAGGTTGATCATGCTCCGGCGTGGTCAATAACCTCTCGGAGTTGGTTTAGCGATTGCTAAGGCGCGATGTCCTTGCACGTTCGTAGTCGAATCGTCAAAGTCGACTTTCTCCAAAATGATAGCCACCATCGAAAGATCAGGACCCTCTCCTCTATCAAGTGGTATCAGATTTCCAGGTTGCTCGGTGAGATTTTACAGTTTTTCGTAGTTTAGACCGAGTCTGTTCTTCATACCTACAGTCCACCAAAAAGCCAATTTTTTTAGGGTTAGTTCATCATATCCGAACCAATCTTTGCCTTTGTATAATCTTTTCTGTATTTGCTTTGTTGAATTTGCGGTTGCATCATCGTGTCAAGTTGCTGGTCTTAGCGTCTAGTCCTTTAGAGTTTCGAGTTCTGTTCACAAGTTGTCACGTCGCCGCTGCCATATATCACCACCGCATCATCATCATCGCTGCTGCCATATACCACCACCACACCAACTTCATTGCCGTTGCCATATACCACCACCACATATTCACCGCCAATCCGAGTCCATATATGCCACCACATATGTGACACCCGGATAATTAAGCTACAATAACCCTCTTCTAATGTTGCCACATCACCATGATTACTGTTGATAATCTCGCGATGATTCAAAACTCGTTCAAATTCATATTTGAAACAAAGTGAAACTAGAAGAGTTTTCAAAAGTCAAAACTAAAATGTTCTAAATGTAGCAAGTAATTCGTAATAAATATTGGTGGAGAAACCAAACCTTTAAAACATGTTTAAATGCTCAAAAGTAATTAATCCAGTGGCTAAAACAATTAAATAAATGACTTTTGTATTTTATAAAATCCTAAACTAATTTATTTGGAAGTCAAGCTTTTATGGCAGAGGCTTAATTTACAACACTAATTTAGGCACTAATTATTTATCTTAATAGAGTTAAAATAAATTGGAATTAAAAGAAAACAGAAAATAAAATAAATAAAAAGGTAAAAGACAAACAGAAAACAATAAAAAGAGAAAAGGAACCCCCCGACTCACCATGGGCCTCGGCCCACCCCACCCAACCAGCCCGTCGGCCCGCCTGCTCCCCACTGGCCGGCCTATGACCTAACCCCCCCGTACCCCGAAAACCTAGCAACTACCCACTCCCCCACATGTTTCTCTTGCCCCCGCTCGATCTGGATCGAGCCACGATCCCCCCACTCCTCCCGCACGAAGCCCCCACTCCTCGCTCTCCCCCCTCGATCTGGATCGAGACCAGGGGGGGCTTGCCCTTCGCTCGGTGCCGAGGCCTCTCGCCGGCGCCGCCCGAAGACCACCCCGACGACCGCGCCGCCCGTCGCCCGGAGCGCTTCCCCGCCGGCCTGCTTCCCTCAACGCACGTCATCCCCACCCCCCTCGCAACCATGCCACGGCCTCCTCCTCGCCTCAACGTCGCGATGCCGACGCCGTCGCCGATGCTTCCTCGCCGGACGACCCCGACCTCGTCGCCGTCGTCCGTCTACCTTAGGCCCTCCCCGAGCACACGATTGCACAACGACAGGCTCGATGTGAGCCTCTTCCCCTCCCCTCTCGCGCCTTGGCCGCGCTCGCCGCGACCCACGTCCACCTACGCGCGCGCACCGCCCTATCACGCTCGCTGGTGCCGTCCCGCGCCCGAGCACGCGCGCCCGTTCGTCGCCTCTCCGGCGCTGTTGCCGCCCGCACATGGTCGTGCCCAGGCACCTGTCGCCTGCGCGCCCACTCACTGGTGGCCTCGGTCACTCCCCTCGCAGCCCTCTACTCGCTCAGGCTTTACCCTGCCTCAGCCGGCGCCTCCGGTCGTGCCTGGCCGCAGCCGACGGCCCCTGCTGCGCGCTGCTGCTACCTTGCTCTGCCTACGCCACCGCTCGCCTGTGCCGATGTGTTCCCCCCCCCGCGCTGTCGCACGCGCTCGCGCCCCGTACCGGGCTGGTGCCCGCGCCGGCCACTTGCTGGTTTCTCTCTGGCCACAGCCGCACCCTGCTGGTGCGTATGCGTGCGTGGCCCTTGCTGGCCCCATGCCACTGACCTTTGGGGCCCACGCCCTTAGAACATTAAAAAAATAAGTAAATAAAAATGAAAATAAGAAATTAATTAATTAAGTTAATTAACTCTGTTTAGTTGATCTAATTAATTAGTTAGTTTAATTAAACAATAACTAGATTAGCTAAACCCTAATTAGAATAAACAGAGTATGACAGCTGGGTCCCACGCGACAGTTTGGACAAGTCAATTGACTGTTGACTGCTGACATCACCCTGATGTCATGCTGACGTCATAATTGCATTTTCTAATTTAATTAATTCTGTTAATTCTAAAAATGATTTAAATCTTTAAAAATTAATATAAAATAATCCGTAACTCGGATGAAAATACTTTCTACATGAAAGTTGCTCAGAATGACAAGACAAATCCGGATACGCAGCCCGTTTGTCCGCCACACACCCCTAACATATCAAACACACAACTTTCCCCCTCCGGTTCACTGGTCCGAAAACGCGAAACACCGGGGATACTTTCCCAGATGTTTTCCCCCTTCGCCGGTATCACCTCCTACTGCATTAGGTCACCCCTAGCACCGCGTATCACCATGTTATGCTTTGTGTTGCTTTGATTGCTCTGTTATTTATTATGTTCCCCCTCCGTTACTTCTTTCCGGTAGACTCCGAGACTACTGCCGATGTTCGTGTGTTCGACTACATTGGAGATGACCCCTCCTTCTTGTCTGAGCAACCAGGCAAGCCCCCCCTTGATCACCAGATATCGCCTACTCTTCTCTATACTGCTTGCATTAGAGTAGTGTAGCATGTTACTGCTTTCGGTTAATCCTATTCTGATGCATAGCCTGTCCTTTCTACTACTGTTGTTACCTTTACCTGCAATCCTACATGCCTAGTATAGGATGCTAGTTTTCCATCAGTGGCCCTACATTCTTGTTCGTCTGCTGTGCTATACTATCGGGCCGTGATCACTCGGGAGTTGATCACGGGTATATACTATACTTTATACATGATACATGTGGTAACTAAAGTCGGGTCGGCTCGAGGAGCACCCACGAGTGATTCACGGATTGGGGGCTGAAAGGACCTTTGTCCCAACGGCCCTCTGTGTGAATCTTTGTGGCGGAGCGACAGGGCAGGTTGAGACTACCTGGGTGAGAGGTGGGCCTGGCCCTGTTCGGCGTTCGCGGATACTTAACACGCTTAACGAGATTTGGGTATTTGATCTGAGTCTGGCTACTGGCCTATACGCACTAACCAACTACGCGGGAAAGATATGGGCACTCGGCGTCGTGGTATCAGCCGAAGCCTTCATGACGTCAGCGACTGAGTGGCGCGCGCCGGGTTGGACTAGAACGCCACTAGGCTAGGTCTGCTTCCGGCCGCGTACGCAACGTGCAGGTGTGCTCAGGGCGATGGGCCCAGACCCCTGCGCGCTTAGGTTTAGACCGGGGTGCTGACCGCTCTATTGTGCCTAGGTGGGGCTGCGACGTGTTGATCTTCCGAGGCCAGGCATGACCCAGGAAATTGTGTCCGGTCAAATGGGATCAAGCGTGTTGGGTTATGTGGTGCACCCCTGCAGGGAACTTTATCTATTCGAATAGCCGTGTCCCTCGGTAAAAGGACGACCCGGAGTTGTACCTTGACCTTATGACAACTAGAACCGGATACTTAATAAAACACACCCTTCCAAGCGCCAGATACAACCCAATGATCGCTCTCTAACAGGGCATCAAGAAGGGGATTGCCGGGTAGGATTATGCTATGCGATGCTACTTGGAGGACTTCAGTCTACTCTCTTCTATATGCTGCATGACGGAGGCTGCCAGAAGCGTAGTCTTCGACAGGATTAGCTATCCCCCTCTTATTCTGGCATTCTGCAGTTCAGTCCACTGATATGGCCCCTTACACATATATCCATGCATATGTAGTGTAGCTCCTTGCTTGCGAGTACTTTGGATGAGTACTCACGGTTGCCTTGTTTCCCCTTTTCCCCATCTCTCTACCCGATTGCTGCAACCAAACGATGGAGCCCAGAATTCAGACGCCACCATCGACGACGACTCCTTCTACACTGGAGGTGCCTACTACTACTTGCAGCCCGCTGACGACGACCAGGAGTAGTTAGGAGGATCCCAGGCAGGAGGCCTGCGCCTCTTTCGATTGTATCCCTGTTTGTGCTAGCCATCTTATGGCAACCTTGTTTAAATTATGTCTGTACTCAGATATTGTTGCTTCCGCTGACTCGTCTATGATCGAGCACTTGTATTCGAGCCCTCGAGGCCCCTGGCTTGTATTATGATGCTTGTATGACTTATTTTATTTGTAGAGTTGTGTTGTGATATCTTCCCATGAGTCCCTGATATTGACCGTACACATTTGCGTGCATGATTAGTGTATGATTGAATCGGGGGCGTCACAACATATCCGCCGCCATCACGCCAATCCGAGTCCATCTGCAACATATATCCGCCACCAGTCCGAGTTCCATGAGATTCATATTGCAAAACAAAGATTTAATAGGAGACACATCAATCACTTTTATATCTTCATCCTTATTATCATGAAAACTAGAAGAACACGCTTTCATAAAGCAATCTTTTTTAGCACGCATCCTAGCGATTCTTTCTTTGCATTCATCAATGGAGATTCTCATGGCTTGGAGAGACTCATTGATATCATGCTTAGATGGAATAGATCTATGTCAAAGAATCCACTTCAAGAGAAATTCTATCCATGTTCCTAGCCAACTCATCAACCTTAGGCAATTTTTCTTCAAGCAAAGCATTGAAATTCTTTTGCGAAATCATAAATTCTTTAACACCACTCTCAAAATCAAAGGGCATCTTATTAAAATTTCCATAAGAGTTGTTGTAGGAATTATCATAATTATTAGAGGAATTACTAGGAAATGGCATAGGATTAAAGTTTCCTCTATACGCGTTGTTACCAAAATTGTTCCTACCAACAAAATTCACATCCATAGATTCATTATTATTCTCAATCAAAGTAGACAAAGGCATATCATTAGGATTAGAAGAAACACTCTTATTAGCAAACAATTTCATAACTTCATCCATCTTTCCACTTAAAACATTAACCTCTTCTATTGCATGAACCTTTTTACTAGTAGATCTTTTGGTGTGCCATTGAGAATAATTAACCATAATATTATCTAGGAGTTTAGTAGCTTCTCCTAAAGTGATTTCCATAAAAGTGTCTCCCGTGGCCGAATCTAAAAGATTTCTAGAAGCAAAATTTAATCCGGCATAATTTTTTATATAATCATCCATAAATTCAATCCATGAGTAGGGCAATTACGTATCATTAATTTCATCCCCTCCCAAGCTTGTGTAACATGCTCATGATCAAGTTGCTTGAAATTCATAATATCGTTTCTAAGAGAGATGATCTTAGCGGGAGGAAAGTACTTAGAGATAAAAGCATCTTTGCACTTATTCCATGAATCAATACTATTTTTAGGCAAAGACGGAAACCAAGTTTTAGCACGATCTGTAAGCGAAAACGGAAATAGCTTCAATTTAACAATATCATTATCCACGTATTTCTTCTTTTGCATATCACACAAATCAACAAAGTTGTTTAGATGGGTAGCGACATCTTCACTAGGAAGGCCAGAGAATTGATCTTTCATGACAAGATCCAGCAAAGCAGCATTAATTTCACAAGATTCAGCATCAGTAATAGGAGCAATCGGAGTGCTAAGAAAATCATTGTTGTTGGTATTGGATAAGTCACACAATTTAGTATTGTCTTGAGCCATCGTGACAAACAATCCAACACACAATCACACAAGAAGCAAGCGAAAGGAGACGAACGGAAAAAGCGGGCGAATAAAACAGCAAAGGTGAAGTGGGGGAGAGGAAAACGAGAGGCAAATGGCAAATAATGTAATGCGAGGGATACGAGTTTGTGATGGGTACTTGGTATGTCTTGACTTGTGCGTAGATCTCCCCGGCAACGGCGCCAGAAATGGCTAGTTGCTCGGAGATCAAATCTTGACTTGACTTGGCGTAAGCCTCCCTGGCAACGGCGCCAGAAATCCTTCTTGCTACCTCTTGAGCATGCGTTGGTTCTCCCTTGAAGAGGAAAGGGTGATGCAGCAAAGTAGCATAAGTATTTCCCTCAGTTTTTGAGAACCAATGTATCAATCCAGTAGGAGGTTACACCCAAGTCGCCTTGCACCTGCACAAACAAATAAGAACCTTGGAACCAACGCGATAAAGGGGTTGTCAATCCCTTCACGGGCACTTGCAAAAGTGAGATCTGATAGAGATAATAAGATAAATATTTTTGGTATTTTTATGATATAGATTGGAAAGTAAAGATTGCAAAAAAACGGCGGTAGAAATAGCAAATTGATAGGAAAATAATATGATGGAAGATAGACCCGGGGGCCATAGGTTTCACTAGTGGCTTCTCTCAAGATAGCAAATTCTATGGTGGGTGAACAAACTACTGTCGAGCAATTGATAGAAAAGTGCATAGTTATGAGAATATCTAGGCATGATCATGTATATAGGCATCACGTCCGCGACAAGTAGACCGAAACGATTCTGCATCTACTACTATTACTCCACACATCGACCGCTATCCAGCATGCATCTAGAGTATTAAGTTCATAAGAGCAGAGTAACGCATTAGGCAAGATGGCATGAAGTAGAGGGATAAACTCAAGCAATATGATATAAACCCCATCTTTTTATCCTCGATTGCAACAATACAATACGTGCCTTGCTGCCCCTACTGTCACTGGGAAAGGACACCGCAAGATTGAACCCAAAGCTAAGCACTTCTCCCATTGCAAGAAAGATCAATCTAGTAGGCCAAACCAAACTAATAATTCGAAGAGACTTGCAAAGATATCAAATCATACATATTAGAATTCAGAGAAGAACCAAATATTGTTCATAGATAATCTTGATCATAAACCCACAATTCATCGGATCTCGACAAGCACACGGAGTTGGAATATACGCTTTGACAGTGTGATCGAAGCATATGGTTTTATACAGACTTTTGGAGATTCCTGTATTTACAAAAAAGTGAGTGGGAGCTCTGTAGCATTTCTAACATTATATGTGGATGACATATTGTTGATTGGAAATAATACAGAATTTCTGAATAGCATAAACGGATACTTGAATGAGATTTTTTAAACGAAAGACCTCGGTGAAGCTGCTTATATATTGGGCATAAAGATCTATAGAGATAGATCAAGACGCTTAATTGGACTTTCAGAACGCACATACCTTGATAAAGTTTTCAAGAAGTTCAAAATGGATCAGTCAAAGAAAGGGTTCTTGCCTGTGTTACAAGGTGTGAAGTCGAGTCAGACTCAATGGCCGACCACTGCAGAAGATAGAGAGAAAATGAAAGTCATTCCCTATGCCTCAACCATAGGTTCTATCATGTATGCAATGCTGTGTACCAGACCTAATGTGTGCCTTGCTATTAGTTTAGCAAGGAGGTACCAAAGTAATCCCGGAGTGGATCACTAGACAACGGTCAAGAACATACTGAAATACCTGAAAAGGACTAAGGATATGTTTCTCGTTTATGGAGGTGACAAAGAGCTTATCGTAAATGGTTACCTCGATGCAAGCTTTGACATAGATCCGGATGACTCTAAGTCACAAACCTGATACATATTTATATTGAATGGTGGAGCTGTCAGTTGGTGCAGTTCCAAACAGAGCGACAAGGCGGGATCTACGTGTGAAGCGGAGTACATAACTGCTTCGGAAGTAGCAAATGAAGGAGTCTGGATGAATGAGTTCATATCCGATCTAGGTGTAATACCTAGTGCATCGGGTCTAATGAAAATCTTTTGTGACAATACTGGAGCAATAGCCTAGGCGAAGGAATCCAGATTTCACAAGAGAACCAAACACATCAAGAGGCGCTTCAATTCCATCCGCGATCAAGTCAAGGAGGGAGACATAGAGATTTGGAAAAATACATACAGATCTAAATGTTGCAGACCCGTTGACTAAGCCTCTTCCACGAGCAAAACATGACCAGCACCAAGACTCCATGGGTGTTAGAATCATTACTATGTAATCTAGATTATTGACTCTAGTGCAAGTGGGAGAATGAAGGAAATATGCCCTAGAGGCAATAATAAATTTGTTATTTATATTTCCTTATATCATGATAAATGTTTATTATTCATGCTAGAATTGTATTAAACCGGAAACTTTGTACATGTGTGAATACATAGACAAACATAGTGTCCCTAGCATGCCTCTACTTGACTAGCTCGTTAATCAAAGATGGTTAAGTTTACTAACGATAGACATGTGTTGTCATTTGATGAACGGGATCACATCATTAGAGAATGATGTGATGGACAAGACCCATCCGTTAGCTTAGCATAATGATCGTTTAGTTTTATTGCTATTGCTTTCTTCATGACTTATACATATTCCCGTGACTATGAGATTATGCAACTCCCGAATACCGGAGGAACACTTTGTGTGTATCAAACGTCACAACATAACTGGGTGATTATAAATATGCTCTACAGGTGTATCCAAAGGTGTTTGTTGAGTTGGCATAGATCAAGATTAGGATTTGTCACTCCGTGTATCGGGGAGATATCTCTGGGCCCTCTCGGTAATGCACATCACTATAAGCCTTGCAAGCAATGTGACTAATGAGTTAGTTGCGGGATGATGCATTACGGAATGAGTAAAGAGACTTGCCGGTATCGAGATTGAACTAGGTATGAGGATACCGACGATCGAATCTCGGGCAAGTAACATACCGATGACAAAGGGAATGACGTATGTTGTTATGCGGTTTGACCGATAAAGATCTTCGTAGAATATGTAGGAGCCAATATGAGCATCCAGGTTCTCCAACGTATCTATATTTTTTGATTATTCCATGCTATTATATATTCTATTTTGGATGTTTAATGGGTTTTATTATACACTTTTAGATTATTTTTGGGACTAACCTATTAACCGGAGGCCCAACCAAAATTGCTGTTTTTTTTGCCTATTTCAGTGTTCCGCAGAAAAAGAATCTCAAACGGAGTCCAAACGGAATGAAACCTCCGAGAACGTGATTTTCGGAACAAACGTGATCCAGTGGACTTGGAGTGGACGTCAAGAAATAAACAAGGAGGCCATAAGGCAGGGGGCACACCTACCCCCTGGGCGCGCCCTCCACCCTCATGGGCCCCTCATGGCTCCACCGACCTACTTCTTCCTCCTATATATACCTATGTACCCCCAAACCATCGCTAGAGGAGCCAAAACCCTATTCCACCGCCGTAACCTTCTGTACCCGTGAGATCCCATCTTGGGGCCTTTTCCGGCGCTCCGCCGGAGGGGGCATTGATCACGGAGGGATTCTACATCAACACCATAGCCTCTCCGATGATGTGTGAGTAGTTTACCTCAGACCTTCGGGCCATAGTTATTACCTAGATGGCTTCTTCTCTCTCTTTGGATCTCAATACAAAGTTCTCCTCGTTTCTCTTGGAGATCTATTCGATGTAATCTTCTTTTGCGGTGTGTTTGTCGAGATTCGATGAATTGTGGGTTTATGATCAATATTATCTATGAACAATATTTGAATATCCTCTGAATTCTTTTATGTATGATTGGTTATCTTTGCAAGTCTCTTCGAATTATCAGTTTGCTTTGGCCTACTAGATTGATCTTTCTTGCATTGGGAGAAGTGCTTAGCTTCGGGTTCAATCTTGCGGTGCTCGAGCCCAGTGACAGTAGGGGAAACAACACGTATTGTATTGTTGCCATCGAGGACAAAAAGATGGGGTTTATATCATATTGCATGAGTTTATCCCTCTACATCATGTCATCTTGCTTAAAGCGTTACTCCGTTCTTATGAACTTAATAGTCTAGATGCATGCTAGATGGCGGTCGATGTGTGGAGTAATAGTAGCAGATGCAGGCAGGAGTTGGTCTACTTGTCACGGTGGTGATGCCTATATACATGATCATACCTAGATATTCTCATAACTATGCTCAATTCTATCAATTGCTCGACAATAATTTGTTCACCCACAGTAATACTTATGCTATCTTGAGAGAAGCCACTAGTGAAACCTATGGCCCCCGGGTCTATTTTCCATCATATTAATCTTCTGTCAACAAGATATTTTTATTATCGTTTATTTTGCATCTTTACTTTTTATCTTTATCATAAAAATACCAAAAATATTATCTTATCATCTCTATCAGATCTGACTTTTGCAAGTGACCGTGAAGGGATTGACAACCCCGTTATCGCGTTGGTTGCAAGGTTCTTATTTATTTGTGTAGGTGCGTGGGACTTGAGCGTGGTCTCCTACTGGATTGATACCTTGGTTCTCAAAAACGGAGGGAAATACTTACGCTACTTTACTGCATCACCCTTTCCTCTTCAAGGGAAAACCAATGCAGTGCTCAAGAGGTAGCAAGAAGGATTTCTGGCGCCGTTGCCGGGGAGTCTACGCACAAGTCAAGACATACCAAGTACCCATCACAAACTCTTATCCCTCGCATTACATTATCTGCCATTTGCCTCTCGTTTTCCTCTCCCCCACTTCACCCTTTCCGTTTTATTCGCCTTCTTCCCGTATGCCTTTCTGTTTGTGTTTCCACGTGCCTTCTATTTGCTTGCATCTTTGCTTGCTAAAAATCTATTGATATGGATCCACTTAAAGTGTTCTACTTGGATCATCTTCGATCCTTATGCGCTCGTGCTGAAACCCCAACTAGCCTAGTTGATGGGAAATCTTTAGATGAGCATGCTCATTTTGTGCATCACCGTTTGTCTGAAAAAGGGAGACTCTTATGGTATCAAATAAACAGATTGATGTGTTATGCTTGGAATCTTTGTGAAATTTATGATTTTACTTGTTGCTCTGAAAACCTTAAGAAACACCTTCCCTACCAATGTGAGTTTAGTGATAATGGAATCATATCTTCGTATGCTAAGGGTGTTTATAATTACTATGATGTTCAACAAATTGAAGAATTTGTTGCTTTTAAGGGAGATTATGAAATTGCTTCTTTGATTGAAACATATGATGCTACTCTTTACAAATCTGAAAATTTTGCCATACTTAAATATTGTTGTGATAATTATGCTTATAATGCCTATGTTAAACCATATATTGAGGACTCCTCCACTGTCGAAGAAGAGGCTAATATTTTACAAAGTCTATAGAGGAAGAAAATAATGATATGCATGAATCTATAGATAATTATGATTCCGATGATTTGATTGAAATATCCCTTGATGAACATGATGCTTGCTATTCTTGTGGCCATGATGCCAATATTTATAAAGATGAATTTGCTATAGTTCCATATGTTAAACATTAGATCGTTGCTATTGCACCCATACTTGATAGTTCCTTCGATGAAAAGCATGATTGCAATGATTTTGCTATAAATTCTCTTGATGTCAATCGTGCTAATAATATGCAAAACCCTAAGCTTGGGGATGCTAGTTTTGTTATGACTACTACTTTTTTGCAATGATCATGATTGGGGTGATTCTTCTTTTGATCTTGAAAATTTATTTGAGCCCCATGATGAATATGAGATTAATAATAGTGTCTGCAATAATTTTCGAAGTGGGTTTGGAAGATTGTCAACTTTAGATCCCACATATTTGGAGAACGTTCAATCTTATGAAATTTTTGATAAAAGTGGGTTTGGAGAGGTCATGACTTTAGTTAATGATAATCCCACTATTTTGGAAGAGTGTCAACTTCGCATACATGTGGATCGTGTTAAGAATATGTTTTGTGATAGCTATATTGTTGAATATTCTTATGATCCTACATGTAATTATTATGAGAGAGGAAAATATGGTTGTAGAAATTTTCATGTTACTAAATTACCTCTCATTATGTTGAGATTGCTATTGTTTCGCTCTTCTTCCTTGCATATGGTAGTTTCTGCTTGCCTTGATAATTTGTTTGCTTATAAAATGCCTATGCATAGGAAGTATGTTAGACTTAGATGTGTTTATCATGTGTTCTATGATGCTCTCTTTGTGCTTTAATTATTATCTTTTGTGTGAGCATCGTTGAAATTTTATGCCTAGCTAGGGGCGTTAAGCGATAGCGCTTGTTGGGAGGCAACCCAATTTTATTTTATTTTCTTGCTTTTTGGTTCTATTTAGTAATAAATCTTTGATCTAGCCTCTTGTTAGATGTTCTTTTATGTTTTAATTAGTGTTTGTGCCAAGTTAAACCTATAGGATCTTCTTGGATGATAGTTATTTGATCTTGCTGAAAATTCCAGAAACTTTCTGTTCACGAAAACAATTGTTACAAATCACCAGAACATGATAAAATACTGATTCAAATTGCAGTATATCAATAAAAAAATTATCTAGGTCATCCTATTTTGGTAGAACTTTTGGAGTTCCATAAGTTTGCGTTAGTTACAGATTACTACAGACTAGTCTGTTTTTGACAGATTCTATTTTTCGTGTGTTGTTTGCTCATTTTGATGAATCTATGGCTAGTAAAAGAGTTTATAAACCATTGAGAAGTTGGAATACAATAGGTTTAACACCAACATAAATAAAGAATGAGTTCATTACAGTACCTTGAAGTGGTGTTTTGTTTTCTTTCGCTAACGGAGCTCACAAGATTTTCTGTTAAGTTTTGTGTTGTGAAGTTTTCAAGTTTTGGGTAAAGATTTGATGGATTATGGAACAAGGATTGGCAAGAGCCTAAGCTTGGGGATTCCCAAGGCACCCCAAGGTCAAATTCAAGGACAACCAAAAGCCTAAGCTTGGGGATGCCCCGGAAGGCATCCCCTCTTTCGTCTTCGTCTATCGGTAACTTTACTTGGGGCTATATTTTTATTCACCACATGATATGTGTTTTGCTTGGAGCGTCTTGTATGATTTGAGTCTTTGCTTTTTAGTTTACCACAATCATCCTTGTTGTACGCACCTTTTGAGAGAGACACACATGATTCGGAATTTGTTAGAATACTCTATGTGCTTCACTTATATCTTTTAGAGCACGGTGGTGGTTTTATTTTATAGAAATCATTGATCTCTCATGCTTCACTTATATTATTTTGAGAGTCTTAAAAAACATGGTAATTTGATTTAATTGTGAAATTAATCCGAATATGATAGGCATCCAGGATGAGCATAATAAAAAATTCCATATTGAGTTCATTGAATATCATGAGAAGTTTGATACTTGATAAGTGTTTTGAGATATAAAGGTGGTAATATTAGAGTGTGCTAGTTGAGTAATTGTGTAATTGAGAAATACTTGTGTTAAGGCTGGCAAGTCCCGTAGCATGCACGTATGGTAAAAGTTGTGTGACAATTTTGACACATAAGGTGTTCTTTTATTGCTTTCCTTATGAGTGGCGGTCGGGGACGAGCGATGGTATTTTCCTACCAATATATCCCTCTAGGGGCATGCGTACTAGTACTTTGCTTCGAGGGCTAATAAACATTTGCAGTAAGTATATGATTTCTTTATGACTAATGTGAGTCCATGGATTATACGCACTCTCAACCTTCCACAATTTTCTAGCCTCTACGGCACCGTGCATTGCCCTTTCTCGCCTTGAGACTTGGTGCAAACTTCGCCGGTGCATCCGAACCCCGTGATATGATACGCTCTATCACACATAAACCTCCTTATATCTTCCTCAAAACAGCCACCATACCTACCTATCATGGCATTTCCATAACCATTCCAAGATATATTACCATGCAACTTTCCACCGTTCCGTTTATTATTACACGCTCCATCATTGTCATATTGCTTTGCATGATCATGTAGTTGACATCGTATTTGTGGCAAAGCCACCATTCATAATTTTTCATACATGTCACACTTGACACCGCCGGAGGCATTCACATAGAGTCATATTTTTGTCCTAAGTGTTGAGTTGTAATTCTTGAGTTGTAAGTAATAAAAGTGTGATGATCATCATTATTATAACATTGTCCCATGTGAGGAAAGGATGATGGAGACTATGATTCCCCCACAAGTAGGGATGAGATTCCGAAAAAAGAGGCCAAAGAAAAAAAGAGAAGGCCCAACAAAAAAAATGAGAGAAAAGAGACAAGGGACAATGTTACTATCCTTTTTCACACTTGTGCTTCAAAGTAGCACCGTGATCTTCATGATAGAGAGTCTTCTATGTTATCCCTTTCATATACTAGTGGAAAATTTTCATTATAGAACTTGGCTTGTATATTCCAATGATGGGCTTTCTCAAAATGCCCTAGGTCTTCGTGAGCAAGCAAGTTGGATGCACACCCACTTAGTTTCTTTTGTTGAGCTTTCATATATTAATAGCTCTAGTGCATCCATTGCATGGCAATACCTACTCCTCTCATTGACATCAATTGATGGGCATCTCCATAGCCTATTGATTAGCCGCGTCAATGTGAGACTTTCAACCCTTTTTGTCTTCTCACATAACCCCCATCATTATACTTTATTCCACCCATGGTGCTATATCCATGTCTTACGCTCATGTATAGCGTAAGGGTTGAAAAGGCTGAAGCGCGTTAAAAAGTATGAACCAATTGCTCGGCTTGTCATCGGGGTTATGCATGATGAGAACGTTTTATGTGATGGAATTGAAGCATGGCCTAACTATATGATTTTGTAGGGATGAGCTTTCTTTGGCTATGATATTTTCATAAGACATAATTGCTTGGTCAGCATGTTTGAAGTATTATTGTTTTTATGTCAACATTAAACTTTTATCTTGAATCTTTCGGATCTAAATATTCATTTCACAATAAAAATAATTACATTGAAAATTATGCTAAGAAGCATTCCACATCAAAAATTCTGTTTTTATCATTTACCTACTCGAGGACGAGCAGGAATTAAGATTGGGGATGCTTGATACATCTCCAACATATCTATAATTTTTGATTGTTCCATGCTATTAAACATTCTGTTTTTGGATGTTTAATGGGCTTTATTATACACTTTTAGATTAATTTTGGGACTAACCTATTAACCGGAGGCCCAACCCAAATTGCTGTTTTTTGCCTATTTCAGTGTTTCACAGAAAAAGAATATCAAACGGAGTCCAAACGGAATGAAACCTTCGGGAACGTGATTTTCTCAACAAACGTGATCTAGAGGACTTGGAGTGGACGTCAAGCAATCAACAAGGAGGCCACGAGGCAGGGGGCGCGCCTACCCCCCTGGGCGCGCCCTCCACCCTCATGGGCCCCTCGTGGCTCCACCAACCTACTTCTTCCTCCTATATATATACCTACGTACCCCCAAACCATCGCTAGAGGAGCCAAAACCCTATTTCCACCGCCACAACCTTCTGTACCCGCGAGATCCCATCTTGGGGCCTTTTCCGGTGCTCCGCCGGAGGGGGCATTGATCACGGAGGGCTTCTACATCAACACCATAGCCTCTCCGATGATGTGTGAGTAGTTTACCTCAGACCTTCGGGTCCATAGTTATTAGCTAGATGGCTTCTTCTCTCTCTTTGGATCTCAATACAAAGTTCTCCTCGTTTCTCTTGGAGATCTATTCGATGTAATCTTCTTTTGCGGTGTGTTTGTCGAGATCCGATGAATTGTGGGTTTATGATCAAGATTATCTATGAAATATATTTGAATCTCCTCTGAATTCTTTTATGTATGATTGGTTATCTTTGCAAGTCTCTTCGAATTATCAGTTTGGTTTGGCCTACTAGATTGATCTTTCTTGCAATGGGAGAAGTGCTTAGCTTTGGGTTCAATCTTGCGGTGCTCGATCCCAGTGACAGTAGGGGAAACGACACGTATTGTATTGTTGCCATCGAGGATAAAAAGATGGGGTTTATATCATATTGCACAAGTTTATCCCTCTACATCATGTCATCTTGCATAAAGCATTACTCCGTTCTTATGAACTTAATACTCTAGATGCATGCTGGATAACGGTCGATGTGTGGAGTAATAGTAGTAGATGCAGGCAGGAGTTGGTCTACTTGTCACGGACGTGATGCCTATATACATGATCATACCTAGATATTCTCATAACTATGCTCAATTCTATCAATTGCTCGACAATAATTTGTTCACCCACCGTAATACTTATGCTATCTTGAGAGAAGCCACTAGTGAAACCTATGGCCCCCGTGTCTATTTTCCATCATATTAATCTTCCGTCAACAAGCTATTTCTATTAACGTTTATTTTGTAGTCTTTACTTGTTATCTTTATCATAAAAATACCAAAAATATTATCTTATCATCTCTATCAGATCTCACTTTTGCAAGTGGCCGTGAAGGGATTGACAACCCCTTTATTGCGTTGGTTGCAAGGTTCTTATTTGTTTGTGTAGGTGCGTGGGACTTGTGCATGGTCTCCTACTGGATTGATATCTTGGTTCTCAAAAACTGAGGGAAATACTTACGCTACTTTATTGCATCACCCTTTCCTCTTCAAGCGAAAAACCAACGCAGTGCTCAAGAGGTAGAAGTGACCGAAGTTTGTTTGGAGTCCCGGATGAGATCACGAACAAGATGAGGAGTCTCGAAATGGTCAAGAAGTAAAGATTGATATATTGGACGATGATATTCGGACACCGAAAAGTTTTCGGGACATTTCAGATATTTATCGAGGAACCGAGGGGTTAGCGGATCCCCCCCAGGGAAGTTATGGGCCTTATTGGGACATAAGGGAGTAGGAGAGGGCAGGCAACAAGGTGGCCCCCTCAAGGCAGTCCGAATTGGACTAGGGGGAGGGGGCGCTGCCCCCTCTTCCCTATCCCTCTCCCTCTCCTTCCCTCCTTCCCCCTTTTGGAATAGGAAAGGGAATCCAACTAGGAATGGGAATCCTAGTTGGACTCCCCCCTTGGCACGCCCTCCTTGGCCGCCGGCATCCTCCTCCCCCTCCTTTATATACGTGGCCAGGAGGCACCCCAAAGGCACAACAATTGTTTCTTAGCCGTATGCGGTGCCCCCCCTTCGCAGTTTACCAGCTCGGTCATATTGTCGTAGTGCTTAGGCGAAGCCCTGCACGGATCACATCACCAACACCGTTGCCACGCCGTTGTGCTGACGGAACTCTCCTTCGACCCTCACTGGATCAAGAGCTCGAGGGTCGTCATCGTGCTGAATGTGTGCTGAACACGGAGGTGTCGTACGTTTGGTACTTGGATCGGTTGGATCATGAAGACGCTCGACTACATCAACCGCGCTACTAATGCTTCCGTTTTCGGTCTACGAGAGTACGTGGACACACTCTCCCGTCTCATTGCTATGCTTCTCCTAGATAGAGCTTGCGTGATCGTAGGATTTTTTTTTGAATTACTACGTTCCCCAACACTATTCAAGGGATTGAGCATCAAATTGACTTAATCCCTGGTGCATCGCTACCCAACCGTGCACCATACTGTACCAATCCAGAGGAGACGAAGGAGATTATGCGTCAAGTCCAGGAGCTACTCGACAATGGTTATATACGCGAATCCCCTAGTCCCTGTGCTATTCCTATTATTCTAGTGCCGAATAAGTGTGGTACATCGTGTATGTGTGTTGATTGTAGAGGCATTAATAATATTACTATTCATTATCGTCATCCTATTCCTAGGCTAGATGATATGCTTGATGAAATGAGTGGCTCTACAATATTCTCCAAAGTTGATTTGCATAGTGGATACCATCAAATTCGTATGGAATTGGGAGATGAATGGAAAACAACATTTAAAACTATGTTTGGATTATATGAGTGGTTAGTCATGCCTTTTGGATTAACTAATGCACCTAGTACTTTCATGAGATTAATGAACGAAGTTTTACGTGCTTTCATTGAATGATTTGTGGTAGTCTATTTTGATGATATACTGATTTATAGCAGATCTTTGGAGGAACACTTGGAACATTTATGTGCTGTTTTTATTGCTCTACATGATGCACGTTTGTTTGGTAACCTTGGGAAGTGCACCTTTTGCATCGACCGAGTATCTTTTCTTGGCTATGTTGTAACTCCATAGGGAATTGAAGTTGTGCTACCTCTTGAGCACGCGTTGGTTTTACCTTGAAGAGGAAAGGGTGATGCATCAAACGTAGCGTAAGTATTTCCCTTAGTTTTTGAGAACCAAGGTATCAATCCAGTAGGAGGTTACACGCAAGTCGCCTTGTACCTACACAAACAAATAATACTACTATTACTCCACACATCGACCGCTATCCAGCATGCATCTAGAGTATTAAGTTCATAAGAACAGAGTAACGCATTAGGCAAGATGACATGAACTAGAGGGATAAACTCAAGCAATATGATATAAACCCCATCCTTTTATCCTCGATGGCAACAATACAATACGTGCCTTGCTGCCCCTGCTGTCACTGGGAAAGGACACTGCAAGATTGAACCCAAAGCTAAGCACTTCTCCCATTGCAAGAAAGATCAATCTAGTAGGCCAAACCAAACTGATAATTCGAAGAGACTTGCAAAGATATCAAATCATACATATAAGAATTCAGAGAAGAACCAAATATTGTTCATAGATAATCTTGATCATAAACCCACAATTCATCGGATCTCGACAAACACACCGCAAAAAGAATTACATCGAATAGATCTCCAAGAGAATCGAGGAGAACTTTGTATTGAGATCCAAAGAGAGAGAAGAAGCCATCTAGCTAATAACTATAGACCCGAAGGTCTGTGGTAAACTACTCACACATCATCGGAGAGGCTATGGTGTTGATGTAGAAGCCCTCCATGATCGATTCCCCCTCCGGCGGAGCACCGGAAAAGGCCCCAAGATGGGATCTCACGGGTACAGAAGGTTGCAGCGGTGGAAATAGGGTTTCATTGTGCTCTCGGATGTTTTCAGGGTATATGAGTATATATAGGCGAAAGAAGTAGGTCGGTGGATCCACGAGGGGCCCACGAGGGTGGAGGGCGCGCCTCCCTACTTCGTGGCCGCCTTATTGCTTCCTTGACGTCCACTCCAAGTCTCCTGGATTGTGTTTGTTCCAAAAATAACTCTTCCGAATGTTTCATTCCATTTGGATTCCGTTTGATATTCCTTTTCTGCGAAACACTAAAATAGGCAAAAAAAACTGCAATTTGCACTAGGCCTTTGGTTAGTAGGTTAGTCCCAAAAATAATATAAAAGTGCATAATAAAGCCCATTAAATATCCAAAACAGATAATATAATAGCATGGAACAATAAAAAATTATAGATACGTTGGAGACGTATCAAGTTGATAAAGAGAAGATTGAAGTTATTGAGAGTTGGCCGCAGCCCAAAACGGTCACACAAGTGAGGAGTTTTCTTGGCCTCTGTCGGGGAAACTGCCTCCACGAGCACCTATGGGGACGGAGCCCCTTTCGGTTCGGCGGGGGGCGGAGGTCGCATGAAGAGCAGATCGAGGCAGAGCACACGAGCAGTTTACCCAGCTTCGGGCCGCACGGATGCGTAAAACCCTACTGCTGCATCTGGGATCTGTATTGTGTTCTTGCTCGGGAGCGCTGAGTGCTACAGTACGCACCAGTAGCTAACAAGACCGAGCGTTCTTCTGTTCGTCCCCCCCTACGTTGTGCATGGGCCTCCTTTTATATGCTCAAGGGGTCTCCAACAGGTGGCAACGTAGACAAGGGTAAAAATGGAAAGGTGTTGCGGTTGGTACAGCTACCTGTACAGTGTATCCTACCTAACCCTGACGGCAGGGGACAAGGGCATTAAATGCCTATCTACGTCGCCCAAACAGTGCAGAAAAGGGACCGTCAGGGACGCCACCGCTCGCCACGATGGCGATCTTGTCAGCGCCGCTTGCCACAGTGCACCCCTGGCTGCACAGGCTCCCGCCATGTACGCCTGGAAGGGTCCCAGAGCAACACGTTGGTGGGTGTGCTGGAGCGCGGGTACAGAGTGGTTGCTTGCCGCGGCAAACGCCTTGCCACGGCCGTTGTCATGTCGCGTCCGGGAGCTTGTCGCTCGTCGGGTCTTGCCGGGACGCGTGGCGTGTCGTGGCAAGTTCCTTGAGATGCCTTGGTTGGCCTTCCCGACAAGCTCCTCTTGCCGGGGCTTTGTGCCTTGAGTGGCCTTCTCGGCAAGCTCCTCTTGCCGGGGCCTTATGTCTTGAGTGGCCTTCCCGGCAAGCTCCTCTTGCCGGGGCCTTGTCTCCTTGGCTTCAATACTTTGTTCTTGAATGGCTCCAAAGGAACCACGGGGGTCCTTGGCGGTCACCCGGCAAGCCTTGCCGCGGGGCGCTGCGACTGCCCGTGCACAAGTTCGGGATACTAGGGTACCCCTACTCTAGTACACCGACAGGAGCCCCCGGGCCTGGGCTATACACGGTGCCGAGCGCTGTTGGGCCAGGCCCAAAACAGGGCACGGGCACGCGCGGCCTGTGTCACGCCGCATCTGACTCCGCATCCACCGCGCCCTCCCCGAACGGCACTTTCAATTGCGGCGTCGTGGGAGAAATCGTGGGTGGTTTCTTTATTCGGAAGGGCGAAACGTCCGCCCCCTCCCTCCTTATAAGCAGGGGAAACAGGGGTAGTTCGCGCCTTCCCAATAAACGGAGGGAGGCGTGGAGGCATGGTTTTCGAGGCGTCCACTCCCCACGATCGCGGGGTGGGGAGAGGTCGCCTCATCCGTCGCCTCGGTTCTGTACGCCTGCCACGCGGCTTCCATGCGCTTGGGGTGGCGAACGGTGGAGGCGGGAAACCGGGCCGTCGTGGGTCGAGGCAGCGGGTCGGTCCCAGTTCCCTGCTCCTTTTGTGTCTTGATTAGCTGAGCGAGGCGGCCGAGCCCCCACCCTGTTCCTTTATAAGGAGCGGGAGGGGGGGACGGAGGCCCGTATTCTTTCATCTCCTATTTCCTTTAGCTTCTGTTCCCCTCTCTCTCATTCGCCATGGAGAAAGGGAACCCTGGTCCTTCAACGGTGGCGGCGAGGGTCGCCGCTAGACAACGCGTCCCTCCTTCTCCCGCACCCGTGGTGGCAGAGCCAGCCATAAGGGGAAGAGGGAGGGGGCGAGGCCGTGGGCGAGGTCGAGGGCGAGGCCGAGGCGCTCGGGGAAGAGGTGGACGGGGCGGCTCGCCGGCCTCGCCTCCGCCAGCGGTTCCTCTTCCCATGGCGGTCCATATTGGGGACGACCCTTGCGAGTTCTTTGTCAGGCTGCGTCAGCAGCCTCGTCGTCGCCTTCATCTCCCGACTCCATTTGCGAGCGAGATGGAGTTGGATCCGCCCGAGACACTGAGGCTGCACATGAAGGGGCTGTGGAATCAGCGGTACGCGAGTCCGCGTTGACTTCCTGGCCCCTAATGTGATGTATCTTGGTCGAGGGTGGAAGACGTTCGCCCGTATCCACCGCCTGACGGAGGGGATCACCCTCCATTTTAAGCTGATGGAGGGCGGTCTCCTCTCCGTCAAGGTCTTCAGGTGCTTCGGAACTCGGGCAAGGTGCTGCGTGGAGAGCTCCTCTGATAGCGAAGACTCCTCCTCGAGCGAGAGTGACGAGGGGGACAGCGGCAGCGACGATGAGGGTAGCGGGCGGCAGGATGACGGTTCCGACTAGGTGTCGGGCATCGCTCCGTGCGGCACCGGCGATCCCATCATCCGTGTCGCCGGCTCCTTGAACTTCTCTGGGTCGTCTCCTTGGGCGGCTGGCGTAGGGAGGCTGCGGAAGAGGAAGAGGGCGGGCCGCAAGGCCGTCAAGTCGGAGTACGTGGGCGTGACGCCCTCGACAGCGTGCTGACGTCCTGCCGCCTCATCTTCGAGCCCTGCTTCCGGCGCCGCCATCACCATCCAGCCTTTGGACGGCCACCGAGATGTTCTCTTGCTGTCTTCTGCTACCCGTAGCTCGCCTAGGCGCCCCTTTTGCCCTTTTCGCCTCCTTGACCTACCTCCTGAAGAGAGGGACAAGAAAGGGATTACGGGCACCTTATCTCTTTTTAATTTGTAAGCCCTCGGGCCTTAGCTGCATTTAAAACTTGTAATCCCATCATTCATGTTTTTCATTCTCTATGAACTGTACCTGAGTGGAATGTTTTTTTGTGAAAAGGGGATGCTTGCCGGGTCACTTGTCTTGTGGGTGGAACCCACGTCAAGGAGCAAATCCTTAATATCTTTAAGATAGACACTTCTTTTCCCGGCAGCAGGCCCTGCCGTCTTCCCACGTCGCTCGACCTTTCTCACGCTTTTGGCGGAGGCAGGGATGAGGCGGGTTCAGGCTCCTCGTTTCTTCCCTTTGCTGCCGCGACTACGACCAAACCTGGCCCCAGGAACGAGCCCTAGGGCCTAGAGTTAGGGGAGCACGGTAGCTTTTAGGAAGAAACGAGGTTTCGCACACCTCAGTCCATAAGAGGATGCATGATAAGGGATGAAAAACTTATCTGAGATTGCAGCCCCCGGCAACTCTGGTTCGCCGTGGGTGAGTCTTTGTACTTGCAGCCCCCGGCAACACTGGCTTGCCGGGGTCCAGATGCTGGTCCGTCCTCCGTCTCTTTTTCGTCCTCTAGTGGTCCGGCCGGGATATGCGAGCCCTGCGAACCAAGGGAAACGAAAGAACGGCAAAGGGACGCACACCCGACCTCTAAGCTAGGGGTTAGCCGCTACAAAGCACTATCAACCCTAACCAAGGACGAGACTCGATCTAGCATGCATGCTATAACTTAGGGCGCCAGCGCTTCATCTATGCTCAGGGTCTGCGTCTGGCTTTGTACAAAGGATTACATGCAACAGCGACAAGACTTGTACAAAAGGTGGTTGCCGGAGCAGGGTCCGGCAACCGCGCCTTACGGGTAAAACTTACGAAGATGCTCAATGTTCCAGGAGTTGCTCACCGGAATGCCATCTTCGGTCTCAAGGCGGACAGCGCCACGCCTAGTGACTCGTTTCACCCGGTAAGGGCCTTCCCACTTCGGCGTCAACTTGTTGGAATTCTTGGCGGATTGAACGCGCCGAAGAACAAGGTCGCCTTCCTCGAGACTTCTGGCGTTAACTTTGCGGCTATGGTAGCGGCGCAAAGCTTGCTGGTAGCGAGCAGCTCGTACAGCAGCCTGAAGACGGTCTTCCTCAAGGAGCAGCGCGTCATCTCGTCGCAGCTGCTCTTGCTCAAGCTCATCATAAGCGAGCACTCCAGGCGACCCGTATACGAGTTCCGTGGGGAGAACTGCCTCTGCTCCATAGACTAGAGCGAAAGGTGTCTGGCCAGTGGCTCGATTTGGCGTCGTCCTGATCGACCAAAGAACCACCGGCAACTCCTCAATCCAGTTTCTTCCGCACTTGTGCAGCCTGTCGAAAGTCCTGGTCTTGAGTCCACGCAGCACTTCAGCATTTGCCCTCTCCGCTTGACCGTTGCTCCTGGGGTGAGCAACAGAAGCGAAGCAGACCTTGGCGCCAAGATCTTGGACGTACTACATGAAGGTGCGGCTCGTGAATTGCGTACCGTTGTCGGTGATGATCCTGTTAGGGATCCCGAAGCGGCAAACAATCGACCTGAAGAATTTGACTGCTGACTGTGCTGTCACCTTCCTCACTGCTTCCACTTCCGGCCACTTTGTGAACTTGTCGATCGCAACGTACAAGTACTCAAAGCCCCCGACAGCTCGGGGGAAGGGGCCGAGGACGTCGAGCCCCCAGACCGAAAATGGCCAGGATAAAGGGATCGTCTGGAGAGCTTGAGCTGGCTGGTGTATCTGCTTGGAATGGAACTGGCACGCTTCACACTTGGTTACTTGTGCAGTTGCATCCTGGTGGGCTGTCGGCCAAAAGAAACCTTGCCGGAACGCTTTGCCAGCAAGTGCTCTGGCGCCAATGTGGTGACCACATATGCCTCCATGTATCTCTGCCAACAGCTTTTGTCCGTCTTCCCGGTGAATACACTTCAATTTCACACCGTTGCGTCCTCTTCTGTACAATGTGCTGTCGACAAACTGGTACATACTTGACTGCCGGGCTACTCTTTCTGCTTCTTCTTGCTCTTCGGGAAGTGCTCCTGTCTGAAGGAAACGGATAATCTGCTGTGCCCATGCTGGAGCTTGCGGCTCGACAACAAGGACTAAAGGCATATCTGCTGCTGCGGGAACATCCTCTTCTACGGCAAGAACCTGCGGCTCAGCCGGAGCTTGACGTTCCCCGGCAAGCTTGCCGGAGCAAAACTTGTCGGGAGCGTCTGCTTCAACGAAACAAACCCTGGGGCTTGTCGGAGCAGACCGCTCCTCAGCACTCTTGGCGTTGATCTTGGCGACCTTCTTGGTGGCGGCTTCGGGAAGCTCTGCCGGAAAATAGTCACCAGAAATCAACTTCCTCTTCTTGCTCTGTCCAGTTGATGGCGTAACAGACGGTTGAGTCAGCTTGAGCAGAAAAATCCCTGGTTCCACAGGTAACTTAAATGCTGCGCACTTTGACAGGCCGTCGGCGATGTCGTTCTGAGCTCTTGGAACATGTTCCATCTGTAGGCCGACAAAGTGCTCTTCTAGCTTTCTCACCTCATCAACATAGGCTTCCATCAACGGACTCTAATAATTCTTATTCACTTGGCGGACGACAAGCTGCGAGTCACCCCTGACAATGAGCTTCTTGATCCCAAGGTCTGCCGCGATCCTGAGACCGGCAAGCAATCCTTCATACTCTGCAGTATTGTTTGTTGCTTGCTCCTTGGGAAAGTGCATCTGGACTACGTACTTAAGGTGCTCTCCAGTGGGTGCAACAAGAAGTACACCAGCACCGACGCCTTGTAGCGAGAAAGCACCATCAAAGTACATCAGCCACTCTTTGCTTGCTTCCTTGACGGGGATGCTCGTCTCTGGAATTTCTTCATCTGGTGTTGGCGTCCACTCTGCTATGAATTCTACTAATGCTCTGCTTTGGATTGTTGAAGTGCTCTCAAACTTGAGGCCAAAGCTTGACAATTCCAGTGCCCACTCAACAATCCTGCCTGTTGCTTCTGGATTCTGCAGTATCATCTTCAGCGGAAAGCGAGTGACGACTGTGATCTCATGTGCTTGGAAGTAATGGCGCAGCTTTCTCGAGGCCATGAGAAGGCCGAAAAGTAATTTCTGCACACCAGAGTACCTTGACCTAGCCCCCTGCAGAAGGGAACTGACAAAGTAAACTGGGCGCTGCACCATTCTCTTCTGTATCTCCTCACGCTCCTACGCAGATCCATCTTTGCCGGGACCAGAGCTTGTCGGGGAAGCCCCCTACTTGTCGCTGGATGCGCTTGCCGGGGTTGCTGGCTCATCATCTGCCTCCCTCTCCGCTACTAACGCAACACTAACCACTTAATTGGTTGCCGCCAGATACAGCAGCAACTTCTCTTGTGGCTTAGGTGCGACAACTATTGGAGTGGAGGACAGGTATCTCTTCAAGTCCTGCAGCGCATCCTCCGCTTCCAGAGTCCATTTCATTGGACCTGCCTTTTTCAAAATTTTGAAAAACGGCAGGGCGCGCTCAGCAGACTTAGAGATAAACCTGCTGAGAGCCGCCACGCAGCCGACAAGTCTCCGCACATCCTTGACGCGCTTCGGTGCTTCAATCTGCTCAATGGCCTTGATCTTGTCGGGATTGGCTTCAATTCCCCGATGAGACACGAAGAACCCGAGAAGCTTGCCGGAAGGGACTCCAAACACGCACTTCTCAGGGTGTCTTCTTCTTCCCCCCGGGAGCTTCAGCGGCAAGTGTCTCGCGATCCGTTGCGGCTGCTGCTTCCCGGTAGATCTTGTCGGCACAGATAAGAGCATCTTTCTTGTCGCCAGGGACATAGATGACACTTATCGGGCCTGGCATCTTCAGCATGTTGTATGCGTAGTGAGAGGCCGCCATGAACTTGGCGAGCGCTGGACGGCCGAGAATCCCATTGTAAGGCAATGGAAAATCAGCGACGTCAAAAGTGATCCTCTCAGTCCTGAAGTTCAACTCGCTGCCAAATGTCACCGGCAACGTGATCTTCCCCTTCGGCTTGCTCCTTCCCGGGTTGATTCCTTGGAATGTGCCGGTCTCTTCGAGCTCGCTGTCAGGGACTTGGAGTTTCCGGAGCACAGCAGAGGAGATCAGGTTCAAGCCGGCCCCGCCGTCAACTAGCATCTTAGTGACCTTGAGGTTGCGGATAGTTGGTGAAACCAACATCGGCAAGCACCCAACAGCAGTTGTGCAATCAGGGTGGTCCTCAATATCAAAGATGATAGGCGTGCTGGACCATTTCAGAAGCTTGCGTGACTCAATGGGTGGTTCTGCCGCATTGACTTCCCGCACCCACTGCTTCAGTTGGCGGTGTGAAGTATGCAGAGAAGCACCGCCGTCAATGCACAAGACCTCTGTGGCTTTCTGGAACTCCTGCTCACTGGTCTCGTCATCATCCATGTCTTCGTCGTCGTCGTCATCTTCATCCTTGTCGCGGCCGCGGGGAGGTCTGTCTCCTTGCCGCTGCTTGGCCTTGCCGCTGCGTCCTCCCTGGCCGGGGCGCTTCGTGCCGGATCCTCCAGCACCTCCTTGAGCCTTCTCCTTGTCGCGTCGCTCGTACTCGGCCTTTTGCAGCTCGACAAGCTGCTTGACTTTCTTGCAGCTCTGGAGGTCATGGCCCTTGGTGCGGTGGATCTTGCAGTACTGCTTGTTGGTGCCGTCCTGCTTGTCGGCGGCCGCCACAGCCTGGCAGTTGGTGCATGCGGCAACCTCCTTGCCAGAGCTACCAGTCTTGGCTGTCTTGGCGCCACCTTCGTTGCCGGACTGCTCAACAACTAGCACATCTTTGCCTTTCCTCTTCCTGTTGTTCCGCCGCCGGTTTTTCTTTGCCGGGGCAGCATCCTCGCTGTCAGATCCTCCTGCTCCTGTATCCTCTCCGGGGAGTTTCCTCCCTTCCTCAGCACGTGCACACTTGTCGGCCAGGGCATACAGCTCGCTGACGTCTCTGATCTTGCACATCGCCATCTCCTCCCGCATCCTGCGGTTACGCACGTTCTGATGGAACGCGCTGATGACTGCGGCAGGGTGGACATCTGGGATGTTGCGTTGCACTTGGCTGAATCTCTGGATGTACTTGCGCAGGGGATCTCCTTCCTTCTGGGCAAGCAGATGAAGGTCACTCTCCTGGCCATGAGGTTTGTGGCCGCCTGTAAAGGCGCCGACAAACTGATGGCATAGGTCTGCCCAGGAAGATATGGAGTTGTCCGGCAAGTGCATGAGCCAGGACCTGACGTTGGGCTTGAGCACCAGCGGGAAGTAGTTGGCAAGGATCTTGTCGTCCCGCCCCCCGGCAGCCTGCACCGCGATGGTGTAGATGCTGAGGAACTCCGACGGATGCAACTTGCCGTCGTACTTCTCGGGTACGTCTGGCTTGAAATTCTTCGTGCTGGGCCACTGGACTTGCCGCAGCTCACGCGTAAACGCAGGGCAACCTACTGCGTACGGCAGGTCGCCTGGTTCCCCTGGCACATGCATGTCGACAGTGGGCCCAGCGCGCTGGTCTGACTGACGCCGCGCTTCTCATCGACGCTCGATGTGAGTACGAGCGTCTTCTTGGTGTCGTTCGTGAAGAACTTGGCGCTGGTGGCGATGGGGGCGGAGCGCTGCTCTCTTTCGGCTTTGAGAAGAAGGGGAGCGGCGGAGATTTTCGAGTCTGGAGTAGCAACGGGCGGATGGGCGGTCTGCCCCTGTTTCCCCTGCTTATAAGGAGGAAGGGAGCGGACATTCCGCCTTTCTGAATAAAGAAACCACCCACGATCTCTCCCACGACGCTACAATCAACGCGTGCCGTTCGGGGAGGGCGCGGTGGATACAGAGTAAGATACGGCGTGATCCAGGCTGCGCGTGCCCGTGCCCTGTTTTGGGCCTGGCCCAACAGCGCTCGGCACCGTGTATGGCCCAGGCCCGGGGGCTCCTGTCGGTGTACTAGAGTAGGGGTACCCTAGTATCCCGAACTTGTGCACGGGCAGTCGCAGTGTCCCGCGGCAAGGCTTGCCAGGTGACCGCCAAGGACCTACTTGGTTCCATTGGAGCCATTCAAGAACAAAGTATCCAAAGATGTCGGGGAAACTGCCTCCACGAGCACCTATGGGGACGGAGCCCCTTTCGGTTCGGCGGGGGGCGTAGGTCGCACAAAGAGCAGATCGAGGCGGAGCACATGAGCAGTTTACCCAGCTTCGGGCCGCACGGATGCGTAAAACCCTACTGCTGCATCTGGGATCTGTATTGTGTTCTTGCTCGGGAGCGCTGAGTGCTACAGTACGCACCAGCAGCTAACGAGACCGAGCGTTCTTCTGTTCGTCCCCCCCTACGTTGTGCATGGGCCTCCTTTTATATGCTCAAGGGGTCTCCAACAGGTGACAACATAGACAAGGGTAAAAATGGAAAGGTGTTGCGGTTGGTACAGCTACCTGTACAGTGTATCCTACCTAACCCTGACGGCAGGGGACAAGGGCATTAAATGCCTATCTACGTCGCCCAAACAGTGCAGAAAAGGGACCGTCAGGGACGCCACCGCTCGCCATGATGGCGATCTTGTCAGCGCCGCTTGCCACAGTGCACCCCTGACTGCAAGCCTCCCGCCACGTACGCCTGGAAGGGTCCAAGAGCGACACGTTGGTGGGTGTGCTGGAGCGCGGGTACAGAGTGGTTGCTTGCCGCGGCCGTTGTCTCGCCGCGTCCGGGAGCTTGTCGCTCGCCGGGTCTTGCCGGGACGCGTGGTGTGTCGCAGCAAGTTCCTTGAGATGCCTTGGTTGGCCTTCCCAACAAGCTCCTCTTGCCGGGGCTTTGTGCCTTGAGTGGCCTTCCCGGCAAGCTCCTCTTGCCGGGGCCTTATGTCTTGAGTGGCCTTCCCGGCAAGCTCCTCTTGCCGGGGCCTTGTCTCCTTGGCTTAAATACTTTGTTCTTGAATGGCTCCAAAGGAACCACGGGGGTCCTTGGTGGTCACCCGGCAAGCCTTGCCGCGGGGCGCTGCGACTGCCCGTGCACAAGTTCGGGATACTAGGGTACCCCTACTCTAGTACACCGATAGCCTCGCTGGATTCTATAGGTGTTTTGTGAGAGATTTCAGCACCATTGCTGCAGCTCTCAATGAGTTCACAAAAAAAGATGTGCCTTTTGTTTGGGGTACCGCACAGGAAGAAGCCTTCACGGTATTGAAAGATGAGTTGACACATGCTCCTTTACTCCAACTTCCTGATTTTAATAAGACTTTTGAACTTGAATGTGATGCTAGTGGAATTGGATTAGGAGGTGTGTTATTACAAGATGGCAAACCTGTTGCATACTTTTCTAAAAAATTAAGTGGGCCTAGTCTGAATTATTCTACTTATGATAAATAATTATATGCTCTTGTTCAGACTTTAGAAACATGGCAACATTATTTATGGCCCAAAGAATTTGTTATACATTCTGATCATGAATTATGAAACATATTAGAAGTCAAGCTAAATTGAATCTTAGACATGCTAAATGGGTTGAATTCATTGAGACTTTCCCTTATGTCATTAAACACAATAAGGGTAAAGAAAATGTCATTGCTGATGCTTTGTCTCGTCACTATACAATGCTTTCACAACTTGACTTCAAAATATTTGGTTTGGAGACCATCAAAGATCAATATGTGCATGATGCTGATTTTAAAGATGTAAAGCATAATTGTAAAGAAGGAAGAACATGGAACAAGTTCGTTATTAATGATGGCTTTGTGTTCCGTGCTAACAAGCTATGCATTCCAGCTAGCTCTGTTCGTCTTTTGTTGTTGCAGGAGGCGCATGGAGGAGGATTAATGGGACACTTTGGCGTGAAGAAGACGGAGGATATACTTGCTACACATTTATTTTGGCCAAAGATGAGACGGGATCTTGAGTGTTTTGTTGCTCGCTGCACGACATGTCAAAAAGCTAAGTCACGACTCAATCCTCATGGTTTGTATATGCCTTTGCTTGTACCTAGTGTTCCTTGGGAGGATATATCTATGGATTTTGTTTTAGGATTACCTCGAACAAAGAAGGGGAGGGATAGCATATTTGTTGTCGTGGATAGATTCTTGAAAACGGCACACTTTGTACCATGTCATAAAAGCGATGCTGCTGCTAATGTTGCTGATTTGTTCTTTCATGAAATTATTCGCTTTCATGGTGTGCCAAATACTATTGTTTCAGATCATGATATTAAATTTCTTAGCCACTTTTGGAGATGTTTATGGGCTAAGTTGGGGACTAAACTGCTTTTTAGTACTACTTGTCACCCCCAAACTGACGAACAAACTGAAGTAGTCAATAGAACATTGTCTACTATGCTTAGGGCTGTTTTGAAGAATAATAAGAAAATGTGGGAAGAATGCTTGCCTCATATTGAATTTTCTTATAATCGTTCGTTGCATTCTATTACTAAGATGTGCCCTTTTGAAATTGTGTATGGTTTCCTACCTCGTGCACCTATTGATTTGTTGCCTCTTCCATCTTCGGAGAAGGTTAATTTTGATGGTAAACAACATGCTGAATTGATTTAAAAAATGCATGGGTTAACTAAGGAAAACATTGAGCGTATGAATGCTAAATATAAACTTGCTGGAGATAAGGGTAGAAAACATGTTGTGTTTGCACCTGGAGATCTTGTTTGGTTACATTTGCGTAAGGATAGATTTCCCGACTTGCGCAAATCAAAGCTAATTCCACGTGCTGATGGTACTTTTATAGTGTTAGAGAAAATAAATGATAATGCATATAAACTTGAGCTGCCTGCAGATTTTGGGGTTAGTCCCACGTTTAACATTGCAGATTTGAAGCCTTATTTGGGTGAGGAAGATTAGCTTCCGGCGAGGAAGACTTCATTTGAAGAAGGGGAGGATGATGAGGACATCAATACCATTGGTACACCCACAACCCCTGCTGCTATACATACTGGTCTAATTACTAGAGCTCATGCACGCCAATTGAATTACATGTACTTTCCTTTCTTGGTAACGATTCTAATGTTCATGAGAATATGACGCTGCCTAAATTGGATACGTGTGTTTTGCTTACAAATGAAGGGCCTATCATGGACAAGAGGGATGATCAATTGAGCAAGACCAAGCATGGATGGCATGCGCAAGGGAAACAAGACTGGAGTTTCAAATGATGATTTCAGGACTTTGAAGCCACCATAATGACTGTATGAAGGCTTGGACGAAATATACAAGATGCCACTTCCTAAATTTTGTCCAGAGGCTATTATAGGTGTTGCGTCACCTTATTCTTGGGCCAGGCCCATGTAATTTCAAAATACTATAGTACAGGCTGTTTTTAGAGTCCGTATGTGTGGGGAAACAAGAGATAGGGTTGGTTTCGGACCCCTTCCCCAAGGGCCACGAAATCCCCCTCTTCCTCCATATATATATAGCCATTAGGGTGTCGTTTAGACTTTGGGTTTTATTTAGATTAAAAATTTGCCATAGCTGCAACTTTGCGTGCTTCCTTTGTGTTCAACGACCAGACCAAGACGTCACAGAACCCCACCTTGATCAATAAAGCTTTCATCTTATATTCGCAATATCCAGATTGCAATCTTAGTTTCTTGCTTGTTCTTCATTTGCTTGCAGGAAATAGACCATCGTGGTCAGTTTGATCGTGCTCCGGCGTGGTCAATAACCTCTCGGAGTTGGTTTAGCGATTGCTAAGGCGCGACATCCTCGCACGTTCATAGTCGGATCGTCAAAGTCGACTTCCACCAAAGCGATATCCATCATCTCAACGAAAGACGGGACACCTTTGCCTCTATCAATGGGCCTATTTCAGCCCGATGTGTCTTTCAGCATGGGAATGGCCCGTGCTGCCCATGGGCCATATATGGTCCGAGGCGACATCCGGCCCACTGACGGCCAGTGATCAAGGTGGCAACAATTCAAACCAACGTGACTTTGGGCCTGTTAAAGGCTCGTCGTATAACTCGGCCCATTGAAGCCTCTACTAAGCTTTCGGCCTCTTAAAGGCCCATGATATCAGTGGGCCGACTAAGGCTCGAGATATGTTTCAGCCTGGTAACGGCCCATCATATAACTGGGCCAATAATGGCTCGGTCTACATTTCAGCCTGGTAAAGGCTCGTGGACGACTATTGAAAATTGAGGCCCAACATGCATTTTGGCCTGCTAAAGGCCCATGGTATCTTCTGGGCCGTAATAGGCCAGCAGAATATTCAACGTGTTAATGGCCCGAAGCTACATGGGCCCAACTAAGCGCTGGGTCCACTAGAGGCCCAACTAAACTGGGCCTAATGAAGGCCCATGTAAGTTGTGGGCCCGGCGCACACTGTCCATGAAGGGCCCCAATGGCCAGTCAGTGCAAGCCCAAGAAAGTTGCGAGCTGGCCCAATTGTGGCCCGCTAAATTGTAGGCCCGTTAGAGGCGAATGTTTTCGCCCGGTCTACTACATCATATTTTCGCCGTTTTTTTTCAGATAGCAAATGATGGCATATACAGTAACTAGTAGGAATTAAGAACAAACCTACTCTATACAATAAAGAAATTACGACATAGTAACTTATAATAAACCTACACTATACAATAAAGGATTTATGGTATATTACATTCACTGGGCATCGAAGTTTGCCACCAGTTATCATAAAGCGCAACGAAGAAGCAGATTACAAAAACTAGGCACCATTGCAGCGTAACAAAATAATACTGAACAAAGACCACTTCCAAGACAGTTCAAGAAAGGTTAGCCTCACGCGGGAGCTGCTGTGCAAGCAGCTGAGCAAGGCTGTGAGACCGGCCTAGCATGTCGGTCGTAGCTCCCAGGTGTAGCTTTTTAGCAATGAGGTTCTCATTGGTGTTCTCATGATCTTCCTTAGAGATTGGACTTCATGTCTAAGTTGAGTTGCAGAATGTCTTTCTGCTTGAACTTGAGACTGAAGAAATCGAACTGATTCAGACAGCGAATTCGATGAGCTTGTGTGACTTCTAGTCTCAAGTAACTTGAACCCTACCTCAAGACATGACTTTGGGGTTCTCTCGCTATCTTGAAGATGTTTTGCCTTCTTTGCTACAATATATGTTGGGTTTGTCTCACAGCCTTCAACCGACTTGTGCATGCCATTAGGCATATCACCCTGAAACAAGCAGAGATATGACATGTTTTGCACGTATATAAACAAAGATGGTAACTGTGCTGTCAATCCCATCCAATTTCAAATTAGAAAATAAAGAGTCCGTTCAAAATCTCAATAGCATAATTTGGCATTGTTCATAATGCGGGGAGCTTCACCACACTACTGGATTACTATGTCAACAAAGCAAGCATAGATGAAGGGGAAAAGACAAACAGTAAGATAAGGCAGGAGACGACAAGGTGCAAATGTGGGCTGCTTCACCCAAAACTGGATCGTAGATCAACAAAAACAAGCATACATGTAGGGCTAAAGAAAATCATTGGATATGTATTGAGTAATGTGCATGGCAGGAATAAGGAATTTGGTTTTACAACTAAAACTTGGAACTCACAATTGTTGAGAACATGCATTTTGATAGAAACAACAAACTAAACAGCTGTTGACGATAGGGAGTATGAGCAAATTAGACAACAGTTGAGGATAAAGGCTTTAGAAGGACCGACTTACATTAATAGTTAACACCGGCTCTATAATGCCCTTCTCCATGTCAAGGGAAGGATAACTCAAGAATTTCAGCACATAATCTTCTTCATAAGCATTGCCTGTACTCTACATTTTGTAGAGAGTAATTATAGATATGATAATACTGGTAGGGATAGAGGATAATGAAGATAAGATGCAGACTGATGCTACATAATCAACTACCTATCCCTGTAAGTACAAGCGTTACAGGGCAAAATGTATTGACAAGAGCAATGGGCTACACTTCTGCACTGGCATTGTCTGTGTATTCAACTTTTTGGTAAGATTAAATATAGATGTGTTATCTTTTAGTAAATGGTGGGCAAGGGAGATAAGATGCATAATGTTGAACCAATCGCTCCCTCCCATAATATAAGAGTGTTTTGTACACTGGTGTACTATACAAAACGCTCTTATATTATAGGACGGAGGGAGTAGCTAAGTACAGTGATAGAAGACGTTTGGTCCTTACAAGAGGACTGCTGAGCTAAACCTGTTCAAAAGCATTGGGTTGATTCTAAATTTATATAAGACTCAATACAAATCTTATAGTGTCCACCAAATGGAGGATAAGGAGGCTAACATGTGTAGTGATGCTACATAATCAACCAGTCATGAAAGTAAGTATGGTCATACAGGGCAAGAGGTACTCACAAGAGCAATGTAGTGTGCAGTGTAGTTGCGAGATTCTATGGTCCCTTGAGAATGAATGTTCTTCTGCAAACAGTTTTTGTATAAGTGAGATGGTAAGGCACATGCAGGAATCTAGTTCAAATTGTGATGTGATACCATAGAAAGTATCTTACGCTGCAGATGAGACCAATGTGTAACAAGATTATTCCAGTCACTGTCTAATAAATGTAGCACCGAAGACTTTACATAAATTTCGTTTAGAGGCTTGCCATCAAAGTGCGCTTGCCTCAGGTTGGAACGATACTTCATCAACGAGTGCTTGAAAAGTGCAACCAACCCTTGCTCGTCTTGACTATCCAGTTTGGTCCTCGCCTATTTAAAAGAATGAAATCTTGTGTCTTCTGCCAGCAGAAACATATGAAGTAATTACCATGAATAACATTAGTACATTACTTACGCGTAAGTTGCGGGGAAGATTGGCAAATGTTCTTTATCTGTGGTATATCTTTCCATGAAGGAAAGATGCGCACAAAGTTCCTGACAACAATATAAGCTTCGTCTTTGAAACCGAGAAGAAGTGGAATGATATGTCTCCAACGTATCTATAATTTTGGATTGTTCCATGCTATTATATTTTCTGTTTTGGATGTTTTATATGCATTAATATGCTATTTTATTTGGGACTAACCTATTAACCTAGAGCCTAGTGCCAGTTTCTGTTTTTTTCCTTTTTTGAGTTTTATAGAAAAGGAATATCAAACGGAATCCAAACGAGCTAAAAATTTATGGTGATTTTTTATGGACCAGAAGAAGCCCACGAAGCATCAAAGATGGACCAGAAGAGTCCTGAGGCAACCACAAGGGTAGGGGGCCTGCCCCTGTCTTGTGGGTCCCTCGGGAACCCCCTGACGTGAAACCAACGCCAAAAATTCCTATAAATTATGAAACCCCCCAGAAAGAAACCTAGATCGGGAGTTCCACCGCCGAAAGCCTCTGTAGCCATGAAAAACCAATCGGGAAACCATTCCGGCACCCTACCAGAGGGGGAAACCATCATCGGTGGCATCTTCATCATCCCGGCGGTCACCATGACAGGGAGGGAGTAGTTCACCCTTCGAAGGAAATATGCCCTAGAGGCAATAATAAAGTTGTTATTTATATTTCCTTGTATCATGATAAATGTCTATTATTCATGCTAGAATTGTATTAACCAGAAACTTGATACATGTGTGGATACATAGACAAAACACAGTGTCCCTAGTAAGCCTCTCCTAGAGTAGCTCGTTAATCAAAGATGGTTAAGTTTCTTAACCATAGACATGTGTTGTCATTTGATGAACGGGATCACATCATTAGGAGAATCATGTGATGGACAAGACCCATCCGTTAGCTTAGCATAATGATCGTTAAGTTTTATTGCTATTGCTTTCTTCATGACTTATACATATTCATTTGACTATGAGATTATGCATCTCCCGAATACCGGAGGAATACCTTGTGTGCTATCAAACATGACAACGTAACTGGGTGATTATAAAGATGCTCTACAGGTATCTCCGAAGGTGTTTGTTCGGTTGGCATAGATCGAGATTAGGATTTGTCACTCCGAGTATCGGAGAGGTATCTCTGGGCCCTCTCGGTAATGCACATCATGATAAGCCTTGCAAGCAATGTGACTAATGAGTTAGTTGCGGGATGATGCATTATGGAACGAGTAAAGAGACTTGCCAGTAACAAGATTGAACTAGGTATGAAGATACCGATGATCGAATCTCGGGCAAGTAACATACCGATGACAAAGGGACTGACGTATGTTGTCATTACGGTTTGACCGGTAATGATATTTGTAGAATATGTAGGAACCAATACCAGCATCCAGGTTCCGCTATTGGTTATTGACCGAAGAGGTGTCTTGGTCATGTCTACATAGTTCTTGAACCCATAGGGTCCGCACGCTTAACGTTCGATGACAATTTGTATTATGAGTTATGTGATTTGGTGACCGAATGTTGTTCAGAGTCCCGGATCAGATCACGTACATGACGAGGAGTCTCAAAATGGTTGAGAGGTAAATATTGATATATTGGATGATAGTATTCGGACACATATCAATCTTTACCTCTCAACCATTCAAAATGTATCGGGTACATATCGGAGTACCGAGGGTGTTACCGGAACCCCCCGGAGGGAATATATGGGCCATGTGGGCAATAGGAGGAGGCACACCAGCCCACAAAAGGGGTGGCGCCCCCCCATAGGGAAGGAGGCTGAATAGGACTAGGAGAGGGGGCGGCTCCCCCCTTTCCTTCTCCCCCTCTCTCTCCTTCCCCCTTTCCCCCTCCGGTAAAAGGAAAAGGGGGGCCGAGTCCTACTAGGATCCCAAGTAGGACTCCTCCTACTTGGGGCGCGCCTAGGGCCAGCTTCCTTCCCCTACCTCCTTTATATACGTGGGGAGGGGGCGCCTAGAACACACATCAATTGTTCCAAGCCGTGTGCGGCGCCTCCCTCCATAGTTTACACCTCCGGTCATATTCATGTAGTGCTTAGGCGAAGCCCTGCGTGGATCACCTCGTCATCAGCGTCACCACGCCATCGTGCTGACAGAACTCTCCCTCGACACTTTGCTGGATCAATAGTTCGAGGGACGTCATCGAGCTAAACGTGTGCAGAACTCGGAGGTTCCGCATGTTCGGTACTTGATCGGTCGAAACAAGAACATGTTCGACTACATCAACCACGTTAAAAAACGCTTCCGCTGTCGGTGTACGAGGGTATGTGGACACACTCTCCCCTTCTCGTTACTATGCATCTCCTAGATAGATCTTGCGTGAGCGTAGGAGTTTTTTTGAATTTGCATGCTACGTTCTCGGACAGTGGTATCAGAACCAGGTTTATGCGTAGATGATATGCACGAGTAGAACACAAAGAGTTGTGGGTGGTGATCGTCATACTGCTTACCACCAATGTCTTATTTTGATTTGGCGGTATTGTCGGATGAAGCTGCCAGGACCAACCTTACATGACCACGTTCATGAGACCAGTTCCACCGACATCCATGCAACTAGTTTTGCATAAAGGTGGCTGGCGGGTGTCTGTTTCTCCAACTTTAGTTGAATCAAATTTGACTGCGACCGGTCCTTGTTGAAGGTTAAAACAAAAAACTTGATAAATCACCGTTGTGGTTTTGATGAGTAGGTAAGAAAGGTTCTTGATAGAAGCCCGTAGCAGCCACGTAAAACTTGCAACAACAAAGTAGAGTATGTCTAACTTGTTTTTGTAGGGCATGTTGTGATGTGATATGGTCAAGGCATGATGTGATATACGTTGTTGTATGAGATGATCATGTTTTGTAAAAGTTATTATCAACTGGCAGGAGCCTTATGGTTGTCGCTTTATTGTATGAAATGCAAACGCCATGTAATTGCTTTACTTTATCACTATGCGTTAGCGATAGTTGTAGAAGCAATAGTTGGCGAGACAACCACGACGCTACGATGGAGATCGAGGTGTCAAGCCGGTGATGATGGAGATCATGACGATGCTTTGGAGATGGAGATCAAAGGCACAAGATGATGATGGCCATATCATGTCACATATTTTGATTGCATGTGATGTTTATCTTTTATGCATCTTATTTTGCTTAGTACGGCGGTAGCATTATAAGATGACCCCTTACTAAAATTTCAAGGTATAAGTGTTCTCCCTGAGTATGCACCGTTGCGACAGTTCATCGTGCTGAGACACCACGTGATCATCGGGTGTGATAAGCTCTATGTTCACATACAACGGGTGCAAGACAGGTTTGCACATGCGGAATACTCAGGTTAAACTTGACGAGCCTAGCATGTACAGACATGGCCTCGGAACACTGGAGACCGAAAGGTCGAACGTGGATCATATAGTAGATATGATCAACATAGAGATGTTCACCATTGAAGACTACTCCATCTCACATGATGATCGGACATGGTTTAGTTGATTTGGATCACGCAATCATTTAGATGACTTGAAGGATGTCTATCTAAGTGAGAGTTCTTAATTAATATGATTAATTGAACTTAATTTATCATGAACTTAGTCCTGATAGTTTTTGCATATCTATGTTGTAGATCAATAGCTCGCGTATAGCTCCCCTGTTTTATTTTTGATATGTTCCTAGAGAAAACTAAGTTGAAAGATGATAGTAGCAATGATGCAGACTGTGTCCGTGATCTGAGGATTATCCTCATTACTACACATAAGAATTATGTCCTTGATGCACCACCAGGTGACGAACCTATTGCAGGAGTAGATGTAGACGTTATGAATGTTTTACAACCTCGGAATGATGACTACTTGATAGTTTAGTGCACCATGCTTTACGGCTTAGAACCGGGACTTCAGAATTGTTTTGAACGCCATGGAGCATTTGAGATGTTCCAAGAAGCTGAAAATGATATTTCAGATTCATGCCCGTGTTAAGAGGTATGAGATCTCTGACAAGTACTTTGCCTACAAGATAGAGGGAATAGCTCAGCTAGTGAGCATGTGCTCAGAATGTCTGGGTGCTATAATCGCTTGAATCAAGTGGGAGTTAATCTTCCAGATAAGATAGTGATTGACAGAGTTCTCTAGTCACTATCACCAAGTTACTAGAACTTCATGATGAACTATAATATTCAAGGGATGACGAAAACGATTTCCAAGCTCTCCACGATGCTGAAATCAGCGAAGGTAGAAATCAAGAAATAGCATCAAATGTTGATCGTTAACAAGACCACTAGCTTCAATAAAAAGGGCAAGGGAAAGAAAAGGAAACTTCAAAAAGAATGGCAAGAAAGTTGCCACTCCCATGAAGAAGCCTAAAGCTAGACCCAAGCCTAAAACTGAGTGCTTCTACTGCAAAGGAAATGGTCACTGGAAGTGGAACTGCCCTAGATACTTGGCAGATAAGAAGGATGGCAAAGTGAACAAAGGTATATTTGATATACATGTTATTGATGTGTACTTTACTAGTGTTTATAGCAAACCCTCGGTATTTGATACTGGTTCAGTTGCTAAGAGTAGTAACTTGAAACAGGAGTTGCAAACTAAACATAGACTAGTTAAGGATGAGGTGACGATGTGTGTTGGAAGTAATTCCAAGGTTGATACGATCACCATCGTAGACTCCTCTACCTTTGGGATTAGAATTGAACCTAAATAAATGTTATTCGGTGTTTGCATTGAGCATTAATATGATTAGATCATGTTTATTGCAATACAATTATTCATTTAAGTCAGAGAATAATTGATGTTCTGTTCATATGAATAAAACCTTCTATGGTTATACACCCAATGTGAATGGTTTGTTGAATCTCAATCATGGTGATACACATATTCATAATATTGATGCCAAAAGATGCAAAGTTGATAATGATAGTGCAACATATTTGGGGCACTGCCGTTTAGGTCATATTGGTGTAAAGCGCATGAAGAAACTCCATGCAGATGGACTTTTGGAATCACTTGATTATGAATCATTTAATACTTGCGAACCATGCCTCATGGGCAAGATGACTAGAACTCCATTCTCTAGAACAATTGAGCGAGCCAATGACTTACAGTAAATAATACATACCGATGTATGCGGTCCAATAGTGTTGAGGCACGCGGCGGGTATCATTATTTTCTAATCTTCACAGATGATTTAAGCAGATATGGGTATATCTACTTAATGAAACACAAGTCTGAAACACTTGAAAAGTTAATTTTAGAGTGAAGTGGAGAATCATTGTAAAAAGAAAATAAAGTTTCTATGATCTGATCATAGAGGCGAATATTTGAGATACGAGTTTGGCCTTCATTTAAAACAATATGGAATAGTTTCACAGCTCACACCACCTGGAACACCACAGTGTAATGGTGTGTCCGAACGTCGTAACCGTACTTTATTAGATATGGTGTGATCTATGATGTCTCTTACCGATTTACCACTATCGTTTTGGGGTTATGCATTAGAGACAACTGCATTCACGTTAAATAGGGCACCATCTAAATCTGTTGAGACGACACCGTATGAACTATGGTTTGGCAAGAGACCTAAGCTGTCGTTTCTTGAAGTTTGGGGTTGCGACGCTTATGTGAAAAAGCTTCAGCCTGATAAGCTTGAACCCAAATCGTAGAAGTGCGTCTTCATAGGATACCCAAAAAAACTGTTGGGTACACCTTCTGTCATAGATCCGAAGGCAAGATCTTTTTTTCTAAGAATGGATCCTTTCTAGAGAAAGAGTTTCTCTCAAAAGAAGTGAGTGGGAGGAAAGTAGAACTTGATGAGGTAATTGTACCTTCTCCCGAATTGAAAAGTAGCTCATCACAGAAAACCGTTCCCGTGATGCCTACACCAACTAGAGAGGAAGCTAATGATAATAATCATGAAACTTCAGATCAAGTTACTACCAAACCTCGTAGGTCAACTAGAGCATGTTACGCACCAGAGTGGTACGGTAATCCTGTTCTAGAAGTCATGTTACTAGACCATGATGAACCTACGAACTATGAGGAAGCGATGATGAGCCCAGAATCCGCAAAATGGCTTGAGGCCATGAAATCTGAGATAGGATCCATGTATGAGAACAAAGTATGGACTTTGGTTGACTTGCCCGATGATCGGCGACCATAGAGAATAAATGGATCTTCAAGAGGAAGACGGACACTGATGATAGTGTTACTATCTACAAAACTTGACTTGTCGCTAAAGGTTTTCGAGAAGATTCAAGGTGTTGACTACGATGAGATTTTCTCACTCGTAGTGATGCTTAAGTCTGTCGGAATCATGTTAGCAATTGCCGCATTTATGATTATGAAATATGGCAAATGGACATCAAAACTACATTCCTTAATGGATTTCTTAAAGAAGAGTTGTATATGATGCAACCAGAAGGTTTTGTCGATCCTAAAGGTGCTAACAAAGTGTGCAAGCTCCAGCGATCCATTTATGGACTGGTGCAAGCATCTCGGAGTTGGAATATACGCTTTGATGAGGTGATCAAAGCATATGGTTTTATACAGACTTTCGGGGAAACCTGTATTTACAAGAAAGTGAGTGGGAGGTCTGTAGCATTCCCAATATTATATGTGGATGATATATTGTTGACTAGAAAAGATATAGAATTTTTGGATAGCATAAAAGGATACTTGAATAGAAGTTTTTCAATGAAAGATCTCGGTGAAGCTGCTTACATATTGGGCATCAAGATCTATAGAGATAGATCAAGACGCTTGATAAGACTTTCGATAAGTACATACCTTGATAATATTTTGAAGGAGTTCAAAATGGATCAGTCAAAGAAGGAGTTCCTGCCTGAGTTGTAAGGTATTAAGTTGAGTAAGACTAAAACCTGACCATGAAAGAAGATAGAGAGAGAATTAAAGTCATTCCCTATGCCTCAACCATAGGTTCTATAAAGTACGCCATGCTGTATACCAGACCTATTGTACCTTGCCATGAGTTTGGCAAGGGGGTACAATAGTGATCCAAGAGTGGATCACTAGACAACTGCCAAAATTGGTCCTCGAAAGAGATGAACTAGCAAAGAAACCACCTGAATGCGCAGTCGTCGCCTCGGCGGTGGCCTTCATGGGACCCAAGTGGCGGCGGACTCCCATGTTCTACTTCTCCTTGATGATGGCAGTGTGCATGGAGAAGCTGGCCACCGACTCGTCGCTCTCCACGCACCCGACTTCTGTCTCTGCCTGCATGGCGCTGCCGCAGGCACGGGAGGTGCGCCCACTGACACGAGAGGCACGGCCACCGTAGACACTGGTGGCGCGGTACGATGCGGCAGCGACGACGCCGGTACCGGCGTGCTCGCCGCCGTGCCGACGTGGAGCAACTCGCCACTCCTCATCGAGCTGAACTGGAGCGACGAGTTGCTGAACCACGCGCCGACTTGGGGCGGCAACTGGCTCTGTCGGGCCAAGCGAGGTTGGTGAAGCACCAAGCGACCTCGCCTGTATCCGGAGGGCTTGGCGGGCCACCCAGCCGGGTAGTATGCCGGAGAACGGCTCCTCGGAAGCCATCAGAAGAGTGGAGAAAATGGTGAAGGAGGAGATGGGGGAGCGGCGGAGGGGTGCGATTCTTGCCGTTGTCTGTCTAGCCTTGTTTAAATAGAGGGCAGACAGTAGGAGCTTGGTCGGCGTCTGGCCTTGTTTAAACTAAGGGCGGACGGGAGGAGCTCGGCCGGTGTTGCGTTTAATTCCGGCCTGCTCATGAACGGAGGTGTGGCCGGAGTAGGTTTCTCGGTTTGCATGCGGGTTTAACGGAGGGGTTTGATGGAGGCGAGGAGGCATGTTCAGGCGTGCGTGCAGCGGGCGATGCAGTACTATTTGATTTGACAGTGGGCGACGCAGTTCCAGATACGGCTTTAATGCAGACGATGGAGGGGGTAGCGGTTCCTGAAATGTTGAACGGCCAATGATGCATCCTCCTTCAATTAGCATCATGAATGCATGAGGGAATTAATGGGAGGAGGACCGGGAAAAGAGGCTGCACGATGTGAATGCAACGCAGTTTCCACTCATATAAAGGCGCCCCTCCATTCCAATGCATCTACCACATCGTACGCACCTAAGCATTTGCCTAAGCACCTACACTAAGCGCAAAAGTGCTCACTCCAGACCCGTGGCGGCGATGCGCACGAGCGGCCAACGGCTAAGCCAGATGGTTCACTACGCTGGCCTGCGGCATGGCGCCGAGGATCATCTCCAGACGGTGTTGGCGACCGACTGGTGGATGGCCGCCGTCGACGCCAACTATGACTCTCAGTTGGACCAGATGATCATTTCCACCACCAACAAGTTCACCGTCTTCAAGAAGCTCGCGGACAACATCGCCGTACTCCTCCAGCCCACGCGCCCGGGCTCCTCATTGCCTGCCACCCTAATCGGACTCCATGGCCGGAACCTCTTTCAAGCACTGGTGGCCCTGTGACTGTCAGCCGACGCCACAAAGAATGTCCACCTAGAGGTCGCGCTCGCCGCGAGGCGCCTCGCCCTGCAAGAATTTGTCGACCTACACATCCACGTGTATGAGCAAAATCGTGTACATAGGTATCTACAAGGACAATGAGGACACTACAACGTTGTCCTTCCTCAACCGGCTGGAAGCCTTGGATGCCTTTGCTGAGAAGCACCTTGACCTCGCCACAAAAGCCGCCGGTCGGTGGCCCGACGCACTAAGTTGAGGAGGAGGAGGTTGTACGTTGATGGATGCATCTTTCTTCTTGCCTCCTATAACCACCACTGCGATCGCATCATCATGGCCTTAATTCTTATTGTGGTATTGCATTCTCGTTCCAGTCAATACTTACATGTGTGATCCCTTTGCTTAATTATATGCATCACTGTAACTAGTATTCCATCCGTCAATTTATAAGTTGTGCTTACCTTTTCCATCAACTTCGTGCAACGCATGGGCATCTTGCTAGAAATACTAGAACATGTCAAACCGCATGTGATCAAACCGATGATGCGCCAACCTAGCTACTACATACCCTGCTTATCTGGCGGAAATAGCCCCGCCCTGGCATTTCTAATTGTTATTTCTATCTATCGATCGTGCCAAGGAGCAGAACCAAATGTTACAATTTATACATATTTCTCTACTCCTACTCCTATAAAAGACCCAGTTGGTGATGGTGGTGTGTCTGCCATCCGGCGTTTCTGACCATTAGATCTGAATCTAATGGTTGTGAGGTAAGTTGTGGCATTTTTGCAACAATAGCCAACTTCTCTGCTCCAATTTGCAGAAAACCCCTTATTATCTTGAAAGCAACCACATCCCTCCCTCACCTCATCAAAACAGTCTGAGAAATATATTTTGAGTGAAAAGTAATATATTTTTAGTGGTATATATGTATATCAAAACAAGAGTGATTTCTTTCAAGTTTGTGAACAAGTACTACTATTCTACTATTTTGAGTGAAAAGGCCTGCCGCGTCCGCGTTGCACCCCCACACGCCCAGGAATCGGGAGTACTCCACGGCCCGTCCAGCACGCCACATAGCTAAGGAAGGCGTGTTGCCTAGCATTTTCACTTTCATGTGGGACCGCCGTTGAGCAAACCGACTATTGGCAAACCGCACCCCGCCCGCCGCCGGGTTGGAAAACAGAAACGAGGGGAAGATCTAGCTGTAGCACGGAAGCCAAGAAATTTGGTGTCAGATGGGGCTCGTTAATAGGGTAGGAGCATTCCGTACTAGTACTCCTACTAGTACGAAGTTTGTACTACAACTAGTACTACCAGTATACAACTAGGTACGTGCCCGACACAACATCGTAGGAACAAAAAACGGGAAGATCTTGTTTTGGGTGATTTATCTTTTTTCAGTCAACATAGTATGAATAATATGATGTGGGGGGCACCCATGAAGCTTATGTGGCTTGATTGCATGGCTACGGAAGGTTAGATAAAAATAAATAGATAATGTGTTTAGAGTGCACTCCACTAAATAGATATACTTTGGATCCATTGCAACGGATGAGCCAGCACATTGGTAGTAGTAAGAAACAAATTCCGGCTTTGGCATGAGCTCGTACTGCGGGAACACTACAAGGCCTGCCGCAGGAGTTACATTTCCCTCTTGGGGCTCACGGGACCGAGCTTCAGTGGCTTAGTGCACCGGCCTATGAGTCAATGACATGTGGACCTTAAATGCGGCTGGCCCACATGTCATTCTCATGGTGGTGGCATGGTTCACGACTCACTCGTTCAAGATGAACCGACCGGTGGTGGTGTGGCTGTGGCGAGGGTGCCACAGCTGGGCGTCGGGGTGTTACGAGGCGTAGATGGCCACACCAGCGGGTACTACCTGTAGTACAGAAGTACTCCAGCTGAGGATCGATGCCCGGGACGAAATGTGTCACAGCCACTGGATGAAAATTCCATGGTGCGGGAGTATGGATCGGAGCACAGGAGCGGAGCAGGCAAACTACATCCAATTGGGTGTGGCTGTGGTAGAATGTTGATGGTCGCTACAGTTCAGCTGACCCACATGTCATGCCCACAAAGGCAGAGGAGCGGTGGGGCCGAGAGGGATGAGGCGCACGTCGGGGAACATCGTGCCGTGGGTTGTAGCGGCGTCGTGGGAATCGCGTGTGGGTGTGGCAGTGGTAGAAGCAAGAAACGTGATGGTCGCCGTGGTTCAACTTCCATGGACAAGATGTCATGTCTGCTGACACATGCATTGCATACCGCTCACTGCAAGGAGCAGTAGTAGAGAAAACTTGTTCCAAAGATACCATTTTTCCGATAAAATTCTCGAGATATCATTAGTTTTCACACACGGGATTACTCCTGCAAGGGTCAATCACAACAGGTGTTCTGTAAAAAAATGCATCTTGATGTTCCCTGCAATGCACGGGCATCTTGCCAATTATAGAAGAAGCCCACACGGGCATCTTGCCGCAGGGTGTGCCACCGACCCAAAATCAATTTTTTTAGACGCTTAGGTGGACCGGATGTCGTGCCACACTACAAAATGTTAAAAAAAGGACAGCTACAATTTTTTAAAAACATGTTATCTTCAAACTAGCCACACCCATCCCTCACCTCATAAAAACAGTCCGAGGAATATATTTTGAGTGAAGCATGATTTATTTTTTACTGATATATGTATATCAAAACTAGAGTGTTTATATTTCAAGCCCGTGAAAAAGTATTATTCTACTACTTTGGATCCATTGCAACGCACGGGCCGGCACATTGGTAGTAGTAGTCTCTATCTCTACTCTACTCTTATAAAAAACAGAGTTGTTGATGATGGTGTGCCTGCCATCCTGCAGTATAGGCCGTACGATTTATATCTGACGGGTAGGAAGGAAACTATGGCAATTTTGCAAAAAAATACCCACACCCCTCTCCACATTTGCAAATAAGGCCTTCCTTTGTTCATCCTTTTCTCCCACAGGATAAACTACTCATACAAATGCATCTTGATGTTTCGTGCAACGCACGGGCATCTTGCTAGTCTACTACTCTCTTTTATCTATCTACTCTTATAAAAAGCAGAGTTGGTGATGATGGTGTGCCTGCCATCCTGCAATATAGGCCGTCCGATCTATATCTAATAGATAGGAAGGAAACTATGACAATTTACCCGCACTCCTCTCCACATTTGCAGATAAGGCCTTCCCCCATTCATCCTTTTCTCCCACGAGATCTTGATGTTCCGTGCAACGCACGGGAATCTTGCTAGTCTATCTACTCTTATAAGAAGCAGAGTTGGTGATGATGGTGTGCCTGCCATCCTGCAGTATAGGCCATCCGATCTATATCTAACGGATAGGAATGTCGGGGATGTGTAGCGACATATTCCAGGGGGTGGCTAATCATGGAGAGGGACAAGAGTACGTCGCCGGGCTCTAGAAGCGGGAGTGAGCGAGACCGCATACGCCTGCGGATCTTACCCAGGTTCGGGGCTCTCCGTGGAGATAACACCCCTAGTCCTGCTCTGCCGGGTCTCCGCATGATGACTATGATCAACAGATTAGCTATAAGATGCTCCTTGAGCTGTTCGGCTAGAGGAGGAAGAAGAACAAGGCTGGCTCTACTCCTCTCTCTCTATATGTGTGTGTGTGATCTCTAAAGTTCTGAACCCCTTGCATGGGGAAGCCTGGATGGTTTATATAGGCCTACCCCCAGGGGTACAATGGTAATACGACTGGGTGTAGGACCCTGCCGTCAGTGTCTCTGGACGCCGGCTTCTTCGCCGGCTGCTGGGGCCCGCCTTTTGTGGGTCACGCCGGCAGTCGTGTACTTGACCGACAGGCCGTGCCCGCTGCTTGCGGGTCTTGCCGATCGCTTTGTACTGTAGCCTTGCTACTTGTCAGGACCCCGATTGATGTAGGGTAGAACCCTAGACGGCCGATCTTTCACGAAAGGAGCGAGATCCCTCAAAGAACACGACGAACACGGGGAAGAACGAGGGGAAAACACGAGGGGAAACACTCAAGAACAAGTCCAATCACACATCCACTAGACAATCAAACACACAAGATCCACAAGGTACATGAACAACAAAGGGAAAGATACAAGGTAGCGTTCATCCCAATCCTTGGAGGAGTTGAGGTCTTGATATCCTGGAGGATCTTCTCACATGCTCACATGGAGGTCTTGAATCCAAGATGGATCTTCTCCGTAGAGGGGCCGCGGTCACTCTCGAAGAGACGATCCGGTATGGATGAGCAAAGCTCTATCTCTAATGAGCTACTACTTTTCTACCTTGGCTAGAATGAGGTGGGGGAGTATATATAGTCCACATCCACGAAAGGGTAAGTGAGAGGGGGGATACATGGGCCCTAGGCCCGCTCTCTGCGCGCAGGCAGGGCGGTAGTACCGGCCTCAGGGCGGTAGTATCGCTTGCAGCGGTAGTACCGCTTAGGTGAGCGGTAGTACCGGACTCGGATCGTGCGAACACTGGAACTTGCCGGGTTGAGCGGTAGTGGCGCGGTAGTGGGGGAGCGGTAGTACCGCTGGAGGGCGCGGTAGTACCGCTCGTTCTGGAGCGGTAGTACCGCTTGGACCGGGCGGTAGTACCGCTCGTCCTGGGTCTTCTTCCTCCTTCTCTTCCATGCTTCCCTCGCGGATGGTGTAGTTGTTCCTTGGCGCTTGCACTCCTCCTCGTCGTCTGTAGTGTTCCGACAATACCTTTGTGTATGTGAAGTAGATGTCGCATGTGTCACTCGCCGAACAGACTCTTGACATGGTGATGTCCATAGGATGCTCCGCATCATCTCCCCTCCCTTGGGAAAGATCCGACCTCGGATCGAAACCAAATCACCATGGGAAAGAGATGGCTTCGCCATGTAGAAGTGGACGTTCACCAAGTACTTGTCATCTTGAAGTTCGAAATGTGCACTCTCCAATGTCGCACCGTGTAGTGATTCCTTCAAAAGGAGCAAAAACAACAAACACTTGGAAAAACAAATGTGGTTAGCGTTAAGCATTCAAGAAGTGATTCACCAAACAAGTGTCGTCATCATGCAAGGCATATGGTGTGACAAAGGATTGAGACATGGCATGTAAGTATATGAATCGAGCACAAGCAAGGATATCACGGGGACAAGCATGTAAATGAGAGGTAGAGATGCAAATATGTGTGTCAAGAGAATAAGCATCTACCTCAAGTTCATAGCAAGCATTCACAAATTGCTCAATGAAAGGTCTATGGTAGGCATATGAATCATTCACAACGCCAAATAAAATGAAGTGTCTAAACACATGTGTCAAGTGCAAGACAATCCAAGCATAATGTGCATAGGGTGTAGTGAACATAGTGTGGCACTCAACACAATAGAAAGAGCAATTGTTCATCATGTGTGAGGCAATCAAGTCAATCATGTGACAAGCAATGGGACATGGAATATGTGAAGTGTTGACATTGTTGCAACCAAACACATGATAAGAGCAAATAATCCAAGAATTGGATGCAACACACAAGGCATATATATCATGATGCATGGAATGGTGAAAATGACAAGTCGAAGCAAGATCTCTAACAAGTGTGCAATCAAGTGATCCAAGATGAACAATAAGTCTCATGGGGAAAGCAACACAAGTAGTATGATCCATAATATCCATGATCATGGTTTGGGGGTTCTCAAAAGAGAAGGATATCACCGTGAAAGCGTGTCCTTGTGCGTACTTCATAATGCCAAAGTACAAGCACGTGCGATGTAGAATCGTCGTGGTAGAAGGTGGTTCGCTCTCAAGAGCTCGAATGGTCAACTCACGTGACATGGAAGTCGACACAAAGTCCAAATATCCTGCACATGAACACAACAAAACAAAGAACGTATGTGCATGGTAGATAAACACATCATCCATCATGATGGTTTTCTTCTTTTGCACATAACCATTAGAAGCACAAGTGCATGAATAATATGATGCAACAATGGCTATATTCATGGCACGAGGTATATGGTGCAAAGAGGTAAGACAAGCATACTTCACAAGGAATATGTCGAAATCTCCACTTATATGTGAGAATGCTATGGGGGCAAACTCATTATTAAGACTAAGGGCATTGTTGCACTCAATACATGGCAAATCATCTAGCATGAGAGAGGCAACACATGGAGATATATGACAAGAAGTAATCACAATCATGTGCAAAGCATGTAGATAGTTGTCATCAACCGCATGAAATGAGCAAGTATGAATCATTGGTGATGCAACAAGGCAAGCAATCATAGTAATCAAGTCGTGCAAACTAGTGGAGCGAAGATGCAACACACTAGAGGGAATCATGGCAATCATGTCATGTGAGCAAAGAATAGACATAGGCAATGTACATGACATATCGCAAGCACGAACACAAAGCAAGATCATATCATCATAGGCATGGGGCACAAAGTAATCATGGCAATAACAAACAATATCTCCACCACGCTTGCAAATACACATACAAGTACTAGAATCAATCATCATGTGTAATGCAAAGCATGGGTCACAAATGCATGGCAAAGGCATAGGAATGGGCATATCATGCAAAGTGAACATGGCAAGATGGGCAAAGGATATATAATGGACAACAACCCATAACCATGTGAGGGCCATGTAAAAGAAATGCGTGAAGTTTTTGCGCGAAGTGAGCGGTGGGAAAGGTAATCCATCGGATCCCAAATCATCGTTGCTCTCTAGAGCTCGTTTTGTCAACTCGTGGGATTGCGAGGTTGACAAGTATTCATGGGTACCTACACAAAAGAGACACAAACGAAAGAAATTGTGTGTGTGGTAAATGTACACATCATCCATCATGATGTGCATGTGCAAGTGAGTGCTAGCACAAGATAAGCATCGCTCAAAGAAATTTGATGCATGGTATAAGAACATGTCATCCATCATGAAAGAATAGTTGTTATGTATGACACGATGGGGATGAAAATTGAGCATACTAGTATATGTCACAACAATATCATGTTTATTCATGGGAAGCATATTGTGCACACAAATATTGGGATCATGCAATGGATAGGATGAATCAAAATCTCCTAACATGTATGAGGAAACTATGGGTGTCTCCTCATGAGCAATATTGGAAACATCATATGGAGAAAATGGACAACATCCAAAACAATGCATATCCGAAGCTAGGTAGTCATGGCATGGCGTATGAGATAAATGATGCAAAGGGAGCATATCAATATCATCACAAGAAAAACAAATGCCAATAACCATGGGCTTGTCATCTATGCCATAAGTGCAAATTGGGTTCATCTTAATGGCATATGCATAGTCACTATGTTGAGATTGAAATGAAACGATACGGGATATCTCACTCATAGCATATGACAAGTTCAATGGATTATCAAACATGAAGTGACCAATAGAATTTTCACATGATATCCTATGAATCATAGCATCACAACTAGGCAACTCAACATGCTCATCATCATATTCATCATAAATTGGTAAGTCATGACATGAAGAAGTCACACTAGCATGAAGCATGGGAATAGGTGGATCAACATCATGCAAGCAATCATTGTTAATATAGTCCACTAGTGGGACTAGAGCATCACCTTCACCTATGTTACCTTGTTCATTCCACTCAAGTGGTGTAGGTGAGGTGGGAAAGACCAAATGGTGGTCATCTTCATCTTGATGGAACCATGTGGGGGGTGCATCATATTCCACCATGGCCATCGTCTTTTCCAAAGGAAGGACGTAGTCATCGCGAATCGGCGCGTCATCATATATGGGACCTAGCACCAAATGAGAAGACACAATAGAGGTAGAGGTTAAGTCGTTAGAAATCATAGTGGTCTCACTCTCTCTATGTGGTGGCTCACTCACTCCCTCAATGTAGGTGCACTCAATCTCATGTATGGTGGAGTCACTCATCTCACTCAAGTGGTGGGGGTTGTGGCTCTCCTCACATGGGAATTGGGGACACACATCACATATGTGGAGAGTGGTTAAGTCACTCTCACTCTCAATATGGTGGCACAAGTCACTCAAGTCATCATACGTCGCCGTGGTCGAAGGGAAAATCCCATGCTCAACCATCTCATAGTCGTCGCCATGGATGAAGGCCGAAGATGGCACATCATCGCTCTCGCCTCCTAAGATGGAAGCATCATCCTTGCTCGTCACCAAGTCGCTCGCCTCCAAATCTTGGTCCTTGATGGTCTCCATAGTCATACTCATCGCCGCACCATCTTGAAAAAAAGTCGAACTAGACTCGACATCGTCAATGCCACAAAGAGGGATGGCGGTGAAGTCGAACTTGGGGGGCATCGTCTTGAAGCTCATCGGGCTTGGACAACTTGGTGGTACTAGCCTCATGCTCGTCGTCTTTGAGTTTGGTCTTCGAGGAGTGTGCTTGGGGTGGAGAAGCCTTGGCCTTCATGAGTTCTTGTTCCGCCTTGAGAGCACCAATGTAGTTGTCGTCGAGGGACTTGTAGTTCTCGAGGAAGATAGTCTTGGAGATGTCGTTGTTCAATCCCATCATGAAGTGGAACTTCATTGACATGGGGTCGTCCACGCCGGCTCGCCGCAAGGCAATCTTCATCTCATTGAAGTACTCGTCTATGGACTTGCATCCTTGGATGGTGTTCTCCAATTGGCGTAGAAGTTGTTCCGTGTAGGTTGGAGGCACAAACTCTCGCCGCAAAGCTCTCTTCGTCTTGGGCCAACTCATGTCGTAGCTCTCCGAAGGTGTATGAAACCACCATGTCGAGGCGTAGTCGTGGAAGTTTCTTGTGGCGCACTTCACTTGATCTTCGGGAGGAACTTGATGTAGCTTGAGGTAGTCGTCCATCAAACGCTCCCACTCGAGATACTCCTCGGGTTCTAGAGTCCCATAGAAAGGAATCTCATGGTCGGTGTCGAGGTCGTAGTAGCTCGTGGAGGTCGCGGACTTGAGCTTGGGGAGCTTCTCTTGAGCGTAGTCTTGAGGTGCTTGTTGGCGAAGATGCCGTATATTCGAAGGCGAAGATGCCTTGAAGTCGCTTGGCGAAGATGCCAAGGGAGATGGTGAAGTCGTTGAGCGGTTGTTGGTGTTGAGCTCTCGACCTTCACGTTCTTGGTGGTGATGGTGTCGATGCCGATGTGATCTTGCCGGAGATGGTAGCTCGGAAGCATGTGTACTTGAGCGTCTTCTCGAAGATGAGGAAGATCTCTTGTAGGCCTTGATGAGTGCTTTGATCTCCTCCATTTGAGCTTGCATCTTGGCGTCGGTGTAGTGGTTCTTGGCATCGAACTCGTCGTTGTTGTAGACCGAGGGTGAAATGCCTTGCCTATCCATCACAAGACTCGAGTAGAGGTGAGTAGGAAATGAGATAAACAATACCAAGTTACCTTTTCCCGAAGTTGAGGATGTATCTCATTTCACTCAATGTGAGATGAAAGAATAGTGGAATTGGTACCGGACTTGTTCACTCATACCTACAAACTAAAGCTTATGGTTTATCTCGGTGAGGATAGTGGCACAAAAATTTCATGCAAAATGTTAGCAAGAGTCAATAATGTTGAAAGAGATTCACAAATTCGCAAGTGAAACAAGTAGACCAATAGCAAAGAATGGCACACGGAAACACACACACGGATAGATAAATGGGGTCGTGCAACCAAGGAATGAGCACAAAATGTGGAGTCCACGGAAAACGCTCGTGTCGCACGACTCAAGAGAGACGCTAGCACGATTGCTCTATAGGCGTATACGACACTTGTGCACAACCTATGATATGCAAAATGGATAAACTTCTATCCCAAGTATGCTATAGATGTATGGTTCCCGGTGTTTGATCCAAGATGATCGGATATGACAATCTTATATGCAATGTGGTATCATGCTATGGCACTTGCTTACAAGCTTCGTTGCTCTTCTCTTTTGCTTAAAAGCTTATTATATTTTTTTTGTATGGCCACTTTGCGAAATGCACAAATCAAGATAGCAATTGTGTATATGCGGGAACAATCTTGTGACACAAGGGATGATATGATACCAATATGATATGGTATGTATGCAATGGAAGGTGTAGATCCCTAATGTGCACAAGTAACGTTGCCAACAATACTCAAATGGCTAGTCTCGATAGGCAAGTGACGCAAAATGGGCTAGGGGTTATCAATGCAATTGCAAGGGAATATACAATGGTGTCGTCGAGGTTACCGTCCTTGGCGATGATGAGTGGCGATGATCTTGATGTAGATACCAAGATGATGGAAACTCGTCCCTAAGTAGCCGAAACACCTTAGGAAACGGAAAAACCACAACTCAAAATCTCAAGGACAAAAGTCAAATGGTGGTAGCGGGAATGCTGTGGTGGTTGCGGAAGTATTGGTGGAAACCCGTTCAAAATGGGTTAGGTTGCGATGGCGGAAGTGTATGGTGGTCAAACCTATGCGGAAGGTAAGGTGGTGGTTAATGAAGAAGCAATCGTCCCTAAGTAGCCTAAACACCTTAGGAGACTCGAATCGCAACTCAAACAACCACTAATGCTATGGGGAACAAATTGGGTTAGGTTGCGGAAGGCTATGGAGGTTTTGCGGAGGATGTGGTGGAAGCCCTAGGCAAAGATGCCAAAGTTCCAAAAATTTGATGGAGTCAAATGGTGGTGGTAGTATTTTTATGGGATGGAGGATGTCAATAGCTTCACAACAAGCTAAAGAACGTCAAAAACGGACTCCGGATGAATTAGTTATGGACAAAACGGTGAAACTCGGAATGCTGAAACAGTCACGGGCGGTAGTACCGCTCGAGATTTTTTTTAGTACCGCGCAAGGGACGGTAGACCGCTTGGATGGGCGGTAATACCGCTCCGGGCTTTTTTTTGTACCGCTCGCGGGACGGTAGTACCGCTCCGGACTTTTTTTTGTACCGCGCAAGGTACGGTAGTACCGCTCGGACGTGCGGTAGTACCGCTCGGGTCGGGAATTTTCGTAGATCGAAACGGGACGCGATTTTGGGGCGGAAATGGATGATTTCAGGGTCAAAATTGGAGAGATTTCGTGGATGGAAAGTGGGGAAACTTGGGGAGATGCTAGATCCACTCGAAACCAAGCAAATCCATGGATCAAATCCAACAAAACATCATCAAACCAACAAATCACAAAAAAAATTGGGCCTATTTTTGGTGGGGAATTTTCGAATTAGGACGAAAAACAACAAAATCAAGCTAGAAAACAAAGAGAAGGGGCTCCGAAATCGTGATCAACGTGGCTCATGATACCAATATGATGTAGGGTAGAACCCTAGACGGCCGATCTTTCACGAAAGGAGCGAGATCCCTCGAAGAACACGACGAACACGGGGAAGAACGAGGGGAAAACACGAGGGGAAACACTCAAGAACAAGTCCAATCACACATCCACTAGACAATCAAACACACAAGATCCACAAGGTACATGAACAACAAAGGGAAAGATACAAGGTAGCGTTCATCCCAATCCTTGGAGGAGTTGAGGTCTTGATATCCCGGAGGATCTTCTCACATGCTCACATGGAGGTCTTAAATCCAAGATGGATCTTCTCCGTAGAGGGGCCGCGGTCACTCTCGAAGAGACGATCCGGTATGGATGAGCAAAGCTCTATCTCTAATGAGCTACTACTTTGCTACCTTGGCTAGAATGAGGTGGGGGAGTATATGTAGTCCACATCCACGAAAGGGTAAGTGAGAGGGGGGATACATGGGCCCTAGGCCCGCTCTCTGCGCGCAGGCAGGGCGGTAGTACCGGCCTCAGGGCGGTAGTATCGCTTGCAGCGGTAGTACCGCTTAGGTGAGCGGTAGTACCGGACTCGGATCATGCGAACACTGGAACTTGCCGGGTTGAGCGGTAGTGGCGCGGTAGTGGGGGAGCGGTAGTACCGCTGGAGGGCGCGGTAGTACCGCTCGTTCTGGAGCGGTAGTACCGCTTGCAAGCGGTAGTACCGCTTGGACCGGGCGGTAGTACCGCTCGTCCTGGGTCTTCTTCCTCCTTCTCTTCCATGCTTCCCTCGCGGATGGTGTAGTTGTTCCTTGGCGCTTGCACTCCTCCTCGTCGTCTGTAGTGTTCCGACAATACCTTTGTGTATGTGAAGTAGATGTCGCACGTGTCACTCGCCGAACAGACTCTTGACATGGTGATGTCCATAGGATGCTCCGCATCACCGATCCTAAGTCACACCGATCTAGCATGTAACACATCATATCACTTTGTGGCCTCACGCACGGTATTCCCACGGGTGCCACCTTACCTGGCCCGGGACCGTTTGCGCCTTTTGGCTCACGTATATGATAGTGTCGCTAGCATCCATATGACAAAGAACCCGGGCCGACATGGCTAGTCGTGAACCCAAAGCGGCGCTAACCCATGGGAACAGGCATACATGAATCAACCTTGAGCATGTTGGTCAACAGCGTGTGAATCCGGGTTGTAGCACTGGGCTAACAGGACTCCGGTAACCCGGGCTGTAGCAGGCTAGGTAGGACTCCGGATGTCACCGCGTGACATTTCCCCGAAGGGACAGACACAGGAACGAAGTGAAACACATGCCGGCCAGTCAAGTGTCCTGAGCAGTAGTGCTGGGCTAGCAGGACTCCGGTGAACCAGGCTGTAGCGGACTACTATGGCTCAAGGAAGCACTAGACTACATTTCCCCATAAGAGAGGCTGCCAAGGATAAACGACTAGACTGTCGGATCCCACACATACCAAGCATTTGAATCATACACACAATATGCTCGATATGTGTAGATAGAACATGGCATCACAACAAGACTCTATGACTCAAGTATTTATTCATTAGGCTCCGTGGAGCGAGATATTACAAGCATGGGTCTCATGACCCAACATTCAGAGCATACAAATCAAAGCACAGGCGGAAGCTTAACTTGTTTGAGTACAGACAACTACAAATGAAGAAGGCTGAGAAGCCTGACTATCTACTAGATCCTGCCGAGGGCACAAGACCGTAGCTGAGGTATCAAGCTAAACGTCGGAGTCCACACGGAACTACTAGCGAGACTGACGTCTCTCTGCAAAACATAAGATAGGCAAACGTGAGTACAAATGTACCCAGCAAGACTTACATCAGAACTAACTACATATGCATCGGTATCAACAAAGGGGGTAGTGGAGTTTAACTGCAGCAAGCCAGCTTTGACTCAGTGGCTAACCTAAACTATGACTGCAAGTAACTCTTTTGAGGTGGCGCACACGAGTCCACATATTCGCCATTTCAATACACCACTATGGATCCACTTCCGTCTCCCTACGAGAAGGCCATCCATAGTACTCACGCTTATCTTGCGAGTTTTAGAGTATCCACTTTCACTTGTCTATGAACTGTTATAGGCAACCCAGAAGTCCATTACCGCGGACACGGCTATTTGTGTAGATCATTTATAACCCTGCAGGGGTGTGCTTCTTCACACATGTTTCCACCACTTAGCGTCTGCACACGACATGTGCTCGGCAGACTTCAAGCGAAAGCCGACGTGGGTGTAGACCATGACCTAACTAACCACACAAGTCTCTAGTCCAGGTTTATCGCCTATTCAGGTTCCATCCGCGAGGAGATCCGGCCGGAGTTTCGCTCACAGTCCCAAACGATGTGTGCAGGGTTCCCGGGACACCAAACGGGCGCCCGGTACACCGTGCCATGTGCCTACCGCAACACAGCCCACCCCTATGGTCAGCGCTGCGTGCGGCCCCCAGCATACTACAAACACAAGAAACTACTTACAACTCCTGGACAGAGGACGAGAGGGGTCAGTAAGTCGAGCGGGGTCATATTTCAGGGCCCAGCGTGTGGTAGTAGCTGTTTCATGGATCACAAACACAGAACTCAGTTCCTGAGGACGGTTTCAATGAGACAACCCACCATGTACTCCTACATGGCCTCTCACCGCTACCTTTACCAAATCGTGTTCACACACTTAGCTCACACACAGTAGGACATGTTCACACACCTCCGATTCATTCCCACTGAATTAGACCTGACTCAACTCTAAGCAGTAGCAGGCATGACAAACAAGCATGAATGAGTAGGCACATCAGGGCTCAAACAACTCCTACTCATGCTAGTGGATTTCATCTATTTACTGTGGCAATGACAGGTCATGCAAAGGATAAAGGGGTTCAGCTACCGCAGCAAGTAACAGTTCAATCGTTGTTGTCCTAATGCAGTAAAAGAGAGCAGGAGCGAGAGAGTGGGATTGTATCAGAATGAACAAGGGTTTTTTGCTTGCCTGGCACTTCTGAAGATAATATAGTTCTTCATCGGTGTCATCGATCACGGCGTCGAGGCAACGTCTACTAAGAGGGGACAATTACCGGCAAACAAAGAAGAAACACAATCAATGCCATGCAACAATATGATGCATGAATGTGACATGGCAATATGCCGTTGATTGGCCTAATGCAACTAGTAACAAGTTAAATGGAGTTGGTTTGAGCACTAGGTTCAAATTCAAACTCCATATGTGCTTTCTTAAATGCCATTTAATTGAATTGCCCCAAACAGCAACTTTAAGTTGTTCCAACAGGCATGAAGAAGGTACAGATAGATAGATTGGATTTTTCTGATCATTTTTCATATATAAATTATTTCATTCTGAGCTACGGTTGATTTTATATGATTTTTAGAAGTTTTGGGTATTTTCTAGAATTTCCTGTATAAGAATATTCCAGTAATTGAATTAATGCGTCAGCATGACATAGGTGTGACGTCAGCGGGTCAACTAGGTTGTCCAGGTTAAACCTGACCAGTGGGGTCCACTGGTCAGTGTCACAGCTAATTAACGGAGTTAATTAGTGCTAAGTTAAATGCTACCCTAAGTTAATTAGGGCGTGGGCCCACATGTGATGTAGGGTAGAACCCTAGACGGCCGATCTTTCACGAAAGGAGCGAGATCCCTCGAAGAACACGACGAACACGGGGAAGAACGAGGGGAAAACACGAGGGGAAACACTCAAGAACAAGTCCAATCACACATCCACTAGACAATCAAACACACAAGATCCACAAGGTGCATGAACAACAAAGGGAAAGATACAAGGTAGCGTTCATCCCAATCCTTGGAGGAGTTGAGGTCTTGATATCCCGGAGGATCTTCTCACATGCTCACATGGAGGTCTTGAATCCAAGATGGATCTTCTCCGTAGAGGGGCCGCGGTCACTCTCGAAGAGACGATCCGGTATGGATGAGCAAAGCTCTATCTCTAATGAGCTACTACTTTGCTAACCCTAGAAAGGAGGTGGAGGTGGTCTATTTATAGTCTTAGCCACGAAGGGGTAAGTGGGAGAGGGATACAAGGCCAAAGGCCCGCGGCTGCGCACAGGCAGAGCGGTAGTACCGCTTGGGAGGGCGGTAGTACCGCTTGCAAGCGGTAGTGCCGCTTGGACCGGGCGGTAGTACCGGACCCGGGTCGCTCGAGCACAGGAGTTTGTCGGGTTGAGCGGCAGTAGAGCGGAAGTTCGGCGGTAGTGCCGCTCGGGGGCCTCTAGCGGTAGTACCGCTTGGTGTGGGCGGTAGTACCGCTCGTCCTGGGTCTTCTTCCTCCTTCTCTTCCATGCTTCCCTCGCGGATGGTGTAGTTGTTCCTTGGCGCTTGCACTCCTCCTCGTCGTCCGTAGTGTTCCGACAATACCTATGCATGCACACGAGTGGAGTGTCAAGTAGTATACCATCCTCGAAGGGGTCAAGTGGGCACGTGTAAAGGAGATGATTCACCTTTGTGTATGTGAAGTAGATGTTGCACGTGTCACTCGCCGAACGGACTCTGGACATGGTGATGTCCATAGGATGCTTCGCATCATCTCCCCTCCCTTGGGAAAGATCCGACCTCGGATCGAAAACCAAATCACCATGGGAAAGAGATGGCTTCGCCGTGTAGAAGTGGACGTTCACCAAGTACTTGTCATCTTGAAGCTCGAAATGTGCACTCTCCAATGTCGCACCGTGTAGTGATTCCTTCAAAAGGAGAAAAAACAACAAACACTTGGAAAAACAAATGTGGTAAGTGTTAGTGCAAAACCAAGCCTTCAAGTGGTGATTCACCCAACAAGTGTCGTCATCATGCAAAGCATATGGTTTGACAAATGATTGTGACATGGTATGTAAGCACATAAATTGAGCACAAGCAAATATGGCATGGGGACTATCATGTAAATGTGAGGTAGAGATGCAAATATGTTTGACAAGAGAATAGACATCTACCTCTAGTTCATAGCAAGCATTCACAAATTTCTCAATGAAAGGTCTATGGTAGGCATATGAATCATTCACAACAACAAATAAGATGAGATATCTACACACATGGGTCAAGTGCAAGGCAATCCAAGCATAACATGCATGGGGTGTGGTGAATATAGTGTGGCACTCAACACAATAGAAAGAGAAATTGTTCATCATGTGCGAGGCAATCAAGTCAAGCATGTAGCAATCAATGAGACATGGCATATGTGAAGGAATGACATTATTGCAACCAAACATGTGATAGGAGCAAGTAATCCAAGATTTGGATGCAACACACAAGGCATATATATCATGATGCATGGAATGGTTAAAATGACAAGTCGAAACAAGATCTCTAACAAGTGTGCAAGCAAGTGATCCAAGATGAACAATAAGTCTCATTGTGCAAGCAACACAAGTAGTATGATCCGCAATATCCATGCTCAAGAAAGATGTCACCTTGAAGGCGTGTCCTTGTGCATCCTTCACAATGCCGAAGCACAAGCAAGTGTGATGTAGAATCGTCGTGGTAGAAGGTGGTTCGCTCTCAAGAGCTCGAATGGTCAACTCACGTGACGTGGAAGTCGACACAAAGTCCAAGTATCCTACACATGCACACAACAAAGCAAAGAACGTATGTGCATGGTAGATAAACACATCATCCATCATGATGGTTTTCTTCTTTTGCACATAACCATTAGAAGCACAAGTGCATGAATAATATGATGCAACAATGGCTATATTCATGGCACGAGGTATATGGTGCAAAGAGGTAAGACAAGCATGCTTCACAAGGAATATGTCAAAATCTCCAATTATATGTGAGAATGCTATGGGGGCAAACTCATTATCAAGACTAAGGGCATTGTTGCACTCAATACATGGCAAATCATCTAGCATGAGAGAGGCAACACATGGAGATAAATGACAAGAAGCAATAACAATCATGTGCAAAGCATGGAAATAGTTGTCATCAACCGCATGAAGTGAGCAAGTATAAATCATCGGTGATGCAACAAGGCAAGCAATCATAGTAATCAAGTCGTGCAAACTAGTGGAGCGAAGATGCAACACACTAGAGGGAATCATGGCAATCATGTCATGTGAGCAAAGAATAGACATAGGCAATGTACATGACATATTGCAAGCACGAACACAAAGCAAGATCATATCATCATAGGCATGGGGCACAAAGCAATCATGGCAATAACAAACAATATCTCCACCACGCTTGCAAATACACATACAAGTACTAGAATCAATCATCATGTGTAATGCAAAGCATGGGTCACAAATGCATGGCAAAGGCATAGGAATGGGCATATCATGCAAAGTGAACATGGCAAGATGGGCAAAGGATATATAATGGACAACAACCCATAACCATGTGAGGGCCAAGTAAAAGAAATGTGCGTAGTCCTTGCGCAAAGGGAATGGTGGTAAGGATAGTCCACGGGATCCCAAATCGTCGTTGCTCTCTAGAGCTCGTTTTGTCAACTCGTGGGATTGCGAGGTTGGCAAGTATTCATGGGTACCTACACAAAAGAGACACAAACCAAAGAAATTGTGTGCATGGTAAATGTACACATCATCCATCATGATGTGCATGTGCAAGTGAGTGTTAGCACAAGATAAGCATCGCTCAAAGAAATTTGATGCATGGTATAAGAACATGTCATCCATCATGAAAGAATAGTTGTTATGTATAACGCTATGGGGATGCAAATTGAGCATACTAGTATATGGCACAACAATATCATGTTTATTCATGGGAAGCATATTGTGCACACAAGTATTGGGATCATGCAATGGATAGGATGAATCAAAATCTCCTAACACGTATGAGGAAACTATGGGTGTCTCCTCATGAGCAATATTTAAAACATCATATGGAGAAAATGGACAACATCCAAAACAATGCATATCCGAAGCTAGGTAGTCATGGCATGGCATATGAGATAAATGATGCAAAGGGAGCATATCAATATCATCACAAGAAAAACAAATGCCAATAACCATGGGCTTGTCATCTATGCCATAAGTGCAAATTGGGTTCATCTTAATGGCATATGCATAGTCACTATGAAGAGATTGCAAATATGACATATGATTGATCTCATGCATAGCGTATGACAAGTCAAGTGGGTTGTCAAACATGATGTGACCTAAAGAATTGTCACAAGAAATCCTATGTAACATGGCATCACAACCAATAGACTCCACATGAGAATCATCATATTCATCATAAATGGGCAAATTATCGCATGGGGAAATCATACTAGCATGAAGCATGGCAATAGGTTGATCAACATCATGCAAGCAATCATTGTTAAGATAGTCCACTAGTGGGACTAGAGCATCACCTTCACCTATGTTACCTTGTTCATTCCACTCAAGTGGTGTAGGTGAGGTGGGAAAGACCAAATGGTGGTCATCTTCATCTTGATGGAACCATGTGGGGGGTGCATCATATTCCACCATGGCCATCGTCTTGTCCAAAGGAAGGACGTAGTCGTCGCGAATCGGCGCGTCATCATATATGGGACCTAGCACCAAATGAGAAGACACAATAGAGGTAGAGGTTAAGTCATTAGAAATCATAGTGGCCTCACTCTCTCTATGTGGTGGCTCACTCACTCCCTCAATGTAGGTGCACTCAATCTCATGTATGGTGGAGTCACTCATCTCACTCAAGTGGTGGGGGTTGTGGCTCTCCTCACATGGGAATTGGGGACACACCTCACATATGTGGCTAGTTGTGAAGTCACTCTCACTCTCAATATGGTGGCACAAGTCACTCAAGTCATCATACGTCGCCGTGGTCGAAGGGAAAATCCCATGCTCAACCATCTCATAGTCGTTGTCACCATGGATGAAGGCCGAAGATGGCACATCATCTCTCTCCTCCATGACCGAAGGGAAAATCCCATGCTCGATCATCGCGTCACCGTCGCCGTGGATGAAGGCCGAAGATGGCACATCATCGCTCTTGCCTCCTAAGATGGAAGCATCATCCTTGCTCGTCACCAAGTCGCTCGCCTCCAAAGCGTGGTCCTTGAAGGTCTCCGTAGTCGTACTTGTCGCCGCACCATCTTGAAAAAGAGTCATGGAGGACTCGACATCATCAATGCCACAAAGAGGAATGGCGGTGAAGTCGAACTTGGGAGCATCGTCTTGGAGCTCATCGGGCTTGGACATCTTGGTGGTACTAGCCTCATGCTCGTCGCCTTTGAGTTTGGTCTTCGAGAAGTGTGCTTGGGGTGGAGAAGCCTTGGCCTTCATGAGTTCTTGTTCCGCCTTGAGAGCACCAATGTAGTTGTCGTCGAGGGACTTGTAGTTCTCGAGGAAGATAGTCTTGGAGATGTCGTTGTTCAATCCCATCATGAAGTGGAACTTCATTGACATGGGGTCGTCCACGCCGGCTCGCCGCAAGGCAATCTTCATCTCATTGAAGTACTCGTCTATGGACTTGCATCCTCGGATGGTGTTCTCCAATTGGCGTAGAAGTTGTTCCGTGTAGGTTGGAGGCACAAACTCTCGCCGCAAAGCTCTCTTCGTCTTGGGCCAACTCATGTCGTAGCTCTCCGAAGGTGTATGAAACCACCATGTCGAGGCGTAGTCGTGGAAGTTTCTTGTGGCGCACTTCACTTGATCTTCGGGTGGAACTTGATGTAGCTTGAGGTAGTCGTCCATCAAACGCTCCCACTCGAGATACTCCTCGGGTTCTAGAGTCCCATAGAAAGGAATCTCATGGTCGGTGTCGAGGTCGTAGTAGCTCGTGGAGGTCGCGGACTTGAGCTTGGGGAGCTTCTCTTGAGCGTAGTCTTGAGGTGCTTGTTGGCGAAGATGTCGTATATCCGAAGGCGAAGATGCCTTGAAGTCGCTTGGCGAAGATGCCAAGGGAGATGGTGAAGTCGTTGAGCGGTTGTTGGTGTTGAGCTCTTGACCTTCACGTTCTTGGTGGTGATGGTGTCGATGCCGATGTGAGCTTGCTGGAGATGGTAGCTCGGAAGAATGTGCTCTTGAGCGTCTTCTCGAAGATGAGGAAGATCTCTTGTAGGCCTTGATGAGTGCTTTGATCTCCTCCATTTGAGCTTGCATCTTGGCGTCGGTGTAGTGGTTCTTGGCATCGAACTCATCGTTGTTGTAGACCGAGGGTGAAATGCCTTGCCTATCCATCACAAGACTCGAGTAGAGGTGAGTAGGAAATGTGATAAACAATACCAAGTTACCTTTTCCCGAAGTTGAGGATGTATCTCGTTTCACTCAATGTGAGATGAAAGAATAGTTGAATTGGTACCGGACTTGTTCACTCACACCTACAAACTAAAGCTTATGGTGTAGCTCGGTGAGGATAGTGGCACAAAAATTTAATGCAAAATGTTAGCAAGAGTCAATAATGTTGAAAGAGATTCACAAATTCGCAAGTGAAACAAGTAGACCAATAGCAAAGAATGGCACACGGAAACACACACACAGATAGATAGATGGGGTCGTGCAACCAAGGAATGAGCACAAAATGTGGAGTCCACGGAAAACGCTCGTGTTGCACAACTCAAGAGAGACGCTAGCACGATTGCTCTATAGGCGGATATGACACTTGTGCACAACCTATGATATGCAAAATGGATAAACTTCTATCCCAAGTATGCTATATATGTATGGTTCCCGGTGTTTGATCCAAGATGATCGGATATGACAATCTTATATGCAATGTGGTATCATGCTATGGCACTTGCTTACAAGCTTCGTTGCTCTTCTCTTTTGCTTAAAAGCTTATTCTCTTTTTTTGTATGTATGGTCACTTTGCGAAACGCACAAACCAAGATAGCAATTGTGTATATGCGGGAACAATCTTGTGACACAATGGATGATGTGATACCAATATGATATGGTATGTATGCAATGTATGGTGTAGATCACTAATGTGCACAAGTAACGTTGCCGGCAATACTCAAATGGCTAGTCTCGATAGGTAAGTGACGCAAAATGGGCTAGGGGTTATCAATGCAATTGCTAGGGAATATACAATGGTGTCGTCGAGGTTACCGTCCTTGGTGATGATGAGTGGCGATGATCTTGATGTAGATACCAAGATGATGGAAACTCGTCCCTAAGTAGCCGAAACACCTTAGGAAACGGAAAAACCACAACTCAAAATCTCAAGGACAAAAGTCAAACGGTGGTAGCGGGAATGTGGTGGTGGTTGCGGAAGCTCAATGGGGTTGCCTAAATGCAATGATGGGGTTTTGAGACGCAATGCGGAAGTCGAGGGTAAAGCGGTGTACTATACACGGTGTCGGAGTTGGAAGCACGTCCCTAAGTAGCCGAAACACCTTAGGAGACACAACTCACAACACAAACAAAATTGGGTTAGGTTGGGATGGCGGAAGTGTGTGTTGGGTAAGTCTATGCGGAAGTTATGGTGGTGGTTGATGAAGAAGAAACCGTCCCTAAGTAGCCTAAACACCTTAGGAGACTCAAATCACAACTCAAACAACCTCAAATGTGATGGGGAATAAAATTGGTTAGGTTACGGAAGTCGGTGGTGGTTATGCGGAGGATGTGGTGGAAGCCCTAGGCAAAGATGCCAAAGTTCCAAAAAAATTATGGAGTCAAAAGGTGGTGAAACCAAGATGAGGACCTCGGGCACGTCGCTAGCTTCAACACGAGCCAAAGAACACTCAAATCGGAGTTCGGAGTGAAAAGTTATGGACAAAACGGTGAAACTCGGAATGCTGAAACTGGCATGGGCGGTAGTACCGCTCGGATGGGCGGCAGTACCGCTTGTAAGCGGTAGTACCGCTTGGGATGGGCGGTAGTACCGCTCGTGTCGGGTTTTTTCGCAAAATCTGGCTCTGGGAGGGGCGGTAGTGCCGCTTGGAAGGGCGGTAGTACCGCTTGGAGGTGCTAAGCGGTAGTGCCGCTCGGATGGGCGGTAGTACCGCTCGTGACGGGATTCTTCGCAGATCGAATCGGGACGCGATTTTGGGGCGGAAATGGGTGATTTCGGGGTCAAAATTGGAGAGATTTCGTGGATGGAAAGTGGGGAAACTTGGGGAGATGCTAGATCCACTCGAAACCAAGCAAATCCATGGATCAAATCCAACAAAACATCATCACACCAACAAATCACAAAAAAAAAATTGGGGCTATTTTTGGTGGGGAATTTTCGAATTTAGGACGAAATCAACAAAATCAAGCTAGAAAACAAAGAGAGGGGGCTCCGAAATCGTGATCAACGTGGCTCATGATACCAAGATGATGTAGGGTAGAACCCTAGACGGCTGATCTTTCACGAAAGGAGCGAGATCCCTCGAAGAACACGACGGACACGGGGAAGAACGAGGGGAAAACACGAGGGGAAACACTCAAGAACAAGTCCAATCACACATCCACTAGACAATCAAACACACAAGATCCACAAGGTGCATGAACAACAAAGGGAAAGATACAAGGTAGCGTTCATCCCAATCCTTGGAGGAGTTGAGGTCTTGATATCCCGGAGGATCTTCTCACATGCTCACATGGAGGTCTTGAATCCAAGATGGATCTTCTCCGTAGAGGGGCCGCGGTCACTCTCGAAGAGACGATCCGGTATGGATGAGCAAAGCTCTATCTCTAATGAGCTACTACTTTGCTAACCCTAGAAAGAAGGTGGAGGTGGTCTATTTATAGTCTTAGCCACGAAGGGGTAAGTGGGAGAGGGATACAAGGCCAAAGGCCCGCGGCTGCGCACAGGCAGAGCGGTAGTACCGCTTGGGAGGGCGGTAGTACCGCTTGCAAGCGGTAGTGCCGCTTGGACCGGGCGGTAGTACCGGACCCGGGTCGCTCGAGCACAGGAGTTTGTCGGGTTGAGCGGCAGTAGAGCGGAAGTTCGGCGGTAGTGCCGCTCGGGGGCCTCTAGCGGTAGTACCGCTTGGTGTGGGCGGTAGTACCGCTCGTCCTGGGTCTTATTCCTCCTTCTCTTCCATGCTTCCCTCGCGGATGGTGTAGTTGTTCCTTGGCGCTTGCACTCCTCCTCGTCGTCCGTAGTGTTCCGACAATACCTATGCATGCACACGAGTGGAGTGTCAAGTAGTATACCATCCTCGAAGGGGTCAAGTGGGCACGTGTAAAGGAGATGATTCACCTTTGTGTATGTGAAGTAGATGTTGCACGTGTCACTCGCCGAACGGACTCTGGACATGGTGATGTCCATAGGATGCTCCGCATCAACATGTCAGTGACTTATCTGGTTAATTAAAAGTTAATTAGCACTAAACTAAATTAGCAGGTCTCTGGGCCCACTTGTCCAGACCCAGGGGAGGTCAACTGGGTCAACCCGGGTCAAACTCGCCGGAGTTGACCCGGGGCTCGTCACCGGCAGGGCCAGAGACGGCGGAGGGGCTCGGGATTCCTCCTCTGACGACCAAATGGCCGTCAGAGGGCATCTACGTGACGCGGGCACTCGTCCGCGTCGGTTAGTGGTAGTAGTTGGGCCTGGGGTGGCTGGAGTCGTCGCCGGCGTCGACCTTGGCGGTGGTCGGAGCTCGGGTTAGTTTGGGCTCGGCGTTAGGGTGCTCGGGAGGAGCAGCTGGTGGGAGCGGCGTGCTCCTGGGAAGGCATCGAGCGCGTTGACGCGTTCAGGCGCAGGCTGTGGTGGCTAAAACGATGGCGGCATCATGGCCGGCGGCGACGAGCTTCGGCTTCGGTCGAAGCGGCGGTTGCGGTGGTTTAGAGGGCGCGGACGAGCATGGGGAGAGAGAGGGGAAAGGGAGAGGAGCTCACGGCGAATCCAGCAGAGGCGTCGGCGAGGCCGGGGAGAGGCTGGAGCTCGCGAATCCCCGACGAGTCCGCTGGCGGTCAGAGGTTGGAGACGAGGTTGGGGACGACGTTGCAGGGCTTCCGGAGGGACGCGGCTCAGTGGGAAGGGAGAGGGGGTCGAGGCGGAGCTCCTGAGCTCAGCGGCAAGGTGAGGGGGTAGCTGTGGCCGTGGTGGTTCTTGTCGGTGGCGGCGGCCGCGTTCGGTGGTGCGAGGGAGAGAGCCAGAGGAGGGGGAGGAGCACGGGAGAGGGTGAGAGAGGGACCAGGGAGGCTGTGTGGTGTCTCCATAGCGTCTAGGGGGAAAGCGGCAAGCAGGAGGTGGCCGGGCGGCGGTGCGCGCGCGTCGGCTGTCCTGCCTCTGCCTACTGGTAGAGGTTGTAGACGACTGGCACTTGCCAGGTGGGCTGGGCCGGATGGAGGAGCTGGGCCAGGTGGGGCGCCAGGTAAGTTTGGGCCAGGTAGGTTTGCCTCTCTTTTGTCTTCTAATTTTGTTTTTGTTTTCTAATATTCTGTACACTTTAGGGCTTTATTAAAAATGCCAGGGCATTACCAAAAATCATGAAACTAATCATGGCTACTGTTTAGAATATATCCAACAGCAAACATTTTAGTTTATGATTATTTGAGCATTTAAAATATTTTATAGCATTTAAATGCCCAAATGCAAATACAATATGAATTTATTCAAAAATCCAGAATGGCCTAGAAATATGTGCATGACTTTCGGCAGAGGTTTTCACCTTTAACAAAAATCATGAACTTTTCTAAAGGACATTTGGGATTATTGAAAATATTTTTATTGAACCTAGTTGAAATCATTTGGTGCTAGGGTTACAACAATCCCCATTTCAAGTTTCTGAGAAAATTAAACATGATGATATGATGATCATGCAAGGACAAGCAAAGGCTAAGCTAGGGCTGTGACAACTCACCTGCATCAGGAGCGACAGAAGAAACAATTTGACGAGGGTTTCAAAGTAGCGAGGGAATTTTCCATGATTACGAAACGGGGCACCTCACGGAAGGTGACTCGAAGAACTATTCCCCTAAGTGGCAAAAAATTACTCTTGATACAAGATCATTGAAATTCTTTGTACCAGCCTAAGGCAATCACAAACGATCGTGTGAACGAATTCGAAGGAATGGCATACCCATACCAGAATGGATGATGTGGACTACCTTGTTGAAGACAACGCAATGGATGACTCTTGCTTATCACCGGAAATGGATGGGACCATGACAGGACCACTTTTGAAAATGATCCTAAACAGTAATTGCTGAGGTGCAAGCTAGGAACAAAATGCAAATGCTGGGAATGATTCTGGTAACTGGGAATAACTCAACGAGGGTGATTCCACCGTTTGAATGGTTATAGCTTAATCGAAGAACTAAGAGCACAAGAATCCCTAGGAAGCAACTTCTAGGATAAGTCGCATGAGATCCTCATGGAGAAGATGGTCAAATAGTTCAATCAAGATACTACCATGATAGATCTTCCGGCTAGGTGTGTCGGCCAGACATCAACCTTGTCGGGACCTACATAATAGATCTTGGAAAAGTTCCAACCATCATATCTGCCTGAGATTCAGATCTGGTTGGTAACGGAATATTTCAGACAGCCTGTCTGGAAAAGAAAGTTTGCAACACAAATCGACGAGATGACGTTGCGAGATTCTCGGGAAATGAACTATGATAGCAAGCTCCAAAACATGAGCTGGTCCTGCTACAAACATGTGAACATGCTGCCCAGGACAAGCATGACCACGTGGTAGTCTTATAATAAAACACTACCAAGTTCAGGTGGGGAACCATCATCGAGGATATCGAAGTCCTTCCGTAAGTCTAGCTCTTAAGAAGAAACTTCTTCTCCTTGAACAATTCAATCAGTGGCTTGGTGTGCTAGGAACACATACAGAATGGAGGCGGCCAACCTATCAAACCATAGAGTATTTCGCACATATGCGTGACTAACTTGGGATGATTCCAGAGGAAACAAAACAAACCTTTCTCAAATTCATGGCGGCAACTTACACCAAATGCACATGAATTCGAGGAAGTCACTTCTTCCATCCAAGCATAAGCTTCATGAACGGAACACGAATGCATTGCTTACAAAGTTTTCAACACTAGGTTGATGTTCAACATGAATCATGGGGGAAGGCAAAATGCTGGTGATGGGCTCAACAGCAACTCATCGAAATTTCCATATCACTGGACTTCCACCATCATGAGAACACGGTGATAGCATTGGTCAGACCAAAAGATGTAATGGTGTATGCTCGAGGGATCAACCACGAGTAAGACAACATTACGAACATCGTTGGTTCTGATTTGACTTGACGATAGCCCATACTCAAGTCAAGGTTTTGACAAGACAATAGATCCAACAATTGATCACGAGGATAAATCAATGACGATATCATCCTTCTTGAACACACACACACACACACAAGGGTATCCCTTAGTGATGAACTAAGTCAGACAAACTTTCATCTTCCAACTCTCCAAGTTGTTGTTTAGCTTAACCAACTAGCTCAGGGGTATCCAACACAGATTCTTGGAGAAGGAGTGATTTATAAGAAAACCAACTTGATCACGAACTCAACATAGCGGTCAGGTGACAACCAGGTAATACTTCCGAGAAGATCTTCGGAAAATCACGAACCACCGATATGTTACTAAGCTCGAGAACAACCTTGCTTTTTAGGGCAAGATGATATGATCAAAAGAGTGAGGGTTTGACAGAATCCTAACTCATTGATCGAAGAGTGCACCAGGAAATATGGACTAGGGAGCACAATCAATCTTAGGATGATGATTCAATAACCAACATGCTAAGAATGAAATTATTGTCCATTAACCACCAAGCAACGGAGTTGCTAGGAGTATTGATTTCACACATCACGTTTCATTTGTCGGTATTCCGGTTACAACAGCACGGAACTAAGGAGAGAGTGATGATGGCGAGAAGTATCACTGCGTCAAGATTTCATAAGAGGTGGTGCAATTCTCATGACAATCCTGACATAAAGAGGCAACACTCCAAGGTAGAACAGAACAAAAGCTGGATTGGCATTTCGATCTGCGGAATACAACTGCCTTGACCCATTCCTAGACATGGATGAGATACTAGAGTTTGTTTCTCCTGGTCATTCCGGGATAGAATGGCTTGACGGACCACAAGAATAATAAGCATCGATAACACGGTGCACAAGTACTCCTGACTATCAATTGATAGACGAAGGTCAGAAAACAACTAAAGAGGGACAACTCAAGGAACATATAACTTTCTGAGTTGTGGATGCATAGATTAGCATGTCGAATGGGTTCAACATATTTCTTCCGAATAACCTATGCAGAAAGGAAGAACTGGCAGAATCACAATGTGAATGGAGTACTCCTCAAGAGCACCCTGGTTGTGATCTTTTGATTCAAACGAATTTCTGCCAAGGATGGTTCATGGTATTTGGAAGAAGGAAATACCACGGACCTCGAGGGCTATCGCAAAGGTTACTAATATTCTAAAGGTACGAGCAACACTATCAACACAAAGTAGGGTGAATCACGGGTTCGAAACCCCAGGAGTAGAATACCTACTACTAATGGCATCACGGGATGCTTTCGAGAATAGTGGCCAGATTCATCACACTGGGGACACAAAACATGGATAGATTACTAGATGGTTTCATAAGACACCTAGAGTCATAATAGTAGCTCCAACATATACGCCGAGGCAACGGAGTACCTCACAGACCGTGTAGTGTGCTTAATCTGGCCCAAAAGAACATCGAGAACGGGAAGAAGGGATTTACAATTGCATCAGACTATTTAGACACCTGGGATGACTCGGACAACATAACGGCTGTAAATGCTCAAAAAAGATTTGAGACATTCACAACAGTTTGCAAAACCACTCAACAGCACAATATCAATGTTCTGAGATCAACTGAGAACACATGGAAGTAGTAGAAACTGAACTGGGCTTGAATACATCAATCCTATAAGTCTCTAACATAGTAACTCATCATCCTGATAGATAGATGAGAAGGCCTAGTTCTTAATCCCTGTAGAAGAGAAGAGGTTGACTCAGATCAGAAGGCCATGAGGTATAAGGAGAAAAAAGAACATTACGTTCCCTTCCACAATCAATTCCCTTACATAACTAAAGCATTTCTAGACTCTACTTCGACCAGTTTGGCTTGGTAATCCTACAGGCAGTCAGGCTCTGATACCAACGCCGTCAGGACCCCGATCCTAAGTCACACCGATCTAGCATGTAACACATCATATCACTTTGCGGCCTCACGCACGGTATTCCCACGGGTGCCACCTTACCTGGCCCGGGACCGTTTGCGCCTTTTGGCTCACGTATATGATAGTGTCGCTAGCATCCATATGACAAAGAACCCAGGCCGACATGGCTAGTCGTGAACCCAAAGCGGCGCTAACCCATGGGAACATGCATACATGAATCAACCTTGAGCATGTCGGTCAACAGCGTGTGAATCTGGGCTGTAGCACTGGGCTAACAGGACTCTGGTAACCCGGGCTGTAGCAGGCTAGGAAGGACTCCGGATGTCACCGCGTGACATTTCCCCGAAGGGACAGACACAGGAACGAAGTGAAACACATGCCGGCCAGTCAAGTGTCCTGAGCAGTAGTGCTGGGCTAGCAGGACTCCGGTGAACCGGGCTGTAGCGGACTACTATGGCTCAAGGAAGCACTAGACTACATTTCCCCATAAGAGAGGCTGCCAAGGATAAACGACTAGACTGTCGGATCCCACACATACCAAGCATTTGAATCATACACACAATATGCTCGATATGTGTAGATAGAACATGGCATCACAACAAGACTCTATGACTCAAGTATTTATTCATTAGGCTCCGAGGAGCGAGATATTACAAGCATGGGTCTCATGACCCAACATTCAGAGCATACAAATCAAAGAACATGCGGAAGCTTAACTTGTCTGAGTACAGACAACTACAAATGAAGAAGGCTGAGAAGCCTGACTATCTACTAGATCCTGCCGAGGGCACAAGACCGTAGCTGAGGTATCAAGCTAAATGTCGGAGTCCACACGGAACTACTAGCGAGACTGACGTCTCTCTGCAAAACATAAGATAGGCAAACGTGAGTACAAATGTACCCAGCAAGACTTACATCAGAACTAACTACATATGCATCGGTATCAACAAAGGGGGTAGTGGAGTTTAACTGCAGCAAGCCAGCTTTGACTCAGTGGCTAACCAAAACTATGACTGCAAGTAACTCTTTTGAGGTGGCGCACACGAGTCCACATATTCGCCATTTCAATACACCACTATGGATCCATTTCCGTCTCCCTACGAGAAGGCCATCCATAGTACTCACGCTTATCTTGCGAGTTTTAGAGTATCCACTTTCACTTGTCTATGAACTGTCATAGGCAACCCAGAAGTCCATTACCGCGGACACGGCTATTCGAATAGATCATTTATAACCCTGCAGGGGTGTACTTCTTCACACATGTTTCCACCACTTAGCGTCTGCACACGACATGTGCTCGGCAGACTTCAAGCGAAAGCTGATGTGGGTGTAGACAACGACCTAACTAACCACACAAGTCTCTAGTCTAGGTTTATCGCCTATTTGGGTTCCATCCGCGAGGAGATCCGGCCGGAGTTTCGCTCACAGCCCCAAACGATGTGTGCAGGGTTCCCGGGACACCAAACGGGGTACACCGTGCCATGTGCCTACCGCAACACAACCCACCCCTATGGTCAGCGCTGCGTGCGGCCCCCAGCATACTACAAACACCAGAAACTACTTGCAACTCCTGGACAGAGGACGAGAGGGGTCAGTAAGTCGAGCGGGGTCATATTTCAGGGCCCAACGTGTGGTAGTAGCTGTTTCATGGATCACAAACACAGAACTCAGTTCCTGAGGACGGTTTCAATGAGACAACCCACCATGTACTCCTACATGGCCTCTCACCGCTACCTTTACCAAATCGTGTTCACACACTTAGCTCACACACAGTAAGACATGTTCACACACCTCCGATTCATTCCCGATAAATCAGACCTGACTCAACTCTAAGCAGTAGCAGGCATGACAAACAAGCATGAATGAGTAGGCACATCAGAGCTCAAACAACTCCTACTCATGCTAGTGGGTTTCATCTATTTACTGTGGCAATGACAGGTCATGCAAAGGATAAAGGGGTTCAACTACCGCAGCAAGTAACAGTTCAATCATTGTTGTCCTAATGCAGTAAAAGAGAGCAGGAGTGAGAGAGTGGGATTGTATCGGAATGAACAAGGGGGTTTTGCTTGCCTGGCACTTCTGAAGATAATATAGTTCTTCATCGGTGTCATCGATCACGGCGTCGAGGCAACGTCTACTGAGAGGGGACAATTACCGGCAAACAAAGAAGAAACACAATCAATGCCATGCAACAATATGATGCATGAATGTGACATGGCAATATGCTGTTGATTGGCCTAATGCAACTAGTAACAAGTTAAATGGAGTTGGTTTGAACACTAGGTTCAAATTCAAACTCATATGTGCTTTCTTAAATGCCATTTAATTGAATTTCCCTAAATAGCAACTTTAAGTTGTTCCAACATGCATGAAAAAATGTACACATGGATAGATTGGATTTTTCTGATCATTTTTCATATATAAATTATTTCATTCTGAGCTACGGTTGATTTTATATGATTTGTAGAAGTTTTGGGTATTTTCTGGAATTTCCTGTATAAGAATAATTCCAGTAATTGAATTAATGCGTCAGCATGAAATAGGTGCGACGTCAGCGGGTCAACTGGGTCGGCCAGGTCAAACCTGACTAGTGGGGTCCACTGGTTAGTGTCACAACTAATTAACGGAGTTAATTAGTGCTAAGTTAAATGCTACCCTAAGTTAATTAGGGTGTGGGCCCACATGTCAGTGACTTATCTGGTTAATTAAAAGTTAATTAACACTAAACTAAATTAGCAGGGCTCTGGGCCCACTTGTCCGGACCCAGGGGATGTCAACTGGGTCAACCCGGGTCAAACTCGCCGGTGTTGACCTGGGGCTCGTCGCCGGCAGGGCCAGAGACGGCGGAGGGGCTCGGGATTCCTCGTTCGGCGACCAAATGGCCGTTAGAGGGCATCTACGTGACGCGGGCACTCGTCCGCGTCGGTTAGTGGCAGTGGTTGGGCCTGGGGTAGCCGGAGTCGTCGACGGCGTCGACCTTGGCGGTCGCCGGAGCTCGGGTTAGTTTGGGCTCGGCGTTAGGGTGCTCAGGAGGAGCAGCTGGTGGGAGCGGCGTGCTCCTGGGAAGGCATCGAGCGCGTTGACGCGCTCAGGCGCGGGCTGTGGTGGCTAAAACGACAGCGGCATCATTGCCGGCGGCGACGAGCTTCGGCTTCGGTCGAAGCGGCAGTTGCGGTGGTTTAGAGGGCGCGGACGAGCACGGGGAGAGAGGGGAAAGGGAGAGGAGCTCACGGCGAATCCAGCAGAGGCGTCGGCGAGGCCGGGGAGAGGCTGGAGCTCGCGAATCCCCGACGAGTCCGCTGGCGGTCAGAGGTTGGAGACGAGGTTGGGGACGACGTTGGAGGGCTTCCGGAGGGACGTGGCTCGGTGGGGAGGGAGAGGGGGTCGAGGCGGAGCTCCTGAGCTCAGCGACAGGGCGAGGGGGTAGCTGTGGCCGTGGTGGTTCTCGTTGGCGGCGGCGGCCGCGTTTGGTGGTGCGAGGGAGAGAGCCAGAGGAGGGGGGAGGAGCACGTGAGAGGGTGAGAGAGGGACCAGGGAGGCTGTGTGGCATCTCCAGAGCGTCGAGGGGGAAAGCGGCAAGCAGGAGGTGGCCGGGCGGCGGTGCGCGCGCGTCGGTTGTCCTGCCTCTGCCTACTGGCAGAGGTTGAAGACGACTGGCACTTGCCAGGTGGGCTGGGTCGGCTGGAGGAGCTGGGCCAGGTGGGGCGCCAGGTAAGTTTGGGCCAGGTAGGTTTGCCTCTCTTATGTCTTCTAATTTTGTTTTTGTTTTCTAATATTCTGTACACTTTAGGGCTTTATTAAAAATGCCAGGGCATTACCAAAAATCATGAAACTAATCATGGCTACTGTTTAGAATATATCCAACAGCAAACATTTTAGTTTATGATTATTTGAGCATTTAAAATATTTTATAGCATTTAAATGCCCAAATGCAAATATAATATGAATTTATTCAAAAATCCAGAATGGCCTAGAAATATGTGCATGACTTTTGGCAGAGGTTTTCACCTTTAACAAAAATCATGAACTTTTCTAAAGGACATTTGGGATTATTGAAAATATTTTTATTGAACCTAGTTGAATTCATTTGGTGCTAGGGTTACAACAATCCCCATTTCAAGTTTCTGAGAAAATTAAACATGATGATATGATGATCATGAAAGGACAAGCAAAGGCTAAGCTAGGGCTATGACACCCCGTCCTGTCGTGGTTATGTGGGTGCAAACTTTGAGGGCACGGGGGGCCGCCTGCCAGGAGTCGGCCCCCGAACGACCACCTTCTGATGTCTTGCCGTCTTCTAGCAGCTGGCCTGCTGAACCAGCTGGCCCAAGAAGCCGACCACTCGTCCAGGAGGTGTGAGGGGAGCATCTAGCCCTGATGTCTTGAAATACCATTGGGGGCCGATGAGGCTACCCATGGTCATTTACTTTGACACTAGTCCCCGAAGCTGGTGAGTCGCCGTGGCTGAAAATCAAGGTGCCTCAGCAGCTTCATACACCAAGTGATCTAGTAATCTTGTTTTGTCCGTCTTCTGGTAATGCCGACTGCTAGGAGCCGGCCATGGAGTGGCTGACTGCCAGGCGAATTCAAAACGTCCGAAGTAGAGCCGGGTTGCTTTGTCAGCCGGGTGGCCGGCTTGCCACCCGTTGCTCATGCACCACGCGGTGCCCGCTGACCAAGCTGACCTGCCAGCCCACGTGCGGGACGGGACGCTGCCACAGGCATGGGCCCGCCACTACAGGGCCTTGGCGCGCGATCGGACCCGCTGCGGCCGAGGCGGGCAGTTGCGCTTCCCGTGCGCGTTGAATACACGCTGTTATGGCGCGGTTAATGTGGGTTCGTGGGGGGAGTGGGTGCAGTTAATCTCGCACCCCCCACATCGCGTCCCCTCGGCTCCGTGCCGTGGGGCTATAAGTAGGGGGAGGAGGGGGCGGCAGAACGCACGCGCACCCTCCTCTCCCTTCGCCTTCTTCTTCCTTTGCCTCCTTTGCCACTTCGCTGCCGCCGTGCTGTCGCCCGTCTCCGGAGCTCTCTCGCATTTGCCGCCGAAAGGCTTCTCCGTCCCGCCGCGGCTCCGCCCGATCGTCACCACGCCGCGCCACCGTCGATCTCCCGCGTCCATGGCGCGCGGCGACGGGCGCTCCGGGGACTGGGATGGCTCCAATGTCCATGATGACCACCTCACCTTCCTTCGACAGACGAGGCGGCTGCCTTGTGCGGCGTACGTGAAGGTACGCGTCCCTCCTAAGACAGAGATCTCGCCGATGCCGGAGGCCGGCGAGCATGTTGTGTTCCGCTCGCACTTCCTCCGCGGCTTCGGCCTTCCGGCGAGTGCCTTTTTTCGATCCTTCCTAGACTTCTTCGGCCTGCAGCTGCACCACCTCATGCCCAACGCCATGGTGCTGCTCGCCGCCTACGTCACCCTCTGCGAGGGGTACCTCGGCGTCTTGCCGACCCTCGAGCTGTGGGGAGAGCTCTTCTACCTCAAACTTGGGACGGTTGCCAAGGACGAGGCGGCCCAGTGTGGTTCCTGCGTCGCAGTGCGGCGCTCCGGCACTGGCGTCCGCTTCCTGGCCCTCATGCTATTACAGTCAGCCAAGCTGTGGCAGAAGAGCTACTTCTATGTCCAGAAGGCGAACCCGACGCTGGACTTTGTCAACTTGTCGGCTTACGCAGCCGGCCCGCCTGCCGAGCCACGCACGAGCTGGGAGTATCGACCAAAGTGCCTGTCGACCGCCGCCTCCGCCGCCATCACCCGACTCCAGGAGATGATGGAGTCGGAGGGTCTCAGGCCTCAGACCTGCTAGCCGGCTTCGTGGAACGCCGGGTGCTGCCCCTCCAAGCCCGGCCCCACATCATCAGCAACATGAGTGGGCGCCGGGACCCATGTCGGATGTGCACCAAATGTTGCCGGACGTGGAGGTGGTCCGGCTGGTGAATTTCTTCTCCGACTGTAAGCTGTCAGAGACAGATTGGTGGTTCGGCTAGGAGCCGTACAGCCGTGCCAACCCGCTGCCTATAGTAAGTCTTCTGCTTTTCTTTTTCCCTTTGTTAATTCGGCTTTGTTCTTGCCGCCTGACCGTTCAGTCACAATGTAGCGCTTCCTGGGCCAGTCGGCAGACGGTGCTCCGGCGCCTGGCTATCAGTACCAGGCAGACCGGGCGGAGAGTGATGCGGACGACCCCGAGCTGGGGGCGGCCACTATGGAGGAGGACGATGCCATGGGAGGCAGCGGTGAAGGAGTAGGCGGCCTCGGGGAGTGGCCGGATGACGACGATGAGGACGACGAGCCGCGTCGCGCTCATGGCGCCGACAGGATGGGCGCCGGCTCCTCGGCCGTGCCGGCTACCGCAGGTGGCGTGCCAAAGTATCGGGCGGATGCCGGACTGTTCGGCAGCCGGCCCAAGAAGCCCAAGTCCTCGGCTGCTGCGACTAAACGGCAAGAGGCCGCCGCGAAAGCGGCCCTCCTCCAGAAGGCCCCAAAGCGGCTCCCGCTGGTGTCCGTGTAAGTACCTTGATTCTCTAGAGTTTGCTTCTTCTTTTTTTGCAAACTTCTTATTCTCTCTTTCTTTGGTGCGTAGCGCCTCACTTTCCTTGTCGCGAGCCTCGTTCGACTCGGTGATCGGGGCGGCAGCCGGCTTCGCAGGCCCCCGCTGCGTGAATGTTGGGGAACGCAGTAATTTCAAAAAATTTCCTACGCACACGCAAGATCATGGTGATGCATAGCAACGAGAGGGGAGAGTGTTGTCTACATACCCTTGTAGACTGAAGCGGAAGCGTTGACTCAACATAGAGGAAGTAGTCGTACGTTCTCCTCGCGATCCGACCGATCACAGCACCGTTACTCCGGCACCTCCGAGTTCTTAGCACACGTTCAGCTCGATGACGATCCCCGGGCTCCGATCCAGCAAAGCGTCGGGGAAGAGTACCGTCAGCACGACGGCGTGGTGACGATCTTGATGTGTTACCGGCGCAGGGCTTCGCCTAAGCACTGCAACGATATGACCGAGGTGGAATTTGGTGGAAGGGGGCACCGCACACGGCTAAGGAACGATCCGTAGATCAACTTGTGTGTCCTAGGGTGCTCCCCTGCCCCCGTATATAAAGGAGCCAAGGGGGAGGGGCTGGCCGGCCAAGGGGTGGCGCGCCAGGGAGTCCTACTCCCTCCGGGAGTAGGATTCCCCCCCCCCCCCCCAATCCTAGTTGGAATAGGATTCCTCAAGGGGGGGAAAGAGAGAGAGGGGGGCCGGCCACCTTCTCCTAGTCCTAATAGGACTAGGGAAGGGGGGAGGCGCGCGGACACTAGGGATGCCCCTTTATCCTTTCCACTAAGGCCCATTAAGGCCCATATCGCTCCCGGGGGGTTCCGGTAACCCACCCGGTATTCCGGTAAAATCCTGATTTCACCTGGAACACTTCCGATGTCCAAACATAGGCTTCCAATATATCAATATTTATGTCTCGACCATTTCGAGACTCCTCGTCATGTCTGTGATCACATCCGGGACTCCGAACAACCTTCGGTACATCAAAATGCATAAACTCATAATAACTGTCATCGTAACGTTAAGCGTGCGGACCCTACGGTTTGAGAACAATGTAGACATGACCGAGACACGTCTCCGGTCAATAACCAATAGCGGAACCTGGATGCCCATATTGGCTCCTACATATTCTACGAAGATCTTTATCGGTCAGACCGCATAACAACATACGTTGTTCCCTTTGTCATCGGTATGTTACTTGTCCGAGATTCGATCGTCAGTATCCAATACTTAGTTCAATCTCGTTACCGGCAAGTCTCTTTACTCGTTTCGTAATACATCATCCCGCAACTAACTCATTAGTTGCAATGCTTGCAAGGCTTAAGTGATGTGCATTACCGAGAGGGCCCAGAGATACCTCTCCGACAATCGGAGTGACAAATCCTAATCTCGAAATACGCCAACCCAACATCTACCATTGGAGACACCTGTAATACTCCTTTATAATCACCCAGTTACGTTGTGACGTTTGGTAGTACCCAAAGTGTTCCTCTGGCAAACGGGAGTTGCATAATCTCATAGTCATAGGAACATGTATAAGTCATGAATAAAGCAATAGCAACATACTAAACGATCGGGTGCTAAGCTAATATAATGGGTCATGTCAATCAGATCATTCAACCAATGATGTGACCTCGTTAATCAAATAACAACTCTTTGTTCATGGTTAGGAAACATAACCATCTTTGATTAACGAACTAGTCTAGTAGAGGCATACTAGTGACACTCTGTTTGTCTATGTATTTCCTTCAGTCTCCCACTTGCACTAGAGTCAATAATCTAGATTACACTGTAATGATCCTAACACCCATGGAGTTTTGGTGCTGATCATGTTTTGCTCGTGGAAGAGGCTTAGTCAATAGGTCTGCAACATTCAGATCCGTATGTATCTTGCAAATCTCTATGTCTCCCACCTGGACTAGATCCCGGATGGAGTTGAAGCGTCTCTTGATGTGTTTGGTCCTTTTGTGAAATCTGGATTCCTTTGCCAAGGCAATTGCACCAGTATTGTCACAAAAGATTTTCATTGGACCCGATGCACTAGGTATGACACCTAGATCGGATATGAACTCCTTCATCTAGACTCCTTCATTTGCTGCTTCCGAAGCAGCTATGTACTCCGCTTCACATGTAGATCCCGCTACGACGCTTTGTTTAGAACTGCACCAACTGACAGCTCCATCGTTTAATGTAAACACGTATCCAGTTTGCGAGTTAGAATCGTCCGGATCAGTGTCAAAGCTTGCATCAACGTAACCTCTTACGGTGAGCTCTTTGTCACCTCCATATATGAGAAACATATCCTTAGTCCTTTTCAGGTATTTCAGGATGTTCTTGACCGCTGTCCAGTGATCCACTCCTGGATTACTTTGGTACCTCCCTGCTAAACTTATAGCAAGGCACACATCAGGTCTGGTACACAGCATTGCATACATGATAGAGCCTATGGCTGAAGCATAGGGAAGATCTTTCATTTTCTCTCTATTTTCTGCAGTGGTCGGGCTTTGAGTCTTACTCAATCTCACACCTTGTAACACAGGCAAGAACCCTTTCTTTGCTTGATCCATTTTGAACTTCTTCAAAATCTTGTCAAGGTATGTGCTTTGTGAAAGTCCAATTAAGCGTCTTGATCTATCTCTATAGATCTTTATGCCTAATATGTAAGCAGCTTCTCCGAGGTCTTTCATTGAAAAACTTTTATTCAAGTATCCCTTTATGCTATCCAGAAATTCTATATCATTTCCAATCAGTAATATGTCATCCACATATAATATTAGAAATGCTACAGAGCTCCCACTCACTTTCTTGTAAATACAGGCTTCTCCGAAAGTCTGTATAAAACCAAATGCTTTGATCACACTATCAAAGCGTTTATTCCAACTCCGAGAGGCTTGCACCAGTCCATAAATGGATCGCTGGAGCTTGCACACTTTGTTAGCTCCCTTTGGATCGACAAAACCTTCCGGTTGCATCATATACAATTCTTCTTCCAGAAATCCATTCAGGAATGCAGTTTTGACATCCATCTGCCAAATTTCATAATCATAAAATGCGGCAATTGCTAACATGATTCGGACAGACTTAAGCATCGCTACGGGTGAGAAAGTCTCATCGTAGTCAATCCCTTGAACTTGTCGAAAACCTTTTGCGACAAGTCGAGCTTTGTAGACAGTAACATTACCATCAGCGTCAGTCTTCTTCTTAAAGATCCATTTGTTCTCAATTGCTTGCCAATCATCAGGCAAGTCAACCAAAGTCCATACTTTGTTCTCACACATGGATCCCATCTCAGATTTCATGGCTTCAAGCCACTTTGCGGAATCTGGGCTCACCATTGCTTCTTCATAGTTCGTAGGTTCATCATGGTCTAGTAACATGATTTCCAGAATAGGATTACCGTACCGCTCTGGTGCGGATCTCACTCTGGTTGATCTACGAGGTTCAGTAGTATCTTGATCTAAAGTTTCATGATCATCATCATTAGCTTCCTCATTTATTCGTGTAGGTGTCGCAGAAACAGTTTTCTGTGATGTACTACTTCTCAATAAAGGAGTAGGTACAGTTACCTCGTCAAGTTCTACTTTCCTCCCACTCACTTCTTTCGAAAGAAACTCCTTCTCTAGAAAGTTTCCGAACTTAGCAACAAAAGTCTTGCCTTCGGATCTGTGATAGAAGGTGTATCCAACAGTTTCCTTTGGATATCCTATGAAGACACATTTCTCCGATTTGGGTTCGAGCTTATCTGGTTGAAGCTTTTTCACATAAGCATCGCAGCCCCCAAACTTTAAGAAACGACAACTTTGGTTTCTTGCCAAACCATAGTTCATAAGGCGTCGTCTCAACGGATTTAGATGGTGCCCTATTTAACGTGAATGCGGCCGTCTCTAGAGCGTATCCCCTGAACGATAGCGGTAAATCAGTAAGAGACATCATAGATCGCACCATATCTAGTAAAGTACGATTACGACGTTCGGACACACCATTACGCTGTGGTGTTCCGGGTGGCGTGAGTTGCGAAACTATTCCACAATTTTTCAAATGTACACCAAACTCGTAACTCAAATATTCTCCTCCACGATCTGATCGTAGAAACTTTATTTTCTTGTTACGATGATTTTCAACTTCACTCTGAAATTCTTTGAACTTTTCAAATGTTTCAGACTTGTGTTTCATTAAGTAGATATACCCATATCTGCTCAAATCATCTGTGAAGGTGAGAAAATAACGATATCCGCCACGAGCCTCAACATTCATCGGACCACATACATCCGTATGTATGATTTCCAACAAATCTGTTGCTCTCTCCATAGTTCTGGAGAACGGTGTTTTAGTCATCTTGCCCATGAGGCACGGTTCGCAAGTGCCAAGTGATTCATAATCAAGTGACTCCAAAAGTCCATCAGAATGGAGTTTCTTTATGCGCTTTATACCGATATGACCTAAACGGCAGTGCCACAAATAAGTTGCACTATCATTATCAACTCTGCATCTTTTGGCTTCAACATTATGAATATGTGTATTACTACTATCGAGATTCATCAAAAATAGACCACTCTTCAATGGTGCATGACCATAAAAGATATTACTCATATAAATAGAACAACCATTATTCTCTGATTTAAATGAATAACCGTCTCGCATCAAACAAGATCCAGATATAATGTTCATGCTCAACGCTGGTACCAAATAACAATTATTTAGGTCTAATACTAATCCCGAAGGTAGATGTAGAGGTAGCGTGCCAACTGCGATCACATCGACTTTGGAACCATTTCCCACGCGCATCGTCACCTCGTCCTTTGCTAGTGTCCGCTTATTCTGTAGTCCCTGGTTTGAGTTGCAAATATTAGCAATAGAACCAGTATCAAATACCCAGGTGCTACTGCGAACATTAGTAAGGTACACATCAATAACATGTATATCACATATACCTTTGTTCACCTTGCCATCCTTCTTATCCGCCAAATACTTGGGGCAGTTCCGCTTCCAGTGACCAGTCTGCTTGCAGTAGAAGCACTCAGTTTCAGGCTTAGGTCCAGACTTGGGTTTCTTCTCTTGAGCAGAAACTCGCTTGCCGTTCTTCTTGAAGTTCCCCTTTTTCTTCCCTTTGCCCTTTTTCTTGAAACTAGTGGTTTTGTTAACCATCAACACTTGATGCTCCTTCTTGATTTCTACCTCCGCAGCTTTTAGCATTGCGAAGAGATCGGGAATAGTCTTGGTCATCCCTTGCATATTATAGTTCATCATGAAGCTCTTGTAGCTTGGTGGCAGTGATTGGAGAATTCTGTCAATGACGCAATCATCTGGAAGAGTAACTCCCAATTGAATCAAGTGATTATTATACCCAGACATTTTCAGTATATGCTCACTGACAGAACTGTTCTCCTCCATCTTGCAGCTATAGAACTTATTGGAGACTTCATATCTCTCAATCCGGGCATTTGCTTGAAATATTAACTTCAACTCCTGGAACATCTCATATGCTCCATGACGTTCAAAACGTCGTTGAAGTCCCGGTTCTAAGCCGTAAAGCATGGCACACTGAACTATCGAGTAGTCATCAGCTTTGCTCTGCCAAACGTTCATAACTTCTGGTGTTGCTCTGCCAAACGTCTTGACCATATCACATCACAACATGCCCTGCAAAAACAAGTTAGACGTTCTCTGCTTTGTTGTTGCAAGTTTTACGTGGCTGCTACGGGCTTAAGCAAGAACTCATCTTACCTACGCATCAAAACCACAACGATAGTTTGTCAAATAGACTCCGTTTTAACCTTCTCAAGGACCGGGCGTAGCCACACTCGGTTCAACTAAAGTTGGAGAGACAGTCTTCCGCAAGCCATCTATGTGCAAAGCACGTCGAGGGAACCGGTCTCGCGTAAGCGTACGCGTAAGGTTGGTCCGGATCGTCTCGTCCAACAATACCGCTGAACCAAAGTATGACATGCTGGTAGGCAGTATGACTTGTATCGTCCACAACTTACATGTGTTCTACTCGTGCAAATAACATCAAACCATAAAAACCTAGGCTCAGATGCCACTGTTGCGGAACGCAGTAATTTCAAAAAATTTCCTACGCACACGCAAGATCATGGTGATGCATAGCAACGAGAGGGGAGAGTGTTGTCTACATACCCTTGTAGACTGAAGCGGAAGCGTTGACTCAACGTAGAGGAAGTAGTCGTACGTTCTCCTCGCGATCCGACCGATCACAACACCGTTACTCACTCCGGCACCTCCGAGTTCTTAGCACACGTTCAGCTCGATGACGATCCCCGGGCTCTGATCCAGCAAAGCGTCGGGGAAGAGTGCCATCAGCACGACGGCGTGGTGACGATCTTGATGTGTTACCGGCGCAGGGCTTCGCCTAAGCACTGCAACGATATGACCGAGGTGGAATTTGGTGGAAGGGGGCACCGCACACGGCTAAGGAACGATCCGTAGATCAACTTGTGTGTCCTAGGGTGCTCCCCTGCCCCCGTATATAAAGGAGCCAAGGGGGAGGGGCTGTCCGGCCAAGGGGTGGCGCGCCAGGGAGTCCTACTCCCTCCGGGAGTAGGATTCCCCCCCCCCCCCAATCCTAGTTGGAATAGGATTCCTCAAGGGGGGGAAAGAGAGAGAGGGGGCCGGCCACCTTCTCCTAGTCCTAATAGGACTAGGGAAGGGGGGAGGCGCGCGGCCACTAGGGCTGCCCCTTTCTCCTTTCCACTAAGGCCCATTAAGGCCCATATTGCTCCCGGGGGGTTCCGGTAACCCACCCGGTATTCCGGTAAAATCCTGATTTCACCTGGAACACTTCCGATGTCCAAACATAGGCTTCCAATATATCAATCTTTATGTCTCGACCATTTCGAGACTCCTCGTCATGTCCTTGATCACATCCGGGACTCCGAACAACCTTTGGTACATCAAAATGCATAAACTCATAATAACTGTCATCGTAACGTTAAGCGTGCGGACCCTACGGTTTGAGAACAATGTAGACATGACCGAGACACGTCTCCGGTCAATAACCAATAGCGGGACCTGGATGCCCATATTGGCTCCTACATATTCTACGAAGATCTTTATCGGTCAGACCGCATAACAACATACGTTGTTCCCTTTGTCATCGGTATGTTACTTGTCCGAGATTCGATCGTCAGTATCCAATGCTTAGTTCAATCTCGTTACCGGCAAGTCTCTTTACTCGTTCCGTAATACATCATCCCGCAACTAACTCATTAGTTGCAATGCTTGCAAGGCTTAAGTGATGTGCATTACCGAGAGGGCCCAGAGATACCTCTCCGACAATCGGAGTGACAAATCCTAATCTCGAAATACGCCAACCCAACATCTACCATTGGAGACACCTGTAATACTCCTTTATAATCACCCAGTTACGTTGTGACGTTTGGTAGTACCCAAAGTGTTCCTCTGGCAAACGGGAGTTGCATAATCTCATAGTCATAGGAACATGTATAAGTCATGAATAAAGCAATAGCAACATACTAAACGATCGGGTGCTAAGCTAATATAATGGGTCCTGTCAATCAGATCATTCAACCAATGATGTGACCTCGTTAATCAAATAACAACTCTTTGTTCATGGTTAGGAAACATAACCATCTTTGATTAACGAACTAGTCTAGTAGAGGCATACTAGTAACACTCTGTTTGTCTATGTATTCACACATGCATTATGTTTCCGGTTAATACAATTCTAGCATGAATAATAAACCTTTATCATGATATAAGGAAATAAATAATAACTTTATTATTGCCTCTAGGGCATATTTCCTTCAGTGAATCCACTCACCGACCTCCAAAAGGCGATGGAGAGGAACGTGTGGGAGGCGCGAGAAGAGCGGGAGGCCGCGGCCCGGGAAAAGGCGGAGGCGGCCAGGGCGACACAAGCAGAGGCCGATGCCACGGCCAAGGACGAAGCCGACATGGCGGCCATGGAGCAGGCGGACATGGCCGCCAAGGCACAGGCGGAGGAGGCATCCCGCAGCCAGGCTCTGGAGTCCACCTGCCCGCAGCACGCGGATCCGCCGGTGCCGGAGGGCCAGGCGCCGACAGGAGGGGCTGGCGCTGATCAGTCGGCCTTGGAGAGGGGAGGGGGTAACTCCATTGTCTTGGGGGCGTAGGTGCCCCCGCACACGCCGACTGCTGACGCCCAGGGCAGTCGGCCTGACGCGCCGCTGGTGCCACCAGCCGGTGGCGAGTTGGTGGTGTGTCCGACTCCTGCGGTCCGTACTCCGGTGCGCCGGTGTGCGGAAAAGGCGGCCTCGGCGTCATGGCCGTTGGAGGTCGGGGGCGCTAGCTCATCGGCCCCCGATACCGAGGCCACCAGCACCGCCCCACCAGACTGGACGCCTTGGTGCGGCACGGGTGTTTTGAACGCGTCCGCACAGGAAGTCATGGCCCAGTTCCAGACCCAAAGCGTCGGTCTCCAGCAATATACTCAGGAGTTCGTAGCGACGCGGACGGCCGTTCGGGTATGTTTCTTACTTCTTGCTTTTGTTTGTTGTAATCTTCCGTGGGGGCACGCCAGCGCACCCATCGGGTGTAGCCACCGAGTTCTGGGCCGGCTGCTGAGCAGGCGGCTCGGAACTTCAAGGTGAGTTCCAAGTGCTAACTTGTCTTTTCTTCTGTTCCCTTTGTTGCAGGACTACCACAACATTCGCGCGGCCGCCTTCAATTCCCAGGTCCAGGAGCTGGCCAAGCGGACCACCGACCTGAACCAGACCTGGAGTAAGCATTCCTTCTTCCGTCTCGCGGGGGCGCGTCAGCGCACCCACTGGGTGTAGCCCCCGAGATTTGGGCCGAGTGCTGAGCAGTCGGGCCGGATCTCCCGACAACTACTTATCTTTTTTGTTGGTGTTGATTTTCTTCTTTTTCCCCGTCTTGGCAGAGGCCACCGTAGATCTGCGGAAGCGCTTGGGCGAGGTGGAATCTGAGCTCCGCACCAAGGAGCAAGAGCGTAGCTAGGCGGTCCACGAGTGCGACCACCTGACCAAGGAGCTGGCGGACCAGGCGGAGCGGCACAAGACTGAGCTCCAAAAGCTAAAGGATAGCGAGGCTCACCTCCAGGCCGAGTTCGAGACTCAACGCTCGAACTGGGCCGAGAAGGAGAAGATTCTGACCGACGACTGCGGCGAGATCGAGGATGATTGACGGGAAGTTACTAATTCTTCTGAGTGATTGCCGACTGCTGCAAGATCCGGCTTCTAGCTTCTAATTTTTGACGTTTTTCTCATGCATAGTTCTTTCCCGATCAATCCGTCACCGTCAGCCAGGCCATTGAGGCACGACGCGACGTGCAAAGGAGGCCTGTCACGGAAATCATGACCAACGCACCTCGGATTCTCGGCGAGCAACTTCTTGCCATCCTGGCTCCTGCGGCCGGCTCACCGGATGCTCCGCCGCCTGCAGTGTGCCTGGTCTCAAGTGCTGGCTGCCCTCCGGCCGGATGGCCAGGTCCCACGCACCCCCAGCCGGACTGCCGACTGGCTGGAGATAGTAGTCGGATGCTTCAAGGCTTGGAAGGGCGCCGCAACTCGGGCTGGCGCCAAGACGGCCTTGCAGTTCGTCAAGGCGTGGTATCCAGGCCTGGACCTGGCCTAGCTGGCCACCTTCCAGCAGGAGGCCGCGCCGGAGCTGGCTGCGGCGAGCAGGGTGCTTACTTAACGCGCCGCGGCGATCGCCGAGTACGCCGACACCACCATCTTCATCCCCGAACTGGACGATGAAGGCGCCGAGGTGCCACCCAACTGGTTCGGTTTGAACCCGGAGGATGGGGAGGACTCGGTGGAGGAGATCGCCTCCAGTGACGAGGGCGAGGACGAAGACGGCGAAGACGATGCACCAGACAATGGAGCGGGCGGCCGGCCTCAGCCCGACCAAGTCTCGACCAACGAGCCGCGTGCTAGCACACTGACTACTGCTGGTGCCGACCAGGCCGAGACCAACCAGTCGGCAGCTCCACCACCTGGTGCCTTTGCCTCCGCCGACCCGTCAGACCCGCCTGCTACTCCTCTGGCTGAGACGTCTACTTTATCTTTCTTTCCTGTTCTTGTAATCTATTGAATGAGTTAAATTCACGCAATTCCACCCGGTGGGGGTGTATTTTCAAACTCATTTGAAAACTGGCTGAGAGCCTTTGCTATGTAAATTATTTAATTCGCACAAGTCTGTGCTCTACCGAGTTTCGCTTTTGCCTTGCTTTTCTGTTTTGCTCTGGCTTTTTCCTTTGCCGTCTTCCTTTTGCGTGCCGCCCTGCTAGCCGGATAGCTGCTCTGCGGTCTGCGGCTGGGTCAGGAACTTGGCCGTTTAGGAAGACAAGTAGTTTGGCCACCTAGAACATAGCAATTCAAGTGAGAAGCCGGCTGCTCGGCAACCGGATGGTGAGGCAAAGAGCCGTCTTGGCCTATGCGGATGTTTTTCCCTTAGTCATTTTTCACGTGGACACCCTTTCCCGCCTTTAGCTCTTGCCAGCTGGACAGTCGCTCCGCGAGCTGCGGCCTATGGCAAGAGAGGGCTTGGATGTTGGCACACTACTTGTCCGACTGCAGGTAGTATCAACATAGGACAAAGCGGCAAGCCCCCGGGCCGACTGGTCGGACCCGATGCCAGGCAGAGGGAAGAAATAACACATTCACATGCATAATCTTATCATATAGATAAAAAGGGTAGCCCACGAGTTCTCCTCGAGGGACCCGATGTCTTTGCTTCTTAATACAAAAGGTATCATGGTAGATACTGCATTTAACTATAAAATCTTCGGAGGAGATTTGTGTTCCATGGGCACTCTGTTTCTTGCCCGAAACGTCCTTCTTGCGCGCCCTGGGCTTTTGCACGTCGATGAGGTAGTAGGAGTCGTTGCCCAAGGCTTTGCTGATGATGAAGGGCCCTTCCCAAGGGGCCAAGAGCTTGTGCTAGCCGGCAGTTTGCTAGACCAGTCGGAGCACAAGGTCCCCCTCTTAGAAGGATCGAGCCCTAACCTTCCGACTGTGGTAGCGGCACAGGCCCTGCTGGTAGATGGCGGACCGGCTGAGTGCCAGCAGCCGGCACTCTTCCAGCAGGTCGACGCCGTCTTCTCGCGCCTCTTTCACCTCCGCCTCCATGTACATGGTGAAGCGAGGCGAGTCAAACTCGATGTCAGTTAGGATGACGACCTCGGCCCCGTATACGAGGAAGAAGGAGTGAAGCCGGTTGCTTTGTTTGGCGTGGTACGAAGACTCCAGAGGACGACCGACAACTCTTCAATCCAGCAGCTGGCCGAGCGCTCCAGCGGCTCAACCAGTCGGGGCTTGATGCCGGACAAGATGAGGCCGTTTGCTCACTCGACTTGGCCGTTTGACTGCGGATGGGCAACAGACACTAGGTCCAATCGGATGCCCTGCATCGCACAGAAACGGGCCAAGGCGCCCTTGGCGAAGTTCGTGCCATTGTCAGTGAAGATGTTGTGCGGTATGCCATACCGGACGGTGATATATGCGATGAAGGTCACATCAGTCAGACCATTCAGCTTCTTGATTGGTTTTGCTTCAATCCACTTGGTGAATTGTCCACAAGGACCAACAGATGGGTCATGTCGTCGCACGCTGTCTTGAATGGGCCCACCATGTCCAGCTCCCAGGCGGCAAATGGCCAGGTGAGGGGGATGGTCTTGAGTGCAGAAGCCGGCAGATGTTGCTTGGAGCCGAATTTCTTGCACCCCTTGCACTTTTTGACCAGGTCCTTGGCGTCATCCAAAGCAGTCGGGCAGAAGAATCCATGGCGGAAAGCTTTGGCGACAAGGGATCTGGAGGCCGCGTGGTGGACACACTCGCCTTGGTGGATGTCTCTGAGGATTGCCTTGCCCTTCTCTGGCTCAACGCAACGCCGGAACACGCCAGTCACGCTGCGCCTGACAAGCTCTCTGTTTACTATCGTGTATGCGGCTGCCCCGTGTTGCACCTTCCGGGTCGGGTTCTGAAGTCCTCGGGCCGGGTGCGAATGCTGCAGTCCCTGAGCCGTCTGCTGAAGTTCCCGGGCCAACTGCCATAGCCCCTGGGCCAGGCTCTGAAGTCCCCGGGCCGGGTGCGACTGCAGCAGTCCCCGAGCCGCCTGTCAAAGTCCCCGGGCCGACTGCTGCAACCCCCGAGTCGGATCTGACTGTTCCATGAGCATCCAGCATGAAGATGGACTCTGATTCCGATGAAGGCTTGATAGACGGCTCGCGCAGCCACTTGAGGGAGACACCGGCTGGTATCGCTTGGCGGGTGGAGCCAATCCATGCCAGGGCATCAGCTTTCTCATTGTTGGCCCGTGGCACGTGAAGAAACTCGCACCCGTCAAAGTATCCGCTGATCTGCTGGACGAGGAAGAGGTAGCATGCCATGTTTGCATCCTTGGCGTCCCAGTCGTCTGAAGACTGCTGGACCACCAAGTCCGAGTCGCCGTAGCACAACACTCGACGGATGCCAATCTCTTTGGCCAGTCGGAGCCCATGGACAAGTGCCTCGTACTCGGCCACGTTGTTGGAGGCGGCAAAGTGAATTTGCAATGTGTACTTGAGCTTGTCGCCTTTGGGAGAGGTGAGGACGATGCCGGCTCCCAGACCGGTGCGCATCTTCGAGCCATTAAAGTGCATTCGCCAATGGGTGGAATCTGGCGCTGGCGGCAGGTACTGGGTCTCAGCCCAATCGACGAGGAAGTCGGCCAACGCTTGGGACTTGATGGCGGTGCGGGGCTGGTAGAGGATGGTGTAGGGAGCCAGCTCGATGGCCCACTCGCCACCCGACCTGATGCATCTCTGTTGCCGATGATCTCAGCAAGCGGGGCGGTGCAAACAACCGTGATGGAGTGCTCTTGAAAGTACTGCTTGAGTTTCTTGGCGGCAAAGTACACGCCATAACACATCTTCTAGTAGTGGGGTTAATTCTGCTTGGAGGCCGACAACACTTCACTCAGGTAGTAGACATGCCTTTGGACCAGTTGTGCCTTGCCGCCTTCTGGCGCTCGACCACGATGACGGTGCTGGCCACCCGGCTGGTGGCGGTGATGTAGAGGAACATAGGCTCCTTAGCAGCCGGAGCCGCCAGGACAGGCGGCATAGTCAGCATCTTCTTAAGCTGGAGGAAGGCCTCGTCCGCCTTGTCATTCCACTCGAAGTGACTGGTTTTCTTCATGAGCTGGTATAAGGGGAGAGCTTTTTTGCCCAGCCGACTTACGGCTGATGGACGCCAAGCATCCAGTGAACTTCAGGACGTCTCGTAGTCGGGTGGGCCTCTCAATCCACTCAATGGCCTTGATCTTCATAGGGTTGCACTCGATGCCGCGTTCTGAGACAAGGAGCCAAGGAGCTCACCGGCTAGGACTCCGAAGACACACTTCTCTGGGTTGAGCTTTATTTGAAAACGGCGCAGATTATTAAAAGTTTCCTTGAGATCTTCCGGGAGGGTGTCATGCTTCTCCGTCTTCACCACAATGTCGTCTACATAGACGTGGGCATTTCTGCCGAGTTGCTTGAGGAGGCACTTCTGCATGCAACGCTGAAATGTGGCACCGACATTTCTTAAGCCGAATGTCATAGTCAGGTAGCAGAAGGCTCCAAATGGTGTGATGAAGGCGGTCTTCAGCCGATCGACCGGGTTCAGTTTGATTTGGTGGTAGCCGGAATAGGCATCAAGGAAGGATAGCAGCTTGCATCTGGCTATGGAGTCTATCACTTGATCTATCCGGGGCAGAGCAAACAGATCTTTGGGGCAGGCTTTGTTGAGGCTGGTGTAATCAATGCACATGCGCCACTTGTCAATCTTCTTCATTACAAGGACTGGGTTGGCAAGCCATTCTGGAAAGAACACTTCCATGATAAAGTTGGCTGCTAGAAGCTGGGCGATCTCTTCACCAACAATTCTTCTCTTCTCTTCTGACAGGTGGCGGAGGGGTTGCTTGACTGGTTTTGCATTCGATATGACATGTAGCTTGTGCTCGGCGAAATCTGTCGGAACACCGAGCATGTCTTTGGGTGACCATGCACAGATGTCCCGATTCTCATGGAGGAACTCGACAAGCTCGCTTTCCTATTTGCTATCGAGGTTGGCCCCATGATAGCGTGCCTCTCCGGGTGCTCCGGGTCCAAGGGTATCTTCTTGGTCTCTTTGGCCGGCTGGAAGGAGCCCTGGGTCTCCAACTCCTTGGGGTTTGGTGACAGGTCCGGCTGCTTGCTCAGTCAAGGAGCTTCTTCTCAGCAACAATCACAAGGGACTCGGCCATCCGGCTGCTGGCTGCAGCACATGCGGCCGACTTCTTGTAGTCGCCGACTATGGTGATAATGCCCTTGGTACCCGGCATCTTCATCTTGAGGTAGGCATAATGCGGCACCGCCATGAACTTGGCCAGAGCTGGTCGGCCCAGGAGCGCGTGGTAGGGGCTCTCCAGGTCAACCACCTCGAACCAGACTGGCTCGCAGCGGAAGTGATCTTTGTCTCTGAAGAAGACGTCTATCTTGATCTTGTCGATTGGTGAGCAGAAAAGGCCAGGTACAATGCCATGGAAAACTGTCCGACTGGGCTGGAGCTGATTCTCTTTGATGCACAACTTCTCTAGGGTATCAGGTAGAGGATGTTGATGCTGTTGCCGCCATCTATCAAAACCCGGGAGAAGCGATAGGCTCGCCTCTCCGTTGAAAAGGTGGCATCCAACACCATGGCATAGGAACCCGGTGAAGGCATCACTTCCGAGTGGTCCGCACGGCTCCAGCTGACGGGCCTCTCAGACCAATGCATGAACTCCTGGACTTCAGAGGCGACAACATTCACCTCCTGGTGCTGCTGATGTCGGCTGTGCCTGTCTTCAGCCACGCTGGTGAAGACGATGTAGGCTCCGTGCTCCTCGGGGAACTTATCTTGGATTGCGCCGACTGGGCGGGCCGCCGGCTGCTGAGGAGGCGGAGCAGGCGGGCCAGCAGGCGGAGGGGGTAGTCCTTCGCCATTGGCAATGCGGGTGAGCCAATGGCACTTCCGAGTTGTGTGGTTGGATGGCTTCGCGCCGCTGTGGAACTTGCAGGGGCATCAAGAGTTTGCTCGAAGGAGAAGGCGGGCAACCAAGTAGGCTTGCCGCCTTTCTGGCGCTTGGGTCCGGGCTGTCCCTCCGGCTGCTGATCTTCAACGGTCGCCACCTGCCGGCTGGTGGAAGCCGGCTGTTGGGCTTTGCGCTTGTTGTTGTTCGACTCCTGACGCCGACTGTTATCACCAGCTGGCGTCTGGGGAGCCGGAGGAAGCACCTTCCCGGACGCGTCCACCCGGAGCTCTGACTTCATGGAGGAGTCAGAAGTGGTGAACTTGTCTGCTATGATCAGCAACTTGTTGAGTGTGGCCGGCTCGTCGCAGAGGAGTAGGTGCTTGAGTAGGGTGCCCTCTCGGCACCCGGCAGTGAAGTACTCTATGGCTTGCACCTCATGCACCCCCTCGCAGGAGTTGCGCAGTTCGGCCCACCGCGTCAAGTACTCGCGGGTGGACTCGGTCGGGCCTTGGACACACAGGGAGAGCTGGCGGGGCTTGGGCGGCCGCTTGTAGGTGCTGGTGAAGTTGCGGATGAAGACTTCGGTGAAGTCCAGCCAGCTGTTAACGCTGTAGGGAGGAATGTACTTCATGGCAACATGCTTGTTGCCGTTTGCTATGTTGACGGCTATGGAGTAGTCAACCAGCCAATCTTCCGGCTTCATGGAGCCGTTGTACTTGGGAGTGTCTCGAGGGAGCGAGAACCCTTTGGGGAAGGCTCATCGCGAATGCAGGGGTCGAAACATGGTGGGCCGATTACATCTTCTTCTTCTAGCGCCAGGGATCGAGCTAGGCGGTCGATCCGGTGGCGGGCGTCATTCTCTCCGACTCCTTCATGGGGACCGGGCCTTCCTCCGAGAGTCGGGTGCTCAACAGGTGGCAGGGAGGCACGCCTCTCCCTGCGCGGGGGAGGCGGACGATCGTCCCACCGTTCCACTGCTCGTGGGCGGACGTCTTGGTCGCACTCGATGGTGATACGGGTGCGGCTGCGGCTAACAGCCGACTCTTGGTCTCCTCGGTCGCGAGCGCCGCCTGTCAGCGTCTGGGAGGTCGCGCTGTGCTCTCGGCAAGGGGGAAGGTTCTTGGCCTTCAAGAAGGGTTCCACCACGCGGCGGCGGGCTTCTTGCTGTGCAGCGGCCGTGTCGATGAGCTGTTGGACGCGCTCAATCATTCAGCGGCGCTCTTCGCCCTCCAGGTGGTCCAGCTCGTCTACTGTCGCCTCGGCGACGTGTAAGTTCTCCATTGGCGTGGCGGAAACTAGGCGGTCGCCCCCCAGCATGCTGGCGATGGCTGCGCCGTGCTGCCGGACCGTGCCCACGCGGCTGGGTTCGCCAGCAGCTAGCATGTCGCAGACAACACGGTCGATCTTGCGCTGGTAGGCTTTGTTGAGGCGCCTCATAGCCGCCAGCTTCTGGGCGCTGCAGAGGAGTGAGACGCGGAATGCTTCGAGCGTCGCTCCGTCCGCATTTTCCGCCACAGGTGCAAACAAACCCCGCACTGCCGCCTGCAGTGGGTCATGGGTGGCCTCGTCGGAGGCTCGATCATGGCTGACAACCAGCACCTCCGTGATGGTGCTAGTGATGGCGTCGCTGGTCGCAGGAGGGAGCAGGTCGTCGATGACCACCATGTTGGTGGGTAAAGCATCGGGGGATGCCGCGTCGAAGTCGATGAGCATCGGGTCAGTGGAGCCAACCGCCTCTAGGTGAGAGGCCGACTCGTCGGTGTTGTGAAGCTTGCCAAGGAGGTCGACGAGGCAGCTCTCAGAGCTGGCAGCTCCCGCGCCGGGCGCAGGCTCGTTGGAGAGGCGGATTGATACGTCTCCAACGTATCTATAATTTTTTATTGCTCCATGCTATATTATTTTCCGTTTTGGATGATTAATGGGCTTTGTTATACACTTTTATATTATTTTTGGGACTAACCTATTAACCGGATGCCCAGCCCAAATTGCTGTTTTTTTGCCTATTTTAGAGTTTCGCAGAAAAATAATATCAAACGGAGTCCAAACAGAATGAAACCTTCGGTAACGTGATTTTCGGAACAAACGAGATCCAGAGGACTTGGAGTCCACGTCAAGCAATCAACAGGGAGAGCACGAGGCAGGGGGCGCCCCCTCCACCCTCGTGGGGCCCATGTTGCACCACCGACGTACTTCTTCCTCCTATATATACCTACATACGCCCAAACCATCAGAAGCATCCACGAAAACCTAATTCCACTGCCGCAACCTTCTGCACCCGTGAGATCCCATCTTGGGGCCTTTTTCGGCGTCCTACCGGAGGGGGCATTGATCACGGAGGGCTTCTACATCAACACCATATCCTCTCCGATGATGTGTGAGTAGTTTACCTCAGACCTTCGGGTCCGTAGTTATTAGCTAGATGGCTTCTTCTCTCTCTTTGGATCTCAATACAAAGTTCTCCTCGATCTTCTTGGAGATCTATTCAATGTAACTCTTTTTGTGGTGTGTTTGTCGAGATCCGATGAATTGTGGGTTTATGATCAAGATTATCTATTAACAATATTTCAATCTCGTGTGAATTCTTTTATGTATGATTGGTTATCTTTGCAAGTCTCTTCGAATTATCAGTTTGGTTTGGCCTACTAGATTGATCTTTCTTGCAATGGGACAAGTGCTTAGCTTTGGGTTCAATCTTGCGGTGTCCTTTCCCAGTGATAGCAGGGGCAACAAGGCACGTATTGCATTGTTGCCATCAAGGATAAAAAGATGGGGTTTATATAATATTGCATGAGTTTATCCCTCTACATCATGTCATCTTACTTAAAGCATTACTCTATTCTTTTGAACTTAATACTCTAGATGCATGCTGGACAGCGGTCAATGTGTGGAGTAATAGTAGTAGATGCAAAATCGTTTCGGTCTACTTGTCGCGGACGTGATGCCTATATACATGATCATACCTAGATATTCTCATAACTATGCTCAATTCTATCAATTGCTCAACAGTAATTTGTTCACCCACCGTAATACTTATGCTATCTTGCGAGAAGCCACTAGTGAAACCTATGGCCCCCGGGTCTATTTTCCATCATATTAATCTTCCACACTTAGCTATTTTTATTGCCTTTTATTTTACTTTGCGTCTTTATTATAAAAATACCAAAAATATTATCTTATCATATCTTTCAGATCTCACTTTCGTAAGTGACCGTGAAGGGATTGACAACCCCTTTATTGCGTTGGTTGCGAGGTTTTTATTTGTTTGTGTAGGTGCGAGGGACTTGAGCGTGGTCTCCTACTGGATTGATACCTTGGTTCTCAGAAACTAAGGGAAGTACTTACGCTACTTTACTGCATCACCCTTCAAGGGAAAACCAACGCAGTGCTCAAGAGGTAGCAAGAAGGATTTCTGGCGCCGTTGCCGGGGAGGTGTACACCAAGTCAAGTCGAGATTTGATGTCCCGACAGCGAGCCATTTCTGGCGCCGTTGCCGGGGAGTCTACGCAAAAGTCAAGACATACCAAGTACCCATCACAAACTCTTATCTCCCGCATTACATCATTTGCCATTTGCCTCTCGTTTTCCTGTCCCCCACTTCACCCTTGTCGTTTTATTCGCCCTCTCTCTTCCGTTCGCCTCTTTCTCGCTCGCTTCTTGTTTGCTCGTGTGTTGGATTGCTTGCTTGTCATGATGGTTGAAGACAATACTAAATTGTGTGACTTTACCAATACAAACAACAATTATTTTCTTAGCACTCTGATTGCTCCTCTTACCGATACCGAATCTTGTGAAATTAATGCTGCTTTATTGAATCTTGTCATGAAAGATCAATTCGCCGGACTTCCTAGTGAAGATGCCGCTACCCATCTAAATAGCTTCGTTGATTTGTGTGATATGCAAAATAAGAAAGATGTGGACAATGATATTGTTAAATTGAAGCTATTTACTTTTTTGCTTAGAGATCATGCTAATGCTTGGTTTTCGTCTTTGCCTAAAAATAGTATTGATTCTTGGAATAAGTGCAAAGATGTTTTTATCTCTAAGTATTTTCCTCCCGCTAAGATCATCTCTCTTAGAAACGATATTATGAATTTTAAGCAACTTGATCATGAACATGTTGCACAAGCTTGGGAGAGGATGAAATTAATGATACGTAATTGCCATACACATGGTTTGAATTTGTGGATGATTATACGAAATTTTTATGCCGGATTGAATTTTGCTTCTAGAAATCTTTTAGATTCGGCCACGGGAGGCACTTTTATGGAAATCACTTTAGGAGAAGCTACTAAACTCCTAGATAATATTATGGTTAATTATTCTCAATGGCACACCAAAAGATCTACTAGTAAAAAAGTGCATGCGATAGAAGAAATTAATGTTTTGAGTGGAAATATGGATGAACTTATGAAATTATTTGCTAATAAGAGTGTTTCTTCTGATCCTAATGATATGCCTTTGTCTACCTTGATTGAGAATAATAATTAATCTATGGATGTGAATTTTGTTGGTAGGAATAATTTTGGTAATAACGCGTATAGAGGAAACTTTAATCCTAGGCAGTATCCTAGTAATCCCTCTAATAATTATGGTAATTCCTACAACAACTCTTATGGAAATTTTAATAATATTCCCTCTGAATTTGAGACTAGTGTTAAAGAGTTTATGAATTCGCAAAGGAATTTCAATGCTTTGCTTGAAGAAAAATTGCCTAAGATTGATGAATTGGCTAGGAATGTGGATAGAATTTCTCTTGATGTTGATTCTTTGAAACTTAGATCTATTCCACCTAAGCATGATATCAATGAGTCTCTCAAAGCCATGAGAATTTCCATTGATGAGTGCAAAGAAAGAGCCGCTAGGATGCGTGCTAAGAAAGATTGCTTTGTAAAAGCATGTTCTTCTATTTTTTTCTGAGAATAAAGATGAAGATCTAAAAGTTATTGATGTGTCCCCTATTAAATCTTTGTTTTGCATATGAATCTTGATAATGATGGGACTGGAGATGAGTCACCTTTAGCTAGAAGGCATCCCAAAAATTCGGAGTTTTTAGATCTTCATGCAAAAATTGGTAAAAGTGGGATTGAAGAGGTCAAAAACTTTAGATATTAATGAACCCACTATCTTGGATTTCAAGGAATTTTATTATGATAATTGCTCTTTGATAGATTGTATCTCCTTGTTGCAATCCGTGCTAAATTCTCCTCATGCTTATAGTCAAAATAAAGCTTTTACTAAACATATCGTTGATGCTTTAATGCAATCTTATGAAGAAATACTTGAGTTGGAAGTTTCTATCCCTAGAAAACTATATGATGAGTGGGAACCTACTATTAAAATTAAAATTAAATATCATGAATGATATGCTTTGTGTGATTTGGGTGCTAGTGTTTCCACGATTCCAAAAACTTCATGTGATTTGCTAGGTTTCCGTGAATTTGATGATTTTTCTTTAAACTTGCACCTTGCGGATTCCACCATTAAGAAACCTATGGGAAGAATTAATGATGTTCTTATTGTTGCAATTAGGAACTATGTGCCCGTAGATTTTATTGTTCTTGATATAGATTGCAATCCTTCATGTCCTATTATTCTTGGTAGACCTTTCCTTAGAACGATTGGTGCAATTATTGATATGAAGGAAGGAAATATTAGATTCCAATTTCTGTTAAAGAAAGGCATGGAACACTTCCCTAGAAACATAATTAAATAACCATATGAATCTATTATGAGAGCCACTTATGGATTGCCTACCAAAGATGGCAATACCTAGATCTATCCGTATTTTTATGCCTAGCTAGGGGCGTTAAACAATAGCGCTTGTTGGAAGGCAACCCAATTTTATTTTTAGTTTTTTTCTTTTTTCCTATGTTTAGGAATAAATCTTGGATGTAGCCTCTAGTTAGATTTTTTTATGTTTTAATTAGTGTTTGTGCCAAGTTAAACCTATAGGATCTTCTTGGATGATAGTTATTTGATCATGCTGAAAATTCCAGAAACTTTCTGTTCATGAAAACAATTGTTAAAAATCACCAGAACATGATAAAATATTGATTCCAATAGAAGAAGATCATTAAAAAAAATTGTCTAGTTCCTCCTATTTTGGTAGATTGTTCTGAGTTCGAGAAGTTCGCGTTAGTTACAGATTACTACAGACTGTTCTGTTTTTGACAGATTCTGTTTTTCATGTGTTCTTTCCTTATTTTGATGAATCTATGTCTAGTAAAATAGTTTATAAACCATAGAGAAGTTGGAATACATTAGGTTTAACACCAATATAAATAAAGAATGAGTTCATTACAGTACCTTGAAGTGGTGTTTTGTTTTCTTTCGCTAACGGAGCTTACGAGATTTTCTGTTGAGTTTTGTGTTGTGAAGTTTTCAAGTTTTGGGTAAAAGATTTGATGGATTATGGAACGAGGAGTGGCAAGAGCCTAAGCTTGGGGATTCCCATGGCACCCCAAGATAATCTAAGGACACCAGAAATCCAAAGCTTGGGGATGCCCCGGAAGGCATCCCCTCTTTCGTCTTCATCCATCGGTACCTTTACTTGGAGCTTTATTTTTATTCACCACATGATAAGTGTTTTGCTTGGAGCATCTTATATGATTTGAGTCTTTGATTTTTAGTTTACCACAATCATCGTTGCTGTACACATCTTTTGAGAGAGACACACATGATTCGGAATTTATTAGAATACTCTATGTGCTTCACTTATATCTTTTGAGCTATATAGTTTTTGCTCTAGTGCTTCACTTATATATTTTAGAGCGCGGCGGTGGTTTCCTTTTATAGAAACTATTATTCTATCATGCTTCACTTATATTATTTTGAGAGTCTTAAACAGCATGGTAATTTGCTTAAATTGGGAAATTAGTCCTAATATGCTAGGTATTCAAGACTAGTAAAAACTTTCTTATGAGTGTGTTGATACTAAGAGAAGTTTGATGATTGTTTTGAGATATGGAGGTAGTGATATTAAAGTTGTGCTAGTTGAGTAGTTTTGAATTTGAGAAATAATTGTGTTGAAGTTTGCAAGTCCCGTACCATGCACGTATGGTAAACGTTATGTAACAAATTTGAAACATGAGGTGTTCTTTGATTGTCCTCCTTATGAGTGGTGGTCGGGGACGAGCGATGGTCTTTTCCTACCAATCTATCCCCCTAGGAGCATGCACGTAGTGCTCCGTTTTTATGACTTGTAGATTTTTGCAATAAGTATGTGAGTTCTTTATGACTAATGTTGAGTCCATGGATTATACTCACTCTTACCCTTCCATCATTGCTAGCCTCTTCGGTACCGTGCATTGCCCTTTCTCACCTTGAGAGTTGGTGCAAACTTCGCTGGTGCTTCCAAACCCCGTGATATGATACGCTCTATCACACATATACCTCCCTATATCTTCCTCAAAACAACCACCATACCTACCTATTATGGCATTTCCATAGCCATTCCGAGATATATTGCCATGCAACTTTCCACCGTTCCGTTTATCATGACACATTCATCATTGTCATATTGCTTTGCATGATCATGTAGTTCACATCGTATTTGTGGCAAAGACACCGTTCATAATTTTTCATACATGTCACTCTTGATTCACTGCCCATCTCGGTGCACCGCCGGAGGCATTCATATAGAGTCATACTTTATTCTAGTATCGAGTTGTAATCATTGAGTTGTAAATAAATAGAAATGTGATGGTCATCATTAATAGAGCATTGTCCCCAAAAAAAAGAGAAGAAAGGCCAAAAAAAAGAAGGACAAAAAAAAGAAAATAAAAAGGGGCAATGCTACTATCCTTTTTCCACACTTGTGCTTCAAAGTAGCACCGTTATCTTCATGATAGAAAGTCTCTTGTTTTGTCACTTTCATATACTAGTGGGAATTTTTCATTAAAGAACTTGGCTTGTATATTCCAACAATGGGCTTCCTCAAATGCCCTAGGTCTTCGTGAGCAAGTAAGTTGGATGCACACCCACTTAGTTTCTTTTGTTGAGCTTTCATGCATTTACAGCTCTAGTGCATCCGTTGCATGGCAATCCCTACTCCTTGCATTAACATCAACCGATGGGCATTTCCATAGCCCATTGATTATCCGCGTTGATGTGAGACTTTCTGTTTTTTGTGTTCTCCACATAACCCCCATAATTATATTCTATTCCACCCATAGTGCTATATCCATGGCTCACGCTTATGTATTGCGTGAAGGTTGAAAAAGTTTGAGATTACTAAAGTATGAAACAATTGCTTGGCTTGTCATCGGGGTTGTGCATGATGAGAGCATTCTTGTGTGACGAAAATGGAGCATGACCAAACTATATGATTTTGTAGGGATGAACTTTCTTTGGCCATGTTATTTTGAGAAGACATAATTGTTGAGTTAGTATGCTTGAAGTATTATTACTTTTATGTCAATATTAAACCTTATCTTGAATCTTTCGGATCTGAATACTCATACCACAATTAAGAGGGTTACATTAAAAAATTATGCCAAGTAGCATTCCGCATCAAAAATTCTGTTTTTATTATTTACCTACTCGAGCACGAGCAGGAATTAAGCTTGGGGATGCTTGATACATCTCCAATGTATCTATAATTTTTGATTGCTCCATGCTATATTATATTCTGTTTTGGATGATTAATGGGTTTTGTTATACACTTCTATATTATTTTTGGGACTAATCTATTAACCGGAGGCCCAACCCAAATTGCTGTTTTTCTGCCTATTTTAGAGTTTCCCAGAAAAAGGATATCAAATGGAGTCCAAACGGAATGAAACCTTCGGGAACGTAATTTTCGGAACAAATGTGATCCATAGGACTTTGAGTCCACGTCAAGCAATCAATGGGAAGAGCACGAGGCAGGGGGCGCGCCTATCCCCTGGGCGCGCCCTCCACCCTCATGGGGCCCACATTGCTCCACCGACGTACTTCTTCCTCCTATATATACCTACGTACCCCCAAACCATCAGAAGCATCCACGAAAACCTAATTCCACCGCCACAACCTTTTGTACCCATGAGATCCCATCTTGGAGCCTTTTCCGGAGTCCTGTCGGAGGGGGCATTGATCACGGAAGGCTTCTACATCAATACCATAGCCTCTCCTATGATGTGTGAGTAGTTTACCTCAGACCTTCGGGTCCATAGTTATTAGCTAGATGGCTTCTTCTCTCTCTTTGGATCTCAATACAAAGTTCTCCACGATTCTCGTGGAGATCTATTCGATGTAATCTTCCTTTGCGATGTGTTTGTTGAGACCGATGAATTGTGGGTTTATGATCAAGTTTATCTACGAACAATATTTGAATCTCCTCTAAATTCTTTTATGTATGATTAGTTATCTTTGCAAGTCTCTTCGAATTATCAGTTTGGTTTGGCCTACTAGATTGATCTTTCTTGCAATGGGAAAAGTGCTTAGCTTTGGGTTCAATCTTGCGGTGTCCTTTCCCAGTGACAGCAGGGGCAGCAAGGCATGTATTGCATTGTTGCTATCGAGGATAAAAAGATGGGGTTTATATCATATTGCATGAGTTTATCCCTCTACATCATGTCATCTTACTTAAAGCATTACTCTATTCTTCTGAACTTAATACTCTAGATGCATCCTGGATAGCGGTTGATGTGTGGAGTAATAGTAGTAGATGCAGAATCGTTTCGGTCTACTTGTCGCTGACGTGATGCCTATATACATGATCATACCTAGATATTCTCATAACTATGCTCAATTCTATCAATTGCTCAACACTAATTTGTTCACCCACCGTAATACTTATGCTATCTTGAGAGAAGCCACTAGTGAAACCTATGGCTACCGGGCATATTTTCCATCATATTAATATTCCAACACTTAGCTATTTTTATTGCCTTTTATTTTACTTTGCATCTTTATTAAAAAATACCAAAAACATTATCTTATCATATCTATCAGATCTCACTTTCGTAAGTGACCGTGAAGGGATTGACAACCCCTTTATTGCGTTGGTTGCGAGGTTTTTATTTGTTTGTGTAGGTGCAAAGGACTTGAGCATGGGCTCCTACTGGATTGATACCTTGGTTCTCGAAAACGGAGGGAAATACTTACGCTACTTTACTGCATCACCCTTTACTCTTCAAGGGAAAACCAACGCAGTCCTTAAGAGGTAGCATGGATCCCGCCGACGAGATTAGCGAGACAGCTCGCGGCGCAGGCGGCTTCTGCGTCATGCAACGCATTGACGCAAACGCCGTCGGGCGTGCCGGGCTGGCTGCGCTCACCAGGAAGGAAGAGGGTTCCCGTCCAGAACGTGTTTCCGGTCGATGGTGCACCGTGACCCATGGTGGGCGCCAAATTTCAGGGATGTGTAGCGACATATGCCAGGGGTGTCTAATCATGGAGAGGGACAAGAGTACGTCGCCGGGCTCTAGAAGCGGGAGTGAGCGAGACCGTATACGCCTATGAATCTTACCCAGGTTCGGGGCTCTCAGTGGAGATAACACCCCTAGTCCTGCTCTACGGGGTCTCCGCATGATGACTATGATCAATAGAGTAGCTACAAGATGCTCCTTGAGCTGTTCGGCTAGAGGAGGGAGAAGAACAAGGATGGCTCTACTCCTCTCTCTATACGTGTGCGTGTGATCTCTAAAGTTCTGAATCCCTTGCATGGGGAAGCCTAGGGGTTTTATATAGGCCTACCCCTAGGGGTACAATGGTAATCCAGCCGGGTGTAGGACCCGGCCGTCAGAGTCTCTGGACGCCGGCTTCTCCGTCGGCAGCTGGGGCCCGCCTCTTGGTGGGTATCACCGGCTGTCGTGTAATCGGTCGACAGGCCGTGCCCACCGCTTGCGGGTCTTGCCGATCGCTTTGTACTGTAGCCTTGCTAATGATGATGGATGCTTTGTCGGGGAGAGCTTGGCTACAGTCCCGCCGCTTGGCAGGCGTTCACTGTAGCCACACACCGTCTCTTCTGATTAATGGCGCACAGACTTTGTGGGGAGGGCGGGCCGCCTGCTAGGAACCGGCCTTCCCTCGCAGCTGCCTTTTAGGGGTCTGCCGCCTTCTGGTGGCTCACGGAAAGGGAGGACCTGTCGTCTGCTGGCCGGACCGACCGCCCATCATGGGAGCGTAGCTCCCTATGTAGTAGGTGATGTCACGGGCAGCGTGGCTACAGTACCCCGCCGGATGAGGGGCGTCCGCTTGGTACGCCCGTACAGTAGCCGCGCTCAGCCCTAGATTCGGGGGTGGCAGGCCGCACTGTAGCCACGCCCCATCCCGTTGTGGTTATGTGGGTGAAAACTTTGAGGGCACGGGGGGCCGCCTGCCAGGAGTCGGCCCCCGAACGGCCGCCTTATGATGTCTTGCCATCTTCTAGCAGCTGGCCTACTGGACCAGCCGGCCCATGAAGCCGGCCACTCATCCAGGAGATGTGAGGGGCGCAGCTAGGCCCGATGCCTTGAAATACCATTGGGGGCCGATGAGGCTACCTGTGGTCATTTACTCCGACATGGAAGGAAACTATGACAATTTACCCGCACTGCTCTCCACATTTGTAGATAAGGCCTTCCCTCGTTCATCCTTTTCTCCCACAAGATCTTGATGTTCCATGCAATGCATGGGCATCTTGCTAGTCTTATAGAAGAACAAAGTTGGTGATGATGGTGTGCCTGCGATCCTGCAATATAGGCCGTCCGATTTATATCTAACGGATAGGAAGAAAACTATGGCAATTTTTGCAAAAAGATATCTACACCCCTCTCCACAATTGCAAATAAGGCCTTTCCTCGTTTGTCCTTTTCTCTCACAAGATAAACTACTCATACAAATGCATCTTTATGTTCCGTGCAACGCACGAGGATGTTTCCTTGGGGGTCTCTCCAGCGCGGCGTGGCCGTAGTTGCAAATTGACGCCCCTTGAGATGCCGACATTGAGGGGCACTCGGATTTTGTTCGATGAGCAGGTAAGATGAGTTTGATCATGTAGTAAATGCATTCTAAAGACTACCTCCGTGTCCATTTCCTAATTCTCCACTTGCCCACTGTTTCACAGGTTAGGCTCGGTGCGAGTGGAGATTGGCTTGCATATGTATGGGAGGGTACCAACATCAATTCGCACAACATTTACAACGGTGACACCATTCTCATAGAACCTTTGTCCAACATTGGGATCAGCCATGCAACGGGCCACCGCCTGAATTGGTACGATGGAACCACGGTGAGATTGAAGAAGATAGCACGAACCTTGCACATGGCGGTCAAAGGTGGACTGTGTTGTCTATGGCCGATTTGTTGCCGTACGAGTACAAAGACGCTGTACTCCTTTCTAACCGCATCTTCGCGGTGACAAACCTGGGGACTTGTTTCGTATGGGACATATCCTACGGTATACTCCCTCTCTCCCAGTTTAATTGTTTTGAATTTTTTCATTTTATAAGTTTCAAATTCAAATTTAGAGCTCCCCATCACATGTTGAGATTACCATGTCCATTAATTCGTTGCGTGCATGTATAGTAAAGAAACAAATCTCGAGTTTGGCATGAGTTCATGCAGCGGTAGCACCACAAGGTCTGGCGCAACAGTTACATCGAGGGTAGCATATTTTATCCACTCATACGTTAGGGGATAATTCTCCCATCCAGACAACCTTAATGCGAGCGTCTCATCACCCTTCTAAAGATTTGTTCCGAGCACAAGATTTGCTACGTCGAATAGGGATGGTGTCGGTTTATCACAATCTTCTACAAGAACTTCATTTTGCTTTGTATGTCAGCGATGCTTTTCAAATCAAGGTTGTACGGCTCCAACTTCTGTTTGTCCCCTGCGATGGCTGCCCCACAGAAGTATATGTCCTCCCGAGACAAGAAATTGTGAAGCTCACCTGGTATGGAGGGTGCGTGTATGATGGGTACACCAATACATCATCTTCGAGGCACACCTGAAGGACGGCGGCGCGCTGGATCTTCCAAGTGGCACACTCCGTGTACTCTGCGTCGAGACCGATGACCTTCATCTCCACCTTTTGGAGGGAGTTGGATACATTGTTGATCCACTTCCGAACAACCCTTGGGTGGTCGGTGACTGTGGCAACTATGCTCAACGAGCCTTCGACGAGGACATGTTGGGCGCTAAAAACCTGCATCTAGACCTCTTTCGCCATTTGGAACCGCTGGACCAGAGGGCTATGGTTTGGAGAATTAGGATTAGATGGCTAGTCTAACTGAAGAAGATGATTATTTAAAGAGGCTTCGGAATTACTCTAGGAGGATGTGAAGAGGTTAACAATGTGAATGCAGTGTGGTTTGGATGCAAATGAAGATGAAGGAGAGGTGAAGAAGCCAAGGAAAATCGGTTGCCGATGGAGAAGTAAATGGGAGAAGTGGCCTGCACGCAGTTGATTAGACGACTAGGTAGACTAAATGAAAAGGCTATGCGGGTAGACTGAGGAGTGGTACCTGTCGCTGTACGTGCCCATCCTTCTAGCGCTACATGTGCCACTAGCTAGTTGAAGTCACTCTTTCGAATCACCGTGGCGAGACATTTTATGATTCCTTTTTATTTCTGCACCCCTCCTGACAGGTGGGACCTATGAAAACGGATAAAAAATGTGTCATATCTGGTTTGGATGGATATTGGCGCGTGCGTGGGAGACACAACATTCTCTAGTTAAGGAATATGCGGTTATCCTCAAAAAAGAAAAGGCCTTCTTCGTGCTTCCGCGTGCATGAGAATTTGGTTCTGCTCGCAATATGGATGATACCTTGAGGATGAAGTGAACCCACAGGCATGCTAGCATGGGAGACCTATTTCCGCTATATAGTACTACTCATGTTCCTACTACTACTAGTAGTAGTACAACTGTGGTATACTTGATGGTCAAAGTATTATTCATCCGGTCCTCACAGTGAAGTGACAAGACCCTGCACCCGAGGTGACACCAGTCCAGGCGGCGTGTTCGGGTTACCAAGGTCAGCCTCACCTTGTGCACTGTGCAGTCACTGTCAGCGCTGCTATATAGCATGCCTCGCCTCGTCTCCCTCTCCCCTAGCACCACTCCATCTCCGTCTCGCCGGAGATCCTAAGGTCACTCTTCATCATCTCACTGTGCCCCCGCGTACCCTCACCTCACTCGACTCCCCCAATACCACTATTCCCTTTCTAGCCGCTCCAGCATCGAGAGCCTTCTCCCCGTAAATCAAGCCCCCCCCAAAACCCCACCTTCCAAACTCCACCATGGACGAACTCGAACCGCACAACATCCATATGAGTCGCGATTGGAGCAATCTCCCCAGTGACATCCTCAACCTCTGTTGTTCGTGTATGGATATGTTGAGCGCCTTGCGGCTAGCTTCATGCTAGAGGGACATGCACACGGCCATCGTCGAAGCGACGCCTAAGCTTTTCAAGGCACCTTGCTTGCTGCTATCTAGTCTTGCGAGATTTGCTCACCATGATACGGAGGCGTACATGATGCCCCTCGACTTCAATCCGATCCCCATTAGCCAAAACTTCTTTGCAGGTATGTAGTGGGTCACCGTACATCATTTCCGTCGACTTCGATCCGATCACCATCGCCCGAAACTTCTTGGTAGGTATGTACTGGGTCAGCATGAACTCCCACTGGATGACTACCGTCAGAGAAGACGGGAAAGAGTTGGTGCTCGTGAACTTCCATACCTCCCATGAGATTATCCTTCCTCCGTTGGATTATATAGAGTATTACCGTCGCGGTCCAAGTCATCTAAATTACCACATCAGTTGGACGGACCTTGTTTTGCAGAAGATTGTAATCTGCCAAGTGCCCACACGACATGTGGATTACTCAGACTTCAAGCTAATTACCTTGTTCGACCGCGTACTCGCCTATCTTTATGCCGGCGCCTTCTTTAGCTGGAGACAACTCAGCTCGAATGGATCATCATCAAAGATGATACACACTTCTGTGATGCTATTGAACATAATGGCATCATCTACGCGATCGACAAAGCATATGGCACGACGTATTGCTGGGGTGACGCGTGTAAGTTGTTTCCGTCTGATGTTAATGATGACGCCATGACACTGTTTGAACTTTTTGTGATGATTGGCATATCCCTGTTTGAGCAGAATTTGAGTAGAACTATGGCAATGCATTAGAGACGCCGTAAATCAGCTATATCTGGAATTAGTTAATTCATGCGATTGTGACCATGTCATTGCATCCAATTTGTACCCCTGAATAATCAAACGGTTAGGAAGATATGGATATTCTCCTTATTTTATACTAATCTATATACTACTAAATTTGAGTGTGTATTAGTGACCATGTTAGTTTCCTCATTTTCATGATGTAGAAACATGCAAACCATACATTAGGGAAGTAAATGTGCATATGGAGAACTCTATATTTGGAAGTAGTGAAATATTGTAATGCTTACCATGTGTACATACTTATATTTGTCCTTGAGCAATCAATGGTTAAAATAATATGCTCACAATTTTTTTGCCCACAGAACATGAGTATATAACAATGCATGGTCTGTTAGTTTCCTTGAAGAATTTTTTTGTGAGGACAGAACATGATTACATGATACGTCTCCAACGTATCTATAATTTTTGATTGTTCCATGCTATATTATATTCTGTTTTGGATGTTTAATGGGCTTTATTATACACTTTTATATTACTTTTGGGACTAAACTATTAACCGGAGGCCCAGCCCGAATTGCTGTATTTTTGCCTATTTTAGTGTTTCGAAGGAAAAGGATATCAAACGAAGTCCAAACGGAATGAAACCTTCGGGAACGTGATTTTCGGAACAAACGTGATCCGGAGGACTTGGAGTCTACGTAAAGAAATCAACGAGGAGAGCATGAGGCAGGGGGCGCGCCTACCCCCCAAGCACGCCCTCCACCCATGTGGGGCCCACGTTGCTCCACCGATGTACTTCTTCCTCCTATATATATCCATATACCCTGGAAAGATCAGATATGGAGCCAAGACCATATTTCCACCGCCGCAACCTTCTCTACCCGTGAGATCCCATCTTGGGGCCTTTTCCGGCGCTCCGCCGGAGGGGGCATTGATCACGGATGGCTTCTACATCAACACCATAGCCTCTCCGATGATGTGTGAGTAGTTTACCTCAGACCTTCGGGTCCATAGTTATTAGCTAGATGTCTTCTTCTCTCTCTTTGGATCTCAATACAAAGTTCTCCTTGATCTTCTTGGAGATCTATTCGATGTAATCTTCTTTTGCGGTGTGTTTGTCAAGATCCGATGAATTGTGGGTTTATGATCAAGATTATCTATGAACAATATTTGAATATCCTCTGAATTCTTTTATGTATGATTGGTTATCTTTGCAAGTCTCTTCGAATTATCAGTTTGGTTTGGCCTACTAGATTGACCTTTCTTGCAATGGGAGAAGTGCTTAGCTTTGGGTTCAATCTTGCGGTGCTCGATCCCAGTGACAGTAGGGGAAACGGCTGAAAGTGCAACTATCCCTAGGTGGTTTTGGTAATTCATAACAACATATAGCTCATTGAGCTAATGCTATTCCAAGATAATTATTTCAGGAAAGCTCAGTGATTGGCATGGCATGGATGGTGAAAGTGGAACCCTCAAAATGCTAAGGACAAAGGATTGGCTAAAGCTTCAAGCTCAAGACTCTTCATTTTACATTTTAGTGATCCAAGATCACATTGAGTCCATAGGAAAAGCCAATACTATCAAGGAGGGATGAGGTGTTGCTTAATGAGCTTTTTGCTTCATGTGCTTAATGATATGCTCCAAAATCCTCGGCTACTTTCCCATATCCACAAATGACCTAAACTCCAAGCCAAACTCGGTCATACCGATTCTTTCCATCCGGCGCCACCGAGTTTCACATGTCATAAGCCACTGCCAAACCCTAGCAAATCGGTTTCACCGATAGGGATCTCGGTCTCACCGAGATGGGGTTGCAATCTCTCTGTTTCCCTTTTGTAACTTTTCGGTCTCACCGAAAGAGCAAATCGGTCCCACCGAGATTGCAATGTAAACTCTCTGTTTCCCCTTTGTAACTTTTCGGTCTCACCGAAAGAGCAAATTGGTCCCACCGAGTTTACCTGACCAACTCTCTGGTTAGCCAATTACCAAATCGGTCTCACCAAGTTTGTGTAATGGGTCTCACCGAGATTACGTCATGCCCTAACCCTAACCATATCGGTCCTACCGAGTTGCATGTTAGTCCCACCGAAAATCTCTAACAGTCACTAGGTTTACCTTTTTGGTCTGACCGAGTTTATTGATTCGGTCCCTCCAAGATTGGTAAATTGTGTGTAACGGTTGGATTTTGTGTGGAGGCTATATATAACCCTCCACCTCCTCTTCATTCGTGGAGAGAGCCATCAGAACACATCTACACTTCCAACTCATATGTTCTGAGAGAGAACCACCTACTCATGTGTTGAGACCAAGATATTCCATTCCTACCATATGAATCTTGATCTCTAGCCTTCCCCAAGTTGCTTTCCACTCAAATCTTCTTTCTACCAAATCCAAATCCTATGAGAGAGAGTTGAGTGTTGGGGAGACTATCATTTGAAGCACAAGAGCAAGGAGTTCATCATCAACACACCATTTGTTACTTCTTGGAGAGTGGTGTCTTCTAGATTGGCTAGGTGTCACTTGGGAGCCTCCGACAAGATTGTGGAGTTGAACCAAGGAGTTTGTAAGGGCAAGGAGATCGCCTACTTCGTGAAGATCTACCGCTAGTGAGGCAAGTCCTTCGTGGGCGATGGCCATGGTGGGATAGACAAGGTTGCTTCTTCGTGGACCCTTCGTGGGTGGAGCCCTCCGTGGACTCGCGCAACCGTTACACTTCGTGGGTTGAAGTCTCCATCAACGTGGATGTAGGATAGCACCACCTATCCGAACCACGGGAAAAACATTTGTGTCTCCAATTGCATTTGAATTCTCCAAACCCTTCCCTTTACATTCTTGCAAGTTGCATGATTTACTTTCCGCTACTATGTACTCTTTGCATGCTTGCTTGAATTGTGTGATGATTGCTTGACTTATCCTAAAGTTGCTAAAATCTGCCAAGAACTAAAATTGGGAAAAGGCTAAGTTTTTATTTGGTCAAGTAGTCTAATCACCCCCCCCTCTAGACATACTTCCGATCCTACAAGGCAGCCCATGCCAAAGGCCATGCCTCAACAAAGATTTCTGAGAAGCCTGCACCCAAAGAGCCAGTTGCTGCTGAAACAAAGAAAGAAAGGAAAAGAGGCGGATGGTGCAAAAAAGTTGATCCCATGGCTGAATTTGAACATCATTCTTCTGATGAAGAAGAGGAAGAAGAAGAGGTTGCTTCACCAGCACCTAAGGCACCCAAGCTGATGGGTGATGCTATAAGATCAGGGGCAACTGCATCTAAGCCCAAGGAAGACCCCAAGGCTGCATCCAAAGCCAAGCCAGCTCCAAAGCCAAAACTAAAGAGAAATACAAGGAGCATACCAGCTGCTGAGAAGAACAAGGCCCCAGTGCCTGAAGCTGTTGAAGAAGAGGAAGGCCAAGTGCTGAGAAAGCTGAAGCCCAAGATCCTAGACCACAATGATGCTCATCCTGTGGCTGAGGATATGAAGATCAGGAGAGACTCTGGGCTAAGAAAATGGAGAGCAGAAGATCCATATGCTACCAGGAGAAGGACTGCTATTGACTACAGGTTCCACACTAAGGAACAACAGGACTTCTATGAGACAGTCTTATTGGACAAGAAGCCAGTTGTGTGTGACATGAGGTGGGTTGATTGGGAATATATCAAGGAAAATGAAGAGCACTACCCTGGAGTGCAAGATAGCTTCAGAGCTTGTGGAGTAGCTGACTTTGTTTGGCAGAAGCTCACAAAGTGGAATGAGGAGCTGATTATGCAATTCTACTCCACAACACACTTCTATCCAGATGGAAGGATCACATGGATGTCTGAAGGTACAAGGTACCATTCAATTGTTGAACAATGGGCAAGATTGATCAATGCCCCAGAAGAAAATGAAGATGACTTGGATGTCTATGCCAATAAAAAGATGGATCATAACACTATGGCAAATATGTACAAGGAGATTCCTGCAGAAGATCTTGATACTCACCAGTTTGGGTCTGTAAAACACTTGTTATCAGGTCTGCCTACGATCAACTGGATCCTTAGGCACACACTTTTTCCCAAGTCTGGAGATCACAGGATGATCAGAGGTCATGCCATCAACCTGCTACATATCTTTGATGTGCCTCAGAAGTTTAAGGTCATGAGCCTCATAGTAGAAACTATCAAGAGGACTGCAGCAGATCAGAAGAGAAGCTGTGGATATGCCCCTCAGATCCAGATATTGATCAACTCAAGAATGGGCATAGACACATACTTGTTGGACAGGGAACATTTGCCTATCCATCCAGATTTCAAGGACAACCAAGTTGTGATGCATGAAAATGAACCATCATAAGTCCAGGCACAAGCCAAGAAGGAGAAGGCAAGGAAGGAGAAAGCTGCGAAGATGCCAACTCAAGAAGAGGCATCTGAGTACTTCTTGAAAAACAAGCAAGAGCAGCTCAGTTACCTGATTGCATCCACCCTGAGGATTGAGAAAGGACTAGCTACCCTGACTCAGAACCAAGCAAGCTTAGAGAGGATCGTAGAACAGAAGTTCTATGACTTGGATATCAAGGTGACAGAAATTCAGACTGCAGTAGAGCAACTCCAAGATGACATGCAGGAGTGGAAAGGGAAGACTGCCACTGATGCATTTGCTAGAGTGCCACGAGGTCCGAGGTCGTCTGCAGTGCCAGTTCCTGACACAAGAGCCACCGCCTCAGCTCCAGCCACAGCACCAGCCCAACCAGCTCCAGCATCTACTTCAGCTCCAACTCCAACCACTTCTACGGAAGCCTTCGTCCTTGGAGTGATCAGGACTCCACCACCACCAGAAGATCAAGCCTGAGTGTCGATCTAGCACTATGCATTTTCTAGGAACTTTTTGGTAACTTGTTGCCAAAGGGGGAGAAAAATGTATAGATCATAGGCTTCGAGAGAGAGTGTGTTGTTTTCTTCTCTCTTGCTTTATTTGGTGGTTTTTCAAACATTGTTTGCTTTTGGTCGAGATACTTTGATATGCTTGTGAGACATTGATGATCATGTGTTTGATCATAAGCTACACTTATGTATGCTTGATATATCTTATCTATCTTATGTGGTCATTCACTTTTCCTTGGCGATGAGTGCATGTATTTCATTATTATCATTTTGAGCGCTCCACCAAGATGTATGTGACATGGAAGAGTAACCCATAATTCTAACTCTTTGTGCATTTGAAGTCCAAAGCAAATTTTAAATATGCACAAATTTAGGGGTAGCTCTTACTTATCACATACTTCTCAAAGCGACGATATAATTCATTCTTATTATCATTTGTCGAAGCTTTGATCTATATGTTGTCATCAATTACCAAAAAGGGGGAGACTGAAAGTGCAACTATCCCTAGGTGGTTTTGGTAATTCATAACAACATATAGCTCATTGAGCTAATGCTATTCCAAGATAATTATTTCAGGAAAGCTCAATGATTGGCATGGCATGGATGGTGAAAGTGGAACCCTCAAAACACTAAGGACAAAGGATTGGCTAAAGCTTCAAGCTCAAGACTCTTCATTTTACATTTTAGTGATCCAAGATCACATTGAGTCCATAGGAAAAGCCAATACTATCAAGGAGGGATGAGGTGTTGCTTAATGAGCTTTTTGCTTCATGTGCTTAATGATATGCTCCAAAATCCTCAGCTACTTTCCCATATCCACAAATGACCTAAACTACAAGCCAAACTCGGTCCTACCGATTCTTTCCATCCAGCGCCACCGAGTTTCACATGTCATAAGCCACTGCCAAACCCTAGCAAATCGGTTTCACCAATAGGGATCTCGGTCTCACCGAGATGGGGTTGCAATCTCTCTGTTTCCCTTTTGTAACTTTTCGGTCTCACTGAAAGAGCAAATCGGTCCCATCGAGATTGCAATGTAAACTCTCTGTTTCCCCTTTGTAACTTTTCGGTCTCACCGAAAGAGCAAATCAGTCCCACCGAGTTTACCTGACCAACTCTCTGGTTAGCCAATTACCAAATCGGTCTCACCGAGTTTGTGTAATCGGTCTCACCGAGGTTATGTTATGCCCTAACCCTAACCATATCGGTCCTACCGAGTTGCATGTCAGTCCCACCGAAAATCTCTAACGGTCACTAGGTTTACCTTTACGGTGCGACCGAGTTTATTGATTCGGTCCCACCGAGATTGGTAAATTGTGTGTAACGGTTGGATTTTGTGTGGAGGCTATATATACCCCTCCACCTCCTCTTCATTCGTGGAGAGAGCCATCAGAACACATCTACACTTCCAACTCATATGTTCTGAGAGAGAACCACCTACTCATGTGTTGAGACCAAGATATTCCATTCCTACCATATGAATCTTGATCTCTAGCCTTCCTCAAGTTGCTTTCCACTCAAATCTTCTTTCTACCAAATCCAAATCCTATGAGAGAGAGTTGAGTGTTGGGGAGGCTATCATTTGAAGCACAAGAGCAAGGAGTTCATCATCAACACACCATTTGTTACTTCTTGGAGAGTGGTGTCTCCTAGATTGGCTAGGTGTCACTTGGGAGCCTCCGACAAGATTGTGGAGTTGAACTAAGGAGTTTGTAAGGGCAAGGAGATCGCCTACTTCGTGAAGATCTACCGCTAGTGAGGCAAGTCCTTCGTGGGCGATGGCCATGGTGGGATAGACAAGGTTGCTTCTTCGTGGACCCTCCGCGGGTGGATCCCTCCGTGGACTCGCGCAACCGTTACCCTTCATGGGTTGAAGTCTCCATCAACGTGGATGTAGGATAGCACCACCTATCCGAACCACGGGCAAAACATCCGTGTCTCCAATTGTGTTTGAATTCTCCAAACCCTTCCCTTTACATTCTTGCAAGTTGCATGCTTTACTTTCCGCTGCTCTATACTCTTTGCATGCTTGCTTGAATTGTGTGATGATTGCTTGACTTATCCTAAAGTTGCTAAAATCTGCCAAGAACTAAAATTGGGAAAAGCCTAAGTTTTAATTTGGTCAAGTAGTCTAATCACCCCCCCTCTAGACATACTTCCGATCCTACAACGGCACGTATTGCATTGTTGCCATCGAGGATAAAAAGATGGGGTTTATATGATATTGCATGAGTTTATCTCTCTACATCATGTCATCTTACTTAAAGCATTACTCTGTTCTTATGAACTTAATACTCTAGATGCATGCTGGATAGCGTTCGATGTGTGGAGTAATAGTAGTAGATGCAAAATTGTTTCGGTCTACTTGTCGCGGTCGTGATGCCTATGTACATGATCATACCTAGATATTCTCATAACTATGCTCAATTCTATCAATTGCTCGACAGTAATTCGTTTACCCACCATAATACTTATGCTATCTTGAGAGAAGCCACTAGTGAAACCTATGGCCCCCGGGTCTATTTTCCATCATATTAATCTTCCAACACTTAGCTATTTTTATTACCATTTATTTTATTTTGCATCTTTATCATAAAAATACCAAATATATTATCTTATCATATCTATCAGATCTCACTCTCGTAAGTGACCGTGAAGGGATTGACAACCCCTTTATCGCGTTGGTTGCGAGGTTCTTATTTGTTTGTGTAGGTGTGTGGGACTTGAGCATGTTCTCCTGTTGGATTGATACTTTGGTTCTCAAAAACTGAGGGAAATACTTACGCTACTTTACTGCATCACCCTTTCCTCTTCAAGGGAAAACCAACGCATTGCTCAAGAGGTAGCAAGAAGGATTTCTGGCGCCGTTTCCGGGGAGATTCACGCCAAGTCAAGTCAAGACATACCAAGTACCCATCACAAACTCTTATCCCTAGCATTACATTATTTGCCATTTGCCTCTCATTTTCCTCTCCCCCACTTCACCCTTGCCGTTTTATTCGCCCTCTCTTTTCTGTTCGCCTCCCTCTTTCTTTTGCTCCTCGCACTTTCTGCCGTTATGTCTGAAATTGGGGAAATTATTGTCGATATGGGCAATAATAATAACATGGAAAATTCTGATGCTCTTGCTGAAGAACCCCCTATATTACATACAAACAAATTCTGAATCGTAGTGGTAATATTATTGGAAAAGGGGTTATCCAAGATTTGTTTACTTGTGCCGGTGCTTTGCCTTCTATTGGTAGTTCTATTCTTCATAGAACTAGTAGTCTTGCAGACGCTATCGCCATGCTTGTAGTTGAACTTGAAAGGCAATTTATGCATATGCATCCATGCATACAAAGAATTTTCCTAGAATTTTCTAATATTGAGCACTCTTCTGTTAAGCATGCTGCTACTATCTTTTTGGCTCATGAGTTTAGATTCATAATGAAAGAGGCTAAAGAATGTTTTGTGCATTATAGGGTGGATGTTGGTCGTCCTCCTATAGAAGCTATCCTTTTTAATCAAGAAGACATAATGCGTTTACAATCTTTGGATCATGTTGCTTAGAATGAAAATCTTAGAAAAAAGGTTCCAACCGATGTTCTAATTGATAGAATTTATGAACTTAATGATGATTTTGCCATTCAGAATAATGGGTTAGGTTTTTCTCTTGAACAAAGGCTTGTGACTTTTTTCCAAAAGAATGCTTGTAATGATGAATTGGTTGTGTAATATAAGGGGCCAAAGGATGAACTCGTACCTCCCGAGATTGATCTTGGGGACTTTTGTCCCATTAAATTTAGCCCTTTTGATTTTTTTTGCTTGCGTCAAAGAAAACTTGCTGCTGAACGTAGAGAATATGAGAGAAGTTTCCCTGACTTGCCTTACCATTATTATGGCAATACCTAGATCTATCCTTGCTTTTATGCCTAGCTAGGGGCGTTAAACGATAGCGCTTGTTGGGAGGCAACCCAATTTTATTTTTAGTTTTCTTGCTTTTTATTTCTGTTTAGTAATAAATATTTGATCTAGCCTCTGGTTAGATTTGTTTTTATGTTTTAATTAGTGTTTGTGCCAGGTTAAACCTATAGGATCTTCTTGGATGATAGTTATTTGATCTTGCTGAAAATCCCAGAAACTTTCTGTTCACGAAAACAATAGTTAAAAATCACCAGAACGTGATAAAATATTTATTCCAATTTCAGTAGATCAATAAACAAATTGTCTAGGTCTTCCTATTTTGGTAGATTTTTGTGAGTTCCAGAAGTTTGCGTTAGTTATAGATTACTACAGACTGTTCTGTTTTTGACAAATTTTGTTTTTCGCGTGTTGTTTGCTTATTTGATAAATCTATGGCTAGTAAAAGAGTTTATAAACCATAGAGAAGTTGGAATACAGTAGGTTTAACACCAATATAAATAAAGAATGAGTTCATTACAGTACCTTGAAGTGGTGTTTTGTTTTCTTTCTCTAACGGAGCTCACGAGATTTTCTGTTAAGTTATGTGTTGTGAAGATTTCAAGTTTTGGGTAAAAGATTTGATGGATTATGGAACAAGGAGTGGCAAGAGCCTGAGCTTGGGGATGCCCATGGCACCCCAAGATAATCTAAGGACACCAAAAAGCCAAAGCTTGGGGATACCCCGGAAGACATCCCCTCTTTCGTCTTCGTCCATTGGTAACTTTACTTGGAGCTATATTTTTATTCACCACATGATAACTGTTTTGCTTGGAGAGTCTTGTATGATTTGAGTCTTTGCTTTTAGTTTACCACAATCATCCTTTCTGTACACACCTTTTGAGAGAGACACACATGATTCGGAATTTATTAGAATACTCTATGTGCTTCACTTATATCTTTTGAGCTATATAGTTTTTGCTCTAGTGCCTCACTTATATCTTTTAGAGCACGGTGGTGGATTTGTTTTATAGAAACAATTGTTCTCTCATGCTTCACTTATATTATATTGAGAGTCCTACAAAATAGCATGGTAATTTGCTTTAATTATGATAGGCACCCAAGATTAGTAAAAAAAATTCTTATGAGTGTGTTGAATACTATGAGAAGTTTGATGCTTGATAATTGTTTTGAGATATGAAGATGGTGATATTAGAGTCATGCTAGTTGAATAGTTGTGAATTTGAGGAATACTTGTGTTAAAGTTTGTGATTCCCGTAGCATGCACGTATGGTGAACCGTTATGTGATGAAGTCGGAGCATGCTTTATTTATTTATTTTCTTCCTTATGAGTGGCGGCCGGGGACGAGCGATGGTCTTTTCCTACCAATCTATCCCCCTAGGAGCATGCGCGTAATACTTTGCTTTGATAACTTGTAGATTTTTGCAACAAGTATATGAGTTCTTTATGACTAATGTTTAGTCCATGGATTATACGCACTCTCTTCCTTCCACCATTGCTAGCCTCTCTGAATACCGCACACTTTTCGCCGGTATCATACACGCACCATATACCTTCCTCAAAACAGCCATCATACCTTCCTATCATGGCATTTCCATAGCCATTCCGAGATATATTGCCATGCAACTTACCACCGTTCCATTTACTATGACACGCTCCATCATTGTCATATTGCTTTGCATTATCATGTAGTTGACATTGTATTTGTGGAAAAGTCACCATTCATAATTCTTTCATACATGTCACTCTTGATTCATTGCATATCCTAGTACACCACTGGAGGCATCCACATAGAGTCATATTTTGTTCTAAGTATTGAGTTGTAATTCTTGAGTTGTAAGTAAATAAAAGTGTGATGGTCATCATTATTAGAGCATTGTCCCAAGTGAGGAAAGGATGATGGAGACTATGATTCCCCCATAAGTCGGGATGAGACTCCGGACGAAAAAAAGAGAAAAAAAAAGAGAAAGAGGCCATAAAAAAGAGAAAAGGCCCAAAGAAAAAAAATGAATGAGAGAAAAAGAGAGAAGGGACAATGCTACTATCCTTTTTCCACACTTGTGCTCCAAAGTAGCACCATGATCTTCATGATAGAGAGTCTCCTATGATATCACTTTCATATACTAGTGGTAATTTTTCATTATAGAACTTGGCTTGTATATTCCAATGATGGGCTTCCTCAAAATGCCCTAGGTCTTCATGACGAAGCGAGTTGGATGCACACCCACTTAGTTTCTTTTTTTGAGCTTTCATATACTTATAGCTCTAGTGCATCCGTTGCATGGCAATCCCTACTCACTCACATTGATATCTATTGATGGGCATCTCCATAGCCCGTTAATACGCCTAGTTGATGTGAGACTATCTTCTCCTTTTTGTTTTCTCTGCAACCACCATTCCATTCACATATAGTGCTATGTCCATGGCCCACGCTCATGTATTGCGTGAAGATTGTAAAAGTTTGAGAACACCAAAAGTATGAAACAATTGTGATGAGGACATCAATACCATTGTTACACCCACAACCCCTACTGTTACATATAATGGACCAATTACTAGAGCTCGCGCACGCCAATTAAATTACCAGGTACTTTCGTTTCTTGGTAATGATTCTAATGTTCATGAGAATATGATGCTGCCTAAATTGGATACATTTGTTTTGCTTACAAATGAAGGGCCTAGCTTGGAGAAGGGTGAACATTGGAGCAAGAACAAGCATGGAGTTGATGGCATGCGCAAGGGTGTCGGGGGAAATCTACCTCCACGAACACCTATGGGGACCGAGCCCCTTTTTGGTTCGGCGGGGGGCGGAGGTCGCGCGAAGAGCGGATCGAGGCGATGCACACAAGGGGATTTACCCAGCTTCGGGCCGCCCGGATGCGTAAAACCCTACTGCTGCTTTGTGGTTTGTATTGTGTTCTTGGGACCGCTGAGTGCTACAGTACACTCAGGCAACTAATCAGACCGAGCGTGAGTGGTCCGCTTTCTCCTCCTCCTCCTTCCTCTCCTCCCGTTGCGTATGGGGCCTCCTTTTGTATGCGCAAGGGGTTACCCACAGGTGGCAACGTAGGCGGGGGTAAAACTGGAAAACGCTGTGTTGGGTACAGCTGTTTGCACAGTGCTATCATACCTAACTCTGACGGCAGGGGACAAGGGCATTAAATGCCTGTCTGGGTCACCCAAACAGTGCAGAAAAGGGGCCGTCAGGGGCACCACCGTTTGCCACGACGACTACCCTGTCAGCGTCACTTCGCCACCGCATGCCCCTGGCTGCGCAGCCTCTCGCCACGTACGCCTGGAATGGGCTCAGAGCGACGCGTGGGTGGATGAGCTGGAACGCAGGCGCGGGGTGGTGACTTGCCGCGGCAAGCGCCTTGCCGCGGTCGATGCCTTGTCGCGCCCGGGAGCTTGTTGCTCACCGGTCCTTGCCGGGACGCGTGGCGCGTTGCAGCAAGTCTCTTGTCGTGCCTTGGTCGGCCTTCCCAGCAAGCTCCTCTTGCCAGGGCCTTGTGCTTCGAGCGGCCGTCCCGGCAAGGTCCTCTTGCCGGGGCCTTGCTCTCTTCGGGTGGCCTTCCCGGCAAGCTCCTCCTGCCGGGGCCTTGGCTCAAATACTTTGTTCTTGGATGGCCCAAAAAGGGACCACGAAGAGTTTTGGCGATCGCCTAGCAAGCCTTGCCGCGGAGTGCTACGACTGCCCGTGCACAAGTTCGGGGTACTAAGGTACCCCTATTTTAGTACACCGACAAAGGGGAACAAGAACGGAGTTACAAGTGATGATTTCAGGACTTTGAAGCCACCATAAGGAGTGAATGAAGCCTTGGACGAAATATACAAGATGCCACTTCATAAATTTTGTCCAGAGGCTATTCTAGGTGATGCGTCACCTTATTATTGGGCCAGGCCCATGTAATTTCGAAATACTTATGTATAGGCTGTTTTTAGAGTCCGTATGTGTGGGGAAACAAGAGATAGGGTTGGTTTCGGACCCCTTCCCCAAGGGCCACGAAATTTCCCCCTCTTCCTCCATATATACAGCCCTTAGGGCACCGTTTAGACTTTGGGTTTTGTTTAGATTAAAAGTTCGCCATAGCTGCAACTTCGCGTACTTCGTTTGTGTTCAACGACCATACCAAGGCGTCACAGAACCCCACCTTGATCAATAAAGCTTTCCTCTTATTTTCGCAATATCCAGATTGCAATCTTAGTTTCTTGCTTGTTCTTCGTTTGCCTGCAGGAAACCGACCTTCGTGGTCAGGTTGATCGTGCTCCGGCGTGGTCAATAACCTCTCGGAGTTGGTTTAGCAATTGCTAAGGCGCGACGTCCTTGCACGTTCGTAGTCGGATCATCAAAGTCGACTTCCTCCAAACGATAGCCACCATCTCAATGAAAGACGGGACACCTTTGCCTCTATCAAGTGGTATCAGTTTTTCAGGTTGCTCGGTGAGATTTTACAGTTTTTCGTAGTTTAGATCGAGTATGTTCTTCATACCTACACTCCACGAAAAAGCCACAAAAAAAATTAGGGTTAGTTCATCATATCCGAACCAATCTGAGCCTTTGCATAATCTTTTCTGTATTTGCTTTGTTGAATTTGCGGTTGCATCATCGTGTCTAGTTGCTGGTCTTAGCGTCTAGTCTTTTAGAGTTTCGAGTTCTGTTCACGGGTATTCATGCCGCCGCTGCACCATCACCAATCCGAGTCCATATACGCCACCACATATTCGCCGCCATCACGCCAATCTGAGTCCACCTGCAACATATATCCGCCACCAGTCCGAGTTCCACCAGATTCATCACCACCACCAGTCCGAGTTCCACCAGATTCATCTCCGCCACCAGTCCTATTCCGAGTCTAGTATTTTGTTACTCTGTTTTGGATTTCCAGATCACGCCATACTCCGAGCCGTGAGAGAGAAGAACTCCCCAACTTCCGTGCTACCCGCAGAAGAAAAATAGTTCCAGTTTCAAAAAAAAAACTAAGTCTGGAAAATTCTGGCTAGGCAGTTTTTAGGACATTTGTAGACTTTTTTCGAAAAACAATTGTTGCGGAGCAAAAAAAAAGAGGAAAAAAGTGCAAAAAAAAGTGAAAAAAAATAAAAAAAATCAGAGTGTGCTCCTCCCTTGTTTACGTGCAGCGCCATGATTTTGTTAGTGTTCTAGGCTCGCGTCTCTAGTACGGTCTAGCCTAGGACCAGCACAGTACCGTCGTTGAGCGTGTATTCAACTTTGCATCTCTGAATTGATTATTGCTGACCCCTTTTGCTACCATATTATAAGCCTTCCTAGCTCCACATACATCTACGTCGTGCGTTTGACTCTCCCTGGTAATCGCCCTATCCAAGCTTTGAGAGTTTTGACTACGACGGTTGCCGATCACCGCCTGCTGCTGGGTAAGAACTGGTAAGAATTTGAGATTTGCTTGACGGATTTGTGACTGTCCACCACACCACCACCACCACTTCCTAGTAGTCTGTAGAATCATATTCTTGTGTGTTTCTATCGCTGCTAACCATGGCAGGATCACAAGCCGACGAGACTGACTGGGAGAACATGACAAACAAAGCGTTACATGATAAGTTTCAACAAATGATGAGTGGACAGGTGGAAGATGTGCTAAATAGATTTGAAGAGGCCATGGAGAAGATAGATGGCATTGAGAAGGCGTTCGAAACAAAGCTCGATAACAAGTTTAATGAATTGCTCACGCGTCTACCACCACCACCACCGGTTGCACCTAAGCACCTCTACAACAGCAACAACGACTACCTCCATATTGCGAAACAGCCCTCCGCCGAGCGACCCGTGTCCCTCTTCAGCCTGGCCAAGCTGCTGGTGCCGCTGTTGATACTTCTGTCGCTCCTGCTGCTGATGTGGGAGAGGATTATTATGTGGGAGATTACGAGGATGAGGTTGATCAACATCAGAACTACGTGCAACCACCTGCACCACAACCACCAGGTCGTCCACATGCAAATAATGGCAATGTTAGGGCTCCCCCTCAGGTACGAGATCATGACCATCTCCCTAAACTGAAATTGAATATTCCACCATTTGAGGGTAGATATGTTCCTGATATATATCTTACTTGGGAGTTAGAAACTGAACAACGATTTACATGTTTACAATATCCTGAGGAGAGACGTGTTCCTGCTGCTGTTTGTGCTTTCACTAGCTTTGCATGTGTTTGGTGGTCTGAACATTGTAGATTATATCCTGTTCCAGCTACTTGGGCTGCTTTGAAAACTGCTATGCGTACTCGTTGGGTTCCACCATATTATCAACGTGAATTACTTCAAAAATTGCAGCGCTTAAGACAAGGAAAAAATTCGGTAGAAGAATATTATCAGGAATTACAAACCGGCTTGATTAGATGTGGTATTGTTGAGGAGAATGAAGCTATGCTTGCACGTTTTCTGGGTGGATTAAATAGAGAGATTCAGACCATTCTAGACTATAAGAATTATAATAATATCACTCGTTTATTCTATCTTGCTTGTAAAGCTGAACGTGAAGTGCAGGATCGACAGGCATTGGCGCGAACTAACTTTTCTGCAGGTCGACCTTCATCATGGACACCACGTGCATCATCTACTTCCACACGTTCTGCTACACCGGCACCTCCGTCGGCTGCCACCTCCAACCGTGATACAGTAAAGCAGGCACAATCACCACTATCTGCCAAGAGCACACCTTCTGGGCCTGCAAAGAGCTCTTCTTCATCCATGGCATCAACAGGGCAAACACATGATATTATTTGTCGACGTTGCAAGGGTGGAGGTCATTATGCGAGAGAATGCCCATCTAAGCGTGTGATGATTGTTACTGAGGATGGTGGGTATGAGTCCGCTAGTGACTATGATGAGGAGACTTTGGCTCTTATTACACATGAAGAACACGGTGGAGATGATTCTGATCATGAGACGCAATACATGGCTGCTGAAGATGCTGACAGGTACGAATGTTTAGTTGCTCAACGTGTTTTGAGTGTGCAGGTTACACAAGCTGAGCAAAATCAGAGGCATAATTTGTTCCATACAAAGGGAGTTGTGAAGGAACGTTCTATTCGCGTCATCATAGATGGAGGGAGCTGCAACAACTTGGCTAGCATGGAGATGGTGGAGAAGCTCTCTCTCACCACAAGACCACATCCACATCCTTACTACATCCAATGGTTCAACAACATCAGCAAGGTTAAGGTAACACGTATTGTTCGTGTGCATTTTAGTATCTCTACATATGCTGATTATGTTGATTGTGATGTGGTACCTATGCAAGCATGTTCCTTATTACTTGGTAGACCATGGCAATCTGATAAAAATTCTGTACACCATGGTAGAAACAATCAGTATACTCTTGTTCATAAGGATAAAAATATTACTTTGCTTCCTATGACTCCTGATTCCATTTTGAAAGATGATATTAATAGAGCTAATAAAGCAAAACAGGAGAAAAATAAGAGTGAAAATCAGATTGTGGCAAAAGAATTTGAGCAACAAATGAAGCCTAGTAATAAACCATCTAGTGTTGCTTCTGAAATTAAATTGAAAAGTGCATGTTTACTTGCCACCAAATCTGATATTGATGAGCTAGATGCTAGCAAATCTGTTTGCTATGCTTTTGTGTGCAAAGAGGCATTATTTTCATTCGAGGACGTGCCTTCCTCTTTGCCCCCTGCTGTCACTAACATTTTGTAGGAGTTCGCTGACGTCTTCCCACAAGACGTGCCACCGGGATTACCACCTATTCGAGGGATTGAGCATCAAATTGACTTAATTCCCGGTGCATCGCTACCCAACCGTGCACCATACCGTACCAATCCAGAGGAGACGAAGGAGATTATGCGTCAAGTACAGGAGCTGCTCGACAAAGGTTATATACGCCAATCTCTTAGTCCTTGTGCTATTCCTATTATACTAGTGCCTAAAAAGGATGGCACATCGCGTATGTGTGTTGATTGTAGAGGCATTAATAATATTTCTATTCGTTATCGTCATCCTATTCCTAGGCTAGATGATATGCTTGATGAATTGAGTGGCTCTACAATATTCTCCAAAGTTGATTTGCGTAGTGGATACCATCAAATTCGTATGAAACTGGGAGATGAATGGAAAACAACATTTAAAACTAAGTTTGGTTTATATGAGTGGTTAGTCATGCCTTTTGGGTTAACTAATGCACCTAGTACTTTCATGAGACTAATGAACGAAGTTTTACGTGCTTTCATTGGACGATTTGTGGTAGTCTATTTTGATGATATACTGATTTATAGCAAATCATTGGAAGAACATTTGGAACATTTACGTGCTGTTTTTAATGCTCTACGTGATGCACGTTTGTTTGGTAACCTTGGGAAGTGCACCTTTTGCACTGACCGAGTGTCTTTTCTTGGCTATGTTGTTACTCCACAGGGAATTGAAGTTGATAAAGCCAAGATTGAAGCTATTGAGAGTTGGCCGCAGCCCAAAACGGTCACACAAGTGAGGAGTTTTCTTGGACTCGCTGGTTTCTATAGGCGTTTTGTGCGAGACTTTAGCACCATTGCTGCACCTCTCAATGAGCTTACAAAGAAGGATGTGCCTTTTGTTTGGGGTACCGCACAGGAAGAAGCCTTCACAGTATTGAAAGATAAGTTGACACATGCTCCTTTACTTCAACTTCCCGACTTTAATAAGACTTTTGAGCTTGAATGTGATGCTAGTGGAATTGGATTAGGAGGTGTGTTATTACAAGATGGCAAACCTGTTGCATACTTTTCTGAAAAATTGAGTGGGCCTAGTCTGAACTATTCTACTTATGATAAAGAATTATATGCTCTTGTTCGGACTTTAGAGACATGGCAACATTATTTATGGCCCAAAGAATTTGTTATACATTCTGATCATGAATCTTTGAAACATATTAAAAGTCAAGCTAAACAGAATCGTAGACATGCTAAATGGGTTGAATTCATTGAGACTTTCCCTTATGTTATTAAACACAAGAAGGGTAAAGAAAATGTTATTGCTGATGCTTTGTCTCGTCGCTATACTATGCTTTCACAACTTGACTTCAAAATATTTGGTTTGGAGACCATCAAAGATCAATATGTGCATGATGCTGATTTTAAAGAAGTAATGCAGAATTGTAAAGGAAGAACATGGAACAAGTTCGTTGTTAATGATGGTTTTGTGTTCCGTGCTAACAAGCTATGCATTCCAGCTAGCTCTGTTCGTCTTTTGTTGTTGCAGGAGGCGCATGGAGGAGGATTAATGGGACACTTTGGCGTGAAGAAGACGGAGGACGTACTTGCTACACATTTCTTTTGGCCAAAGATGAGACGGGATGTTGAGAGTTTTGTTGTTCGCTGCGCTACATGTCAAAAAGCTAAGTCATGACTCAACCCTCATGGTTTATATATGCCTTTGCCTGTGCCTAGTGTTCCTTGGGAGGATATATCTATGGACTTTGTTTTAGGTTTACCTCGAACAAAGAAGGGGAGGGATAGCATATTTGTTGTCGTGGATAGATTCTCGAAAATGGCACACTTTATACCATGTCATAAAAGCGATGATGCTGTTAATGTTGCTGATTTGTTCTTTCGGGAAATTATTCGCTTGCATGGTGTGCCAAATACAATTGTCTCAGATCGTGATACTAAATTCCTTAGCCACTTTTGGAGATGTTTATGGGCTAAGTTGGGGACTAAACTGCTTTTTAGTACTACTTGTCACCCCCAAACTGATGGACAAACTGAAGTAGTCAATAGAACTTTGTCTACTATGCTTAGGGCTGTTTTGAAGAATAATAAGAAAATGTGGGAAGAATGCTTGCCTCATATTGAATTTGCTTATAATCGTTTATTGCATTCTACTACTAAGATGTGCCCTTTTGAAATTGTGTATGGTTTCCTACCTCGTGCACCCATTGATTTGTTGCCTCTTCCATCTTCGGAGAAGGTTAATTTTGATGCTAAACAACGTGCTGAATTGATCTTAAAAATGCATGAGTTAACTAAGGAAAACATTGAGCATATGAATGTTAAATATAAACTTGCTGGAGATAAGGGTAGAAAACATGTTGTGTTTGCACCAGGAGATCTTGTTTGGTTACATTTGCGTAAGGATAGGTTTGCTAATTTGCGCAAATCAAAGCTGATGCCACGTGCTGATGGTCCATTTAAGGTGTTAGAGAAAATAAATGATAATGCATATAAACTTGAGCTTCCTGCAGATTTTGGGGTTAGTCCCACTTTTAACATTGCAGATTTGAAGCCTTATTTGGGTGAGGAAGATGAGCTTCCGTCGAGGACGACTTCATTTCAAGAAAGGGAGGATGATGAGGACATGAATACCATTGTTACACCCACAGCCCCTGCTGTTACATATAATGGACCAATTACTAGAGCTCGCGCACGCCAATTAAATTACCAGGTACTTTCGTTTCTTGGTAATGATTCTAATGTTCATGAGAATATGATGCTGCCTAAATTGGATACATTTGTTTTGCTTACAAATGAAGGGCCTAGCTTGGAGAAGGGTGAACATTGGAGCAAGAACAAGCATGGAGTTGATGGCATGCGCAAGGGGAACAAGAACGGAGTTACAAGTGATGATTTCAGGACTTTGAAGCCACCATAAGGAGTGAATGAAGCCTTGGACGAAATATACAAGATGCCACTTCATAAATTTCGTCCAGAGGCTATTCTAGGTGCTGCGTCACCTTATTATTGGGCCAGCCCCATGTAATTTCGAAATACTTATGTATAGGCTGTTTTTAGAGTCCGTATGTGTGGGGAAACAAGAAATAGGGTTGGTTTCGGACCCCTTCCCCAAGGGCCACGAAATTTCCCCCTCTTCCTTCATATATACAGCCCTTAGGGCACCGTTTAGACTTTGGGTTTTGTTTAGATTAAAAGTTTGCCATAGCTGCAACTTCGCGTACTTCGTTTGTGTTCAACGACCAGACCAAGGCGTCACAGAACCCCACCTTGATCAATAAAGCTTTTCTCTTATATTCGGAATATCCAGATTGCAATCTTATTTTCTTGCTTGTTCTTCGTTTGCCTGCAGGAAAGAGACCTTCGTGGTCAGGTTGATTGTGCTCCGGCATGGTCAATAACCTCTCGGAGTTGGTTTAGCGATTGCTAAGGCGCGACGTCCTCGCACGTTTGTAGTCGGATCGTCAAAGTCGACTTCCTCCAAACGATAGCCACCATCTCATCGAAAGACGGGACACCTTTGCCTCTATCAAATTGCTTGGCTTGTCATCGGGGTTGTGCATGATTAAATACTTTGTGTGATGAAGATAGAGCATAGCCAGACTATATGATTTTGTAGGGATAACTTTCTTTGGCCATGTTATTTTGAGAAGACATAATTGCTTAGTTAGTATGCTTGAAGTATTATTATTTTTATGTCAATATTAAACTTTTATCTTGAATCTTTTGGATCTGAATATTCATACCACAAATAAGAGAATTACATTGAAAATTATGCTAAGTAACATTCCACATCAAACATTCTGTTTTTATCATTTACCTACTTGAGGACGAGCAGGAATTAAGCTTGGGGATGCTTGATAAGTCTCCAACGTATCTATAATTTTTGATTGTTCAATGCTATATTATATTCTGTTTTGGATGTGTAATGGGCTTTATTATACACTTCTATATTATTTTTGGGACTAACCTATTAACGGGAGGCCCAACCCGAATTGCTGTTTTTTGCCTATTTCAGTGTTTCGAAGGAAAAGGATATCAAACGGAGTCCAAACGGAATGAAACCTTCGGGAACGTGATTTTTGGAACAAACGTGATCCAGAGTACTTGGAGTCTATGTAAAGCAATCAACGAGGAGAGCACGAGGCAGGGGGGCGCGCCTACCCCCAAGGCGCGCCCTCCACCCTCGTGGGGCCCACGTTGCTCCACCGACGTACTTCTTCCTCCTATATATACCCATATACCGTGGAAACATCAGATACGGAGCCAAAACCATATTTCCACTGGCGCAACCTTCTATACCCGTGAGATCCCATCTTGGGGCCTTTTCCGGCGCTCCGCCGGAGGGGGCATTGATCACGGAGGGCTTCTACATCAACACCATAGCCTCTCCGATGATGTGTGAGTAGTTTACCTCAGACCTTTGGGTCCATAGTTATTAGCTAGATGGCTTCTTCTCTCTCTTTGGATCTCAATAGAAAGTTTTCCTCAATCTTCTTGGAGATCTATTCGATGTAATCTTCTTTTGCGGTGTGTTTGTCGAGATCCGATGAATTGTGGATTTATGATCAAGATTATCTATGAACAATATTTGAATCTCCTCTGAATTCTTTTATGTATGATTGGTTATCTTTGCAAGACTCTTCGAATTATCAGTTTGGTTTGGCCTACTAGATTGATCTTTCTTGCAATGGGTGAAGTGCTTAGCTTTGGGTTCAATCTTGCGGTGCTCAATCCGAGTGACAGTTTGGAAACGACACGTATTGTATTGTTGCCATCGAGGATAAAAAGATGGGGTTTATATCATATTGCATGAGTTTATCCCTCTACATCATGTCATCTTACTTAAAGCATTACTATGTTCTTATGAACTTAATACTCTAGATGCATGCTGGATAGCGGTCGATGTGTGGAGTAATAGTAGTAGATGCAGAATTGTTTCGGTCTACTTGTCGCGGACGTGATGCCTATATACATGATCATACCTAGATATTCTCATAACTATGCTCAATTCTATCAATTGCTCAACAGTAATTCGTTTACCCACCGTAATACTTATGCTATCTTGAGAGAAGCCACTAGTGAAACCTATGGCCCCCGGGTCTATTTTCCATCATATTAATCTTCCAACACTTAGCTATTTTTATTACCGTTTATTTTATTTTGCATCTTTATCATAAAAATACCAAAAATATTATCTTATCATATCTCACTCTCGTAAGTGACCGTGAAGGGATTGACAACCCCTTTATCGCGTTGGTTGCGAGGTTCTTATTTGTTTGTGTAGGTGCGTGGGAGTTGAGCATGATCTCCTATTGGATTGATACCTTGGTTCTCAAAAACTGAGTGAAATACTTACGCTACTTTACTGCATCACCCTTTCCTCTTCAAGGGAAAACCAATGCAGTGCTCAAGAGGTAGCATTACATAACATGCATGACATGGTAGTTTCCTCTAAAGAATCGAGTGTGAGATGACATGAGTATAACCATGCATGGCACTTCTATAATTTCGAACCCAGTATACATTTCCCTATATTTTCCTCCCAGTTCCAACAGGGACATATCAATGTTGTTTCTTGCATTATCCTACTCATACTCTGAGCAACGCTGATCTTACATTAACAATGCCTGTCCTTTTTGATATGATGCAGTGTCCCTACAGTTACTGCCCTTTGTAATCACACCGCCTTTGCCAAAAACAGGGAAGCACAACTGGTTCCTCGCTCGACCAGATGACGACAAAAGACTGATGATCATTCGGACACATGAGCCGAAAAAGTTATATTGCAAAAAAAACCATTGTATACAAGCACCGTGAAATACATGAGTATCCAGACAGTGGTTGTTACGTCTATGAGCAGGATACCAGCTTGTTGGGGCCTTCGAGATTTTTGAGTTGGAGGCGGGTAAACAGCCTTGGTTCACACTCTCTATTTCTTGGACTCAATTATCTAATTAACCAGGAGATCACCGTTCGCAAGGACCTTGATGGAAGAGACGCTCTGTTTGCTATGGGAAACTGTGTCTACACGGCGAGCCCTAGGAGTTCGGGAGCAAACTCCCCTGATTGTCGACGATACAGCCTGCAACCAAAATAAGGTGAGAATGACAAAGGCATCTGGATTAACTTTGATCCTTGGGTGTGTCGGGTCCGACAGGAAATGATGTGGTTCAAGCCTTCAGGTTGATAGGTAATTGGGTTTTTGTGTCGAAAGGGTGGAGTACTGGTGTCTCCGGATCACTGGTGGCTGAAGCGGGGCTGCAAATTGTGATGGTGTTGGATCATCCCTCTTCGAATGACTTGTTGTCTTTGCTTCTTGTTCCGGATGGGTAGTTCTCTCTTTTGTTATGCATATTCCTTGTCATTTGGTCATCCTTGTATATGTCACTCTTACTATGTAATAGCTGCATCTATTTAGAGTGTCATTCTCGTCTAGATCACGAGAGTCTGAGCGCTGCAGATGGGTGCGTTTTGGTGGTGTAGCAAGACTTCTTATGAACTATTATGTCCTGCTGTTTATGTCAGTAGTAGTCACTAGTTAGTGTTTGAATGTTGTATATATTGTTGTTTCGAACTGTTTATTATCTCGAACTGCTGGTGGGCTAAATGAGGGCACCACCATTCTCCAGTGTTTAGAGTATATCTCCTTTTTCCAAGTCACTAGCAAGATGCTCGTGCGTTGCACGGAACATCAAGATCTTGTGGGAGAAAAGGATGAACGAGGGAAGGCCTTATCTGCAAATGTGGAGAGGAGTGCGGGTAAATTGTCATAGTTTCCATCCTATCTGTTATACATAGATCGGACGGCCTATATTGCAGGATGGCAGGCACACCATCATCACCAACTCTTCTTTTTATAAGAGTAGATAGATAATTTGAGCTCAGTGTCTTTTCGATGATGTACACTTGTTTGGGCCAGTGAGGTGTCGTTGAATATGGGCCGAGTAGTAACGCAATGCCAAACAGGCCAATTATGACTCTCAGGCCGGGCTCTCAAAAGATCCTAAAAAAGGTCAGACTCTAAAAAAAGAAAGAATTGGGACTCTTGCGCGCCGACATGTGGGCGCCGCCGGTGTTTTCGTGTGCTTGCGCGCCGAGAGCATATTGGCGCGTGTTCGAAAATTATGCTACCTTTTCATCCCCAATCTCCCCCACCTCTGGAATCTCGATTCCTACTCCAGTTCCCCCAAATCCTCCTCATGTATTCCCTGTACTCAAGCGCACTATCATGTCACCGGTCAATGCGGATCTCCGAGTTGGAGATCCTGAGGTCAGTCCTACCTTCGGGCGCCGCGTGCTATCGCTCAATAGTGGCATGGCGGCGCTTGACGACCAGTTTGCCGGCAAAGTGCTGATGGTAACCATCAACGGCGACCGGCCTCCCGTCTCGCCGGATGACCTTGTTAAAGTTCTTGGCATTGCACACGACATACAAATAAGTGACTTGCTCGTCGAAGACTGACCGCCACTGGCTGATTTCTTTGTCACGTTCTGGACAACTTTCGACTGCAGTCCTGTGTTCGAATCTTGATAGAGGCAAAGCTGTCCCGTCTTTCGATGAGATGGTGGCTATCGTTTTGGAGGATGTCGACTTTGACGATCCGACTATGAACATGCGAGGACGTCGCGCCTTAGCAATCGCTAAACCAACTCCGAGAGGTTATTGACCACGCCGGAGCACGATCAACCTGACCACGAAGGTCTGTTTACTGTAGGCAAACGAAGAAACAAGCAAGAAATTAAGATTGCAATCTGGATATTGCGAATATAAGAGGAAAGCTTTATTGATCAAGGTGGGGTTCTTTGACGTCTTGGTCTGGTCATTGAACACAAACGAAGTACGCGAAGTTGCAGCTATGGCGACCTTTTAATCTAAACAAAACCCAAAGTCTAAACAGTGCCCTAAAGGCTGTATATATAGAGGAAGGGGGGGATTTCGTGGCCCTTGGAGGAGGGGTCCGAGACCAACCCTATCTCTTGTTTCCCCACACATACGGACTCTAAAAACATCCCATATTCATGTATTTTGAAATTACATGGGCCTGGCCCAATAATAAGGTGACGCAACACCTAGAATAGCCTCTGGAAGAAATTTATGATGTGCATCTTGTATATTTCGTCCAAGGCTTCATGCACTCCTTATGGTGGCTTCAAAGTCCTGAAATCATCACCCGCAAAAAAAAGTCCTGAAATCATCACTTGTAAATCCGTTCTTGTTCCCCTTGCGCATGCCATCAACTCCATACTTGTTCTTGCTCCAATGTTCATCCTTCTCCAAGCTAGGCCCTTCATTTGTAAGCAAAACAAATGTATCCAATTTAGGCAGCATCATATTCTCATGAACATTAGAATCATTACCAAGAAATGAAAGTACCTGGTAATTTAATTGGCGTGCGCGAGCTCTAGTAATTGGTCCAGTATATATAACAGTAGGGGCTGTGGGTGTAACAATGGTATTGATGTCCTCATCAAATCTTCCCGGCGTTTGTTTTGCGCTGGCGCGCTGGTGAGCTTTGATCGATGGCACCCAGGATGGGGCTCGGTGCCCTGTGAGCTTGACTTCTTAACAAAGCTTACCTTCCACAACATGCCTCGATGTGCTTGGAACAACGAGTCCATGAATGAGCTTATCAACGACCTTGGAGGTGATCTCGTAAGTATGTTTGTTCCTCCAGACAGCTGGGCTCTGACGGTTATGGCATGGATGAAGAAGCTGTCCACCATATCGAAGGTGATTGGTGTTGAGATACCGGTGCAGGAACCGGGGTTTTACTATTTGTCACCACCAAGGCTGCCGCAGACCATGTTAGGGATGTACCTGCATCGAGTGTTCGTGCATGCCAAAGAAGTGGTCAATCCATCAATCGAAGTCCTGCCGCCGCCGCTGGTGCCCGGGGCCGTCGACGACGTCCATTACAGGAGTCAATGTCAGACTTTTCCCGTGTTGCTCAGAACGATGGATGGCACAAGGCCTACTCCATCGCGCGGCGGAGGCCACTGGTTCTTTGGGAGAAGAGGCAGGGCTAGCTGCCTGGATGTGCTCTAATTTGAGGTAACAACTGAGTCTTGTCAGATACTAGTTAAATCCGAGCTATGGGTGTGAAGCGCTGATGTGCAAGTACATTTGATTGTGACCTGTTCTATTTTTTACCTGAACTTTGTCTAGAAAGGGCTATACGTCAACTTAATGTTCTAGCAGAACCTATATATTGTGTTGTCTGTGTGTTTTCTTTCCACAATATTCAAGATATTTCCCCGTCATTGATAGACATGATGAACCGTTATGTACGAGTTCAGTTGTTCCGTCCAACCATTATGTATTTACGAGCATCGACCGATGCATCTCTCTCTCACACACATACACACACACACACACACACAAGTGGGGCCCTTTGAATTATTTCTTCGCTCGTGACAACTTTTAATTAGGTTCCACTGTACTCTAACTTTTTTGTTAAGTTATTAATTGAGCTCAGTGACTTGTTTGGGCCTTTCCGGCATCGTTGAATGTGGGCTGAGTAGCCATGTAAGGTTGTATGTACTACACATGCCTGTTTTTCAACATCAGCAATGCAACTGGGCCGACAGTTGTACACAATATCTGGGTCAACTTGTTATTCTTCGCCCCGCTGGGCTGCAAATCTTTCCTAGGAGGCATGCATTAGGCTTAACAAGAAAATGGGCTTTAATAATAAATGGTTTGTAATTATAAAAACTGGGTAGTAACTATAAAAAATGCACCAAACACGTAATTAATTTAAAAAACATATTATTTTTGGAATTTGAAAATTTTAATTTCATTACTTGTTGCGCGCACAATATTTCGTTGGATTTTTACGTAATACAAATTTATTTTGAAATTATATTTAATCTGACAAGAATTTTTGGGATAAAAATATTTCCGATCCCATCAAAATGTGGGAAATTTTATTGTATTTTGTTTTGAGTGGTTGGTTGAAATTATTAATCGTTGTCCTAGCTAGAAAATGGGCTGTACTTTTAAGAAACTGTAAATGGGCTGTAGTAAATTCCATTCGAATTCAAAAATGGGTTGTACATTCTTACAAATCGCAAATGGGCTATATGTTCTCTGCCACACACTTCTGGAACTACTAAGTTGACGCGTCCCCTAAAGAAATAGAAACTAAGTTGACGCATATGCAAGGCTTTGTCAACTTATAGTCAACACATAGTTCTAGCAGCAGTGGCCGTTGGATGTCCATCCAACGGATGTCGTGCTTCTTCTTCAATCTCGGATATTCTTGCTTCAGCCGCCTAAAAAATGATTCCTCCCCCTGACATCTGGGGAGCACCGTTTTGAAGGCTGACCTGTGGAAAGGTGCTGCGGTAGGTACAGCTACCTACACAGTGTATCATACCTAACCCTGACGGCAGGGGACAAGGGCATTAAATGCCTATCTACGTCACCCAAACAGTGCAGAAAAGGGACCGTCAGGGACGCCACCGCTCGCCACGATGGCGATCTTGTCAGCGCTGCTTGCCATGGTGCACCCCTGGCTGCACAGCCTCCCGCCACGTGCGCCTGGAAGGGTCCCAGAGCGACACGTTGGTGGATGTGCTGGAGCGCGGGTACAGAGTGGTTGCTTGCCGCGGCAAGCGCCTTTCCGCGGTCGTTGTCTTGTCGCGTCCGGAAGCTTGTCGCTCGCCGGGCCCTGCCGGGATGCATGGCGCGTCGCGGCAAGTTCCTTGAGATGCCTTGGTTGGCCTTCCCGGCAAGCTCCTCTTGCCGGGGCTTGGTGCCTTGAGTGACCTTCCCGGCAAGCTCCTCTTGCCGGGGCCTTGTCTCCTTGGCTTAAATAGTTTGTTCTTGAATGGCTCCAAAAGAACCAAGTAGGTCCTTGGCGGTCACCTGGCAAGCCTTGCCACGGGGTGCTGCGACTGCCCGTGCACAAGTGTGACGCCCCCGATTCAATCGTACACTAATCATGCACGCAAATGAGTACGATCAAGATCAGGGACTCACGGGAAGATATCACAACACAACTCTACAAATAAAATAAGTCATACAAGCATCATAATACAAGCCAGGGGCCTCGAGGGCTCGAATACAAGTGATCGACCATAGACGAGTCAGCGGAAGCAACAATATCTGAGTACAGACATAAGTTAAACAAGTTTGCCTTAAGAAGGCTAGCACAAACGGGGATACAGATCGAACGAGGCGCAGGCCTCCTGCCTGGGATCCTCCTAACTACTCTTGGTCGTCGTCAGCGGGCTGCACGTAGTAGTAGGCACCTCCAGAGTAGTAGGAGTCGTCGTCGAAGGTGGCGTCTGGATCCTGGGCTCCAGCATCTGGTTGCGGCAACCGGTTAGAAGGGAAAGGGGGAAAAGGGGGAGAAAAGCAGTCGTGAGTACTCATCCAAAGTACTCGCAAGCAAGGAGCTACACTACATATGCATGGATATATGTGTAAAGGGGCCATATCAGTGGACTGAACTGCAGAATGCCAGAATAAGAGGGGGATATCTAGTCTTATCGAAGACTACGCTTCTGGTCGCCTCCGTCTTGCAGCAGGAAGAAGAGAGTAGACTGAAGTCCTCCAAGTAGCATCGTATAGCATAATCCTACCCGGCGATCCCCTCCTCGATGCCCTGTTGGAGAGCAATCACCGGGTTGTATCTTGCACTTGGAAGGGTGTGTTTTATTAAGAATCTAGTTCTAGTTGTCATAAGGTCAAAGTACAACTCCGGGTCGTCCTTTTACCGAGGGACACGGCTATTCGAATAGATAAACTTCCCTGCAGGGGTGCACCACATAGCCCAACACGCTTGATCCCATTTGGCCGGACACATTTTTCTGGGTCATGCCCGGCCGCAGAAGATCAACACATCGCAGCCCCACCTAGGCACAACAGAGAGGTCAACACGCCGGTCTAAACCTATGCACGCAGGGGTCTGGGCCCATCGCCCTGAGCACACCTGCACGTTGCGAGGGCGGCCGGAAGCAGACCTAGCCTAGTGGCGTTCCAGTCCAATCCGGCGCGCGCCGCTCCGTCGCTGACGTCAAAAGTGCTTCGGCTGATACCACGATGCCGGGATACCCATAACTACTCCTGCGTAGATGGTTAGTGCGTATAGACCAAATGGCCAGACTCAGATCAAATACCCAGATCTCGTTAAGCGTGTTAAGTATCCGCGAACGCCGACCAGGGCCAGGCCCACCTCTCTCCTAGGTGGTCTCAAACCTGCCCTGTCACTTCGCCACAAGTAACAGTCGGGGGCCGTCGGGAACCCAGGCCCACCACTACCTGGGTGGAACCACCTGCCCCTTCAGCCCCCATCTCCGAGCAGTATCACAGGTCATGTAACAGTGTAAAGTATATAGTATATGTCAGCGATCGCTTCCCGAAGTGATCACGGCCCAATAGTATAGCATGACAGACGGACAAGAGTGTAGGGCCACTGATGGAACACTAGCATCCTATACTAAGCAAGTAGGATTGCAGGTAAAGGTATCAACAGCAGTATCAAAGACAGGCTATGCATCAGGATAGGAATAACGAAAGCAGTAACATGCTACACTACTCTAATGCAAGCAGTATAGAGGAGAGTAGGCGATATCTGGTGATCGGGGGGGGGGGCTTGCCTAGTTGCTCTGGAAAGAGAGAGGGGTCGTCAACTCCGTAGTCGAAGGGGCAGCAGCAGCGTCGGTCTCGGTGTCTATCGAGAGAAGAGGGGGGAGAAACAATAAATATTTAAGCAAGCAGATGCATAGAGATGCATGACATGACAAGTAACGGCGTTAGAGGTGCCCTAACGCGGTATGGGATGATACCGGTGAAGGGGGAAAACATCCGGGAAAGTATCCCCGGTGTTTCGCGTTTTCGGGCAGAGGAGCCGGAGGGGGAAAGTTGCGAGTTTGATATGTTAGGGATGCGTGGCGGACGAACGGGCTACGTATCCGGGTTCGTCTCGTCGTTCTGAGCAACTTTCATGTACAAAGTTTTTCCATCCGAGCTACGGTTTATTTTATATTGGTTTTAAAAGATTAAAATCAATTTTAGCATTTATTTAATTATTCTAATCCAACATTATCCAAAACAGTGCACGCTGACGTCAGCATGACGTCAGCAGTCAACAGAGGCGTTGACTGGGTCAAACTGACGGGTGGGTCCCACTGGTCATAGACTGTTTAGGTTAATCAGGGTTTAGGTTAAGCTAATTACTGTTTATTTAAAGTAACAGGTTAATTAGATTAATTAAACAGGATTAATTAACTTAATTAATTCACTAATTAATTAATTAATTATGCATTTTATTAATTCATTTTTATTTTTTATTTATTATTTTTATTTTTAATTCCTTTTTTTAACGTTCCAGGGGCTAGGCCCCACATGTCATTGGGTCAGGGGGGTTAGCGGGCGCCAGCGCTAGCGGGCAGCGGGTGTGGTGCCCGTGCCCGAGGCCGTAGCCTACCCGGGCGATGGGGGGGAGCTGGTTACGGGCTCCGGCGGCCAAGGGCCGCGATGGCGCTGGCCGGAACAGGGCGGCAGGGCGGAGGCAGGACGGCATGGAAGCAGGGGGAACGGCGGAGCCGCGGCAGCACGGCAAGAGGAGGGCCGGGGCTTGCCGAGGCCGTGGGCGGTGCGGCCGGACTAGGACGACCCGAGCAGGGGCTCGTCGGCGCAGGCAAGAGCGCCATGGGTGCGGTGGCCGGAACGGGGCATGTGCGCGGACGGGGGCGGGCGTGAGCGCTCCCGTTGACACACCGGGCTGGGGCGATCGGCACGTGCGGTCGCGGCGAGCATGCATCGGACACGGCCAGAATGGAACAGAGGGAAGGGAAGGGGCGAGGCGGAGCTCACGGAGCGGAGTAGGGACTGGGCAACGGGCTCGGTGGAGGCCGGGGAGGTACGTTGGGGAGGAGGATGAGGACGACGTCGACGAGGAGGAGGCAGGCCGGTGGGGAGGGCTCCGGTCGTCGGCGCGGCGTCGACGTGCGGGGGTGCTCCTGGTGGCTGCGGCGAGGCGTGGTGCGGTCGAGGTGGCCGACGAGCGAGGGCGAGGAGGTCGGCGGCGTCCTGGTGGGGGGGGGTGCCGGCACGGGGCGTAGGGGGGGCGACGGGGTTCGTTTCCCCGATCCGATCTGGATCGGGGAGGAGGAGGAGAGGAGCGACCGAGAGAGAGGGGATCGTGGGGAGAAGTGGTGTCGTGGGGGTTAGGGTTTGGTCGGCCAGGGGGGGTTATGGGGTAGTGGGGGCGGCCTGGGCCGGCCAGGCAGCCTGGTGGCCTGCTGGGCCGAAGTCCAGCGAGGGAGGGGGGTCCCCCCTTTTTTTTGTTAGTTTTTGTTTCTTTTATTTTTTGTTTTCCTTTTATCTTATTTCCTTTCTGTTTTAATTCCTTTTAAATATTTAGGCCTTTTATAAAAGCACGGTCCCTTACCATAATTACCTAGGCATTTATTTGCACACTCCGAACATTTTTGTTTTAGTGTTTGAAAACTTTTATTATTTGCCAAATTTTGAATTTGAATATTAATCTGTTTCAAACTAACGCGAGATTAGCAACAGTAATCGAAGTGACATGACATCATTAGCAGAGGTTACTGTAGCTTGATTATCCAGGCGTCATAATTCTCCTCTACTACAAGAAATCTCGTCCCGAGATTTAGGAGCGGTTATGGGGGGAGGGGATCTGGTTACGAAATTCTAACGATTCTTCTCGGTCATAGTTGCTCTTCTCGAAGAGGTCGATCCATAGTGCTGATGTCTTCATTCCTATGCATCAATGCATCATGATGAGGGGGTCGTCCTTTCTTCACGAACTCCATCGTACTTACGAAAGAATAAAGGGGTTGGGAGAACAGACCTCTGCAAGGTTGACTAACTTGTAGATAACACCGGGGAAAGGTGGCGGAAAGTAACTCTCGAAGTGAAACTTAAGAAACTTCCGAGAGCAAAGTCAAAAGGTGCAAAATAGAAGTTTCAAGCGCATAGGCAATCGTTCGTTGCCAGATACGAAATGTGAAAGGGGTTCGGAGCAATGGGAATAAGTATTGCGTCTGATACCAGAATAGATTACTAGGCAGGTGGCTCGCAAATTACTTACGAAACGAAGCGCAAGGGATAACTTCGAAACAGGGATGTACAGGAAGTCAGGTTTCGATCCTGTGGAACTGTGGGTTATGGGCCCACCATGTGGGTTAAAATTAGGAAGGGTGACGACGTCTTGCATGACAATGTAAGCAAGGCATGTCAGAGGATAGCCTGTCAGTTATGTCGGCAACAACATCAGTACCAAGGGCGAGGGACGAAGAGAACCATTTTCCTACTCGTTGAACGAGGCGGGCCAAGAGGCAAAGTTCTCATCCATCGGCGGTTACCGAAATGTCATCAACAATAGAAACAGGGTCTCACTAGCAGAGCTGTACACCGAGGTGTTTACCTAAGCAGTGAATTATTACTGCTTAGATTATATAGATCACGAGAAAGGTTAAACCAAACAACGGAAAGGAAATATGGTTATCAAATTACACAGAACAATGGCAAGGAAAATGTGTTTAAACACATATTTCAGGGTTATATCCTTCCCAAGGATAAGCAGAGCCATATATCCAAGACAGGTTATAATGCAGAAAACTCTTTAGGTACGGGAGAGGATTGTCATGACATTATCCATACAACGGTGTTTGGATAATAGAGCAGGAAACATTTAGCATTGGGCTTCAAATGTTCTTGTTGAAAATCAGAGTACCATAGACATGCTTCGAATTAGCATTGACATGGTCATCCTGTGAAGATCAGACTCTGGAAACACAAAGGATCCATCAGGAATAACTTGTAGAATAAGTCTTACAATTTCCTCATGGAAGAATGGTTAACCTTGTTAAAAAGGAAACTATAATGATAGGTCCTCCAGCCGGGGGGGGGGGTGCTAGGCATGACATCATGTTACCGGGTCATCACAGGACCAACATCATAACTCTCGGAAAGATGTCCCAACCATCATATCTAATCGAGATTCAGATCTGTTTGGTGTCATGATAACTCAGACTTAGGATGCCTGAGAAGAAAAGGCGCGACACAATTTGACGAGATGACATTGTGAGATTCTCAGAAATGATCTAGGGAAGCGAGTTCCGAAACAAGAGTTCATCATTAAACCAAGGATATGATGAGAGGGTGGCTGATGAACTAAACGACAATTCATCGAGATTTCCAAAAGATGGATTTCCGCAATCATGTGAACAAAGAGATAACATTTCTCAGATGAAATGATATAAGGGGGGTATGCTCGAGGAAAACATACCCAATTTAAACATTGGTTGAAAGGTGCACCCGAAATATGGGCTGGGTTGCACGACCAATGTCAGAATGGTGATTCAATAATCAATAGTCTCAGAATGAACGGCCGACCATTATCTTCAAAGCAATAGGGTTGCTAGAAGGGCAGAATCCAAACAGCACCGTTCACTTGTTGGAATCAACACGGGGACCAAGAAAGAATGGTGATGGTGATAAGTATCACATGTATCAAGAATTCCCTAGAGGTGGTGAAATTCTCATGACATTCTTGACATAAAAGATGGTAACACTCCAAGGTAAAGGAGAACAAATGCTGGATAGCAAGGATCTCAAGGTATAACACAAAACACGAATAAGTTTGTGTTGAACGGAAGGCAATAAGGTGGTCGGTGATAACACAAACCATTGAGGGGCGAGGATGGTATTTCTCATCAAGAATTCGATATATATCTTGGAAGAGCTCAGGATGTTGATGATGACCACGACACATTTGTCGAGAGATTTCATGAAGATGTAATCGGTCGGCGATGACATCGCATCAAGGGAATGGTGAAGTAAAAGGTTACTATAACCATAGATAAGATGCTATCTCAGAATTCGGAGTTGTCTCTCAAGACAAACAATATGATGCGAAAAGTTCGATGTAAGCTATAGCATTGTCAGGATTGCGCCCCGGGGATGAAGGACATAGGTAGAATGGTCAAGCAGTCAGCCTGACGATGATGATGTAGTCAATCCGTTGGGAATGACATGATCAAGTGCAAACTCGTAAGCAATGAAGATTACTAACAGTTGTCGAATCGCAGTGCGGGCTCGGTCCACTATTCGGTGTTCTCGGTTGACGACAACCCAGAACTCGTGGAGTGACTATGACAGGGAAAGGTATTACTCCATTATAAATTCATAAGATGTCGTGCAATGGCATGATATCCTCGAGATACCAGGTGGATAATACTCGTAGGCATATCAAATTAAAGGTTGAAGTGGGGTGTATTGATCTATAGAAGACAAGTGCTTTAACTAGTCTGAGAAATGAAATCAAAGGAAGAAATTATGGTCGGAACCACAATCATAAATGATCAAACCACGGATACAAGATGAACTCATAACAAGGGGGTAATTATTTTCACGCGCAGCTTCCATGATAAGTTCTACATCGTGTCCATGGGCATGAACGCAAAGTTCAAGGTCGACTCCCACTTCTCCAATGCACAACCTTTCATTCACTTCTCGCGTTCGATGAAGTTGTAGTGTTGAAATTTTATCTGGCAAAATACCAAAAGAGTACGGCTCGTGAAACTTTCGAGTTCTCACATATTAAGGAAGGCATAGGTTCAACTCATCGGGGTATCGTGGAAACATATACCACAAGCTTCAATAGTAATTATCACCAGCTCGAAAGCTGAGCATGGATGGCCGGATCAGAGAATAGGATTACCAATGGTATTATGTATCAGATAAAGAACTCACAAGAATTTTGGTTGTGAAGGACATTGTTGGATAATAACCCGGCAATGGGTATGGCGGTCCACAACGGGGCTGATGTGAGTATCGGTACTCAACCAGAGGAAGAAGAATGCACGGGCATCATATTATAGAACATCTGAATAATTCGATGCTTAGATAACAAATGAATTATGATTTCCCAAACAAAGGATCAGAAGCAGACGCTCTGATCAAGGATGGATAAGTTGGATAGACCAGAGGCACAATTGACGACAAATAGTTTGGTCGAGAACCAGCTCATGTTCAAAAATGATGTCTGAGCCGGAAAGATAATTTAGAAGGGTTGATAGATGATTGTGTGCATTCGCACACATGTTGAATCAATAGGATCAAAATGACGGTGTCAAAAGATACTAACGAATATTGTCAGACATATGGAAAGCATCCATCATGCAAGTAGACAAGTATTGCAGAGCAATAAGCTACTAAGGATTTTTGGAGGATCGAATAGTATTTCGAAGACCATTGTGAAACACATGGACAACTGGGGATGAGCGGATACTTGATAAGTGCGAGAATTATCCGTAGGGGTATTCAGGTGACAAAGAACAGCAAGGCAGTAAGTTCAAAGGATTATCGAAGCAACGACGAGTATTTCGGGGTATCGTGTAATAACAAGACCAACTGGGGATGAATGTAAGAATAACAACTGCAAGTAGTTATCCATAAGGGTTGACAGTGGAAGGGGAATTGCAAACGCGATGAACACAAGTTCTCGGGTTAACATCGGAGTGTAGCTTCAGGGTCTTCGCGTGCAGCAGACGATCATCAGTAATAAGGGGCTCTCCGGGTGACAGTGATTACGAGACCCTAATGTTAGAATTAGCAAAATTCATTTAACCCGAAAAGAAGAGAGTTCAGAATCCCGGAGTAAAGATCGAGGAGTAAAAGATCCTAATACCACCCTATGGCGACGTGGGCCCATGGGCCGCACAGCCATGTTAGCAAAAGTTTTGTAAAGTCTAGACTCGACTTCGGCCAAGGAGTTGAAAGGGGGATTCCTATAGGCAGTCGGCTCTGATACCAACTTGTGACGCCCCCGATTCAATCGTACACTAATCATGCACGCAAATGAGTACGATCAAGATCAGGGACTCACGGGAAGATATCACAACACAACTCTACAAATAAAATAAGTCATACAAGCATCATAATACAAGCCAGGGGCCTCGAGGGCTCGAATACAAGTGCTCGACCATAGACGAGTCAGCGGAAGCAACAATATCTGAGTACAGACATAAGTTAATCAAGTTTGCCTTAAGAAGGCTAGCACAAACGGGGATACAGATCGAACGAGGCGCAGGCCTCCTGCCTGGGATCCTCCTAACTACTCTTGGTCGTCGTCAGCGGGCTGCACGTAGTAGTAGGCACCTCCAGAGTAGTAGGAGTCATCGTCGAAGGTGGCGTCTGGATCCTGGGCTCCAGCATCTGGTTGCGGCAACCGGGTAGAAGGGAAAGGGGGAAAAGGGGGAGAAAAGCAGCCGTGAGTACTCATCCAAAGTACTCGCAAGCAAGGAGCTACACTACATATGCATGGATATATGTGTAAAGGGGCCATATCAGTGGACTGAACTGCAGAATACCAGAATAAGAGGGGGATAGCTAGTCTTATCGAAGACTACGCTTCTGGTCGCCTCCGTCTTGCAGCAGGAAGAAGAGAGTAGACTGAAGTCCTCCAAGTAGCATCGTATAGCATAATCCTACCCGGCGATCCCCTCCTCGATGCCCTGTTGGAGAGCAATCACCGGGTTGTATCTGGCACTTGGAAGGGTGTGTTTTATTAAGCATCCAGTTCTAGTTGTCATAAGGTCAAAGTACAACTCCGTCGTCCTTTTACCGAGGAACACGGCTATTCGAATAGATAAACTTCCCTGCAGGGGTGCACCACATAGCCCAACACGCTTGATCCCATTTGGACGGACACACTTTTCTGGGTCATGCCCGGCCGCGGAAGATCAACACGTCACAGCCCCACCTAGGCACAACAGAGAGGTCAACACGCCGGTCTAAACCTATGCGCGCAGGGGTCTGGGCCCATCGCCCTGAGCACACCTGTACGTTGCGAGGGCGGCCGGAAGCAGACCAAGCCTAGTGGCGTTCCAGTCCAATCCGGCGCGCGCCGCTCCGTCGCTGACGTCAAAAGTGCTTCGGCTGATACCACGAAGCCGGGATACCCATAACTACTCCCGCGTAGATGGTTAGTGCGTATAGACCAAATGGCCAGACTCAGATCAAATACCCAGATCTCGTTAAGCGTGTTAAGTATCCGCGAACGCCGACCAGGGCCAGGCCCACCTCTCTCCTAGGTGGTCTCAAACCTGCCCTGTCGCTTCGCCACAAGTAACAGTCGGGGGCCGTTGGGAACCCAGGCCCACCACTACCTGGGTGGAACCACCTGCCCCTTCAGCCCCCATCTCCGAGCAGTATCACAGATGATGTAACAGTGTAAAGTATATAGTATATGTCCGCGATCACTTCCCGAAATGATCACGGCCCAGTAGTATAGCATGGCAGACGGACAAGAGTGTAGGGCCACTGATGGAACACTAGCATCCTATACTAAGCAATTAGGATTGCAGGTAAAGGTATCAACAACAGTATCAAAGACAGGCTATGCATCAGGATAGGAATAACGAAAGCAGTAACATGCTACACTACTCTAATGCAAGCAGTATAGAGGAGAGTAGGCGATATCTGGTGATCGGGGGGGGCTTGCCTAGTTGCTCTGGCAAGAGAGAGGGGTCATCAACTCCGTAGTCGAAGGGGCAGCAGCAGCGTCGGTCTCGGTGTCTATCGAGAGAAGAGGGGGGAGAAACAATAAATATTTAAGCAAGCAGATGCATAGAGATGCATGACATGACAAGTAACGGCGTTAGAGGTGCCCTAACGCGGTATGGGATGATACCGGTGAAGGGGGGAAACATCCGGGAAAGTATCCCCGGTGTTTCGCGTTTTCGGGCAGAGGAGCCGGAGGGGGAAAGTTGCGAGTTTGATATGTTAGGGATGCGTGGCGGACGAACGGGCTACGTATCCGGGTTCGTCTCGTCGTTCTGAGCAACTTTCATGTACAAAGTTTTTCCATCCGAGCTACGGTTTATTTTATATTGGTTTTAAAAGATTAAAATCAATTTTAGCATTTATTTAATTATTTTAATCCAACATTATCCAAAACAGTGCACGCTGACGTCAGCATGACGTCAGCAGTCAACAGAGGCGTTGACTGGGTCAAACTGACGGGTGGGTCCCACTGGTCATAGACTGTTTAGGTTAATAAGGGTTTAGGTTAAGCTAATTACTGTTTATTTAAACTAACAGGGTAATTAGATTAATTAAACAGGATTAATTAACTTAATTAATTCACTAATTAATTAATTAATTAATTAATTATACATTTTATTAATTCATTTTTATTTTTTATTTTTTATTTTTATTTTTAATTCCTTTTTTTAACGTTCCAGGGGCTAGGCCCCAGATGTCATTGGGTCAGGAGGGTTAGCGGGCGCCAGCGCTAGCGGGCAGCGGGTGTGGTGCCCGTGCCCGAGGCCGTAGCCTACCCGGGCGATGGGGGGGAGCCGGTTACGGGCTCCGGAGGCCAAGGGCCGCGATGGCGCTGGCCGGAACAGGGCGGCAGGGCGGAGGCAGGACGGCGTGGAAGCAGGGGGAACGGCGGAGCTGCGGCAGCACGGCAAGAGGAGGGCCGGGGCTTGCCGAGGCCGTGGGCGGTGCGGCCGGACTAGGACGACCCGAGCAGGGGCTCGTCGGCGCAGGCAAGAGCGCCATGGGTGCGGTGGCCGGAACGGGGCATGTGCGCGGACGGGGGCGGGCGCGAGCGCGCCCGTTGACACACCGGGCTGGGGCGGTCGGCACGTGCGGTCGCGGCGAGCATGCATCGGACACGGCCGGAACGGAACAGAGGGAAGGGAAGGGGCGAGGCGGAGCTCACGGAGCGGAGTAGGGACTGGGCAACGGGCTCGGTGGAGGCCGGGGAGGTCCGTTGGGGAGGAGGATGAGGACGATGTCGACGAGGAGGAGGCAGGCCGGTGGGGAGGGCTCCGGTCGCCGGCGCGGCGTCGACGTGCGGGGGTGCTCCTGTTGGCTGCGGCGAGGCGTGGTGCGGTCGAGGTGGCCGACGAGCGAGGGCGAGGAGGTCGGCGGCGTCCTGGTGGGGGGGGGCGTGCCGGCACGGGGCGTAGGGGGGGCGACGGGGTTCGTTTCCCCGATCCGATCTGGATTGGGGAGGAGGGGGAGAGGAGCGACCGAGAGAGAGGGGATCGTGGGGAGAAGTGGGGTCGTGGGGGTTAGGGTTTGGTCGGCCAGGGGGGGTTATGGGGTAGTGGGGGTGGCATGGGCCGGCCAGGCAGCCTGGTGGCCTGCTGGGCCGAAGTCCAGCGAGGGAGGGGGGTCCCCCTTTTTTGTTGTTGTTAGTTTTTGTTTCTTTTATTTTTTGTTTTCCTTTTATCTTATTTCCTTTCTGTTTTAATTCCTTTTAAATATTTAGGCCTTTTATAAAAGCACGGTCCCTTACCATAATTACCTAGGCATTTATTTGCACACTCCAAACATTTTTGTTTTAGTGTTTGAAAACTTTTATTATTTGCCAAATTTTGAATTTTAATATTAATCTATTTCGAACTAACGCGAGATTAGCAACAGTAATCGAAGTGACGTGACATCATTAGCAGAGGTTACTGTAGCTTGATTATCCGGGCGTCACAACAAGTCCGGGATACTAGGGTACCCCTACTCTAGTACACCGACAGGAGCCCCCGGGCCTGGGCCATACACGGTGCCGAGCGCTGTGGGCCCAGGCCCAAAACAAGGCACGGGCACGCGCGGCCTGGGTCACGTCGCATCTGACTCCGTATCCACCGCGCCCTCCCCGAACGGCACGCGTCAATCGCGGCATCGTGGGAGAAATCGTGGGTGGTTTCTTCATCTGGAAAGGCGGAACGTCCGCCCCCTCCTTCCTTATAAGCAGGGGAAACAGGGGCAGACCGTCCATCCGCCCGTTGCTACTCCAGACTCGAAAATCTCCGCCGCTCCCCTTCTTCTCAAAGCCGAAAGAGAGCAGCGCTCCGCCCCCATCGCCACCAGCACCACCAACGCCGTCGCCCTCCCTCACCACTCTCGCCATGGCTCCGAAAGCCGAGAAGGTGAAGTCGGCCGAGGCGCAGCGGCTCGCGGCGCTGCGAAAGGAGCGGGCAGTCTTCCCTACTAGGCTTGCCGCGGCGGAGCTGAAGGAGTTCTACTACCTCTTCTGGTCGACGGGGACGCGAGCGCACCCGCGCATGAAGGTATTCCCAGCCACTGCTCGGGAGAAGGCTCCCACGGGGTACCCTTTCTTTGCCTTGTTCTTCTACTGTGGGCTCTGCCCGCCCTTTTCTGAATTCTTCTGTGACATCATGAACACCTACGGGCTCCGCCTCCTTGACTTCACCCCCAATGTTGTCCTGACCATGGCAGTTTTCGCACATCTCTGCGAAAACTTTGTCGGAGTCCACCCAAATGTAGCCCTCTTCCGCCACTTCTTTTCGCCTCGAGTTGAGAAAGGAGAGCCTCTATCCGGCGGAATCGCCTGGATCTTAAAGGCCGGCAAGAAGGATGCTTATCTGGATGGAGAGTTCCGCAGCAAGTGGGAGGAGTGGAGGGCGGACTGGTGCCTGATTGTCGAGGAGAACTCGCAGCCGTTTACCGCCCAGCGCGAAACTCCAGTAGTGCGCGGCAGTGATTGGAGTAGCCTGGCCCCGGAAGACGACAGACTGAAGATTGTCGTCGCGAGGATCCTACGCCTAAGGCTTGCCGGGTTTACTGTAGGAGCGGTTGGCGCAGATTTCCTTCGCCGCCGCATCGCCCCCCTGCAGGAGAGGAGGAGACCCGCCTGGGAGTTCCAGAACGCGGCGGATATCATGAGGCTGCGGCCGGGCCTCAACTTCAACTTCACTGTCCTGGAGCTCACCGTGATGCTCCAGGAGCTGTTCAAGTACGACCCCCAGCATCCCGAAGTGTTCAGGTTGCCGAGGGGCGTCGCTCCGCTGTGTAACAACTCCTCGCTCGACCGCATCCGTGCAATGATGCCGATGTGCGACTCGCATGGAATTGACCCAGCCTGGATAGAGCCTGCAGACGATGTCGTGCGGGCGTTCTTCGATAACTTGGTAGAAGTGCCGGTGGACGCCGATGAGCAGAGGGGCCTCACCCGGGACACTACCGATGATGAGCTCAAGCGCATCACCACCAGGCTGGAAGAGGCGGTGGCAGCCGCAGCTGCGGGCGAGTTTGGGTTCACCGTGGAGGAGGCGGAGGCAGCGGAGGCGGCAAGCCTTGCCGAACGAGAGGAACTCGCCGACGAGGAGAAGTCCGCCAGGCATGATGTCGGGCCGAGCGGGCCCGCTGAGGATTCGAGCGGCTCGTTGGAGATCGGCTCCTCTTCCTCTTCGTCTTCGGGCAGCTTGCCGCAAGCAGATCCCCCGGCTCCACAAGCAGAGCTCCCGGCTCCACCAAGAAGGCGCCTTCGCAAGGCCGGGGACGTAGCGGAGCGGCGAACGAGTCAACCCCCGCCGCGCCGCACGACGCGCTCCACCGCGGCAAGTTCTGTTGCCGCGGAAGCACCTCACGCTGCAGCGTCAACTGGAGCGGGGTCCTCCCGGTCCGCCGCTCCAGCTCCTGCCAAGCGGCCAAGGGGTCCTACTCCTCCGCCTCCTCGCGCCGGAGGTTGGCCAGGCTTTGACTTCTCCACGCTCAGCTCCGACGAGGAAGAAGAAGAGTAAGATTCTTGTTGTACTTGTATGTCTTGTCTTGTATCTCATTTGCTTTACTCTGAACTTATTCCTTTTAAGGACTCTGGCCCAGAGAGCGGCAAAGAGAGCCAAGGTCCCAGTGATTGTCATCGAGGACGATCCCACCGTGTCAGCAGGGGGTGCGCCCGAGACAAACTTGCCAGACCCGGCAGCTGCTCTTCAGAGCAGCCCCCAGCGTAAGTATACGGTTTGCTTCCCGCTGTTGGTCGCGCATGGATACTCTTTGTTTGCTGATATCTGACTGTTGGCTTGTGTAGGAGCAGAGTAGCCCCACCAGGAGCGCCCGGAGGTCACCCCTGACGTGCCACCTGCTTCGACTACGCCGCCAAGGGAGAGTTCTCCGGCAAGGGAGGATCCTCCGACAAAGGAGAGCTCTCCGGCAAGGGGGAGCTCTCCGGCAAGGGAGGAGTCTCCGGCAAGGGACAGCACCTGCGGTCCTCCGGTGGTGGAGACCACAACTGCAGAGCCCGGTGCAGGTAAACCTCTTGCTTCAAACTTCCCTTGGGTTCTTCTTCTTTTGATCTTCTTTTTGAATATTAGCTTGACTTTTCTTCCTTTTCTGGCCGTCAGATCCATCTACTGCGGAGCCGATGGAGACCGAGGTTGTTATTGATGATGCTGCCGCCACCAAAGAAGCGGCCGGCGCTGATGATCCCGCCGGCGAGGATGCCGCCAAGGCTGCCGCCGCAGCAGCTGACGAGGGGTCTGGCGATCGTACTGACGACCCTGAGGCCGCAGGAGCGACAGGCGCTACACCGACCGCCGATCCTCCCGCCGCTGCCGCAGCGTCTGGCTCCGAAGAGCCCCAGCCAGGCGTCTACTTGAAGGCCGGCGATGGCGTCTTCATCAACCTCCCCTGGGCGTCAACGTCCAGGGCGCCAGTCGAAGGAGAAAGCTTTGAGGTGGAGGTGCTTGCCTCCGCTGGGCTGACGCTGGTCGACGCGCCAAGCAGCAGCAGCGACGAGCCTGAGGAGGAGCGACTGCTGCAGAAGCTGTTGTCGCTTTACCGCGCTCGACAAGCCAAACAGGAGTCCCGCGAAGCGCTTGTCGCGAAGGCGGGGGTGGACATGGAGAAGCGCGTGGAGGAGCTCCGAGGTCTCAACCAGGCAGCTCTCCGATCGCTGGCGGCGGAGCGTGAGCAGCTTGATGAGGCGCAGAAGGCCTTCATCCTCGAGAAGGCAGAAGTTGCAGAGCAACAGCGGCTTGCCGCCGAGGAGCTGTCTGCGCGGGAGGGCGAGTTGGTGCAGCTGAAGGCCAGCCTGGACAGCCACGAAGAGGAGCTTGCTGCGCGCGAGCAAACACTCAACGGAGCCCTCAAGGAAGCAAGGGACGCTACCGCAGCTGCCGAGGCCGCCAAGAAGGAGCTGGAGACGAAGGTGGCGAAGCTGGAGCCTGATCTCAAGGCGGGCGGTGAAGAGCTTGCCGCGCTCAAGCATGAGCGTGAGAAGGATGCCTACACCTTCGGCGAGCTGCAGGGTCGTCTCGCCGAGAAGATCAAGGAGCTTGCCGCCGCCAAGGACTCCAACGCCGATCTTGAGCTGAAGCTGGCTGCTTTGACCAAGACGCTGGATGGCGCCAGGGAGCAGGAGGCGGCCTTGAAGAAGGAGATCAAGGCCGACAAGGCGCTGCTGGAGAGCATTGCCGCCACCCAGAACGATTTTAGAGGAACTATGGAGCGGTGGACGGAGGGTCTCGTGAATGCTGCCGCAGACATCGACAAGGAGCTGGCGCAGCTGGGGATGGAGGATCTCGGGTATCCCTCCGATGAGACCCTCCCATCCAGCGCCAAGCTCACCCTGTTCTTCAAAAGCGTGGCGACGGCCCTCCAGCGACTCCGGGAGAGGATCCCAAGGCAGCTGGCCGACGAGTCGCACAAGATCTACGCTGGAGCTCTTCAGAAGGTGTTGGTGAAGGTGGCCTTCCGCAACCCGGGTCTCAACCTTACCAACGTCCTCAGATCCCTGCCGGCGGAAGCTGATCTGGAGGCGCTCAAGGACCTTGTTGAACCCATTGTGGACAAGGTGAGCGGGATCAAGAGGGTTGAGGGCGATCGCGTGGACTAGGCTGCCCGTTTTCTTCTTTTCTTGTCGCCGCTGATCATGTTATGAAAACAGTCTATTAGAGTCCCGACAAGCTATCTTGTAATATAACTCTATTTCGGGTCATGATTGCAATGTTATCCCCTTTACTTGATTCCTTCCTTTGTATGTTTTTTCCCTATGCTTTTAGGGAACTTGCCGGCGTAGGCACCTTTGCCGCGAGCGCTGAGTGCGGGACGTCAGCAGCCTGCTGGCGGTGCCGTTACCGACAAGAAACCTTCTCGCGACTAGTCGCAGCTCGCTTAAGTTGTTGAGCGAACTCGAAACAAAGTAAGGGCGCGAATCTAGTCGCAGCACAGTTAAACTGTTGAGCGAACTCGAAACAAAGTAAGGGCGCAACTAGCCACGAGCTGGTTCCTCCGCGCACAGGTTTTCCATACAAAGCATGGTCGTTCAAGGGAGATAACTTAAAAAAATCTGATTGCTCAAACTTTGGCGACTTAGCTTTTCTGTTGTTTGCTCTCCGGCAAGGCGAAACTTTCTTGAACGACGCCTGGTTCACACCATTATCTTCTCCTTCCCCCCGGCAAACTTGTGGGCGAGAGGAACCTTCCTTTCCTTGAGAAAAGAGAGTAGAGAAAATAATGGTATGGAGCCTTATGGCTCGTTATTGCTTACCGGGGTTTGACGCTGCACAAAGTGTTAGATAACTCATGCAAAAAATAATAAGCATGAACTTGACAAGATGTGTGGAGCACATGAGCTTTATTTATGCACAGGGTCGGCGCCTGGCTTTGTACAAAGGATCACATGCAACAGCGGCAAGACTTGTACAAAAGGTGGTTGCCGGAACAGGGTCCGACAACCGCGCCTTACGGGTAAAACTTACGAAGATGCTCGATGTTCTAGGAGTTGCTCACCGGAATGCCATCTTCGGTCTCAAGGCGGACAGCGCCAGGCCTAGTGACTCGTTTCACCCGATAAGGGCCTTCCCACTTCGGCGTCAACTTGTTGGAATTCTTGGCGGAATGAACGCGCCGAAGAACAAGGTCGCCTTCCTCGAGACTTCTGGCGTTAACTTTGCGGCTATGGTAGCGGCGCAAAGCTTGCTGGTAGCGAGTAGCTCGCACAACAGCCTGAAGACGGTCTTCCTCAAGGAGCAGCGCGTCATCTTCTCGCAGCTGCTCTTGCTCAAGCTCATCATAAGAGAGCACTCGAGGTGACCCGTATACGAGTTCCGTGGGGATAACTGCCCCTGCTCCATAGACTAGAGCGAAAGGTGTCTGGCCAGTGGCTCGATTTGGCGTCGTCCTGATCGACCAAAGAACCACCGGCAGCTCCTCAATCCAGTTTCTTCCGCACTTGTGCAGCCTGTCGAAAGTTCTGGTCTTGAGTCCACGCAGCACTTCAGCATTTGCCCTCTCCGCTTGACCGTTGCTCATGGGGTGAGCAACAGAAGCGAAGCAGACCTTGGCGCCAAGGTCTTGGACGTACTGCATGAAGGTGCGACTCGTGAATTGCGTACCGTTGTTGGTGATGATCCTGTTAGGGATCCCGAAGCGGCAAACAATCGACCTGAAGAACTTGACTGCTGACCGTGCTGTCACCTTCCTCACTGCTTCCACTTCCGGCCACTTTATGAACTTGTCAATTGCAACGTACAAGTACTCAAAGCCCCCGACTGCTCGGGGGAAGGGGCCGAGGATGTCGAGCCCCCAGACCGAAAATGGCCAGGATAAAGGGATCGCCTGGAGAGCATGATCTGGCTGGTGTATCTGCTTGGAATGGAACTGGCACGCTTCACACTTGGTTACTTGTGCAGTTGCATCCTAGAGGGCTGTCGGCCAAAAGAAACCTTGCCGGAACGCTTTGCCGGCAAGTGCTCTGGCGCCAATGTGGTGACCACATATGCCTCCATGTATCTCTGCCAACAGCTTCTGTCCATCTTCCCGGTGAATACACTTCAATTTCACACTGTTGAGTCTTCTTCTGTATAGTTCGTTGTCGACGAACTGGTAACTACTAGACTGCCGAGCTACTCTTTCCACTTCTTCTTGCACTTCAGGAAGTTCTCCTGTCTGAAGGAAACGGACGATCTGCTATGCCCATGCTGGAGCTTGTGGCTCGACAACAAGGACTAAAGGCATATCTGCTGCTGCGGGAACATCCGCTTTTATGGCGAGAACCTGCGGCTCAACCGGAGCTTGACGTTCCCCGGCAAGCTTGCCGGAGCAAAACTTGTCGCGAGCGTCTGCTTCAACGAAACAAACCCTGGGACTTGTCGGAGCAGACTGCTTCTCAGCACTCTTGGTGTTGATCTTGGGGACCTTTTTGGCGGCGGCTTCGGGAAGCTCTGCCGGAAAATAGTCACCAGAAATCAACTTCCTCTTCTTGCACTGTCCAGTTGATGGCGTAACAGACGGTTGAGTCAGCTTGAGCAGAAAGATCCCTGGTTCCATAGGTAACTTAAATGCTGCGCACTTTGACAGGCCATTGGCGATGTCGTTCTGAGCTCTTGGAACATGTTCCATCTGTAGGCCGACAAAGCGCTCTTCTAGCTTCCTCACCTCATCGACATAAGCTTCCATCAACGGACTCTGATAATTCTTGTTCACTTGGCGGAGGACAACCTGCGAGTCACCCCTGACAATGAGCTTCTTGATCCCAAGGTCTGCCGCGATCCTGAGGCCGGCAAGCAATCCTTCATATTCTGCAGTATTGTTTGTTGCTTGCTCCTTGGGAAAGTGCATCTGGACTACGTACTTGAGGTGCTCTCCGGTGGGTGCGACAAGCAGCACGCCAGCACCGGCGCCTTGCAACGAGAAGGCACCATCAAAGTACATCAGCCACTCTTTGCTTGCTTCCTCGACGGGGATGCTCGTCTCTGGAATTTCTTCATCTGGTGTTGGCGTCCACTCTGCTATGAATTCTGCCAATGCTCTGCTTTGGATAGTTGAAGTGCTCTCAAACTTGAGGCCAAAGCTTGACAGTTCCAGTGCCCACTCAACAATCCTGCCTGTTGCTTCTGGATTTTGTAGTATCCTCTTCAGCGGAAAGCGAGTGACAACTGTGATCTCATGTGCTTGGAAGCAATGGCGCAGCTTTCTCGAGGCCATGAGAACGCCGAAAAGCAATTTCTGCACACCAGAGTACCTTGACCTAGCCCCTTGCAGAAGGGAACTGACAAAGTAGACTGGGCGCTGCACCATTTTCTTCTGTATCTCCTCGGGCGCTTGCGCAGATCCATCTTTGCCGGGACCAGAGATTGTCGGGGAAGCCCCCTGCTTGCCGCTGGATGCGCTTGCCATGGTTGTTGGCTCATCATCTGCCTCCCTCTCCGCTACTAACGCAACACTAACCACTTGATTGGTTGCTGCCAGATATAGCAGCAACTTCTCTTGTGGCTTAGGTGCGACAAGTATTGGAGTGGAGGACAGGTATCTCTTCAAGTCCTGCAGCGCATCCTCCGCTTCCGGAGTCCATTTCATTGGACCTGCCTTTTTCAAACTTTTGAAAAACGGCAGGGCGCGCTCAGCCGACTTAGAGATAAACCTGCTGAGAGCCGCCACGTAGCCGGCAAGTCTTCGTACATCCTTGACGCGCTTCGGTGCTTCAATCTGCTCAATGGCCTTGATCTTGTCGGGATTGGCTTCAATTCCCCGCTGAGACACGAAGAACCCAAGAAGCTTGCCAGAAGGGACTCGAAACACGCACTTCTCGGGGTTGAGCTTGAGGCTGATCTTGCGCAGATTTGCAGAAGTCTCTTCCAAATCTTGGATCAGAGTTGCTTTGTCCCTGCTCTTTACCACTATATCATCCATGTAGGCTTCCACATTTTTGTGTATTTGTGGCTCAAAAGCAGTGTGGACTACCCTTGCAAATGTTGAACCAGCATTCTTCAAACTGAAAGGCATCCGTACGAAACAGTACGTGCCACATGCAGTGATGAATGCGGTTTTCTCCTCATCCTCTTCTGCCATGAAGATCTGATGATATCCTGAGTATGCGTCAAGAAATGAAAGCAAGTCACATCCGACCGTGGAGTCAACAATCTGGTCAATGCGCGGCAAGGGAAATGGGTCTTTGGGACAAGCTTTATTGACATCAGTGAAGTCGATACAAAGCCTCCATTTCCCGTTCGCCTTGCGCACGACTACAGGATTGGCCAACCACGTGGGATGGAGCACTCCTCTGACAAGGACTGTTGCTTCCAACTTCTTGATCTCTTCTGCGATGAACTCTTGGCGCTCCACTGCTTGCTTCCTGACTTTCTGCTTGACGGGCCGCGCATGAGGACAGACGGCAAGGTGGTGCTCAATTACTTTCCTGGGAACACCGGGGATGTCAGACGGTTGCCATGCAAACACATCGACATTCGCCCGCAGGAAAGTAATGAGCGGCGCTTTCCTATTTAGGGTCAAGGGTGGCACTGATGGTGAAAGTACCACCAGTGCCGTCCTCCTTGGCGGACACCTTCTTAGTCGCTGGCGGAGCTGAAATCGTCTTCTTACACTTGCCGGTGGAGCTCGATGGTGCATCCTCGACGGTAGCGCAGCACTCCGAAGAGGTGCGCTTGCCGGAGTGGGCATCAGAACTCTTGCCGGACTTGGTCTTCTTCTTCCCCCCGGGAGCTTCAGCGGCAAGTGTCTCACGATCCGTTGCGGCTGCTGCTTCCCGGTAGATCTTGTCGGCACAGATAAGAGCATCTTTCTTGTCGCCAAGGACAGTGATGACACTTATCGGGCCTGGCATCTTCAGCATATTGTACGCGTAGTGAGAGGCCGCCATGAACTTGGCGAGCGCTGGATGGCCGAGAATTCCGTTGTAAGGCAATGGAAAATCGGCAACGTCAAAAGTGATCCTCTCAGTCCTGAAGTTCAACTCGCTGCCAAATGTCACCGGCAGCGTGATCTTCCCCTTCGGCTTGCTCCTTCCCGGGTTGATTCCTTGGAATGTGTCGGTCTCTTCGAGCTCGCCGTCAGGGACTTGGAGTTTTCGGAGCACAGCGGAGGAGATCAGGTTCAAGCCGGCCCCGCCGTCAACTAGCATCTTAGTGACCTTGAGGTTGCGGATAGTTGGTGAGACCAACATCGGCAAACACCCGACAGCAGTTGTGCGATTAGGGTGGTCCTCAATATCAAAGATGATAGGCGTGCTGGACCATTTCAGAAGCTTGCTTGATTCGACGGGTGGTTCTATCGCATTGACTTCCCGCACCCACTGCTTGATTTGGCGGTGCGAAGTAAGCAGAGAAGCACCGCCGTCAACGCACAAGACCTCTGTGGCTTTCTGGAACTCCTGCTCGCTGGTCTCGGCATCATCCATGTCTTCGTCGTCGTCATCTTCATCCTTGTCGCGGCCGCGGGGAGGTCTGTTGCCTTGCCACTGCTTGGCGTTGCCGCGGCGTCCTCCCCGGCCGGTGCGCTTCATACCGGATCCTCTAGCACCTCCTTGGGCTTTCTCCTTGTCGCGTCGCTCGTATTCGGTCTTTTGTAGCTCGACAAGCTGCTCGACCTTCTTGCAGCTCTGGAGGTCATGGCCCTTGGTGCGGTGGATCTTGCAGTACTGTTTGTTGGTGCCGTCCTGCTTGTCGGCGGCCGCCACAGCCTGGCAGTTGGCGCATGCGGCAACCTCCTTGCCGGAGCTATCAGTCTTGGCTGTCTTGGCGCCACCTTCGTTGCCGGACTGATCAACAACTAGCACATCTTTGCCTTTCCTCTTCCTGTTGTTCCGCCGCCGGTTTTTGTTTGCCGGGGCAGCATCATCGCTGTCAGATCCTCCTGTTCCTGTATTCTCTCTGGGGAGTTTCCTTCCTTCCTCAGCACGTGCACATCTGTCGGCCAGGGCATACAGCTCACTGACGTCTCTGATCTTGCACATCGCCATCTCCTCCCGCATCCTGCGGTTACGCGCGTTCTAGTGGAACGCACTGATGACCGCGGCAGGGTGGACGTCTGGGATGTTGCGTTGCACTTGGCTGAAGATCTGGATGTACTTGCGCAAGGGCTCTCCTTCCTTCTGGGCAAGCAGATGAAGATCACTCTCCTGGCCATGAGGTTTGTGGCCGCCGGTAAAGGCGCCGACAAACTGATGGCATAGGTCTGCCCAGGAAGATATGGAGTTTTCCGGCAAGTGCATGAGCCAGGACCTGACGTTGGGCTTGAGCACCAGCGGGAAATAGTTGGCAAGGATCTTGTCGTCGCGCCCCCCAGCGGCTTGCACCGCGATGGTGTATATGCTGAGGAACTCCGACGGATGCAACTTGCCTTCGTACTTCTCGGGTACGTCTGGCTTGAAGTTCTTCGTGCTGGGCCACTGGACTTGCCGCAGCTCACGGGTGAACGCAGGGCAACCTACCGCGTACGGCAGGTCGCCTGGTTCCCCTGGCGCATGCATGTCGACAGTGGGCCCAGCGCGCTTGTCTGACTGACGCCGCGCTTCTCTTCGGCGCTCGATGCGAGTACGAGCGTCTTCTTGCTGTCGTTCGTGAAGAACTTGGCATTGATCGCGGCGAGCTCGCGGATCTGATGAAGCAATGGAGTCGCTGTCGTGGCGGACCCGGCGAGTCGGCGATCTTGGCCTTCGGGGCGGAGAGTGCACGGTGGTTGCACCCCACCAGTTTTGTCGCCATCGGCTCGCACCTGGATGGCCTGCCGCGGCTGCGATGTGGTCGCCTGCCGTGGAGTGTCGGCGTTGGCGAAGCCGATGAGACTCTGAATGGTGGCCCTCCAGTCGTCGATCTTGTCTGGCGTTGGAGGGAAGTCTAGGAGCAGTTGAGCTCACGCCAAAGCTTCTGCTGGAGTGGCGGGTAGCGGTGGCGAACGATGCGAGGAGCGGGATATGCTCGGACTTCTAATTGCGTTAGAAGGAGCAATTTCCCGTCCAGGCGACCGTGCCTCGCTCGCGCCAGCACGTTGGCGCGTATGCTGGCCTGGAGCATCCCGAGATCCGCCAGCTCGATCTGGGTCCAGCGAGCGTATGGTACCGTGAGTACCACGACGCTGCCGGTCCTGCGCCTCCTGAGATGGGCGCGGTGCGTCTACGGACGCCCGGTCGTCGTGGGAGCCGGCTACGCCGCCGACGGGCAGCACAGTCTTGTCCTTGGACTTGGTGACACCGTGGGCTCCCTCGTCGACGCCCGTTCTTCCGCCGGCGTCTTCCCCACCAGCCGTTTGCTCCGGCGGCGGTGGATTCGACGCGGACGGAGCAGCCGCCTCCGAAGCCTTCTTCTTCGACGGCATGTCGATGAAGTCGATGAAGATCTAGCTCGCGTGAACGCCAGATCAGGTTCACACAACCTCGACGCCCCCTACCTGGCGTGCCAAAGATGCCGGGGAAAAACTGGCTCCACGAGCACCTATGGGGACGGAGCCACTTTCGGTTCGGCGGGGGGCGGAGGTTGCACGAAGAGCAGATCGAGGCGGGGCACGCGAGCGGTTTTTACTCAGCTTCGGAGCTCTCCGGAGAGATAATACTCCTACTGCTGCTTTGTGGTTTGTATTGAGTTCTTGCTCGGGAGCGCTGAGTGCTACAGTACACTCAAGCAGCTAACGAGACCGAGCGTTCTTCTGTTCGTCCTCCCCGTCCACGTTGTGCATGGGCCTCCTTTTATATGCTCAAGGGGTCTCCAACAGGTGGCAACGTGGGCAAGGGCAAAAATGGAAAGGTGTGGCGGTAGGTACAGCTACCTACACAGTGTATCATACCTAACCCTGACGGCAGGGGACAAGGGCATTAAATGCCTATCTACATCGCCCAAACAGTGCAGAAAAGGGACCGTCAGGGACGCCACCGCTCGCCACGATGGCAATCTTGTCAGCGCTGCTTGCCATGGTGCACCCCTGGCTGCACAGCCTCCCGCCACGTGCGCCTGGAAGGGTCCCAGAGCGACACGTTGGTGGATGTGCTGGAGCGCGGGTACAGAGTGGTTGCTTGCCGCGGCAAGCGCCTTGCCGCAGTCGTTGTCTTGTCGCGTCCGGAAGCTTGTCGCTCGCCGGGTCCTGCCGGGACGCGTGGCGCGTCGCGGCAAGTTCCTTGAGATGCCTTGGTTGGCCTTCCCGGCAAGCTCCTCTTGTCGGGGCTTGGTGCCTTGAGTGACCTTCCCGGCAAGCTCCTCTTGCCGTGGCCTTGTCTCCTTGGCTTAAATACTTTGTTCTTGAATGGCTCCAAAAGAACCAAGTAGGTCCTTGGAGGTCAGCTGGCAAGCCTTGCCGCGGGGTGCTGCGAGTGCCCGTGCACAAGTCCGGGATACTAGGGTACCCCTACTATAGTACACCGACACCATCCAATGGCCGTAGTGCTTCTTCAACCTCTGGTCTTCTTGCTCCAGCCGCCCAAACCAGCGCTGGTCGTGCCGCATGCTCTGCCTCCCGTGGCCGGCTGTGATTCCGCGGAGGCCTCACTGCCCCTACTACTCCCACCGCTGGCCAGGCCATCCCTCTACTCACCCACACCCCCTGTTATTCTATTGCAACGATAGCCTCACACCGCAGTCGAACCAGTGAACCCTCGTACTCCTCTCTGTGTGGGCTTCCACTGTCGCGTCTTCACCGGCTCCGAATCGTCCCCTTCCTAGGCCTCGCCGTTGTCCACCGCCCCGGTGCTCTCGGCGCGGCGTGGTCAACGTGGTTAAGGAACGACTTCCATCGGAAGAGTACTGTGCATGGAGAGGCTGACAGCTGGGTCCACGGCCGCAGCAAGGAAGTGCCTCCTTGTTACACGCAAAATAATGATTCCTCCACCTGACAGCAGGGACACACTAGACGGGCCACCGTATTTCACAAAAAAAAGTTTCCCCCTGACTGCTGGGACCCACCAGCTACATCTTCGCACACAAGGAAGTGCCTGGCGGTCGGGGCCCGCCTGGCCAAAGCATACGTATCGTTGTCATTCTGGTCGCGAATATGTACGTACATACTGGTCAATCGTTCTGTCTGCATGCTGCAGCGATGAACCGTGGCCGTGTAAGGAAGGGCACGTGTCGTAGTAGAGGTGCGGATGTAGCATGTACACGTACGTACAACCAGGGTGCAAGAAAGTAAATACGACCACGTATGTACATACGGGCGGGGTCTCAAACGCCTACTCGCACATACATACGGCCAGGGCTCGTGTACATGGCTGGGTCGGAACGGAGACACTGTGTCCATGTTCATCGGGAGCCAACCGACTTGGACTGAACAACCGATTGAAACAAGGCCTGGCATACCGCAGAACGGAGGAAACGGCCTTGTGTTCGACCAGCCATGGTCGAAACGGGATCCTGTTCATCGGGAGGGGTCTAGCGTACCGCGAAACAGAGGAAACAGACTTGCGTTCGAGTGCCTATGGTCGAAACGGGGTCCTGTTGATCGGGAGGGGTGTGGCCTCCCGCAAAACGGAGGAAACAGACTTGTGTTGGAGCGCTACGGTCGAAACAGGGGTCCTGTTCATCGAGAGGGGCATGGCGTACCGGAAAACGGGACTCCACGGGATACTGTTCATCTCCACCGTCGACTGCCTCCATGGGCTATTGTTCATCCACCGTCGACCTCCTCCAGCCTCCACCTGCGACTGTTCATCCATGGGGCTCCTGTTCATCCAGCCTCCACCGCTCCTCCACCGGCTACTGTTCAACCAGCCCTCTCCACGGGGTCCTGTTCAACCACCCCTCCACGGGCTACTGTTCATCCAGCCCTCCACCGGCTACTGTTCAACCTTCCCTCCACGGGGTCCTGTTCATCCACCCCAACCGGCTCGATCGGGGTCCTGTTCATCTAGCGGCAATGGCCTCTACTACCATGGGGTCCTGTTCATCCACCCCCCATCAGGAACTATTCATCCTACCCCCCCCCCAACAATGCTCACTATTCATCAAGAGGCAGCATAGATCGTCTTCAGTTAGCAGCAGTAGCGAAGGAATCACTCGATCGGGTTCAGTTAACAGCCAGATCGATTGATCCCTCGGGTTCAGTAACGCGTAGCCTGCAATGCAATCGCTCGTGTTCAGTAGGTGAACGCCTCGCTCGGGTTCAGTTAGATCCCAATGCCTCGCACCTACACGCGTACGTGTACGAGAGAAATATGCGTCACTCGGCCCCCAACCACCCACCGTAACCGGGAACTCCCCGATATTTTTCTCGCCCTCGCTTCTACCACGGTTTTTTCTGTCATGGACGGCCCAAAGAATGTCATACAGCTGCGTCTCCGGCCCGCCCAGGACGAAAAGCCCATTTTCTGTCATGATTTTTTGTCATAGAAGTAGGAGCCCACCACATCTATGATGATACCGGGTTTTGTCACAACTATCGTCATAGAAGTGTCATAAGCATGATAGATTTTTTTCTTTCGGCCCAAAATGTCACGGATGTGTCTTTTTTTGTAGTGAATTGTTGCTCAACTGTTCTTCTACATCTTCGCCATATTCAAGACGGATCCACTCAAGTTGACATTTTTCGCAATCTTCTTCGGTTGCAAGTCGTCCTCGAGTTCGTTCGTATCATCGCCAATACCATGAAGTTCATCAAGCTCCACAAAACCCATTACATGGCAAAGGTTTACAAGGCCGTCTCCATGAACGCGAACGCCAACGACAACAAGCTAATGAACCTCCGGTCCAACAGCAAGCTCCAACACGCCAAGAATTACAAGAACAACAAGATGGTGATGCCATTCGACAAGAGTGACAACATCGTGAGGAACAAGCACTCAAAGCCCAACAAGCTCTACGAGAATTGACTCAAGCCGTCAATGTGCGAAACCGTCAAGTACGTCTACAAAAAGAGGCAACCCGCCGTGAGCGCCAAGTGGAAGCCGCTCGTCGTGGAGAGCTTCAAGAGATGAGGATCCGTGCAAGAATGCCACACCCACAACGTCAAGCTAACAACGACGTGAAAGCGGACCAAGCGGTTCAAGACCCTCCTCCACAACAAGAGCATCCTCATCATCACCATCGACCCCAACACAATGAAGAGCAACGCTATGGCAAGCTCAAGTTCACCATGCCGAAGTTTTTTGGAAGCAACGATCCCGAAGACTACCTTTCATGGGCATTGAAAGTTGACAAGATCTTTCATTTGCACAACTATGAAGAAGAAAAGAAGATCACCATGGCATCTCTTGAGTTCCAAGACTATGTCCTCATTTGGTGGGAGCAAGTCATTGAGCACCGAGCGGCAAGAGGTAAACCACCCATCACAACATGGGCTCAAATGAAGGATGTCATGAGAGCGCACTTTGTTCCAACATATTATAACTGCGACCTCTTCAAGAAGTTACAACTCCTCAAGCAAGGCACAAAGACCGTTTGAGAGTATTACAAGGAAGTGGAGATTGCCATTATTCAAGCAAATGTCACGGAAGATGATGAGCAAACTATGGCACATTTCTTGAATGGACTCAATCATCCTACCAAGAAGATAGTTGACTTCCAACCTTACTCTAGTGCATCAAGCTATCGAGGCAGAGCGACAAGTGCAAGATGACTACAAGTATGCCAAGTTCTCCTCCAACTCCTATGGCTCCTCCTACAATCAAGCTTCAATGACTACAACGCCTCCTTCCGCGACAAAACCTTCTACAAGCAACGACGACAAGTCAAGCTACAAGAAAACTTTGACATCCTTAAGTCGTCCTCCTACTACAAGCAACTTCAAGCTAAGAGCTTCATCATAATCTACTCCAACTGATGAGACCGTCAACATGAGTTCCATCAAATGCTTCACATGTGGAAGCTGAGGCCACAAGACTTTTGAGTGCACCAACTGGCGCACCATGATCGCCAACGAGGATGGCACATATGACTCCGCGAGTGAAGAGGAAATGGAAGCCCTTGAGCATGTGGGCATGCACCAACAAGTGAATGAAGATGAAGATGACCAAGTCTTTTGTGACAATGATTCGTGCCCCGCGCTCGTTGTCTCCAAGGTCTTGACACTTCAACATCAACAAGACGAAGACCAACGATGCCATATCTTCCACACCAAGGTAGGCATAAATGGATGTTCGGTGAAGGTCATCATCGATGGAGGAAGTTGCCACAACTTGGCATGTGAAGAGCTATGTTCCAACTACAATTGGTTAAGATGAAGCATCCTCGTCCCTAAAAGGTCCAATGGCTTAGCGACTCCGGCACCATCCAAGTGGAGCACACGTTCAAGTCTTCTTCAAAATTGGAGCATGCGAAGACACCTTGGAGTGTGTGGTTCCCATGTCCGTTTGCCATCTCCTACTTGGATGACCATTGCAATTCAACCGCGTCATCATCCACAATGGGCAACCCAGTCACTATAGCTTCAAGATGAAGGGAAAGGAGTACGTGCTATGACCTATGTCACCAAGTCAAGTGATTTCCGACAAGCAAGAAACCACCCATCATGGAGAGAATAGTGAGAGAGTGAGCCACCAAAAAGAGAGCGAGTGCCACAAGCCAAAACTGAGTGCCTCCACGATGAGCGACAAGAAAAACTTAGTGATATTCGCTACCAAAAGTGAGATGAGAGAAGTGTGTGAGAACCCATCAAGTGTTATGCACTATGTCCTTTTGTGCAAGGATGCAGTGGCATGGACTAACACCTCTCACAATCTACCTTTAGTGTTGTCTTCTCTATTCCAGGAATTCAAGGACGTCTTCCCCGGCGAGCTACCTCTGGGAATACCTCCTATACGCGGCATTGAACACCGAATCGACCTCATCCCCGGCGCACCGTTACCAAACAAAGCACCCTACCGCGTCAACCCCGAAGAAACCAAGGAAATACAACGACAAGTCCAACAACTCATTAACAAGGGACGTGTACGTGAAAGCTTGAGCCCTTGTGCCGTATCGGTTATTCTTGTGCCTAAGAAAGACGATAGTTTTTGCATGTGTTCCGATTGCCGTCCCATCAATGCTATCACCGTTCGTTATCGATATCCTATTCCTCGCTTTGATGGTATGCTAGATGAGCTTAACAGAGCCACCATTTTCTCTAAAATTGATCTTAGAAGTGTCTATTACCAAATCCGCACTCAAGAAGGTGATGAATGGAAAACTGCTTTCAAAACTAGGTTTGGCTTATATGAATGGCTAGTTATGTCTATGGGTTTATCGGAAGCATCCTGTACGTTTATGTGTGTGATGCACTATGTTCTTTGCCCTTACATCGGCATATTTGTTGTGGTCTACTTTGACAATATTCTTGTCTTTAGCATGTCTCTAGAGGATCATGTCACCCATCTTAGAGTCGTTTTGCAAACTCTTAGAAAAGAGCGCCTTTATGCTAATATGGACAAATGCCTTTTTGGTGTTGATAAGCTTGTTTTCTTGGGTTTTGTTGTGTCATCTAAGGGTGTTCATGTAGATGAAGCTATAATTAATGCTATTAAAACTTGACCACAACCAACCAACTTGCAACAAGTGCAAAGCTTCCTTGGCTCAGCCGGCTTTCGAAGATTTGTGAAGGACTTTAGCACTATTGCATCCCCTTTGCATGCCTTGAGTAAGAAGAATGCACCTTCTGTTTGGGGAACGTCCCAAGATACCACATTTCATGAGCTTAAGAATTTGCTTACACATGATCCTTTGCTTGCCTTGCCCAATTTGGACAAAACTGAAGTTCATTGCGATGATAGTGGCAATGCTATAGGAGGTGTGTTGATGCAAGGGAAGTGCCCAATTGCTAATTTTAGTGAAAAACTTTCCGGCGCGCAACTCAATTACCCCATCTATGACAAAGAGTTGTACGCATTAGTGCGAGTGTTGCATGTGTGGCAGGATTACCTCTGTCCTCATGAATTTTTCATTCATACCGACCATGAAACTCTCAAGTATCTTAAGGGTCAAACTAAGTTTAATAGGAGGCATGCCAAATGGAGTGAATTTATTGAATCTTTTACCTATGTCATCAAGTACATTAAGGGTAAAGAAAACTTAGTGGCGGATGCTCTTTTCCACAAATGCTTGCTTGTTACTCAACTAGAATTGAATGTCATTGGCTTTGAGCACATAAAAGACTTGTATGCGCATGATCCTACTTTTGCTATTGCTTATACCAAATGCTTGACGCATACATCTTGGGAACTCTATTACATTAAATATGATTATCTTATGAGAGCTAACAAACTATGTATTCCCGAGTCTTCTCTTCATTTGTTACTTTTGCAAGAATCTCATGGAGCAGGACTTATCGAACACTTTGGATGCGACAAGACATTCGCTACGCTCTCCAAGAACTACTTTTGGCCCAAGATGTTCCGCAACGTCTCTCGCTACACGAACCGATGCTCGACATGTTGCAAAGCTAAGTCTAAAGCTCAATGCCATGGTCTCTATATGCCACTTCCTATACCATATCACCCATGGGAAGATATTAGTATGGACTTTGTGCTTGGTTTGCCTAGAACTCGAAATGCCAAAGATTTCATGTTTGTTGTTGTGGACCGTTTCTCTAAGATGGCACATTTTATTCCATGCAACCAGATAGATGATGCTTCACATGTTTCCAATCTCTTTTGTAGGGAAATCTTGCATCTACACGGAGTGCCAACGACTATTATTTCGGATCGCGACGTCAAGTTCCTAAGCTACTTTTGGAAGACCCTATGCGCCAAGCTCATCATCAAGCTCTTATTCACTTCGGCATACCATCCACAAACCAAGACAAAACAGAGGTGACGAACCGGACGCTACCTACTCTCCTACGTGTGTTGATCAAGAAGAACATCAAGGAGTGGGAAGAGTGTTGTCGTGGGAAACCACGACCACCTATGGGGCCATGAGCCCCTTGTGGTTCGGCAGGGGGATGAGCACATTGCACAAAGATTGGAGAACGTCGCGCAACACGTTAGAGATCACACGGGCAATTTTACCCAAGTTCGGGCCACCGCGTGGCGTAAAACCCTACTCCCGCTTTTGGTGGATTGATGGTGGATTGTGGTGGAAGCACAACGCTCTTGCTCGGCAGGGCTGCCTCGGGGCGAGAGCAGCTATGAGCGTATGAGTGTACAAGGGTCCGAATCCCTTCTACGGTTGCCACATACCTTATTTTATTGATCAAGGGGTTACCACAATGGTAAGTCAGTCATTGAGCACTGATTAGATAGCAAACAATGCTATCGTACCTAACTCTGCAGGCCGGGCAGAGCGCATTAAACGCTGTCTATTTCACCGAACCTCTGTCCGAGACAATGCCTAGATCGTTACGCCTTTTGTGCGGGTCGGAACTTACCCGACAAGGAATTTCGCTACCTTAGGACCGTTATAGTTACGGCCGCCGTTCACCGGGGCTTTGGTCACCAGCTTCCTTGTCATCAGTTCACCAACTTCCTTGACCTTCTGGCACTGGGCAGGCGTCTGGCCCCATACATGGTCTTACGACTTTGCGGAGTGTCACATCATGGTCTGCCCAGCAAGTCTTGTCGGGTTGTTCGGCCACCTTCTCCCCTGCCTGCATGACACGTCTCAGGACAGGTGTCATTTGGAGGTGATTTCCATAGGAAGTTGCCGCCATGTGGCAAGAAATAACCACTTAGTCAGTTGGGGGCTTGACACCAGACCGATCGATGACATGCGTCGCTGTGAGGTGGAACGGTGAAGCCTTGGCGGGGTAGTTTGCCTCCGGAGCGTCCGACAGGCCTGCCAGGACGATCTTGAGGTTTGCCTTCGGGGTAACCTTGACCTCGCCAGGCTCGCCTACCCGGCAAGGGATGTTTTCCCTTAGAGGTGTATTGCTCCTTTTGCTTGACTTGGTCTTCATGACTTGGCATAGATCTCCCCGGCAACAGCGCCAGGAATCCTTCCTGCTACTTCTTGAGCTTGCGTTGGTTTTTCCCTTGAAGAGGAAAGGGTGATGCAGTAAAGTAGAGATAAGTATTTCCCTCAGAGAACCAAGGTATCAATCTAGTAGGAGACAATGCACAAATCACCAATACCTGCACAAACAATCAAATAACTTGCACCCAACACGATAAAGGGGTTGTCAATCCCTTCACGGTCACTTGCAAAAGTGAGATCTGACAGAGATAGATAAAACTACAAAAGATAAAGTAAATATTTTTGGGTTTTTTGGTTTATAAATCGGGAAGTAAAAGATTGCAAAATAGCAGATCGGAAACTTATATGATGGAAAATAAACTCGGGGGCCATAGGTTTCACTAGAGGCTTCTCTCAAGATAGCAAATAATACGGTGGGTGAAAAAAATACTGTCGAGCAATTGATAGAGAAGCGCAAAGTTACAACGATATCTAAGGCAATGATTATGAAATATAGGAATCACGTCCGTGTCAAGTAGACCGTCTCCTGCATGCATCTACTACTATTACTCGACACTTCAACCAACTCCTGCCTGCATCTAGAGTATTAAGTTCATGAGGAACAGAGTAACGCATTAAGTAAGATGACATGTTGTAGAGGAATAAACTCAAGCAATATGATGTAAACCCCATCTTTTTATCCTCGATGGCAACAATACAATACGTGCCTTGTTGTCCCTTCTATCACTGGGAGAGGACACCACAAGATTGAACCCAAAGCTAAGAACTTCTCCCGTTGCAAGAAAAACCAATCTAGTTGGCCAAACCAAACTGATAGTTCGAAGAGAATTACAAAGATATCAAATCATGCATAAAATAATTCAGAGAAGATTCAAATAATATTCATAGATAAGCTGATCATAAATCCACAATTCATGGATCTCGACAAACACACCGCAAAAGAAGATTACATCGGATAGATCTCCAAGAACATCGAGGAGAACATGGTATTGAGAATAACAGAGAGAGAAGAAGCCATCTAGCTACTAGCTATGGACACGTAGATCTGAGGTAAACTACTCACGCTTCATCGGAAGCGCAATAGAGTTGATGTATAAGCCCTCCTTGATTGAATCCCCCTCCGGCAGGATGCCAAAAAGGCCCCAAGATGGGATCTCACGGGAACAGAAGGTTGCGGTGTTGTTGAAGTTTTTCATGGATGCCTCTGGTGGTTCGAGAATATATGTGAATATATAGGAGGCAGAACTAGGTCAGGGGAGTCATGAGGGGCCCACAAGGCAAGGGCGCGCCCTACCCCCCTTGTCGCCGCCTCGTGGCTCTTCTGACTTGAACTCCAAGTCTTTGGGGTGTCTTCTGGTCCAAGAAAAAAGATCCCGAAAGTTTTATTCCGTTTAGACACTGTTTCGTATTCCTTTTCTGCGAAACTCAAAAGCAAGGAAAAACTGGCACTGGGCTCTAGGTTAATAAGTTAGTCCCAAAAATAATATAAAATAGCATGATAATGCATATAAAACATCCAAAATAGATAATATAATAGCTTGGAACAATAAAAATTTATAGATATGTTGGAGACGTATCATGCTGCAATTTGTCATGATTACTAGTCAATCCAACGTCCACTTCGCGCAATTACCATGGGTCGTGGGATAGTGGGACCGCGATAGTTAATGTGAAATGATAACTGATACGTCTCCAACGTATCTATAATTTTTGATTGTTCCATGCTGTTATATTATCATTTTTGGATGTTTTACAATCATTTTATATCATTTTTTGGGACTAACCTATTGACATAGTGCCCAGTGCCAGCTGCTGTTTTCTGCTTGTTTTTTACATCACATGAAATCAATACCAAACGGAGTCCAAACGCAACGAAACTTTATGTGGATTTTTTCTGGACCAGAAGACACCAGATGGGCCAATAAAGTACCTAAGGGGTGCTCTGAGGGGAGTACAACCCACCAGGGACCGCCTGGGGGCCCATGCACGCCTAGGTGGGTTCTGCCCACCTCGGTGGCGTCCCGCACCGCCTCTTTGCTCTATAAATACCCCAATATTCCAGAAATCCTAGGCGAGTCAACGAAAATCAATTCCAGGCGCCGCAAATCCAGAACCACCAGATCCAATCTAGACACCATCACAGAGGGGTTCATCATCCTCATTGGTGCCTCTCCGATGATGCGTGAGTAGTTCATTGTAGACCTACGGGTCCGTAGTTGGTAGCTAGATGGCTTCCTCTCTCTCTCTTGATTCCCAATACAATGGTCTCTTGGAGATCTATTTGATGTAACTCTTTTTGTGGTGTGTTTGTTGGGATCCGATGAACTTTCAGTTTATGATCAGATCTACATTTTTATCCATGAAAGTTATTTGAGTATTTCGATCTCTTATATGCATGATTACTTCTAGCCTCGTATTTCTTCTCCGATGCTTGGGTTTTGTTTGGCCAACTTTATCTATTTATCTTGCAATGGGAAGAGGTGCTTCATGATGGGTTTGATCTTACGATGCTTGATCCCAGTGGCAGAAGGGGAACCAAGACGTGTACCGTTGCTATTAAGGATAACAAGATTGGGTCTATTTCTACATAAATAGATCTTGTCTATATCATTTCATTGTTCTTATTGCATTACTCCGTTTCTCCATGAACTTAATACACTAGATGCATGCTGGATAGCGGTCGATGTTTGGAGTAATAGTAGTAGATGCAGGCAGGAGTCGGTCTAGTCATCTTGGTCATGATGCCTATATAATGATCATTGCCTGGATATCGTCATGATTACTTGAAGTTCTATCAATTGCTCAACAGTAATTTGTTTACCCACCGCATGCTATTTTTCTCGAGAGAAGCCACTAGTGAAATCTACGGCCTCCGGGTCTCTTCTTTATTATATTTGCCTTCACGATCTATTTTTATTGCTTTTATTTTCAGATTTATTAATCCAAAAATAGAAAAATACTTTGCTGCACTTTATTTTATTCGAGATCTATCTATCAATCTATCACAACTTTTATCCCGTCAACTTGCCAATTTCTGGCGTCGTTACCTAAAAGGGATTGACAACCCCTTTAATACATCGGGTTGCAAGTATTTGTTATTTGTGTGCAGGTGCCATCCATGTAGTGTTGCATGGTTCTCCTACTGGTTCGATAACCTTGGTCTCATCACTGAGGGAAATACCTACCGTCGCTGTGTTGCATCATCCCTTCCTCTTTGGGGAAATACTGACGTAGTTCAAGCAGACATCAAAAGGAATTTCTAGCTCCGTTGTCGGGGAGACATCATCAACATCTACCATATTCCTAATCACCAATCTCATCTCCTTGCAATTTACATTATTTGCCATTTGCCTCTCGTTTTCCTCTCCCCCACTTCACAAAAATTTGCAGTTTTATTCGCCCTCTTTTTCGTTCACCGTTTTCTTGTCAGATCTGTTTTTGTGTGCAATTTTGTTTGCCACCTTTTGTCGTTATGGATAGTTCTTCTGCTATTGCATGCACTCCCGAGAACAAGGTTCTTAACTTTAAACAAAGGGGAGGAGATAATTTAAAAGATGCTTGGTATAGGATTTGCAATGCTCATAATAGATCTATCCTTAAGCAATCTACCATTGTTCTTCTTCGCTGTTTTTATGTGGGCATCACCACTTGGTATAGATTCGTCCCTGACACGATTATCAGTGGGAATTTCTTGATGTGTCCCTCTCTTGATGCTTTTAATGCTATGGGAAATTCAGTGGGCTCACCACCTGTTATGATTAATGAAACAACTATGACCCTTGAGCATGTTATGGAAAGATTAGACGCTATTGAAAAGAAAATGCTTACCGAGGAACATATTGAAAACATGGATAAAAAGATGCATAATTTTGCTACTAAGATTGGGTAAAAAGCGGGAGAAGTTTTTAAGTTATTAAAAGAAAAAGGGACCGTAATGCGTGAAAGAATTGAAGAAAGCACCTGTCGAATCGATAAATTGGAAGAGATCTTTAGTAATCTAAGCACGGCTTTTGCTTCTGCTAAAACTATTGAAAAAACTCCCGTAAAAATTGGCAAGATTTCTCAAGTTACTAAGAACAAGGGTGTAACTTCTAGTCATAACAATAAAGAAGATCTTAAGATGATTAGTATTCACCCGGACTTTGTTGAAGTTATAAGAGATCCTTTGTGGAAAAATGAAATCCTTAAACTTGTTCCTAGGAGTATTGTCATTGAAAATTTGTATAATAAATCTTTGAAGAATTCTAATTGTTTGATTGAAGAGTTGGAAAATAAAGATGACAACACTTAGATCCCTTGCAATATGCCTAGCTAGGGGCATAAAACGATAGTGCTTGTTGGGAGGCAACCCAATGAATAAAATTTATTTTGTCTTTTTCCTTCTGTTCTTGAGTGTTTGCACAATTATGCTACTGCTATGATTGTGTTTTTGTGTTTTAATCAGTGTTTGTTCCAAGCAAAGCCTTTGGGATCATGTTGGGTGATAGTTGATTTGATCTTGCTGAAAAATAGAAACTTTCGAGCTCACGAAAATAATTCTCATTTTTAAAAGAAGCGTGATAAAATACCAATTACTTCTGCATAAGGTTAATATACAAATTGGTCACATTTTCCTAATTTTTCAGAATTTTTGGAGTTACAGAAGTATTCGAAATATCCAGATTGCTACTGACTGTTCTGTATTTGACAGATTCTGTTTCCTTTGCGTTGTGTGCTTTTTTTGTTGATTCTAGGGGGTGTGCAACAGTAGTTATAGTAGTGATTTGCTTTCTTATACTAATGGATCTCATGAAGGTTTTGTTGAGTTTTCTGTTATTGAAGTTTTCAAGTTTTGGGTGATATTACAATGGTTGAAGGAATAAGGATTAGCAAAAGGCTAAGCTTTGGGGGTGCCCATGACACCCCAAGATAATATTCAAGAAGTATCAAGCAACTAAGCTTGGGGATGCCCCCGAGTGGCATCCCCTCTTTCTTCTAACAATCATAGGTATTTTACTTGGAGCTATATTTTTATTCGTCACATATCATGAGTTTTGCTTGGAGCGTGTTGTATGATATGAGTCCTGTTTTGCCTTTTATTTTAAGTATTGAATCCTTGCTGGACACACCTATTTGAGAGAGCCAAAATTATGCTAAGACTTGTTAGAATTGCTCTCTATGCTTCACTTAAATCTTTATGAGCTATGGAATTGCTCTAGTGCTTCACTTATATCTTTTTGAGCACGGTGTGCTTTATTATTTTTGAAGAAATGCTCTCATGCTTCACTTAGATTTATTTGAGAGTTAGTAAAATTTTAAGAAATTCTCTCTTGCTTCACTTAAATTATTTTGAGAGAAAGAAATATGATGCTCACCTTCTTCATTTATATTTGTTTGAGCTATCAAAAGCAACATATGGAACTAGTCCCAAAGTGATAGATATCCAAGAGGGATATAATAAAAACTTTCATGAAGATCATTGGACAAAATAAACTTGATTCTTTGTAATAGTTTTGAGATATGATGGTATGATATTTGAGTCATGTTGATGAGTAATTGTGCTTTAATAAGAATATTGGTGTTAAGGTTTGTGATTCCCTATGAAAGCACGAAAGTCAATAGTTGTGCAATGAAATTACATCCTACTTGTGGTGCATTATTCGGTGTTAGTTATGCTTAATGCTCGCTTATGAGATTTTTCGTTTCTTGGCTGGATGCTTCTCAATCTTTTACTAGCCTTCATTTGCACTAAGTATGATCACTACTTGTGCATCCAAAATCCTTTAAACCAGTTTTGCCACATGAGTCCACTATACCTATATGCGGTATTCTTTTGCCGTTCTAAGGAAATCTGTATGTGCCATCTCTGATTTTCAAAATAAACTTCTCTTTTGTGTGCTCGTACCGCTCATGAAACGGTAGGGGGTGGCTAATATATTTCCATGCTAGACGTGTTATTCTCAAGATGAGTGTTTATTCACTTGCCACTACACGAGAGTACGACAAAGGTACTAGGGATGCCCAGTCCCGAAATGAAAAATGAATTTACTTTACGTTTTCAAATAATAAATTCCTTGGAAAGTGTTGTTATGGAAGGCACCCGTGGATACAGTTAGCCATGGAAAGTGAAAGTATGGTGGAAAAAGGAATAAACTTTATTTTCTGTCTGGGAACTGTCGGGGGAAACAACACCTATGGAATCACTGGGATCCCTTCTACGGTTGGCGGGTGCGAGGTTGTGCAAAGAGCGGGTCTGACAGGAAGCACACGGATCGTTTACCCAAGTTCAGGCCGCGAAGATGCGTAATACCCTAGTCCTGGTTTGGTGGATGTATTTGAGTGTTCTTGTGTTCTTGAGCTAGCTACGTGGCACAACTTGCCCAAAAGATCCGAATCCTCCTCCTGGTCGCCTTGGGCCTCCTTTTATAGGCAAAAGGGGCTGCCACAGTGGCACACAGGAGGTGGAAAGGTGTACAATGGATGAGTCTATCCTCTAGCACCATTGGACAAACGCATTTAATGCGCTGCCGACGTGCCCCTCTCACTTTATCGGGGACGGCAAAGAAGCACGTCCCAGCTGTCGCCGCCTCGCCTGGCAGCGACGCGCGTCCGGGCTGACAAGGCATTGTGGCGCTATGTTGGCTGGTTGCTGGGCTAGCGCGGTGGTGGAGCCTTCACGAAGGCCTGCATGCCACCGCATAGGTGCTTGCTGAGTCGGTCGTGGAGGCTGCTCGTCCCCACGCAGGTGCCCAGTCAGCTGGTTGAGCTAGCAGCTGCATGGGGACGGCGGTGGAGTCATGGCAGACGCGGGCCCTGCTGCCACCCTGTAAGTGTCTCCGGCAAGGGCCTTGCCGTGGCCCCGACAAGGGTCGTGTCGTGGCTTCGTGGTCTTCCCTAGCAAGCATCGTGTCGGGGGTCTCGTGGATTTCCTCGGCTAGGATCCCGCTGAGGATCGTCGTCTTCTGGTCCTCATCTGATCTCATATGTTTGTGATCTTGACGAAGATCTACATGCCACCACAGAGGCGCCTCTCGAGCCTTGGTTCCAAAGTAGTTGGTTGGTGGTGTTGGAACCCGCGGGCTCAAGGGTGACCTGCTCTGCTGGCAACGGACAAGTTGCCCCGACAAGGGTCTTGCCAGGGGAATCCACCTTGCCCTCTTGCTCTTTTGTGTTCTCTGGTCTTGGCGTTGCCTCTGGTCGCCTTGTGCCTTCGGCTTCCCCCCTCTGCCCTGCTTAGTGTGGACGTGGGCGCGACTCCGACTGCCCGTTCACAAGTAAAGGGGTAAAAAGAAGTGCCCCTACTTTTGTACCCCGACAGGAGCCCCAGGGCCTGGGCCACACATAAGTGCGACACGTTGTTGGGCCAGGCCCAGAACGGTGCGCGGGCAGGCGGGGCAGATTTTTTACCGCGGTAACTTCTCGTTCGCTGCGCTTCCCCACGACCCGCGTTGAATGCGCGTCGTGGAAGGTCGTGCGTGACATGGGGGGCATGCGTGGGGCAGTTCCTGCACGCATGCGTCACATCACAGTAAATGGGAAAGAGGCGGCCTGCGCCTTCCCCATAAAAAGGAATAACCGTAGGCGCGCTGCTCATTTACCCTTCGTGCCCTCTCCAATCTTGGAACTACCGTCCCCTTCTTCCTCCCTCTCAAGCTTTCACCTCTACTCGCTGCCGCCGCGCCTTCGTCGTCCTTCATCCCTCGCCTCTTGCAGCCGCCATGGCACAAAACCAGCAGAGGCATAGGAGTGGCCAAGGACACCGGGACGAACGAGCTGCCGGAGAGCGAGTTGGCGGTGCGGCGGACGCAGTCCGCCTACTTCCCCACGGTGGTCGACGCGGTCCACCTCCGGGACTAGTTCAAGCATCTGTGCGGGTGCAAGACGGGGGGGAGACGACGGGGCACCCAGCAACGCGCGTCATCCCTGCTACCTTCGCCGGGGCCGGCCCGAATCGGTACCCGTTCTTCGTCGACTACTTCTCCTATGGCCTCTGCCCTCCTTCTCTGATTTCTTTAATGATATCATGCACACATATGGCTTTCATCTTCTATATTTTACCCCAAATGCTGTGGCGTGCATGGCTCTTTTTGCGCATCTCTGCGATGGCTTCACCGGGGTGCATCCCAACACGACGCTCTTCCGCCACTACTTCTTCCCTCGGATCCAAAAGGGGTGCGCCATTTCCGGTTGTGTCGCCTGGATACCAAGGTCCAAGGGGACATACCCGGAGGGTGCCCAGAAGGAGAGGTGGGAGGAGTGGCGGGGTCGGTGGTGCTGGATTGAGGAGGAGGATCCACAGGAATTCTGCCAGGTTCGCCAGGCGCCACCGGTTCACAAAAATGACTGGAGCAATGTCGACGCCGACGATGTGAAGCTCACGGTCGCCACCACCAGGATTCTTCGCCTCACCGAGGCCGGGCTCACCCTTGAGATGATCAGGGCGGACTTCATCCGTCACCGAATCGCTCTACTGCATAACAAGGGGAGGCTGGCCTGGCTCTTCACAAACGCGGCCGACATCATGAGGCTTCGCCCCGGCTTGGACCACAACCTCACGGTGATGGGGCACGCCCAATTCTGCCAGCGGCTTTTCCAGCTTGACATGAACCGCGACGGCAAGGTCGAGCGGTCCGGCAAGGCCGCCAAAACCGGCAAGGTCACCAAGGGGCCCTTGTTTGAGTTGCCGGCGGGGGTAGTCCCGCTGAGCAATAACTCACGCCGAAGCGACATCATCGCCATGATGCCGGAGTTCAATGCGCACGGCCTCGTCCCAAATTGGGCCGAGCCGCTGGAGGATCACGTGCAGTAGTTCTTTGACAGCTTGGAGGAGAAGTACGTCCGCGATGAGCCGCTGCTCGTCCAGTACACCACCCAGGCGGAGCTGGACTACATCGCAGCCAGGGCGACAGAGGCAGAGCTCGCCAAGGAGGCCGACAACGCTGGCGGCATGGAGGACAAGGCCACATCGGCCGAAGAGGAGAGGGCGCTCGCCCAGTGGGCGGAGTCTGCTGGAGAGGCCAGCAGCGCCGGCACCGGGGCCCCTTGATGTAGGGTGGAACCCTAGATGGCCGATCTTTCACGAAAGGAGCGAGATCCCTCGAAGAACACGACGAACACGGGGAAGAACGGAGAGAAAACACAAAGAGAAACACTCAAGAACAAGTCCAATCACACATCCACTAGACAATCAAACACACAAGATCCACAAGGTACATGAACAACAAAGGGAAAGATACAAGGTAGCGTTCATCCCAATCCTTGGAGGAGTTGAGGTCTTGATATCCCGGAGGATCTTCTCACATGCTCACATGGAGGTCTTGAATCCAAGATGGATCTTCTCCGTAGAGGGGCCGCGGTCACTCTCGAAGAGACGATCCGGTATGGATGAGCAAAGCTCTATCTCTAATGAGCTACTACTTTGCTAACCCTAGAAAGGAGGGGGAGGTGGTCTATTTATAGTCTAAGCCACGAAGGGGTAAGTGAGAGGGGGGATACAAGGCCAAAGGCCCGCGGCTGCGCACAGGCAGAGCGGTAGTACCGCTTGGGAGGGCGGTAGTACCGCTTGCAAGCGGTAGTGCCGCTTGGACCGGGCGGTAGTACCGGACCCGGGTCGCTCGAGCACAGGAGTTTGTCGGGTTGAGCGGCAGTAGAGCGGAAGTTCGGCGGTAGTGCCGCTCGGGGGCCTCTAGCGGTAGTACCGCTTGGTGTGGGCGGTAGTACCGCTCGTCCTGGGTCTTCTTCCTCCTTCTCTTCCATGCTTCCCTCGCGGATGGTGTAGTTGTTCCTTGGCGCTTGCACTCCTCCTTGTTGTCCGTAGTGTTCCGACAATACCTATGCATGCACACGAGTGGAGTGTCAAGTAGTATACCATCCTCGAAGGGGTCAAGTGAGCACGTGTAAAGGAGATGATTCACCTTTGTGTATGTGAAGTAGATGTCACACGTGTCACTCGCCGAACGGACTCTTGACATGGTGATGTCCATAGGATGCTCCGCATCATCTCCCCTCCCTTGGGAAAGATCCGACCTCGGATCGAAAACCAAATCACCATGGGAAAGAGATGGCTTCGCCGTGTAGAAGTGGACGTTCACCAAGTACTTGTCATCTTGAAGTTCGAAATGTGCACTCTCCAATGTCGCACCGTGTAGTGAATTCTTCAAAAGAAGTAAGGACAACAAACACTTGGAAAAACAAATGTGGTTAGCGTTAGGGCAAACCCACGCATTCAAGAGGTGAGTCACCAAACAAGTGTCGTCATCATGCAAAGCATATGGTTTGACAAAGGATTGTGACATGGTATGTAAGCACATAAATTGAGCACAAGCAAAGATATCATGGGGACAAGCATGTAAATGTGAGGTAGGGATGCAAATATGTGTAACAAGAGATTTAGCATCTACCTCAAAGTCATAGCAAGCATTCACAATTTGCTCAATGAAAGGTCTATGGTAGGCATATGAATCATTCACAACACCAAATAAAATGAAGTGTCTAAACACATAGGTCAAGTGCAAGACAATCCAAGCATAATGTGCATAGGGTGTAGTGAACATAGTGTGGCACTCAACACAATAGAAAGAGCAATTGTTCATCATGTGTGAGGCAATCAAGTCAATCATGTGACAAGCAATGGGACATGGCATATGTGAAGTTATGACATTGTTGCAACCAAACATATAAGAGGAGAAAATAATCCAAGAATTGGATGCAACACACAAGGCATATATATCATGATGCATGGAATGGTTAAAATGACAAGTCGAAGCAAGATCTCTAACAAGTGTGCAATCAAGTGATCCAAGATGAACAATAAGTCTCGTCATGCAAGCAACACAAGTAGTATGATCCGCAATATCCATGCTCAAGAAAGATGTCACCTTGAAGGCGTGTCCTTGTGCATCCTTCACAATGCCGAAGCACAAGCAAGTGTGATGTAGAATCGTTGTGGTAGAAGGTGGTTCGCTCTCAAGGAATATGTCAAAATCTCCAATTATATGTGAGAATGCTATGGGGGCAAACTCATTATCAAGACTAAGGGCATTGTTGCACTCAATACATGGCAAATCATCTAGCATGAGAGAGGCAACACATGGAGATAAATGACAAGAAGCAATAACAATCATGTGCAAAGCATGGAAATAGTTGTCATCAACCGCATGAAATGAGCAAGTATGAATCATTGGTGATGCAACAAGGCAAGCAATCATAGTAAGCAAATCGTGCAAGCTAGTGGAGCGAAGATGCAACACACTAGAGGAAATCATGGCAATCATGTCATGTGAGCAAAGAATAGGCAAAGGCAATGTACATGACATATCGCAAGCACGAACACAAATGAAGATCATAGTATCATCATAGGCATGGGGCACAAAGCAATCATGGCAATAACAAACAATATCTCCACCACGCTTGCAAATACACATACAAGTACTAGAATCAATCATCATGTGTAATGCAAAGCATGGGTCACAAATGCATGGCAAAGGCATAGGAATGGGCATATCATGCAAAGTGAACATGGCAAGATGGGCAAAGGATATATAATGGACAACAACCCATAACCATGTGAGGGCCAAGTAAAAGAAATGTGCGTAGTCCTTGCGCAAATGGAATGGTGGTAAGGATAGTCCACGGGATCCCAAATCGTCGTTGCTCTCTAGAGCTCGTTTTGTCAACTCGTGGGATTGCGAGGTTGACAAGTATTCATGGGTACCTACACAAAAGAGACACAAACGAAAGAAATTGTGTGTGTGGTAAATGTACACATCATCCATCGTGATGTGTATGTGCAAGTGAGTGTTAGCACAAGATAAGCATCGCTCAAAGAAATTTGATGCATGGTATAAGAACATGTCATCCATCATGAAAGAATAGTTATTGTGTATGACACGATGGGGATGCAAATTTATCATAGAAGTATATGGCACATCAATAGCATGTTTATTCATGGGAAGCATATTGTGCACACAAGTATTGGGATCATGCAATGGATAGGATGAAGCAAAATCTCCTAAAATGTATGAGGAAACTATGGGGGTCTCCTCATGAGCAATATTGGAAACATCATATGGAGAAAATGGACAACATCCAAAACAATGCATATCCGAAGCTAGATAGTCATGGCATGGCATATGAGATAAATGATGCAAAGGGAGCATATCAATATCATCACAAGAAAAACAAATGCCGATAACCATGGGCTTGTCATCTATGCCATAAGTGCAAATTGGGTTTAGTTTAATGGCATATGCATAGTCACTATGAAGAGATTGCAAATATGACATATGATTGATCTCATGCATAGCATATGACAAGTCAAGCGGATTGTCAAACATGATGTGACCTAAAGAATTTTCACATGATATCCTATGAAGCATAGCATCACAACTAGGCAAATCAACATGCTCATCATCATATTCATCATAAATTGGCAAGTCAAGACATGAGGAAGTCGCACTAGCATGAAGCATGGAAATAGGTTGATCAACATCATGCAAGCAATCAATGTCAAGAATGTCCACTAGTGGGACTAGAGCATCACCTTCACCTATGTTACCTTGTTCATTCCACTCAAGTGGTGTAGGTGAGGTGGCAAAGACCAAATGGTGGTCATCTTCATCTTGATGGAACCATGTGGGGGGTGCATCATATTCCACCATGGCCATCATCATGACCATAGGAAGGACGAAGTCGTCGAGGATCGGCGCGTCATCATAAATGGGACCTAGCACCAAATGAGAAGACACAATAGAGGTAGAGGTTAAGTCGTCAGAAATCGAAGTGGCCTCACTCTCTCTATGTGGTGATTCACTCACTCCCTCAATGTAGGTGCACTCAATCTCATGTATGGTGGAGTCACTCATCTCACTCAAGTGGTGGGGGTTGTGGCTCTCCTCACATGGGAATTGGGGCAACTCATCACATATGTGGCTAGTGGTGAAGTCCCTCTCACTCTCAATATGGTGGCACAAGTCACTCAAGTCATCATACGTCGCCGTGGTCGAAGGGAAAATCCCATGCTCAACCATCTCGTCGTTGTCACCATGGATGAAGGCCGAAGATGGCACATCATCTCTCTTGCCTCCTAAGATGGAAGCATCATCCTTGCTCGTCACCAAGTCGCTCGCCTCCAAAGCGTGGTCCTTGAAGGTCTCCGTAGTCGTACTTGTCGCCGCACCATCTTGAAAAAGAGTCATGGAGGACTCGACATCATCAATGCCACAAAGAGGAATGGCGGTGAAGTCAAACTTGGGAGCATCGTCTTGGAGCTCATCGGGCTTGGACATCTTGGTGGTACTAGCCTCATGCTCGTCGCCTTTGAGTTTGGTCTTCGAGAAGTGTGCTTGGGGTGGAGAAGCCTTGGCCTTCATGAGTTCTTGTTCCGCCTTGAGAGCACCAATGTAGTTGTCGTCGAGGGACTTGTAGTTCTCGAGGAAGATAGTCTTGGAGATGTCGTTGTTCAATCCCATCATGAAGTGGAACTTCATTGACATGGGGTCGTCCACGCCGGCTCGTCGCAAGGCAATCTTCATCTCCTTGAAGTACTCATCGATGGACTTGGATCCTTGGATGGTGTTCTCCAATTGGCGTAGAAGTTGTTCCGTGTAGGTTGGAGGCACAAACTCTCGCCGCAAAGCTCTCTTCGTCTTGGGCCAACTCATGTCGTAGCTCTCCGAAGGTGTATGAAACCACCATGTCGAGGCGTAGTCGTGGAAGTTTCTTGTGGCGCACTTCACTTGATCTTCGGGAGGAACTTGATGTAGCTTGAGGTAGTCGTCCATCAAACGCTCCCACTCGAGATACTCCTCGGGTTCTAGAGTCCCATAGAAAGGAATCTCATGGTCGGTGTCGAGGTCGTAGTAGCTCGTGGAGGTCGCGGACTTGAGCTTGGGGAGCTTCTCTTGAGCGTAGTCTTGAGGTGCTTGTTGGCGAAGATGTCGTATATCCGAAGGCGAAGATGCCTTGAAGTCGCTTGGCGAAGATGCCAAGGGAGATGGTGAAGTCGTTGAGCGGTTGTTGGTGTTGAGCTCTTGACCTTCACGTTCTTGGTGGTGATGGTGTCGATGCCGATGTGAGCTTGCCGGAGATGGTAGCTCGGAAGAATGTGCTCTTGAGCGTCTTCTCGAAGATGAGGAAGATCTCTTGTAGGCCTTGATGAGTGCTTTGATCTCCTCCATTTGAGCTTGCATCTTGGCGTCGGTGTAGTGGTTCTTGGCATCGAACTCATCGTTGTTGTAGACCGAGGGTGAAATGCCTTGCCTATCCATCACAAGACTCGAGTAGAGGTGAGTAGGAAATGAGATAAACAATACCAAGTTACCTTTTCCCGTAGTTGAGGATGTGTCTCGTTTCACTCAATGTGAGATGAAAGAATAGTGAAATTGGTACCGGACTTGTTCACTCACACCTACAAACTAAAGCTTATGGTGTAGCTCGGTGAGGATAGTGGCACAAAAATTTAATGCAAAATGTTAGCAAGAGTCAATAATGTTGAAAGAGATTCACAAATTCGCAAGTGAAACAAGTAGACCAATAGCAAAGAATGGCACACGGAAACACACACACAGATAGATAGATGGGGTCGTGCAACCAAGGAATGAGCACAAAATGTGGAGTCCACGGAAAACGCTCATGTTGCACAACTGAAGAGAGACGCTAGCACGATTGCTCTATAGGCGGATACGACACTTGTGCACAACCTATGATATGCAAAATGGATAAACTTCTATCCCAAGTATGCTATAGATGTATGGTTCCCGGTGTTTGATCCAAGATGATCGGATATGACAATCTTATATGCAATGTGGTATCATGCTATGGCACTTGCTTACAAGCTTCGTTGCTCTTCTCTTTTGCTTAAAAGCTTATTCTCTTTTTTTTGTATGTATGCTCACTTTGCGAAACGCACAAACCAAGATAGCAATTGTGTATATGCGGGAACAATCTTGTGACACAATGGATGATGTGATACCAATATGATATGGTATGTATGCAATGTATGGTGTAGATCACTAATGTGCACAAGTAACGTTGCCGGCAATACTCAAATGGCTAGTCTCGATAGGTAAGTGACGCAAAATGGGCTAGGGGTTATCAATGCAATTGCAAGGGAATATACAATGGTGTCGTCGAGGTTACCGTCCTTGGCGATGATGAGTGGCGGTGTTCTTCATGTAGATACCAAGATGATGGAGACTCGTCCCTAAGTAGCCGAAACACCTTAGGAAACGGAAAAACCACAACTCAAAATCTCAAGGACAAAAGTCAAATGGTGGTAGCGGGAATGCGGATGGTGGTTGCGGAAGTATTGGTGGAAACCCGTTCAAAATGGGTTAGGTTGCGATGGCGGAAGTGTATGGTGGTCAAACCTATGCGGAAGGTAAGGTGGTGGTTAATGAAGAAGCAATCGTCCCTAAGTAGCCTAAACACCTTAGGAGACTCGAATCGCAACTCAAACAACCTCAAATGTGATGGGGAATAAAATTGGTTAGGTTGCGGAAGTCGGTGGTGGTTATGCGGAGGATGTGGTGGAAGCCCTAGGCAAAGATGCCAAAGTTCCAAAAAAATTATGGAGTCAAAAGGTGGTGAAACCAAGATGAGGACCTCGGGCACGTCGCTAGCTTCAAAACGAGCCAAAGAACACTCAAATCGGAGTTCGGAGTGAAAAGTTATGGACAAAACGGTGAAACTCGGAATGCTGAAACTGGCATGGGCGGTAGTACCGCTCGGAAGGGCGGTAGTACCGCTTATAAGCGGTAGTACCGCTTGGGATGGGCGGTAGTACCGCTCGTGTCGGGTTTTTTCGCAAAATCTGGCTCTGGGAGGGGCGGTAGTGCCGCTTGGAAGGGCGGTAGTACCGCTTGGAGGTGCTAAGCGGTAGTGCCACTCGGATGGGCGGTAGTACCGCTCGTGACGGGATAATTCGCAAATCCGGATCGGGGCGCGATTTTGGGGCGGAAATGGATGATTTCGGGGTCAAAATTGGAGAGATTTCGTGAATGGAAAGTGGGGAAACTTGGGGAGATGCTAGATCCACTCGAAACCAAGCAAATCCATGGATCAAATCCAACAAAACATCATCACACCAACAAATCACAAAAAAAATTGGGGCTATTTTTGGTGGGGATTTTCGAATTAGGACGAAAAACAACAAAATCAAGGCTAGAAAACACAACAGGGAGGCTCCAAATTCGTGATAAACCTAAGCTCTGATCCAAGATGATGTAGGGTGGAACCCTAGATGGCCGATCTTTCACGAAAGGAGCGAGATCCCTTGAAGAACACGACGAACACGGGGAAGAACGGAGAGAAAACACAAAGAGAAACACTCAAGAACAAGTCCAATCACACATCCACTAGACAATCAAACACACAAGATCCACAAGGTACATGAACAACAAAGGGAAAGATACAAGGTAGCGTTCATCCCAATCCTTGGAGGAGTTGAGGTCTTGATATCCCGGAGGATCTTCTCACATGCTCACATGGAGGTCTTGAATCCAAGATGGATCTTCTCCGTAGAGGGGCCGCGGTCACTCTCGAAGAGACGATCCGGTATGGATGAGCAAAGCTCTATCTCTAATGAGCTACTACTTTGCTAACCCTAGAAAGGAGGGGGAGGTGGTCTATTTATAGTCTAAGCCACGAAGGGGTAAGTGAGAGGGGGGATACAAGGCCAAAGGCCCGCGGCTGCGCACAGGCAGAGCGGTAGTACCGCTTGGGAGGGCGGTAGTACCGCTTGCAAGCGGTAGTGCCGCTTGGACCGGGCGGTAGTACCGGACCCGGGTCGCTCGAGCACAGGAGTTTGTCGGGTTGAGCGGCAGTAGAGCGGAAGTTCGGCGGTAGTGCCGCTCGGGGGCCTCTAGCGGTAGTACCGCTTGGTGTGGGCGGTAGTACCGCTCGTCCTGGGTCTTCTTCCTCCTTCTCTTCCATGCTTCCCTCGCGGATGGTGTAGTTGTTCCTTGGCGCTTGCACTCCTCCTTGTTGTCCGTAGTGTTCCGACAATACCTATGCATGCACACGAGTGGAGTGTCAAGTAGTATACCATCCTCGAAGGGGTCAAGTGAGCACGTGTAAAGGAGATGATTCACCTTTGTGTATGTGAAGTAGATGTCACACGTGTCACTCGCCGAACGGACTCTTGACATGGTGATGTCCATAGGATGCTCCGCATCACCCCTCCCATTGAGGATGTGGTCGACGAGCCGTCACAGGAGGACGTCGAGGCTGCCGACTCTCCAGCCACAGGGAGAGGGCGATTCCTGCGGTGGCCAGCTCCGGCGAGCCAGTTCGGCCCGCCAGGGCCGTGCAACCGCGACAGGCCCAGGAGGCGTCCATGCGCCAGAGAAGGGCCACAGCGGCGAGGAAGTTGGTGAAGGCCGCGGTGGCGAAGAAGAAAGTAACTACCTCTTCTTCATCCAAGCGTGTTCAGACTCCACCTTCTTCCCCTCCTCCGGCAGACGTCAACGCGGAGGTTGTCTTCGAATTCAGGTCCCTCAGCCCTAGGAGGAAGAGGAAGGCAGCAGAGGAGGAGGTGGAGGATGTGTAAGCTTCTTGTTCCCCTTTTTTTGCCATCCCCGTCTCCTCAGACTGCGCCGCTTATCTTGACTTGTTTTCATCTTCGCAGGGACACGGAGACGCTGGCCCAGAGGGTGAAGAGGGCCAGGTCCTCGGCGGGCGGCCAGCTCCCGGCAGGCGCTTCCGGGACAACACTGGTGGTGTTGAGTTGTCCGGATAGCAGCCCCCGGCACACCCCCAGCATAAGCTCATCACTCGCCCCTCGTCAACTTGTGTTAGGGATACGATCTCTTGGCGCTGACCTTGCCGTGATTGCAGGAGGAGGACAACAGCAGGAGGAGCCATTGAGGGCTACCCCCAACACGCCGCCCCCGTCGACCACGCCACCCCGAGGGGCGTCCCCGGCAAGGGTGCCAAGCACCGAGCCCATGCACACGGAGGAGGGGGAGGCAAACTTGGGCGCTGGTGTCTACGCCTCGATGCCAAGCGTTGGCGGGGAGGGGGCACTTCTTCCCAGCGCAGCACGGGTAAGTCACTTGCCTTCCGTCCCTGTCCTTCTTCTCTTCTTGAATCTTGGTCTTGGCTTCGCCTCATCCCCTTCTCGATATCCAGATCCTCCCTCGGCGGACCGGGAGGATGTGGACACCATCATCGAGGATGTCGCCAAGGATGCCGCGATGGAGGCCGAGAAGATCACCGCCGAGAAGGCCGCCAAGGGTGCTGCTGAGGACGCCGCTAAGGAGTCTGCCAGGGAGCCTGGAAAGGCTGCCGCTGAGGAGGCCGGCAAGGCCGCTACCGAGGAGGAGGTGGTTGACGACCAACCTTCCTCCTCCGCTGCCTCTGGCTAGGGAAGGTACCTGAGGGTGAGCGACGACCTGTTCATCCACATCCGAGGGACGGCGAGCACCGGGGCGCCCGTCGAGGGGGAGGTGTTTGATGACGAAATGCTTGCCACCGCCTGGCTCGAGGTCGTTGATGAGCCGAGCGCCGGTGGCGGCGGTTCCCAGGAAGAGCGGCTCCTCCAGGCCATGGGCGCCAACTTCTAGAAGCTCTTGGCGCTCCACCGCGCCCGCCTGGACAAGGCCAAGTCCAGGATGGCGATGGTGGACAAGGCGGAGGCAGGCCTCAAGGAGCGCGTCGCCGAGGCGGATGCTTGGTTCCGTCAGGCCCACAAGGACTTGAAGGCCGCCCAAGACGCGCTTGCTGAGCGCAACCTGGCACTTGTCATGAAGCAAGCCGGCATCGAGAAGGCCCAGGAACTGGCGAAGTAGGAGGCCGCCCAGGCCGAGGCTGCTCGGCACCAGCAGCAAGCCGCGCTAAACTCCTAGGAGGAGGAGAGGCTCGCCGCAATGCTCCGCGGCAAGGACGAGGAGGTGGAGAAGCTCGTCGTGCAGCAGACCTAGGAGCTGGAGCAGAGGCACAAGGAGGTGCTCAATGCCCAGGCTTTGGTTCACGCCGGAAAGGCGAAGGAGCTGGAGGTGGAGCGGGACGGGTTGAAGGACCAGGTCCTGAAGCTATCCAAGGAGAAAGACACGATCAACGGCGCCCTGGTTGAGGCGCAAGGCGCGGTCCTCGGCAAGGCTGGGCAGCTTTCCGAGGCCAACAACTCCATCAAAGACCTCAAGCTGAAGCTGGAGGGCCTCGAGGGAGTGCTGTCGGAGGCCAAGGCCCGGGAGGGGACCCTGACCAAGGATCTGGAGGCCGAGAAGCAGCTGCAGAGAAATGACGCCGCCACACACAAGGAGCACGTGGAGGGTGAAAACCGCTGGCTCAAACGCCTCTCCGCCGTCGCTGACAGGGCCACCATGAAGCTGGCCACCATGGAGATGCCGGATGTGAGGTACACCCCTGAGCCGAACTTGAGCGCCAACTGCAGCCTGACCCTGTTCTTCGAGAGGGTTGTTGGTGCCTTGGAGCGGCTCCATTCCAACCGAGCGGCCTCTCTGGCCGATGAGGCCCGGAGGCTTTGCCAGGGTGCCATGACCAAGGTCCTCATCAAGATGGCATACTGGAATCCCGACCTCGACTTCGACGCCGCGCTGGATAGCTTGCCGGAGGATGCGGACCTCGCAGCGCTCAAGGAGCGTATCAAGCCCATCATCAGCCGTATCGGCGGAATTCAGAGGGTAGAGGGCCAGCGCCGGGATTAGGCACCCCGTCTCTCACTGCCGCTGCAGGTTCATGACCAAGACAATTTTTATCTTTATTTAGAACCGCAGCAACAATTGATGTAATATAACTCTGCAGTACTTTTGGTATGATGCATGTTATCTTCCTGTTTGATCTTCCTGTGTATGTTCACCCTACGTAAATCGGGTAGGCTCGCCGGCGCGTGAACCCAGGCCGCGACACCTTGAGGACGGATCCCCAATGGCCTACCGGGTGTGCTTGCTGCCAGGCGAACCACCTTACCATTCTCAACGCGGCCGCTCGAACTGTTGAGCTTGACTCGAGTCAGAGTCGAGAGCGTTGCCAATTGCGGAAGGCTACCCTGTCGCTCTCCACGCGGCCGCTTCAGCTGTTGAGCGGACTCAAAACAGAACAAAGGCGTTGCCAATTGCGGAAGGGCCCCTTTGCGTGCCGGTTTTCCATACATAGGGCAGGACCTTCTAGGACAGTAACCTTATATATAAAAGGAAATTGCTCAAAGTTTCACACGACTTAGCTTTTCTGTCGTTGCACGGGCGTCCACCGCATCTGTAGATAGTGCCGTCAGGCTTGGTCATCTTCTTCCTTGGAACGACGGCCACGATGAAGCCGCTACTCTGATCAGACCAGATTTCCACAACTGCGCCCCCTACCTGGCGCGCCAAAGATGTCGGGGGAAACGACACCTATGGAATCACTGGGATCCCTTCTACGGTTGGCGGGCGCGAGGTTGTGCAAAGAGCGGGTCTGGCAGGAAGCACACGGATCGTTTCCCCAGGTTTGGGCCGCGAAGATGAGTAACCCTAGTCCTACTTTGGTGGATGTATTTGAGTGTTCTTGTGTTCTTGAGCTAGCTACGGGGTGCAACTTGCCCAAAAGATCTGAATCCTCCTCCTGGTCGCCTCGAGCCTCCTTTTATAGGCAAAAGGGGCTGCCACAGTAGCACACAGGAGGTGGAAAGGTGTACAGTGGATGAGTCTATCCTCTGGCACCGTCGGACAAACGCATTTAATGCGCTGCCGACGTGCCCCTCTCACTTTATCGGGGATGGCAAGGAAGCACGTCCCAGGTGTCGCCACCTCGCCTGGCAGCGACGCGCGTCCGAGCTGACGAGGCGTTGTGGCGCCATGTTGGCTAGCTGCTGGGCTGGCACGGTGGTGGAGCCTTCACGAAGGCCTGCATGCTACCACGCAGGTGCTTGCTGAGTTGGTCGTGGAGGCCGCTCGTGGCCATGCATGTGCTCGCTCAGCTGGTTGAGCTGGCAGCTGCATGGGGACGGCGGTGGAGTAATGGCAGATGCGGGCCCTGCTGCCACCCTGTAAGTGTCTCCGACAAGGGCCTTGTCGGGGCCCCGGCAAGGATCTTGCCGCAGCTTGGTGGTCTTCCCTGGCAAGCATCTTGTAGGGGGTCTCGTAGATTTCCTCCGCTAGGATACCGCTGAGGATTGTCGACTTCTGTCAGGACCCCGATTCCAAGTCACATCAACCCAACCGGTAACACCTCATATCACTTTGCGGCCTCACGCGCGGTAATCCCACGGGTGTCGCCTTACCATGGACCGGAACCGTTTGCGCCTTTTGGCTCACGTATATGATAGTGTCGCTAGCTTCCATATGACAGAGAACCTGGGCCGACATGGCTAGTCGTGAACCCAAAGCGGCACTAACCTATGAGGACAGGCATACATGAATCACATCGAGCATGCCGGTCATCAACGTGTGAATCCGGGCTGTAGCACTGGGTTAACAGGACTCCGGTAACCCGGGCTGTAGCAGGCTAGGCAGGACTTCGGAAGTCACCGCGTGACATTTCCCCAAAGGGACAGACAGAGGAACGAAGTGAATCATATGTCGGCCAGTCAAGTGTTCCAAGCAGTAGTGCTGGGCTAGCAGGACTCCGGGGAACCGGGCTGTAGCGGACTACTATTGCTCAGAAGCACTAGACTACATTTCCCCATATGATAGGCTGCCAAGGATAAACAACTAGATTGTCGAATCCCACTCATACCAAGCATTTCAATCATACACACAATATGCCCGATATGAGTAAATACAACATGGCATCACAACAAAACTCTACAACTCAAGTACTTTATTTAGAAGGCTCCGAGGAGCCATACATAACATAGTCATACAGATAGGGGTCGCACGACCCGACACTCAAGTCATACAAACATACAAGCACACGCGGAAGCAAACTAGTCTGAGTACAGACTCTAGAAAGAAAGAAGGCTTGACGAAGCCTGTCTATCTACATCGACCCTTCACAAGTCTTGGATAACCACCTGGGTGATAAGTCACTCGTCAACGTCGAGGTCTACATAGAACCCATCGGAGGGGCTGGTGTTGTCGTCTGAAAACATTAATTAAAGCAACATGAGTACGGAGGTACTCAGCAAGTCTTACAACAGAATCCTACTATACATGCACATTCTCAAGAAGGTAGTGGGGTTAATGCAGCAAGCCAGCTTTGACTCATGGCTAAGCTATCCTACGATAGACACAACATGTAAATCATTTGTCGCACACGAGTCCACTAACACCAACACAATACTCCACCGTGGATCCTCTCTCGCCGACCCACGAGAGGGCCATCCGCGGTACTCACACTTATCTTGATGCTTTTAGTAGTATTCATTTACTTGTCTATGAACTGCATAGGCGACCAAGTAGTCCTTTACCGCGGACGCAGCTATTCGAATAGTTTTATACCCTGCAGGGGTGTACTTCGTCACACATATTTCCACCACTTAGCGTCTGCACACGTCATGCGCTCAGCAGACTTCAAGCGAAAACCGACGTGGGTGTAGACCACGACCTAACTAACCACACAAATCTCTAGTCCAGGTTTATCGCCTATTCGGGTTCCATCCACAAGGAGATCCGGCCGGGGTGTCCTCAACGGCCCCAAACAATGTGTGCAGGGTTCCCGAGACACCAAACGGGCGAATTGATACACCGTGCCACGTGCCTACCGCAACACAACCCACCCCTATGGTCAGCGCCGCATGCGGCCCCCAGCATACTAAAAACACTAGAAACTACTTGCAAATCCTGGACAGAGAACGAGAGGAGTCAGTAAGTCAAGCGGGGTCATATTTCAGGGCCCAATGTGTGGTAGTAGCTGATCTTAATCACACATATAGATCTCAGTTCTTAGGGACGGCCCCAATGAAACAACCCACCATGTACTCCTACATGGCCTCTCATCGATTCCTTTACCAAATAATATTCAACACTTCACTCTCATTACCGACACCATCTTTCACTCTAGTTCATCATCCCGATGAGCCAGACCTGACACAACTCTAAGCATAGCAAGCATAGCATGGTAGGAAACACAGATATGGCTCAGTCAACTGCTACACATGCTAGTGGGTTTCATCTAGTTACTGTGGCGATGACAGGTCATGCAAAGGAAGTGGGTTCAACTACCGCAGCACACAGCAGTTTGAATCGTGTTGTCTTAATGCAGTAAACAAGAGCAAAAGCGAGAACATGGGTTTGTATCAGAATGATCAATGGGTTGCTTGCCTGATGGAGTGGTAGTGGGATACTACCCTTCAGTTGGATACTCGGGAATATCCTCGGAGGCAGAACCTACCACGAAGAACACATCGAAACACAATCACCACATGGCAATATGCAACAATATGATGCATGCAATGATATGGCAAAATGGTGTGTGATAAGTCTAATGCAACTTGGAACAGAATGGTTTGAGTCCATTTGAACCAAAGATTCAAATGATCACCCAAAATAAAAAGTGATATAGATGCATTAGCTTGTTTCACCTAAACAGCAAAGTTAAAGTGTTCTGACATGCATGAAACTGGTACAAATGGAAAGATTGGATTTTTCTGATCAAATTTCATACATAAATCTTTGCATTTGGAGTTACAGATTAATTTCTATGAATTTTTGAAGTTTGAACTATCTTCTAGAATTTCCTGTATAAGAATAATTCCAGTAATTCAATTACTGCGTCAGCATTGCGTCAGGGTGACATCAGTGGTCAACGGGGATGTCCAGGTCAACCAGACCAGTGGGTCCCGCATGTCAGCAGTTAATTAAACTAAATAATTTTAGTTAAAACTAATCTGGTTAATTAGCAGAGGGGGCCCACGTGTCATAGACTCAGGGGAGTCAACCTGCGCCCACCCAGTCAACGTCAACGGGTCAAACCCGCCGGCGTTTAGCCGCTAGCGAGGCCAGACGCGGCGGTGGAAGTGCATTAGTGCGTTCCGGCGACCAAATGGACGGGGAGACCATCTACGGGTAGCTGGGTGCATGCCGCGGCGTTTGGTGGTGGTGGTTGAGCTCGGGTTGGCCGGGAATGTTGCCGGCGACGAGCTAAGCGGTCGCCGGAGTCGAGTGAAGACGAACCCGAGGTTGTAGGGCACGACGAGGTGCATGGAGTGCTGCATTGTGCTCCTGGGGTTGCGGTGAGGTTAGTGGACAACGTGGCATGGCCGGTGGTTGGCCGGAGACACGTCGGCGACGAGCTCCACGGCGGCGCGTGTTGGTGAGCTCCGTGTAGTTGCTACGGTGCATGAGAGGGCAAACAGAGAGGATGGGGAGGTAGCTGGGCTCACGGCGGTCACGCAGAGACAGACGGCGCGGTCGGGGACGGGCTGATGCGGCGCGACGTCGAAGGGGATCTCTGGCGGTGGTTGACAAAGACGGGGTCGGTGGAGGTGTTGCAGAGCGTGCGAGCGCTCGGGGCTCGGCCTGCTCGTTGTAGTCAACGACGGCGGGGCGAACGGACACGGTGGTGCGGCGCGTTGACGACGGTGGGCACGACTACGGTGGCGGAACGGCGACGGCTGCGTCGGCCATGGCGGAGGGGAGCGAGGGAGTGAGGTAGGGGCGAATGGGCGTGTCCAGGGGCGTCAGGGCGCGACGTGGAGGTTGCCCAGGCCAGCAGGGCGGCGAGGGGAGGAAGCAGGGCGGCGGCCAGCTGCATGGCACGCGCTGGTGCCGCCATCGAGCACCTGGCTGCCTGCCTGGCCGAGCTAAGCAGCTCGTTGGAGCGGTGGCTGGGCTGGGCCGGCAGGTGGGCTTGCCAGGTGGCGCTAGGTAAGCCTCGGCCTTTCTTTTAAATTTCTGTTTTTCTAATTTTCTGCAGGTTTGTGGCTTTATTAAAAATAGCTAGGCACTACTGAAAATCCTGAAAATAATCAGAGGCTCTGTTTATAATATATCCAACAGCCCACACTTATTTCCAGAATTATTTGAACATTTAAAATATTTACTAGCATTTAGATGCCCAAATGCAAATTACATATGATTTAATTCAATGACCTTATGTTGACCTAGAAAATTGTGCACCAAATTTGCCAGAGGTTCTAACCCAAGACAAAGAGGGTGAACATTTTAGAAGGGCATTTCAGGTTCATTGAAAATATTTTTAGAAAACCCTAGTTGATTTTAGAGGGGGTGTTGGGTGTTCTGTCTTCCCCAATTCAAGTTTCTGTTGAAAGTAGACATGATGGAACATTCTAATGCATGGTCTAGCTAGGATGTGACAACTCACCCCCACTCAGAAGAATCTCGTCCCAAGATTTAGGATCCGTCGGGAAGAAGGTAGGGTACTCAAGTCGAAGACGATCCTCCCTTTCCCATGTAGCTTCTTGCTCGGAATGGTGTGACCATTGAACTTTGAGAAACTTGATATTCTGGCGTCGAGTGGTACGCTCGGCTTGATCAAGGATATGAACGGGATATTCACGATATGTGAGGTTATCCTGGAGATCAAGCGTTTCGTGGTCCACTCCACGGATAAGATCCGAGAAGCAACGCCTGAGTTGAGAAACATGGAAGACATCATGAACTCTGGAGAGATGCGGAGGTAGTTCCAACTAGTAGGTAACTTCCCCTCGTTTGGCAAGAATGCGAAAGGGTCCAATGTAACGAGGAGCCAATTTGCCTTTGATACCAAATCGATGGGTTCCCTTTAAAGGTGTAACCCGAAGGTAAGCCTTCTCGCCAACTTCATAAGACATAGGCTTATGCTTGCGGTCATACTGACTCTTTTGTCGAGATTGGGCTGTTTTCAATTTCTCACAAATAACGTGAATCTGCTCTTCTGCTTCCTGGATCATATCCGGGCCAAAGAGTTGTCTTTCCCCGGTTTCTGACCAGTTAAGAGGCGTTCGACATTTTCGTCCATAGAGAACTTCGAAAGGAGCTTTGCCCAAACTAGCTTGATAACTATTGTTATAAGCGAACTCGGCAAATGGAAGGCACTTCTCCCAATTCATACCGAAAGAGATGACAGAAGCTCGGAGCATATCCTCCAGAATTTGATTAACTCGTTCTACTTGACCACTTGATTGAGGATGGAAGGCGGTGCTAAAAGAGAGACGAGTTCCCATAGCATTTTGGAAACTTTCCCAAAATCGAGAGGTGAAAAGACTTCCACAGTCTGAGTTAATCTCCAATGGAACACCATGGAGAGACACTATTCGAGAGATGTACAAGTCAGCTAGCTGGCTAGCGGTTATACTCTCACGAACGGGTAGGAAGTGGGCTACTTTGGAAAGACGATCGACAACAACGAAGATAGCGTTATTCCCTCTCTTGGTCCTGGGAAACCCGGTAATGAAATCCATACCGATTTTATCCCATTTCCATTCAGGAATTGCCAAAGGTTGAAGGGTGCCAGCAGGCCGTTGATGCTCTGCTTTAACGCGACGACGGACATCGCAATTAGCAATGTATTGAGCGATTTCTCTCTTCATCCTAGTCCACCAAAACCTCTGGTATAGGTCTTGATACATTTTAGTACTACCAGGATGAATGGTGAGAGGGGAATCATGAGCCTCCTTAAGGATCAATTGCCGTAGATGTTGTTTCTTGGGAACCACCAAGCGGTTCTCGAAGAAGACCACACCTCGCTCATCCACGGAAAAACATTTAGCAACTCCGCTAGCGATGTTTTCCTTAATCCAGGATATGCCCTTATCGCGCTTCTGGGCAGCTATGATTTGATCCGTAAGGTTAGGTTTCGCCACCAGGGTGGAAAGGAATCCTCGAGGAACAATGTGAAGGTTAAGCTTACGAAATTCCTCGTGGAGTAATGGTTGACTTTGTTGTAACATCAGATTCCTACAATAAGATTTACGACTTAGTGCATCAGCCATAACATTGGCTTTGCCTGGGGTGTAAGTTATTCCTAAGTCGTAATCTGTAATCAACTCGACCCAACGTCTTTGCCTGAGATTCAAATCCGGTTGGGTGAAGATGACCTTCAGACTTTGGTGATCAGTGTAGATTTCGCAACGATTACCAAGAAGGTAATGTCGCCAGGTTTTGAGTGCATGGACTACAACTGCAAGCTCTAAATCATGTGTGGGATAGTTATCCTCATGTGGACGCAACTGTCGAGAAGCGTAGGCAATCACATGACGATCTTGCATGAGTATGCAACCTAGTCCTTGTCGCGAGGCGTCGGAATAGATAACAAAGTCCTTAGAAAAATCTGGTGGCACAAGTACGGGAGCAGATGTCAGGCGTCTTTTCAGTTCCTGAAAGCTGAACTCGCACTATGGTGTCCACTCGAACTTTTTATCATTCTTGAGGAGTTCAGTTAGAGGCTTAGCAACTTTGGAGAAATTCTCGACGAAGCGGCGGAAATAGCTCGCTAAACCAAGGAAACTCCGAACTAGCTTGACCGTTTTAGGTGGAGTCCAGTCAAGGACGGCTTGAACTCGCTCGGGATTGACAGCAATGCCCTTGCCAGAGATTACATGGCCCAGATAGGTCACTTCTGGCAACCAAAATTCGCACTTAGAGAATTTGGCATAAAGGCGATGCTCTCGAAGTTTCATCAATACTAGCCTTAGATGTTCGGCATGTTCTTCCTCATTCCTGGAGTAGATGAGTATGTCATCGAGGTATACCACGACGAATTTATCCAAATACTCCATGAAGATCGAGTTCATTAACCGAGAAAAGGTGGCTGGAGCATTGGTTAAACCGAAGGACATGACGGTGTACTCATATTGGCCATATCGAGTAACAAAGGCCGTTTTGGGAATGTCCCCGTTCTTGATTTTGATTTGATGGCAGCCCAACCTCAAATCCATCTTGGAGAAGACTGAGGATCCAGCGAGCTGATCATACAGGTCGTTGATCCTGGGACCGGATACTTGTTCTTGATAGTGACCAAATTGACAGGTCGGTAATCTACAACCATCCGATCCGTTCCATCCTTCTTCTTGACGAAGAGGACGGGGCAAGCCCATGGAGAAGAACTAGGACGGATGAAACCCTTTTGCAAGGACTCATCGAGTTGTTTTTTAAGCTCGGCTAGTTCTAGGGGTGCCATCTTATAAGGTCTTCTAGAGATTGGGACGGTTCCTGGAACAAGATCTATCACGAACTCGACATGTCTGTCGTGTGGAACACCTGGCAGTTCCTCTGGAAAGACATCCGGGAAGTCACGGACTACCGGAATATCTTCAAGGTCTGGAAGGGGGTTGGCATTTAAGGAGTAAAGCTGTCGCTTAGACACTCGGGTCAAAACATTGACTGTCTTGCCCGATGGATGGGTGAGTTGAACATTTCTAGTAGAGCAATCAATCTTAGCGTAATGGGCTGACATCCAGTCCATACCCAAGATGATGTTTATGTCCGAGGACTTGAGAGCTATTAGTGATGCAAGGAAGACCAACCTGTCGACAAGAATTTCATTTGCATGGCTGATTCTAGTGGTTTGCCACTTAGAACCAGGGGTTTGAATTACCATGGAGGTGGGCATGTCACAAAATGTGGTGTTGTGCAATCGAGCATAGCTCTCAGAAATAAATGAATGAGATGCTCCAGTATCAAAGACAACAGTTGCCGGATGGCAATTTACAAGGAGCGTACCGAGAACAACATTGGGGTCCAGGGGCTGATGCCTTCCCACCGACCCAGGTTCAAGGCATGGTACTTGCAATTTGGGGTTGTTGCATCAATTATACTGTAGGGGGTTCCCTTACAGTCTTTCTGTCAAAAAAAACAACATTGGGGTCCTCATGAGTCTCCTCAGCTGAGACGTAGTTGACGTGGCCACGAGCAGTGGTGGCTGGCTTGGCGTAGAGCACCTTTCCTGCTGGCTTGCCACGGCCAACAGACTTGCCGAACTGGTTGTGGTTGTTCTGGGGGCACTCACGGATGTAGTGACCCGTCTCCCCACACTTGAAACAAGTTATCACATTGGGGCATGGAGCAGCATTAGCAGCGGGGCCACCATAGGTCTTGGGCGGCACATACTGCTGGTTGGGGCGAGGCGCCTCAAAGGATGGCCTCGGGGTGAACCTGGGTGGCAGAGCAGTGTTTGGAATCCAGACCCGACGCTTCTAGGATCCAGAGCCGGATGAAGATCCAAAGTCACGGGAGTGCTTGCGTGAAGCTTCAAAGTCAGTCTGCCCTGTGTCAGCACTGATGGCCTTGTTGACTAACTTCTGAAAGGAGGTGCACTCGTGCAGACGAAGGTCACGACAAAGCTCGGGGCTAAGTCCCTTGCGGAACCTTGCCTGCTTCTTGGCGTCGGTGAATACCTCTTCGGGAGCATAACGTGCTAGATTTCCAAACTCACGACTGTATGCATCCACAGTCAGTCTACCCTGGGTGAAATTGCAGAACTCTTCCCTCTTTCTTTCCATGAGACCTTCTGGGATGTGATGCTCACAGAAAGCAGCACTGAATTTAGCCCAGGTAGTGATTTGGCCGACCGAGCGCATAGCCTCAAAGTTCTCCCACCAAAGGCTAGCAGGGCCTTCAAGGTGATAGGCAGCAAAGGTAACCTTATCAGCTTCAGCTACGTTGGCAGGACGTAGCTTGTGGGTGATGCTGCGAAGCCAGTCATCCACATCGAGAGGCTCGATGGAATGATTAAACTTCGGTGGATACAGCTTGACAAAGTCATTGATTGACACCAGGGCGTTCCTCGGCTGGCGTGAAATATTCTGCTCAATCCGCTCCAGCAAGCGGTTGGTCTCTCGCTTGTTTCGTGCCTCCAGCTTAACTTCGGCCAGAGAAGGCGGTTGAGGCAGATTTTCATTTCTGGCTGCACTGGCTTCACCCTGCTCCGGAGCAGCAGGGTTGTTGCGGGTGTTGACCATCCTAGGAAACAAAACAACGGTTTAGACCAGGATGGCAAAAATCTGGGAAAGGAAGTGCGGAATGTAATGGATAACAAGGAATGCAGAGATGTTCATCCATATGACATGGTAACATAGAAACTGCCATATATATACCAATGGTCATACACACCATACATAGTTTAGTACAAGCCCAGGCTAAAGTACAACTATGATGAAAGACGTTACATCTCATCGGAGGCATTCCAAGCTCCTATAAATTATTTTTCTACACCTCCGGAATTGATACACACTAAGTCATATTCCTCAAGTCACGCAGGACAGTGGAAATACAACTATTACAATACTAGCGAAACTACTACTAGCTCAGACAGCTCCGTAGTAATCCTCATAAAAGTCACCACCCAAGCTTGGAAGCGGAACATGATCATCTGGGAACAGACGGTCCTGTGGAGCTTGCGGTCCATAGGGACTCGGATGTGACCTTGGTCCAACAAACGGCGGCAGACGAGGTCCACGAGGAGGGGTGATGCCTCCTACCTCATGCCACTCCATAAAATCTGGCAGACCAGCCCGCACGGGGTACAAGTCCCTCATGTCCATGTATCCAGCTTGCACGGCAGGTGCGAACCGTGTCAGAGTGGCCCAGTGATCAGAACGAGCATTAAAGAGCTCCATACGCAAGGCCCGATTTTCACGGTCCTTGTCCTCAAGCATCTCGGTAGTGGTGCGGAGTAGTGAGTCCTCATGGGATGAGTCGCTGTAGATAGCCTGAAGGTACCCATGCGCCCTAGGGAGTGATGCTGGCATGTAGCGAAAATCGGTGTTGCACAGTAAGGCAGTTCTGGCTCGAATGATAGTCACATCGAGTAGGCTGCGTCCTGCATGGACATCCCAATAGTAACCCCAAGTCCATAAGAACAATGGAGGGGTTCAGTAGCTCCAGGGTAAGATGGATATATCCTGACCGTGCACAGATATTGGCTTTGATTAAAGTCTCTAAACTGCTCCTCGATGGTATATTCAGGATACCATTGGTAACCTGTCTCGACCATCAATCGGACCAGCATGGCCGTGTGACCACATACGTCGATGCAACAGGTACGGGTGGCCATCTGGAAGCACAAAATAATGCAAAGGCATTAGAATTTCCTAGGAGAAATTGGACAGCATAACGGTTGTAAATGCTCAGAGAAAGATTTGAGACATCCACAACAGTTTGCAAAACCACTCAACAACATCATATCAAGGTTGTGGTTCAACTGACAACATACTAAAAGTAGTAGAAGCTGAACTGGGTTGTAACCAACAATCCTATAAGTTACTACGAATTAGTAACACGTGAACCTGATAGAGAGAAGAGAGCCTAGTCCTTAACCCACGTAGAATGAGAAGAGAATGACTCAGATAAGAGGGCATAAGGTAAAGGAGTAAAAGAGCCTTACGTTCCCTCCCACAATCAATTCCCCTACATATAACTAAAGCATTTCTAGACTCGACATCGACCAGTTTGGCTTAGCGAACCTACAGGCAGTCCGGCTCTGATGCCAACGCTGTCAGGACCCCGATTCCAAGTCACATCGACCCAGCCGGTAACACCTCATATCACTTTGCGGCCTCACGCACGGTAATCCCACGGGTGTCGCCTTACCATGGCCCAGAACCGTTTGTGCCTTTTGGCTCACATATATGATATTGTCGCTAGCATCCATATCACAGAGAACCCGGGCCGACATGGCTAGTCATGAACCCAAAGCGGCACTAACCTATGAGGACAGGCATACATGAATCACATCGAGCATGTCGGTCATCAACGTGTGAATCCGGGCTGTAGCACTGGGCTAACAGGACTCCGGTAACCCGGGCTGTAGCAGGCTACGCAGGACTCCGGAAGTCACCGCGTGACATTTCCCCGAAGGGACAGACACAGGAACTAAGTGAATCACATGCCGGCCAGTCAAGTGTTCCAAGCAGTAGTGCTGGGCTAGCAGGACTCCGGGGAACCGGGCTGTAGCGGACTACTATCGCTCAGAAGCACTAGACTACATTTCCCCATATGATAGGCTGCCAAGGATAAACAACTAGATTGTCGGATCCCACTCATACCAAGCATTTCAATCATACACACAATATGCCCGATATGAGTAAATACAACATGGCATCACAACAAAACTCTACAACTCAAGTAATTTATTTAGAAGGCTCCAAGGAGCCATACATAACATAGTCATACAGATAGGGGTCGCACGACCCGACACTCAAGTCATACAAACATACAAGCACATGCGGAAGCAAACTAGTCTGAGTACAGACTCTAGAAATAAAGAAGGCTTGACGAAGCCTGTCTATCTACATCGACCCTTCACAAGTCTTGGATCACCACCTGGGTGATAAGTCACTCGTCAACATCGAGGTCTACATAGAACCCATCGGAGGGGTTGGTGTTGTCGTCTGAAAACATTAATTAAAGCAACATGAGTACAGAGGTACTCAGCAAGTCTTACAACAGAATCCTACTATACATGCACATTCTCAAGAAGGTAGTGGGGTTAATGCATCAAGCCAGCTTTGACTCATGGCTAAGCTATCCTACGATAGACAGAACTTGTAAATCATTTGTCGCACACGAGTCCACCAACACCAACACAATACTCCACCGTGGATCCTCTCTCGCCAACCCACGAGAGGGCCATCCGCGGTACTCACACTTATCTTGACGCTTTTAGTAGTATCCATTTACTTGTCTATGAACTGCATAGGCGACCAAGTAGTCCTTTACCGCGGACGCGGCTATTCGAATAGTTTTATACCCTGCAGGGGTGTACTTCGTCACACATGTTTCAACCACTTAGCGTCTGCACACGTCATGTGCTCGGCAGACTTCAAGCGAAAACTGACGTGGGTGTAGACCACGACCTAACTAACCACACAAGTCTCTAGTCCAGGTTTATCGCCTATTCGGGTTCCATCCGCAAGGAGATCCGGCCGGGGTGTCCTCAACGGCCCCAAACGATGTGTGTAGGGTTCCCAAGACACCAAATGGGCGAATCGGTACACCGTGCCACGTGCCTACCGCAACACAGCCCACCCCTATGGTCAGCGCTGCATGCGGCCCCCAGCATACTACAAACACCAGAAACTACTTGCAACTCCTGGACAGAGAACGAGAGGAGTCAGTAAGTCGAGCGGGGTCATATTTCAGGGCCCAATGTGTGGTAGTATCTGATCTTAATCACACATACAAATCTCAGTTCTTAGGGACGGCCTCAATGAAACAACCCACCATGTACTCCTACATGGCCTCTCATCGATTCCTTTACCAAATCATATTCAACACTTCACTCTCGTTACCGACACCATCTTTCACTCCAGTTCATCATCCCGATGAGCCAGACCTGACACAACTCTAAGCATAGCAAGCATAGCATGGTAGGAAACACAGATATGGCTCAATCAACTCCTACACATGCTAGTGGGTTTCATCTACTTACTGTGGCAATGACAGGTCATGCAAAGGAAGTGGGCTCAACTACCACAACACACAGCAGTTTGAATCATGTTGTCTTAATGTAGTAAACAAGAGCAGAAGAGAGAACATGGGTTTGTATCAGAATGATCAATGGGTTGCTTGCCTGATGGAGTGGTAGTGGGATACTACCCTTCAGTTGGATACTCGTGAATATCCTTGGAGGCAGAACCTACCACGAAGAACACATCGAAACACAATCACCACATGGCAATATGCAACAATATGATGCATGCAATGATATGGCAAAATGGTGTGTGATAAGTCTAATGCAACTTGGAACAGAATGGTTTTAGTCCATTTGAACCAAAGATTCAAATGATCACCCAAAATAAAAAGTGATATAGATGCATTAGCTTGTTTCACCTAAACAGCAAGGTTAAAGTGTTCTGATATGCATGAAACTGGTACAGATGGGAAGATTGGATTTTTCTGATCAAATTTCATATATAAATCTTTGCATTTGGAGTTAGAGATTAATTTCTATGAATTTTTGAAGTTTGAACTATTTTCTGGAATTTCCTGTATAAGAATAATTCCAGTAATTCAATTACTGCGTCAGCATTGCGTCAGGGTGACGACAGTGGTCAACGGGGATGTCCAGGTCAACTTGACCAGTGGGTCCCGCGTGTCAGCAGTTAATTAAACTAAATAATTTTAGTTAAAACTAATCTGGTTAATTAGCAGAGGGGGGGCCCACGTGTCATAGACTCAGGGGAGTCAACCTGGGCCCACCCAGTCAACGTCAACGGGTCAAACCCGCCGGCGTTTAGCCGCCGGCGAGGCCAGACGTGGTGGTGGAAGGGCATTAGTGCGTTCCGGCGACCAAATGGACGACGGAGACCATCTACGGGTAGCTGGGTGCATGCCGCGGCGTTTGGTGGTGGTGGTTGAGCTCGGGGTGGCCGGGAACGTTGCCGGCGACGAGCTAGGCGGTCGCCGGAGTTGGGTGAAGACGAACCCGATGCTGTAGGGCACGGCGAGGTGCGTGAAGTGGTGTGTTGTGCTCCTGGGGTTGCGGTGAGGTTAGTGGACAACGTGGCGTGGCCGGTGGTTGGTCGGAGACACGTCGGCGACGAGCTCCGCGGCGGCACGTGCGGGTGAGCTCCGTGTAGTTGCTGCGGTGCATGAGAGGGCAAACGGAGAGGATGGGCAGGTAGCTGGGCTCACGGAGGTCACGCAGAGATAAACGGTGCGGTCGGGGATGGGCTGATGCAGCGGCGACGTCGAAGGGGATCTCCGGCGGTGGTTGAAGAAGATGGGGTCGGTGGAGGTGTTGGAGAGCGTGCGAGTGCTCGGGGCTTGGACTGCTCGATGTAGTCGACGACGGCGGTGCGAACGGACACGATGGTGCGGCGCGTTGACGACGGTGGGCACGACTACGGTGGCGGAACGGTGACGGCTGCGTCGGCCATGGCGGAGGGGAGCGAGGGAGTGAGTGAGGGAGTCCTGGATTAGGGGGTGTTCGGATAGCCGGACTATACCTTCAGCCGGACTCCAGGATTATGAAGATACAAGATTGAAGACTTCGTCCCGTATCCGGAAGGATCTTTTCTTGGCGTGGAAGGCAAGCTAGGCGTGCGGATATTCGAGATCTCCTACCATTGTAACCGACTCTATGTAACCCTAACCCTATCTGGTTTCTATATAAACCGGAGGGTTGTCATCCGTAGGACAACCATCATCATACACAATCATACCATAGGCTAGATTCTAGGGTTTAGCCTCCTTGATCTCGTGGTAGATCCACTCTTGTACTACCCATATCATCAATATTAATCTAGCAGGAGTAGGGTTTTACCTCCACCGAGAGGGCCCGAACCTGGGTAAAATAAAGTGTCCCTTCTCTCCTGTTACCATCCGACCTTGACGCACAGTTCGGGACCCCCTACCCGAGATCCGCCGGTTTTGACACCGACATTGGTGCTTTCATTGAGAGTTCCTCTGTGCTGTCGCGATCAGGAAGGATGCCTCTTCCCGTCTTTAAAGATGGCGTCGTTACTAAGGGAGCCTTGGCTATTGGCCAAACCCTCCGGCTAGGTGGTTTTCTCATGACCGCCTGTTCGGCCGTTGCGCCGACGGTGACCTCTCGGGTCATCAAAAGCAACCTCCACGTCAGCCCAGAACTTGCCGAGCAGCTGGATCCGATGGAGCTCTCTTCCGTAAACGAGCTCTTGGATCGCATCGCCGCCCTGGGGGTCGCTACAAATTACGACCAGGTTGGGCTTAAACCCGATCTAAGGGAAATTAACTCTCCCCAAGTCACCCACCATGTTGATGTGGTGGAAACACAATGCGGCGACCCTTCATCTATCTTAAGGACTAGCCACGTCCGAATTCCTGAAACCTCCATGCCGGATATCCGCGGAGGGGAGCATACAATCCAAGACCTGAGCCTAAAATCAGGCGAATCGGATAGCGTCCAAGACTCCGGATCTCAGAATCCGGAAGTTCTTCGGCTTCCGAACAGCAAACCGGGCGAAGTCTCAGATTCAACGACGCCCGACCACCCGATCTTGAGCGATCTCTCCCAAATTAGGTAGGTGCCCGAAGAAACAGTACACCATTACTGGGCCAGATTCCTCCTACTTATGAACAGGACAAAGGACTGCCGCGAGGAAGACGCGATTTCAATCTTTTGCAGTAACTGCACGGACAAGGGAATACTCAACGCCATAAGTCGTCGTAATATCACACGCTTTGCTGACCTGGCGTCCATAGTACATAAATACTGTGCCATGCAAAGTGCATGGAAAACCAAAACTGAATTTTGGGATAATCCGGCCTTGAAAAGCAATCCCGTCCGAATCAAGAGGGCGCACCGCAGTAAGGCGCCCGGACTAAACACTAAAAAATCAAACCCTCTAGGGGGCATGGAACCGTACTGGAAAAGTGGCTAGATGGACCCTACAAGATTCATAGTGCAGCGGACGCCACCCCAACCCACAACCTCAGGCATGTTGGATACTGCGGCAGGTGGCCAAAATTGGCGAGGACCTGCTAATTCCAGAGGTCGAAGGAAACCAACCAGGGAATTTCAGTTCCGTTCTCACAGTCTTTGGGACTTTCGCATCGAATAACATGCAAAAAAGAACACTTCGCAGCCTCACCGAAGTCTATCAAGTAGCGACAATAAAACCATGGAGTAATACTGCTATCACCTTCAAGGCGAGTGACGAACCTAAATTTCGAACAGCCAAAGCACCAGCCGCACTGGTCCTCAATCCCATAGTGGACGGCTGTCGCCTCACAAAGGTACTCATGGACGGAGGCAGCGGATTGAACCTCATCTACGAGGAAACCCTCCAAAAGATGGAAATAGACTGGAACCGCATTGAGCGAAGCAGCACAACTTTTAGAGGAATAATTCCCAGTCAGGAAGCGCGCTGCACCGGAAAAATCACACTAGATGTGGTGTTCGGCACGCCGGATAATTACAGGTCCGAACAGATCACGTTCCAGGTAGCCCCATTCAAAAGCGGATACCACGCTATACTAGGGCGGGAGGCTTTTACAGTTTTCCAAGCTATACCCCATTACGGGTACATGAAGCTTAAGATGCCTGGGCCGAACGGAATTATCACTCTCGCTAGTGATCCGGACATAGCACTCCGCGCCGAAAACAAGACAGCCGCATTGGCCCTCGAGGCACTATCAGAAACCTTAGTGGCCGAAGAACTGACTGCGCTGCGATCCACGGTTAACAGGGACGATGTGATACTCGATAAGAGATCCAAATCCACATCCTTCAAACCAGCAGACGAAATAGTCAAATTCCAGGTCCACCCTACGGACCCCAATAAAACAGCCTCCATCGGGGCACGACTGAACCCTAATGTAGACGCCGCACTGCGAGAGCTCCTACGAGAGAACTGGGACATTTTCGCTTGGCACCCCTCAGATATGCCAGGAATCCCACGCAGGCTGGCAGAACACAGTTTAAATATCCAGCAAGGATTCAAACCTATCAAACAAACCCTTTGGTGTTTCTCTGAACCAAAGAGACAGGCTATGGGAGAGGAGCTAGCCAAGCTATTGGAGGCCGGATTCATCAGAGATATAAAACACCCGGACTGGCTAGCAAACCTGGTGATGGTACCAAAGAAGGAAAATCCTGGCGCCCGTGTGTCGACTTCAAAGACCTCAATAAGGCTTGCCCAAAGGATCCTTTTCCCCTCCCTCGAATAGATCAAATCATCGATGCCACTGCAGGACACGATTCCCTGTGCTTCCTCGACGCATACTCCGGTTACCATCAAATCAAGATGGCAGAATCAGACCAAGCCGCAACAACATTCATCACACCATACGGCCCATTCTGCTTCAACACGATGCCCTTTGGACTAAAAAACACCGGTGCGACATACCAGCGCATGATTCAAACATGTCTGGCAAATCAGATCGGCAAAACAGTGGAGGCGTATGTAGATGATGTGGTCGTTAAATCAAGACATGTCGAATCTCTAGTAGACGACTTGAGGCTCACATTCGACAACCTCCGAAAATACGACATTAAGCTCAATCCGGAAAAATGCGTTTTCGGCGTTCCAGCCGGAAAGCTACTGGGCTTCATTGTATCCGGTAGAGGAATTGAAGCAAATCCAGCTAAAATCCGAGCTTTGTCACAATTGGATGTCCCAAAAGACCTCAAACAAATACAGAAACTCACGGGATGCGTGGTGGCCTTAAGCCACTTTATCTCTCGCTTGGGAGAAAAGGCATTACCCCTTTACCGCCTCCTTAGGCGCACCGAACACTTCGAGTGGACGGAAGCTGCCACGGCCGTACTCGAGGAGATAAAGGCCATCTTGGCAACAAACCCAGTTCTGGCCGCGCCGAACATTGGCGAACCCATGTTATTATACATTGCCGCAACTCATCAAGTTGTTAACGCAGTACTCGTCGTCGAGCGGGCAACGGACGAATACAAATTCCCCCTTCAAAGGCCGGTTTACTACGTCTCCACTGTCCTTACACCATGCAAATAACGGTACCCGCATTACCAAAAGATCGCATACGCTGTGTTCATGGCATCCCGGAAGCTACGTCGCTACTTTCAAGAGTGTTCCATAACGGTAGCCTCAGAAGTGCCACTCAATGATATTATCAACAACTGCGATGCAACGGGCCGGATAGCCAAATGGGCCATAGAGCTCCTCCCGTTCGACATATCCTACAAACCACGGCGAGCAATTAAATCGCAAGTCCTAGCCGACTTCGTCGCCGAATGGACAGAGGCCGAACTCCCTAAAGAGTACGGCACATACTCCAACTGGATCATGCATTTCGACGGATCCAAAATGCTGGCCGGACTGGGGGCTGGCGTCGTTTTGACGTCCCCTACAGGGGATACAGTCCAATATGTACTCCAAATCATGTACGCGGACTCCAACAATGCAGCCGAGTATGAGGCCCTTCTACATGGTCTCCGGATGGCAGTATCCATGGGCATTCAACACCTGGAAGTACGCAGGGAGTCCAACCTCGCGATATCCCGAATAAATGGCGACTTCGACGCCAAAGACCCAAAAATGGCAGCTTATCGCAATGCCGTCCTAAAAATGTCAGTTCGGTTCGAAGGACTGGAGTTTCACCATATAGCCCGAGAAAATAATCAGGCAGCGAACGTCCTGGCACGTATTGGAGCAAAACGAGATGCAGTCCCTCCCAACATTTTCTTAGAGAGAATATTCAAGCCATCTGTAGCATGGGAAGGGGAACCCTCGGTCCACAGTCCGTACACAACCGCACAGCCCGACGTCGAACAATCTGACATAATCGGAGGCCCTGCCACCGAAATCACACCCTCAACCCACGTAATAATGGCGGTCATCGCCCCGTGGACAGAACCATTCCTTGCCTACCTTACTAGGCAGGAACTCCCAGAGGACCAAAACGAGGCACGCTGCATAGTGCGGCGATCTAAAGCCTATAAAGTCCATGAGGGAGAGCTCTATAAGAAAAGTACTACAGGAGTCCTCCAAAGATGTATCTCAGAAGAGGAAGGGCGGAGTCTGTTGGCTGAAATTCATGCCGGACTCGGTGGCCACCACGCTGCAGCTCGATCCCTTGTAAGCAAGGCTTACCGTACAGGCTTTTATTGGCCGACGGCCCGAGCAGACGCCCATGACTTAGTCAAACGATGCGTCGGTTGCCAACTCTTTGCAAACCAAAGCCATATGCCGCCCAACGCCCTCCAAATTATCCGCATCACTTGGCCTTTTGCGGTATGGGGGCTTGACATGGTAGGACCCCTTAAAGGTGGAACCCACAAGAAAAAATACTTATTGGTCATGGTGGATAAATTCACCAAATGGATAGAAGCCAAGCCTGTTAAGACGGCCGAATCCGGACCTGTGATAGACTTCATATCCGGGGTCGTACACCATTACGGTGTCCCCCACAGCATTATCACCGATAACGGCACAAACTTCACCTCTGACAAAGTAAAGCTGTTGTGCAAAAACATGGACATTAAGCTCGATTATGCTTCTGTCTATCACCCACAAACTAACGGTCAGGTCGAACATGCAAATGGTCTCATCATGAGTGGTATCAAACCCAGACTAGTGTGGTCCCTAAAGGAATCTAATACGCACTGGGTAGAGGAGCTCGACTCCGTACTCTAGGGGCTGCGAACCACACCGAATCGTACCACCGGATTCACACCATTTTTATGGTGTATGGCGCTGAGGCAGTTCTGCCCTGCGACATAATTCATGACTCACCTCGAGTGCGCATGTACAAAGAAAGAGAAGCCGAACTTGATCGGCAGGACAACCTGGACGCCCTAGAGGAGGAGTGCGACGTGGCTAAAGCCCGTTCCGCATTTTATCAGCAGCAGGCTCGAAGATATCAAAGCAGAGAAGTATGGGCCAAAAATTACAATGTTGGCGAACTAGTTCTACGCCTGCCGGATAAGAAAAAGGACAAACTCAATCCCAAATGGGAAGGTCCCTTCATAATTGACCAAGTCCTCACTGGTGGAGCGTACCGCCTGCAAGACGCGTCGGACAACCGACTCGAGCCGAACCCACGAAACGCCACACGTCTCCGAAGATTCTATGCCTAGCGCCGAACTCTGAGTTTGTCTCCTTCCTTTGTCCATTTTTACATATATATTTCTGTTTTTATTTTTGTCTCCTCCCACTCTTTCCTTTTTCTAGCCCTTAAAGGCTCATAATATGACGCGCTACTAGCGCTCCTTAAACCTGGGGGCTTCTTTAACAGAAGCTTGTTTATATGGGTTTCACACCCAACGCATGCGTCAGACTTCCGCATGCACCTTTTCTTCACCATTATATGCATCGATATGACTTAAGTTTTGGCCAAGCTGGGTTGCTTGGCTCCTGTGCTTACCCCTACGTTCCCGATTGTTCGGCTAGGCGGTAAAGGGAGCACCTCTGCGATTGCTACTGCCGGATAAGCCGGATGTGTACCTCAGACTGGGTGAAGCCGAAAGCTAGCGTTCTTAAGGGAATATTCGGTCGGTGAACTAAAGATGAACCTTTTTTACTTATACATGCCCCCAGATGTTTTCCTGCATTTGCAGTCCGGATGTGCACTTCAGGGCACGCCACCCCAGCGAAAGGAACCCTTAACGGAACTATTCTCTCTAGAAGATGTTTCTTACTAACCATGTAATATAACATAACTAGTTGGGCACTTGTCTGATAAAGCTCTAATGACCCCTATGCCTGGTCTCCATGCATACCTCGGTTCTTATATAACCGTTACGGTATTCGGACACACTCCGGACCGTCAGGTCCCGAGGTTGAAGCGAAAAGGTCGGCAACGACAAACGATCTACAATCCGGCTAGAAGGCATTTCACATGTCAATTATAAATTGCATAGTCATCCTGACTGATTGTATTCTTCCTCTATACCATCTAGCAGGCTGTCTAATTTACAATTCTGCTGAGAATACTTTGCGGCCAATTCTACCTGGCCATACACTAACCTCACAGGGATCTCCTTCCCGTCGGGCCCCACCGGTCCGACCTCGGCCATGTGATTAGGGTCACACTTCGTAAAGCGGGTCTTCACCATGGCCCAGGTCTCCCTAGCGCCTTGTCGGCAGGCTGATATCTTCCGCAACCGGAAGCGCCGCCGAGCTTCCTTCAGCTTCTCCGCAAGCTCTCCAAGGCCCTAGGGGTGGGGTGGGCAGGCCATAAGGCTTGGGCAACGCCTCGCATCGCCTGCCGAATTCGCTCGTGCAGTTGCAGGAGTTCGGGGAGTAGGTCACCCGTAGAACCGGGCATCTCCTCTGCAGGACGACCTGTGAGCATACCTACAGACAATACTCTGTTATTCGACTTCCTCGCCGAACTCATTTTTCAAAGTTCGTTCAAGCACTTACTAAATATGCCGCGTCGAAGCCGCTGATTCTCCTTCATGTAGTCCGACAGCTGGCCACGAACGTCCTTCAGTTCAACATCCAGCTTGGTGTTGGCATCCTGAAGATCATTCTTCTCTCGCCTCACCCTTGTCAACATACTCGCACCGGCCTTTAACCGGCGTAAGAGTTGTTGCTTCTCCGGATCAAGTCCGGCGCCATCTGCAACATGAATTGTCAGATTTGCACCCATGCTGCACAATACTAATCTTTCGAAGTGTCTCTTACCTGAGAGGGTCCCTGTGGGCTCCCCTGTTGCGGCTAGTGCGGCCTCCAGTTGGGCCTTGCACTTTTCCAGCTCTTGGGACAGCACGGTGTTCTTCTCTGTAAGAACCTGCATGTTATATGATCCTTAAATCAGTTACTTTAACTGTTTCAAGTCTCGGGGGCTACTGATATATATATATATATATATATATATATATATATATATATATATATATATATATATATATATATATATATATATTTAACCAAAATTTTCTTACCCGTATGTCTTTCACATACTGCTCCGTGGCTTTGGCTAAACCATCTTGAGCGGCATGAAGGTACACATCTCCCGAATTAAAGGCATTTAAAGCCTCTCGGGAGAAACAAGCGTCGCGTAGAACTGTCCGGCGACGCCTGTGGTTCATGGCACTCTCCACTTCTGAATTTGTACAGCCGGTCTAAATCCTCTGTTGGAGGAGCATCCGGTGCGCGCCTGGTGCTCGTCCCCACTTCCGTACCAGACGTTGGAGCCTGGCTAGTGGAGGCACGATGGGCGACCTCTCCGGACATAGTCCGGCGGGGCCTCTTCGTCCTGGAAACAGCACGAATGTTAATATGCCTTGACAAGAATAACACCAGGGATACAAAGGGCACGTTATACCTTTGTGCCGGAATCTCAGTCCGGACTACATTTCTTTTTGCCCCACGGGGCCCTACGGCCCCTCGTCGGCTAGCCGCTGCAGGTTCGGCCTCCCGCCTTGGAAATCTCCCCTGCAAAATACGGTTGTCGTCTGAAACGCTGGAATATGTGAGAATGGAATCTCTCTTGAGGGAATAAACACTCCGGTTTCTGTCACCTGGGAGGCCGGGATTAACCCGGGGTAATCGGCCATGATGGCCACCAAGGTATTGTCCTTGCTTAACTGATGGAACACCCCGTCGATGAGCTCCACCGATATGTTCGGATCCTCTTCGGAGTCCGGATCGAGGGTGATGAGGACATCAATACCATTGTTACACCCACAGCCCCTACTGTTACATATATTGGACCAATTACTAGAGCTCGCGCACGCCAATTAAATTACCAGGTACTTTCGTTTCTTGGTAATGATTCTAATGTTCATGAGAATATGATACTGCCTAAATTGGATACATTTGTTTTGCTTACAAATGAAGGGCCTAGCTTGGAGAACGATGAACATTGGAGCAAGAACACGCATGGAGTTGATGGCATGCGCAAGGGGATCAAGAGCAGAGTTACAAGTGATGATTTCAGGACTTTGAAGCCACCATAAGGAGTGCATGAAGCCTTGGACGAAATATACAAGATGGCACTTCATAATATTCGTCCATAGGCTATTCTAGGTGTTGCGTCACCTTATTATTGGGCCAGGCCCATGTAATTTCGAAATACTTAAGTATAGGCTATTTTTAGAGTCCGTATGTGTGGGGAAACAAGAGTTAGGGTTGGGTTCGGACCCCACCATCAGGGGCCACGAAATTCCCTCCTCTTCCTCCATATATACAGCCCTAAGGGCGTCGTTTAGACTTTGGGTTTTGTTTAGATTAAAAGTTCGCCATAGCTGCAACTTCGCGTACTTCGTTTGTGTTCAACGACCAGACCAAGGCGTCTCAGAACCCCACCTTGATCAATAAAGCTTTCCTCTTATATTCGCAATATCCAGATTGCAATCTTAGTTTCTTGCTTGTTCTTCATTTGCCTGCAGGAAATAGACCTTCGTGGTCAGGTTGATCGTGCTCCGGCGTGGTTAATAACCTCTCGGAGTTGGTTTAGCGATTGCTAAGGCGCGACGTCCTCGCACGTTCGTAGTCGGATCGTCAAAGTCGACTTCCTCCAAATGATAGCCACCATCTCATCGAAAGACGGGACACCTTTGCCTCTATCAAGTGGTATCAGATTTTCAGGTTGCTCGGTGAGATTTTACAGTTTTTCGTAGTTTAGATCGAGTTTGTTCTTCATACCTATAGTCCACGAAAAAGCCAAAAAATTTTAATTAGGGTTAGTTCATCCTATCCGAACCAATCTGATCCTTTGCATAATCTTTTCTGTATTTGCTTTGTTGAATTTGCGGTTGCATCGTCGTGTCAAGTTGCTGGTCTTAGCGTCTAGTCTTTTAGAGTTTCGAGTTCTGGTCATATTAGTCACGCCGCCGCCGCACCATCATCATTGTCCCTGCCATCTTCCACCACCGCTTATCCGCCACCGCTCCGAGTCCATATACCACCACCGATCCGTATCCATATACCACCACCGCTCCGAGTACATATACGACCACCGATCCGTATCCATATACCACCATCACTTCGAGTCCATCTCATATTAGGTTTGCTTTCGAGATCCATCTGTTGACAGATTCGTGTTTCCTTGGTTGAGTAGGTTTGGGATTCCATCAATCTTTTGTCGTCCGTAGAAGAGGTTGGTTTCCAAAAAAAAAACCACCCTCCGTTTAGGCCCAAAATTTTCCAAAAACGCACTTGACAAAAAAAATTCTGGCTATCCTATTTTTAGGTGTTTCTTAGCCTTTTGAGACAGTCGCCATTATTGAAAGTTTTTTTTGAGCCGTTTCCAGTTTTTGGGTCCGGGCAGTCGAAAAAAAAAAATTGTCGCAAAAAATTTCGTGTCTATCCTGTCAGTTTGACCTGGGAAGAGTTTTGAGACACTCGCCATTATTGTGATTTTTCGCAAAAAAAAAGAGGAGCGCAAAAAAAACATGGCGAAAAAAAATTCCAGAGTGTGCTTTTCCCTTGTTTACGTGCAGCGCCGTGATTTTGTTAGTGTTCTAGGCTCGCGTCTCTAGCACGGTCTAGCCTAGGACCAGCACAGTACCGTCGTTGAGCGTTTATTCAACTTTGCATCTCTGAATTGATTATTGCTGACCCTTTTTGCTACCATATTATAAGCCTTCCCAGCTCCACATACATCTACATCGTGCGTTTGACTCTCCCTCGTACTCGCTCTATCCAAGCTTTGAGAGTTTTGACTACATCGGTTGCCGATCACCGCCTGCTGCTGGGTAAGAACTGGTAATAAATTGAGATTTGCTTAAAGGATTTGTGACACCCACCACCACCACCACTTGTTAGTAGTCTATAGGATCATATTCTTGTGTGTTTCTATTGCTGCTAACCATGCCAGGATCACAACCCGACGAGATTGACTGGGAGAATTTAACAAACAAGGAGCTTCATGATAAGTTTCAGAAAATGATGACTGAACAGGTGCAAGATGTGCTGAACAATTTTGAAGAGGCCATGGAGAAGATCACTGGCCTTGAGAAGACGTTCGAAACAAAGCTCGATAACAGATTTAATGAACTGTCTGCGCGTCTTCCACCACCGGCCGCACCTGCCGCACCCCTGCAACAATAGCAACAACAATGAATACCTCCAGGTCAGGAATCAGCCCTCCGCCGAGCCATCCGTGTCCCTCTTCAGCCTGGCCAAACTGCTGGTGCTGCTGTTGATACTTCTGTGGCTCCTGCTGCTGATGTGGAGGAGGATGATTATGCGGGAGATTACGAGGATGAGGTTGATCAACATCAGAACTACGTGCAACCTCCAGCTCCACAACCACCAGGTCGTCCACATGCAAATAATGGCAATGTTAGGGCTCCCCCTCAGGTACGAGATCATGACCATCTCCCTAAACTGAAATTGAATATTCAACCATTTGAGGGTAGATATGTTCCTGATATATATCTTACTTGGGAGTTAGAAACTGAACAACGATTTACATGTTTACAATATCCTGAGGAGAGACGTGTTCCTGCTGCTGTTTGTGCTTTCACTAGCTTTGCATGTGTTTGGTGGTCTGAATATTGTAGATTATATCCTGTTCCAGCTACTTGGGCTGCTTTGAAAACTACTATGCGTACTCGTTGGGTTCCACCATATTATCAACGTGAATTACTTCAAAAATTGCAGCGCTTAAGACAAGGAAAAAATTCTATAGAAGAATATTATCAGGAATTACAAACTGGCTTGATTAGATGTGGTATTGTTGAGGAGAATGAAGCTATGCTTGCACGTTTTCTGGGTGGATTGAATAGAGAGATTCAGACCATTCTAGACTATAAGGATTATAATAATATCACTCGTTTATTCCATCTTGCTTGTAAAGCTGAACGTGAAGTGCAGGATCGACAGGCATTGGCGCGGACTAACTTTTCTGCAGGTCGACCTTCATCATGGACACCACGTGCATCATCTACTTCCACATGTTCTGCTACACCGGCACCTCCGTCAGCTGCCACCTCCAACCATGATACAAGAAAGCAGGCACAACAACCACTATCTGCCAAGAGCACACCTGCCGGGCCTGCGCAGAGCTCTGCTTCTTCCATGGCGTCTATAGGGCACACAAGTGATATTATTTGTCGTCGTTGTAAAGGAAGAGGACATTTTGCGCGTGAATGCACATCTCAGCGTGTGATGATTGCTACTGAGGATGGTGGGTATGAGTCCGCTAGTGACTATGATGAGGAGACTTTGGCTCTTCTTACACATGAAGAACACGGTGGAGATGATTCTGATCATGAGACGCAATACATGGCTGCTGAAGATGCTGACAGGTATGAATGTTTAGTTTCTCAACGTGTTTTGAGTGTGCAGGTCACGCAAGCTGAGCAAAATCAGAGGCATAATTTGTTCCATACAAAGGGAGTTGTGAAGGAACGTTCTGTTCGCGTCATCATAGATGGAGGGAGCTGCAACAACTTGGCTAGCATGGAGATGGTGGAGAAGCTATCCCTCACCACAAGACCACATCCACATCCTTACTACATCCAATGGTTCAACAACAGCGGCAAGGTTAAGGTAACACGTACTGTTCGTGTGCATTTTAGTATCTCTACATATGCTGATTATGTTGATTGTGATGTGGTACCTATGCAAGCATGTTCCTTATGTTGGGGAACGTAGTAATTCAAAAAATTTCCTACGCACACGCAGAATCATGGTGATGCACAGCAACGAGAGGGGAGAGTGTTTGTATACGTACCCTCGTAGACCGAAGCGGAAGCGTTGACACAACGTAGAGGAAGTAGTCGTACGTAGAGGAAGTAGTCATACGTTCTCCTCGCGATCCAACCGATCACAGCACCGTTACTCCAGCACCTCCGAGTTCTTGGCACACGTTCAGCTCGATGACGATCCCCGGGCTCCGATCCAGCAAAGCGTCGAGGAAGAGTTCCGTCAGCACGACGGCGTGGTGACGATCTTGATGTGTTACCGGCGCAGGGCTTCGCCTAAGCACTGCAACGATATAATCGAGGTGGAATTTGGTGGAAGGGGGCACCGCACACGGCTAAGGAACGATCCATAGATCAACTTGTGTGTCTTGGGGTGTCCCCTGCCCCCGTATATAAAGGATGAAGGGGGGGAGGCTGGCCGGCCAAAGGAGGGAGGCGCAGGAGGAGTCCTACTCCCTCTGGGAGTAGGATTCCCCCCCCCCCCAATCCTAGTTGGACTAGGATTCTCCAAGGGGGAGAGAGAAGGAGAGGGGGGCGCCCACCTCTCCTAGTCCTAATAGGACTAGGGGAAGGGGGGAGGCGCGCAGCCCCTAGGGCTGCCCTCTCACTTCTCCTCCAAGGCCCATGTTGGCCCATTATGCTCCCGGGGGGTTCCGGTAACCTTCCCGGTATTCCGGTAAAATCCTGATTTTACCTGGAATGCATCCGATGTCCAAACATAGGCTTCCAATATATCATTCTTTACGTCTCGACCATTTCGAGACTCCTCGTCATGTCCGTGATCACATCCGGGACTCCGAACTCCTTCGGTACATCAAAATGCATAAACTCATAATAACTGTCATCGTAACCTTAAGCGTGCGGACCCTACGGTTCGAGAACAATGTAGACATGACCGAGACACGTTTCCGGTCAATAACCAAAAGCGGGACCTGGATGCCCATATTGGCTCCTACATATTCTACGAAGATCTTTATCGGTCAGACCGCATAACAACATACGTTGTTCCCTTTGTCATCGGTATGTTACTTGCCCGAGATTCGATCGTCGGTATCCAATACCTAGTTCAATCTCGTTACCGGCAAGTCTCTTTTCTCGTTCCGTAATACATCATCTCGCAACTAACTCATTGGTTGCAATGCTTGCAAGGCTTTATGTGATGTGCATTACCGAGAAGGCCCTGAGATACCTCTCCGACAATCGGAGTGACAAATCCTAATCTCGAAATATGCCAACTCAACATGTACCTTCGGAGACACTTGTAGAGCACCTTTATAATCACCCAGTTACGTTGTGACGTTTGGTAGCACACAAAGTGTCCCTACGGTAAATGGGAGTTGCATATTCTCATAGTTAAAGGAACATGTATAAGTCATGGATAAAAGCAATAGCAACATACTAAACGATCGGGTGCTATGCTAATGGAATGGGTCATGTCAATCAGATCATTCAACTAATGATGTGATCTCGTTAATAAAATAACAACTCTTTGTTCATGGCTAGGAAACATAACCATCTTTGATTAATGAGCTAGTCAAGTAGAGGCATACTAGTGACACTCTGTTTTGTCTATGTATTCACACATGTATTATGTTTCCAGTTAATACAATTCTAGCATGAATAATAAACATTTATCATGATATAAGGAAATAAATAATAACTTTATTATTGCCTCTAGGGCATATTTCCTTCAGTCTCCCACTTGCACTAGAGTCAATAATCTAGATTACAAAGTAATGATTCTAACACCCATGGAGTTTTGGTGCTGATCATGTTTTGCTCGTGGAAGAGGCTTAGTCAACGGGTCTGCAACATTCAGATCCGTATGTATCTTGCATATCTCTATGTCTCCCACCTGGACCAAATCCCGGATGGAGTTGAAGCGTCTTTTGATGTGTTTGGTTCTTTTGTGAAATCTGGATTCCTTTGCCAAGGCAATTGCACCAGTATTGTCACAAAAGATTTTCATTGGACCCGATACGCTAGGTACAACACCTAGATCGGATATGAACTCCTTCATCCAGACTCCTTCATTGGCTGCTTCCGAAGCGGCTATGTACTCAGCTTCACATGTAGATCCCGCCACGACGCTTTGTTTAGAACTGCACCAACTGACAGCTCCACCGTTTAATGTAAATACGTATCCGGTTTGCGATTTAGAATCGTCCGGATCAGTGTCAAAGCTTGCATCGACATAACCGTTTACGACGAGCTCTTTGTCACCTCCATAAATGAGAAACATATCTTTAGTCCTTCTTAAGTACTTAAGGATGTTATTGACCGCTGTCCAGTGATCCACTCCTGGATTACTTTGGTACCTTCCTGCCAAACTTACAGCAAGGCACACATCTGGTCTGGTACACAGCATTGCATACATGATAGAGCCTATGGCTGAAGCATAGGGAACATTTTTCATTTTCTCTCTATCTTCTGCGGTGGTCGGGCATTGAGTCTTACTCAACTTCACACCTTGTGCCACAGGCAAGAATCCTTTCTTTGCCTGATCCATTCTGAACTTTTTCAAAACTTTGTCAAGGTATGTGCTTTGTGAAAGTCCTATTAAGCGTCTTGATCTATCTCTATAGATCTTAATGCCCAATATGTAAGCAACTTCACTGAGGTCTTTCATTGAAAAACTCTTATTCAAGTATCCCTTTATGCTATCCAGAAATTCTATATTATTTCCGATCAGCAATATGTCATCCACATATAATATCAGAAATGCTACAGAGCTCCCACTCACTTTCTTGTAAATACAGGCTTCTCCGAAAGTCTGTATAAAACCAAATGCTTTGATCACACTATCAAAGCGTTTATTCCAACTCCGAGAGGCTTGCACCAGTCCATAAATGGATCGCTGGAGCTTGCACACTTTGTTAGCTCCCTTTGGATCGACAAAACCTTCTGGTTGCATCATATACAACTCTTCTTCCAGAAATCCATTCAGGAATGCAGTTTTGACATCCATTTGCCAAATTTCATAATCATAAAATGCGGCAACTGCTAACATGATTCGGACAGACTTAAGCATCGCTACGGGTGAGAAAGTCTCATCGTAGTCAATCCCTTGAACTTGTCGAAAACCTTTTGCGACAAGTCGAGCTTTGTAGACAGTAACATTACCATCAGCGTCAGTCTTCTTCTTAAAGATCCATTTATTCTCAATTGCTTGCCGATCATCGGGCAAGTCAACCAAAGTCCATACTTTGTTATCATACATGGATCCCATCTCAGATTTCATGGCCTCAAGCCACTTTGCGGAATCTGGGCTCACCATCGCTTCTTCATAGTTCGTAGGTTCATCATGGTCTAGCAACATGACTTCCAAAATAGGATTACCGTACCACTCTGGTGCGGATCTTACTCTGGTTGATCTACGAAGTTCAGTAGAAACTTGATCTGAAGTTTCATGATCATTATCATTAGCTTCCTCCCTATTTGATGTAGGTGTCACAGGAACAGATTTCTGTGATGTACTACTTCTCAATAAGGGAGTAGATACTGTTATCTCATCAAGTTCTACTTTCCTCCCACTCACTTCTTTCGAGAGAAACTCCTTCTCTAGAAAGTTTCCGATTTTAGCAACAAAAAATTTTGCCTTCGGATCTGTGATAGAAGGTATACCCAATAGTCTCCTTTGGGTATCCTATGAAGACACATTTCTCCGATTTGGGTTCGAGCTTATCAGGTTGAAGCTTTTTCACATAAGCATCGCAGCCCCAAACTTTAAGAAACGACAACTTTGGTTTCTTGCCAAACCACAGTTCATAAGGCGTCGTCTCAACGGATTTTGATGGTGCCCTATTTAACGTGAATGCGGCCGTCTCTAGAGCATAACCCCAAAAAGATAGCGGTAAATCGGTAAGAGACATCATAGATCGCACCATATCCAGTAAAGTACGATTACGACGTTCGGACACACCATTACGTTGTGGTGTTCCGGGTGGCGTGAGTTGCGAAACTATTCCGCATTGTTTCAAATGTAGACCAAACTCGTAACTCAAATATTCTCCTCCACGATCAGATCGTAGAAACTTTATTTTCTTGTTACGATGATTTTCCACTTCACTCTGAAATTCTTTGAACTTTTCAAATGTTTCAGACTTGTGTTTCATTAAGTAGATATACCCATATCTGCTTAAATCATCAGTGAAGGTGAGAAAATAACGATATCCGCCACGAGCCTCAACATTCATTGGACCACATACATTAGTATGTATGATTTCCAATAAATCTGTTGCTCTCTCCACAGTACCGGAGAACGGTGTTTTAGTCATCTTGCCCATAAGGCACGGCTCGCAAGTGCCAAGTGATTCATAATCAAGTGACTCCAAAAGTCCATCAGTATGGAGTTTCTTCATGCGCTTTACGCCGATATGACCTAAACGGCAGTGCCACAAATAAGTTGCACTATCATTATTAACTCTGCATTTTTTGGCTTCAACATTATGAATATGTGTGTTACTACTATCGAGATTAAGTAAGAACAAACCACTCTTTAATGGTGCATGACCATAAAAGATATTACTCATATAAATAGAACAACCATTATTCTCTGATTTAAATGAATAACCGTCTCGCATCAAACAAGATCCAGATATAATGTTCATGCTCAACGCTGGTACTAAATAACAATTATTTAGATCTAATATTAATCCCGAAGGTAGATGTAGAGGTAGCGTGCCGACCGCGATCACATCGACTTTGGAACCATTTCCCACGCGCATCGTCACCTCGTCCTTAGCCAATCTTCGCTTAATCCGTAGCCCCTGTTTTGAGTTGCAAATATTAGCAACAGAACCAGTATCAAATACCCAGGTGCTACTGCGAGAATTAGTAAGGTACACATCAATAACATGTATATCATATATACCTTTGTTAACCTTGCCATCCTTCTTATCCGCCAAATACTTGGGGCAGTTCCGCTTCCAGTGACCAGTCTTCTTGCAATAGAAGCACTCAGTTTCAGGCTTAGGTCCAGACTTGGGTTTTTTCTCTTGAGTAGCAACTTGCTTGCTGTTCTTTTTGAAGTTCCCCTTTTTCTTCCCTTTGCCCTTTTTCTTGAAACTAGTGGTTTTGTTAACCATCAACACTTGATGCTCCTTTTTGATTTCTACCTCCGCGGCTTTTAGCATCGCGAAGAGCTCGGGCATAGTTTTGGTCATCCCTTGCATATTATAGTTCATCACGAAGCTCTTGTAGCTTGGTGGCAGTGATTGGAGAATTCTGTCAATGACGCAATCATCCGGAAGATTAACTCCCAGTTGAATCAAGTGATTGTTATACCCAGACATTCTGAGTATATGCTCACTGACAGAACCATTCTCCTCCATTTTACAGCTATAGAACTTATTGGAGACTTCATATCTCTCAATCCGGGCATTTGCTTGAAATATTAACTTCAACTCCTGGAACATCTCATATGCTCCATGGTGTTCAAAACGTCGTTGAAGTCCCGGTTCTAAGCCGTAAAGCATGGCACACTGAACTATAGAGTAGTCATCAGCTTTGCTTTGCCAGACGTTCACAACATCTGGCGTAGCTCTTGCACCAGGCCTGGCACCCAGCGGTGCTTCCAGGACGTAATTCTTCTGTGCAGCAATGAGGATAATCCTCAAGTTACGGACCCAGTCCGTGTAATTGCTACCATCATCTTTCAACTTTGCTTTCTCAAGGAACGCATTAAAATTCAACGGAACAACAGCACGAGCCATCTATCTACACAACATAGACAAGCAAGATACTATCAGGTACTAAGTTCATGATAAATTAAAGTTCAATTAATCATATTACTTAAGAACTCCCACTTAGATAGACATCTCTCTAATCCTCTAAGTGATCACGTGATCCAAATCAACTAAACCATGTCCGATCATCACGTGAGATGGAGTAGTTTCAATGGTGAACATCATTATGTTGATCATATCTACTATATGATTCACGCTCGACCTTTCGGTCTCTGTGTTCCGAGGCCATATCTGTATATGCTAGGCTCGTCAAGTTAAACCTGAGTATTCCGCGTGTGCAACTGTTTTGCACCCGTTGTATTTGAACGTAGAGCCTATCACACCCGATCATCACGTGGTGTCTCAGCACGAAGAACTTTCGCAACGGTGCATACTCAGGGAGAACACTTCTTGATAATTTAGTGAGAGATCATCTTATAATGCTACCGTCAATCAAAGCAAGATAAGATGCATAAAAAGGATAAACATCACATGCAATCAATATAAGTGATATGATATGGCCATCATCATCTTGTGCTTGTGATCTCCATCTTCAAAGCACCGTCATGATCACCATCGTCACCGGCGCAACACCTTGATCTTCATCGCAGCATCGTTGTCGTCTCGCTAATCTTATGCTTCTACGACTATCACTACCGTTTAGCAATAAAGTAAAGCATTACATCGCGATTGCATTGCATACAATAAAGCGACAACCATATGGCTCCTGCCAGTTGCCGATAACTCGGTTACAAAACATGATCATCTCATACAATAAAATTTAGCATCACGTCTTGACCATATCACATCACAACATGCCCTGCAAAAACAAGTTAGACGTCCTCTACTTTGTTGTTGCAAGTTTTACGTGGCTGCTACGGGCTTTAAGCAAGAACTCATCTTACCTACGCATCAAAACCACAACGATAGTTTGTCAAATAGACTCCGTTTTAACCTTCTCAAGGACCGGGCGTAGCCACACTCGGTTCAACTAAAGTTGGAGAGACAGTCTTCCGCAAGCCATCTATGTGCAAAGCACGTCGAGGGAACCGGTCTCGCGTAAGCGTACGCGTAAGGTTGGTCCGGATCGTCTCGTCCAACAATACCGCTGAACCAAAGTATGACATGCTGGTAGGCAGTATGACTTGTATCGTCCACAACTCACTTGTGTTCTACTCGTGCAAATAACATCAAACCATAAAACCTAGGCTCGGATGCCACTATTGGGGAACGTAGTAATTCAAAAAATTTCCTACGCACACGCAGGATCATGGTGATGCACAGCAACGAGAGGGGAGAGTGTTTGTCTACGTACCCTCGTAGACCGAAGCGGAAGCGTTGACACAACGTAGAGGAAGTAGTCGTACGTAGAGGAAGTAGTCGTACGTTCTCCTCGTGATCCAACCGATCACAGCACCGTTACTCCGGCACCTCCGAGTTCTTGGCACACGTTCAGCTCGATGACGATCCCCGGGCTCCGATCCAGCAAAGCGTCGAGGAAGAGTTCCGTCAGCACGACGGCGTGGTGACGATCTTGATGTGTTACCGGCGCAGGGCTTCGCCTAAGCACTGCAACGATATAATCGAGGTGGAATTTGGTGGAAGGGGGCACCGCACACGGCTAAGGAACGATCCGTAGATCAACTTGTGTGTCTTGGGGTGTCCCCTGCCCCCGTATATAAAGGATGAAGGGGGGAGGCTGGCCAGCCAAAGGAGGGAGGCGCAGGAGGAGTCCTACTCCCTCTGGGAGTAGGATTCCCCCCCCCCCAATCCTAGTTGGACTAGGATTCTCCAAGGGGGAGAGAGAAGGAGAGGGGGGCGCCCACCTCTCCTAGTCCTAATAGGACTAGGGGAAGGGGGGAGGCGTGCAGCCCCTAGGGCTGCCCTCTCACTTCTCCTCCAAGGCCCATGTTGGCCCATTATGCTCCCGGGGGGTTCCGGTAACCTTCCCGGTATTCCGGTAAAATCCTGATTTTACCTGGAATGCATCCGATGTCCAAACATAGGCTTCCAATATATCATTCTTTACGTCTCGACCATTTCGAGACTCCTCGTCATGTCCGTGATCACATCCGGGACTCCGAACTCCTTCGGTACATCAAAATGCATAAACTCATAATAACTGTCATCGTAACCTTAAGCGTGCGGACCCTACGGTTCGAGAACAATGTAGACATGACCGAGACACGTTTCCGGTCAATAACCAAAAGCGGGACCTGGATGCCCATATTGGCTCCTACATATTCTACGAAGATCTTTATCGGTCAGACCGCATAACAACATACGTTGTTCCCTTTGTCATCGGTATGTTACTTGCCCGAGATTCGATCGTCGGTATCCAATACCTAGTTCAATCTCGTTACCGGCAAGTCTCTTTTCTCGTTCCGTAATACATCATCTCGCAACTAACTCATTGGTTGCAATGCTTGCAAGGCTTTATGTGATGTGCATTACCGAGAAGGCCCTGAGATACCTCTCCGACAATCGGAGTGACAAATCCTAATCTCGAAATATGCCAACTCAACATGTACCTTCGGAGACACTTGTAGAGCACCTTTATAATCACCCAGTTACGTTGTGACGTTTGGTAGCACACAAAGTGTCCCTACGGTAAATGGGAGTTGCATATTCTCATAGTTAAAGGAACATGTATAAGTCATGGATAAAAGCAATAGCAACATACTAAACGATCGGGTGCTATGCTAATGGAATGGGTCATGTCAATCAGATCATTCAACTAATGATGTGATCTCGTTAATCAAATAACAACTCTTTGTTCATGGCTAGGAAACATAACCATCTTTGATTAATGAGCTAGTCAAGTAGAGGCATAATAGTGACACTCTGTTTTGTCTATGTATTCACACATGTATTATGTTTCCAGTTAATACAATTCTAGCATGAATAATAAACATTTATCATGATATAAGGAAATAAATAATAACTTTATTATTGCCTCTAGGGCATATTTCCTTCACCTTATTACTTGGTAGACCATGGCAATTTGATAAAAATTCTGTACACCATGGTAGAAACAATCAGTATACTCTCGTTCATAAGGACAAAAATATTAATTTGCTTCCTATGACTCCTGATTCCATTTTGAAAGATGATATTAGTCGAGCTAATAAAGCAAAACAGGAGCAAAATAAGAGTGAAAATCAGATTGTGGCAAAAGAATTTGAGCAACAAATGAAGCCTAATAATAAACCATTTAGTGTTGCTTCTGAAATTAAATTGAAAAGTGCATGTTTATTTGCCACCAAATCTGATATTGATGATCTAGATGTTAGCAAATCTGTTTGCTATGCTTTTGTGTGCAAAGAGGTATTATTTTCATTCGAGGACGTGCCTTCCTCTTTGCCTCCTGCTGTTACTAACATTTTGCAGGAGTTCGCTGACGTCTTTCCACAAGACGTGCCACCGGGATTACCACCTATTCGAGGGATTGAGCATCAAATTGACTTAATTCCCGGTGCATCATTACCCAACCGCGCACCATACCGTACCAATCCAGAGGAGACGAAGGAGATTATGCGTCAAGTACAAGAGCTACTCGACAAAGGTTATATACGTGAATCCCTTAGTCCTTGTGTTGTTCCTATTATTCTAGTGCCGAAAAAGGATGGTACCTCGCGTATGTGTGTTGATTGTAGAGGCATTAATAATATTACTATTCGTTATCGTCATCCTATTCCTAGGCTAGATGATATGCTTGATGAATTGAGTGGCTCTACAATATTCTCCAAAGTTGATTTGCGTAGTGGATACCATCAAATTCGTATGAAATTGGGAGATGAATGGAAAACAGCTTTTAAAACTAAGTTTGGTTTATATGAGTGGTTAGTCATGCCTTTTGGGTTAACTAATGCACCTAGTACTTTCATGATACTAATGAACGAAGTTTTACGTGCTTTCATTGGACGATTTGTGGTAGTCTATTTTGATGATATACTGACTTATAGCAAATCTTTGGAAGAACATTTGGAACATTTACGTGCTGTTTTTAATGCTCTACGTGATGCACGTTTGTTTGGTAACCTTGGGAAGTGCACCTTTTGCACTGACCGAGTATCTTTTCTTGGCTATGTTGTTACTCCACAGGGAATTGAAGTTGATAAAGCCAAGATTGAAGCTATTGAGAGTTGGCCGCAGCCCAAAACGGTCACACAAGTGAGGAGTTTTCTTGGCCTCGCTGGTTTCTATAGGCGTTTTGTGAGAGATTTCAGCACCATTGCTGCACCTCTCAACGAGCTTACAAAGAAGGATGTGCCTTTTGTTTGTGGTACCTCACAGGAAGAAGCCTTCACAGTATTGAAAGATAAGTTGACACATGCTCCTTTACTCCAACTTCCTGATTTTAATAAGACTTTTGAGCTTGAATGTGATGCTAGTGGAATTGGATTAGGAGGTGTGTTATTACAAGATGGCAAACCTGTTGCATACTTTTCTGAAAAATTTAGTGGGCCTAGTCTGAACTATTCTACTTATGATAAAGAATTATATGCTCTTGTTCGGACTTTAGAAACATGACAACATTATTTATGGCCCAAAGAATTTGTTATACATTCTGATCAAGAATCTTTGAAGCACATTAAAAGTCAAGCTAAACTGAACCGTAGACATGCTAAATGGGTTGAATTCATTGAGACTTTCCCTTATGTCATTAAACACAAGAAGGGTAAAGAAAATGTTATTGCTGATGCATTGTCTCGTCGTTATACTATGCTTTCACAACTTGATTTTAAAATATTTGGTTTGGAGACCATCAAAGATCAATATGTGCATGATGCTGAATTTAACGATGTATTGCAGAATTGTAAAGAAGGTAGATCATGGAACAAGTTCGTCGTTAGCGATGGATTTGTGTTTCGTGCTAACAAGCTATGCATTCCAGCTAGCTCCGTTCGTCTTTTGTTGTTGCAGGAGGCGCATGGGGGAGGACTAATGGGACACTTTGGCGTGAAGAAGACGGAGGATATACTTGCTACACATTTCTTTTGGCCAAAGATGAGACGGGATGTTGAGCGTTTTGTTGCTCGCTGCACTACATGTCAAAAAGCTAAGTCATGACTCAATCCTCATGGTTTATATATGCCTTTGCCTGTACCTAGTGTTCCTTGGGAGGATATATCTATGGACTTTGTTTTAGGTTTACCTCGAACAAAGAAGGGGAGGGATAGCATATTTGTTGTCGTGGATAGATTCTCGAAAATGGCACACTTTATACCATGTCATAAAAGCGATGATGCTGTTAATGTTGCTGATTTGTTCTTTCGTGAAATTATTCGCTTGCATGGTGTGCCAAATACTATTGTTTACGATTGTGATACTAAATTTCTTAGCCACTTTTGGAGATGTTTATGGGCTAAGTTGGGGACTAAACTGCTTTTTAGTACTACTTGTCACCCCCAAACTGATGGACAAACTGAAGTAGTCAATAGAACTTTGTCTACTATGCTTAGGGCTGTTTTGAAGAATAATAAGAAAATGTGGGAAGAATGCTTGCCTCATATTGAATTTACTTATAACCGTTCGTTGCATTCTACTACTAAGATGTGCCCTTTTGAAATTGTGTATGGTTTCCTACCTCGTGCACCTATTGATTTGTTGCCTCTTCCATCTTCGGAGAAGGTTAATTTTGATGCTAAAGAACGTTCTGAATTGATTTTAAAAATGCATGAGTTAACTAAGGAAAACATTGAGCGTATGAATGCTAAATATAAACTTGCTGGAGATAAGGGTAGAAAACATGTTGTGTTTGCACCTGGAGATCTTGTTTGGTTACATTTGCGTAAAGATAGATTTCCTAATTTGCTCAAATCAAAGCTAATGCCACGTGCGGATGGTCCTTTTAAGGTGTTAGAGAAAATAAATGATAATGCATATAAACTTGAGCTACCTGCAGATTTTGGGGTTAGTCCCACTTTCAACATTGCAGATTAGAAGCCTTATTTGGGTGAGGAAGATGTGCTTCCGTCGAGGACGACTTCATTTCAAGAAGGGGAGGATGATGAGGACATCAATACCATTGTTACACCCACAGCCCCTACTGTTACATATACTGGACCAATTACTAGAGCTCGCGCACGCCAATTAAATTACCAGGTACTTTCGTTTCTTGGTAATGATTCTAATGTTCATGAGAATATGATACTGCCTAAATTGGATACATTTGTTTTGCTTACAAATGATGGGCCTAGCTTGGAGAAGGATGAACATTGGAGCAAGAACACGCGTGGAGTTGATGGCATGCGCAAGGGGATCAAGAACAGAGTTACAAGTGATGATTTCAGGACTTTGAAGCCACCATAAGGAGTGCATGAAGCCTTGGACGAAATATACAAGATGCCACTTCATAATATTCGTCCATAGGCTATTCTAGGTGCTGCGTCACCTTATTATTGGTCCAGGCCCATGTAATTTCGAAATACTTAAGTATAGGCTATTTTTAGAGTCCGTATGTGTGGGGAAACAAGAGGTAGGGTTGGTTTCGGACCCCACCATCAGGGGCCACGAAATTCCCTCCTCTCCCTCCATATATACAGCCCTTAGGGCGTCGTTTAGACTTTGGGTTTTGTTTAGATTAAAAGTTCGCCATACCTGCAACTTCGCGTACTTCGTTTGTGTTCAACGACCAGACCAAGGCGTCTCAGAACCCCACCTTGATCAATAAAGCTTTCCTCTTATATTCGCAATATCCAGATTGCAATCTTAGTTTCTTGCTTGTTCTTCGTTTGCATGCAGGAAACAGACCTTTGTGGTCAGGTTAATCGTGCTCCGGCGTGGTCAATAACCTCTCGGAGTTGGTTTAGCGATTGCTAAGGCGCGACGTCCTCGCACGTTCGTAGTCGGATCGTCAAAGTCGACTTCCTCCAAACGATAGCCACCATCTCATCGAAAGACGGGACACCTTTGCCTCTATCAGAGGGACCGTTCTGGGTCCTCAGGCTATGGAGGGCGGCTGTTGATATCCTTTACTTCCTGCCGCAGTTCCTGCATTGAAATCGTCAGATTACGTATCTAGTCGTGGGAGCATTAAATAGACAGGAAAGTGCAATTGTTCACATACCCAACTTGGAGGTTCGTACATAGTGAATCCGGCCCGCGGGTTGATGCGGAGGAAGTCCTCCTTTTCTCCCTTGTACAAAGATGTTAAAATCTTTACTAGAGCGGCAGCTGTGGGTGGCCCCTTACGACTGTAACGGGTGGCGTCCTCCCCGTTGAACTCCCACATGGGGTGGCCTCTATATTGAAGCGGCTGCACCCCCCGCATAATGCATATGGCCATGACTCCAATCATGGTTAGTCCGGAATGAGCCAACAGTCTTATCCGGCCCATCAGGTAAAGGACGTCTCTGTCACTTTCTCTCTGAGAGCTCCGCGGACGCCAGCTCAAGCGTTTCTTCGGTGGAGCACTGTTGAACTCAGGGAGACCAACCCGGATAGGGTCCGGCAGCGGGACGTCATCCATGTAAAACCATTCCGAAGGCCAGTCCTCGGACGCCTCTTTTGGGGTCCCGGATGGATATCCGGTCCCGGCGATGCGCCATACTTCGGCTCCGCCCACTTGGTAAATGGACCCCTTTTGAGAACGGGGCACCAAGCAAAACAACCTCTTCCACAGCACAAAATGAGCCTCGACGCCTAAAAATAGCTCGCAAAGGGCAACGAAACCCGCAATATGCAGTACGGAGCCGGGCGTGAGATTGTGCAGCTGGAGGCCGTAGAACTCCAGAAGCCCGCGGAGGAATGGATGAATTGGAAATCCCAGTCCCCTTAATAAATAAGGGACGAGGCACACCCGCTCTCCTTTAGAAGGATTGGGGGTGCTCTCCGCTTGCTTTCCGCCATTATAGGTGGCGAGTCCGGCTCGGACCGGGACCATATATGCCTGGGGAAGGAATCCCTTGGCCTGCAGCGACACTAACTTGCTGTGTGGGATGGTGCAACTCTCCCAATCTCCGGGTTTAGGACTGGAGGGGCGAGGGGAGGAGCTGCGACGGCTGGCCATGTTGGAATGGACCTTTGCTGGAGGCGCTCTGATGATAACTCGCGGAGAGGAGAAGATGTGGTTTGGATCTAAATCCCCATCCCGTTAAATAGGCGGCTCGTTTATATGACTAAGGGTGTGGATGTAAAAACGCCCCAAGCTTTTCGCATTCGTTTAGCATGTGGAAGACGACCATTATTGGGCACTAAAGCCGAGGAGCGCTACATTACAAAAATCAGACGTTATTCGTACAGGTACACAGGATTCGGAGGAGGAACCCGCCTTGCAATGCTGAAGACGACTTGCGCGCCGAACTCGTCGTCATTGAAGCCTGGTTCGGGGGCTACTGAGGGAGTCCTGGATTAGGGGGTGTTCCGATAGCCGGACAATACCTTCAGTCGGACTCCAGGACTATGAAGATACAAGATTGAAGACTTCGTCCCGTGTCCGGAAGGATCTTTTCTTGGCGTGGAAGGCAAGCTAGGCGTGCGGATATTTGAGATCTCCTACCATTGTAACCGACTCTATGTAACCCTAACCTTATCCGGTGTCTATATAAACTGGAGGGTTGTCGTCCGTAGGACAACCATCATCATACACAATCATACCTTAGGCTAGCTTCTAGGGTTTAGCCTCCTTGATCTCGTGGTAGATCCACTCTTGTACTACGCATATCATCAATATTAATCTAGCAGGAGTAGGGTTTTACCTCCACCGAGAGGGCCCGAACCTGGGTAAAATAAAGTGTCTCTTGTCTCCTGTTACCATCCGACCTTGACGCACAGTTCGGGACCCCCTACCCGAGATCCGCCGGTTTTGACACCGACAGTGAGGCAGGGGCAAATGGGCGTGTCCAGGGGCGTCGGGGCGCGACGTGGAGGTCGCCCAGGCCAGCAGGGCAGCGAGGGGAGGAAGCAGGGCGGCGGCCAGCTGCGTGGCGCGCGCTGGTGCTGTCGTCGAGCACCTGGCTGCCTGCCTGGCCGAGCCAAGCAGCTCGTTGGAGCGGTGGCTGGGCTGGGCCAGCGGGTGGGCTTGCCAGGTGGCGCTAGGTAAGCCTCGGCCTTTCTTTTAAATTTCTGTTTTTCTAATTTTCTGCAGGTTTGTGGCTTTATTAAAAATAGCTAGGCACTACTGAAAATCCTGAAAATAATCAGAGGCTCTGCTTAGAATATATCCAACAGCCCACACTTATTTCCAGAATTATTTGAACATTTAAAATATTTACTAGAATTTAAATGCCCAAATGCAAATTACATATGATTTAATTCAATGACCTTCTGTTGATCTAGAAAATTGTGCACCAAATGTGCCAGAGGTTCTAACCCAAGACAAAGAGGGTGAACATTTTAGAAGGGCATTTCAGGTTCATTGAAAATATTTTTAGAAAACCCTAGTTGATTTCAGAGGGGGTGCTGGGGGTTCTGTCTTCCCCAATTCAAGTTTCTGTTGAAAGTAGACATGATGTAACATTCTAATGCATGGTCTAGCTAGAATGTGACAACTTCTGGTCCTCATCTGATATCATATGTTTATGATCTTGATGAAGATCTGCATGCCACCATAGAGGTGCCTCCCGAGCCTTGGTTCCAATGTAGTTGGTTGGTGGTATTGGAATCCGCGGGCTCAAGGGTGACCTGCTCTGCTGGCATCGGGCAAGTTGCCCTGGCAAGGCTCTTGCCGGGGCCGCGGAGGCTGCCCCAGCAAGGGTCTTGCCGAGGGAGTCCACCTCGACCTCTTGGTCTTTTGTGTTCTCTGGTCTTGGCGTTGCCTCTGGTCGCCTTGTGCCTTCGGCTTCCCTCCTCTTCCCTGCTTAGTATGGCCGTGGGCGCGGCTCCGACTACCCGTGCACAAGTAAAGGGGTAAAAAGAAGTACCCCTACTTTTGTACCCCGACAGGAACAGCCTATGATATATCTAGCATGTAATGTATTGGGAACTACTCGATCATTTTTGTTGACAGGAAAAGCATGCCCCCCCAATATGTTTTATCTCTATCTTTTTCGCTTTGAGCTCTGGCACCTCTACAAATCCCGACTTCCCTCCGCGAAGGACCTTTCTTTTACTTTATGGAATTTTTAGTTTTATTTGAGTCTCCATCTTCTCTTATAAAGCACCAACTAAGTGGCACTATGATCGTACTTGAGCATTGGGTGTAGCTAATATGCGAGTGTGTGTTGACACCATATTTTGGCACGGCAAAGAACTCAATTAAGATGGCCTCAAATGGAGAAGTGCTCAAAGTGAGAAAGTTCCGTATCGTCAAAAGGAAAAACTTTGATATTTGGGCCATAGACATCCGGTCTCATCTCTAAGGTCGAAGTTGTCTTCGAAGTACTCAGATTTTGTATTCAGAACACTATTCGGCAGATTACACCCCCCAAGATGGCTTCATATGGGAAAAATTTCTACACGGATTGTCTTCGTCTCGTCCAAACGATGTTTTTTGATATAAAGATTGTCCCGATCCGAGGTCGTATACAAAATTTAGAGCCCTCACAGCGTGACCCTCCAATGAGCGAAATATGACGCCCGGAACCAGACACATATGTGGGTATGTCTGATGAGCTGCGTAAATAATTAGCTGTTTTGCGTGAGCGATTTGACCCTGAAGATGACCTCTGATCAAAAAACGTTCAACATGAAAGTTGTTCGCCTCATTGAAACGGTCAAGATTGCTTTGGGGCTCGTTTCCATCCAAGGTCGTTTACCTCCTCAAAAAAGACCCACAATGTGCAGCCAGTATTAGACCTAACAGTTTTGGAAAGTTTGGACAAAACCAATCCGAATTTGACTAGGGTTTTGGACATGAATCCAAGTCTTTTCCTTGCACGGGAAGTCCAGCTCCCTCTTATATAGCTAAGGGGTGACGGCCGATTGAACAACACACAATCGATCAAATCATCTACGACTTTTTATCTTTTATCTTTTCTCCTTAACCCTAGTATTTCTTCTTCCTCGTTCTTCTTGTTGTAGGGCGGCGAACCTCGAGGCCCTAGGGGCGGTCAGGACGACCTAGGGCAGCCCATAGCCGCCGGGCGTCCAGACGGGGTCCCACCCGGGCGTGTGGAGCTTCGGGTCAACAAAAGCGCCCACCGGATTGCCTGCGTACTGCGCCTCCGGACGGGTCTCCTTTGACGTGAGCTGCGGTGCATCACCCCCGGCGTCAAGGGTACACGGTGACGTGTTCGTGTGCGAACACACTTTTTGGTGACTCTGCTGGGGACAAAGCTTTGAACGGTCTCCGGCCCATTCTTGCTACAAAGAGATCGTCATCTAGGGTTTGCAATCTACAAAGGTAATATGAATACCCAATTCCCTACTGTAGATGCAAATAATTCATATGGTGTTACTAGATTGTTCAATGAGTATACTCTATCGGCCAGCCCTAGTTTGTTCAATCATGCATCTAATTACGTGCATAGGCCGATTCAAAGTAATTTACATGCTTCAACTTTTTATGATACTAGTAACATGCATCATATGTATCCCAACTCTCATGCATCGGCAACCCCACAAATTTATATGCCGATGAACAACATGATGAGTTCGGTTAATCAAGTTGAAACACCTCATGTAGGAACTTTCAATAGCATGCAACAAAGTGTTTCACCTTTTTATTCATCGGCAACTAATTTGCAACATGTTAATCTGAACATGTCAGTGGATAGGGGAATTGGCCATGGTACTACTAGTTATTCAGCTAATTGCCATCAACAATCATATGCTACACCTCATGCTTCTAATTTTTGGGCACCATATGCAACTGAAGGTATTCATAATTCGGCTTCGCACCTTTTTGCTAATGACCGAATAAGTGAAAATTCTATAGGATCACATGTGTGTTCATCTACTACTGTAACATATCAGGTTCCCCCTACACAATTACAGAATTTTGGCAACATCTCATTGCCGAAAGAGTCTAAGAGCATCGGGGTGGGGGGGACCATATCCAGACTGGGTAGTTGAGAACAAGCTTACATTCTCTTGGGATTTGTGCAACTCCATTCAAAAGGAACTAATAGAAGGCGGGAAGCCTCATGGTTTTGCTGCAGTAAAAGCTAGAGTTGTGCAAATGATGTAGTCGCCCAGTGTTGTACCATCCAGTGCACCCCTTAAACAATTGCAAAGTTTCGGCACCTCATTGCCGGAAAAGTCTGAAAGTATTGGGGGGCAATGTCAGAGGAGTGGATGGAAATTGAGATGAAAAAGTTTAAAGCTCGCCAAGCTGAGATGTGGGCTAAAATTAGACAAGAGTGAGAAGCCTTGCAAATTAAAAAAGATAAAGTTATTGATTCAGGTAACAAAGAAAATTCGGTTATTGGAAAAGCCGAATCAAGTAGTATATATTCTAAGTCCATCAAATCTAAAGAGGCAAGCATTATTGACAAAGGGCATGGAAAGCCTAGCAAAACAACCATGCTTGATTTCTCTGAAATTAATGGAACCTACTTCCTGCCCTATGAGTTTCGTGCCATAGAAATTGACGAGATTCAAGGACAAGAACATGTAGCTGAACAAAGTTCAGTTGAAAAAGATCTTCAAACTAATGATGCACGGAATCAAGAAAAAGATGATGAAGAGGCATTGGGGAGCCATCCAAAGGCGGATCAAGGTATTGTTCAAGTCACACCACCACTAATGATGCAAGGCTTCTCGCTCTTGTCTAATTTTAGCCCACATCTCAGCTTGCCGAGCTTTAAACTTTTTCATCTCAATTTCCATCCACTCCTCATGAGATTGCCCCCCAATACTTTCAGACTTTTCCGGCAATGAGGTGCCAAAACTTTGCAATTGTTTAGGGGGTGCACTGGATGGTACAACACTGGGCGACTGCATCATTTGCACAACTCTAGCTTTTACTGCAGCAAAATCATGAGTCTTCCCGCCTTCTATTAGTTCCTTTCGAATGGAGTTGCACAAATCCCAAGAGAATGTAAGCTTGTTCTCAACTACCTAGTATGGATATGGTTGCCCCCCCCCCCCCAATGCTCTTAGACTCTTTCGGCAATGAGATGTTGCCGAAATTCTGTAATTGTGTAGGGGGAACATGATATGTTACAGTAGTAGGTGAACACACATGTGATCCTACAGAATTTTCACTTATTCGGTCATTAGCAAGAAGGTGCGAAGCCGAATTATGAATACCTTCAGTTGCATATGGTGCCCAAAATTTAGAAGCATGAGGTGTAGCATATGATTGTTGATGGCAATTGGCTGAATAACTATTAGTACCATCGCCAATTCCCCTATCCACCGGCATGTTCAGATTAACATGTTGCAAATTAGTTGCCGATGAATAAAAAGGTGAAACACTTTGTTGCATGCTATTGAAAGTTCCTACATGAGGTGTTTCAACTTGATTAACCGAACTCATCGTGTTGTTCATCGGCATATAAATTTGTGGGGTTGCCGATGCATGAGAGTTGGGATACATATGATGCATGTTACTAGTATCATAAAAAGTTGAAGCAAGTAAATTACTTTGAATCGGCCTATGCACGTAATAAGATGCATGATTGAACAAACTAGGGCTGGCCGATAGAGTATACTCATTGAACGATCTAGTAACACCATATGAATTATTTGCATCTACAGTAGGGAATTGGGTATTCATATTACCTTTGTAGATTGCAAACCCTAGATGATGATCTCTTCGTAGCAAGAACGAGCCGGAGACCGTTCAAAGCTTCGTCCCCAGCAGAGTCGCCAAAAAGTGTGTTTGCACACAAACACGTCATCGTGTACCCTCGACGCCGGGGGTGATGCACCACAGCTCACGTCGAAGGAGACCCGTCCGGAAGCGCGGTACGCAGGCAATCCGGCGGGCGCTTTTGTTGACCCGAAGCTCCACACGCCCGGGAGGGACCCCGTCTGGACACGCGGCAGCTATGGGCTGCCCTAGGTCGGCCTGACCGCCCCTAGGGCCTCGAGGTTCGCCGCCCTGCAACAAGAAGAACGAGGAAGAAGAAAAACTAGGGTTAAGGAGAAAAGATAAAAGATAAGAAGTGGTAGATGATTTGATCGATTGTGTGTTGTTTTATCAGCCGTCACCCCTTATCTATATAAGAGGGGGCTGGACTTCCCGTGCAAGGAAAAGACATGGATTCACGTCCAAAAACTAGTCAAATTCGGATTGGTTTTGTCCGAACTTTCCAAAACTATTCGGTCTAAAACTGGCTGCACATTGTGGGTCTTTTTTGAGGCGATAAAAGACCTCGGATGGAAACGAGCCCAAGAGCAATCTTGACCGTTTCAACGAGGCGAACAACTATCAAGTTGAACATTTTTTCATCAGAGGTCATCTTCAAGGTCAAATCGCTCGCGCAAAACAGCTAATTATTTACGCAGCTCATCAGACATACCCACATATGTGTCTGGTTCCGGGCGTCATATTTTGCTCACTGGAGGGTCACGCTGTGAGGGCTCTAACTTTTGCATACGACCTCGGATCGGGACAATCTTTATATCAAAAAACATCGTTTCGACGAGACGAAGACAATCTGTGTAGAAACTTTTCCCATATGAGGCCATCTTGGGGTGTAATCAGCCGAATAGTATTCTGAATAGAAAATCTGAGTAGTTCAAAGACAACTTCGGCCTTAGAGATGAGACCGGATGTCTATGGACCAAATGTCAAAGTTTTTCTTTTTGACGATATGGAACTTTCTCACTTTGAGGACTTCTCCATTTGAGTCCATCTTAATTAAGTTCTTGGCCGTGCCAAAATATGGTGTCAATAGTGTGTTTCATGAATGGATCAATGACTGAGCATAATGGGCTAGGGATAACTTGCTTTAGTGTTGATATTTTGAAAGACATGGTTGCTTGTTGGTATGCTTGACTATTAAAGTCCTCATATCAAAACTAGACTATTGCTTTGAACCATATAAAAGTCCAAATGTCCATGCTACAAAGAAAAGAATATGTGATGAACATGTTTGGCAGCATTCCATATCAAAAATTCTGTTTTTATCATTTACCTACTTGAGGACGAGCATGCATTAAGCTTGGGGAAGACGATACGTTTCCAAAGTATCTATAATTTTTGATTGTCCCATGCTATTATATTATCATTTTTGGATGTTTACAATCATTTTATATCATTTTTTGGGACTAACCTATTGATATAGTGCCGAGTGTCAGTTGCTATTTTCTGCTTGTTTTTTACATCGCAGGAAATCAATACCAAATGGAGTCCAAACGCAGTGAAACTTTATGTGGATTTTTTTAGACCAGAAGACACCAGATGGGCCAAGAAAGTACCATAGGGGTGCTCCGAGGGAAGCACAACCCACCAGGGCGTGCCTGGGGGCCCGGGCGCACCCAAGTGGGTTGTGCCCACCTCGGTGGCCTCCCACACCGCCTCTTTGCTCTATAAATACCCCAATATTCCAGAACCCTAGGGGAGTCGACGAAAATCAATTCCAGCCGCCGCAATTTCCAGAACCATCAGAATCAATCTAGACACCATCACGGAGGGGTTCATCATCCTCATTGGTGCCTCTCCGATGATGCGTGAGTAGTTCATTGTAGACCTATGGGTCCATAGTTAGTAGCTAGATGACTTCCTCTCTCTCTTTTGATTATCAATATAATGGTCTCTTGGAGATCTATTTGATGTAACTCTTTTTGGGGTGTGTTTGTTGGGATCCGATGAACTTTGAGTTTATGATCAAATCTACCTTTTTATCCATGAAAGTTATTTGAGACTTTTGATCTCTTATATGCATGATTACTTCTAGCCTCGTATTTCTTCTCCGATGCTTGGGTTTTGTTTGGCCAACTTTATCTATTTATCTTGCAATGGGAAGAGGTGCTTCATGATGGGTTTGATCTTACGATGCTTGATCCCAGTGGTAGAAGGGGAACCAAGACGTATGTACCGTTGCTATTAAGGATAACAAGATTGGGTCTGTTTCTACATAAATAGATCTTGTCAACATCATGTCATTGTTCTTATTGCATTACTCCATTTCTCCATGAACTTAGTACACTAGATGCATGCTGGATAGCGGTCGATGTGTGGAGTAATAGTAGTAGATGCAGGCAGGAGTCGGTCTACTAATCTTGGACGTGATGCCTATATAATGATCATGTCCTGGATATCGTCATGATTATTTGAAGTTCTATCAATTGCCCAACAGTAATTTGTTTACCCACCATATGCTATGTTTCTCAAGAGAAGACAATAGTGAAATCTACGGTCCCCGGGTCTCTTCTTTATTATATTTTCCTTCGCAGTCTATTTTATTTGCTTTTATTTTCAGATCTATTAATCCAAAAATACAAAAATACCTTGCTGCACTTTATTTTATTCGAGGTCTGTCTATCAATCTATCACATTTTTCATCCCGTTAACTTGCCAATTTCTGGCGTCGTTACCCGAAAGGGATTTACAACCCCTTTAATACGTCGGGTTGCGAGTATTTGTTATTTGTGTGCAGGTGCCATTCACGTTGTGTTGCGTGCTTCTCCTACTGATTCGATAACCTTGGTCTCATCACTGAGGGAAATACCTAACATCGCTATGCTGCATCATCCCTTCCTCTTTGGGGAAATACCGACATAGTTCAAGCAGACATCCATAACTTCTGAGGAGTTGTGCCCTCCCCCGCATCTTTTCCTTTAAGAGGAAAAATTGCGAAAGGGCACTGTTCATGCAAGCCAAGCAAATGCCCTTCCTCCTCGTCCGTGCTCGCCACCGATCTCTTTCTAGCTTCCTCCTCTATTCCCGCCATAGCTCAAAGAGATGGGGAAGAAGGCCGCTGCCCCCCACAGGGAAGCGGGCGACTGCCGCGCAGGAGATGGCCGCCGGAGGAAGCAAGAAGAGAGCATTAGAGCTAGGAAAGAATCGACGGGGAGACGTGGTCTTCTTCCCATCGAATCTGGACAACGACATTTTGCAGGCAAGGTACGGATACCTGTGGGGTAGGGAAGTCCCGAAAGGGCACGACGCACCCAAGGTTCTGGCAGAGGGGGAAGAGGACCCGCCAGATTCATATCGATTCTTCTATGTGTAATTCATCTATGGCCTCTGTCCCCCCTTTTCGGATTTCTTCGAAGCCATGATGATGATCTATGAATTTCACCTTGATTCATGCTGAACGCAATGGCGTGCATGGTGATCTTTGCCCACTTGTGCAAGAACTTCGTTGGGGTTGCTCCCAATGTCGACTTGTTTAGGCACTATTTTGTCCCGTGAGTGGAGAGCAAAGTCCACCATTCTGGGAATATAAGTTGGATGCCTCGGGTGGCGAGGGAGAATTGGGGCTATCTCCCCAGCCTACAGCACGACAGATGGAGGAATGGAGTGGAGATTGGTGCTGGATTCAAGATGAGGAAGCCCCGGAATTATTCCAGGCACGAGAAGAGTGCGTTGTGCGGGATAATGTGTGGAAAGAATTTGGCCTCACCGATGACAGGCTTCGCTCGACAATAAATAGGATCACCTGCTTAAAGGCTGCCGAGCTGACCATCAGGCATGTGGGGGCCGACTTTCTTCGACGTCGCATTGCGCCTCTGCAGAAGAGGGACATACCTGCCTAGCTATATGGAGACGCTGCAGATAGGATGAGGTTGCTTTCAGGTCTGACCAACAATCTGTCGGTCTATGTCCATGCTTGGTTGTGCGAACAACTGTTCGACAGCCTCACGTCGTTCAAATTGCCGGCAAGCGTCATCCCACTGAACGTCAACTCCGCCCGGGATCTGATCCTGAAATGGATGCTAGATTGCAATGCACATGGAGTTTCGGGTGATTGGCGGTTACACACGTTCGATGAAGAGCTCGCGTGGTCCTCCAGCCTGGTGGAGAAGGCTACCAGGGAGGAGACCAACATGTACAAGCGTACTTCCAAGGTGGAAGAGGCATATATCAGGAGGCGGCTCAAGGAAGACAGGGCATTTTGAGCCGCCGCAAAGGCAAAGGCGGAGAAGGCAGCGGAGAAGAAGGGGGAGGTTGACGTTGAAGGTTCCTCCCACGGCAGGGACGAGGCGCAAGCCACAGAGGATGCTACAGGGGACTATCCTGCTGGGAGCGAGCTTGCCGAGAGCGAACCTGCCGGGGAAGAGCCTGCCGGGTATTAGCCTTCTGGGATTGAGGCCCTGTACACCGCAGCGACAGAGGACTAGGAGGAAGAGGGGGTTCAATGAGGTGGAGGATCCCGCGTAGGAGTGGCTCGCGGCAGGCCCTCAAGCCCTCGAGCCAGTTTTGGACCAGCGTCCTTGTAGGCGGGTTGCCAACCGGGGAGCGGCGGTTCCCGATCCTGCGCCTACCGCCAAGAAGGTGAAGAAGATTGCCTCCAAGAGCCACAAGCAGGATGTGGTGCACCGCCAGTCCTCCCGCCTTGCCATGGCTAAAAGCCCTCCCGCCAAGCAATCTATGGCTGCGGGAGTAGATTCCAGCTCCCAGTCTGGCTCGAGCTCCCCGCAGAACTCGTCCTCGTCGGAGTTTCCTGTTCCTTGGCAAGGCTCAAAGCTGCCGATAAGTTCCGTTCCCTTGCCCCAGAAGAGGGGCCGGATGCCCTCACCGCCCATTGAGTTTGAGCTGAAATCCATGCTCATCAATGAATAGTAAGAGAGAACCATCCCCCTTTTCTTGTAGTAGCTTCAGTATGGCTGCTTGCTCTTGTTAACTGATCTTTTGCTTGCTACTGTTGTCAGGGAGGAGGAGGAGACGGAGACTCTCATCCACCAGTCCAAATGGCTCAAGCGGGCAGAGCCGCCGAAGATAGTGGAGGGCATGGGTCTGGCAGGGAGCAGCACAAACAACCCGCCACCAAGCCCCCAGCTCAGCCTCCAGTACAAAAGCACGGGATTGGACCCTCCTGTGGGGAGTGATGGAGGAGAGCTCCCAACCTCCTCGGCTGGAACAAGAGGAGAGATGAACCAGGATGAGCCCCTCCAGGATGGACTTACCCCGCCTGCCAATCGGGTCGAGGAGCCCCCGACGATGACTTCAGCAGGAGAGCTTTCCTATGACGATGCAGTATTTGTCGCGGGAGGAGACAGAAACCTTGGCCCGGCAATTGATGTTGCCGGGCAAACTGAGGCTTCCGCCCGGCAGGCTCCTCCGGGTAATTCATCTGATCTTTTCTCCCTCCCACACTCTTTCTTTCTTCTTTTTTACCATCTTGCACTACAAAAAAGACACATCCGTGACATTTTGGGCCGAACGAATTTTTTTTCTGTCATACATATGACACTTCTATGACGATAATTGTGACAAAACCAGGTATCATCATAGATGTGGTGGGCTCCTACTTCTATGACAAAAAATCATGACAGAAAATGGGCTTTTCATCCTGGGCGGGCCGGAGACGCGGCTGCATGACATTCTTTGGGCCGTCCATGATGAAAAAAACCATGGTAGAAGCGAGGGCGAGGAAAATTTCGGGGAGTTCCCGGTTATGGTGGGAGGTCGGGGGCCGAGCGATGCGCGTTTCTCTCCTACACGTACGCGCGTGTGTGCGAGGCGTTGGCTCTAACTGAACCCGAGCGAGGCGTTGGGCTCTAACTGAACCCGAGCGATTGCACTGCAGGCTACGCGTTACTGAACCCGAGCGATCGATCGCTGCTAACTGAAGCCGATCTATGCTGCCTCTAGGATGAACAGTGAGCATTGCGGGGGGGGTTTGGATGAACAGTGAGCGGTGGCGTTGCCTCTGGATGAACAGGACCCCGTGGTTTGGTGGAGGGCTGGATGAACAATAGATGGTGGAGGGGTGCTCGTGGAGGGGTGGATGAACAGGACCCCGTGGTGTGGAGCGCTGGATGAGCAGTAGACGATGGAGGGGTGCCCGTGGAGGGGTGGTTGAACAGGACCCCATGGTGTGGAGGGCTGGATGAACAGTAGATGGTGGAGGGGTGCCCCTGGAGGGGTGGATGAACAGGACCCCATGGTCTGGAGGCCTGGATGAACAGCAGACGGTGGAGGGGTGCCCGTGGAGGGGTGGTTGAACAGGACCCCGTGGTGTGGAGGGCTGGATGAACAGTAGACGGTGGAGGGGTGGTTGAACATTAGCCGGTGGAGTAGCGTGCGGTGGAGGCTGTATGAACAGGAGCTCGTGGAGGCTGTATGAACATGAGCCCGTGGAGGCTGGATGAACAGGAGCCCGTGGAGGCTGGAGGAGGTCGACGGTGGAGATGAACAGTATTTCATGGAGTCCCGTTTTGCGGTACGCCACACCCCACTCGATGAACAGGACCCCCGTTTCTACCGTAGCGCTCCAACACAAGTCCGTCTCGTCCATTTTGTGGTACGCCACACCCCTCCCGAACAACAGGACCCCCGTTTCGACCATAGGAGGTCCGTTTTCTCCGTTTTGCGGTACGCCAGACCCCTCCCGATGAACAGGATCCCGTTTCGAACATGGCCGGTCGAACACAAGGCCGTTTCCTCCGTTCTGCGCTACGCCAGGCCTCGTTTCCATCGCCTGTTCCGTCCAAGCCCTCCCGATGAACACGACGCACTCCGTTGCTTCCCCATGAACATGACGCATTCCGTTGCCTCCCCATGAACACGATGACGACGTTGTTTCTCCGTTCCGACCCAGCCATGTACACGAGCCCTCGCCGTACGTATGCGCGAGTAGGCGTTCGAGACCCCGCCCGTATGTACACATACGTGGCCGTATTTTCTTTCTTGCACCCTGGCCGTTGTACGTACGTGTACATGCTACGTGCGCGCCTCTACTACGACACGTGCGCGCCTCTACTACTACACATGCGCGCCTCTACATCGACCAATATGTACGTACACGTTCGCGACCAGAATGACAACGCTACGTACGCTTCGACCAGGTGGGTCCCGACTGTCAAGCACTTCCTTGTGTACGAAGATGTAGCTGGTGGGTCCCAGCAGTCAGGGGCAAACGTTTTTTTTGCTAAATACGGTGGCCCGTCCGGTTGGTCCCAGCTGTCAGGTGGAGGAATAATTATTTTGCACATAATAAGGAGGCGCTTCCTTGATGCGGCCGTGGACCCAACTGTCATCCTCTCCACGTACAGTCCACGTCCGATGGAAGCCGTTCCTTAACCACGTTGACCATGCCGCGCCGAGAGCACCAGGGCGGTGGACGACGGCGGGGCCTAGGAAGGGGACGACGCGGAGCCGGGGAAGACACGGCAGTGGATGCCCACGCGTAAAGAAGTACGATGGTTCACTGGTTCGCTGCGGTGTGAGGCTGCCGTCGCCGCAGAGTAACAGGGGGTGTGGGTGAGTAGAGGGATGGCCTGGCCAGCGGTGGGAGTAGTAGGGGGCGGTGAGGCCTCCGCCGCATCGCAGCCGGCCACGGGAGGCAGGAGCACGAGGCACGACCGGCGCTGGTTTGGGCGGCTGGAGCAAGAAGACCAGAGGTTGAAGAAGAACTACGGCCGTTGGATGGACATTGTACGGTCACTGGAGCTAGAATCGTGCATATTGACTAAGTTGACAAAGCCCTCCGTCCCCGTCCACTTAGTAGGCCCACAAGTCAGCCTGCCACTATACTGGGTCCCAGCTAACAGAGCGCGTATTCATTTTTTTGTGCGTAATAAGGAGGCACTTCCTTGCGCGCGAAGATATAGCTGGTGGGTCCGAGCTGTCAGCGGTGGTAACGTTTTTTTCACGAAATACAGAGGCCCTTTCGGTGGGTCCCTGATGTCAGGTGGAGGAATCATTATTTTGCACGTAATAAGGAGGCATTTCCTTGCGTGCGGTCATGGACCCAGCTGTCGGCCTCTCCACGTACAGTCCACTTCAGATGCATGTCGGTCGTTGACCATGTTGACCAGGCCGCGCCGAGAGCAACAGGGCGGTGAACGACGGCGAGGCCTAGGAAGGGAACGACACGGAGGCAGGGAAGACTCGGCAGTTGTTTCCCACGCGGAGGGGAGTACAACTGTACGAGGGTTTACTGTTTCATCTGCCGTCACCGGAGAATACCAGCAGGTGTGGGTGAGTAGAGGGATGGCTAGGCCAGCGATGGGAGTACGGTGGGGCGGTGAGGCCTGCGCGGCAGCACAGCCGGCCGCGGGGAGGAGGGAGCAGGCAGTCCCGCCGGTGCTTGTTTGAGCGGCTGGAGCAGGAAGAGCAGAGATTGAAGAAGCACGACGACCGTTGGATGGACATCCAACAGTCACTGCTTGTGCGTCAACCTTGTTTTTAGGAAAGCCTGAAATCTATGGAAAACATCATACATCCCATCTGCCATTATTTCTAATAATTTACAGCCCATTTGCTAATTCTTAAGATTTTTTTGGAGCCCATATTCTTTTTGTTAGCATTACAACCCATATTGTGGCCACGGTTAAAAAATTATACAAAAATTTGCATTATTCAGTGCGGTCCGAACTGTTTTTAATCCCGAAATTTCGAATCACATTCAAGCTGATTTAAAAAATAAATGTATATCAATATAAAATCCAACAAATTCTCCACGCATAAAAATTAATGTAATTTAAAATCTTGAAATGAAAAAAAAGATATCTGAAAATAATTGCCCGTTTGATGTGTTTTAAAAATGCACAGCCCATTTCTCATTACTGATGGGCCATTTTCTCGGCCAGCCGAATGAAAGCTCTCCTCGTCTTGAAAGATTTGCAGCCCAACAGGCCTGACAAAGTGACTTACTTGGCAAATCACAAAAAAAAGGGCTGTGGCCATGGACCCAACTGTCAGCCTCTCCACGTACAGTACTCTTCCGATGGAAGTCGTTCCTTGACCACGTTGACCACGCCGCGCGAAGAGCACCACGGCGGTGGACGATGGCGAGGCCTAGGAAGGGGACGACGCGGAGCCGGGGAAGATGCGGCAGTGGAAGCCCGCGCGGAGAGGAGTACGAGGGTTCACTGGTTCGGCTGCGGTGTGAGGCTCCCGTCACCGCGGGGCCTGGCTAGCGGTGGGAATAGTAGGGGGCGGTGAGGCCTCCGCGGCAGCATAGCCGGCCACGGAAGGCAGGTGCATGCGGCATGACCGGCGCTGCTTTGGGCGGCTGGAGCAAGAAGACAAGAGTTGAAGAAGCACTACGGCCGTTGGATGGACATCGTACGGTCACTGGAGCTAGAATCGTTCATATTGACTAAGTTAACAAAGCCCTCCGTCCCCGTCAACTTAGTTGGCCCACAAGTCATCCTCCCACTATGGTGGGTCCCATCTAGCAGGGGGTATTCATTTTTTTGTGCGTAATAAGGAGGCACTTCCTTGCGTGCGAAGATATAGCTGGTGGGTCCGACATGTCAGTGGGGGGAACATTTTTTTTACGAAATACAGAGGCCCTTCCAGTGGGTCCCAACTGTCAGGTGGAGGAATCATTATTTTGCACGTACAATCCACAGCCGATGGATGTCGTTCGTTGACCAAGTTGACCAGGCCGCGCCGAGAGCACCATGGCGGTGGACGACCGCGAGGCCTAGGAAGGGAACGACATGGAGCCGGGGAAGACTCGGCAATGGTTTCCCACGCGGTGGGGAGTACGAGGGTTTACTGGTCTGAATGCCGTCGCCGGAAAATAACAGGAGGTGTGGGTGAGTAGAGGAATGGCCTGGCCAACAATGAAGTAGGGTGGGGCGGTGCGGCCTGTGCGGCAGCACAGCCGACCACGGGAGGCGGGAGTAGGTAGTCCCACCGGAGCTGGTTTGGGCAGCTGGAGCAAGAAGATCAGATATTGAAGAAGCAGCACGGCCGTTGGATTAACATCCAACGGTCACTGCTGCTAGAATCGTTTGTGGACTAAGTTGACAAAGCCAAAGTACACGTCAACCTAGTAGACCCACAAGTCAGCCTCCAAATCTGTCCCAAACAGCATACAGCCCGAAATTTCTAGCCAGATTCAAATTCATTTTAAATCTAAATATACCTTAATTTAAATTCAATGAAATTTTACCCGCAGAAAAACAATGAAATTTAAAATATAAAAATTCGAAAGAAAACAATATTTTGGAACTAATTGCGTGTTTGCTGTATTTTTTCATTTTACAGCCCATTTATTATTACTTATGGCCCATTTCTTATTACTTATAGCCTATTTTCTGGGGAAAATGCATCCCTCCTCGTCTTGAAAGATTTTCGGCCCAGCAAGGCGTAGAAAAGCAAGTAGGCCTACGTTGGTTATTCTGGAAAAAACAAAATAGCTGGGTAGCCATTTTCAGAAAGAAAAAAAACAAACTGGGCTGGTCATGTGCTAAACATATGAAATAAAAGCCTGGGCTAGACGGGCCACGGGTCCCGCACAACCCCGTTGATACCCTTCTCCGTCACGAAAAAACAAAATTACTGCGCGCGCTGCTGGGTCCCTACTATCATCCTCACTATGTACAGTCATCTCCTTATTCGTCTCGATTGTTGACCATGTTGACAACACCAGAGGGCGGCGCCACGGCGAGCGAACCAAGGCGGAGGACGATGGTGAGGCCTCAGACGGGAACGAACAGGAGCCGGGGAAGATCACAGCCAGCCGTGGGAGGCGGGAGCAGGCGGTCCCGCCGCCGCTGGTTTGGCTTTGGCGGCTCGAAGAAGAAGAGACTGAAGAAACGCGATAGACGTTGAATGTCAATCCAATGGTCAAGGTTGGCACAATCGTTTGTTGACTAAGAGGACACCAAGTAGCATACTTTTTTATATATAGGAAGAAAACTGCGAGGAAAATAGGTTCGTCTGTCGTCCTCCTCACAGGGAACGTTCGCCACATAAGTGATTAGCACCCTTGGTTTTCAACCGAGAGGTCTTGGGTTCGAGTCCCAGGAACTCTCAATTTTGTCCTCCTTCCTTCCTAGCAAAAAAAGGGAAAGAAAATCAAAGACTTGGGAAGGCGTACAGAACAAGCTAGTGTACCAGTAAAGAGACGTTGCCGAGTTTTAGAAAAAAGAAAGATGTGCTCCTGTAGCTGGTTCGAATCCAAACCTAGACTATGACTATATGTGGTGCTATGCTACTCTACAAGTAATGAAACTGACATATCCAACATTCGCTTCTCCTCTTCTCTACTTCTCTGCCTAGCATCAGAAGCTCTGGCCGCAGCAACCATGTCCGTTGGCTGCTCGTCGACCTCCTCTTCAGCAGGCAACAACCAGATATGCGCCAAGTCGCCACCCGTACCATCACTTGTGGGTCTCATCACACCCTCGCCGGCACGCGCACCGCAGCCGATTGCTCATCGCAACCCGCTGCCGTTGGTGTGGTGCCACTGCTGCAAATCACGCAGAGTCATCCGTCGCGTCTCAACCACAATCCGCAACCCTGGCCGAGTCTTGTAGAAATGCCCAAATCATGGGGTAATAATATGTTTAAGTGTTGTTCTGCTGCTTTCAGTTGCTGATTTTTTTAATAGTTTGGTTGATGATCTACCAATTTGATTCATGCAGAAAAGGGAATATTCATGTGACTTGTATTTCTGGGAAGTTGCTAATGTGGGGGAATGCAACTACGCTGATTATTTGGTTAGTCGAGGAATCCCAATACCAGCAGGATGGGGTGTTGGACAAGTAACTGAAGGAACGACAGAAGAGGAAGATGCAGAGCAGAAGGTTAAAGATGCAGTTTCTCTGATCATGGCCAAGCAATAGCTGCTGAACGGCCTTGACAACAATGAGGAGATGAAAGAGCTTGTGAAGATAATGGGCAAAATCGATGTGCTCTGTAGGATGATTGTCTCTTTATTTGCAGTGTATGTAGCACTCGTGATGTATTCAGTGGCTACGACATGAGCACTTTGCTGAAACTAGTAATGAATGAAACCTGTGTAGCAGGCTGGGCGTAGTGTTGTGAACATCTAATGATTTCTATTAACGGAAATTAGGGGGTATCCCCTTTTGCTCATATAAATAAATAAATAGCAGAGGCCCTGTCGGGTCAGCTTTGTTCTCATTCGAAGACGTCGAGCAAATTGCAGTCCAACAACAAACTATGTCATCAAATTCAAGTTTCACAGCCAAATATAAGTACAACTAAACAACAATGTCATCATGTTTAGTTGTCATACAATCACCAAACACAAATTAGCATACATAACAAGTGATGTTCTCACAGCAAAACACCAAACAACATGTTCATCAGGTTTTAGTTGTCATAGCAAACACAATTTCACATAGTAGATAAAAAAACGTCTTCTGACAGGCAAATACAACAAAAGCAATGTAATCATCATCCACAGCAGCAGCGTAAACATCTTCACCATGTGTATCAGTCTGAATCATAATTCCCCACGTTGTCATCTTCTTCTTCGTCCTCAAACGTTGGCTTCTTCTTGATCAACTCTTGTATGTCCACAGCACGACATGCAATCTTTTCATCAGCGTCATTGACGTGATGGTTCTCAAAGATATTAGGAACATCTGTGTTATCTTGTACATCAGGAGTAGTGTAAGCATTATCTTGTTGTGCAATTTCATTAAACGAATTCCTCTACTCAAACCTTTGCAATACTCTCCAGTCATCGCTACGTGAAAATGTGTCTTCCAAGAAAAATATCTGTGTTGCTTGATTTGGCAAAATAAAAAGGCTCGTTGGTCTGGTACGCCGCCTTGACATTGATGGATTTGAAATAATCATCAGCTATGGGTTTTGCGATCCTGAAAAACAGGTTATACCAACGACAGCACAACAGAACCCCACACCAATGATCCTTGAAACTGGAGATATACTGCAATTGAACAATGTCTGTTATGTTAGCATACATTTCAGTTGTCTCTTTGTCATACGTATCCGTGCTCATGATGGCACTATTTTGTGTCCCTGCCTTCGTCTCGTGCAAGGGTGTTGTAGCACACATCTCCAACAACGCAAGATTCATAATGTCTTACCCGAGTATCAGGACTCGTTGCTAGTGAGTAAAGGGCATCATCAACTGCCTGCCCATCCTCCCGCATCTTCTTAACCTATGGTTAGAAAATAGACAAGTTGATCATCTTATGTACTCAATATATTAAAAAAACTGACAGTGCACTTCAAAAGCTTACATGGTTCTTGAACCATTTCGCAAATCCTGGCATAACCAGTTTGTCAATGTTTCTTGGAATTTGCAGCAGTTCTCCTCTTTGTAGATGCTGCACAACATAGTCATCGTGTCAAACATCTAAATATATAAGAATGTGCTGCAAGTTTAGTAGATTACGATGTATAAGCTCCAGTACTGCACTTACTTGATATAAGGTAGTATCTCAGGAAAGTTATTCAACACATACCAAACCATTTTGTCCAAATCTTTATGTTTGTCCTCTTGTCGACTCTTCCTTGTAACTCGAACAGAATAATCGAAAACATTGAGCCCGGGATTGTCTTCACCCACCTCTTTGCTAAGCTGATCAGCTGTTTCAATGTATTTTGAGCAGAATGTCAACGCTTCTGTAGCAATGTAGGCCTCTGCAATTGAACCCTCGGGTCTAGCTCTGTTCCTAACATAGCCCTTGAAAGTGCCTAGCCGCCTTTCAATAGGGTACATCCAGCCATACTGTACTGGACCTCTAAGTAGTGCCTCATCAGGTAGATGAACAGCCAAATGCACCATCACATCAAAGAAGGTTGGAGGATATATCTGCTGAAGGTCGCATAGGATAGTTGGTATCTTGTCTCTAAGATGCTCCAAAGCATCTATCCTGATATTCCTACTTCAGAGTTCCCTGAAGAATTGTCCCAACTCTGCAACTGCTCTGTATAAGTCAGGGTGGCCCAATCCTCTAAGGATAACAGGTAAAACCCTTTGAAGTAGGACGTGGCAGTCATGAGTTTTCAACCCTTGTACCTTGTTTCCATCTGCACTGACTATCCTTTCAGGGTTGGAAGCAAATCCATGTGGGAATCTCACACGTGACAGGACCTCGCAAAATTCTTTTCTTTTTACCTTGTCCAAGACGTACACAGCTGGTGCCATATCCCGTGGTTTACCTTCATTTTGCACCTGCAAATCCTTTCTGATACCCAGGTGTGTCAAATCAATCCTAGATTTTAAGGTATCTTTCGTCTTGCCTTCAATATTAAGAAGTGTGCCGATAATGCTGTCACATATATTTTTCTCGATGTGCATCACATCAAGATTATGCCGCAGATCCAAATCTTTCCAATACTCCAAGTCCCACAAAGTGGACCTGCGGGTAAACAATAATCTCTCTTCTACCCTGCCACACTTCCTTTTCCCTCTACCATTACCAGGATGGTTTCCTGGTGTAATATGCCTGACCTTCTCTAATTCCACTTGCAACTCATTGGCGGTGAGCCTCTTTGGCGCATCACGGTTTTCATGCTTTGCATTGAACACATGTCTTCGGTATTTTCTAGGATGCGGCTTGTCCTTGGCAAGGAAACGGCGGTGTCCAATGTAACAGATCTTGCTAAGTATTGCGTATGACAGCGGATTCCTGTCACAGCGAACGCATGCATTGTAACCATGTGTCGTTCGCCCTGACATAGTGCCCAAAGCCGTATAATCATGGATGCACCAAATTATAACAACTTGTAGAAAGAAATTAGTTGGTGGGCTGCTATATAGGTCTCGAGCGAGAACACCCTTCCATAGCTGTTGAAGTTCCTCCACAAGAGGCTCCATGAACAAATCAAAATCCTTTCCAGGACTTTTTGGACCTGGGATGAGCAAGGCCATCATGTAGTTTGATTCTTTGGTGCAGACATTTGGAGGCATGTTGTAAGGGATAACAAGCACTGGCCACATGCTATATGTGGCGCTCTGGTGGCCAAATGGGTTAAATCCATCTGAAGCTAAGCCAAGTCTAATGTTTCTCGGGTCAGCAGCAAACTCTTTGTGTTTATCATTGAAGCTTTTCCACTCACTACCATGATATGGATGGCTCATTACATTCTGATCTTTGTTCTCCTGGTTCCTAGAATGCCACAGTACATCCTCTCTTGTTTCAGCATCATGAAACAACCTCTGCAATCTTGGTGTAATTGGAAAATGTCTCAGAACATTATGAGGAATCCTCTTTACAGCATCGCCATCTTTCCATCTTGATGATTTGCATTTCGGGCATTCACTTAAGTTGGCATAATCCTTTCGGAATAGAACACAATTATTCTTACAAACATGGATCATATCATATCCAATTCCAACTGCACGAAGGAAATTCTTCATTTTACTGTAGGTGTGTGGCAGCTCAGATGCATCTGGGACAGATTCGCGGAAAGCAGCCAACATCGCATCGAATGATTTGTTGGTCATCCGCTCAGATGTCTTCACCTGAAGAAAGGTGACCATAGCTGAGAATACTGACAGCTTATTTCCTGGGGTGACAGCAACGTTGCATTTTTTCAACATGCGGGCCCACCGTTTTTCTTCTGCAGGTGAAAGTTCACGGAATGCATGAGCATTTCGTAGCATTGTTTAAATGTTGGTCAAACTCACTGGCTCCGCCACCACCACCTCCTCCTCCTCTTCCACCTGAGCATCAGGCAGATCAAGATGGTGATCTGCTGCTTCCACGTAGTCAATAACATTGACGTTCACAGCTTCACCATGATGAACCCACCTAGTATATGTGACCGACATCCCATACAAGTGTAGATGATTTTTCATAGTTGACTGGGGTCTTGTAACTGAATTCATACAACTGCTACATGGGCAGAGCACATCTGATTTCGGACCACCGTACTCAGCTCTGATAAAGTTCATGAAGTTTTCAACCCCCTCGACATATGCAGCGGATAATCTTCGAGCAAAAGTTATCCAAGTCATGTCCATCTGTTAGACATACAAATTAGTTCTTCTACTAGATATTACAGCAAAAACATATATGCTTTTTTATGAAGTCCAGAAAAAATACCTAGGTCGATGTCTAAAGCTATGGCAAGATGTTTGGACGACCAGATCTAAGTAACGAAATATATGTAAAGCTAATTCAGCAAACAGATTTGAGTGCCAAATTATGGCAGGCTGTTTCAGCAGTCAATGAGGCCGAGCACACAGCCATCAAACTATCGAAGGCCATCGCAGCAACAAAGATTGAGTATAAAACGGTGTAGAGCTATTTCAGCTAACAGATTGGCTACTAGACCATGGCAATCTACGTCACAATAAATATATGGCAGGATATTTTAGCAACTAATCGGCCTTGGCATGCCATCTCAGCTAAGAAGATTGAGTACAGAATAGGGCAAGGAAGCTTATTAAGCAGAGCATATTGACAGTAAGCTACTTCGGCAAACAGTGAGATTAACAGCGTCTATCAGCTAACATTCAGCGCTACACCGACATGAACGGGGCCTCAGTCTAGAATGCGCGTACCGTGGGAGAAGCTGACTGCCGTGCGTCTCCACATGAACGTCGCCAGCGGTGGCGGTGCTGACCGCCGTGCGCCTCCACAAGAACGTGTTGTGGGAGCGAGAGGATCACCAAACCGCGGCGCCGACGTATCGGCGCGACGGGGAGGGCGGCTTTGGCGGAGCGAATGGAGTGGAGGGGGGTTTGGGGAATATTATTGGCTAGTTAGCCGAAGGGCGGTTGAATCGGATTTGGGGGGAATTTTTGGGTGGGGGGGAGGATTTTCGCGCGGTGGGCGAGGGGAGTTTGGCGCATGGTCGGTTTCTCCAAGTGCAGTCCCACGTGTCAGTGAAGAGGCAAGTCGAAGCGCGTTCCGTTTGCGTGAGCCGTGTGCAAGACCGAACGTGTGTGGGGTGCAATGCGACCGCGGCAGGAGTGTTGTGAGTGTACCGCCTTTTTCCCTTTTAAACTAGGTGCTTCGCCCCCTCAAAAAAATTGTTGCTTCGCGCGATCCATCGATACTACTAATAGTAATCCGGTAATCCCGATTAAAACAACGCGGCCGGGTCTTTTCCTGCACGATATGCTCGGAGGTTGGCTTAGTTGGGTTTTTTAGGACAAGTAATGCTACACCTACGTAATCCCAGTTATGTAATTAACGTAATGTGAAACGTGTGAGCTGTTGATTGCAGATTGGGGGGAGGGAGGGGCCCACCACCATGAAAATCAGGGGAGGAGAGAGAGAGGCAATTTACGTTAACCCTTTCGTAGGTTCCCGTAGATGTAGAAAGAAGTGAAATGCGTGAATGTGTAGTGGACATACTATTGGAGTGCCTACGATAATTTGTGTATGTATAGACCCTATGTGTTTATTTTACTTCACATGTTAGATTTGTCTTGGTTCAATAAAAAGCAGAGTTGGTGATGATAGTGTCCCTGTCATCCTGCAGTATAGGTCGTCCGATCTATATCTAACGGATAGGAAGGAAACTATGAAAAATTACCCGCACTCCTCTCCACATTTGCAGATAAGGATTTCCCTCGTTCATCCTTTTCTCCCACAAGATCTTGATCTTCCATGCAACGCACGGGCATCTTGCTAGTACTCCTACAATATGTATATTATAGTTAAAGTTCATATACACCGGTCGAGATTAATGCAAACACGACAGATTTTCATTACATTTCGAACTTTTATAGGATAAAAAAATAAAAGAAACCCGACCCTAAACCTATTCTACGGCGGCGACCGACGTCCTCCATCTGTGATCTCCATGTACGGGGGCGGGGTTCAAGACCCGTGAAGTGAAGGTGTGGTCTCCGGCGAGGAAAAGTAGAACACGGGAGACGGACCGGCCAGTTGGCACACCATGCCCTGCCGCCTCCCATGCCCTACTCATCCTCGGAGGAGTCCCCGACCTCGGCGGTGCCGGACGTTGGACGGCGGCAAGTAGGACGCGTGGCTGATGATGCTCCCGTCGTCGGCCGCCAGCGTGGCCACCGCTTGTGCGGCGAGTTGAGCGAGGGCGTCGACCTCGAGCTCCATCCCCGAAGACAAGCTCTCCCGCAGAGCGTTCGCGCTTGCAGTCATGGCGGATGTGCTTCCAAGTAGGAGGATGATGCGCTATGGTGTGGAGGTTAGCTGGGCGTTGCCGCTTTAAGTAGCGCATTCCGGTGAGGCCAAGCATCCGGGTGCATCATTAAGTCGACGGAGTTGGTTCCTCGGGCACCAAGCCTCTTAACGACGACATACGAACGGACGGCATGAATGCGGGCAGCTGGCGTCGGCTGGGAACGCACCGTGCGACGGCGCGAGGGACGAGGGTTTCGGTGTGCCAGAGTAGTCAGCTGCGGTCGTGGCAACGTTGGAGATGCCCTTTGCTCACATGCGATCCCTGCCTGTCATTGAAAAAGCAAGATGACCCGGCATGGTCTCAGGTCCAGAGGATGCAGTTGGCCGCGCTACACCACTCCACAGACGCGTCGCGGCGCCCCGTGCATCCTCGACGAGCCGGGTGTTGGGGTGTGTTTGGATTGTGGCCAAAGTGCAACTTACCAAAATTTTGGTCATGACCCAAAGATTGGTCTTTCTTTGGATGGTTGCCATTTTATTGGCATACCAATGAACTCTAGCCAACTCTAGTTCATATTTTTTTGCCAATGTCGGCCAAATCATGGGCAACCAATACCTCAACCAAAATTTTGGTCATGACCCAAAGATTGGTCTTTGTTTGGATGGTTGCCATTTCTTTGGCATGCCAATGAACTCTATCCAACTCAAGTTCATTTTAATTGCCAATGTCGGCCAAATCATGGGCAACCAATACCTCAACCAAAATTTTGGCTACCCAATGCTTTGATGGGGCAACCTTGGGCACAAACCAAACATACCGTTGGTCGTGCCACAGCACTAACACCACCCTCGGCAAACTGAAACCGACCGTGCCTAGCGATGATATGAGCGTGTCGCTCACCGCGGTCGCCGTGTCCAGAGGCGGTGCTGGAGCTGCGCCCCGTTGTTGGCCCCAACGACCCACATGAACGGTTGTCGGTGGCGAGGAGGTCGTGGGCCAACTCCTCCATTGGACTAGTCTGCGCTATGTCGTCCCGACGAGGGTGCCCCACGTGTCTGTTTCCCTGTTTTCCCGACCATATTCGAGCGTCAGTGCTCCGCGTTGTGCATTAGGCCTTTCACTATGTAGGCCAAGTGAGACAACTTATTGTTTATTTGATTCGTTCAAGTATAATCATGTGGCGTTTGCTTATTTCTCATTCCTCTCCAACCCTCTTCTCTATCGATCATGTCGCCCTCCAGTCGAGTCCATCCTTCCGCATGCCTCATTTGAACATTCCGCCGAGTATCATTCGCATGTACCCACCCTAGTCCTCTTTCAATAGATCTCCAGACCCCGAGATGAAATCGAGAGGGAACGAGTGGGGGCACGTGATACCTAAGGCGGATTCAAAATTTTGAACCGGTGATCATAGCATCCGCAAATCATATATAAAGGGTATTCAATGTCTGTTTCGTTTTTGAATGTACAATATACTCCCTCCTATCCTTTCTAGTTTACATATAAGTTTTATGTGTAGTCAAAGTATATCTACTTTGATCAAAAAGGTATCAACATTCAACAACGCCCAATCAATATTGTTAGATTCGTACGTACTCCTAGATTTGTACTCGAGATGGTTCCCAGTTTGACTATTGACAAGATTAATAGTACATGAGATGTATAATGTGAAAATTATATCATTGGAAACTCCTTTCACATACGAATTTGACCGTATGCTTTGTGTAAGTTGCATGTCATATATTATTACTCTAACATTTGGTCAAAGTTAGCCTCGAAAAACGCATTAGACCCTGTATGCTTTCTGTAAGTTGCATGTCATATATTATTACTCTAACATTTGTGTAAGTTGCATGTCATATATTATTACTCTAACATTTGGTCAAAGTAGTATAGTGGAAGTGGATCCTATGACGTAGGTATCCCTGCCTTACCCTCCCTTTCGGTCACTTACTGGCGGACCCCATGCTTGCTAGGCCCCGCATGTCAGTTACTCAATGGGTTCGGCCACGTCAGGGGATCCTCATCCGTAGTATACTCCCTCTGTTTTTATTTACTCCGCATAAAACGGAGGGAGTGGTAGTATAATAAATGACGCGGGCGATGGAGGGGGAGGGACGTCGGTTTGCTCTCAACTGCGGTCCCACAAGTGAGCGAAAACGCAAGACGAAGTGCGTTCCATTCGGTGAGCGACGTGGAGGGTCCAGCGTGCCGGGCTGCAACGCGAACGCGACAAGAGCGATGTACAGTCAAAACCGATTGACCGGTCGTCACCGGAACCAATATTCACACCAGAACCTTCGCTGCTCGGCCTACGCCAGCCACTACCCTAAAACCACACCAAATCTCCAGCCCATTCCCCCACCTTTCGATACCCTAGCCCGCATCAAGTGTCCCCTAGTTCGCGGGAAAGCCATGGTGTGCCGCAAGATCACTTACTACAAGATGCTGACGCCGGAGCGCCGCGCAAAAATCACGGCGGCGGTCGGCGCCACAGACCTCCGTTCCCAAGCTCGCTTTGCGGCGAGCCAATCCCCGAGTTCTCTGGAGCCAAGCTACGAGGAGGAGGAAGCCGATCCAATGTTCATGGTGGAGGTCGCGGCGCAGAAGGCCCCCGATGGGTATGAGATGATGGACATCGACTTCATGCCGGCGTTCGAGTCCCCCATGGTTCAGGTGGAGCAGCGGTTCAACATGGCGATACTAAAGGAGAACCGGGAGGCAAAGGCTCAACTTGACGCAGAGCGCGCGCATGCCGCTGCCATCGAGGCTCTCCTGCAGGCGGAACCGGATGTCGTGGATGTGAACCGGGCGGCGGAGGCTCAACTTGAGGCGGGGCGCGCGGATGCCGCTGCCATCGAGGCCCTCCTGCAGGCGGAACCGGACGTCCTGGACTTGAACCGAGCGGCAGAGGCTTGACTCGACGCAGAGCGCGCGGATGCCGCTATCATCGAGGCCCTCCTGCAGGCGGAACCGGATGTCCTGGACTTGAACCAGGCGGCGGAGGCTTGACTCGACGTGGAGCGCGCGGATGCTGCTGCCATCGAGGCCCTCCTGCAGGCGGAAGCGGACGTCCTCGACTTGAACCGGGCTGTGCTCTCGTCCGTGCAGAGCGCCCGCACGCTCCACTTGAACAAGTAGCTGGAGGCCGAGGACAACCACGGTGCGGAGACACACGTCGGCAGCGACGGCTGGTTCGCGCCGGCAGCCAAAGACGACGAGGCCGTCTCTTTTCGCGAGCAGTGATAGTTTTTCTTTATGTTGTTGTTTTCATGGATCTTTCGCTGTGTAAAAACATATATTTGTTATGCAAGTCGCCTGACTTGGGTCAGTCTACCATTTCAGGCGGTTGGATGAATATCCTACGTCTCCTAACCCTTCTTTCCTTCTTCCTCACCTCTTCTTCTTCCCCAACAGACCACCGCACGGGCCGTACGGATACTCCCCAACATGCGGTTGGATAAACATACTCTATGAACGAAAATTATGTGTCAGCGATAGGATAGCTGAGTTTGGTTTGTTCACATGCGACAACACATGTCAGTGAGGGTGCGTTCCCTTGGTTGGGTTTGCAGCGTGCAGGAGTGACTGTGTGAGGGTGCGGTGTGACCGCGGCGTGCAGGAGCGACCGTGTGAGGGTGCGGTGCGACCGCGACAGCCATGCGCAAGTGTACCTCCTTCTCATTTTGAAAACTTTAGGCAAGCTTGGCAAAAATGTGTGGCGAAGTTTGGCAATGCAAGGCCTAGACCCAAACAGGATAAGTACGTACATACTAGGAGTATTAATGTTAAAAAAGAAAGGCGGGGTTTTCCTTTGCGGGATTTAATCGATACAAATCCTCGTTTCACGTGTCAATTAATGCGTATTTTTTCTCCAAAGACCAAAGGGCTAACCATCTCACTCCTCATCGCTTGATTAATGCAGCGCCATGCAAACCAACCTTCTCACTTCCGCATGCATGCAGGGGATATTAATGTCCTTGGTTGCTAACCCCATCAATTTTGCCTCGATTAGTGTTAGTGGCCCTTTGCAAATTGTAATTTTGATATACTGGCCTTGTGTACAAAAAAATGGAGGTAGTAACTATATTTGACTTCCTTCCCCATTGCGGTGACGTTGACGATATCTTTTTTTGGTAGTTTCGCGAAGTGCGTTCGACGGAGAACACCATTGAGGGAGACCATGGTAAGTCATACACAAGTGTCGCCTGCAAGCCGAGACAACCGCCTTATTTGCATCCAGGAAGTCCTTTACTAGTACTCCACTACTAGGAGTACTAATGCGGTGAGATGGCTTCTCGAAGAAGACGGTGGAGAAGCGGAGTCAGCGAAGAGTGAAATGATGGTTGCTTCGTCTGTGCTTTTGTGATTTGACGCCTCACTGCTTTGTGATTTGTGATAGAAGGGACAGGGGAGTAGACTCTATGCTCTATACTATACTACATGCGTCCAAGCATGGGAGAAAGAGGAGAGACGTTGCATTTTTCTATTCCTTCAATCAATCAATCAGGGAGCTTCAGTTCCATCTTTTTGGCTTTGGCAACACCTTCTACATTGGTTCCCACAATGCCAAAAGCTATTTTCACATTTGGCTACACATTGTGGATGCCCTTAACCGTACCACTTGGTTTTGCTCCTGTGTGCTATCTATACAAATCTCAATTATATTGATCTAAAAATTATAGAATCAAGATTAGTAAAAAGGAGGTGATTTTGCCGCGCGGATGGCGGGGGGGGGGGGGTTCTTATTTGAGCAATGCTACATCCACGTAATGGTTTACGTAAAGTTACGAACTGATGTGATGTGGGACTATTTGATTGGATTAAAGGAGAGGATTAGGCCCACCCCACCTGAAAATCAGGGGGGCATATATAGATTAGATGGAAAGTATACGTAGCAGCTACGTAGCCCTTTGTAAGTCTAGGATTAGGCTTCTTATTTTCGGAGGACGCTGTCCTGGCGGTTTGCTAACATGCGGTCCCACGTGTCAGTGCTTTACCAAGCCGATCCGCGTCCCACATGAGGCAGAACAACGGCCGAAGCAAGACGTGGTTAAGTTGAAGAAGATGAGGGAGAAGCGGATTCAGCAACGAGTGAAATGATGGTTGCTTCGTCCCTCCAACTTAACTGCGGGAAAGGTGCAGCTTTGTGATTTGACGCCTCATTGCTCATTACTACGCCGGCGCCATGACTGGGGTGCTTCACCCCGGCTGCTCTGCACTGTATTCCGGTATTGCACGTGGACCCGATAGCTTGATGTCCCACATGTCGGCGAAAGGGACTAGAAGATTTATGAAAGTGAGCGCTCCACTCTTACGATGGAGGAGTAGACAACATGACGGCCTAATGAACTGTCACTTGTATTGTATAGTACTATAGTTTTGCTGTTTCGCACGATCCATCGATACAAACCCGATTAAACAGGAAATGGCGGGATTTTTCCCGCGCGGTAGATGATACTGGCCATACATTTCAAAGGCAATTTTAATGTATGCAATCTGAATAATTATAAGTAACAATATGATATTTAGTAAAACTAAAAACACATATGATTTATTGTGTTAGAGTGTAGTAGTAGTGCTGTATTGCATAGTTGTTAGATGTAACATGCGAGAACGTGTAGAGATGTAGTTTTGGAGGGCCTACAGAGAGAAAAGCGTAATACGGTCACCAAACTTCAGAATAAGCTGATTACGGTCACTATATACGTTTTGCGGTGATTATACGTTCACTTGCTCACAGTTCAGCATCGGATTGCACTCTCTTGACCGGCCAAATAGTCTGCGTGGCGCCATGTTGACTAGTTAAATTGACCATGTTCCTTGTGGGTCCCACCTGTCAGTTTGCATAGGCAAAAGGTCAGATAAACACAAATTTACGCAGGCGCGACAAGCCTCCAACCCGTGAGCGGGAATCACCTGGTTGTGTATGTGTCTGTCAGGGCCTGATGTGTGCGCATGCACGTGTAGGTTGAGCACTTGAGCATGAGAGTGTGTGTTGGTCGTGTGGTGTACTGGTGTGTGCATGCATGCGCGTGTGTGTGCGTGTGAGTGTTGCGTGCGTGTGTGTGAGTGTGGCGTGCATGTGTGGCTGCGTGTGTACGTGTGAGTGTTGCGTGCGTGCGTGGGTGCATGTGTTTGTGTGAGTGTTGCGTGGATGCAGTTCGTGTGCATGCGTGTGTGTGTGTATAATCACCACACCAGCTCCTGTGTGTTAAAACAGACGGCTCAGCATACCAATACAAGGCCACCTTGTCCGCTGTGCCCGCGGTCATGACTTCGAACCACCGTCCAAATATTTTTTTTGTCGTTCGTTTTCATTCTTACTAGCAAGATGCCCGTGCGTTGCACGTAACATCAAGATGCATTTGTATGACTTGTTTATCTTGTGAGAGAAAAGGATGAACGAGGGAAGGCCTTATTTGCAAATGTGGAGAGGTGTGTGGGTACCTTTTTGCAAAATTGCCATAGTTTCTTTCCTATCCGCCAGATATAAATCGAACGGCCTATATTGCAGGATGGCAGGCACACCATCATCACCAACTCTGTTTTTTATAAGAGTGTATTTTATGTATTTTATAAGAGTGTAGATGTAGAGTAGATACAAGTCGACAGGTGGGCACGATGGTAGTGAGATAATGTGATGCAACACTAGAGGTGCCACATGGAGCGTTTAACTGGTCAACTAGTCATGTCATGAGCAAATACAGAGTTGTACGGTGAGCCCGTGACTGTATAATAACCACTAAACGTAAATGGTGACCGTAATGAGTGGATTCTGAAGTCCAATGTACGTATCGTGCTTTCGCTTCAAATACAATGATCGTCATTGCATATATCGGAGAGAAAGATGAAACATGTGTGAATTTTCTGGGGGCTTACTTTTAGAGGACCTTGAGATAGTTTTGTGTGCATACGTGAAAGGGGCATACAGGGGGGTACGCGATGGAGAGAGAGATGCTCTTCATTTCTCTTTATTGTGACTAACTCTGTATATAGTACAAAAATATACAAATTCACAGTGCGGAATAAATATCATTGTGGGCAACATGCAATGCAAATTAGCGTTCGTACTCCTCCATATAACTTTGTAATGTTGTATATATGTAGAAACTCTAAAATATTTTTTTGGCCACACTTTATTCAAAAGTAATGTTGTATGCGAAATAGACGTGAAGAGAGGGCTTTTTAGATCAATGGGGTACGTGATGTAACATGTGTGAATGTGTAGTTGATGCATTTGGCGGGGCCTAGAGAGGTATGTGTGTGTATTACGTATTCGAGAGAGGCATGGATAGAGGAAACCGGACTATAATGCTTTATCACTTTCACTTAGCCATAGGAGTTTGACCGTGGAGCTACTATATAGCCCCTGGTGGCACCGCGCTTGCCGGAATTCGGGGCACGTGTGTGCCTGGCCGGGAAACGGCCCTTCTTAATGCGGAGGAATCCTAAAGATTCCGGTGGGTCATCGAGTGGTTGACCAGTCTCACGCTATATCATGACAGTCAGTTTTCGGCTTTCTCTACTGAGGTGCTCGCCTGGCTGAACCGGGGCACAATCGCAGTAGTTCTCCTGGTGTCGCCTTAGCCGATAGAGCGGAACATAAGGCAACAAAACACAGGAGCCGGGCAATCCCAACATTTTACCAAAGACATGATTCGGAGCTGATGCATATAAGGCCAAACTCGCGACGCCGAACACTCCCTAAGGTATTCGGTCTTTATGAAAAAGGGCTAAGCAGTGCCCTTGATAATAAGCCCCTAGTGTCCAGGTACGTGCAAAATTCTGACGTGGCCACATGCCAAGACGCCAGCCTCCTCCTCGGTTATACTGAAAATCCGGGGGATGTATATCAACAAGAGACAGTAAAAAAGGTTTACGCAGGGTCTTAATCTTAAAAGAATCCTGGGGACGGGTCCCCGCTGCATGTCTGCGCCTGTGTCTCCTTGTGCCGTGTCCTGGACGGGCGTAGCATGGTGTTCATCTGTAAAAGAGGGGAACTTAGCTGATGAGAAAAAGAATAGTAGTGCGGAATGTACGTTGTACTAGATAAGCAATGTATAATTTAATATGGGTAAAATTGAGCCTTATTGTCGTGTATTTTATATACGCGGAGCCCCTTGTATAGGGGTGTACGGCTACTAAACCTTTATCCATTATATTTTTGCTCCGGATTCGCCTAGCCGAGCCCGTGGTCTTGATTACCTGACAGATGCTTTTCTTGGTGAAGCTGTTTTAATGAACGGCTGTCAAGGCAGCCGCATATTCTTTCACGCTCGAGGGACACTTGATATTGCCCTTTAGTGAGATAGCGCCTCGGGGACCAGGCATTTTAAGCGTAAGAGATGCATAATGCGATATTGCGTTAAAGCGGGCGAAAGCCTCTCGCCCCAGTAGTGCTTGATAGCTACTTGAGAATGGGGCGATGTGGAAGGTTAGCTTTTCGTGGCGGAAGTTATCGGGGGAGCCGAACATAACTTCTAACCGGAGAGAACCCAAGCAATGGGCATCGGGGCCTGGCATTACTCCTTGAAAGGAAGTGTTACTATGGCAAATTCTTGTTGGGTCTATCCCCATTTTGCGGATTGTGTCCTGATATAGCAGGTTTAGACCAGTGCCGCCGTCCATCAGGACATGTGTAAAGTGGAGTCCTTCGATTATTGGATCTAGCACTATGGCAGTCCAACCTTCGTTCCGGATACTTCTAGAGTAATCCTGATGGTCGAAGGTGATCGGTTTTAACAACCAGTGGCGGGACTCCTTTGGGGTAGGCCGCATAGGCACCACTCTATTTTTCCCTTTTGTCACGTGAAGTAAGTTTAATGTTCTGACATCAAGTGGGAAATTCTTTTGTTTCCCCGTGCTCTGCTTCTGGGGTTTATCATCATCCTCACTTGGTGTGTCGAGCCCCTTGTGTTCGGCGTTGAAGTGGCCGGATTGCTTGAAGACCCAACATTCTGTGTGGGTATGGTTTGCAGGCTTCCCGGGGGTGCTGTGGATTTGACATATCTTATCCAAGATTTTGTTTAGGTTAGATAGCTCATCCCTGTTATCCTTAAGGGGCAGCTTTTTCTGATTCTGCTGAGAGCTTTTAAATTCGGCATTGACTGTCGTGCTCTTCGGACTGCTTCCCTTAGTCCGGCGCTGGTCCTTGTTGCGTCGCGGTTTCCCGTTTCCATCCCTGGCTTCGGATGTACTTGGGTCGCTGGTGCTGCATCTTGCCAACCAGCTGTCCTCTCCCGCGCAAAAGTGGGTCATGAGGCTTGTTAATGCGGCCATTGTTCTTGGCTTTTCTTGGCCGAGGTGTCTGGCGAGCCATTCGTCTCGAACGCTGTGTTTGAAAGCTGCTAAGGCTTCGGCGTCCGGACAGTCGACTATCTGATTATTTTTGGTAAGAAATCTGTTCCAGAGTTTCCGGGCTGACTCTCCGGGCTGTTGAGTTATATGGCTTAAATCTTCTGCATCCGGAGGTCGGACATAGGTCCCTTGAAAATTTGCCCGAAAAGCATCCTCGAGCTCCTCCTAACTTCCAATGGTGTTTTCGGGAAGGCTTTTAAGCTAATGTCGGGCTGGCCCTTTGAGCTTAAGGGGTAAGTATTTGATGGCGTGGAGGTCTTCTCCCCTGGCCATGTGTATGTGGAGGATGTAATCCTCAATCCAGACTCCAGGTTCTGTTGTTCCGTCGTACGCCTCTATGTTTACAGGTTTGAATCCCGCTGGAAATTCATGGTCCAGCACCTCGTCGGTGAAACAGAGGGGGTGTGCGGCGCCCCTGTATTTGGGTTTGCCGTGTTGTGCGGATATTTGTTGCATCACATTGCTTACTAGAGCTTGCTTTCTTGGCCCGTAGAGAGACCTTGTTGGGCCATCTTTTTGATGCGAATCCTTGGGTTGATCGCGTGTTGATTTGTGTGCGGCGCCATATGTCGTTCTATGTTGGCCATGGGGTCGTCTAGCCGACCGGGTGGCTTCCTGATTTTTTGATTTTGGGGGCTCTAGGGCCTCTTCATCAAATTCGGGCAGTAGCTTTCGCTTCGGGGATCTCTTTGTGTGGCGACTATCGCCTTATTTATCTGCGGTGTTGAATGCTTTGCTCCATCTAATTTTGAGTGCATCTTCCGCAGTTTTGAGCTTCCGCTTATGCTTTTTAAGGCTACGCGTGGTGGCGACGAGCCTTTTGTGTAGGTTCTTCTGCTCCAGGAACTTGTCCCACGTGAGGTCATCCAGACTGTTATCTTCGCCGGGGGTGGGTTGTTCGGCTTGTTTATCCAAGTTGCCATGTTCGGACGGTTGCTCGATGGCATGATCGTCGTCCGCCGGTCTGCCCTGCTCTGTGGCTGGGTCTGTTCTGCTGTTGTCTCTATCGAGGCAGGGTTTGGAGCGGCGCTTACGTCGCCGCTTTGACTGCTTTTCGAGGGAACGGTCCCTCGTTGCGTCCCTTTGTTCCTCGTCGTCGCTTCCTTTAGGTGTGTCCACCATGTATACATCGTGAGATGAGGTGGTTGTCCAGTGCTCTGTAGGCGCTGGCTCCTGTTCGTCTCCTACATCATCGTCCATACCGTCGATGTCTTCGGAGCCGAAGTTGAGCATGTCGGTTAAATCATCGACAGTGGCTACGAAGTGGGTGGTAAGTGGGCGTCGAATTTCTTCGTCATCCGCATCCCAACCTTGCTGACCATAGTCCGTCCAGGAATCTCCTGATAAAGAGAGAGACTTTAGTGAATTCAGAATGTCGCCAAAGGGCGAGTGCTGAAAGATGTCCGCGCCGGTGAACTCCATGATCGGCGCCCAATCGGATTCGATCGGCAGGGGCGCGGAGGGTTCAGAGTCCGGAGAGGAGTCCGGCACCTTGGAGTCACGGGCTTCACAGAGGGTAAGGCTGGTGTTCGGCTCGATCGCCGTAGAGATTGCAGCCCCCGAGTCGGTGTCCAGCCACCCGTCCTCGATCGGTGCAGTCGGCTCCAAGGTAAGGGTCGGAGCGGACACGGGTGCGGCCTCCAAGGCACTGTCCGGGGGCAGAGCTAGATCATGCCCTTCGCGACAGTGCGGCGCGCCCGGCTGTGGCTCAAATTCGTTAAAGATCAAGTCTCCGTGGATATCAGCCGTGTAGTTCAAGCTTCCAAATTTGACCTGATGGAAAGGGGCGTAGCTTTCAATCTGCTCCAGATGGCCAAGCGAATTGGCCCGCAGTGCAATGCCGCCGAATACGAAGATCTGTCCGGGGAGAAAAGTCTCACCCTGGACCGCATCGTCGTTGATGATCGGAGGAGCCATCGGGCCTAAAAGTGACGACACAGAGGAACTCTCAATGAAAGAACCAATCAGTGTAAAAACCGGCGGATCTCGGGTAGGGGGTCCCGAACTGTGTGCCTAGGCGGCTGGTAACAGGAGACAAGGGACACGATGTTTTTACCCAGGTTCGGGCCCTCTTGATGGAGGTAAAACCCTACCCCTGCTTGATTAATATTGATGATATGGGTAGTAAAAGAGTAGATCTACCACCAAATCAGAGAGGCTAAACCCTAAAAGCTAGCCTATGGTATGATTGTTGTTCGTCCTATGGACTAAAACCCTCCGGTTTATATAGACACCGGAGAGGGTTAGGGTTACACAGAGTCGGTTACAATGGAATGAGATCTACATATACATATCGCCAAGCTTGCCTTCCACGCCAAGGAAAGTCCCATCCGAACACAGGACGAAGTCTTCAATCTTGTATCTTCATAGTCCAGGAGTCCGGCCAAAGGTTATAGTCCGGCCACCCGGACACCCCCTAATCCAGGACTCCCTCAGTGGGTATGAGTCCGCTAGTGACTATGATGAGGAGACTTTGACTCTTATTACACATGAAGAACATGGTGGAGATGATTCTGATCATGAGACGCAATACATGGCTGCTGAAGATGCAGACAGGTATGAATGTTTAGTTGCTCAACATGTTTTGAGTGTGCAGGTTACACAAGCTGAGCAAAATCAGAGGCATAATTTGTTCCATACAAAGGGAGTTGTGAAGGAACGTTCTATTCGCGTCATCATAGATGGAGGGAGCTGCAACAACTTGGCTAGCTTGGAGATGGTGGAGAAGCTATCTCTTACCACAAGACCACATCCACATCCTTACTACATCCAATGGTTCAACAACAGCGGCAAGGTTAAGGTAACACGTACTGTTCGTGTGCATTTTAGTATCTCTACATATGCTGATTATGTTGATTGTGATGTGGTACCTATGCAAGCATGTTCCTTATTACTTGGTAGACCATGGCAATTTGATAAAAATTCTGTACACCATGGTAGAAACAATCAGTATACTCTTGTTCATAAAGATAAAAATATTACTTTGCTTCCTATGACTCCTGGTTCCATTTTGAAAGATGATATTAATAGAGCTAATAAAGCAAAATAGGAGAAAAATAAGAGTGAAAATCAGAATGTGGCAAAAGAATTTGAGCAACAAATGAAGCCTAATAATAAACCATCTAGTGTTGCTTCTAAAATTAAATTGAAAAGTGCATGTTTACTTGCCACCAAATCTGATAGTGATGAGCTAGATTTTAGCAAATCTGTTTGCTATGCTTTTGTGTGCAAAGAGGCATTATTTTCATTCAAGGACGTGCCTTCCTCTTTGCCCCCTGCTGTCATCAACATTTTGCAGGAGTTCGCTGACGTCTTTCCACAAGACGTGCCACCGGGATTACCACCTATTCGAGGGCTTGAGCATCAAATTGACTTAATTCCCGGTGCATCACTACCCAACCATGCACCATACCGTACCAATCCAGAGGAGACGAAGGAGATTATGCGTCAAGTACAGGAGCTACTCGACAAAGGTTATATACGCGAATCTCTTAGTCCTTGTATTGTTCCTATTATACTAGTGCCTAAAAAGGATGGTACGTCGCGTATGTGTGTTGATTGTAGAGGCATTAATAATATTACTATTCATTATCGTCATCCTATTCCTAGGTTAGATGATATGCTTGATGAATTGAGTGGCTCTACAATATTCTCCAAAGTTGATTTGCGTAGTGGATACCATCAAATTCGTATGAAATTGGGAGATGAATGGAAAACAACATTTAAAACTAAGTTTGGTTTAGATGAGTGGTTAGTCATGCCTTTTGGTTTAACTAATGCACCTATTACTTTCATGAGACTAATGAACGAAGTTTTACGTGCTTTCATCGGATGATTTGTGGTAGTCTATTTTGATGATATACTGATTTATAGCAAATCTTCGGAAGAACATTTGGAACATTTACGTGCTGTTTTTATTGCCCTACGTGATGCACGTTTGTTTGGTAACCTTGGGAAGTGCACCTTATGCACCGACCGAGTATCTTTTCTTGGCTATGTTGTTACTCCACAGGGAATTGAAGTTGATAAAGCCAATATTGAAGCTATTGAGAGTTGGCCGCAGCCCAAGATGGTCACACAAGTGCGGAGTTTTCTTGGACTCGCTGGTTTCTATAGGCGTTTTGTGAGAGATTTTAGCACCATTGCTGCACCTCTCAACGAGCTTACAAAGAATGATGTGCCTTTTGTTTGGGGTACCGCATAGGAAGAAGCCTTCACGGTATTGAAAGATAAGTTGACACATGCTCCTTTACTCCAACTTCCTGATTTTAATAAGACTTTTGAGCTTGAATGTGATGCTAGTGGAATTGGATTAGGAGGTGTGTTATTACAAGATGGCAAACCTGTTGCATACTTTTCTGAAAAATTGAGTGGCCCTAGTCTGAACTTTTCTACTTACGATAAAGAACTATATGCTCTTGTTCGGACTTTAGAAACATGGCAACATTATTTATGGCCCAAAGAATTTGTTATACATTCTGATCATGAATCTTTGAAGCACATTAAAAGTCAAGCAAAACTAAACCGTAGACATGCTAAATGGGTTGAATTCATTGAGACTTTCCCTTATGTCATTAAACACAAGAAGGGTAAAGAAAATGTTATTGCTGATGCATTGTCTCGTCGTTATACTATGCTTTCATAACTTGACTTTAAAAAATTTGGTTTGGAGACGTATGATGCTGAATTTAAAGATGTATTGCAGAATTGTAAAGAAGGTAGAACATGGAACAAGTTCGTTGTTAATGATGGATTTGTGTTTCGTTCTAACAGGCTATGCATTCTAGATAGCTCCGTTCATCTTTTGTTGTTGCAGGAGGCGCATGGAGGAGGACTAATGGGACACTTTGGCATGAAGAAGACGGAGGATATACTTGCTACACATTTCTTTTGGCCAAAGATGAGACGAGATGTTGAGCGTTTTGTTACTCGCTGCACTACATGTCAAAAAGCTAAGTCACGACTCAATCCTCATGGTTTATATATGCCTTTGCCTGTACCTAGTGTTCCTTGGGAGGATATATCTATGGACTTTGTTTTAGGTTTACCTCGAACAAAGAAGGGGAGGGATAGCATATTTGTTGTCATGGATAGATTCTCGAAAATGGCACACTTTATACCATGTCATAAAAGCGATGATGCTGTTAATGTTGCTGATTTGTTCTTTCGTGAAATTATTCGCTTGCATGGTGTGCCAAATACTATTGTTTCAGATCATGATACTAAATTTCTTAGCCACGTTTGGAGATGTTTCTGGGCTAAGTTGGGGACTAAACTGCTTTTTAGTACTACTTGTCACCCCCAAACTGATGGACAAACTGAAGTAGTCAATAGAACATTGTCTACTATACTTAGGGCTGTTTTGAAGAATAATAAGAAAATGTGGGAAGAATGCTTGCCTCGTATTGAATTTGCTTATAATCGTTCATTGCATTCTACTACTAAGATGTGCCCTTTTGAAATTGTGTATGGTTTCCTACCTCGTGCACCTATTGATTTGTTGCCTCTTCCATCTTCGGAGAAGGTTAATTTTGATGCTAAACAACTTGTTGAATTGATCTTAAAAATGCATGAGTTAACTAAGGACAACATTGAGCGTATGAATGCTAAATATAAACTTGCTGGAGATAAGGGTAGAAAACATGTTGTCTTTGCACCTGGAGATCTTGTTTGGTTACATTTGCGCAAGGATAGGTTTCCTAATTTGCGCAAATCAAAGCTAATGCCACGTCCTGATGGTCCTTTTAAGGTGTTAGAGAAAATTAATGATAATGCATATAAACTTGAGCTAGCTGCAGATTTTGGGGTTAGTCCCACTTTTAACATTGCAGATTTGAAGCCTTATTTGGGTGAGGAAGATGGGCTTCCGTCGAGGACGACTTCATTTCAAGAATGGGAGGATGATGAGGACATCAATACCATTGTTACACCCACAACCCATACTCTTACATATAATGGACCAATTACTAGAGCTCGCGCACGCCAATTAAATTACCAAGTACTTTCATTTCTTGGTAATGATTCTAATGTTCATGAGAATATGATGCTGCCTAAATTGGATACATTTGTTTTGCTTACAAATGAAGGACCTAGCTTGGAGAAGGATAAACATTGGAGCAAGAACAAGCATGGAGTTGATGGCATGCGCAAGGGGAACAAGAACGGAGTTACAAGTGATGATTTCAGGACTTTGAAGCCACCATAAGGAGTGAATGAAGCCTTGGACGAAATATACAAGATGCCACTTCATAAATTTCATCTAGAGGCTATTCTAGGTGCTGCGTCAGCTTATTATTGGGCCAGGCCCATGTAATTTCAAAATACATAAGTATAGGCTGTTTTTAGAGTCCGTATGTGTGGGGAAACAAGAGATAGGGTTGGTTTCGGACCCCTTCCCCAAGGGCCACAAAATTCCCTCCTCTTCCTCCATATGTACAGCCCTTAGGGCACCGTTTAGACTTTGGGTTTTTGTTTAGATTAAAAGTTCGCCATAGCTGCAACTTCGCGTACTTCGTTTGTGTTCAACGACCAGACCAAGGCGTCACAGAACCCCAACTTCATTAATAAAGCTTTCCTCTTATATTCGCAATTTCCAGATTGCAATCTTAGTTTCTTGTTGTTCTTCGTTTGCTCGTAGGAAACAGGCCCTCGTGGTCAGGTTGATCATGCTCCAGCGTGGTCAATAAACCTCGGAAGTTGGTTTAGCGATTGCTAAGGCGCGACGTCTCGCACGTCCGTAGTCGGATCGTCAAGGTCAACTCCCACAGAAAACGATAGCCACCATATCATCGAAACATCGGGACACCTTTGCCTCAATCATCTAGACGCCACGCAACCGCATCCGAAAAACATGCATACACAATGGCCGCCTAAGCACACATGCGCGTGGCCGAAATCGCTCCCGCCCACTATTTGGGACACCTGGGATTACCATCCTACCCTCGACCCACAGTAGGTCCGAAATTTAATAGGGGGGCAAAGTTTGTACTTTCCCCAAATTTCAAACAAGCGTGTCACATCTTCTGTTCAAAAAAGCCAAAAACAAGCGCGTCCCAGACCGAAACATGGTTCCCCCCACCCGTCCGATTCCCCATTCGTACTCCATGGGCGCCAAAACTACCTCTCCACCAGCCGCGAAACCCCGACGTCCTCCGTCCGCCACCCCATCCCACCCATCAACCGCCGCCCTCCTCCATCACGCCGGAGCCGATACCCCAACGTCGTCGTCCACCGCAACGCCCTCCACGGCTAGTAGTTGAAGCCGAGGCCGAGCCGTCCGTACCCGAGCCAGTTCAACCACGCCGTCCTGCGCCTCACCGCTGCCGCTCCAACTTCGCCACCCTCCACCGCACCGGAGCTGTTCCTGCTTCGCCATCCTTCGCCGCCTCGGATCCGCTTCCCCTCCGCCGACATACGGCCATGGCAACACAGTCAACAATTTGGCCATGGGTTCGTACAAGCCTGCACCCTCCAGAACATTTGTTTCCCCGATAAAAACAAGAGGATCGGCGCGACATGTGAGGGTGACCACACCGGCAACCGAAAAAGGTACCCCTCTTCCCTTATCGTGTAAATCTTACGTCTCTCCTTGCACGGTATTCATCCCATAGAAGACACTAGTTGATCGCTTCTTCTTGATACTAGATGTTCCTAGTAACTCGCGATGCACAAGGTTTCTCCTCATATACTATTTCACCTTAGCTAGAGGTCCGTTGCCCCCCTGAATTTCAATTTCTGGCCAGTTGATTCCCAGTTAACGGAAGCATTCCCCGGCGTAACAGGCGCTAGTACGCCTATTACACCGGGGAAGCAGCGCCTTGGTGTTTATCTTAGGGGCATGTGTGGCCTAGAGCTACTGGCGCTCGATCTGGAGGTCGGCCGGGATTAAAGGGATGGCCTGGGGGTGCTGCCAAGCACGGCGGTGGTGTGAGGTCGATGGGAGGGCGGGGCGACGGAGGTAGGGGTCTGGGCCGGTGGTCGCTGGCAGTTCGAGAAAGATCGTCAACAGTGACTGGCGGGAGGTAGACGAAGGCCATTTGCCCGTTCCTTATAGATCGGTCGGTTCATTAAAAAAATCGACTGACCTATTTATTTTCAGTCGACTGTTATCTTAGATATGACCACATGTGGTGGTGTGCTGGAGGAGTACCTGCATTTCCTGTGCTCATATATTACAAAATCATACGGAGTAGAATCTAATTTTGTTTGCCATGCAATGTTATAGAGCTATCATATGTCTCCTATCATTTATTTTTCAGCCACCTGCTATCTGCTACTTTAAAGTGCACTAGTTCTGCACACACTTCACCCTTACTCTCACTGTTGTGTTTTTATGCAAGGGTATTTCAGACTCTGCTGCCATGAGAGAAGCCAAAAAGAAAAGAGAGAAGTCGCTCCAGCTTGGTGTGCGGCTAGGCAAGACACGTTACAACGCTATAAAGGGTGTAGTGTCAGCAGATGGAGACAGGGAACGTAGCTCTGGAGTTGATGACCTCGCTCGCAACGAACCACCATCCCAGGTGCTTGCTTTAACTTCGCGGTGTCATATGTGGTTGCATGTTCCATATGGTGTCTAGCTTGTATTCGAAAGGCCGAAGTCTGTAAGATAAGGAAAGATATTTTTTTTACATGAACCACCATCCCGTGAGCACCAGAAGACAAATAGCTAGTCAGGGCACTAGCCGAGCCAGTGACAAGCCCAGCAAAGATAGGCATCACCTGGAAGCCAACTAAAAAGCTGCGATGGTGGCGAAGCAGCCCACCTCCCACCAGGCTCTCAGGTCCTAGATGATCATGCTCACCACTCCAGCCGGATGTCTAGCTTGTATTGCTTCCAATTTGGTTAAATTGCATCTGCTTAGCTTACGCACTATACCTTTGAATATGACATGCCTTTCTGTTTTTGGTACATACTAGTACATATGTGTATTAACCATGTTCTTACATCAAACTAATGTTCTTGTGTATCCCTCATCAATCACTTATGACGAGGCAGACTGGCAAGGGGACTACTCCTCATTTAAAGAATGCAGCGTCAGCCTCCCGACATGATTCTCAAGAAACAGAAATGCTAGATGAAGATAGTGAATGTAGCTCTGTAGTTGATTACAACATTTCCCCTACACTAGCATCGCAGGTGCTTGCTCTAACTTGGCAGCGTGATATGTGGTTGCATGTTGCATATAGTGTCTAGATTATAATTGTTCCAATCTGGTTAAACTGCATGTGCTAGTCTGCTTAGCTTATACATTATACCTATTAATGTGACATGCCTTCCTGTATTTAGTACATAGTACATCTGTCTATTAAGCATGTCCTTACATAAAACTATTGTTTTTTTGTATCCCGCATCAATCAACACGACGAGACACCTTTAGTATATGCAGTGCGATATTAGTTGCATCTTTCATATGATTTATAGCATGTGCTGCTTCTAATTTGTTGATATTCCATTTATGATGGGATGCTTTTAACTTGGCAGAGTCATATTGGTTGCATATTTCATGTGGTGTCTGGCTTGCATTGCTTCTTATTTGCTGGAATGGTTTCTGCTTAGTTTACACAAACAGTTGTGAACATGCCATGTCGTCCTGTGTTTCGTACATATTCCATCCTGGTATTATGTGTTTGCCTTACATCAAAGTAGTGATTGTCAGTATCATGCATGAATGAGTTCTCAAGAGAGAATTTTATTGCTTTTTCTTGTCGGTTTTACTTGACAATTCAAAATCAATAAAGCGGAAGGAAGTTAGCAAGGCAGCGGATAAAGGTGCTCCTTCCGAACGGAGGGCCTCTACAGTTTCTACTCCTCGACAACCCCAAGATGATTTCCAAGACAACACATGCATAGACACTCAACAAAGCTGTGTTTATGATGAGCACGTCTCCCCTAGTGCAGCATCACCGGTGCTCCCTCTAACTTGGCACTGCTATATGTGGTTGCATGTTATGTGTGATGTCTAGCTTGTATTGCTTCTAATTTTGTTGAATTCCATCTGCTTACTTTACACATTATACTTGAATAAGACACGTGTTCCTGTTTCTAGAACATACAATATTTGTCTATCGCACCATGTTCTTACATCAAATTACTACTGTTGTCTAACCTGCAACAATCACTTATCATAAGACACGTGTGACTTCGGAGTGTGATATAGGTTACATCTCACATTCTTTTCTAGCTTGTACTACTAATTTGTTGAAATGGCACTTATGACGAGACAGTATTAACTTGTGACGGTGTCTTGGACTAGGGGGTACTCACCACGTCATCTCCCGATCTGTTAGATTGGGCCGAGGACCCCCATGGTCGTATACACATGGGCCAGTTCGGACAGCTGCCGCATACAAGGAAGATTCCACAAGACTTGGCGATCAAGACAAGGACTCCTCCCCACCGGCGTATTCGGCTAGGACTCTTGTTATCCTAGGCCTCTGGTGCATTATATAAACCGAGGCCAGGCTAGTCGATAAACAACTTCTTCATACACAATCATACCATATGCTAGCTTCTAGGGTTTATCCTCCTTGATCTCGTGGTAGATCTACTCTTGTACTACCCATATTATCAATATTAATCAAACAGGAGTAGGGTATTACCTCCATCGAGAGGGCCCGAACCTGGGTAAAAACATCGTGTCCCTTGTCTCCTGTTACCATCCGGCCTTGACGCACAGTTCGGGACCCCCTACCCGAGATCAGCTGGTTTTGACACCGACATTGGTGCTTTCATTGAGAGTTCCGCTGTGTGATCGACAAAAGGATCGATGGCTCGCCTGCAGATCAACTGCGACTTCGGCATCTTCGTCACCAGCTCGACTGGTCACCTTGGTTCGGCCAAGGATTGCGCCCCGTGTTCGGATCACCATGTTCGGACGAGGGCCTTCATCAAACATCAACTCCGATCTCTGTCAAGATCACGGAGGAATCATCTATGGAGCTCGGGGGCTCAATGTCAACATTGCCCTCAAGCGACCGTGCTGTTTTTCTGGACATCGAACTCGTATCTGCTGCCACCACCTCCTTGAGTATCACTTTGACGATCGCTTTGGTGGAATTGTGCGGAATTGAGTCGACAACAACACTGGAAAATTTTGTCGAGTTCCGATGGAGGAATCTCTGGCAATCCACGATATACCGGAGCCCTGTCAAATCTGGACGGGAATCTGGACGAGTTTAGGGCGTGGCGTCCAGCTTCTATCTCGGAGGTCCTTCGGAAGATCCAACCGTTGATCGGTTGCGGAATTCCTATATCTACCACCCCTCCAAATTTCAGCTCGATCCGACCGTCCGAACTCCGGGAACCTTCCGATTAGTGCATCACTTTTCGGATCTGTTTTCTGCGCGAGAACGAATCCGACCCGAATTCATCTTTTTTATGAACGGGATTTCGGACATCCTTTTTGAAGGAAGTTTTGTATGGGATATTGTGTATTGTTCCCGAACACATCCCACTAACTTTAAGATCTTTTGAACATGATCTTCAACATCATTGCTGGTGTCAAACCAGTCCGGCAATATTGCTCCACCGCTACCGACCTATGCTAGACACGTCGTCACTTTGTTGAGCCGAGCTCAACTTCTTCGGATCATCATCTCGGCAAGCCAAACAAGAGTCCGGCATCGCGAAGGACACATCATCACCAACATCACCGCCCCACGGGTTACGCGGAGCGGGCATACCGGCATCACCGCACGGTCGCTTCATCAAGCCGGCATCGACCACGTCACGACCTGCATCGGCAGGGCCGCACTGTTGCTTCTTCAAGCCGGTATCCATCACGCCGAACTACTTCGACTCATCGGCTGGCCTCGAGGCTTCGACATCTCGGCTGGACCAGAGGAGTCATCATCTCTTCATCTACCTACTCCGGACACTTCGGCGTCACTAGCGGACCAGCTTCGTCACGATTAGCTGGACCGAGGGCTGTGCCTCGGCAAGCCAACCTTTGCCAGCATCATCTTCCTTCGGATTGCTACAACAAATAAACCAGGTGCTATTAATCCTAATATTTTTTGCTTGTTTGGGTTCATTTTTCCCAAGGAATTATTACTCTGGTTTGTCCATTATATGTTCACAGGTCTATCAAATGGTGGCCGCATTAACGACGGTCGCATGGTGGTTCGGTCAGTTTCCGTACATAGTCCGGCGAACGCCGCATCCGGAGCTCGGACCGACCTGTGAATTCAGGCTTTGCCACGCATTTACTGCATCACGCCGACGCCCTGCATCGACATTTGACTTTGGCGCCATGCCATATTTCTTTTATTACTCACTTTGCATAAATTATTTATTATGCAACGATTATTTTTAATTATCATTATTACTATTATCTCCGGTTTGCACTATTTTTCATGCACAGGAAAATGATCCGGGGACTTCGGCGACACTCTGCCGGTCTGCATTGACCGTGCTCTGTCATCACTTCGGCGCATCGAGCTCTCCGCTCCGCCACCTCGGGATCGGCTTGGGGAATGGAACCTTGTCCCGCATCAAGCTCAGACCGCGTCATCAATACCGAACACATTAACCAGCTAAGTCGCTTTCATGCTCAAAGCTCTAATTTCTAACTTGTGTTCAGTTCGACCAAGCATTATACTTTTTTGGAAAAAAGTTGCTTGTAAAAAATTTCCTTGTCCAAACTTCGTTTGTGACGCATAAATTCAAATACCCAATTCATTTGGAGGCTTCCTTCATGAAGCCTTTTCCTGTTTCATATGATTATACTTGTACGGCTTCGTTCCTTGTTCGTGTATTATGCCACAATATGCACCATATTGACTTAAGCGATTTGCAAGCTGGGTTGCCTCGCTCCTGTGTTTACCCCTACGTTCCCGATTGTTCGGCTAGGGAGTAAAGGGAGCACCTCCGCGATTGTCATGATCGGGTCGCCCGAGCCGGACCTCAGACTGGGTGAAGCCGAAAGCTAGCGCTCTTATAGTTTTCAATGATGGTCCGCACACAACGGAACTCATGAGTACAAAAAATCTATTACAGAAGTCCCATATTAACAATGAGCACCGAAGAAAGGTATCGGTGGGGGTACTATTTTCTTCGAAGATGCTTCTTACACTTTGCAGTAATATAGCATAAGTTCCCTGAGCGCGCTTTGTCTGTTACAGCCTTATGTCCTGATTGCCTGGTTATTGGAAACACCGTTGATATTCTCGACCGATGGAGTACATAACACATTTCGGTCCTTGATGGAAGAGGGAGAAGCCGACGGTCGGTTAAGACGCGTTTAAAGTTCGGTTGAACATAGATATGATATAAGTACTTTGGTACATGCAATCATTCTCCTACCCAAGTCACTTGGGGGCTCTTAAGTTTATTTGAGCCGTTTTACAATAAGTGTTCTTGTTCTTAGTCGTTGCAAAGTATTATTATTATTATTTATCACCCCTTTTTTCGACATGAGTGTGCGGTCACTAGCCGGGGAGCCTAATTTCTCTCTCAAAACCGCTAGAGTTTAGTTTGCTAAACTGGCCTGATGAGAAGTACTCCGCCCTCGGGATAGGAGGTTGAAGCCGTAGGCTGACCCGCTCGTAGTCTTGAGATAGGATGTATCATGTTAAAGCACGACAGAGGCACTTCTTTTTTCTAAGACCAATTTTCGGATTGGCACCGAACACTTGATATTGTTCGGACGTCATGTTTTTACTGACGTTTCTTGGTTTTTCAAGCTTTTTGGCACTTTTAAACTATTTGTGCTTTTCCAGCATTAGTCTCGCAGTGCAACGCCGGACACCTTTTAGGGATTCGGCAAAAATATTCTCAGGTATTGCTATATATGCATCGGTTTCGAATTGTGTCTTCGGTCAATAGTTGGGTTGCCCGGCTCCTGCACTTGCTTCCTACGTTCCGTTTTGTTCGGCTAGGCGTGCAAAGGGAGAACCACTGCGATTGTGCTTCCAGCCCACATGGTTAAGCACCTCAGTGGAGAAAGCCGAAAACTGACTGTCACAATAAGCGTAAACTGGTCAGCGATCCAATGACTATGTTAAATAACAGGCCGTTCATAACATTGGCCGAAGTGTTTACGGCTTGACCTCGACTGTCGCCGAACACTACCGGGGGCTATTAACTAGCCTCCCAAACTAAATCCTCGATATTTTGCTCTTACACTGGAACTGAGGTTTTATGATCATGCTTAGCATGACAACCCAAAGAAAGGAACCGATAGCGGGACTATTTTCTTTGGAAGACATTTCTTCTGTTAAACAGTAATATAACATATCTCTCCGCGTACCTTTGTTTATAAAACCGTATGGTCAGATTGCCTTGTTTGTTGTAAATCTTTGCCCTCATAAAGGCTTCATAAAGTAAGACAAACACTCCTCGGCTACTGGCCGAGGAGGTGGAAGCTGATGGCCGGTCAACAAAGTTTTGTATAATGCGGATCCGAGCATTAAATGACGTAAAGTACTTGGATACATAGAGTCATTACACACAATTTGTGATTTTACTATGGATATCGATCCTTAATTCGGTCACCCGTGCCCGCATTAAGGCTCGGGGGCTACTGGGCTTCGGGCTTATTATTTAAACATATTAAAGGGGCACATCGATCCCCTGATCTGGTGTTGCCACCCGACCAATGTCTCGGGGGCTACTGCATTGCTTGTCCAATGCAGAAAATTTTATGTGCAATATAGTTTCCGAGGAGATTTTGATCCTCAGGTTGGTCGGCCGCACCCAACCTAAGTCTTGAGGACTAAGCACGCTGCTTTTAGTGTCCCGAAGTATTCTGCCGAGCTAGGACTTGATCCTCAGGCCGATTTTGCAAATCGACCTGAGTCTCAGCGGCTACTGGGATCAGCGGTCTTATGTCATCCTTTATGTGCATCTCGGGTTTTAGACCGATACCCACCTTGAGGGCTACTGGATATATATCTCGGCAGAGAATAAATTGCACCAATCAAAAATAATGATAAAAATCGGCCCACATTCGGGGTGGTGCACCACCTCGGAAGCAGTCCGGCATAAAGCTCGGGCGCTAGTGGCTGGCTCCATAGAGGGCATTTCCGGCATTAAGCTCGGCTAAACTCCTTAAAACTTCTTTGAACCAAGGTGATTTACAACACCTCGGATACAGTCCGGCGTTGGAGCTCGGATACATAGTCCAGTGTTGGAGCTCAGATACATTCCGGCGTTAGAGCTGGGAAGCAGTCCGGCGTTGGTGCTCGGCTACAAAAGATACTGTCGGGGATATACCCCGCAGTGTAAACCGGCCGGAAGTTAACCCGGCCGGACTTGGCGGTTTGTCTGAAGACCTGCCCTGACCTTGGCGGTTTACAAGCAACCCGCTTGGTCGTTATGACTCACTGGTAACCCGGCGGGCGGATCAGACGGATGACAAGGCCCAAGGCCCAGAAGGCCGGTTCAACTATTGTGGGCCGGTTTAAGAGGAAAGGAATATTTGTCTTATAAAGAGTTAAGACCTGGACTTGTATCCGGTTTGTATTAGAGATAGACTAGTCCTAATCCTAATAGGACTCCACATGTAAACCGCCCCTTCAACATATATAAGAAGGGGCAGGGCTCCCCAAAGAGGGACAGGTTAGAAGTTAGAAGCGACAAGCAATCAATAATCTCTAGGGCTAGACACAAAGAGCCGGTTTACGGCGTCTCCCTCGGGATGATAATGAGACCTAGCCTCAAAACAGCATGTAGGGTTATTACCGGATGATGTTTCCCGGGGCCCGAAGCTGTCTAAATCCTTGTCTTGCGTGTTGATCCACCCTGCGTCTCTCGTCCCACTCAACCCCTCTCAAGCTACCACATAGATGCGTTGGCCTCGCGACTAAGTCCTGACACTAAGGACATCTGCCGTGACAACTCCACGACAGTTGGCGCCCACCGTGGGGCTGACGCACGGTGGTGTTGAGTTCTTAGAGGGATTTCCCATAGGGATCGAGGAGCTCGCGATCAATTGAAGAAAGAAGAATTCAAGAGATTAGGGTTATGTTGGGTGCGCCACTGCAAAATCGCTAAGTGGGCAAGATCGACAAGCAATCCGATCGAGGCCTATACCAATTTTTTAAGCAGCTGCGTGTCGGCAAAACCGACGGGAGTTCCACCAAGGAATGCCATGAGCCGGCGGAACAGCGTCCGCGTGTGTTTAGTTAACAGATCATGAAGAGGTTATTTTCGTACGCCCTGGGACTTGACATCGCCATCGTTCCTGGCCTGTACGTTTTCGGCATGATCAATAAAGACTCGCTGAGATTACGGAGTCGCCGAGATTACAGAGGCCCCTGAAGCCAAATCGGTTTTCATGTTGTCAATTCTGGTTGCTACATGCATACAAGGAATCTACCAAGAGACTTATTCAAAAAAAAGTGGAAGAAGGAAAGAAGATCACAACCAGATGGAAGTTACAGATATGGACTCTCGGGACCACCCACAACCGGAAGCAGGGAGGGACTCCGCCGCTGCAGCTAGCCGGTCGCCCTCACCTTGCCGGCTCGCCTCCACCGCCATGGGCTCGGCCTCGCGGCCTCCACAGCCGTCTGTCCGCCTCTGAGCTGCCCGGACCGTGCTCGCCTCGTCACCGCGGCCAAACCTCGAGCCGCCTCCTCCGCCGGTCTCCGCAAAGCCGCCTGGCCTGCTCCGTCGTTGAGTTGCTACATCAAGTCGCCGTTCGACCCGCCTGCGAGCACCTACAAACCGGCCTTCCTCCTGCAGTTGAGCCGTCCCCGCTACTCGTCGGCACCGCGCGACCCACCCGCACTTGCGTCTACTTCGGCCAACCGTCTCCGTGCATCAAGCCGGCTGCGCCGGGCCACCAGCCCCTGCCGCTGCGGGCCCGAGTCATCGGCTGCCTTCGCTGTCAAACCAGTTGCACGCCTCTGCCCCCATTACAAATTTCGTCAGTATGTACATATGCAAAGACAGGTTGAGCAGAGAAGTTTTTGTGTCAGCATCTCCTACGTCGACTGTTTTCGCCACCCCGGATCCAAGTTGCGTTGCCGGCCTTGTTGAACCGCCTTGTGAGTTGTGACCCGTCGTGTCGAGCTGCCGACCTCGCCGTGATTCACCTCGCTTCCTAGCGGCCCGCGTGGCCCGCCTCCTCCGCCAAGAGCCGCCCAGAGCAGTCGCCTCCGACGCCACGGTCCATCATCAAGCCTGCTGTTCAGCGACCACGGCGCTGGCGCCGCCCGGGTCATGCTAGGATGCTGGGTTGGACATACGGCGGTGTGCAGCGGTGGCCTCTCAAAACTGCTGCTGGAAACGGACAAAGATCAAAGGAAAATACTGTACTACTATTGTGGTGGTCAAGCCAGCCACAAGAATCAGAATAAAGAAAGCAATTTGTATTGCATGGCATTTGCTAGGCACTGCCACCTTCACTTTCTCGCAAGAAGTCAGAAGCAAAAGCAACTAGTATTAAAATACTAGGACAGCACAGGATTGCATGGTCAAGGAATCAATTAATAGTACTGATAGTACTCCAGGAAGACTAAAATACTGGCACGTATACATTGACATTCGGCCCGATTAAACTCTAGCCTGCGCACGAATCATCTATCGTCCGAACAAATCAGGTGATATTCATCTAAATTTATTTTTGACATATATTGTTTTGGTAAAAAGAACAATTACGTTGGTTTTGTATATTTTTATATGCAGGACAATTATTCGCCACAACATTGGTGTTACACCATGCATATGGAGCGTGCACCGGCGTCATTATATACTGGCTTTTGACCATTCCACACTGCTTAACGGACGCGCACAAACCGCCGGTGGTCCGGTTTACATCAACACGCGGCCGGTTCTCCATCTGCGCCGGCTTACAACACCTGCGGTCGACTCTCCGTCTGCGCCTGTTTATAATGCCCGCAGGCGACTCTCCGTCCGCGCCGGTTTACAACTCCCGCGGCCGACATTCATCCGCACCGGTTTACAACGCCGTGGCTGACTCGGTCGTGATTAATGTCAGCTTCACCATGGTGATCATCAACTCTACGGTGGATAACCCCTGGCATGATATATCAGGTGATATCCATCCTATATATTTTATATTATATATTTCTTTCTTTAAAAAAGAGCAATTACTCTGGCTTGCAAGTTTTCCAATGCAGGACAAATTATCTATTGCAAAGAGGGATTATTATATCGCTGAGCTATTGGATAACCCGTGCCGGTTTATATCGCGATCCAGTCTGCGTCAACTCGTCAGGACCATGCGAATTACCCAATAGCGTGTGCACAGGCTGCCATCCCCTGCAGTCCGGTCTACATCAACATACCGGGCCGCATCTGTCTGCATGAGCCATTTATTGAGTATGAACAAGTCACAGCTTGGGTAGCCCGGTTTTCTTTCAAATTGGAGGCAAATTATCATCAACCGCCGTCTGTACTGGATGGATCAATGGGCAGGCGGACAAGTCGCTGCCGCTACAGTTTGGTTAACTTCAAATCACCAGTTGAAAGGAACCATTGGCCGAGTTGCTGACACGGTTCATACGGGATCATTTACAACCCGCCGCAGTCACCTCAACCTTCTGTGGATTCACATCGTATTATCAACACCAATGATATACAAGTTATGCCGGTTTATATCACGGTCAAATATGGAGAGTTTCAAGCCAACTCCTCAAGTCACCTTTGACACTCGGGGGCTACAATGACGTGACTCAGCAAATCTTGTCAGTTTCAGCCGGTTTAAGAAACCCAGGACGATGGAGGGAAAGATAACCCGGCCCTGGAGGCTAATGTTATTTGGAGGCCGTTATAAAATTTCCGGTTTAGAAAGCATGTGACAGTTACAAAATCCCGGCTCAATGAAGAAGTTCCAGATCATCACAAAGGATTCCAGTTTAAAATCCGGCTCAAGGGAAGTCAGTCTCACTGAAGCTCTCAAATATCCGGTTCAAGAGAAATCTATTCTCCCACAAAGCACTGAAGCGCTCAGATCCGGTTTAACAATGTCCGGTTCAAAAAGGAATTAACTTCTCGCAAATTCGAGTTTAAAGGCCGACCAAGAATTTCCGGCTGAAAATGGAGATTCCGGTTTAAGATCCGGTTCAAGGGAAGGATGTCTCCCACAAAGCTTTGAAGCTCTCAATATCCGGTTTAAAATCCCGGTTCAAGAAGAATTTATCTCTTGCAAAAAGTTAAAAATTACCAAAGAGGACCTGCTGCCATGATGCACGGTTTAAACATGGGTATCCCGCCTTATTGGCCTAACATATTGTTGATCACATGGGGGCTTCTGCTTCATAAAGCGGGGTATCTGTTCTTTTATATCATAGGTGGTTACATGGAGTTGTTTTAAAACAACATCCGGTTTACCCCTTGCAAGTCTTAACAAGATCACTTGGGGCTTCCTGTTCAAACATAGGTCGTATTCGAACCAAAGAGAACATAGTTGTCCTTATAAGGTCATTTGGGGGCTCGGTCATGTTTTGAACCGATGCAATACCTCTTGGCCGGCGAAAGCCACCAGAGTCATTTGGGGGCTCAGTCGTGTCCGAACCGATGCAATACCTCTTGGCCGGCGAAAGCCACCAGAATCATTTGGGGACACGATCACGTCTGAACCGGTCACGCCTCTTGGTCGGCCTACGGGCCTTAGAGTCATTTGGGGGCTTGGTCGAACCCAAACCATAGCAATGCCACTTGGCCGGCGTAACGCCACGCGTCATTTTGGGGTCCTGGCTGACTGGCACCATCGCTACGCCTTCGGGGGGCTTGGTTGCGTCTGACCATGGTAATTCCATCTGACCAAGCTCAGTAGAGCTCTTCTTTTGCAAAAAGTTGTTGCCATTGCTTTTGCTTTAAATAGCCTTTCTTGAGAAGTTGTTGTTTTATTTGCGTTTTTTAAACCGACAGTATTTTGTACCGGTTCAAACAGCTAAATTGGCGGAACACAGTCCATTTTTAGACTGGAGATTATCTGCCCGGTTTGATTTTCTATTACCATCCTATTATGGAGTAAACCGGTGTTTATCAACCTGGCTCGGCTTTCAACTACAAGTTGTGAGTACATGATCAAGTTATAATCCGGAGATTATCAGCCCGGTCTGGTTTGACTACAAGTCACCAGTATTATATATGGTTAATCCGGTGTTTATCACAGCCCGGTATGGTTTTATTATAAACCGGCACAGTATGAAAGGAGTTATCATTACTCAAGATTGGGTTTGTCACCCTTATTACAAAAATTTGGTAAACCAACGATGTGATTCAATGTCACAGGTATGATATATTTCATATTTGATTATTCTTAAGTGCAGCCTTGGTTATAAACCTTGGTTATATGTTGGGCATTATGACCCGTCCAGCGGTAAACCGCCAGGACACTTTAAACTTGTTGTATGCAGGAACAAGTTGAATAAAGCATGATGAAAAAGTGTCCGGTGTTTATTAAACCGGCCTGGCTTTTCGACTATAAGTCGCCAGTATGATGAGAAATTGTCCGGTGTTTATTAAGCCGATCTGGCTTTGGACTATAAGTCGCCAGTATATATTTGGATTGCGCCATTGGAATCATGCGCTTATAAATTATTGGATTATATTATTCAAATAGCCAAACTTGGCTGAATTTTCATTATGATATTGGATGAATAATGTTTTCATACCGGATTATATTATTCAAATAGCCAACATGGCTGGATTTTTATTATGGTTATTAATATTATGATTAAGGTTTTCAAAGTCGCTTTAGCGCAATGGTTATCATTTTCTACAATTGAAGGAATAGTCCCGAGTCGCTGCAGGCTTACAACCCGGCACTTGGGGGCTACATTATTCAAAATTGAGATTACATCAAATATGCAAGTCTCATGTCGCTGCAAGCATGCACCATGACACTTGGGGGCTAATGCAAAGTCATTTTTGCTCATCTTATTGAAGACCCGACTCATCACAATGTAATGAGCCGGCCCTTGGGGGCTACACGTTGCTGTTCAAAGTTTACAAGATTATATTTACAAAGTCCCTGCTGATTATTACATAATGACCCGGCCCTTGGGGGCTACCTTGGTTGAAGTTTTATGGGCATCAGTCAAATACAAGTCCCAGGTTGCTGCAAGCATGACAACCCGGCACTTGGGGGCTACATAATATGGAGTATTCAGTTTTTACTAATGATTGAGATGAACAACTTGGATTTCTTCAAGATGGTGATATTTATTGAAACAAGTCTTAAGCTGTTGCTATGCTACCTTCTTAAGACTTGGGCATATAAGAGGTATATTTTCAAGCTGGATGTTAATTACAAGTAGAGCCCGGTGCTATCAACATTTATAAACCGGTGATCTTGGCAATGATAAACCGGCGAGTTATGCGTCCTTAAACCGGATGAAGATCAGATGAATATTTCAAGACCAATATTTCTTAAACCGGCGCTTTGGAAGCCGACTCAAGTGGATTATTCTTCACAATATTTTTCTATGAGAAACCAACATCAGCAATTTAAAGTATGAAAGCTGGTTATTGATCCGGATTTTTTAGAAGGAGGGAATAACAAGGACTTAAGGATGATCAGTGCCAGTCTATAAGAATTCTTAACCCGGAACACAACCTATCAAATTTGTTCTGGTGTTTATTTTGCAGCATAAGTTTACCATGGATGAATCCAAGCTAAACTTGGGGGCTAATGTCGGGGATATACCCCGCGGTGTAAACCGGCCGGAAGTTAACCCGGCCGGACTTGGCGGTTTGTCTGAAGACCCGCCCTGACCTTGGCGGTTTACAAGCAACCCGCTTGGTCGTTATGACTCACTGGTAACCCGGCGGGCGGATCAGACGGATGACAAGGCCCAAGGCCCAGAAGGCCGGTTCAACTATTGTGGGCCGTTTTAAGAGGAAAGGAATATTTGTCTTATAAAGAGTTAAGACCTGGACTTGTATCCGGTTTGTATTAGAGATAGACTAGTCCTAATCCTAATAGGACTCCACATGTAAACCGCCCCTTCAACATATATAAGGAGGGGCAGGGCTCCCCAAAGAGGGACAAGTTAGAAGTTAGAAGCGACAAGCAATCAATAATCTCTAGGGCTAGACACAAAGAGCCGGTTTACGGCGTCTCCCTCGGGATGATAATGAGACCTAGCCTCAAAACAACATGTAGGGTTATTACCGGATGATGTTTCCCGGGGCCCGAAGCTGTCTAAATCCTTGTCTTGCGTGTTGATCCGCCCTGCGTCTCTCGTCCCACTCAACCCCTCTCAAGCTACCACATAGATGCGTTGGCCTCGCGACTAAGTCCTGACACTAAGGACATCTGCCGTGACAACTCCACGACAGATACCTCGAATGCAGTCCGGCGTTGGAGCTCGGACGCAAGAGGATGCTGCCTCCCGGGAACAACTTCAAACCCGAGGTGTGGCATAAAAATAAACAAGGCATTGATAAAGGCCGGAAACTTAAAGGGGCTCCTCGGATACCCGACGTGTAAACCCATCGAATGCATTTCGGCGATCCTCAAGATCGAAGATAAAGAAGATTTGTTGAACCAGTTTTCAAGACCGACGACCGAAGATGAAGAACGGTTCGGAAGAACCGAGGAGCGTCCCTAACTTGAAGACCGGTTCAGGGGGCTACTGACGGTGTCCTGGACTAGGGGGTACTCACCACGTCATCTCCCGATCTGTTAGATTGGGCCAAGGACCCCCATGGCCGTATACACATGGGCCAGTTCGGACAGCTGCCGCATACAAGGAAGATTCCACAAGACTTGGCGATCAAGACAAGGACTCCTCCCCACCGGCGTATTCGGCTAGGACTCTTGTTATCCTAGGCCTCTGGTGCATTATATAAACCGAGGCCAGGCTAGTCGATAAACAACTTCTTCATACACAATCATACCATAGGCTAGCTTCTAGGGTTTAGCCTGCTTGATCTCGTGGTAGATTTACTCTTGTACTACCCATATCATCAATATTAATCAAGCAGGAGTAGGCTATTACCTCCATCGAGAGGGCCCGGACCTGGGTAAAAACATCGTGTCCCTTGTCTCCTGTTACCATCCGGCCTTGACGCACAGTTCGGGACCCCCTACCCGAGATCCGCCGGTTTTGACACCGACAACTTGGTAGAGTGATATTCTTTGCATCTTTCATATGGTGTCTAGCTTTCATTGCTTCTAATTTGTTGAAATGCCTTCTCCTTAGTATACACATCATAACCTGTGAATATGCAATGTTGTGAATATGCAATGGCACTAATGACGAGAGACCTCTAACATGGTAGTGTGATGTTGTTTGCATCTTGCATATGATTTATTTCTTGTACTGCTTCACATTTGTTTAAACGCCATTTATGATGAGACACTGTTAACTTGGCAGAGCGATATTTGTAGCATCTTTCATATGGTGTCTACCTTCCATTGCATTGCTTCTAATTTGGTGAAATTTTTTCTTCTTAGTTTACACATCATAGTTCTGGTTATCTCTTTCGTCCTGTTTTTCATACATATTAGATCCTCCTATCATGTGGTTGTCTAACATCAAAGTTCAGTTCGTCTGCATCACGCATCAATTTGTTCTGAAGAACTAAATTGTTATTCGTTTTTCTTGTCGGCTTGACTTAACTTGGCACAGAGAAAGAGGAAGAAACATAGAATGGCAGGGAATGAGAAGCGGATGAATCCTGCATATTCTGCTGGTACTGATGGTGCAATAGAAGGTCAAAGTCCAGCGGAAAATTCAACAAACACGACATCCCATGCTACACAAGTTGCAAAAAAAGACAAACAGAAACAAATAGCTGCCACCAAACAAGCAGAGACAGCCCCAGTTCTTGCAACACCTACCACAGTACTACCAGCTGCACAATGTACTTGTGCGTCAACTGAGCTAGCAGCACGTTCCCAAGCTCCCTTGCCACCTGACACTACTTCCCAAGCACTCTTGACACAAGATGAGTTGGCAATATCAGATGAACCTTGTGAGCTTCAACAGCAAGAAGGTAGTTGCTGGAGTCAAGTTACAGTTGCATGCTTCTTTATATGTAGTCTCACAGTTTGATGTACACTAACACTTCCTATGTTTGTTGTTGTACTAGCACCTAGGCGCAAGAGGAAACAAACATCAGGGATAATGGTCGATAGGTTAACTAAATCTAGAGGAGGAGGAATGGAGATCTGTTTTGAGGCAGGTTTAAAAAGGCCACGTGATGCTACAGAGTCAGCCAAGTTAGTATTAGAGGCAGCGGTTGTTGTTAGGTGTCATGTACGTATCCTCCCAACATGGATTCAGTACAGGAATGACAAAGACGAAACCCAGTTCAACACCTTCCTCGACCATTTTTCTATAAGTATGGTTATGTATGGAAACTAGCAATATCGTCTTGCTCTGTCCAATACTTTCTAGGTTGCTGATAATGGGACTCCCATAATTTTCAACAGATGAGGTTCAAGTTGGATAGCCAAGATGATGCAACCAGACAAGCTTGCACCCATGTTTTCAAGTCTGCTTTGCGACAGTATCGGTATAACTTGAGGAAAACTCACTTTGAAGGCAAGGCTAACAGTGAACTTTCCCCAACATCTTCAGTGGAAAATATATCTGATGAAGATTGGAGAGGCCTCGTTAAACACTGGTCCGATCCAAAGTATCAGGTACATTATATATATGTCATCAGATCACATGTTGAAGTCCTATTTATGCATGTGCCACACAAATCTATCTTCTTGTAGGTGAACTGTTCAAAGAACAAGGCCAACCGTAGGAAAGTGAAATTCCAACAGACGACAGGATCTTGTAGCTATATTGCACACTGCGAGGCTCTTGTAATTAGCTGGTGTTTCACTCTTTTCGCTGTACCATATTATCAGATCTATATTGACTTGTTCCAAATGCAGAGGAAAGCCCGCAAGGACCAAAAAGTACCTAAACCAAATGTTGTGGAAATCTTCAAGGACTGTCACACCAGCAAGAAGAAGGGCATGACTACACCAGTCAAAGCCGCTGTTGTAAGTCCTTAATCCTCATGCCTTTTAACTACTACTTACTCTGACTTGTGCCTTGAACTGCATGGTTTGCAACCAATGTCTATTACTCTTTTCAATTTTATACACAATTGTCTTAGCATATCATTGCACCTTACAAGGTTTAAAAGAGAGGAGTGATGTTCCTTTGATCTTGACCCGTAATCTAGTTCCATGCCGGACTTGCCCACACAACATTACAATTGCCCATTTGTCTGTTCTCAGTTGTTTTGTGATATGAATGATTTCATACTATGCTTACCGTATTATAAACTTCGTCTCTTTATCCTTAGCCCTCAATACAATGTGAAGAAATAGACAATACATTAGCGATGGTACATGGTCATATGTTTGGAACCTGGTTTTATTATGTACTTTGCTATAAAATACAACTAATATTTTACATGGGTTCACCAGAATAAGTTCTGTATATAGACCAAAGCTATTTTGTTTGGTTTTGCTGCCTCCTTAATATCTTCTGTTCTAGTACTACTAATGTAAAACCTCAACTTTTCAGCGAGCTATGGAAAAAATGGTGGAACCGCCACCTTCTGAAGGTGGCGAGGCAACTATAACCGCAATGTCAGCTCTTGCTGCAGTGGGTCAGTACCTGTCCACTAACAGTGCCAAAAGCATGTTCCTGCGTAATACTGGGTTGGTTGTTAAGGCAATATCGTCCAAACTGCCTCATGATCAAGATATGCAAGCTCAAAGCAATGTTGTATCTGCGCTCCAGACACAAGTCCATTCCCTAACATAGACCCTTTGTGAAAGAAGGAGAAACATTGCTCAATGTTGTCAAGATATGCATGGTTTTGAAACCAGACTATCAGACATTTGCTATGTTGTTCAGGAGCCTAGGGGAAATGAAGGCAAGGGTTATGGTGCTCCATCGGACAATACAGCATGAAAACATAACAGTCAGGTCAAATGAACTGAGCTTCTGAACTTCTGCTGGTGCATTTATCTGCTAGAGTGTTAAGTTTTATGCCAACCTTCCTTTTGTTATATAGTTGTAATTTGTTTTGGTGCGATACAAAATTTATTCTTAACGTGCAGCCACTGGCTGAAGAAAACAACAAGCCATTTTTGTATAGTGTAGGGTGTTCCCTATATTTGCACTGGTGGCGATCTTTGATGCCGAGTGGATGTAATTTGTGCAATCGCCTTAATAGCCTAGCGTTAGTTTCGGCCTTATTTATTTCCTAGTCTTCTTTTTCCCTGGTTTGCTAGTGGCCGCAACTACCATGGACCATATACGGGCCATAGGATCCATGGGTCTCCTACGGGCCGTCGATAAATGGGCCTGTAATCGGTGGGCCTCGGGCCGTCGGATAAATGGGTCTACATGGGCCGTAATCGGGCGTAATTGGTATCGGCCCAGCACGGTAACAGGCCGTTAACAGGCCGTAGGACAGCAAAGGCTTAATTCTGTCACAGGCATAACGGGTCGTTAATGGGCCAGAATATAGGACGGGCTGGAAATAGCGCAGTGGGTTAATAGGCCAGAAACGGGCCGACTCTTGCCATGGGCCGAATTTGGCCCATTAGAGTAACAGGCCAGTAACGGGCCGACTCTTGCCATGGGCCGAATTTGGCCCATTAGGGGAAAAGGCCAGTAACGGGCGGACTCTTGCCATGGGCCGAATTTGGTCCATTAGGGGAATAGCCAGTAACGGGCCGGAAGGAATCGAGGGCCGAAAAGGAGCCCAAGAATGTATGGGCCGTCAATAGGCCAAAAGCTAACACGGGCTAGAAACGGCCCATGTAAATCACGGGCCGTTAACGGGTATAAAGAAAATTACTGTTCATTATGGGATAGAGTCACCGTGGGCCTATAAAGGGCCGAAAGATACGAAGGCCTCATATGGGACGAAAGACGTCGTGGGTCATACATGGGCCGAAAGTGAAATGGGCTGGTATTATATTCGACGGCCCACATGACGTTGTTGGGCCGATTTCCTTTAGGGCCTAACGGGTCATGAGTTAACGGGCCGTAAAATGGGCTATTTGCGAAGCGACCGTTAACAGGCTTTTCATGGGCCAGCCCGTTAACTTTTGACCAAGTCAAACGGGCCGGCTTTGTAAGCTAAATGGGCCACTATTGGGTTGTGCCACATGTCGAAATATCATAGGCGCCTATCTGACCCACTGACGAGCTGACACGTGTTTCGTCCGGCCAATAAGAATTTTACACGTGGAAATTTCCCATTGGCCGGGGTTGTTAATGGGTTATCGGATCCAAAACCCGACCCGATAGCTTAACAGCGTCTCGTTACGGTGGATGCCACGTGTCGGTCACCCTTGGCGAAAGCACTTCTATGACGCGCGATTTATCGTCATGGAAGTGGACACTTCCGTGATGATAATTTTGGTAATGTCATGGAACACTTCTACGACAGCACAGGTATGACTATCTTGATTCTGTCATAAATCTGTCATGGATGTACATGCATGACAAAAAACACGACCTACTGTGACAAACACGTATCATCACAGAAGTGTATTTTTTTAGTGTTGCTTCATGCTTCAGGCTTCTCTGACACTTCCGCCTCTTGATTTTTGCTTGCTGGCTTCGCTTGCAGTTCCTCAGGCCGAAGAGCCTAAACTGCTGGAAGAAGTGGCCAGCATAGGGAGAGACGTCGCGGATGAAGCTGCCAAGGTCGGCGCCGTGGAGTGATACGTATCCAACGTATCTATAATTTTTGATTGCTCCATGCTATATTATATTCTGTTTTGGATGATTAATGGGCTTTGTTATATACTTTTATATTATTTTTGGGACTAACCTATTAACCGTAGGCCCACCCCAAATTGCTCTTTTTTTGCCTATTTCAGAGTTTCGCAGAAAAAGAATATCAAAGGAGTTCAAACGGAATGAAACCTTCGGGAACGTGATTTTCGGAACAAACGTGATCCAGAGGACTTGTGATGTAGGGTGGAACCCTAGATGGCCGATCTTTCACGAAAGGAGCGAGATCCCTCGAAGAACACGACAAACACGGGGAAGAACGGAGAGAAAACACAAAGGGAAACACTCAAGAACAAGTCCAATCACACATCCACTAGACCATCAAACACACAAGATCCACAAGGTACATGAACAACAAAGGGAAAGATACAAGGTAGCGTTCATCCCAATCCTTGGAGGAGTTGAGGTCTTGATATCCCGGAGGATCTTCTCACATGCTCGCATGGAGGTCTTGAATCCAAGGTGGATCTTCTCCGTAGAGGGGCCGCGGTCACTCTCGAAGAGACGATCCGGTATGGATGAGCAAAGCTCTATCTCTAATGAGCTACTACTTTGCTACCTTAGATAGAATGAGGTGGGGGAGTATATATAGTCTACATCCACGAAGGGGTAAGTGAGAGGGGGGATACATGGGCCCTAGGCCCGCTCTCTGTGCGCAGGCAGGGCGGTAGTACCGGCCTCAGGGCGGTAGTACCGCTTGCAGCGGTAGTACCGCTTAGGTGAGCGGTAGTACCGGACTCGGATCGTGCGAACACTGGAACTTGCCGGGTTGAGCGGTAGTGGTGCGGTAGTGGGGGAGCGGTAGTTCCGCTGGAGGGCGCGGTAGTACCGCTCGTTCTGGAGCGGTAGTACCGCTTGCAAGCGGTAGTACCGCTTGGACCGGGCGGTAGTACCGCTCGTCCTGGGTCTTCTTCCTCCTTCTCTTCCATGCTTCCCTCGCGGATGGTGTAGTTGTTCCTTGGCGCTTGCACTCCTCCTTGTCGTCTGTAGTGTTCCGACAATACCTATGCATGCACACGGGTAGAGTGTCAAGTAGTATACCATCCTCGAAGAGGTCAAGTGAGCACGTGTAAAGGAGATGATTCACCTTTGTGTATGTGAAGTAGATGTCGCACGTGTCACTCGCCGAACAGACTCTTGACATGGTGATGTCCATAGGATGCTCCGCATCATCTCCCCTCCCTTGGGAAAGATCCGACCTCGGATCGAAAACCAAATCACCATGGGAAAGAGATGGCTTCGCCGTGTAGAAGTGGACGTTCACCAAGTACTTGTCATCTTGAAGTTCAAAATGTGCACTCTCCAATGTCGCACCGTGTAGTGATTCCTTCAAAAGGAGCAAAAACAACAAACACTTGGAAAAACAAATGTGGTTAGCGTTAGTGCAAACCAAGCATTCAAGAAGTGATTCACCAAACAAGTGTCATCATCATGCAAAGCATATGGTGTGACAAAGGATTGAGACATGGCATGTAAGTATATGAATCGAGCACAAGCAAGGATATCACGGGGACAAGCATGTAAATGAGAGGTAGAGATGCAAATATGTGTGTCAAGAGAATAAGCATCTACCTCAAGTTCATAGCAAGCATTCACAAATTGCTCAATGAAAGGTCTATGGTAGGCATATGAATCATTCACAACACCAAATAAAATGAAGTGTCTAAACACATGTGTCAAGTGCAAGACAATCCAAGCATAATGTGCATAGGGTGTAGTGAACATAGTGTGGCACTCAACACAATAGAAAGAGCAATTGTTCATCATGTGTGAGGCAATCAAGTCAATCATGTGACAAGCAATGGGACATGGAATATGTGAAGTGTTGACATTGTTGCAACCAAATATATGATAAGAGCAAATAATCCAAGAATTGGATGCAACACACAAGGCATATATATCATGATGCATGTAATGGTGAAAATGACAAGTCAAAGCAAGATCTCTAACAAGTGTGCAATCAAGTGATCCAAGATGAACAATAAGTCTCATGGGGAAAGCAACACAAGTAGTATGATCCATAATATCCATGATCATGGTTTGGGGGTTCTCAAAAGAGAAGGATATCAACGTGAAAGCGTGTCCTTGTGCGTACTTCACAATGCCAAAGTACAAGCACGTGCGATGTAGAATCGTCGTGGTAGAAGGTGGTTCGCTCTCAAGAGCTCGAATGGTCAACTCACGTGACGTGGAAGTCGACACAAAGTCCAAGTATCCTACACATGCACACAACAAAAGAGAGAATGTATGTGAATGGTAGATAAACACATCATCCATCATGATGGTTCTCTTCTTTTGCACATAACCATTAGAAGCACAAGTGCATGAATAATATGTTGCAACAATGGCTATATTCATGGCACGGGGTATATGGTGCAAAGAGGTAAGACAAGCATACTTCACAAGGAATATGTCAAAATCTCCACTTATATGTGAGAATGCTATGGGGGCAAACTCATTATCAAGACTAAGGGCATTGTTGCACTCAATACATGGCAAATCATCTAGCATGAGAGAGGCAACACATGGAGATATATGACAAGAAGCAATCACAATCATGTGCAAAGCATGTACATAGTTGTCATCAACCGCATGAAATGAGCAAGTATGAATCATTGGTGATGCAACAAGGCAAGCAATCATAGTAATCAAGTCGTCCAAACTAGTGGGGCGAAGATGCAACACACTAGAGGGAATCATGGCAATCATGTCATGTGAGCAAAAAATAGGCATAGGCAATGTACATGACATATCGCAAGCACGAACACAAAGCAAGATCATATCATCATAGGCATGGGGCACAAAGCAATCATGGCAATAACAAACAATATCTCCACCACGCTTGCAAATACACATACAAGTACTAGAATCAATCATCATGTGTAATGCAAATCATGGGTCACAAATGCATGGCAAAGGCATAGGAATGGGCATATCATGCAAAGTGAACATGGCAAGATGGGCAAAGGATATATAATGGACAATAACCCATAACCATGTGAGGGCCATGTAAAAGAAATACGCGAAGTTTTTGCGCGAAGTGAGCGGTGGGAAAGGTAATCCACCGGATCCCAAATCATCGTTGCTCTCTAGAGCTTGTTTTGTCAACTCGTGGGATTGCGAGGTTGACAACTATTTATGGGTACCTACACAAAAGAGACACAAACGAAAGAAATTGTGTGTGTGGTAAATGTACACATCATCCATCATGATGTGCATGTGCAAGTGAGTGTTAGCACAAGATAAGCATCGCTCAAAGAAATTTGATGCATGGTATAATAACATGTCATCCATCATGAAAGAATAGTTGTTATGTATGACACGATGGGGATGCAAATTGAGCATACTAGTATATGGCACAACAATATCATGTTTATTCATGGGAAGCATATTGTGCACACGAGTATTGGGATCATGCAATGGATAGTATGAATCAAAATCTCCTAACATGTATGATGAAACTATGGGGGTCTCTGCATGAGCAATATTGGAAACATCATATGGAGAAAATGGACAACATCCGAAACAATGCATATCCGAAGCTAGGTAGTCATGGCATGGCATATGAGATAAATGATGCAAAGGGAGCATATCAATATCATCACAAGAAAAACAAATGCCAATAACCATGGGCTTGTCATCTATGCCATAAGTGCAAATTGGGTTCATCTTAATGGCATATGCATAGTCACTATGAAGAGATTGCAAATATGACATATGATTGATCTCATGCATAGCGTATGACAAGTCAAGTGGGTTGTCAAACATGATGTGACCTAAAGAATTGTCACAAGAAATCCTATGTAACATGGCATCACAACCAATAGACTCCACATGAGAATCATCATATTCATCATAAATGGACAAATCATCGCATGGGGAAATCATACTAGCATGAAGCATGGCAATAGGTTGATCAACATCATGCAAGCAATCATTGTTAAGATAGTCCACTAGTGGGACTAGAGCATCACCTTCACCTATGTTACCTTGTTCATTCCACTCAAGTGGTGTAGGTGAGGTGGGAAAGACCAAATGGTGGTCATCTTCATCTTGATGGAACCATGTGGGGGTGCATCATATTCCACCATGGCCATCGTCTTGTCCAAAGGAAGGACGTAGTCGTCGCGAATCGGTGCGTCATCATATATGGGACCTAGCACCAAATGAGAAGACACAATAGAGGTAGAGGTTAAGTCGTTAGAAATCATAGTGGCCTCACTCTCTCTATGTGGTGGCTCACTCACTCCCTCAATGTAGGTGCACTCAATCTCATGTATGGTGGAGTCACTCATCTCACTCAAGTGGTGGGGGTTGTGGCTCTCCTCACATGGGAATTGGGGACACACATCACATATGTGGCTAGTGGTGAAGTCACTCTCACTCTCAATATGGTGGCACAAGTCACTCAACTCATCATACGTCGCCGTGGTCGAAGGGAAAGTCCCATGCTCAACCATCTCATAGTCGTCGCCATGGATGAAGGCCGAAGATGGCACATCATCGCTCTCGCCTCCTAAGATGGAAACATCATCCTTGCTCGTCACCAAGTCGCTCGCCTCCAAATCTTGGTCCTTGATGGTCTCCATAGTCATACTCATCGCCGCACCATCTTGAAAAAAAGTCGAAGTAGACTCGGCATTGTCAATGCCACAAAGAGGGATGGCGGTGAAGTCGAACTTGGGAGCATCGTCTTGGAGCTCGTCGGGCTTGGACATCTTGGTGGTACTAGCCTCATGCTCGTCGTCTTTGAGTTTGGTCTTCGAGAAGTGTGCTTGGGGTGGAGAAGCCTTGGCCTTCATGAGTTCTTGTTCCGCCTTGAGAGCACCAATGTAGTTGTCGTCGAGGGACTTGTAGTTCTCGAGGAAGATAGTCTTGGAGATGTCGTTGTTCAATCCCATCATGAAGTGGAACTTCATTGACATGGGGTCGTCCACGCCGGCTCGCCGCAAGGCAATCTTCATCTCCTTGAAGTACTCGTCGATGGACTTGGATCCTTGGATGGTGTTCTCCAATTGGCGTAGAAGTTGTTCCGTGTAGGTTGGAGGCACAAACTCTCGCCGCAAAGCTCTCTTCGTCTTGGGCCAACTCATGTCATAGCTCTCCGAAGGTGTATGAAACCACCATGTCGAGGCGTAGTTGTGGAAGTTTCTTGTGGCGCACTTCACTTGATCTTCGGGAGGAACTTGATGTAGCTTGAGGTAGTCGTCCATCAAACGCTCCCACTCGAGATACTCCTCGGGTTCTAGAGTCCCATAGAAAGGAATCTCATGGTCGGTGTCGAGGTCGTAGTAGCTCGTGGAGGTCGCGGACTTGAGCGTGGGGAGCTTCTCTTGAGCGTAGTATTGAGGTGCTTGTTGGCGAAGATGCCGTATATCCGAAGGCGAAGATGCCTTGAAGTCGCTTGGCGAAGATGCCAAGGGAGATGGTGAAGTCGTTGAGCGGTTGTTGGTGTTGAGCTCTCGACCTTCACGTTCTTGGTGGTGATGGTGTCGATGCCGATGTGAGCTTGCCGGAGATGGTAGCTCGGAAGAATGTGCTCTTGAGCGTCTTCTCGAAGATGAGGAAGATCTCTTGTAGGCCTTGATGAGTGCTTTGATCTCCTCCATTTGAGCTTGCATCTTGGCGTCGGTGTAGTGGTTCTTGGCATCGAACTCATCGTTGTTGTAGACCGCGGGTGAAATGCCTTGCCTATCCATCACAAGACTCGAGTAGAGGTGAGTAGGAAATGAGATAAACAATACCAAGTTACCTTTTCCCAAAGTTGAGGATGTATCTCGTTTCACTCAATGTGAGGTGAAAGAATAGTGGAATTGGTACCGGACTTGTTCACTCACACCTACAAACTAAAGCTTATGGTGTATCTCGGTGAGGATAGTGGCACAAAAATTTCATGCAAAATGTTAGCAAGAGTCAATAATGTTGAAAGAGATTCACAAATTCGCAAGTGAAACAAGTAGACCAATAGCAAAGAATGGCACACGGAAACACACACACGGATAGATAAATGGGGTCGTGCAACCAAGGAATGACCACAAAATGTGGAGTCCACGGAAAACGCTCGTGTTGCACAACTCAAGAGAGACGCTAGCACAATTGCTCTATAGGCGGATACGACACTTGTGCACAACCTATGATATGCAAAATGGATAAACTTCTATCCCAAGTATGCTATAGATGTACGGTTCCCGGTGTTTGATCCAAGATGATCAGATATGACAATCTTATATGCAATGTGGTATCATGCTATGGCACTTGCTTACAAGCTTCGTTGCTCTTTCTCTTTTGCTTAAAAGCTTATTGTTTTGTTTTGTTTTGTATGGCCACTTTGCGAAATGCACAAACCAAGATAGCAATTGTGTATATGCGGGAACAATCTTTGTGACACAAGAGATGATATGATACCAATATGATATGGTATGTATGCAATGTATGGTGTCGATCACTAATGTGCAAAAGTAACGTTGCCAACAATACTCAAATGGCTAGTCTCGATAGGCAAGTGACGCAAAATGGGCTAGGGGTTATCAATGCAATTGCAAGGGAATATACAATGGTGTCGTCGAGGTTACCGTCCTTGGCGATGATGAGTGGCGATGATCTTGATGTTGATACCAAGATGATGGAAACTCGTCCCTAAGTAGCCGAAACACCTTAGGAAACGGAAAAACCACAACTCAAAATCTCAAGGACAAAAGTCAAATGGTGGTAGCGGGAATGCGGTGGTGGTTGCGGAAGTATTGGTGGAAACCCGTTCAAAATGGGTTAGGTTGCGATGGCGGAAGTGTATGGTGGTCAAACCTATGCGGAAGGTAAGGTGGTGGTTAATGAAGAAGCAATCGTCCCTAAGTAGCCTAAACACCTTAGGAGACTCGAATCGCAACTCAAACAACCACTAATGCTATGGGGAACAAATTGGGTTAGGGTGCGGAAGGCTATGGAGGTTTTGCGGAGGATGTGGTGGAAGCCCTAGGCAAAGATGCCAAAGTTCCAAAAATTTGATGGAGTCAAATGGTGGTGGTAGTATTTTTATGGGATGGAGGATGTCAATAGCTTCAAAACGAGCTAAAGAACGTCAAAAACGGACTCCGGATGAATTAGTTATGGACAAAACGGTGAAACTCGGAATGCTGAAACAGTCACGGGCGGTAGTACCGCTCGGGATTTTTTTAGTACCGCGCCAGGGACGGTAGTACCGCGCTGATGGGGCGGTAGTACCGCGCCGGACTTTTTTTTGTACCGCTCGCGGGACGGTAGTACCACTTGGTACTTTTTTTTGTACCGCGCAAGGGACGGTAGTACCGCTTTGGTGGGCGGTAGTACCGCTCGGGTCGGGAATTTTCATGGATCGAATCGGGACGCGGTTTTGGGGCGGAAATGGATGATTTCAGGGTCAAAATTGGAGAGATTTCGTGGATGGGAAGTGGGGAAACTTGGGGAGATGCTAGATCCACTCGAAACCAAGCAAATCCATGGATCAAAATCAACAAAACATCATCAAACCAACAAATCACAAAAAAAATTTGGGGCTATTTTTGGTGGGGAATTTTCAAATTTAGGACGAAATCAACAAAACTAGGCTAGAAAACACAACGGGGAGGCTCCAAATTCGTGATAAACCTAAGCTCTGATCCAAGATGATGTAGGGTGGAACCCTAGATGGACGATCTTTCACGAAAGGAGCGAGATCCCTCGAAGAACACGACGAACACGGGGAAGAACGGAGAGAAAACACAAAGGGAAACACTCAAGAACAAGTCCAATCACACATCCACTAGACCATCAAACACACAAGATCCACAAGGTACATGAACAACAAAGGGAAAGATACAAGGTAGCGTTCATCCCAATCCTTGGAGGAGTTGAGGTCTTGATATCCCGGAGGATCTTCTCACATGCTCGCATGGAGGTCTTGAATCCAAGGTGGATCTTCTCCGTAGAGGGGCCGCGGTCACTCTCGAAGAGACGATCCGGTATGGATGAGCAAAGCTCTATCTCTAATGAGCTACTACTTTGCTACCTTAGATAGAATGAGGTGGGGGAGTATATATAGTCTACATCCACGAAGGGGTAAGTGAGAGGGGGGATACATGGGCCCTAGGCCCGCTCTCTGTGCGTAGGCAGGGCGGTAGTACCGGCCTCAGGGCGGTAGTACCGCTTGCAGCGGTAGTACCGCTTAGGTGAGCGGTAGTACCGGACTCGGATCGTGCGAACACTGGAACTTGCCGGGTTGAGCGGTAGTGGCGCGGTAGTGGGGGAGCGGTAGTTCCGCTGGAGGGCGCGGTAGTACCGCTCGTTCTGGAGCGGTAGTACCGCTTGGACCGGGCGGTAGTACCGCTCGTCCTGGGTCTTCTTCCTCCTTATCTTCCATGCTTCCCTCGCGGATGGTGTAGTTGTTCCTTGGCGCTTGCACTCCTCCTCCTCGTCTGTAGTGTTCCGACAATACCTATGCATGCACACGGGTAGAGTGTCAAGTAGTATACCATCCTCGAAGAGGTCAAGTGAGCACGTGTAAAGGAGATGATTCACCTTTGTGTATGTGAAGTAGATGTCGCACGTGTCACTCGCCGAACAGACTCTTGACATGGTGATGTCCATAGGATGCTCCGCATCAACTTGGAACCTACGTCAAGAAAGCAACCAGGAGAGCACGAGGCAGGGGGCGCACCTACCCCCTGGGCGCACCCTCCACCCTCGTGGGGCCCACGTTGCTCCACCGACGTACTTCGTCTCCTATATATATCTACGTACCCCCAAACCAACAGAGGCATCCACGAAAACCTAATTCCACCGCCGCAACCTTCTGTACCCATGAGATCCCATCTTGGGGCCTTTTCCGGCATCCTGCCAGAGGGGGCATTGATCACGGAGGGCTTCTGCATCAACACCATAGCCTCTCTGATGATGTGTGAGTAGTTTACCTCAGACCTTCGGGTCCATAGTTATTAGCTAGATAGCTTCTTCTCTCTCTTTGGATCTCAATACAAAGTTCTCCATGATTCTCGTGGAGATCTATTCGATGTAATCTTCTTTTGCGGTGTGTCTGTTGAGGCCGATGAATTGTGGGTTTATGATCAAGTTTATATATGAACTATATTTGAATATTCTCTGAATTGTTTTATGTATGATTGGTTATCTTTGCAAGTCTCTTCGAATTATCAGTTTGGTTTGGCCTACTAGATTGATCTTTCTTGCAATGGGAGAAGTGCTTAGCTTTGGGTTCAATCTTGCAGTGTCCTTTCCCAGTGACAGCAGGGGCAGCAAGGCACGTATTGTATTGTTGCCATCGAGGATAACAAGATGGGGTTTATATCATATTGCATGAGTTTATCCCTCTACATCATGTCATCTTACTTAAAGCATTACTCTGTTCTTTTGAACTTAATACTCTAGATGGGTCGATGTGTGGAGTAATAGTAGTAGATGCAGGCAGGAGTCAGTCTACTTGTCACGGACGTGATGCCTATATACATGATCATACCTAGATATTCTCATAACTATGCTCAGTTCTATCAATTGCTCAACAGTAATTTGTTCACCCACCGTAATACTTATGCTCTTGAGAGAAGCCACTAGTGAAACCTATGGCCCCCGGGTCTGTTTTCCATCATATTAATCTTCCAACACTTAGCTATTTTTATTGCCTTTTATTTTACTTTGCATCTTTATTATAAAAATACCAAAAATATTATCTTGTCATATCTATCAGATCTCACTTTCGTAAGTGACAGCGAAGGGATTGACAACCCCTTTATTGCGTTGGTTGCGAGATTTTTATTTGTTTGTGTAGGTGCGAGGGACTTGAGCGTGGCCTCCTACTGGATTGATACCTTGGTTCTCAAAAACTGAGGGAAATACTTATGCTACTTTACTGCATCACCCTTTCCTCTTCAAGGGAAAACCAACGCAGTGCTCAAGAGGTAGCAAGAAGGATTTCTGGCGCCGTTGCCGGGGAGTCTACGCAAAAGTTAACATACCAAGTACCCATCACAAACTCTTATCTCCCGCATTACATTATTTGCCATTTGCCTCTTATTTTCCTCTCCCCCAATTCACCCTTGCCGTTTTATTCGCCCTCTCTTCTTCTGTTTTCCTCTTTCTCGCTCGCTTTATCGTCATGGCTAGTCCCTTATCTGCTCCTTTGTCCCCTGAGTTTGAAGTTCTTCACTTTAAACAAAGACAAGGAGAAAATTTAAAAGATGCTTGGTATAGGATGATGGAATCTTATAGTAGTTGCACCTTAGAGGTGAGTTTTAGAATTTTGCTTTGCAGTTTTTACGTTGGACTAAATATGTCCCATAGACAACTCTTGGATTTTGTTGCCAAAGGAAATTTTATCGAAATTGATCCCAGTGTTGCGCATGAAATCATAGAGGGGGTAGTGGGAACACTACCTCAACAAAAGAGGCCACAACACATCCATGAAGAGACAAAAGTTTTTGAAAAGATTTGTGAAGTAACTAAGATCTTACAAAAGTCTCTTGAACCTCTTAAGAGTGTTAGAGGAAATATTCACCGCATGAATATGTTGATTACCCTTTGCAATAAGCGGTTGGATTCTTTAGATCTAAAAATTTCCGAATATGAAGGGAAACATAAAGAACCTCCCAGATTCGAGCATGATTCCGCTAAAAAATTGAAGGCCAAAGATGACAATACCTAGATCTATCCTTATTTTTATGCCAAGATAGGGGCGTTAAACGATAACGCTTGTTGGGAGGCAACCCTATTTTATTTTTAGTTTTTTTCTTTTTGCTTCTGTTTAGGAATAAATCTTTGATCTAGCCTCTGGTTATATTTTTTATGTTTTAATTAGTGTTTGTGCCAAGTTAAACCTATCGGATCTTCTTGGATGATAGTTATTTGATCTTGCTGAAAATTCCAGAAACTTTCTGTTCACGAAAACAATTGTTAAAAATCACCAAAATGTGATAAAATATTAATTACAATTGCATCAGATCAATAAAACAATTGCCTAGGTCTTCCTATTTTGGTAGATTTTTTGGAGTTCCAGAAGTTTGTGTTAGTTACAGATTAATACAGACTGTTCTGTTTTTGACAAATTCTGTTTTTCGTGTGTTGTTTGCTTATTTTGATGAATCTATGGCTATTAAATAGTGTATAAACCATAGAGAAGTTGTAATACAGTAGGTTTAACACCAATATAAATAAATAATGAGTTCATTACAGTACCTTGAAGTGGTGTTTTGTTTTCTTTCGCTAACGGAGCTCACGAGATTTTCTGTTAAGTTTGGTGTTGTGAAGTTTCCAAGTTTTGGGTAAAAGATTTGATGGATTATGGAACAAGGAGTGGAAAGAGCCTAAGCTTGGGGATGCCCATGGCACCCCAAGATAATCTAAGGACACCAAAAAGCCAAAGCTTGGGGATGCCCCGGAAGGCATCCCCATTTTCGTCTACTTCCATCGGTAACTTTACTTGGAGCTATATTTTTATTCACCACATGATATGTGTTTTGCTTGGAGCATCTTGTATGATTTGAGTCTTTGATTTTTAGTTTACCACAATCATATTTTATGTACACACCTTTGGAGAGAGACACACATGATTTGGAACTTATTAGATTACTCTATGCGCTTCACTTATATCTTTTGAGCTATATAGTTTTTTGCTCTAGTGCTTCACTTATATATTTTAGAGCATGGCGGTGGTTTTGTTTTATAGAAACTATTATTCTCTCATGCTTCACTTATATTATTTTGAGAGTCTTAAATAGCATGGTAATTTCTTAAATTGGGAAATTAATCCTAATATATTAGGTACTCAAGACTAGTAAAAACTTTCTTATGAGTGTGCTGAATACTAAGAGAAGTTTGATGCTTGATGATTGTTTTGAGATATGGAGGTAGTGATATTAAAGTTGTGCTAGTTGAGTAATTATGAAATTTAGAAATAATTGTGTTGAAGTTTGCAAGTCCCGTAGCATGGACGTATGGTAAACGTTATGTAACAAATTTGAAACATGAGGTGTTCTTTGATTGTCTTCCTTATGAGTGGCGGTCGGGGACGAGCGATGGTCTTTTCCTACCAATCTATCCTCCCTAGGAGCATGCGCGTAGTGCTTGGTTTTTGATGACTTGTAGATTTTTGCAATAAGTATGTGAGTTCTTTATGACTAATGTTGAGTCCATGGATTATACGCACTCTTACCCTTCCATCATTGCTAGCCTCTTCGGTATCGTGCATTGCCCTTTCTCACATTGAGAGTTGGTGCAAACTTCGCCGGTGCATCCAAACCCCGTGATATGATATGCTCTGTCACACATAAACCTCCTTATATCTTCCTCAAAAAAGCCACCATACCTACATATTATGGCATTTCCATAGCCATTTCGAGATATATTGCCATGCAACTTTCCACCGTTCCGTTTATCATGACACGTTCATCATTGTCATATTGCTTTGCATGATCATGTAGTTGACATCATATTTGTGGCAAAGCCACCGTTCATAATTTTTCATACATGTCACTCTTGATTCATTGCCTATCCCGGTATACTGCCGGAGGCATTCATATAGAGTCATAATTTGTTCTAGTATCGAGTTGTAATCATTGAGTTGTAAATAAATAGAAGTGTGATGATCATCATTCATAGAGCATTGTACCAATAAAAAAAAGAGAGAAAGGCCAAAAAAAGAGAGGCCCAAAAAAACAGAAAATAAAAAGGGACAATGCTACTATCCTTTTTTTCCACACTTGTGCTTCAAAGTAGCACCATGATCTTCATGATAGAGAGTCTCTTGTTTTGTCACTTTCATATACTAGTGGGAATTTTTCATTATAGAACTTGGCGTGTATATTACAACAATGGGCTTCCTCAAATGCCCTAGGTCTTCGTGGGCAAGCAAGTTGGATGCACACCCACTTAGTTTCTTTTGTTGAGCTTTCATACATTTATAGCTCTAGTGCATCCGTTGTATGGCAATCCCTACTCCTTGCATTAACATCAATCGATGTGCATATCCATAGCCCGTTGATTACCCGCGTTGATGTGAGACTTTCTCCTTTTTAGTCTTCTCCACATAACCCCCATCATTATATTCTATTCCACACATAGTGCTATATCCATGGCTCACGCTCATGTATTGCGTGAAGGTTGAAAAAGTTTGAGATTACTAAAGTATGAAACAATTGCTTGGCTTGTCATCGGGGTTGTGCATGATGAGAGAATTCTTGTGTGACGAAAATGGAGCATGACTAAACTATATGATTTTGTAGAGATGAACTTTTTTTGGCCATGTTATTTTGAGAAGACATAATTGCATAGTTAGTATGCTTAAAGTATTATTGCTTTTATGTCAATATTAAACTTTTATCTTGAATCTTTTAGATCTGAATATTCATACCACAATTAAGAGGGTTACATTAAAAAATTATGCCAAGTAGCATTCCGCATCAAAAATTATGTTTATCATTTACCTACTCGAGGGCGAGCAGGAATTAAGGTTGGGGATGCTTGATACGTCTCCAACGTATTATGCTATATTATATTCTGTTTTGGATGATTAATGGGCTTTTTTATACACTTTTATATTATTTTTGGGACTAACCTATTAACCGGAGGCCCAACCCAAATTGCTGTTTTTTTGCCTATTTCAGAGTTCCGCAGAAAAAGAGTATCAAACAGAGTCCAAACAGAATGAAACTTTTGGGAACGTGATTTTCGGAACAAACGTGAGCCAGAGGACTTGGACCCTACGTCAAGAAAGCAACCAGGAGAGCACGAGGCAGGGGGGCGCGCCTACCCACTGGGCGCGCCCTCCACCCTCGTGGGGCCCATGTTGCTCCACCGACGTACTTCTTCCTCCTATATATACCTACGTACCCCCAAACCAACAGAGGCATCCACGAAAACCTAATTCCACCGCCGCGACCTTCTGTACCCGTGAGATCCCATCTTGGGGCCTTTTCCGGCGTCCTGCTGGGGGGGCATTGCTCATGGAGGGCTTCTACATCAACACCATAGCCTCTCCGATGATGTGTGAGTAGTTTACCTAAGACCTTCGGGTCCATAGATATTAGCTAGATGGCTTCTTTTCTCTCTTTGGATCTCAATACAAAGTTCTCCATGATTCTCGTGGAGATCTATTCGATGTAATCTTCTTTTGCGGTGTGTTTGTTGAGACCGATGAATTGTGGGTTTATGATCAAGTTTATCTATGAACAATATTTGAATCTTCTCTGAATTCTTTTATGTATGATTGGTTATCTTTGCAAGTCTCTTCAAATTATCAGTTTGGTTTGGCCTACTAGATTGATCTTTCTTGCAATGGGAGAAATGCTTAGCTTTGGGTTCAATCTTGCGGTGTCCTTTCCCAGTGACAGCAGGGGCAGCAAGGCACGTATTGTATTGTTGCCATCGAGGATAACAAGATGGGGTTCATATCATATTGCATGAGTTTATCCCTCTACATCATGTCATCTTACTTAAAGCATTACTCTGTTCTTCTGAACTTAATACTCTAGATGCATGCTGGATAGCGGTCGATGTGTGGAGTAATGGTAGTAGATGCAGGCAGGAGTCGGTCTACTTGTCACGGACGTGATGCCTATATACATGATCATACCTAGATATTCTTATAACTATGCTCAGTTCTATCAATTGCTCAACAGTAATTTGTTCACCCACCGTAATACTTATGCTCTTGAGAGAAGCCACTAGTGAAACCTATGGCCCCCGGGTCTATTTTCCATCATATTAATCTTCCAACACTTAGCTATTTTTATTGCCTTTTATTTTACTTTGCATCTTTATTATAAAAATACCAAAAATATTATCTTGTCATATCTATCAGATCGCACTTTCGTAAGTGACCGTGAAGGGATTGACAACCCCTTTATTGCGTTGGTTTCGAGGTTTTTATTTGCTTGTGTAGGTGCGAGGGACATGAGCGTGGCCTCCTACTGGATTGATACCTTGGTTCTAAAAAACTGAGGGAAATACTTACGCTACTTTACTACATCACCCTTTCCTCTTCAAGGGAAAACCAACGCAGTGCTCAAGAGGTAGAATGGAGGGGCAGGAAGATACTGTAGGGATAGTCCATGAGCCCCTGACGAAAACAGAGCAGATCCTTGTCGGCGCGCCAAGGCCGGGGCGTCGGTTGAGGAGAAGATTCCCCTCCAAACCATGGAACCCCTCCCCTCATTTGGCACAATGGCGGGGAGCTATCAGCCACCCTCGAGCCAGTTGGCGATGGTGCTCGCGCAACCTGGGCTTGGAGCCCCCGGCTCGTTAGTGGCGACGAGCGTGGAACTTGACGAAGAGCTCCAGCGCATTCTTGCATCGTTGTATCAATGGTTCAAAGAGGTCAATGATTCTGTTTCTATCGTGATGGACTTGTGTTTTATGGAGTCCATGGCGGCGGGCATTAAGGAGATGCAGGGCCGGCACAGCCAGAAATGGCAGGCGCTCAGGGATCAACGCAAGTCTGCCAACAAAGTGGATCAACAACTGAGGGACAAGGGTAGCGAGTTGCACGACTGGCACGGCAAGCAGTTCTAGGTCCTGATGAGACAATCTCGATGGCGAGGGAGGATGTCATTGCCTGGGACGCTCGCATGGCGGAGCGCAAGGCGCTTTTGGATGCCAGAGAGCAGGACATCTCTTCTCGGGAGGAGAAGCTTGAGGTCACCCTCCGCACCAAGGATGACGATCTAGAAGCCCACGTGCAGCAGTGCACCAAGGAGCTAGAGGACAAGCACAAGGCCACTCTGGATGCCCTCATTGCTTATTCTGCTGCCCAGCTGAAGAAACTTGCTGATGACCTAGCCGCTGCTTCCTCTGCCAAGACAGACCTCGACCAATAGGTGACCAAGCTGTCAGAAGAGCTTGCCGGGAGCGCCAAGGAGGTCTCGACCCTTAAGGAGGAGGCGCGGAAAGCAGATATCCTTCTGAAGGATGTACAAGCGCAACTCTCCTCCAAGCGCCAAGGCCTTGAGACTGCCAACAACACCATTGAAGATCTGAAGGCCAGGATTGGCACCTTGGAGAGCTCGGTAGAATCCAGCGGGGCCCGTGAGCAACAATTGGCAAAAGATCTGGATACCGCAAGGCATCTCTGGAAGGATGCAGAGGACAAGCTGGCAAATCATTCCCAGCAGGTCGATCTTTGGATCAAGAGCTTGATTGATGTTGCCGAGCGCCTCACTGCTCAGACTGCAACGATGGGCATGGAAGGGCCAGTCTTTTCGGCTAGCAGGCAAGAGGTCCCCAGCGTCAAGCTAGTGGTCTTCTTCAACGAGCTGATCGACAAGCTGCAGGTGCATGAAGAGGGAAGGGCCGGTCGCTTCATGACTGAATCCCGAAAGCTCACCCGTGGTGCCCTCTTCATGGTTCTGAGCAATATCTCCTACCGCCATCCCGACCTCGACCTTGCCGATGGCTTCAAGAAGCCCCCGGAGGGCGCAGACGTCCCTGCTATGGAGGAGAAGGCTGCCCCCCTCGCTGCCAAAGTCCTTTCCGTACCGACGGCTCCACGTGGTCGCCAGGCCCGGCGCTGAACCATTCCTGTCACCGCGCTGTCCTATAACAAAACATGATGCATGCCATGTGTTTAGACGTCGTTTTATTTGTGCTTGCGTGGAACTAATGTTTTTGCTTAATCTTTGTTGCGTGTTTATCCTTCTAGAGTTCACCCATCAGTGTTTGTATGATTAGTCCCTATGCATGTTTTGGTTGCCTGTTGGTATCATATTGCCGCGATTGTCGTAAGGGGCTGGCCCTTAGTGTTCATCTTGGCGTGGATGCATCCCGTCAGGTTTTCCCTTGGTAGTTTTCGACGTAACCACTCATTCTGCAAGTAGGCTCGGAACAGAACAAGGGTGCAAACAGAAAAGCTAGCAAGGTGCCATTACACGAAGGATTTCCTGATACAAACACTTTGATACCCAAGGGATAAACAAACGCGAAATCTTAAATTCATAAAGGAGTAATGGCAGCTTGGACTTAGCTTTTGTCCTCACTTCCTCCCATTCCCTTCAACTGCGAGTGCTTGCCGCGCTCGCATGCTTCAAGAAGGATGGATGCCGTGAGCGTAGCTCTCTGGTTCCCGGCAGGGGCCGATAAGAAACCATATGTATCTTATGGGCGGCAGGACGCGGTGCAAGGTACGACCGGTTTCTCTCTCCTCCCCTCCATACTTTTCAAATAATCTGGTGGCGGCTGGCATAGAAGTCATGCTAACACGAACGGCCTTACCGGAGCTCACTTGCCGGGGCGTCGATCAACGGATTCGCAACAGCGCTCCACTCAGGATTTCCCTAAGTAGGGGAAATGCTGAACTGAGTTTCGCACGGTACTCATCGACATTAATGATGCTAAAACCCAGAGTGGCTTGATTGTCGATAAGTGGGAGCGGCGGAAAGAGAAATCTCGCACCTATGCACTTTGATCCTTTCCCTTGGACGGGGCTGGTATGGCGATCACGCTGCCCGAACCACAGGAGTTGGCTCGCCGCCGTCATTATTGATTCTCACCGTCGCAGCAGCTGTGGCGGAGGGAGGCGATGGAGCTTGAATAGGGTGTAGGGGAAGCGACATCGCTCCCCCTCTCTTTTCCCATCACCCCCCACCTTTTCTAGGGCGTCACAGATGATGAAGCTATCGATGAAGAAATTGACGATGAAGATGGCGCCCTGCATATTCTTCTCGGGTTCGCGCAACCGCTTCCCCCTACCTGGCACGCCAAAGATGTCGTAGGAAACCACAGCCACCTATGGGGCCATCATCCCTTTGTGGTTTGGCATGGGAGATGAGCACATTGCACAAAGAGCGGAGAATGTCACGCGGCACGACAGAGATCACACGAGCAATTTTACCCAGGTTCGGGCCACCGCGAGGCGTAAAACCCTACTCCTGCTTTTGGTTGATTGATGGTGGAAGCACAACGCTCTTGCCCGACAGGGCTGCCTCGGGGCAAGAGCAGCTATGCGCGTATGAGTGTACAAGGGTCCAAAGCCCTTCTACGATTGCCATGGGCCTCCTTTTATAGATCAAGGGGTCACCACGATGGCAAAGGAGTCATCGAGCACTGATTAGATAGCAAACAGTGCTATCATACCTAACTCTGCAAGCAGGGCAGAGCACATTAAATGCACCGCTTAGTGTCACATCATGGCCTACCCGGCAAGCCTTGCTGGGTTGTTTGGCCACCTTCTCCCCTGCCTGCATGACACGTCTCAGGACGGGTGTCATTTGGAGGTGATTTCCATAGGAAGTGGCTGCCATGTGGCAAGAAACAGCCACTTAGTCACTTGGGGGCTTGACACCGCACCGATCGATGACTTGCGTCGCTGTGAGCTAGAGCGGTGAAGCCTTGGCAAGGTAATTTGCCTTCAGAGGGCCCAATAGGCCTGCCAGACGGTCTTGAGGTTTGCCTTCGGGGTAACCTTGACCTCGCCAGGCTCGCCTGCCCGGCAAGGGAGGTTTTCCCTTAGTGGTGTCTTGCTCCTTTGGCTTGACTTGGTCTTCTCGATCGCACTCTGATTCCTCAAAGAGCTGATCACTTGTGCTTGGTCTGGTCTTGGATGTTGCAATCTTTCTTGGTGGTTTTGCTATCCGTGCACAAGTCAGGCGGAAAACATACACCCCTGTTTGTTTACGCTGACAAGTGTCTACCCATCATCGAGTATGCCTACAACCGGGCAAGACATTCGACTACCGACAAGTCCCCCTTCGAGGTTTCCTATGGCTTCAATCCGTTTTCCCCATTGAACATTCTACCTCTACCCCTACAAGAGCGCATCAACATGGACGCGAGTGCTAGAGAAAGTTATCTCAAGAAGGTGCATGAAGATACAAGGCACACAATCGAGCGCCAAGTCCAACGCCTCGTGGCCAAGATCAACATCAACAAGAACCCCATGATATTCAACAAAGGAGATCTTGTGTGGCTACACCTTTACAAGGAACGCTTCCCCAAGGAACGCAAGCCCAAGCTTCTACCTCGAACCGATGGACCCTTCAAGGTGATAGAATGCTACAACAACAACGCCTACAACAAAGACATCCCACGCGACAAGTACTCCGTAAGCAACATATTCAATGTCAAGGTTCTCTCTCCCTACCATGGTGATGAGGCTTTTGATCTTTACCTAGGGGGGGGAGATGATGCGGAGCATCCTACGGTCATCCCATGGACCTACTTTCGTCTCCTATGACACCATATGGACCAATGATAAGAGCTCGAGCAAGGGCTATTGAAACTAAGTTGAACTCATTCCTCTCTGAACTACCACTTTCTACAAGTGCGACATGGCTACTACCTCAAGCGGAGACCTTATGTGTGATCAGGTACTTAGAGGAAAGCCACGGAGCAACTACATCCATCGGATAAGACGGCGATGACACCAAGTACAAGGATCAAGAGAAGAAGCTGCCAGAAAACCTACAGCCACCGGACGACCGGACCGGACGTTCAATGCCTGAAGCACCAGCCAGCCATCCCAAGTCCCAGCCAGTGTTCGCTACAGCGGCCGGACGACAGACACGGACAAGACGTCCGACACCTCCCAACCTCTGAACGACTGAGCCCCTCTGAACATCTGGTGGTTGGATGAAGATCCTACATCTCCTAACCCTTCTTCTTCCTCGTCTCTGATTCTTCCCATACAGAACACCGCACGGGCCGCCGGCCGGACCATCGGCGCCCATCGCCTGTCTTCCTCCGCCACCCCCACCCCCACCCCCGCCCCAAACCCCACCCGCGTCGAGTTTTCTTCATTTGGCGAGGCCCCACAACCACCCGAGCACCTTCGATCGCACCGACGAACTCCAGTGAGCTTTGAAAAATCGACTGACCCAATTTCGAAATTTAGTCTACTATGATTTAACTAGTGTGGAATATAAAAGGGGAAAACCATAAGCATTGGGAGTATAGTGTTGAACGTGCCATGGCGGATCTGAAGGTGCAAACCGGACAAACGCAACTTTGCAACCAAGACAAGAAATCAGAGTAAAGCAGTGGCGATCTATTTTCTTGCTGTGATAAATAAGTTGAGCAGATACGGAAGAGTACCGCCTCTGGTGCGGCGCCGTGTACGCATCTGCTGAGAATTTGACGGTGCTGCGGTAGCGATGGCTGTCGGCGGCGTGGAAGCAGATCTAGGAGGGTAGACGGTGCTGCGGTAGCAATGGCTGTCGGCGGCGTGGAAGCAGATCTAGGAGGGTAGACGGTGGCGGCGGGGTGCGGTGGACGAGACGGTCGTAGGAGCAGCGCCGGCAAGGTGGACGACGGTGGGGATGAAGCGAGAGGACGGGATGCAAGGATCCCGGTCCGAAGCCGTGGATGAGAGAGGTCGATCTCTTGTAATGGACGGCGGTGTCGGGGTATCAGCTCCGGCATGGTGGAGGAGGACGACGGTGGATGGGGTGGCGTACGGCGGCAGACGGAGGAGGGTGGGGTGGAGAGGGTGTTTTGGCGCCTGTCGGTGTCAAAACCGGCAGATCTCGTGTAGGGGTCCCGAACTGTGCGTCTAGGCGGATGGTGACAGGAGACAAGGGACACGATGTTTTTACCCAGGTTCGGGCCCTATCGATGGAGGTAAAACCCTACTCCTGCTTGATTAATATTGATGATATGGGTAGTACAAGAGTGGATCTACCACGAGATCAGAGAGGCTAAACCCTACAAACTAGCCTATGGTATGATTGTTGTTCGTCCTATGGACTAAAACCCTCCGGTTTATATAGGCACCGGAGAGGGCCAGGGTTACACAGAGTCGGTTACAATGGCAGGAGATCTACATATCCGTATCGGCAAGCTTGCCTTCCACGCCAAGGGAAGTCCCATCCGGACACGGGACAAAGTCTTCAATCTTGTATCTTCATAGTCCAAGAGTCCGGCCAAAGGTTATAGTCCGGCTACCTGGACACCCCCTAATCCAGGACTCCCTCAGTAGCCCCTGAACCAGGCTTCAATGACGACGAGTCCGGCGCGCAGATTGTCTTCGGCATTGCAAGGCGGGTTCCTCCTCCGAATACTTCATAGAAGATTTTGAACACAAGGATAGTGTCCGGCTCTGCAAAATAAGTTCCACATACTGCCATAGAGAGAATAGTATTTACACAAATCAAATCTGCTGACGTATTCCGTAGCATGACATCACACCACAGCCAAGCCTTTATTCGAATCATTTTTACTGTCCCACCCCAGCGCGTTTAGCGAGGCGGTTTCCTTGGCACGTCTTGTCGAAGCAGAGATCGTGTCCCCTTATTCCTGGATTCTCATCAATACGGGCATGGGTAACCCAACCGCGCCATTGATTATGGCGCTTGGGGTATAAGCGAGTTTTACTAGGCTGGTGGGGACATGTAATTTCGTCCGCCCATATAAGGGGATAAGGATCCACCTTTTCACCCACACCTTCTTCCTCCTTTGCTCATCCATTTCCGCGCACTCGAGCTCCAGCGCCCAAGTCCGCATTCCCCACCTCAACCTTCTCCAACCATGTCTGGAGCGGGAGGCAAGTGGATGGTCTCCTTCGTCACGGAGGGAGACGTCAAAAAGCTGAGGAGAGCCGGATACCTGCCCGACGACATCGCGCACCGGCTCCCAGATGAGGGGCATCTCATCCCCACCCCCAGGCCCCATGAGAGGGTCGTCTTCCTTACCCATTTCCTCTGTGGACTGGGATTCCCCCTCCATTCATTCGTCAGGGGGCTCATGTTCTACTACGGCCTGGACTTCCACGATCTGGCCCCGAACTTCATCATCAACATCTCGGCATTTATCGTCGTGTGCGAGGCCTTCCTCTGCATCCGGCCCCACTTTGGCTTATGGCTGAAGACCTTCAATGTCAAGCCGAAGGTTGTGGGCGGCCGCCAGGCGGAGTGCGGAGGCGCCATGGTGGGCAAGATGCCCAACGTCCTATGGCTCGAGGGCTCCTTCGTGGAGACCATAAAGGGGTGGCAATCGGGATGGTTCTACATCACCGAGCCGCGTGACCCCAAATGGGTCGCAGCCCCCGAGTTCCGATCCGGAGCCCCTACGCGGCTCACCTCCTGGAAAGAGAAGGGCCTGGCGTGGGGCAGTTCGGAAGAGGTGACCGGACTCCAAACATGTGTCCAGAACCTGGTGAGCAAGAAGCACAAACTTGTCAACGTGGTCCAAGTTATGCTCATCCGTCGGATCCTCCCGTGTCAACAACGAGCTTTCAACTTGTGGGAGTTCAACCCGGCTCAGCACCGAACTCTGAGCAGGCTCTTCGACACAACGTACGAAGATGCCTGGAAGGTGCTATTCAAGGGCGTCGAGGCTCCCGCGTCCGCTACCGAGGATCACGGATTCAGCGTGCAGCGTCAAGCCAACGCGGTAAGCTGTTTTTACCTCTTACAGGATATTTGTCTTTCATAGTTTGACTCTATGCGGGATCTAAGCTTCCGTACCTTTGATAGGATTGGCAGGAGACGTCCGGGAAGATCAGCTGTCCGGCTCCTTTGCCCGAAGACCCAGCAGACGCCCGCTTGGCGAAGCTGCTGGTTCCGGCACCTTACGTGGTGCCGGAGAAGAAGGCCAAGAAGAAGGCCACGGGAACCCGGAAGAGTTCCTGGCGCCCGTTGGAGTCGGACACATCATTCGATGACTCCGAGGCGGACTCCTCCTACGAAGAAGTGGAGGAGGAAAGAGAGGTTTCTCCCCCAGCAGGGGAGAAAAAAGAAAGGCCGCCCCAACTGGGGAGGCGGGAGGGTCCAAGAAGGGGAAGACCCTCCCTCTGGACTACTCCACCAACGCCGCCGACAGCGAGGAGGAGTGGCCGCCCAGGACCAAGCCCCTGGCGAAGCCGTAAGTATTCGGACACCAGAGTGACTCATAGTGTTCCTTTATTGCACAGCTTTCCCTAACGCCGAATATAATCGTGTAGTCCGTCCCGAGACTGGCTCGGCATATCTTCGAGCGGCTCCTTGGATTCGTCGGATGTGAATAGCTTTTCACTTCCGGCCGCTATCTCCCCTCCCCCTACGGACGACGCCGAGGTGTTGTCCCAAAAGGTTCCAAGCCAGGGGGAGGTGGCCCTGGAGGCGCCGCAAGGCGACCTCCCGGACTCCAGGCGCAGAGGGGATAAAACCCCCAAGGGCTCCAATTCCGGCCCTGGGCCGGACACCGCACCGGAACCTTCAAAGGTTCCGGAGTCCGGCAGGCGGCCCCCTAAGAAGAAGGGCAGGCCTATGACGCCAACGACCTCCATCCAACCGGAGGCGCCGGACAACTTGTTGGAGGTGCTTAACGGCGCCTCCGTCGACGAGGAGCACAACACTATTATGAGTGCGGTGATCCAGAAGGTTCAGTCCGCTAAGAGCGGGCTGACTGAAGCCTGTGCCAGCCTGCTAACAGGCTTTGAGGTATGTGAAAAATATGTGAAAACGTTACCGCATAGATAGTAGCCCTTGATGCTCTATTTGGCGTTCGGAAAGAAAAGCCGATTAGAGGATATAATAATATTCGCAGGAGTCTAACAGAGTTAAGTCAATATGCGTATGCAGGCTTCGCTGCTGGCCTCTGCCGCACTGACCGCGGAGGTGGATGCGCTGAAGCAGAGCCTCGAGCATTCCGAGCAAGAGCTCGGCCTTGCCAAGAAGGAGCTTGAGGAAAAAGAAGGTAAGTAATACCTTGTGGAGTATATTTAAAAAGATGCAGTTGCAAAAAATGACAGGAACGCTATTGGTGTCCTAGGGGCCACGACTGAGGTGGTAAGCAAGCGCTGTCCGAGGCTGAAAAGAGGGCGGCCACGGAGCGCACCGAGCGGGAGAAACATGAGGCGCGGGTTGGCGAGGTGCAGCAAGAGCTCCAGGATCTTGTGAAAAAACACGAGAGTTTGGAGCTTGACTCAAAGACGCGAGAGTCCGAGCTCGCGACGGCCCTTGAAAGCGCCAAATCTACCAAGGTCGAAGCCCAAAAAGCCCTCCAGGAAGTTGAGGCGATGAAGAAGATAGCGGCGGGTAAGGCATTCTTTATTGCAAAGCAAGCACGCGAAAGTGAATTACTTGTTACTTACCCTAGTCCGGAGCTCTCCAGGAGCATTCACAGATTTGCCCCGCAGCATCTCAGATGCCGCCGCCTTCTACCGGGCCGAGGAGGGAAGCTCGACGGAGAAGGTATTCTGGTCTCAGTATGCTGAGGCCGGACACCCGGTGCCCCTGAGCGACAAGCTAAATCAACTAGTTGAGCTCCATAAGGTGGTCGAACAGGCCATGAAGGGCCTCATAGTTCGGCTGTAGCCTGAAGAGGCTCTGCCTGGGAGCTACTTTGGGCTGGTAAGGTGGCTGGTGGATGCTTGTCCGTGGCTTAAAGTTATCAAGCGCTCCGCCTGCATCGAGGGCGCCCGTAGGGTGCTTGCCCGCGCACTGGGGCAAGATGGACGCGGAGAAGCTGGTGAAGGATGGGCCACCGCCGGGCAAGGAGCATCGCCACCCCGAGATGTACTATGAGGGTGTCCTGAAGGGTGCCCGCCTTGTGGCGGATGAATGTGCCAGAGATGTAATATTTGGGTAAACTTGCTCGTGTTATCCTGTATGCTGAAAACTTGTTCATATGCGCTATGCAACACTTGTTTAATTTAAAATATTACCTTCTATGTGGCCGTTTATTAAATTTGAGAGATGGCGAGTCGTCAGCTTCTGCCCCCATGCCACGAGTGCTGGGGTGTTCGGTATAAACCTGAGCACTCGTTTTCCCATTCTTGGGTCCTTCGAGGGAGGTGCTCAGCACAAAGAACAAGGCAATCAGACTATGATGCGTTATCACTCTCACTTAGCCAGAGAATTCTATAATTTTAAATTTCGGCGAAGCCCCTAGTGTTCGGAAGACCGAGTTCGGGGCGCTATACACGCCTAGGCCGGACAAAGCCGACTCCTCGCTCTAAGCGGCATAAGTCTTTAGGGACTCGAAACCTCCCGAACAACGACCAACTCTGGCCCTATCATGACAGTCAGTTTTAACTTTCTCTACTGAGGTGCTTAGCCCAGCTCAACCGGGGCACAATCGTAGTAGTTCTCCCAGCGCTACCTTAGCCGAGATAGCGGAACGTAAGGTACCAAAACATGGGTGCCGGGCAAACCCAACTATTGACCAAAGATATGATTCGGAGCTGATGCATATAGTGTTATAAGTTCGGAGGGCCGCACTTGTGAAAGTGTTCGGACTTCTCACGCCGTATTATGGGGTGCTTGAGCCCCTGGCGTATTGACCGTACCAAAGTGTACCGGTGCTAAATGTCATAACTGAACATATGTATTGAAAAAGAAATGAATAGAGAATGCAATAATAAGTTGAAGCTAAGCATTGTTTATTTTAAAATGCTGCTGTAAAAGCAGAACGATACAGATAGTGCGATAAGCAAGAGATGGGATTATTTGACATGTTCCCCTCCAGGGGCGAGCTGCGAGACGGTATGTAAGACAGGTATTTTGCTCGTTATGGAGACCACCTGGGAATTCGACGTAGCTTTCTGCCTCCTTGATTGTTGCATCGTGTGTTCGGCGATTGTACTGCCGGACAAGCCTTCCAGATAGTGGAGTCCTGAAAGTAAGAAAAAATGACGAAAGCGGGAGCCCCTAGTGCGGTTGAGCCGCACTTTGGGCATGTCGTGGCCATGCCCCTCCCCCTGTGCCCATGGGATTTCCAGAGCGTAGTTATGTACGCGTAGTACTGATTTCGCAGTTCCGCGAGGGCTAGGGTTGGGGCCGTATTGCTACACTTGCTCGGAACGTGCCAGGCGGTCTTGTTGTAGGTTACTCCGGGCGCGCTTGACGGTGTCCGGACGTTTAAAAGCCGGACTCGAGAATTGCCTTGAAAGGCTGCCTTGTACTTCCGCTGCGAGGGCCGCCGTATGCTCCTCCGTTTGGAGAGAGCGTTCGGTGTTTCCATTGACCGTAATGACTCCTCGAGGGCCTGGCATCTTGAGCTTGAGGTATGCATAGTGCGGCACCGCATTGAACTTTGCAAATGTGGTTCGTCCGAGCAGTGCGTGATAGCCACTGCAGAACGGGACCATGTCGAAGATTAACTCCTCGCTTCGGAAGTTATCCGGGGATCCGAAGACCACTTCAAGTGTAACTGAGCCTGTACAGTTGGCCTCTACACCTGGTATGACGCCTTTAAAGGTCGTTTTTGTGGGTTTAATCCTTGAAGGATCTATGCCCATTTTCCTCATTGTATCCTGATAAAGCAGGTTCAGGCTGCTGCCGCCATCCATGAGGACTCTAGTGAGGTGAAATCTGTCAATGATTGGGTCCAGAACCAGTGCGGCGAATCCGCCATGGCGGATGCTACTGGGGTGGTCCCTTCGATCAAAAGTGATCGGGCAGGAGGACCATGAGTTGAACTTTGGGGCAACTGGGTCCAACGCATATACGTCCCTGAGTGCATGCTTCTGTTCCCTTTTGGGGATGTGGGTTGCGTATATCATGTTCACCGTCCGCACTTGTGGGGGGAAGCCCTTCTGTCCACTATTGTTCGGCGGCCGGGGATCCTCCTCCTCGTCGTTGTGCAGCCCCTTGTCTCTGTTTTCGGCAATTAACTTGCCGGCCTACTTGAACACCCAACAATCCCTATTGGTGTGATTGGCTGGTTTTTCGGGGGTGCCATGTATCTGGCACGAGCGATCGAGGATACAGTCCAAACTGGACAGGCCCGGAGTATTTCTTTTGAATGGCTTTTTCCACTGACCGGGTTTAGAGCCTCTGAATCCGGCATTAACTGCCGTATCCTCAGCATTGTCGCTGTTAATGCGGCGCTTGTACTTGTTGCGACATGACCTGCCATTGTTGTCCTTGGTATCCGAATTACCAGGGCTCTTGGTCATGTTATTGCTACGAGCCAGCTAGCTGTCTTCTCCCGCGCAAAAGCGGGTCATGAGTGTCGTGAGGGCTGCCATAGATTTCAGCTTTTCCTGTCCTAGGTGCCGGGCAAGCCACTCGTCAGGGATGTTATGCTTGAAGGCTGCTAGGGCCTCTGTGTCCGGACAGTCGACGATTTGATTTTTCCTAGTTAGGAACCGTGTCCAGAATTGTCTGGCAGATTCTTCTGGCTGTTGAATTATGTGGCTCAGGTCATCGGCGTCTGGTGGTCGCACATAGGTGCCCTCGAAATTGTCAAGGAATGCGGCTTCCAGGTCCTCCCAACAACCAATTGATTCTACTGGCAAGCTGTTAAGCCAATGCCGAGCTGGTCCTTTAAGCTTGAGTGGGAGGTATTTGAACGCGTGTAGATCATCGCCACGGGCCATGTGGATATGAAGGAGATAGTCCTCGATCCATACCGCAGGATCTGTTGTGCCATCATATGATTCAATGTTTATGGGTTTGAAACCCTCTGGGATTTGATGATCCATTACTTCATCTGTGAAGCATAGAGGGTGTGCGGCGCCTCTGTACTGGGCTATATCACGACGTAGCTCAAATGAGCTTTGTCTGCTGTGTTCGGCCCGGCCGGATTTACTGTATCCGGCGTGACGGTTATCGTCTCGCGTTGTGGGGCGCCCGCGCGATCCGTAGATCAATCTTGTTTGCCTTGCATTGTCCTCCAACATATCTCACAGGTCTGGCGCGTTTCCCCGTGCCTTGGTATTTTTTGAGCGACGCCGGGGTGTGGCTTGAGTAGAGGGCCAAGAGGCCTCTCTGTCACGGCCGCGAGGTGGCCGGTCAGCCACATCACGCGCTGGTGATGTAGGTTTAAGTGCTTCCTCCTCTAATCAGGGTAGCAACCTGCGCTTTGGGTAGCTCTTGGAGGGGCGTTCGAGTTCGTATTCCTTGGCCGCAAGGACTTCAGTCCATCTGTCGGCTAGCAAATCTTGATCAGCTCTAAGTTGTTGCTGTTTTTTCTTCAGGCTACTTGTTGTGGCCATAAGCCTGCGCTTAAAGCGCTCTTGTTCGACGGGATCCTCAGGCACGACAAATTCGTCGTCGCCGAGGCTTGCCTCATCTTCGGAGGGAGGCATGTAATTATCAGCCTCTTGCTCTCTGTCTACCGTCCTCTCAGGGGGCTGGCTTCTCCATCCTCCTGCGCTGAATCTTGCTGGAGGGAGTTGTCTTTGGCACTATCCGGGGTGTTGTTATCTCCCGTGCCGGTATCGCCATTTTTGCTTTGGCGGGACTTAGAGCGGCGCCGCTGACGCCGACGCTTGGGTTGCTTCTTGGAGGGGTCATCCCCCGCTGTTCCATCGCCATTGCCTTCTTTGGGTGTATCCACCATATATATGTCATATGACGAGGTGGCTTTCCAGTGCCCTATAGCGTTGGCTCATGTTCGTCTCCTACATCGTTGTCCATACTGTCGATGTCTTCGGAGTCGAAGTCAAGCATGTCGGTTAAATCATCGACAGTGGATACGAAGTGGGTGGTGGGTGGGCGTCGAATTTCTTCGTTGTCCGCGTCCCAATCCTATTGGCCATAGTCCGGCCAGGGCTCTCCTGACAAAGAGAGAGACCTTAGTGAATTCAGAATGTCGCCGAAGGGCGAGTGCTGAAAGATATCCGCGGCGGTGAATTCCATGATCGGCGCCCCATCGGATTCGATTGGCAGGGGCGTGGAGGGTTCGGAGTCCGAAAAAGAGTCCGGCACCCTGGAGTCATGGGTTTCACAGAGGATGAGGCTGGTGTTCGGATCGATCGCCGTTGAGACTGCAGCCTCTGAGGCGGTGTCTATCCACCCGTCCTCGATCGGCGTGGTTGGCTCCGAGCTAAGGGTCGGAGCGGATACGGGTGCACCCTCCAGGGCACTGTTCGGTGGCAGAGCTAAATCATGCCCATCGTGACAGTGCGGCGCGCTCGGCTGTGGCTCGAATCCGACGAAGATCAAGTCTCCGCGGATGTCAGCCGTGTAGTTCAAACTTCCAAATCTGATCTAATGGCCAGGGGCGTAGCTTTCAATCTGCTCCAAATGGCCAAGCGAATTGGCCCGCAGTGCAAAGCCGCCGAATACGAAGATCTGTCCGGGGAGAAAAATCTCACCCTGGACCGCATCGCTGTTGATGATTGGAGGAGCCATCGGGCCTAAAGATGACGACACAGAGGAACTCTCAATGAAAGCACCAATGTCGGTGTCAAAACCGGCGGATCTCGGGTAGGGGGTTCCGAACTGTGCGTCTAGGCGGATGGTAACAGGAGACAAGGGACACGATGTTTTTACCCAGGTTCGGGCCCTCTCGATGGAGGTAAAACCCTACTCCTGCTTGATTAATATTGATGATATGGGTAGTACAAGAGTGGATCTACCACGAGATCAGAGAGGCTAAACCCTAGAAGCTAGCCAATGGTATGATTCTAGTTCGTCCTATGGACTAAAACCCACCGGTTTATATAGGCACCGGAGTGGGCTAGGGTTACACAGAGTCAGTTACAATGGGAGGAGATCTACATATCCGTATCGCCAAGCTTGCCTTCCACGCCAAGGAAAGTCCCATCCGGACATGGGACGACGTCTTCAATCTTGTATCTTCATAGTCCAAGAGTCCGGCCAAAGGTTATAGTCCGGCCACCCGTACACCCCCTAATCCAGGACTCCCTCAGCGCCCACGGAGTATGAATGGGGAAAAGGGAGGTAGAGAGGAAGGGGGGAACCATGTATTCAGGGCGCGCTTGTCTCAAATGCGAGGAAATTTACAAACTTAGGACCCGTTTCAAATTTCTACTACATCACAGCAACATTAGTCGGTTGGGGATAGGACGGTAATCTCGCATACACCGAATATTTGCCGACGAGAGTTTGTTTTTGGCGCCCACTGTGTATGAATATGAATCGGGGAGGGAGTGGATTTCAGCCGAGGACACACTGTGTTTCGGCGCCCACCGTGTATGAATTCGGGTGAGAGGTGGTTACGTCACGTTTGGGTGAAATTACAAACCTACCCCTATCGAAACCTATAGAAATCCAGCAGATAGGCTTTGCGTGGCAGGGATAAGCAGTAGTGATTTCCATCTCGCGGATTTTTTGTTTCAGGCGGTTACTGCGACTTTCCCCGCTTCGTTCAAATTTTGCAGAGTGCATGTTTACCGTGCCAACTCAATTCCAATCCCGTTTGTATTCTATTTTTTCTTGGCGGGATCCATTTTCAATTGGAATTACATTCTATATACATCATTTTTTTATATATACTTTCAAAAGCACAACAAAGAATTCTGCTCCTTTATATGATTTACAAATACAACGATCTCGAAATCTTAAGGTTGCATTCGAAAAAATCTAACCAAATTATGTTCTACTAAAATGTATGGATCATTAATATCTACATTTAAAACAAAACAGAAGCTAGCCAACTCGCATGGAGAAGGCTCCCCCGATTGCAAGCTTCGTCGGCCGTCGTATCTGCCCTCTGACGCGTTTGAGCCGTTGGATCTTCACAGCAGTAAAACCCAATTTTCACCTCAGGGTCATTTTCGTTGGCCAATGACGGGTGGGCTCGCGCCGTGTGCTTGTTGGCTGGGTTCGTCGTCCCCCCGCACGTTTGATACGTCTCCAACGTATCTATAATTTGTGATTGCTCCATGCTACTTTTTCTACTGTTTTGGACTATATTGGGCTTTATTTTCCACTTTTATATTATTTTTGGGACTAACCTATTAACCGGAGGCCCAGCCCAGAATTACTGTTTTTTTGCCTATTTCAGTATTTCGAGGAAATAGAATATCAAACGTAGTCCGAACGGAATGAAACCTTCGGGAACGTGATCTTCTCACCGAACGTGATTCAGGAGACTTGGACCCTACTCCAAGAAGTTTCCGGGGAGGTCACGAGGGTGGAGGGCACCCCCCTGGGCGCGCCCCCCTGCCTCGTGGGCCCCTCGGAGCTCCACCGACGTGCTCCTTCCTCCTATATATACCTACGTACCCCCATTAGACCAGGGACGGAGCCAAAAACCTAATTCCACCACCGCAACTTCCTCTATCCACGAGATCCCATCTTGGGGCCTGTTCCGGAGCTCCGCCGGAGAGGGCATCCATCACAGAGGGCTTCTACATCAACACCATAGCCCTTCCGATGAAGTGTGAGTAGTTTACTTCAGACCTTCGGGTCCATAGCTAGTAGCTAGATGGCTTCTTCTCTCTTTTTGGATCTCAATACAATGTTCTCCCCCTCTCTCGTGGAGATCTATTCGATGTAATCTTCTTTTTGCGGTGTGTTTGTTGAGACCGATGAATTGTGGGTTTATGATCCAACTTATCTATGAATAATATTTGAATCTTCTCTGAATTCTTTTATGTATGATTGAGTTATCTTTGCAAGTCTCTTCGAATTATCCGTTTGGTTTGGTCAACTAGATTGGTAGTTCTTGCAATGGGAGAAGTGCTTAGCTTTGGGTTCAATCTTGCGGTGTCCTTACTCAGTGACAGAAAGAGTTGCAAGGCACGTATTGTATTGTTGCCATCGAGGATAACAAGATGGGGTATTTATCATATTGCATGAATTTATTCCTCTACATCATGTCATCTTGCTTAAGGCGTTACTCTGTTTTTAACTTAATACTCTAGATGCATGCTGGATAGCGGTCGATGAGTGGAGTAATAGTAGTAGATGCAGGCAGGAGTCGGTCTACTTGTCACGGACGTGATGCCTATATACATGATCATACCTAGATAACCTCATAACTATGCTCAATTCTATCAATTGCTCAACAGTAATTTGTTCACCCACCGTAGAATATCTATGCTCTTGAGAGAAGCCACTAGTGAAACCTATGGCCCCCGGGTCTATTCTCATCATATCAATCTCCATTACTTTATTTTACTTGTTTTTCTTTTACATTTCACTTTGCATCTTTATACCAAAAATACCAAAAATATTATCTCTATCAGAGCTCACTCTCGTAAGTGGCCGTGAAGGGATTGACAACCCCTAAGCGTTGGTTGCGAGTTGGTACCGTTTTGTGCAGGTACGAGGGACTTGCGCGTGACCTCCTACTGGATTGATACCTTGGTTCTCAAAAACTGAGGGAAATACTTACGCTACTGTGCTGCATCACCCCCTCCTCTTTGGGGAAAACCAACGCTAGCTCGAGACGTAGCAAGAAGGATTTCTGGCGCCGTTGCCGGGGAGGCCTACGCAAAATTCAACATACCAAGTACCCATCACAATCTCTATCTCTCGCATTACATTATTTTCTATTTGCCTCTCGCTTTCCTCTCCCCCACTTCACCCTTGCCGTTTTATTCGCCCTCTCTTTCCCTTTGCCTTTTGTTTGCTCGTGTGTTAGTTTTCTTGCTTGTTTGTCACAATGGCCTTACCTAATTTTGGTGATCTTCACCTTAAAAGGCTAGAAGATATCGAAAACAATGTCAGGAAGTTTATGGTCTTGCAATTTGAGCATAATAATTTCATTAGAAACAAGCTTAAGGAACATAAGAGTTTTATGAGTTATATGAATAAAGAGCTCGATGATATGTCCAAAGAATTTGATGGTGTAAGAGCCCAAATTGCTCATCTTGAAAAATTGACCGCTGAAATTTTGGATATGGAAGCCACCTTAGTCAATAAGATGGCCGCTAAACAGAATAAATATGAGAATCAAGATGAAGATCTAAAAGTTATTGGTGTGTCCCCTATTAAATCTTTGTTTTTCAATATGAATCTTGATGAATCTCATTATGATCTTCCCTTACCTAGAAGGCGTTCTAAGAATTCTGAGTTTTTAGATCCTGATGATGAAATTGATAAAAAAGGGATTGAAAGAAATAAAAATCTAGATATTGCTAAACCCGCTATTTTGGATCTCAAGGAATTTAACTATGAAAATTGCTCTTTAATTGATTGTATTTCCTTGTTACAATCCGTGTTAAATTCTCCTCATGCTTATAGTCGAAATAAGGCCTTTACCGAACACACTGTTGACGCCTTAATGCAATCTTATGAAGAAAAGCTTGAGTTGAAAGTTTCTATCCCTAAAAAACTCCATGATGAGTGGGAACCTACAATTAAGATTAAATTTAAAAATTATGAGTTTCATGCTTTGTGTGATTTGGGTGCTAGTGTCTCTACCATCCCCAAAGCTTTGTGTGATTTGCTAGATTTCCATGACTTTGATGATTGCTCTCTAAACTTGCATCTTGCGGATTCCACTATTAAAAAGCCCATGGGAAGAATTAATGATGTTCTTATTGTTGAAAATAGGAATCATGTACCCGTAGATTTTATCGTTCTTGATATAGATTGCAATCCTTCATGTCCTATTATTCTTGGTAGACCGTTCCTTAGAACGATTGGTGCAATTATTGATATGAAGGAAGGGAATATTAAATTCCAATTTCCCTTAAATAAGGGCATGGAACACTTTCCTAGAAAGAAAATAAAATTACCATATGAATCTATCATGAGAGCCACTTATGGATTGCCTACCAAAGATGGCAATACCTAGATCTATCCTTGCTTTTATGCCTAGCTAGGGGCGTTAAACGATAGCGCTTGTTGGGAGGCAACCCAATTTTATTTTGTGTTTTTTGTTTTTGGTTCTGTTTAGGAATAAATAATCCATCTAGATTCTGTTTAGATGTGGTTTTATCTTTTAATTAGTGTTTGTGCCAAGTTAAACCTATTAGATCTTCTTGGAAGATAGTTATTTGATCTTGCTGTAATTTCCAGAATCTTTGCGCTCAGTGCCCGAATTGTTAAAAATCACCAGAACATGCTAAAATAGTTATTCTAATTGCTGATGATCAATAAACAAATTTCCCAGGTCGTCTAATTTTGGTAGAATTTTTTGGGTTCCAGAAGTTTGCGTTAGTAACAAATTACTACAGACTGTTCTGTTTTTGACAGATTCTGTTTTGCGTGTGTTGTTTGCTTATTTTGATGAATCTATGGCTAGTAAAATAGTTTATAAACCATAGAGAAGTTGGAATACAGTAGGTTTAACACCAATACAAATAAAGAACAAGTTCACTACAGTACCTTAATGTAGTCTTTTGTTTTCTTTCTCTAACGGAGTTCACGAGATTTCTATTGAGTTTTGTGTTGTGAAGTTTTCAAGTTTTGGGTGAATTCTTTTGATGGATTATGGAACAAGGAGTGGCAAGAGCCTAAGCTTGGGGATGCCCATGGCACCCCCAAGATAATCCAAGGACACCAAAAAGTCAAAGCTTGGGGATGCCCCGGAAGGCATCCCCTCTTTCGTCCACTTCCATCGGTAATTTACTTGGAGCTATATTTTTATTCACCACATGATATGTGTTTTGCTTGGAGCGTCTTGTATTATTTGTGTTTTTGTTTGTTAGTCTACCACAATCATCCTTGCTGTACACACCTTTTGAGAGAGCCATGCATGAATTGATTTTTTTTTAGAATACTCTATGTGCTTTACTTATATCTTTTGAGCTTGATAGTTTACTCTATGTGCTTCACTTATATCTTTTTGAGCGTGATAATTTTTGCTCTAGTGCTTCACTTAGATCTTTTAGAGCACGGTGGTGGTTTGTCTTAAATAAACTTGATCTCTCATGCTTCACTTAGATTATTTTGAGAGTCGTTAATAGCATGGTAATTTGCTTAATGTTAATATACTTGGTATTCAAGATATGTGAAACTTTCTTTTTAGTGGGTTGAATACTAAGATAAGTTTGATGCTCGATAATTGTTTTGAGATATGGAGGTGATAATATCATAGTCGTGCTAGTTGAGTAGTTGTGAATTTGAGAAATACTTGTGTTGAAGTTAGCAAGTCCCGTAGCATGCACGTATGGTTAAAGTTGTGTAACAAATTTGAAGCATGAAGTGTACCTGGCTTGTGCATCCTTATGAGTGGCGGTCGGGGACGAGCGATGGTCTTTTCCTACCAATCTATCCCCCTAGGAGCATGCACGTAGTACTTGATTTTTGATGACTTCTAAATTTTTGCAATAAGTATATGAGTTCTTTTGACTAATGTTGAGTCCATGGATTATACGCACTTTTACCTTTCCGCCATTTGCTAGCCTCTTCGGTACCGTGCATTGCCCTTTCTCACATTGAGAGTTGGTGCAACTTCGCCGGTGCATCCAAACCCCGTGATATGATACGCTCTTTCACACATAAACCTCCCTATATCTTCCTCAAAACAGCCATCATACCTACCTATCATGGCATTTCCATAGCCATTCTGAGATATATTGCCATGCAACTTCCACCACCATCATCATCATCATCATCATGACATGCTGTACTTTTGTCATATTGCCATTGCATGATCTTGTAATTGACATCGTATTTGTGGCAAAGACACCATGCATTATTTTTCATACATGTCACTCTTGATTCATTGCACCATCCCGGTACACCGCCGGAGGCATTCATAATAGAGTCATATCTTGTTCTAGTATCGAGTTGTAATCATTATGTTGTAATCAATAGAAGTGCGATGATCATCATTATTAGAGCATTGCCCAATCAAAAAAGGAGAGAGAGAGAAAGGCCAAAAAAAAGAAAGGCCCCAAAAAAAGAGAAAGGGCAATGCTACTATTTCTTTTTCCACACTTGTGCTTCAAAGTAGCACCTTGTTCTTCATGTAGTGAGTCTCATATATTGTGCTTCAAAGTAGCACCATGATTTTCATATAGTGAGTCTCATAAGTTGTCTTGTTCATACTAGTGGGAATTTTTCATTATAGAACTTGGCTTGTATATTCCAATGATGGGCTTCCTCAAAATGCCATAGGTCTTCATGAGCAAGCAAGTTGGATGCACACCCACTAGTTTTCTTTCGTTGAGCATTCTTAGCTCTAGTGCATCTGTTGCATGGCAATCCCTACTCCTTGCATTAACATCAATCAATGGGCATCTCCATAGCTCATTGATTAGCCTCGTTGATGTGAGACTTTCTCCTTTTTTGTCTTCTCCACACAATCTCCATCATCATATTCTATACCACCAATAGTGCTATGTCCATGACTCGCGCTCATGTATTGCGTGAGGTTGAAAAAGTTTGAGATTATTTTAGTATGAAACAATTGCTTGGCTTGTTATCGGGGGTATAGAAGTTGGGAGCATCTTTGTGTGACGAAAATGAAGCATAGCCTAACTATATGATTTTGTAGGGATGAACTTCCTTTGGCCATGTTATTTTGAGATGACATAATTGTTTGATTAGTATGCTTGAAGTATTATCATTTTTCTGTCAATATGAACTTTTGTCTTGAACCTTTCGGATCTGAATATTCATACCATGATTAAGAAGATTTACATTGAAATTATGCCAAAGTATCACTCCGCATCAAAAATTCTCTTTTTATCATTTACCTACTCAAGGACGAGCAGGAGTTAAGCTTGTGGATGGCTGATACGTCTCCAACGTATCTATAATTTTTGATTGCTCCATGCTACTTTATCTACTGTTTTGGACTATATTGGGCTTTATTTTCCACTTTTATATTATTTTTGGGACTAACCTATTAACCGGAGGCCCAGCCCAGAATTGCTGTTTTTTTGCCTATTTCAGTATTTCGAGGAAATAGAATATCAAACGGAGTCCAAACGGAATGAAACCTTCGGGAACGTGATCTTCTCACCGAACATGATCCAGGAGACTTGGACCCTATTCCAAGAAGTTTCCGGGGAGGTCACGAGGGTGGAGGGCGCCCCCTGGGCGCGCCCCCATACCTCGTGGGCCCCTTGGAGCTCCACCGACGTGCTCCTTCCTCCTATATATACCTACGTACCCCCATTAGACCAGGGACGGAGCCAAAAACCTAATTCCACCACCGCAACTTCCTCTATCCACGAGATCCCATCTTGGGGCCTGTTCCGGAGCTCCACCGGAGAGGGCATCCATCACGGAGGGCTTCTACATCAACACCATAGCCCTTCCGATGAAGTGTGAGTAGTTTACTTCAGACCTTCGGGTCCATAGCTAGTAGCTAGATGGCTTCTTCTCTCTTTTTGGATCTCAATACAATGTTCTCCCCCTCTCTCGTGGAGATCTATTCGATGTAATCTTCTTTTTGCGGTGTGTTTGTTGAGACCGATGAATTGTGGGTTTACGATCCAACTTATCTATGAATAATATTTGAATCTTCTCTGAATTCTTTTATGTATGATTGGGTTATCTTTGCAAGTCTCTTCGAATTATCCGTTTGGTTTGGCCAACTAGATTGGTAGTTCTTGCAATGGGAGAAGTGCTTAGCTTTGGGTTCAATCTTGCGGTGTCCTTACTCAGTGACAGAAAGAGTTGCAAGGCACGTATTGTATTGTTGCCATCGAGGATAACAAGATGGGGTATTTATCATATTGCATGAATTTATTCCTCTACATCATGTCATCTTGCTTAAGGCGTTACTCTGTCTTTAATTTAATACTCTAGATGCATGCTGGATAACGGTCGATGAGTGGAGTAATAGTAGTAGATGCAGGCAAGAGTCGGTCTATTTGTCATGGACGTGATGCCTATATACATGATCATACCTAGATAACCTCATAACTATGCTCAATTCTATCAATTGTTCAACAGTAATTTGTTCACCCACCGTAGAATATCTATGCTCTTGAGAGAAGCCACTAGTGAAACCTATGGCCCCCGAGTCTATTCTCATCATATCAATCTCCATTACTTTATTTTACTTGTTTTGCTTTTACTTTTCACTTTGCATCTTTATACCAAAAATACCAAAAATATTATCTCTATCAGATCTCACTCTCGTAAGTGACCGTGAATGGATTGACAACCCCTAAGCGTTGGTTGCGAGTTGCTACCGTTTTGTGCAGGTATGAGGGACTTGCGCGTGACCTTCTACTGGATTGATACCTTGGTTCTCAAAAACTGAGGGAAATACTTACGCTACTGTGCTGCATCACCCCTTCCTCTTCGGGGAAAAACCAACGTTAGCTCGAAACGTTAGACCGAGACGTAGCAGCGTTCCGCGTCCAATCCTAGCCTCGCCTCGTCCCACTCCTACTCCCACTCCCATTCTAGCCGCCAGACGAACCCTAGCCCCCTTGCCCAATGCCCCCCGATCCCCACAGCCATCGCACGGCCTCGCTCCTCCTTCCCTCCCGCCGCACCCTCTCCTTGCTCGCAGCTGCCTCCTTCCCACCTCCGCCCGAGCTCCGCCTTCCTCGCCTGCCTCCTCCTCCTTGCCATCGGTGGAAGCCTCAAGCCCCGACATCACCGCCACCAGATCCACCTCGCAACCTCTCTTCCTCCCCTGTCTGACTACTGCGTGGTCGCGTCAGGCCCATGCCGGGGCCGCCACCACCGCTGCAGCCGCCGCCGCTGGATGGCTCCGTCGGTCCCTCCCGCTCCAGATCGAAAACTTAGAGAGAGCGACGGGAGGGAAGAAGGGGATCGGGGGAGGGGAGAGCACGGGAGAGAAGGCGAGCTCGCGGCTGACCGCAGCGTGCGAGGCGGACGGGTGAGAAACATTTGTGGTCGTGCCGCTGGCGACTGGAGATTTGGAATGCGGCCGTGGCCATGGGCGGTCCTGGAGTCGGGATCGCGTGCGGTACTGCCTCCAACCTGCTTTGCTGCTCCTGCGATCTCAAGGTACGGTATCGATCTGCTTTGCGCGTTGCTTTAGCAAAACTGATTAGTTATCTATACATAGACGTGTGCAGATCTGAGGACGAAGGGAAGAATAAGAAGAATTTAGCTAGAGATTTGAAGATCAAGGTGATTTTTCTCCCTCCTGTTAAGCTTTATTATCTCATTTTGATGCTATTGTTTGTGATTGATGTAAACATGAGGAAGATAAGAGATCACAATGAGGCTAAATGAGATTTGTGGTGACCAAAATTCTTTCTTTGTTTACCTAACGAACTTGATTGCACTATTGATTCTGTACTATTTTCCTTTCCTAAAGGAAGATGACGAGTCATGTAACATATTTAAAGAAGAGAGAATCTGCATTTTATTCATGTGCTTTCAGTTAGGGTGGATTTGTGTTTTCAGAAATGAGGCAACCTTACATGTACATATTCACATATTTCCTTTATAACACTACCAGCAGACATGAGTTCTTGTGTTTTTAGAGCTTCATGGAAACAAGATTCGGTGCTGCCCACTTAGTCTTTTTTTGCAGATATATTTCCTTTATCACTCCCCCAGCAGACGTGAGTTCTTGTGGCGGGGTTTTTCATGCCGTCATGTTAGGAATTTATTATAGGATTGTAGATGAGGTCCTTCTTCAGTTCAGCCACGCTGGGCACTGTTTCCACTTCTTGTTTCTTACTTAAATTCAGTTGCCCATTTTTGATTTAAGGTGGATATTGCAGTTTGATGCCTATGGTATTCCATATGAAATTCTACTATTTGTTTTAGTTTCTGGAGTTTTCTATTCATTATACCTAGCCATTATGATGGGTATGTTGACATGCTTCGTGGATAGAGAAGTTTAATATCGCTTGCTTGTTGTCTTCTCTGCCCTCGACACGCAAAAGGCCAAAAAAGGCGGAGACGAGTCATGGATCCTGCTGGCAATGGCTACTAGTTGTAGACAACATTTAAGCAGAGGAATCGCAAAAGTTGTGCCCCATGAGGCCAGTGACCAAAGGCCCGATTCGTTTCCGTTAAAGGTAACCTGCCTCACAATAATTAGAGTCGCATTGGTACTTGCTGATCTTTTAATTTTTTATTAACTAATTTGGGCTCTTAACAGATTCTGTAGTTGTCTATTGTTTCTTATTTGCGGGTTATGTTCAGCTTGGCCCTTCATCTGGGTGTATGGTTATCCTCATCTCTATACGCGCATGCATGGACGAGCTTCAGTCTGATGAGGAGAAAACAATCATGTTGAGTTTTAATCAGAACAGGTGGACAACCATGTAAAAGGTAGAGATGTTTATACAAGAATCAATATCACTTAGACTAGCAAGTTCCAGTTTGTCTTTTGTTGTGAGCATTAGCAAAATATAAATGTGAATATTACAGTACATAGTTTATGATATTTCATTGAATGTCATCACCTAAATTTATACTAATCAAGCGGAATAACCCAACAACCATTCTTTAAAGACCATATCATAAACTTTATGCAACAATACCTAAATGAAGCTCCAGTACCAAAAGTGGGTTCCACTAACAGCATCGCAGATTATTTTGAGTTTTCGGCCATTGAATGGGTGAATGCCATGCTTTCCATGGAGATGCTTATACCTTCTATCCTCGGGATGAACGGATATGTCTGTATCGCCAACCATTGTTTCAGTTCTTGTTGTTGCGACAGTAATCTCGTCAAACCCTTCTTCAAGAGGATAGGCAAAGGATTTCAACACAACAAACTGCACATGACTGCTATAACCAGGGACATTCAGCATAGTTTCCTCTTTAGGCTCTAGATGATCCACCTGAGAAAGTAACATTTTAATAAAGAAGTCGATCTTAGTCGCGGGTGTGGAATCAAACTGTACAACCTAGACAGTATAATAAGCTTTATCAACCTCTATGTCAGATATTGCTGTTAAAAGTGTGCAGTCCCAGTTTACGAGGCAGAGGAATTGGGAATATAGTGTCTTAATATAATGAGGAATGTTATTTCCTTTGGTAAAAAGAATTATTCCGATGCCATCACGTTGCTCTGCATTTACTAAATGGACTTCCATATGTATTTTGGGCGGTTGATGGAATAGATGCGCTCTATGCCTACATTATTATGCCTACTATATTCTTATGGTTCTGTCCGTGTTCATTTTGTTGGTTGGAAGAACTGTTCTATTTCTGCATCTGCAACCTGCTGCTGCTTCTCAAGATTTGCTCTCCTTTTCCAATGCATGTGCGTTATCTGTTGCTCAAGATATATTTATCTTTTTGTGCATGTTGTCATGGTTGTTGATTGACTGGCCGTCTCTCTGTTGCGGATCTATCCGGGGGTCATCTTATTTTTCAGTCTCGTGTGACTTCCGTTTTATGCTTATATTTGGTGGTTGCGTGTGAGTGGGATGTGTGCTCTTATTTCGGCCGTTATACCTGTTTTGCAAGCCGTGGTGCCTTGGTGTGCTTTCCCAGCGCTTACGTACCTATGTACGGTCGCAGAGGATGTGTCTGTTCTTGGCTTCTTGCTGGGGTCGAACAGGAGCTTCCAAGGGATGGCTCTTGTCCAGTTCCTTACTACACACTCTTGCTATTTTGAATAGGTAGTACATGATGAAGTGGTAGGCTGGAAGAAGTCCAAAGCCAGTTTCCATCGGATGAGAATTCATAGCATCATTGTGAGGTTGGTGATCACAGTTAATAACAACCAATGTTTTAGTTAACTGTTGTAGAGTTTTTTTTCTATGCATGTTTCTTCTATGTAACAATCATAATTTGAGCAGAGTAAGCTTGCCATGGAAACTACGTGTTGATGCCATGGAGTCCTTTAAAGAAAAATATATTCATAGTCTTGTAGTGACAGCAGTCAGCAAGCCGAAATCTGAACAATGAAAACGAGTACTAGCATCTTCATCTAAAAATAATATGCCCAGTATTATCATGATTTGAGCACATCAGAAAGAGATCTTGCTGTCAGATGTTCTATCATGTTACAAGGTAGTTCATGAATTTAACAAAAAACTATTCCATTTGTTGCAATGCAAGTGATTACCTACAATTTCAAGGCAAACTAATGCCTACTGTCTAATCCTAACTTGCCTTCATCGGAGCAGTTTGTTTGACTTCTAAAGTTCACTTCTGTTAGTTATAAACCCGTGAATATTTGCCCATCTTTGCTTAACGTGTAAATGGATATAGTGGTATATGAAACTCAAATTGTTTCTTTGAACTGCAGATGGAGTCGATTCAACCACCACATGCTGGAAATACTGTACCATAGTGACATAAGGGGCATCACATTCAGGAAACCTAATGATTCCATATACACCTTCCCAATGCCTGATTGCATATGCCAACAAGATGGAATATTATCTAGGCATTAGCATACATAACTGAGGGATGCATATCCTCTGCCTTTGTGCAACAAAGGCACCAAAGGCATGGCATTGTTGACTGCATGATCAGGATTTGATGGTCATGATGAAAACTGGAGTGAAATAAAGCATTTGGCGCTTCTCAGGAGATTCTGAAACCCTCTGGCATACCCCAAACTGTTCGATTCTGGATATAATGGTCAAAAGGTGCCTAATGACAATGAATTCCATAGGATCAGAAATTGAGAGGATGCGAGGGATTTTGTAAAGTTAGTAATCTGTAGGTAGTCCACCATATAGCAATCTCCATTTGTTCAATGGGGTGTAGATATGAGTACAACCTGAGTGCCTCGATGTATATTCGAAAACAACAAAGAAAGGAAATTTTTAGTATATCATTACTCATCAGTGCTTGTTCTCGCATTTCATCTTGCCCTTGACAGTTCATATTTATGAGCATGTTCTTACAGTTCAGACCTAACATTCTTTTTTCTTTCCTTGGGCACTTCCTCAAGAATCTTGTTGAGGTGTCTGTTTCCCCTCTTTGTGTCATGAATGATTGTGATGGCTGCAGGGTCTTCGCAAGGAGTTGAAGGCATATAAAAACCATGGATCCTTTGCTACCCAGGCCGCAAAATGATCACAATGATGTCTACGACCTCCTCCTAGATGTATTAATCTCAATCTCATGTTTGGTTTTCTTCCCTTTTCTCTTCTAATGATGTAATTTCTTTTACTAAGATAACACCATGTATCCCTTTTCTACTTTGAATGAATTTACTGTATATATTTCTTATTTAGTTTAGTTCATCATTCAGAGAAGGTGGAATATTTTTGTCCTTCACAGGTTAAATGAGCATTGCGTAGTCCTTCACAGGTTAAATGAGCATTGCTTTTAAGTATGTCTAAGTTCTCTTTTTTCAAGTGCTTCAAGTAAATGAAATTGTCTATTTCGAATTTAATACCTTTTAATAATAATCATAATGAGAGAGGGGTATGCTTCTCTCTCTCTCTCTGGAAATGTGTTTGAATCGCACAAAAAGAGTTTGTAGTTCTTATTCATACTTGAAACACGTGAGGCTCTGCAAATTAAACCATGTTTTTTTCAAGGCGCATATGGATTTAGCAGACCACAACTAAACTGACTGTATATACATGGCCTGTCCTTAGTAAAGGAAACTATTTTCATCACGAACATGGCTTTAGTTGAAGGTTCTTGCAGCATTAAACTATTTTCGTCGACAACATGTCTTCACCAGGTCTCTGCGCCATTTGGCGCAACGGGTCAACTAGTATTAAATAACATAGATGTGCGTGAATTCAGATGAGATGCATGTTTGATAGATCAATTTTGGTTCGAGTATGGATTACATGTATCATCATCTCGAATTCAAATATTTGAATCCCTTTTTTGTTCACTCCTTTCACGCCCATCTCTCTCGCATGCATGCTCCTTCAGGTAGCTATCACTCTCTTTTCTCCAGCTCACCCGCACGCTCACTTCATGTTTCTCCTATCCTCGCAAACATGGTCTCTCGACGTCTCCCTTGAGAAGTGTCACACTCTCCCTATCATTATACATTACACGGTTTTCATTATTTCTCATGTCTCTACTGTTCTCTGGTATCACTCGGTACCTAAGCTTTCTTTTTCACCGCCACACACACAGTCTCCACTCGTCTTTCACTTTGTCTTTCTCTCTATGAGATTCTCTAACACACCCTATAAGTCTCTACATATGACTCATACCACTAAAATTACTCTCTCTCTCTCTCTCTCTCTCTCTCTCTCTCTCTCTCTCTCTCTCTCTCTCTCTCTCTCTCTCTCCTGTAGACACAACATTTGTTGGGGTCTCCTTTTTGTCTCCATCCCAGACTGACATTATTCATTTGTTTACCGATCAGACAACCCCGACTACCGTCTCCTCTCTCTCTCTCTCTCTCTCACACACACACACACACACACACACAACTCCTGCTTCCACTCCCCTTCCCGAGTACCGTCTCTCTCTCACACACACAAAAATCTCGCTTTCGCACCCCGACTCGTATTTCTCTCACAAACATTTATCGACTAGCTAGCCTCTACATAGGTTTATACACCCGCACACTCGTGCTTCCACCATCGCATACATGTCTCTCTCCCGCTCCTTGTATCTATGTAGATTTTTCTTCCCTTCTTGAGACACGCCCTCTCGATCGTGCCCACACACACTATCGCCTCATTTTAAGCTGATACCTATCGCACACACACTCCTTGTGTCTTTGTCACACATGCACTCCGTCCTCCTCCACTCTCCCTCTCTCTCACACATACATGGGCTTTTTGCAACAACTAGCAAGATGCCCATGCGTTGCACGGAACATCAAGATGCATTTGTATGAGTAGTTTATCTTGTGGGGGAAAAGGATGAACGAGGAAAGGCCTTATTTGCAAATGTGGAGAGGGATGTGGGTATCTTTTTGCAAAATTTCCATAGTTTCCTTCCTATCCGTCAGATATAGATAGGACGGCCTATATTGCAGGATGGCAGGCACACGCTCATCACCGACAATGCTTTTTATAAGAGTAGGTATAAAAAATAGAGTTGGTGATGATGGTGGGCCTGCCATCCTGCAATGTAGGTTGTCTGATTTATATCTGACGGATAGGAAGGAAAATATGGCAATTTACCCGCACTCTTCACCACATTTGCAGATAAGGCCTTCCCTCGTTCATCCTTTTCTCCCACAAGATCTTGATGTTCCATGCAACGCACGGGCATCTTGCTAGTAAGAGTGGAAATTAGACATATACCACTTCTCGAATCTTGAAACCAACAACATTCCTCCCTTATCTCATCAAAATCGCCAAAGGAATATATTTTGAGTGAAACATAACATATTTTTAGTGATATACGTATTTCAAAACTAGACTTTTTTTTCTATCAAATAGGTGAATATGTATTAATCTACTTTGATCGTGTGGCAACGCATTGGCACATTGCTAGTAGTTATTATAATTTTTTGGACACCAGACAAATGGTGGAGTACATATACGAGGTGAAGAGGCGCACGCATGCAGTGGCCTCTCGCTGTCTCGCACACATGAGTGTTACGTAAAGGCGACGTTAACAAATAAACCCTAAAACCCTAGGTGGACGATTGCTGCATTCGCGGGTACCGGGTACGTGGTGGAGCACCTTTGTAGGAATAGTGAGCTCGCGTGATAATTTGATCCGTAGGAGTTGATGGTCGGGACCATAGGTGAATGACTTGGAGCGCGGTGGCTCGCCAGTTGCCACAGATCGAGTAGCCACGTTTAAAATATCGTTTTTTTAGCGGGGTTAAGAGTTCCGATTTTAAATGGCGCGTTATAAGTAGTAAGTAGTTTTTAGAACGATTGGTATGGAGCGAAAATGGAATTCATAGTACTACGTACCTCCTTGGCGTAGGGTTGTATGGTTTTTTTTTCCGATGGAGGTTGTATGGGTTTATGTTGCAAGATGTTGAACCTGGTAGTTCTAGGGAAAATACTATGGTTTAGATTTAGATGCTGGTTTTCAGTAATGAAAATCGGAAGGGGAAACCTGATGTAGGGTGGAACCCTAGATGGCCGATCTTTCACGAAAGGAGCGGATCCCTACGATGAACACGAAGAACACAAGGGGAAAACGAGGGGAAACACGAGAGAAACACTCAACCAACAAGAAATAGATCACACATATGCTAGATCGATGAACACAAAGAGATACACGATGATCCAAGGTCAACAACGGACGATACAAACGGTAACCGGTTCTTCTCCGTGAGGAGGTCTTGATGGGGGTCTTCTCTGTAAAGGAGGTCTTGAATCCAAGGTGGATCTTCTCCGTAGAGGGGCCGCGGTCACTCTCGAAGAGACGATCCGGTATGGATGAGCGAAGCTCTATCTCACATATGAGCTAAACCAACGCTAACCCTAGCTAGGATGAGGTGAGGGAGTATATATAGTCTACATCCACGAAGGGGTAAGTGAGAGGGGATACATGGGCCCTAGGCCCGTTCTCTGCGCGCAGGCAGGGCGGTAGTACCGGCCACAGGGCGGTAGTACCGCTTATAGGCGGTAGTACCGCTTAGACTGAGCGGTAGTATCGGACTCGGATAGTGCGAACACTGGAGTTTGCCGGGTTGAGCGGTAGTGGTGCGGCAGTGCGGAGCGGTAGTACCGCTTATAGGCGGTAGTACCGCTGGAGGGAGCAGTAGTACCGCTTATAGGCGGTAGTACCGCTGGAGGGAGCGGTAGTGCTGCTGGAGCGGCCGGATCCACTTCAAGCTCTTGATGTCCATCTTCCTCTTCGGATTCTCCTTGCTCCACAGCGTCTCCATGGCTAACTCCTTGGTACCTGAGTATGCACAACGTCTCCGTTTGAGGTAGTAACCATGTCTCATGTTCATCGAAGTGGAATTGTGAGAGGAGAGATGTCACCTCGGTTTCGAGAGCTCTTGCACGTGATCGAGTCATGGGTCCACTAGGCACTTGATGAGACGATGGTAGGTCCATGGGGATGACCTTGGGATGCTCCGCATCATCTCCCCTCCCTTGGGAAAGATCCGACCTCGGATCGAAATCCTCATCACCATGGTATGGGGAGAGATCTTTGATGTTGAAGATGTCGCTCACGGAGTACTTGTCGCGTGGGATGTCTATCTTGTAAGCGTTGTTGTTGTAGCGTGCAAGCACCTTGAAGGGTCCATCCGCTCGGGGTAGTAGCTTGGACTTGCGTTCATTGGGGAAACGATCCTTGCGAAGGTGTAGCCACACAAGATCTCCAACATGGAACATCATGGGTTGCTTGTTGATGTTGAGCTTGGTCGCGAGTCGTTGTACTTGGCGCTCGATGGTGTTCCTTGTATCTTGATGCATCTTCTTGAGGAAGTTGACTCGGGCGATCGCGTCCATGTTTGTGCGCTCTTGAAGCGGTAGGGGTAGAATGTCCAATGGTGACAATGGGTTGAAGCCATAGACGACCTCGAAGGGGGACTTGCCGGTAGTCGAATGTCTTGTACGGTTGTAGGCATACTCGGCGATTGGTAGGCACTCTTCCCACTCCTTGATGTTCTTCTTTATCAACACGCGTAGGAGGGTGGAGAGCGTACGGTTGGTCACCTCCGTTTGGCCGTCGGTTTGAGGATGGTATGCCGAGGAGAAGAGAAGCTTGATTCCGAGCTTGGCGCACAAGGTCTTCCAAAAGTAACTCAAGAACTTGACGTCGCGGTCCGAGACAATCGTCTTTGGCACTCCATGAAGGCGCAAGATTTCCCTACAAAACAAATGTGCAACATGTGAAGCATCGTCTATCTTGTTGCAAGGAATGAAATGAGCCATTTTGGAGAATCGGTCCACAACAATAAAAACGGAATCCTTGCCATTTCGAGTTCTAGGCAAACCTAGCACAAAGTCCATGCTAATATCTTCCCATGGTTGGTATGGAATTGGAAGTGGCATATAGAGGCCATGAGATTGGGCTTTGGACTTAGCTTTGCGGCATGTATAACACCGGTTGGTGAAGCGATTGACGTCCCGATGCATCTTGGGCCAAAAGTAGTTCTTAGAGAGCGTAGCAAATGTCTTGTCGCGTCCAAAGTGTCCCATGAGTCCACCACCATGAGATTCCTGCAAAAGCAACAAACGCAAAGAGGACTCGGGAATGCAAAGTTTGTTAGCTCTCATAAGATATCCGTCTTTGATATAGTATCGCTCCCAAGAAGTATGCATCAAACACTTGGCATAAGGTATTGCAAATGTAGGGTCATGTTCATATAATTCTTTGATATGCTCAAAACCAATGACATTCAACTCAAGAGTAGTGACAAGCATGCATATACGGGAAAGCGCATCCGCCACAACATTTTCCTTACCCTTAATATACTTGATGACATAAGGAAATGATTCAATAAATTCACTCCATTTAGCATGACGCTTGTTCAACTTAGTTTGACCCTTAAGATATTTAAGTGTTTCATGGTCGGTATGGATGATGAACTCATGAGGGCGAAGGTAATGTTCCCATTCATGCAAAACTCGCACTAAAGCATAAAGCTCTTTGTCATAGATGGGGTAATTGAGTTGCGCTCCGGAGAGTTTCTCACTAAAGTATGCAATGGGGCGCTTCTCTTGCGTTAACACACCTCCTATGCCATTACCACTAGCATCGCAATGTATTTCGAAAGGTTTGTCAAAGTTGGGTAATGCAAGCACGGGGGCATGAGTAAGCAAATTCTTAAGCTCATTGAAAGCAATATCTTGAGATGGTCCCCAAACAAATGGTGCATTTTTCTTACTCAAAGCATGCAAAGGTGAAGCAATGGTGCTAAAATCCTTCACAAATCTACGGTAGAAACCGGCTAAACCAAGAAAACTACGCACTTGTTGCAAATTGGTTGGTTGGGGCCAAGTTTTAATAGCATTGATCTTAGTTTCATCAACATGAAAACCCTTAGAAGAAACTACGAAACCCAAGAAAACAAGCTTGTCAACACCAAATAGGCATTTTTCCATATTAGCATAAAGTTGCTCTTTTCGAAGAGTTTGTAGCACGGTGCGAAGGTGGGTGACATGCTCTTTGAGAGATTTGCTAAACACAAGTATATCATCAAAGTAGACAACAACAAATTCACCAAGGTAAGGACGAAAAACGTGATGCATAAGACGCATGAAAGTACCGGGTGCTTCCGATAAACCCATAGGCATGACTAACCACTCATAGAGACCAAACTTTGTTTTGAAAGCGGTTTTCCATTCATCACCCTCTTGTATGCGGATTTGATAGTAACCACTTTTAAGATCGATTTTGGAAAAGATAGTGGCACCACTAAGTTCATCAAGCATGTCATCAAGGCGTGGAATGGGGTACCTATATCTAACGGTGATAGCATTGATAGGTCTACAATCGGAGCACATGCGAGAGCTACCGTCACGTTTTGGAACAAGAATGACCGGTACGGCACAAGGACTCAAACTTTCACGTACATGTCCATAGTCTATGAGATGCTTTACTTGCCTTTGTATTTCTTTGGTTTCTTCGGGGTTGACGCGGTATGGAGCTTTGTTGGGAAGCGGCGCTCCGGGGATGAGATCAATTCGGTGCTCAATGCCTCGTAGTGGAGGAAGACCCGGAGGTAGCTCGTCGGGAAAAACATCTTGGAATTCCTGCAATAGAGAAGATAACACCAAAGGTAGATCGTGAGAGTTGTTAGTTTTTGTGACCTCGTCCTTGCACAATAGTACATAGTGTAGGACACTCGATGGGTTCTCACACACTTCTCTCATCTCACGTTTGGTGGCAAAGAGAACTAAGTTTTTCTTGTCGCTCATCGTGGAGGCACTCAATTTGGGCTTGTGGCGCTCACTCTCTTTTTGGTGGTTCGCTCTCTCACTATTTTCTCCACGATGGGTGGCTTGCTTGTCGGCGAGTACTTGGCTTGGAGACATAGGACGTAGCACGAACTCTTTCCCTTTCATCTTGAAGCTATAGTGATTTGTACGCCCATTGTGAATGACACCTCGGTCAAATTGCCATGGTCGTCCAAGGAGGAGGTGGCAAACGGTCATTGGGAGGACATCACATTCCAATGTGTCTTCATAGGCGCCGATCTTGAAAGAGACTTGTACTCTATGCTCGACTTGTATGGTGCCGGTGTCGCTTAGCCATTGAACCTTGTAGGGGTGAGGGTGCTTCATCTTGACCAATTGGAGCTTGGAGCAAAGTTCTTCACTTGCTAAGTTGTGGCAACTACCTCCATCGATGATGACCTTGACGGGACGTCCATTGATGCCGGCCTTTGTGTGGAAAATATGGCATCGTTGATCTTCGTCTTGTTGATGTTGAAGAGTCAAGACCTTGGAGACAACAAGAGCGGGACTTGAATCTTCATCGCAAAAGACTTGTTCATCTTCATCCTCATTGTTCACTTGTCGGTGCATGGCCACTTGCTCAAGAGCTTCCATTTCGCCTTCACTCATGGAGTCATAGGTTCCGTCGTCGTTGAGGATCATGGTGCGCTTGTTTGTGCATTCGAAGGACTTGTGGCCTCGGCCGCCGCATGTGAAGCATTTGATAGAACTTGTCTTGACGGTCTCATCGGTTGGAGTAGATGATGATGAAGCTTTCTTGAAGTTGCTTGTAGTAGAGGGACGACTTGAGCTTGTTGAAGCTTTCTTGTAACTTGACTTGTCGCCGTTGCTTGTAGAAGGCTTTGTAGATGTAGAAGGTGTTGGAGCCGTCGAAGCTTGATTGTTGGCGAGACCATAGGACTTGGATGAGAACTTGGCGTACTTGAAGTCTTCTTGTACTTGCCGTTCCGCTTTGGTAGCTTGGTGCACTAACTCGACGAGGTTCGAGTAAGGTTGGAAATCGGCAATCTTCTTGATAGGATGATTGAGTCCATTCAAGAACCGTGCCATAGTTTGCTCATCATCTTCCTTGACGTTGGCTCGTATCATGGCAATCTCCATTTCCTTGTAGTACTCTTCAACGCTCTTGGTTCCTTGTTTGAGTTGTTGAAGTTTCTTGAAGAGGTCGCGGTTGTAGTAGTTTGGCACGAACCGTGCTCGCATGACATCCTTCATTTGTCTCCAAGTGGTGATGGGTGGTTCACCTCTTGCCGCTCGGCGCTCAATGACTTGTTCCCACCAAATGAGGACGTAGTCTTGGAATTCGAGGGATGCCATTGCGATCTTCTTCTCTTCTTCGTAGTTGTGCAAGCGGAAGATTTTGTCAACCTTCAATGCCCATGAGATGTACTCTTCGGGGTCGTTGCTTCCATTGAACTTGGGCATGGTGAACTTTAGCTTGCCATAGCGTTGCTCTTCATTGTGTTGGGGATGATGACGTCCATGTCGTTGAGGATTGACATTGTCATGGCGCTCTTGGCGAAGTTGGTTCACTTCCTCATGTTGCTCTTGGCGATGATTGGGTCCATTGTCTTCTTGCTCTCGATGGACTTGACGTTCTTGTCGCGCTTGAGGATGAGCTTGTCTATCTTGACGAGGAACTTGGCGATGCACGTGGCCTTGGTAAAGTCGTTCTTGAGCTTCATCACGAAGTGCTTCTTGTTGGAGACGAGCTTGTCGGCCACGATCGGCTACGGCACGACTTGAATCCCGAAGTGCACGTTGCGCCTCAAGTGCTTGAGCTTCACGTAGTCGTTGTTCTTGACGTTCCGCCTCGGCGTCTTGTGCATCTTGATGTTGTCGCGCACGCTCCTCTTGTTCTTGTTGTCGTTGACGTTGCCGTTCTTGTGCTTGAGCAAAAGCGGCTTGGTTTTGGCGATGTCGATGCTCTTGAGAGTCGGTGTCGTGTAGAGGATTGCGATTTGCTTGACGATCTTGACGCACGGCACGACGAAGAGTGTTCGATGTCGGTGTACTTGAACCGGAGATGGTGTCGTCGGAGTGTCGACTTGAGCGACTCCTTCTTGACGAAGTTGACGGAGTAGAACGAAGTAGCAAAGCTCGAATCTCGTCCATTCTTGCGTCATTCTCAACCTTGTGCTCGTCGAGCTTGTTGTCGAAGTAGTCCCTTGTACGATTCTCGGATTGTCGTAGGTCGGTGGCGAGATTGTCGATGCGGTCGCCCAAAGAAAGTTGTTCTTGATGCAAAGCCCGTTGTGCACCAAAGAGTTGATTCTTGGTGACGAAGGAAGACATGTCGTCGTCTTGCTCCAATAAGAGAGGATTGGTAGAAGTACTTGGCCTATCCATCATTCCAAACAAAGATATGTGAGAGGGAGAAAGGAAAGAACCAATATCCAATGTACCTTGACCAATGTTGACAATGGATCAAAGGTGACTCCAATGTGTAGCAAGGAAATAGCACAATTGGTACCAATTCTTGTCGGTTCTCACACCTACACAAGTAAAAGCTTATGGTGGAGCTCGGTTAGGATGGTGGCACAAAAATTTGATGCAATTGTAAGTGAGATTCAATAATGTTGGAAAAGATTCACAAATTTGCAAATGCAACAAGTAGACCAATAGCAAGATATGGTACACGGAAACACACACGCAAAAAGATAAGATGGGGTTATGCAACCAAAGATGAGCCAAAACGTGGAATTCACCAAGATGCTCTTGTTGCACAACACTAGAGAGACGCTAGCACGATTGCACAATAGGCGGATACGAACTTGTGCACAACCTACTAAGCAAAGATGCAACGACTTCTATCCCAAGTATGTCATATGTATGATGTTCCTATGCTTTGATCCAAGATGATCGAGTATGACAATCTTAATGTTGGATTTTGCTATGGTTCTTGCTTATGAGCTCTTTGCTTATCTTTCCTCTTTTGCTTAAAAGCTTGTTTGACTCTTTGATGTTTGAGCTCTTTTCTCATGCAATGCTTCACGAACCAAGATAGCAATTGTGTATGCGATAACAACTTTGTGACACAAGTGATGATGCCGAGATATGCAACAAGATGATAATGGGAAGTAATGAACACTAATGTGCACAAGTCACGTTGCCGACAATACTCAATGGCTAGTCTCGATGGGTAAGTGACGCAAAAGTAAGGCCATGGGGTTATCAATGCAATTGCAAGAGAGTATGACGATATCACGATACCAAGATGATATCCAAGGTGAAGGTGATACCAAAGTGAAGTAGCCGTTCGTAGTAGTCCTTGGCGAAGATGAGCGGTGGTGATGTTGATGTCGAACCGTACCTAGATAGCCGAAACACAAAAGGATACGGAGACCACAACTCAAATTCTCAAAGCAAAGGTCAAATGGTGGTAACGGAAAGCGTTGGTGGTTGCGGAAGTCGGTGGTGGTTATGCGGAGGATGTGGTGGTAGCCCTAGGCAAAGATGCCAAAGTTCGAAAAATTTGGTGGAGTCAAATGTTGGTGAAACCTATCTAGGTGGATAGAGGATGTCAATAGCTACTCAACGAGCTAAAGAACGCGAAAATCGGACTCCGGATGTGGAAGTTATGGACAAAACGGTGAAACTCAAAGGGCTGAAACTGTCAGGGGCGGTAGTACCGCTCGCATGGGCGGTAGTGCCGCTTGTAAGCGGTAGTACCGCTTGGGATGAGTGGTAGTACCGCTCGTGTCGGGATTTTTCGACTGTTTCGGCTGAAACAGGGCCTGGCGGTAGTACCGTTTGCGGGGCGGTAGTACCGCTTGTGGTACTAAGCGGTAGTACCGCTCGGATGGGCGGTAGTACCGCTCGTGTCGGGATTCTTCGCAGATCGAATCGGGACGCGATTTTGGGGCGGAAATGGATGATTTCGAGGTCAAAATTGGGGAGATTTCGTGGATGGAAAGTGGGGAAACTTGGGGAGATGCTAGATCCACTCGAAAGCAAACAAATCCATGGATCAAATCCAACAAAACTTCATCACACTAACAAATCACAAAAAATTTTGGGGCTATTTTTGGTGGGGAATTTTCGAATTTAGGACGAAATCAACAAAATCAAGCTAGAAAACAAAGAGAGGGGGCTCCGAAATCGTGATCAACGTGGCTCATGATACCAAGATGATGTAGGGTGGAACCCTAGATGGCCGATCTTTCACGAAAGGAGCGGATCCCTACGATGAACACGAAGAACACAAGGGGAAAACGAGGGGAAACACGAGAGAAACACTCAACCAACAAGAAATAGATCACACATATGCTAGATCGATGAACACAAAGAGATACACGATGATCCAAGGTCAACAACGGACGATACAAACGGTAACCGGTTCTTCTCCGTGAGGAGGTCTTGATGGGGGTCTTCTCCGTAAAGGAGGTCTTGAATCCAAGGTGGATCTTCTCCGTAGAGGGGCCGCGGTCACTCTCGAAGAGACGATCCGGTATGGATGAGCGAAGCTCTATCTCACATATGAGCTAAACCAACGCTAACCCTAGATAGGATGAGGTGAGGGAGTATATATAGTCTACATCCACGAAGGGGTAAGTGAGAGGGGATACATGGGCCCTAGGCCCGTTCTCTGCGCGCAGGCAGGGCGGTAGTACCGGCCACAGGGCGGTAGTACCGCTTATAGGCGGTAGTACCGCTTAGACTGAGCGGTAGTACCGGACTCGGATAGTGCGAACACTGGAGTTTGCCGGGTTGAGCGGTAGTGGTGTGGCAGTGGGGAGCGGTAGTACCGCTTATAGGCGGTAGTACCGCTGGAGGGAGCAGTAGTACCGCTTATAGGCGGTAGTACCGCTGGAGGGAGCGGTAGTGCCGCTGGAGCGGCCGGATCCACTTCAAGCTCTTGATGTCCATCTTCCTCTTCGGATTCTCCTTGCTCCACAGCGTCTCCATGGCTAACTCCTTGGTACCTGAGTATGCACAACGTCTCCGTTTGAGGTAGTAACCATGTCTCATGTTCATCGAAGTGGAATTGTGAGAGGAGAGATGTCACCTCGGTTTCGAGAGCTCTTGCACGTGATCGAGTCATGGGTCCACTAGGCACTTGATGAGACGATGGTAGGTCCATGGGGATGACCTTGGGATGCTCCGCATCAAAACCCTTCTTTGATTAAAAAAACTACTACCTCCATTCTAGTTTACTAGTCCCCATCGTACTTTGGGTCAAAGTTTGTCCACGAATTTTACTTGTAAAATGTGAATGGAAAACGAGATTTTGTTATACCCAAACAAAAAAGGACTGGAGGGAGTGATTGCTCTGACATGGACGCGACCTCTCATAGCGCAGGCATTGAACCGACGCGCCGGCCAAGAGGGCCGCACTCGCTTCAGGCCCGGCTGAGCACGCCTCCTTGCCACGTGCAACCAGCTTAAAACTGCCCCGCCTGCCTTCATTGAATCCGTGCGTGTGCCGGCAACACGTCCTTCCGCGAGCCGGCAGGCATTTTAGAACACAAAAAATGATTAAAATATAATTAATTTACGCATGGTCTTAACTTGTTGTGATTGCACTGGTAGCAGGAACTAGTAGAGGATTTTCTTTATTTATAACTCTCCTCACATTTTTTTGGCTTTGAAGTGAATCATGGTTGTGGACATTATGTATGAATGTGCAGATATCTATGAACATGAGTTTGATGTGGAAGTTGAACTTGGAATGTCGGGCTTGCACGTGAACTATACCATTTCCAATGATTCGTCTGTTATTGTTTGGAAAGTAATTGCTGTTATTACATGACCCGAAAAAAACATTTTGTGCCACATCAGTAGATGCACGGACATCACAACAGGCATGCTGACTGGATAAACATTTGAACCTAGCTATTATGAAGGAAATTTTGTATTGACAACAGTTTTAGATAGCAGGAGACGCCTAGCCTGCTCTGCCTCTGCTAGCTTATTTCTGGCTTCTTCCATCTCTTCTTTGGCTTGGGTGAAAAGAGCATCTGATTGCTCTTTTTGCTTCTTCAGGAACTCAGCTACATTCTCAAGGGCTGCTGCATGCTTTCTTTCAGCCTTTACTAATGCCACGAGGACACGAACAACTGACGACTCCACCTGGCATGTGTGTAATCCAGCATCCTCTGGGAATTTGCACCTTGTGTCTAATCCAACATCATTAGGGAACTGGCACCTTGTGTGTAATCCAGCCTCATTTTGGAAACATGATCTCGAGGTTGACCATACTTCCCTCCTCGCAGGAACTGCATCCTGACATGAAGTTACTTCTTTTTTAGATCAATACTCAGAGCAACCTAGATCCATTTAGTAGAAGCCAGATAAACAGAACTCGGAGAAGTGAATTCAAAAGGAAAATAAAAAGAAAAACAGACTACAAGGTGAGAACACCCACTTCCTACATCAAACTAAAAACGAAAGCATTAGGACGATTAAGACTCTTCTTATTACACATCGAACAACACCACGCTTAAGAGAAACAAAAACTACAACATATACACATCGAAGAACACGAGGCTACATGAAAGTAATTGAAAGGGTGTTACTTACCAAAGCTCGTTTTACAGGTTCGGTGCAACTCTTCTTTAGCTTGCCACGCTCCTTTAAGATGTCCTGAATATCCCGTGTTTGGTCTTCATTGCTCCTCTACATGTTCGCACTCGTGGTTTTAAAATCTCAACAGGGCAAGAAAAATATACTACTAGTAATACTCGCGCATCTTGTGGGCAACATTAAAGCACTCGTCTGCCATGTTAGAGCATCTCCAACAGAATCGCAACGCGTGGCGCTTTAAAAAAGCGTTTACAATGCTGAGATCGAGTAGTAGATGCTAGAGAGTAGAGGATAGTTCTCAGCATAGATAGATAAATAAAAGATAATTCAACTACTCCTCGTCGTCCAACTCCTCCTCGGTGATGTCCTCCTCCGACGTCTGACTTTACGCGTGAAGATACCAATCGTCATCGGATTCCCAGGGCGACGCTGCTCCTAGCCTCATGTTGAATTGAGCTTCCGCTTTAAACCTACGCTTGTCCTCGCGATAGGCGGCTCGCTCCGCCCTCCTCTTATCCCTCTCCGCCCTCCTTTGCGCGTAGAACTTGCGCTCGTTGATGATGTCATGCGGGAAGTGTTGGCGCCACAGTGCTACCTCTTGAGCACTGCGTTGGATTTCCTTGAAGAGGAAAGGGTGATGCAGCAGAGTAGAGTAAGTATTTCCCTCAGTTTTTGAGAAGCAAGTTATCAATCCAGTAGGAGGCTATGCGCGAGTCCCTCGTACCTACACAAAACAAATAGCTCAACGCAACCAACGCGATTAGGGGTTGTCAATCCCTTCACGGTCACTTACGAGAGTGAGATCTGATAGAGATGATAGATAATATTTTTGGTATTTTTGGTATAGAGATGCAAAGTAAAATAAAAGGAAAAGTAAAAAAGCAAAGCAATAATAAGGTGTTGGGAGATTGATATGATGAGAATAGACCCCGGGGCCATAGATTTCACTAGTGGCTTCTCTCAAGAGCATAAGTATTCTACGGTGGGTGAACAAATTACTGTTGATCAATTGACAGAATTAGACATAGTTATGAGAATATCTAGGTATGATCATGTATATAGGCATCACGTCCGAGACAAGTAGACCGACTCCTGCCTGCATCTACTACTATTACTCCACTCATCGACCACTATCCAGCATGCATCTAGAGTATTAAGTTCAAGAAAACAGAGTAATGCCTTATGCAAGATGACATGATGTAGAGGAATAAATTTATGCAATATGATAAATACCCCATCTTGTTATCCTCGATGGCAACAATACAATACCTGCCTTGCTGCCCCTACTGTCACTGGGAAAGGACACCGCAAGATTGAACCCAAAGCTAAGCACTTCTCCCATTGCAAGAAAAACCAATCTAGTATGCCAAACCAAACTGATAATTCGAAGAGACTTGCAAAGATAACCAATCATACATAAAAGAATTGAGAGAGGATTCAAATATTGTTCATAGATAATCTTGATCATAAACTCACAATTCATCGGTCTCAACAAACACGCCGCAAAAATAAGATTACATCGAATAGATCTCCACGAGAGAGGGGGAGAACATTGTATTGAGATTCAAAAAGAGAGAAGAAGCCATGTAGCTACTAACTATGGACCCGAAGGTCTGAGGTAAACTACTCACACTAAATCGGAGGGGCTATGGTGATGATGTAGAAGCCCTCCGTGGTGGATTCCCCTTTCGACAGAGCTCCGGAACAGGCCCCAAGATGGGATCTCATGGGTACAGAAGGTTGCGGCGGTGGAATTAGGTTTTTGGCTCCGTATCTGATAGTTTGGGGGTACGTAGGTATATATAGGAGGAAGGAGTACGTCGGCGGTGCTTCGGGGGGCCCACGAGGCAGGGGGCGTGCCCTAGGGGGGCGGGGCGCCCTCCACCCTCGTGACCGCCTCCCTCCTTTCTTGACAGAGGTTCCAAGTCTCCTAGATCATATTTGTTGAGAAAATCATGTTCCCGAAGGTTTCATTCCGTTTGGACTCCGTTTGATATTCTGTTTCTTCGAAACACTGACATAGGCAAAAACTAGCAATTCTGGGCTTGGCCTCTGGTTAATAGGTTAGTCCCAAAAGTAATATAAAAGTGAAAAATAAAGCCCAATATGGTCCAAAACAGTAGATGATATAGCATGGAGCAATCAAAAATTATAGATACGTTGGAGACGTATCACACAACACCATGGCTTCCTCGTCCATCTCGGCGATGCAGAGACGGTGCTCCCACCTCCGGTTGTCGCGACGATCCTCGTCAGTGCTAAGCCGCGGCAGAGGTGCGAGCTCCTGCGCCCGTTCCCGCGTCGGCACATTGGGGAAGTTCAATGTTCTATGAGGCCATCGGAGGCGCCACACTGTCGCGTCGTACGTGCGAGCGTCCTCGTTGGCGGTGTCAAAATTGCCGAGGCGGTGGCGCATTCCGCGGAACCGGATCTCGACGGAGAAGCTGCCAGAGGGGCGCGCGCAAACGCTGCGATATCCCCAAGTTTCCCGGCGACACGGCGACATGGTGGCGCGGCGGCGGCGAGGCGAAAAAGTGCGGGGAGAGAGCGGTGGCGAGGCACAGAGCGGGGAGAGAGCGGTGGCAAGGCACAGAGCGGTGGGAGGGCGTTGGATTTTATAAAGCGCGTCGGACGCCACGCGCCAAAACTAGCGTAAGCCCGGCCTCTTTTTCCGGTGCGCGCGCGATCCTTTCCCGACGTCTCTGCTATCTCTACTCTCTTCTCTACTGTTATATTTATTTAATATTTAATATTTAATATTTACCTCTACTTCCTTTACTGTCTACTTTTTTTCTTTATACTTTTTTTCTTGCAATATAGGCCGTCCGATTTATATCTGACAGAAAGGAAGGAAACAAATGGGAATTTTGCAAAAAGATACCCATACCCCTCTCCAGATTTGCAAATAAGGCCTTCCCTCGTTCATCCTTTTCTCCCACAAGATAAACTACTCATACAAATGCATCTTGATGCGTGCAACACATGGGCATCTTGCTAGTTCTAAAAACCTTTCCATCATTTGCCACACTACTGGTTGCAGATGAAAAACCTACCCAAGCACAACGCGATACAGGAGCGACGCACAACTACAAGCTGATATTCTGTTGGACAATGGAGGCTATAACCAATTACTTTTACGGGAACAATATCACCCAAGAAATTTGAAGGGTAGGTATGAACAAAATTGGAACTGCACATGTACTGCTAAATGATTCAATACACACATTACCAATCGAGGAGGAGAACGATGGTCGCGGCGGCCTCTGTGTGTCATGGTCGGCAACGGGAGTCAGTTCATTGTCCACGACGATGGTACTTCTGCACTTGGCGTCGGCTTCGGGGAAGCAGATCCGAGACCGTGGAAGACGATGTCGGGGAAGAGGCTTCGTGTACGACGACGACGGTGGACCGGCTCCAGTGCGGCGTACGAGGTCGTCGATGAGGCAGATGCGCTGCGGTGGACGAGTGCGCCGATGTAAAGGGGAGGAGCACGAAGGCTGCGGTGCCGTGGAGAAGTCTATTTTGCGGTGGGGATAGAAAATGGGGAGTATTTAGGTGTACTACTCTGGGTGCCGGGGTCGGGTTGGCTGGGTTGGGTGAACCTGAAGTTACGAAAACAGCCCCCTACCAAGCGTCATCCGTAGGCCTGTTCCGAAGGCTATCATGGTAACTTCCCACTGCTCGAATCAGGGTCGCGGGAGATTTTCCCGCCGACCTCAAAATTTTGTGACACTAGACTCCCCGTGTGGTGTGTTGAGTGATTCGGCTAAGCAACTAGCGAGTAGTAGTAGTAAACTCTGCATATTAGGTTTGACCGAAGTCAAACTTCCTAAAGTTTGACCAAGTTTATAGAAAAATATAAACATTTACCATAACAAATATGTATGATGTGAAAGTACATTCAATAATGAATCTAATGGTATTTATTTGTTATTGTATATGTTAATATTTTTTGTTATAAGTTTTTTGAGAGTTTACAAAACTTGACTTTGACCAATGCTAATACGCGGACTTAAATAAAAATAGAGGGAGTACACATTTGTTTTCTTAGTCTGTAGTGAACTAATCATTTGTTGAAATTGTGAAATAAATATATTAGGCTATTGACTTCGAATGTAATGGTCTATACAATTCAATAGTTACAATCATTGTCGAATCCCAAGATGTATGCAAGGTCTATAGTACTTCACAACATGCTCAAACTCACATAATCCCAGTCAAATGAGAATCTAAATGCATTTCATAGTTATTACTTTGTAGGATACAACAAAAACAACCATAACTCTACATCAACCATTATAGAAGCAACATTTTGACATATCCCAATGTGTGAATGAAACGTGCAGAGAGAGCTTTTGAAGATGGAGCAGATAGGGCGGGAAAGATTGTATGTATGTGGACGAGAGAGTAGGAGACAAACCTAACGAGACAGAGAGAGAGATAGAGAGAGAAAGAGAGAGGAAGAAGTTAGGTCAGTGAGAAAGATGGATACATGTAATATACATGAGATGCGTGTGCATCTGGATTCTGTATACGTGGAAGGAGAAGAGACAACATGTTTGATGAGAGAGCTGGAAAAACATGGACGAGAGGGGAAGGATCTCCTGGGTTGAGGGATTGACAATTTTGTGCGGGGGAGAGAGGGATTGGTAATTTTGTGCAAGAGAGAGAGGGTGTGGGGAGGAGTCAGTCAGCCGTCGTCACATCACCCTGCTTCGAAATGACCCCGCATTCTCTAGCGCGGTGTGGTCGCCGTCTTCGATCTGCTCGATGCCCTCTTTCAAGATTGAGGTGTTGTGCATGTTGGGGTGCAAAGAAGCACAAGCGAGAGTGGTCGCCATATAACCTTGGATGGGGATGAATTGTGTGCTCGGGGGAGTGTGTGTGTGTGTGTGTTGTGCTGCGTATGTCTCTCTGTGTGTGTGTGTGTGTGTGTCAGATATTGAGAGAAAACAAACCTAAGGAGAGAAATGGGTATTCACGAAGAGATTATGCAGGCCTTGAGGTGGGCAGGGGCCGGGTGAGGGTGTCAAAATGTGCGCGTTGATGCATGTGTTGCATGCGACCATTCGAGGGACGGACGAATCGAGAGAGATGGTTGTTGTGTTACGGATGCTCCTCTCTCTGTCTCTCTCTCTCCCTCTCTCACACACACACACACACAAGTAAACCAGAAGACCGTTCTCTCATGTATACACAACGTATCGGCGTCTATCTATGTCTCACTCATGCAATATCATTTGCACATTCACACCTCTCTATGTCTGTATCACACGCACACCGTCTCCACATTGCCCTTCCGCCACAACACACATATGGACACATACACACGTTCTCTCTCAGTCACACACACAAAATCAGTATTGAAAAAACTAGGGCACACCTAAAACGTCCAAATCCAAATAAACATGAACTGGAGCTAAATTCAAATATATGGAAATATTGCAGCATCAAGAACTTTCACAGGAAAAAAAGTTGAGTAACATACGAGGATTGTTTTCACACACACAAAAAGGTTCGGTGGATGTCCTTTGAGCGTGACACGGTGATGCACCGTTTGATCGACCGCGCGACCGCAGTTCACGCGCTTGCATAGGATTCCGTATCATGGCTGTGGTACTAACTAATATAAGCGCTGCCTAAGTCTAATGTTTACGTGTACTAGTACGATTTTCTTTTAAGTTTGACCAACCTTATATATAAAACTAAAGTAAGCTCCCACACGCGCACTCATCAATATGCCGCCGCCGTTGCGCATGCCGGCGCCCGCCTGCTCCGGCCAACAATTTCTCGCCCATCACCGCCGTGTCGCCGCCATCCCTGTGCCATGAAGCCGAAGGCTCGCCCACTCACGTCGTCTGTAGTCCCTCCTCGCGATGCCGTTGCGCTGCCAAGCACGCGAGCAGCTGGTGGATCTGCGTCTATGCACGCAGCATACGAAGAGGAGGACGAGCGCATGCTCCAGCACGCCGGCGAGGAGGAACTAGCGTGTCATTGTCGTCTACGCCCGCGCGGAGGAGGCGCGCATGGTGGCTGTCGCGGCGGAAGCAAGTCATGCACGCGTCGAGCCCGCAAACTAGGTGTGGACGCGGAATCTACCTTCGAGACCTTGAATGCCACGTGGATCCTGCAATCTGAAGGAGCAATTTGGGTCAGGCGACTCATGTGAGCCGTTTGATGCAACATGGATGGCTAGAAGGGCTTATTCCACCTCTTCTGCCGTCTTCTTCCTTCGCTCCGTCGAACTTCTTTCACAAATCGACTGACCCAAATTATACTACTAGTACGAACGTATTAAGTACAGTAGGAACACGAAGATACGAGCAGTAGTACCAACTGCAAGAAGAACAGTAGTAAGACATAGTACTAGTACTATTGTACGTACTAAAGAGTTCAAATAACGAGAAAGAACATAAACATAGTTCTGCTGGGGCCTCAGCACAACACACCCTTGAAAATAAACTAAGCAACTAGTCCGCTTAACACTGTAGTAGAACCAGCATGAGCGACGGCACTGCCACCTACTCGGAGTCCGAGTCCACGTCCTCGACTTCGTCCTCGTCCCTCTTCCTCTTCCTCTTCGCCGACGCGTCTTTGCTTGAATCGGACAATGGGCTCTGCTTCTTCATCCAACCCTTGTAGATATTTAAACAAAGGTAGGCATCCATTGCTGCGTACATGATGTGATCTTCATCTAATGTCTTCGACTCCCATGCATGATGAAACTCGTGATGAGGTTTCTTCAGTTTAGCGTACGAAGGATCAATCATGGCTGCTGCCAGGGTCAGCATTGAAGTATGGAGGAGGACACTAGGCTTGCCTTCTGGAGATCGAAGGGCTGGCCTACAATGAGACCTATCCGACGCAGGACATCCCTGTCGTTCTTAAAGCCTACAGTAACGAATTTCACTCTTTTGTCCTTGAGGAAGTTCTTAAAATCCTGGCACTCAACGTCGGCATGGCATATGTGGTAGGCCAAGCAAACGTTATGTACGCAAACCTGGATCATGGCGGGCTTCTTCCTCTCTTCGCCCTTTAGATCCTTCTCTCGTCCCAGGACTGTGGTGTACTCAACATCTAGCCCAGCGACCCACTCATCCGTTGAACTATTGAACATGCGTAGGAAGCGAGCAAGCCATGCTTTCACCGTCTCAGATCCACGTGTGTAGATGACGATGAACTGATCGCCGGTGATGGCTCTAACCTGGTACTCAGTGGCGACCATGGAGATTTGGGAGGCCATGGATTTTGGAGGAGGGTTAGGAGAAGTTGAACAGTTGTACCCTGTAAAAAAACTAGGAGCGAACTAATGTGAAAGGACGGGACGACTGGGAGCGAACTGTTGTAAGGTAGAAGATGGGGATGAGTAGGGCGTGCGAACGACGTGGGGTTGCTGGCTTGCCCGGTGGATAAACGGCTGCAAGCCCCCAAAGAGTTCTCGAGAACTATGCGGGACCCACTAGATGTCATGTCTACTAGACCCATATCGTAGGCCTGATGGTATAGCTTCTGCCTGTTCGCACGCCATGCCGGCGCGTGGATGTAACTTCACTTAATTCCGTCAAACGTCGCGCCTCCCACGAACTTCGCCTCCCTCACGCGGCCGCGCCCTTTGAGACTTCGACCGGCTATAAATGAGCAATTTTTTGCCTTTTTTTAGACAAGCAATTTTTTTTTGCCTACTCCGCATGCATGATACTCCCTCTGGTCCTTTTTACTCCCGTCAACCGTTTGCAAAGTGTTTGACCAAATTTATACTTTTTTTGAACACCACCTTATATTAATTAACCAGCCACACCAGTACACTCATTCGATACAATATTCACCACACAGGGCGGTACGCTATTTACAAGAATACCATCTAATCCATTGTCAAAGCTATACTTAGCGATTAAGTGTGCCACCTTATTGGCCGAACGACTAATCTTTTACAATTGAAGATTGTTGATCAACTTCGAGATGCTCAACGCTTTCATCCTTAGGTCACGCATAGCAGACCTGTCATAGTCCCCCGATGTAAGAGACGCTACCACAAAAGTGCAATCAGTCTCTAAAATTACAGGATTATGAAGAGAAATACCTATGTAGTGACCGGCAATGCAAGCCCTAAGCTCAGCTTCCTCCACGCTTTGACAGGCATCAATGAAATCCCACGACCAAATTTATACTAAAAATATCAATATCTACAATACTGATTATAATGAGTATAAGAACTACGTTTTATAATGAGTGTAAAAATATTGATTTGACATTGTGAATGTTGACACATTTTTCTATAAGTCTGGTGAAAGTAGAGGTACATTGACTTCAGACTAAACTTAAATGCACAATGCAGACTAGTTCCTCCGTCCAGGTGCGTGCCATGTCCTATCTTGTCATCACAATAAGGTTAGCTATTAGAGTACCACTACCTCCCTTCTAGTTTAAAGGGCTCGATTCAAAAATTTCACCTACTCTTAGCAAGATAGTAGAGGCGGTGGAATAGTTTTTGAAGTCTGTAAAAGTACTCAACTACTGTTGTCGTTCTTTACAAAAAAATGTGTTTACTAATGCATGCATGAACACTAGTTACTCTAACCCCCCTCTCTTCTTTAATTCTTTGCCACATGAGCATGTTTGCTATTCCCGTGTCCATGATACCAGCTAAGATACCACCATTATGGCCAGCCTTAATCATCGCATGCAATAATTTAGTGCACCTTGAAATATGAACATGTGTGGGGCGTGTATGTTTTTAATGACTTGAGACTATACCTAGCCCGGCATGCAAGATGACTTATTATGCATCGTTCCCCATACCTGCAGGAAGCCCATTCGTCTCCAAATCTTTTCCTCTCCATGTGTGGAAACAATATGCCTGCCAAACTCTCCTTCTCCCTCCGGCGGTCCCACCACTCCACCCCGTGTGAAAAAATCTGCATGCATGACTCTCCTCTCCCCACGCTCGTCTAATCCGTCGTGACCAGCAATATTTCCACCCCTTCACTCCCCCGTAATTTACTCCAACAAATATGCCCACGTAGCTGTTACTTAACTGCAGGTGCATTGGGTCACTGACATATGGGCCCAACAGGGGTCTGGCCCACATGTCAGTGACGCAACTGGACCCGCAGTTAAGTCAGTGCAGCTCAGTCCGTATCTTATGTAGGTGTGCCATTGCTCGCTACAAATACAGCGCCTCCCACGACATCGCTATCTCCTCCCCTCACGTTCATGTTCATCGCTATCTCCTCCCCCTTACGTTCACGTTCATCGCTATCTCCTCCCCCTCCCTCTCACGTCGACCACCATGGCATCACCCACCCAAGCCCTAGGAGTCCCTCGCTACACCGCGCGGACGGTCACGCGTCGCCTTTCCGTTCCTTGCCGCCACTAGTCGAGGAGGACGCGTCGGTGTTCCGCTCCTCGCCGCTACGGGACACGTCGCCATTCCGTTCCTCGCCGCCACTAGTCGAGGAGGACCCGTCGGCGTTCCGCTCCTCGCCGCGATGCGACGTGTCGCTGTTCCGTTCCTCGCCGCCACTAGTCGAGGAGGACGCGTCGGTGTTCCGCTCCTCGCCGTGACGCGTCGAGGTGGACGCGTCGACGTTCCCAATCTCGCCAGCACGCGCGCCGGAGGACGCGTCGGCTCCCCGCTACGAGGAGAACGCCGCGCCGCCCGCCGAGCCCCCCCAGCCTTGAGGAGCTTTGGAAAGAAATGGATGTCGCCTTGTGGGAGGCTTTGCCTCCAGCAGAGCGCGCCAAAATAGAGGCAGAGAAGAAGGCCGAGGAAGAGAAGCACACTGCGGAACAAGCTGCCTAGGAGACCTATGTCGCGTCCGAGAGAGTCTGGCAATTGTCTCTTTGGCAGAAGGCTCCTGCGAGGGCCATGAGGGTGGCGGAGGACGCCCGTGCGGACACCGTGAGTGCAGTCGGGCCCAAGCGCCTCATCTACACTTGGTGGTACGTGGACCAGGTGCACGCTTCCAGCGAGGAGGAGTACATGTTGGCGCCGGATCGCCACACCGGTGAGATCGCGCTCGCCCGCCGGCAAGCCGCCAATCAGCACCTCGCGAGTTGCGAGGCTGAGGAAGAGGCGTTGTGTCGGCGTGCTGGGAAACGGCCGCGCACCAGGGCACTCGTGGCGCACCTCAAGCGCTCCTGCGAGCGCTGTGGCTTTTAGGAGGAGTATAATTTTTGTTTCGTAAGGCGATCTCATTAGTTTTGGGACGCAAATGATAAATCCCGAACGTTCAGGAATTTTTAGCGTCCTTAATTAAGTATGTAAAAGGGAAAGTTTGGAAACCTTGTGTATTCGTACGCATTTTGCAAGTACGTGCATATAGCACAAACTTTACTATATACTATCGCACTACACGTCTCTCTCGATATATGCTTGTAGACTGTGCTACTCCCTCCGTCCAGGTCAATAAGTCATCTTTGGTTGTGCACCTTGATCAAGAAGGAGGGAAGACTTATACACCTAGACGGAGGGATTACTACTATTACTTATGTACGTGCAAATGCACGTTTTAACATTACGTTGCGGTTTTGTAAAAGTAGAAAAACAACACTAGTCAAGCTTGTGAAACGATTCAATGCAAAACAAATGCAAAAATGCTCGTTTGATTGTTTACTTTTAGCTTCCTTCTCTATGGTTATTTCTCTGTCGTACTTTGTACGGAGTATCTCACTGGTTGTAAAGGCATGCAAATTCCCAAACCGCTTCCTACACCCTGTATCGAATTTTTTGCCTAACAAGTTGTGCCGTGCAATTGGAATTCCAACTTGAGTACTACTACTAGTAGGAGTACCAGGGGCCAGTTCTTTTAGGCTTCTAGATTAGTAATCCCATAACTACTACCTCCGTCCTGGTTTATTGGTCCCCATTGTAATCTGTGTCAAATTTTGATCATAAATTTAACTAATGAAATGTTAGTGCATGTCACATGCACTACTCCATCCGTCTAGGTGAGTAAGATATCTTAGGCTGTGCACCGTGACCAAGGAGGAGAAGAAAACGAGAAACATTAATGTTTATTTGCTAATTAATAATATTGCATGCAATGAACTAACCACTGCATGTCGTGTGTGATATCTCAAGTCATTAAAAGCATGCACACTCTTTATCTTTTATTGGTTGATATGTCAAGAAACAACAAACGAGGTAGAAGTTAATGCACCGCGCCTAAGTGTTTTGGATTATTTGGTTTTCGTAAGATGGCTTACACACCTAGGCGGAGGGATTACAATGGTGCGAATAAACCAGTTAAATATTTGGTCAAAATTTAGCACAAATTACAATGGTGAGGAATAAACCAGGACAGAGTAGTAGTTTAGAAGCCCAAATAAATGAGTGAGGCGCCTTATTGTTACTCTCCACTGTGACTAGTCTTGTGGGAAAAGCTGGGGAAGCCGCCAAAAGAACTGGCCCTAGGAGTAGTAGCTAGGGATCGAGTGTGCGAGATGAACCGGAGAAAGTAAATGCAGAGAGATGAAATGCAAAAAAGACGGAGGGATGTGATGGTTGCTTGTCCGTCTATTTTACCAGGCCACTTATTACTGGAAGTGGTTGGGTTTTGTGATATGACGGCTTTACTGTCGCGCCACGAGCGGGGTGAGAGGTGAGACTCCCGTGCAGCGCTGCCCTCTACACTTGTACTACATCGGTCGTGGTTTATTAGTCCCCCATTGAATTTGACTGAAGATTTAACTGACAAAATGTTAGTGCATGTCAACAAAAACTATATCGTTGGATTCGTATTTGAACATAGTTTTGAATGATATAATTTTAGGTGACATGCATCAGCATTTATCATACTATATATAATGTTAGTTCAATTTTTGGTCGTACTAATCTATAGTAGTAAGGTGCCCATTCGTTGCACCGAAGAGTGAAATGCATTGATTAGGGAGTTGTTTATTTTGACAAAGGATGTGGGGGTCATCTCATGTGTAACGGGTATCGATAGGTTTCTTCGGATATTATTTCATCTCTAGAGCTCACAGACATCCGGGTGAAATAGAAAAGGTATCTTTTGCAAACAAAAGCGTTCAACTGTTCAACCTGCATCCAAAACTTGTGAAGAAATAATACTTATTGTGCTTTGCAAGAAATGATCTTTAAGAATTAGTTTTTGAGTATCGATTGTTATACATGTTGGCTATAGATGACATGGCACTTTCTTATATTCAACAGTTGGATATACTATTAAGTAATATTAACCATGCCCTTATACACCTAGACGGAGGGATTAAATCAGGATGACTTGCAAGCGGGCAGAGGAGATGTAAGAAATGGTTCATCGTAAGTCTTTCACCAGTACTGTAGTAAAAATTCATACATGGAAGATTCTAGACTAAACCATAAACGGATACACTTTTATTAATGCGCGATACTCCAATAGAGCAAGATCCTGCATGGAAGTCTCCACATGCTTAGACAGCGGATTACATTGAGCGAAGACTAATGATCAACATTTTAACTTGATAATGCGTATGTCCAGGTGAACCTCCTTGGAGTCCCCATGCACCGCGTCGGCTGGTAAAGGATGCCATGGGTTTTCCAAGTCCACATTGGTGGGATAGTCCCAGCTCCCCAGAGTCCAAGTCCGTTCGATGAGGCCGGTGTCGCCGCCCACGCGACCCGGAGGGGTAGTAACACTGACCACGCACCCATACATCGGCCTCGTTTCAGTGTCAGCATCAGCGGCGTCGCCCTTGACGCACATTACAGAGACGGGGCGACGGCCTGCACGGGCCTCGCCGGTGCCCACGATCAAGAGGAAGACGCTGCCGTCCTCCTCCGAGACAAGCAGGCGGCGGTGATCCTCCAGCGACTCCGGCATGGTGAACGGGTAGCATGTCTCGTACTTGATGTTCTCCGCCAAGGGCCAGTAGTGACCGCTGCATGCATCCGTGAGGTGATGCACCATGTCCGCTGGTGAGCCACAAAACGGCATCGGGCACTCATAGCAGTGGACGAAGGGCTCCTTGGAGGCATTGACCAGGACGTCCATGAAACGGGAGTGGCTGTAGGGGACGTTGCGCCAGTTGAATACATGAGCAAGTTACTACGAGATTTAATCCGAATAAGCAGAAAATAAATCATGACGGCTATAACAGAGATGAAACCAATCATGTGGACTAGCATAGTAGTAGGATACAGAGTAGAAACATGAATTCTACCATGATTTCGAACAGGAAGGACAGAAACACATACGGTGCCGGGAGCAACACCGTTGGCGTTGAGGTTGTCGCCCATGTCCAAACACCACGTAGACACGGTCTTTGAGCACGGTTCATAGTCGTTCCACGCTCGGGCATTGAAGTTTGTAACTATTTTAGATTAGAATATACTACTCCTCTGGTGCTAGTAGTAGAGCAGAGTCCTACTCTACCACTCTACTCAAGCAAGTTAGGGCATAGCACTGTAGGGAGTACCAGTATTGTGATCACTCAAGCAAGTTGTCTGGCATCGACATGACCCTACGCTGCTGGTATGTGTCTCGTAAGTCAAGCGGCGTGCTGTAGTCATCATCACCTGTCCACTTCCCGCAGCACAAATTCGCTTCTCCATCTTTGTCCGCACATAATCTCGTCCAATCTTCCATCCCCGCTAAGGCACCTCCCCCCCTCGTCCGAAACCCAAGCAATAACAATGGCAGAACCGAGGAGCGTCCGCCGAAAGAGTGGCTGGAATTCGCTCCCCACAGAGGTAATCAAGCTCATTGTTTTGCGTGTGGACAATCTCAGTACCATGCCGCTCGCCGCGTGCTCGTCGGGGCTATACCGTTTACTCAAAGCCCTCAGGCCGGAGCTTTTTAAGCAAGCTCCTTGCTTGCTGATGCCGCCTGATCTTCAGAAATGGTGTGTCACGTAGCATAACGATCGTAGGGTGGCGAGCATCAACCCCCTTTACTGCGATCCGATCCCTGTCAGCCTCAACTACATTAACGGTATGTACTGGGTCGGCATGAACACGTCTTGGATGGTGCTCGTCGACGGTCACGGCAGCTGGATGCTCGTGGAGGTCTACACCCGGCGATTGATCCTCCTTCCTTCAATTAACACTGCACTGCTTTGGCACCGCGGCCCAGAATACTCGGAATCTTACAGTAGCCAACATGATACCAAGTTTGATTTGCTCAAGGTTGTAATCTGCCAACTGCCCACAAGATCTGTGAATTATAAAGACTTCAGGCTAATTGCGTTCTTCAACCGCGGTCTCGCCTATCTGACAGGTCACTGCGGTAAGTGGATAAATCTGCACATCCATCGCAGGATCATACATCCTCCATGGTTCTCTGATGCCATTGAACACAAGGGCTTCATTTACGCTTTCGACTCCTTCTATGGCTGGACGAATTGCTGGCCTACTCCAGTCATCGCTACAAACGGCTGTTACAGCAGTATGTTACTTTCCTACGATATCACCATGGCTTGCTTATATTACTGTCAACATTTGTTGAAAAAATATTCATGCTCATAACATGATGTTCTTAAGATTGACTAAATCAAGAGCCCTGTTTTATTTGACTCCAACTTGATATGATGTTGTAGGCCGCCTGGTGTCCCTACCCTTCCTAAACCCAGAACCTTTCAAAGAAAAGCGGCATGGCAGTTGCAGGTGGTTCCTGGATCGATCAGACGACGACGAAAGATTGATGATCGTTCGCACGTACCGGACGTGTTGTTCCGCGGAATACGATCACAGTCACTGCAAGGTTTTTGAGCAGGATCCCAGCTTCTCTAGGCCTTCAGGAATTTTTGACTGGAGGCTGGTAAGTAGCCTTGGTACATGCTCTCTGTTTGTCGAACTGAATTATCCGATTAACCAGGAGATAACCGACGGCATGGATCATGATGGCAGCGCGGTTTCGTTCATCAGGCAAAACTGTGTGTACACAGCGTACCATGCGTCTCTGCATGCACCATACCGTGATATGTGCCGCCACGCTCTACAGCCCAAAGTAGGAGAGAGGGTCGCAAGTATCAGAGTTCGACCTGCTGGCTGGAGTTTCCCCGTCAGGCACCCATATGGTTCAAGCCGCCAGCCAATCTCCACAGCTTAATAAATAGTAACATCTAACTGAGCCAGTTAGTTAGATGCGTACACTTGGTGTAGTAGGATCTTTATTTAGTTTGATGCATACACTTGTTCTTTTTTGGTAGCCCTTTTGTAATGATGGCTGATGTTTGGTTTAGAAGAGAGAGCTGCGTCTTCACTCTTCTGGCCTGCTTACTGCTTCTGTTGCACCCCAAGCCCTGGTTGTTGCTGTTGTTTTTAATGTACAATCAGTAGTATATTTCATCTGTTGGTTGAATAAATGTGTTGTTAGAACGACAAACACAATGTTTTGGAAGTCGTTGCACGGTTCGATCCTTTAGTGCCCCGTACCGGACGTAACACATACTATTTTTCGTACGGAACACATTTTCCACTTGTTGATAACATGCAGCCCACTGATGAAGGCCCAATAGAGAAGCCCATAATTAACTGGAAGGGAGGCTCTCACATGAATCCGGCCCAGGTAAATGATCATGGTCCCCTAAACATAAATAAGTAAATAAATAAAGCTAAATGCTCATGCACCAGTTCTTTGGGAAAATAGGTAGCCCAGTATTTCTTTTTGAAGAATATCCAAGCTAGGCCTATTTGTTTTCTCCGAATTACTCGGCTGCAAATCTTTCAAGACGAGGAGGGATGCATTCCGGCCTAGCTTAAGAGTATGGTCAATTTCTGTTAAAAGTAATATCAAAAGGGGTTGAAAATTCCAAAGAATTTATAGCTAACGGGATATAAGTTTCTTTTTTTGTTTTTGTTCTTCACTGATATCTTATACGTATTTCATTGGATTTAACATGACATAGTACTAATTTATTTTTAAATTTGTTTTAGTATGGCTATTAATTTTTGGATTAAGAATATTTATTTGCCCAGCAAAAATTTGCGAATTTTCAAAATTTCCCACATATTTAGTTAATTTTTTGACCCTGGTACTCACCAGAAAATGGCCAGCAATTCTAAAAATGGAAAACGGGCTGCAATAAATTCCATATGAATTAGAAAATGAGTAAACATTATAAAAATAATAGAAAATGGGCTGTACACGCCACATATTTCGAGGCCGGCTTGTTTACGCAAGGCTTTGTCAGTGAACACACGATTCTAGCAGCAGTGACTGTTGGATGTCCATCCAACGGCCGATGTGCTTCTTCAATCTCTGATCTTCCTGCTCCAGCCGCCTAAACTAGCGCCGGCGGGACTGCCTGCTCCCTCCTCTTGTGGCCCGCTGTGATGCCGCGCAGGCTTTCCCGGCCAACCCTACTCCCTCCGCTGGCCTGGCCGCAGGCAATCAACTGCCTCCTTATTACGTGAAAAAACATGATTCCTCCCACTGACATCTGGGGCGCACCGGTTGGGAGGCTAACCTGTGGGCCTACTAAGTTGATGCGTACGCAGGGCTTGTCAACTTAGTCAACAAACGATTCTAGCAGCAGTAACCGTTGGATTTGAACCGAACGATCCTGCTTCTTCTTCAATCGCTGCTCTTCTTGCACCAGCCGCCCAAACCAGCGCCGGGGAGACTGCCTGCTCCTGCCTCCAATGGCCGGCTGTGCTGCCGTTGAGGCCTCATCGCCCCCTACTACTCCCACCGCTAGCTAGGCCCTGAGGCGACGACATCCTCACACCGCAGCCGAACCAGTGAACCCTCGTACTCCTCTCCGCGTGGGCATCCACTGCCGCGTCTTCCCCGGCTCCGTGTTGTCCCCTTCCTAGGCCTCGCCGTCGTCCACCGCCTTGGTGCTCTCGGCGCGGCGTGGTCAACGTGGTCAACGACATTCCATCGAAAGAGTATTGTACGTGGAGAGGCTCACAGCTGGGTCCACGACCACAACCCAGTTTTTTTGGGATTTGCCAAGTAAGCCGCTTTGTCAGGCTTGTTGGGCTGCAAATCTTTCAAGACGAGGAGAGCTTTCATTCGGTTGGCCGAGAAGATGGCCCACCAGTAATGAGAAATGGGCCGTACATTTTTAAAACACATCAAACCGGCAATTAGTTTCAAATATCTTTTTTTTCATTTCAAGATTTTAAATTACATTAATTTTTATGCGTGGAGAATTTTTTGGATTTTATATTGATATACATTTATTTTAAAATCAATTTGAATGTGAGTCGAAATTTCGGGATTAAAAACAGTTTGGACCGGACCGAAATATGCAAAATTTCGTATAATTTTTTAAACGTGGCCACAATATGGGCTGTAATGCTAACAAAAAGAATATGGGCTCCAAAAAAAACCTTAATAATTAGCAAATGGGCTGAAGTGGACTGTACGTGGAGAGGCCGAGAGCTCGGTCCACGGCCGCACGCAAGGAAATGCCTCCTTATTACGTGCAAAATAATGATTCCTCCACCTGACATCAGGGACCCACCGAAAGGGCCTCTGTATTTCGTGAAAAAACGTTACCACCACTGACAGCTCGGACCCACCAGCTATATCTTCGCACGCAAGGAAGTGCATCCTTATTACGCACAAAAAAAGAATACTCCCCCTGCTAGCTGGGACCCAGTATAGTGGCAGGCTGACTTGTGGGCCTACTAAGTTGACGGGGACGGAGGGCTTTTGTCAACTTAGTCAATATGCACGATTCTAGCTCCAGTGACCGTACGATGTCCATCCAACGGCCGTAGTGCTTCTTCAACCTATGGTCTTCTTGCTCCAGCCGCCCAAACCAGCGCCGGTCGTGCCTCATGCTCCTGCCTCCCGTGGCCGCTGTGATGCGGCGGAGGCCTCACCACCCCATACTACTCCTACCTCTGGCCAGGCCATCCCTCTACTCACCCACACCCCCTGTTATTCTGCGGCGACGACAGCCTCACACCGCAGCGAACCAGTGAACCCTCGTACTCCTCTAGGCGTGGGCATCCACTGCCGCGTCTTCCCCGGCTCCGCGTCGTCCCCTTCCTAGGCCTCACCATCGTCCACCACCCTGGTGCTCTCGGCGCGGTGTGGTCAACGTGGTCAAGGAACGTCTTTCATCGGACGTGGACTGTACGTGGAGAGGCTGACAGTTGGGTCCACGGCCGCATCAAGGAAGTGCCTCTAAATTACGTGCAAAATAATTATTCCTCCACCTGATAGCGGGGACCCACCAGACGGGCCACCGTATTTTGTGAAAAAAACGTTTCCCCTCCTAACTGCTGGGACCCACCAGCTACATCTTCGCACGCAAGGAAGTGCGTGACAGTCGGGACCCACCTGGTCGAAGCGTACGTAGTGTTGTCATTCTGGTCGTGAATGTGTACGTACATATATACTGGTGGATGTAGAGGCACGCACGTGTCGTAGTAGAGGTGCGCACGTAGCATGTACACATACGTACAACGGCCAGGGTGCAAGAAAGAAAATACAGTCACTTATGTGTACATACGGGCGGGGTCTCGAACGCCTACTCGCGCATACGCACGGCCAGGGCTCGTGTACATGGCTGGGTCGGAACGGAGAAACAACGTCGTCGTCGTGTTCATGGGGAGGCAATGGAATGTGTCGTGTTCATGGGGAGGCAACGGAATGTGTCGTGTTCATGGGGAGGCAACGGAATGCGTCGTGTTCATCGGGAGGCAACAAAACGCGTGGGAGCCAACCGGCTGGGTCAGAACGGAATGCGTGGTCGTGTTCATCGGGAGGGCTTGGACAGAACAGACGATGGAAACGAGGCCTGGGGTACCGCAAAACGGAGGAAACGGACCTCCTATATTCGGAACGGGGTCCTGTTGATCGGGAGGGGTGTGGCGTACCGCAAAACTGAGGAAACAGACCTCCTACGGTCGGAACGGTGGTCCTGTTGACCGGGAGGGGTGTGGCGTACCGCAAAATGGACGAAACGGACCTCCTACGGTCGAAACGGGGGTCTTGTTGATCGGGAGGGGTGTGGCGTACCGCAAAACGGACGAAACGGACCTCCTATAGTCGAAACGGGGTCCTGTTCATCGGGAGGGGTGTGGCGTACCGCAAAACAAGACTCCACGGGATACTGTTCATCTCCACCGTCGACCTCCTCTAGCCTCCACGGGCTACCGTCGACCTCCTCCAGCCTCCACGGGCTCCTATTCATCCATCCTCCACCGTGCGCTACTCCACCGGCTACTGTTCAACCACCCCTCCACGGGCACCCCTCCACCGTCTACTAGTCATCCAGCCCTCGACACCACGGGGTCCTGTTCAACCACCCCTCCACCGTCTACTGTTCATCCAGCCCTCCACACCACGGGGTCCTGTTCATCCAGAGGCAACACCACCGCTCACTGTTCATCCAACCCCCCCGCAACGCTCACTGTTCATCCAATCGATCAGCTTCAGTTAGCAGCAGTAGCGAAGGAATCGCTCGATTGGGTTCAGTTAACAGCCATTGATCGATCGCTCGGTTCAGTAACACGTAGCCCGTAGTGCAATCGCTCGGGTTCAGTTAGAGCCCAACGCCTTGCTCGGGTTCAGTTAGAGCCAACACCTCGCACACATGCGCGTACGTGTACGAGAGAAACGCGCATGGCTCGGCCCCCGACCTCCCACCGTAACCGGGAACTCCTCGAAATTTTCCTCCCCCTCGCTTCTACCACGGTTTTTTCCGTCATGGACGGCCCAAAGAATGTCATGCAGCTGCATCTCCGGCCTGCCGAGGACGAAAAGCCCATTTTCTGTCATGATTTTTTGTCATAGAAGTAGGAGCCCACCACATCTATGATGATACCGAGTTTTGTCACATTTATCGTCATAGAAGTGTCATATGTATGATAGAATTTTTTTTCGTTTGGCCCAAAATGTCACGGATGTGTCTTTTTTTTGTAGTGTTGCGGCTGGAAGCGGCTCCTCTACCGTGCTCTATGTGTCGTCAGGCCACTGCCTAGCGACGACGGTGCCGTCTTGCACCATTATTGGCGTACTCCTAGACGTTGGCCCTTGCTTCAAGGAAGGCCAGAATGTTCTGGACTTCGGTCTCCAGGAGCCAGTCAACTGGCCGGACGCAGCGACCGGCGTTGATGCAAGTAAGCGGTCAATGCGGTGATCCATGCCGCTGATGGGGGCACTAGCACCAGCGCGGGGACATGCGCTGGGAATGGCGCGACGGAGACATTCATGTGCATGGGCACCGGCACGGGCACGCACGGGTACATGCACTGGCAGGTGCACGGGTGCGTGAAAGTTAGCGGGGACCTTGTGGAACCCCGTGGCTTCAAGCTCAGTGATAATGTGCGGCTCCGAGCCCATCAATGCCACGGGGATGGGCGCTGGCGTAGTCGGGGCGACGGGAGCTAGACGGGAGCGGGGACAGGTGTGGTGCCTTCCCGCAAGGCCAGTTCAAGCTCGTCCCAGAGTGCCTTATGTTCTTGAGACTCCGGCTGGGTGTCTTCCTCAGGAAACTAGAAGACTAAGGGCAGCCGATCGTGATGCGGCATGGCGTACAGTGAGGTCAGGCTGGTTGGAGGTAGACGACAGGAGAATCGGAGAGGAAGAGAGAAGATTGTAGCAAGACCAGGGAGTGCGACAGTGATTTAAACTGCGGCGTCGGCGCCATTAAAAGTGGGGGCCGTTGGGAGGAAGGTGGGCGGCGAGCCTGGTCAAAGGGCTCGCCTCCCGGTGAGCCTGCGCAGCGGCCTGCTCGCACACCTACCGGTTAGCCTACGCAGCGGCCTACTTGCATGCCCCCGGTCAGCCGTGACATCGATTTGCTCACACGCATCCCGTCGACTCGCACGCTTGCTCGGACGGCACCTGCCGATGAGAAGCAGGACTCGTGGCGGCACGTAGGTCTAACGCCCATGGTTTGAATAGTGAAATCGTTCGCGTTAAGGTGACAGGTCTTTGTTCCAAAATACCTTGGCTCTTCGTTTGTGCAACTTTTATAAGCAGCTTGTCCCAAATTGAACAAAAACATTATGACAACCTATTTGTGCCATATCACGAGACCATGCTCAGTTTCATGAATTTCAGATCTGTTTTGGATTTCCTGGAACTTAAAATTCAGGATTCGAAACAATATCATAACCTGCATCATGAAATAAAATTTCAAGCGATACATGTTTACTATTGTAGATGCTAACATTTCTTAAGAAAGATTTGGAAAAACATTTTACTTAGTTAGACTTTAGACAAGTTCTATATGGAGATTAAAAGGATAATCCCTCCTTACTAGTGCATTGCCTAATATAGTAACTCTAGTAGGCACGAACAAATGGAGCTCCATTCTGTGATCGTCCTGGTGTAGTACTATTAGTACTAGGCAACGGACTTGATGGGTGACCTCGGGTAACAACGACTGAGGGAATTGAACCGTGCTCGACACAGTAGGTAACATGGGCTGGTTACTAAAGCATCCCTCCATTGTTCATTGGTAGCCATTATGGACCAGGGACATGAGGGGGATTTCCTAGGGCTAGGATTCTGGCCGCCAGATATTTCGACTCGAAATGCGGAGGCTCAAGTGGAGGCACGAAGTTTAATATTGCGGTTCTTTTCATTGGGGTTGGCTAATGTGCGTACCACGCACGCCACCAGCAGGACACGAGCCCGGGTCTGGCTCGTGCCCCGTCGGGTGCTACCATTCGAGAATGTGAAAGGAATCTTTTTAAATTGCCAAACGAATATATATGTATTACAATGCTCGTATTTTCCTTGCAAATAAGTGGTCATTCCAAAAGGCACGGTAATTGATTTACGATGAGTTCTTGAATTAGAGTGATTTTGTGATATAGTGATCTCAACATGGATTTCACATTTCATGGTGTCCATAGTAAGTTTTCCATTGCAAATTCAAATTTAAAAGATGAACGGTATGGTGGTGAGAAAACTTTGTATGTATTCAAGCATATGCACACACACACCCACACACAAATATAACAACAATCCATTAAGTATAGTGCATCGATTTTGCCAGACCATGCGTGTATGACATGAATTCCAAAATAAAATTTAAGCAATGCATGGTCCTCAATTCAATATTTAAAACACACTGTATACTAAAACATGAATATTATGTCTAGTACTATGTACATGCAAATGTTGTGTTTAGGTATCTCCATCGACCCCCCACTACACATACTTCATGTATCGATCGATCTACATTTCTTTGTTAATAGAGTTATTGGTATCCGACACATGCGCGCTCATTATTTCTCTTCACATTTCAGTCTCCATTTATGTCACACCCGCCCTCACACTCTCAACAAATGTATTTCTCCACACAACCTCGTCGTGCCCTCCATGACAAACCCTCCCTCTCTCTCAACACACATACGTTGCCTTTGTAAAACACCTTCACCGTGCGTGCACACACAAAGTCTATCTAGGCCACTCTCTCACCTAACTATCTCCCTCCAGCCCTCACTGCAACTTCGCCACACGATATCTCGGTGTATTGTCTTTAACATTCGAGTGTACACTAGGCCACACTCACTCGATCTCTGATTGCACTAAACATAGCATAGTGCAATCGAATATGTCACCACCAAATTTCATATAGCCCTTGTATATGATGGCTCAGTGCAACCTATATAGATTGTTATAAAGTAAACCAAATATTCCACCATTTCAAGCATGCACACATAAATCACATGCATGTCAAAATTAACTCATGAAAATAGTTATGCCCAATATAGCATAGACGCCCGTTAGCCCGGCTAGTTAACTATTAAATAGATTTTCACATGACTAAAAAGGAAAACCACCAGATGTTCGCGATGGTTAATGAGCTAGGCATGAACATGCTATATGAATGGACATTGTCAAATTGTGAATTTTATGCAACGCATATGTTAGCATAGACGAAGTTCAAGGCCCCCCGAGTACACCGACACCAAAGACAGCGAGGAGGACTATTATTTCTACATTTTGTTGTCTTGTTTTATTTCTACATTTTGTAGTACTCATGTGTTGTGATGCTATGTAATAGATATGTTGGAATTCCTAATGAGGGGTTTTCTCTACGGAGATGTAATTAACAGAACTACTATGTAAATGTAAGAGTTCTAGAATAAAGTACCTGCAATGTTTGATCCTATTTTTATTGTATGCATCTACACATTTAAATTATTCACTCTGTATCAATGACGTGGACGCGTGTCTACACGCTCACGATTTTCCCATCATCAATCTCTCCCTCTATAAATGACTCGATTGACCTTGCTTTCTCGCGTCATCTCTCTCACACATAGACGCTCCCACTACACCTCCTGCATAGACGGAGCTATGTACATTGTCGGGGGGTAACCCCTCGACCTTAGATAAAATTGTGAAGCTCTCATTAGGATTGTTTATGATAGAGGCGGGGTGTCCCGATCTTTCGATGAGATGATAACTATCGATTTGATGGAGCCGACTTTGACGATTCGACTACAAACGTGCACGACGTTGCGCCTTAGCAATCGCTAAACCAACTTCGAGAGGTTATTGACCACGCCGGAGCACAATCAACCTGACCACGAAGGTCTATTCCTGCAAGCAATTGAAGAACAAGCAAGAATATGATAAAAGCAATCTGAATATTGCGAGTATATATGAAGTATTGATAAAGGTGGGGATCCGTAAGCGGTCTTGGACTGGTCCTTGGACACAAACGAAGTACACGAAGTTGCAATGGCTAACTTTTAACTAAACAAATCCCAAGGAAATAGCTACTAGGTGGATATACTTATATAGGAGCAAGGGGTGGAGGCCAAGGAGGTGGGAGGACATCCCAAGGCAGCCTAAAACCAACCCTAGGTCGTACAAGGCTCATGGGCCCAAGTGGAGGTGATGCAACACCTTTGGACTTGTTGTTTGACTCGGATTCTACTGCAGCGTTAGATTGTTTTGTCCATATCTCAATGCTCCGGACGGCTTTAAAGGTGAATCCAAATGGAGTGGAAAGAGGACGAAATCTACTTTCCAACAAAAAAAAGAATCACCCAATTCGGAGTCCGTATGAAAAAGTTCTTGCCGTTTTGAGTCAGGTATGTTTGTGCAGTCCGAATCTGAATCCAGAACGTGAGAGACTTGGACTCTATCTTCTCTTGGCCCAAAAGTGACGTGAAGGGACTTTTTGAACAACACCTAAACTTCTCTTTTCCCTTATCTTCATATGTGGATTGTACAAATGTCCCATACACATGCAATTAGACAAAACACAAAAGTATGTGAAGTATTTTTGTTTTGGATAATATAAATAGATTATTGAATAGCTGACACTAGAAATCACCTGACAAATATGCATGTATGCAATATTTTTGGTCGTATCCAAGGTAGTCATGTCCTCATCATCCTCCCCTTCTTGAAAACAAAGCCGTCCTCGGCGTTGCTTAATCTGAAATGTGGCTAACAAAAGAGACAAGGTGTACATGTTGTATATGTATATGTCATCCATTTTTACTTCCCTTGGTTTTTGCACATATGACACATGTATAGATGAGTAACTTGCATAGTTCATAAAATCTGAAGCCAAAATATTATCACTAGAAGTAGAAGACATGAAAATATTGCAACTCAATTTGCACATATAAGTGATGCTCTTATTCATATCAAAAGATTGACAATGTTCATCATTAAACCATCCCAACATTGGTGAATAAACCTTACTTGCATCTAATTTACATGCTACAACATGCTTAAATAGGCAAACATGCAATAAGTCTTTGGTCACAGAATCATCACCAAGATTAGAGGTCATATCAAAATGATTAAACATTGATTCTTTTGCATCAACAGTTAACTCAATGGGTGCACTCAAAATTGTTGGTATTTCGGTTGTTTGATCACATGACGCATTCATGACAGTATCAAGATTCTCTAAAATAGGTGTTGTGCTCAAATCACCAGGTAACTGAACACATGATGCATTTAAGTTAACTAGGGATGCATCATTCTCATGTGAAGTTATATCATCAATACCTTTACTGTTACCTTGTCGCAAAGACGTAGCTGATGTAGGTACGGACGTTGACAATGCACCATACACTTGAGATGATGTCGCGCTCACAATCCGAGGTGGGGCTGCTCTAGTAGGTGCAACGGTGGAGGAACCAACCGGCGGTGGTGAGCACGAACTGGAATAGTAGTTGTTGTAGTCACCCAATGCATCCACCTGCATCTGTCTCTCAAAGGTACAAGCACGAACATACATACCAGTAATGCAACGGGGAATATACTGAAATCTTGCCTGAATATCATGGTTCAAACCACCAAAAAATCTATTCATTGTATCATCCTTAGATTCTTCTATGTCACAATGATGCATATAAGATTTGAACTCTTGGTAGTAAGCATGAACAGTGTTGTTGCCTTGTTTAAATTGTTCAAATTTGTGAAGCAATTCACGACGATAGTAAGGAGGGAAAAAATATTGTCTCATTACATCTTTCAAATCTTTCCAAGTTGTGGGTTGGTTATCAATGTTTTTCTTACAATGCACATTCCACCAAAGAGAAGCAAAACCAGTAAATGCTCTAGTGGCAGCTCGTACTCGCTCAAGTTCAGAAAAGTCATGGTGACTAAAAACTTGTTCAACTTCAAGCTCCCAAGCTAGATAAATAGCAGGATTAAATCTACCCTCAAATGACGGTAAAGAGATAACCTGACCATGCGCTTCTGTGTGTTGTCCCAACTCTCGTGATGGTGAAGATGTGTCCGTCATCCAAGAACTTCTATCTCCGGAACCTGTCATGATTAGTAGAAACAAGAAACAAAATTCAAGAATAATGTTCCTATGAACTAATAGGATGTGGTTGTAAAGTGTTCACAGTAAAGCAAATATCAATATCTTACAAGTTCTTACCATGCGGCAGGTGGTGACAGGCAACCAGCGGTGTCAAATAACTCCGAAGAATGTGTAAAGCGATTGCCAGGGGAATGTACGTATACACGGTGTAGAAATATGTGGAGCTGGGTTGGCTATATATGGTAGCAAAAGATTAGCTATGATCAATTCAAAGATGCAATGTTGAATAAACGCTCAACGACGGTACTGTGCTGGTCCTAGGCTAGACCGGACTAGAGACGCGAGCCTAGAACACTAATGAGGTCACGGCATAGCACAACTAGCATCAATGAAGTATAGTAAGTAGCTCTGGACAGCAAGATATAAGTGAAGATCACAATGGCAGTAAAGATAATGATGAAAAACAACTGCCAAGCAGGATATACAACAACTCTCTCCAACTTTCCTCTTGAAAAGTTTGAGCCAATTTTTTGATAACTTTTTTCAAATAATGCTACTAACTCAAGCTTTCCAATGCAAAAAGAATAACTCAATTCCGAATCTAAAACTGGCCTGAAAAACTAGAATAAGCCGTGTCCGCGAACTTCGGAGGGAAAAAAGACCTATTTAGAAGACGATTTTGAGGTGCCAAATATTGAACTAGCTTCTGCAACTATTTAGATGCGGCTCGTCGCTAGCTTTAATTTGAGTACTCGTGGAGCCAAAAGGGACTTCGTATGAGGAAGTTGTGCCTGTTTGACTGAGCAGTGCACAAAACAGAATCCAATCCGAATTCAACTACGAGATTGAGTCTAGATAGATCCGAATTTTGTTTTTTTTCTTCTTTTTTTCCTCACACTTTTTTTTCTTTTCCTTTCTCTCTTTTTTTTCTCTGACTTCCTTTTTCTCTGACTTTTTTCTTTTTTGTTCTCTGTCTTTTTTTTTCTCTCCCTCTTTCCAAGACAAACTAGATAAGATGCAGATTGGATCAAGCGAAGATGTGAACGACCTCAACTATGATTGTGACAATGAACTATGGGTAGCACGTGGTGGAAAGTGATGGATGGTGTGGTGGACAACGGAAGGGATAACGATGCAGCGGCGACGTGACTAATGTGAACAGAACTCGAAACTCTAAACGAACTAGACACTAAGACCAGCAACTCGACACGACGATGCAACCGATAATTCAATAATGCAAACAATGAAAAGAAAATTGCAAAGACTCAGACTGGCTTGGACAAAGGATGAATAGATCTAACTTTTTTTTGTGTGGCTTTTTTTTGGACAATGGGTAAGAAAATAGATCTAATCTAGTAAAAACTGGAAATTCTCACCGAGCAACCTGAAAACGGATACCACTTGATAGAGGCGGGGTGTCCCGATCTTTCGATGAGATGATAACTATCGATTTGATGGAGCCGACTTTGACGATCCGACTACAAACGTGCACGACGTTGCACCTTAGCAATCGCTAAACCAACTTCGAGAGGTTATTGACCACGCCGGAGCACAATCAACCTGACCAGGAAGGTCTAATCCTGCAAGCAATCAAAGAACAAGCAAGAATATGATAAAACAATCTGAATATTGCGAGTATATATGAAGTATTGATAAAGGTGGGGATCCGTAAGCGGTCTTGGTCTGGTCGTTGGACACAAACGAAGTACACGAAGTTGCAATGGCTAACTTTTAACTAAACAAATCCCAAGGAAATAGCTACTAGGTGGATCTACTTATATAGGAGCAAGGGATGGCGGCCAAGGAGGTGGGAGGACGTCCCAAGGCAGCCTAAAACCAACCCTAGGTCGTACAAGGCTCATGGGCCCAAGTGGAGGTGATGCAACACCTTTGGACTTGTTGTTTGACTCGGATTCTGCTGCAGCGTCGGATTGTTTCGTCCATATCTCAATGCTCCGGACGAATTTAAAGGTGATTCCAATTGGAGTGGAAAGAGGACGAAATCTATTTTCCAAAAAATAAAGAATCACCCAATTCGGAGTCCGTATGAAAAATTTATTGCCGTTTTGAGTCAGGCATGTCTGTGCAGTCCGAATCTGAATCCAGAACGTGAGAGACTTGGACTCTATCTTCTCTTGGCCCAAAAGTGACGTGAAGGGACTTTTTGAACAGCACCTAAACTTCTATTTTTCCCTTATCTTCATATGTGGATTGTACAAATGTCCCATACACATGCAATTAGACAAAACACAAAAGTGTGTGAAGTATTTTTGTTCTGGATAATATAAATAGATTATTGAATAATTGACACTAGAAATCACCTGACAAATATGCATGTATGCAATATTTTTGGTCGTATCCAAGGTAGTCATGTCCTCATCAGTTTAGATTATATTTTTTGAACATTATATTTGTCCCACCATCCCAAACACCGATGGGTTGTGCACACCCGGAGAATATCATGTGCCCACAGACCTTAGATGCTATATGGTGATACAAGTTCCTTGGAACTTGTAGATCTGAGATATAGCGGCTCGCAAGACGTCTTAATATTTTTACAAGAAACCTAAATGAGTTTGGGAATTACACACAATTAGTACAAAAACTACTCAGATGCCCTTGGATCCCATATCCAACGACCTCGAAGCTCGTATCACCGTAGCATCTAAGATGAGGGATGGCCTCATATTCTCTTGTATGTAAGAATATCACGTGCGACCACACCTTAGATGCTGTGGTGATAGAAACTCCTCAGAGCCATTGGATCTGAGATCCAACAAACTCATGGTGGTTCGAATATTTTTTGTACAAAAGCCCCCAAAGAGTTTGGTCATTGCTCACAGGAACAAAGACTACTCAGATGCCATTGGACCTCAGATCGAAAGACCTTCGTATCATCGTAGCATCCAAGCTGCGAGAGCACCTGATGTTTTCTCGCATGGGAGAATATGAGGTGCTCCCACACCATATATTCTATGGCGATACGAGTTCCTGGGAGATCTAACGGCTCGTAGTAGGAGGATTGAATGTTTTTGCAATATAGGCCTCAAAGAGTTTGGGAATTGCGCGGAAAGTACAAATACTACACACATGTGTAGGATCGAAAGTATGTCTAGAGGGGGGTGATTAGACTACTTGACCAAATAAAAATCTATCCTTTTCCCAATTTAAGTCCTGGTAGATTTTAGCAACTTAGCACTAGTCAAGCAAACAACCTACACATGCAAGTCTAAGAGTATAGCAGCGGAATGTAAAACATTGCACATGAAGGTAAATGGGAGGAGTTTGGAGGGAGCAAACGCAATGTAGACACGGCGTTTTTTGGCGTGGTTCCGATAGATGGTGCTATCGTACATCCATGGTTATGGAGACTTCAACCCACGAAGGGTAACGGTTGTGCGAGTCCATGGAGGGCTCCACCCATGAAGGGTCCATGAAGAAGCAACCTTGTCTATCCCACCATGGCCATCGCCCACGAAGGACTTGCCTCACTAAGGTAGATCTTCACGAAGTAGGCGATCTCCTTGCCCGTACAAACTCCTTGGTTCAACTCCACAATCTTGATGGAGGCTCCCAAGTGACACCTAACCAATCTAGGAGACACCACTCTCCAAAAGGTAATAGATGGTGCATTGATGATGAACTCCTTGCTCTTATGCTTCAAATGATAGTCTCCCCAACACTCAACTCTCTCTCACAAGTTTGGATTTCGTGGAAAGATGATTTGAGTGGAAAGCAACTTGGAGAAGGCTAGAGATCAAGATTCATATGGTTGGAATGGAATATCTTGACCTCAACACATGAGTAGGTGGTTCTCTCGCAGAAAATGTATGCTGGAAGTGTAGGCATATTCTGATGGCTCTCTCCATGAATGAAGAGTGGATGGAGGGGTATATATAGCCTCCACAAAAAATCTAACCGTTACACACAAATCACCAAACTCGGTGGGACCGAATAATGAAACTCGGTCAGACCGATTTAGTTCAAAATGTGAACGTTAGGATATTCGGTGGGACCGATTTCATTAGGGTTAGGGCATAACGTAACCTCGGTGAGACCGATTACACAAACTCGGTGGGACCGATTTTGCTAATAAGCTAACCAAAGAGTTGGTCAGGCAAACTCGGTGGGACCCATTCGCTCATCTCGGTGAGACCAAAACGTTACGAAGGGGAAACAGAGAGTTTGCATTGCGAACTCGGTGGGACCGATCGCTCATCTCAGTTGGGCCGAAACGTTACGAAGGGAAACCGAGATTTTGCAATCCCATCTCGGTGAGACCGAGATCCCTATCGGTAAGACCGAAGTGACTAGGGTTTGTGGCAGTGGCTATGTCAAATGAACTCGGTGGCGCCGGATAGAATGTGTCGGTGGGGACGACTTTGACTTTTGGTTTGGGACATATGTGGATATGAGAAAGTGGTTGAGGGTTTTTGGAGCATATCACTAAGCATTTTGAGAAAGCAACCCATTAAGCAACACCTCATCCCCTTTTAATAGTATTGACTTTTCCTATGGACTCAATGTGATCTTGGATCACTAAAAGTAAAATGTAGACTCTTGTGCTTTAGAGCTTGAGCCAATCTTTTGTCCTTATCATTTTGACGGGACCACATTTCTAATCCATGCCATGCCAATCATTGAGCTTTCCTAAAATATTAATCTTGAAATAGCATTAGCTCAATGAGCTATATGTTGTTAGGAATTACCAAAACCACCCAGGGATAGTTGCACTTTCAACATGACATTGGATCTCAGATCCAACGACCTAGATGCTCATATCACCATAGCGGCTTATTAAGATGTGCTGAGCACCTAATATGAGCTACTGGGAGCCGTTGGATCCAGTGGCTCACATGAGGCCAGAATGTTTTTTTGCAAAAAAACCCTTGGAGAGTTTGGAAACTGCGCATAATTACAAAGACTAGTCTGAAGCCATTGGATCTCTAATCCAATGACGTAAAATCTCGTATCACCATAGCATCTAAGCTGCAGGGAGCATGTGATATTCCATAATCCTACCATTTTTGTTACTAAACCTGCAAAATACGTGTAACTGGTGTCGTAACTTGTCTAACTGCGCAAACTGTTTGTGCAAAAGAACCATCCTGCACTGAAATATCGGAACAATACACAGGGGTACCACTTGTCATTGATCAAATTTGGACCTAAAACTAACAAATGTGAAGGACGAGATTGGAATCGCTGACCTGGACTACAAAGCGTACGTCGATAGCCTAAAACAGCAACGGTTGTTGGCTTTGTCGCATAACTTGATTTTATACAGTATTACGTTGAGTCGAGTAGAGGGAGTGGCTCGTCAACATGTGCATGAACGTTAACTCACTTACTAGTGGGTTCCATGTTTGCGATCTCTCTCTCCTCTCCATCTAGTACAACCTTTAGACACACGGGCACACACAGAGATCAGCGCGATCTTGTCGTGCTATTATTATAACTAACAAAATGCTTGGAAAAATAGATGAATCTCCTAGAACAAGAGACGTTGTGGCTGATCGAGACGGTGCTAACCACACCTATCCTCCGTGCCCCATTAGCATGATGAGGCTGTGTGACTAGTGGGGTGTTTTCGATCGACTGGCTGGGTCCCGACGTCCAACCGTAGGTAGTAAAGTATATTTTTACACACACATTTTTCCTCCATGCCGTGATGGGGCACACCCTACCGCGCAATTTCTGGGTCCTCCCGGGTGGTGCACACATATTTTCTTCCTTGCCGAGACGTGGGATGCCCTACCGCTCATTTTCTGGGTCCTCCTCGGTCGTAGCGCCGAAGCGAGTAAATGAGTCATCAAATCAATAAAGCCCACCTTTCCCGCCGAGTACATCAGTGAAGCACGATGGGTAGCTAGTTGGGCTAGTGCCACCGATTAGCTAGGCTGCCGACACAATTGTTTTTTCACCCCTTTTTTCTCTCCTTGCCGGTAGGTAAATTTAAATATCCACCGCTGCATTGCTCTAGTCTTTGGGTGTGGCTGGCACGGCAGGATTTTTATTTTTTTGATTGACAGGAGCAGGCGTGACAGCAATTAGTCATGATTCCCCTGGGTGGTGCTCCCTGATGTGAAAATTCATCGACTGATGTTTTCCCACGGTGAAAATCAAAAGACTCACCCTGCTCCTTGGCTGGCTCCCTCCGCCGTCCTGTAGATTGCATTGCCTTTCAGCCGTTTCGCCCCCTTTGCTTCCTCTCTCCATTGCTTCTACCTGGTTCCATGGCGGCGCACCACATCATGAAGTTTGAGGTGAGGCGCCTGACACAGGAGCTCCATGCCAAGGATGTGGAGATCGGTGCCAAGGATGTGGAGCTCTATGAGCTCAAGGAGGAGAGCAGTGCCCTGCTCCTCCTTTATGTGCGGGAGTTCACGGAGCTTCAAAAGCGGCAGGCGTCCACCACAAAGATGCTCGAGGTGTCGGCGACGTTGCTGTAGAAAGCGGGAGATACGATAGGCGGTCAGGCAAGCCGTCTGGAGCGCGAGCGGGCCAATTGTGACGAGGTCCAGGATCGCCTCAATCACTTGCTAGACCATGTTGCCACACACGTGTTGCGGCTGCGCGATGCCTACCGTCGTGCCAGCGGGACCATGCCGGCCGTCGGCCTAAACCCGTTCGACCATCCCATCGACTTCAATGAGTTGCGGCTTCCTGACCTGGTCTCCTTCTTCACCTATATCACCGGAATCCATTCGTGCCATTGGGCGCCGTCTTTGACGACCTAGCTCCCGTCGACCGGTGATACGTCTCCGTCGTATCTACTTTTCCTAACGCTTTTCCTCTTGTTTTGGACTCTAATTTGCATGAATTGAATGAAACTAACCCGGACTGACGCTGTTTTCAGCAGAACTACCATGGTGTTGTTTTTGTGCAGAAATAAAAGTTCTCGGATTGGAACGAAACTTTGCGATGATTTTTTATTCAATAAATAAGTATTTCTGGAGCCAAGAACCACCTGAGGGGGGCACCTGGGTGGGCACAACCCACCAGGGCGCGCCCCCTCTAGGCGCACCCAGGTGGGTTGTCCCCACCTGGTGGCCCGCAAACTCCAACCCTAATACTATAAAATAACATATTTCCAGAAAAAAATCATTGAGGAAGAATTATCGCGTTTCACGAGACGAAGCCACCGCCACCTCCTGTTCTTCATCGGGAGGCCATATCTGGAGTCCGTTTGGGGCTCCGGAGAGGGGGATCTTTGATCTTCGTCATCACCAACCCTTCTCCATCGCCAATTCCATAATGCTCCCCACCACGAGTGATTAATTCCTTCGTAGGCTCGCTGGTCGGTGAGGAGTTGGATGAGATTCATCATGTAATCGAGTTAGTATTGTTAGGGATTGATCCCTAGTATCCATTATGTTCTGAGATTGATGTTGCTATGACTTTTCCATGCTTAATGCTTGTCACTTTGGCCCCGGGTGCCATGATTTCAGATCTGAACCGTTTATGTTATCACCATTATAGATCTGATCTTGCAAGTTATAGTCACCTACTACGTGTTATGATCCGGCAACCCCGGAGTGACAATAGTCGGGACACTTCCTGGTGATGACCGTAGTTTGAGGAGTTCATGTATTCACTATGTGTTAATGTTCTGGTTCTCTATTAAAAGGAGGCCTTAATATCGTTTAGTTTCAAATAGGACCCCGCTGCCACGGGAGGGTAGGACAAAAGATGTCATGCAAGTTCTTTCCATAAGCACGTATGACTATTTATGGAATACATACCTGCATTATATTCATAAACTGGAGCTAGTGCCGTATCGCCCTAGGTTATGACTGTTATATGATGAATATCGTGCAACCGAATTCACCGATCCAATGCCTACAAATTTCTCTCATATTGTTATTGCTAAGTTACTATTGCTATTGTTACTGTCGCACTTGCTACAAAATCATTGCTATCACTATTACCGTTACCATTGCACTTGCTACTAGTATAAAAACTATCATACTACATTGCTACTGATCACTTTGTTGCAGCTAATTAATCTCCCGGTGTGCTTGAATTGACAACTCAGCTTCTAATACTTGCAAATATTCTTTAGCTCCCCGAGTGTCCAATCAATAAATTTGGGTTGAATACTCTACCCTCGAAAACTGTTGCGATCCCCTATACTTGTGTGTTATCAAGACCTTTTTCTAGTGCCGTTGCCGGGGAGCATAGCTATATTTGTGGAGTCACTTGGGATTATTATCAAATTATCACTATGAAGAATCTGAAGGACAATAAGACTAAGATTTTTTTCCTCCAAGACGAGGGATCGGAGGTAAGGACTTGCCATCTAGCTTTGCACTTGATTCACCTTCTGTTATAAGTAAACTTGCAACAACACCACATGCTATTAAACCTGATATGTCACAAGTTATTGACGATGATACTTCTGCTATGAATGATATTTATGATGATGCTAGTAACTTGCTTGATGATATTGTGCCACTAGGTGAATTTCTTGATGAACAACTTGCTAGAACTAAAGCTTTTGAGAACGCTGAAAATGATGAAATTGTTGAAACTGATGAAGAGCTTGAAACTGAAAATCTTGAAACACCTATTAGAACTAGTTATCCTAGATATGAATTGCCTAAGATACCGGAAGGTTATGTTATGAATGAGGAGACAACTAGAGACATTCTTGCTTGTAAGGATAGAGATGATCTGGAAAAATTATTATGCAAGTAAAAAGAAAAGACTTTGAATGCTAAAATCAAATGTGATCCTCATTTTGCTACTTCACCTATCTTTATTGATGATAAGGATTATGAATTCTCTGTCGACCCAGAGTTAATTACTTTGGTTGAATCTGATCCTTTCCATGGTTATGAAACTGAAACTGTTGTGGCACATCTTACTAAGTTTAATGACATAGCCACCCTCTTTGCTCATGATGAGAAAATTCGCTATTATTATATTCTCAAATTATGCCTGTTCTCATTAAAGGGTGATGCTAAGACTTGGTATAATACTCTTGCTCCTAGTTGTGTGCGTAGTCCCCAGTATATGATTTACTACTTCTCTAAATAAATATTTTCCTGCTCATAATAAACAAGCTGCCTTACAGGAAATATTTAACTTTGTGCAAATTGAAGAAGAGAGTCTCCCACAAGCTTGGGGGAGGCTTCTCCAATTGCTTAATGCTTTGCCTGATAATCCTCTAAAGAAAAATGAAATACTTGATATCTTCTATAATGTACTAACCGATGCTTCTAGGGATTTCCTAGATAGTTGTGTTGGTTGTGTTTTCAGGGAACGAACTATTGGACAAGCTAAAGAACTATTGAATAACATATTGAAAAATTATGATGATTGGACTCTTCCTGAACCACAGCCTAAACCTCTACTCTGAAGAAGAGGGGTATCTTATATCTCAGTCCTGAAGATATGCAAGACGCAAAGAAATCTACTAAAGAAAAATGTATTAAAGTTGAGGATGTCAAAAATTTGCCTCTTATAGAGGAAATACATGGCCTTGATACACCACCAACACCTAACATCGTAGAGGTAAATTCTTTAATGATCAATTACAATGACAATCCTTATAATGTTCATCCTAGACAATGCCTTTATGATTTTGAAAATTACATTAGAAAGCAATCACTTCAATGCAAATGTTATGAAATAATTGAAATACAATTCTAATATGATTGCTTGCTTTAGTGACTTGTTATTTAGAATCACAAATGATGTCAGAGGTGTGGGAAAACATGCCTCTATGGTTCAAACTCAATTAGAACAAGTTGCTAAATCTCAAAGATAATTGCTTGATTAAATGAATAATAATATCAATGATCATGCTGTTAGAGTAATGACTAGAGGAGATAGAATGACTTTGGAACCACTTTACCCTGAGGGACACCCAAAAATAATTGAACAAAACTCTCAAAGAGTTAACACTGATGCGCCTAGTCCTTCTAAAAAGAAAAAGTAGAAGAAAAATGATAGGAGTTTGCATGCCTCTAGTGAACCTAAAGTAGAAAAACCTCCTCATAATGATAATGAAGTTTCTATCTCTGATGCTGAAACTCAATCTGGTAGTGAATACTCACCTTCTGATAATGAAAAAGATAATGATAGGGTTCACGAAGACACTCAAACAAATAATAAAGAACTAGACAATGGTGTTGAGATAGAGCGAGCCATTGATCTTGATAACCCACAACCCAAAAATTAAAGATATGATAAAAAATACTTTGTTACTAGAAAACATGGTAAGGAAAGAGAACCATGGGTTCAAAAACCTATGCCCTTTCCACCTAAGTCAACTAAAAAGAAAGATGATGAAGAATTTTAACGCTTTGCTGAAATGCTTAGTCCAGTCTTTTTGCGTACTCGCTTGACTGATATCTTGAAAATGCCTCCTTATGCAAAGTACGCGAAAGACATCATCACCAACAAAAGAAAAATACCAGAAGATGAAATCTCCACCATGCTTGCTAATTATATTTTTAAAGATGGAGTACCTAAAAAACTTGGAGATCCGGGAATCCCCACTATACCTTACTCCATCAGAAGAAGCTATGTGAAAACTGCTTTATGTGATTTAGGAGCTGGTGTTAGTGTTACGCCATTCTCTTTATATAAAAGACTCGATTTGAATAAACTCACACCTACTGAAATATCTTTGCAAATGGCTGATAAATGAACTGCCATACCTATCGATATTTGTGAGGATGTGCCCGTTGTTGTTGCTAATGTTACTATTTTGACTGACTTTGTTATACTTGAGATGCCCGAGGATGACAACATGTCGATTATCCTTGGTATAACCTTTTTGAATACTGCAAGGGCTGTTATTGATTGCAATAAAAGCAATGTCACTTTTCATATCAATGGTAATGAGTATACAATGCACTTTCCGAAGAAACAATTCCAAGTGAATGATATTAATGTTATTGAAAAATCTCCGACAATCACTATTGGAAGTTTTCAACTACCTCTACCTACTGTGAAAAATAAATATGAAATGCTTATTGTTGGGGACATTCATATCCCTGTTGAGGTAACTTAGTGATTTATGAAAGTTCTTCGGTTTCAAGCTAATCGAAAGTGGTTGTTAATATGACCTGATCAACCTTATTAATGGATCATCTTTGAGAGGTATGAAGTTGATGAATTTAGTAAGCACTACCTTCTGTCCCTACCTTTTTTTGTTTTTATTAGTTAAATAAAATAAAATGCTACATTTTGTCTGTTTTCTGAATTTCCCGTGCAATAAAAAATGACCCAAAAATAAAAGTTCTCAGAATGCTCTGAAAATTTAATATGATTTTTTTGTGAATATTTAAGATTTTTTTGTACAGATAACATTAGAGGGAGGTGCACCAGGTGGGTACAACCCACCTGGGCGCACTAGGACCCCCAGGCGCGCCCTGGTGGGTTTTGGTCCCCACGTGGGCCCCCTCACGTATCTCTTCATCCCACATCATCACCACCTCCAGAAGATAATCACCATTTCTCTCTCTCGTGTTCTTGCTCTCAAACCCGCGGATTTCAATCTCTTTCCTCGAATCTCCATTCCAAAACTATTTCGGGGGATTGTTGCTTCGTATGTGACTCCTCCGTTGGTCCAATTAGTTTTTGCTTTAGTGGTTTATACGTTGAATAATTAGTTACTCTTGGTGCTGCTGTAGATGAGCTTGCATGTTGAATTCTTAGAGTTCTAAGTACCTGGAATGCTTGATATTGCCTCTATGCATCCCTAGGAGTAGTTGCTTTCAATTTTGTGAAGTTTTGTTAACAAAAATTTGGGTGACCCAATTTTTTTTAGAAAATTGTACGTGAATATGATGAATATCTTTGGAAGGAGTTCTTCGAGGAGGAGGTCCTCAGATGCATCTTCTAGTAGCAGCCTAGATCGTCGGTCTTATGTTGAACTGAGTGAAAGTTCCATTCGAGATGCCGCCACCAAATCATGCTTATGGCCATGCAACGATTATATGGTGTGTGTGGGCATTAAGGAAGAATTTGAGCAATATGTTCACAATGCCGAGCTCGGTCCATACATTTCAGATAAGTGCAACCAACACCTCAACCTCACGGAATCATTTACCAAAGGATTTAAATTCCATCCCCGTGAGTCTAGGGTGTCATTTAAACTGTATGAAAATCCATTTACCATATCTCTAGAGAGTTTTGCCTACTGCTGCAAAATCCCATTCTGGGGTTCGCTCGACGAACCACCAAGATCTGAGTTTGAGATATTCTTAACTAGTCTTTGCTATGGTGAGACTAGGGGAGTGACACAAGGTAGAATAAAGAGCATTCATTTTCCCTCAATCCAGTATTTTGCATTATTTAATGGAAAATGCATTGTAGGAAAACAAGATTGTAGTACACTTTGTGACAAAAGTTATAATCTTGGTGTGATTGTTGCACGCAGGTTGCAAAACAACGCTGGTAGTGGATAATTTTATGGTGGAATTTATGCCACACGCTTAGTAAGAGAGCTGGGCGTTTCACCTTTGCCTTATGACCCTATTTTACCCACATAGTACTTAGACTTTGATGCTATGAAACGTCATAAGATCCTTAGTAGTGAACCCCATAATTTCACTTATAACCTGTTGTTTAATAAAAGTTCTGTCGTGGACACATATTTGCTTGCACCTACTCTCTTTGATGTTCACAGTAAGGTAAGATATTATTTTCTTGAGAGCGAGGCCCGCGCTCATAACGCGACAGTTGTGGCTGCATGGCGGGCTGAGGCATCTGCACCTAAAGCCTCCGTGAGCTATCGCTCCGACCATTATGCAGGCTACTGGCTGATTACCAAGTTAGGACAAAAGCCTAAGTGATGTGAAGCATCCCACAGTCATCCCCATGGACACTACCTCAACTACCCAAGCTCCAAGTGGACCCATGACAGGAGCACGAGTGCGTGTTAGTCAATCCGAGGTGAAATCTCTCTGACCTGAGCTTCCCTTACATTCGAGTGAGACATGGCTACTGCCTAAGTCAGAAACACTATGTGTGATCAGGTACAATGCACAAGCCACGGAGCCGAGAGCTGAGAAAGAAGGAACATGCGACAAATCTCTCCTCAGCCCGAAACTTCCGCCTCCGACAACCCAGACGAGCCCGGGCGTGCCAACTCTCTGCTTAGTAAGGAACAAGCCCGAAACCTGGCCCGGACCTTCCGGCCCCGGACGCCAGCCCAGCTTCCCCCGTGCCAACTCTCCGGTTAGGCTGGACCCTCCCCGGAACCTCCGGTGCCCGGAACTTCCGGCCCTACCTGCACGCAGTTACTTGGGCCGAGGCCCATGTACCCTTTCACCCCTAGACTATATATACTCTTCTCCTACCAACGTTTTAGGGTTAGCAAAGTTGTAGCTCATTTGAGAAGCTTTGATCTCCACTTGATCCCTTCTCCATCAGAGTTCACGACGAAGATCCCCCAAGTGGATTCAAGACCCCTCATGAGAAGACCCCTCAAGACCTCCTCACGGAGAAGAACTTGCTACTTGCATCGTCCCTTGTTGACCGTGGATCTTGTATCTCTTTGTGTTTAGAGGATCTAGCACATGGGTGATAGAATCTTGTTGTTTGACTGATTTACTCTTGTGTTTCCCCTCGTTTTCTCTTGTGTTCTTCACGGGATCCGCTCCAATCGTGAAAGATCGAGCATCTAGGGTTCTACCCTACATCATCTTGGTATTATGAGCCACGTTGATCACGATTTCGGAGCCTCCCTCTTTGTTTTCTAGCCTAATTTTGTTGTGATTCGCCTCAACTTTGAAAATCCCCACAAAAATAGCCCTCCCAAAATTTTTGTGATTTGTTGGTGTGATGAAGTTTTGTTGGATTTCATCTGTGGATTTCATGTGTGGCATGTAGATCTAGCTTTCCCACCCTTCCATTCACCCAAAAAGTTTCTTTCCCCCTTGGATTTGCGTTTTCCCCGAAGTTTTTCCTCCCAAATCCACGATCCCCTAATTTCCTGTTCTTGCAGAATCGCGACCCCCGGAACTTCCGGCCCCGCCCGGACCTTCCGGCCGACCCGGAACTGCCGGACCCCGGACCTTACGTCTTGCCCGGAACATCTGGCCTAGAAAGAAAGTCTGCGCATCTTCGACGACTTCCGCTACCTCGACAACTCCGAGTACAGTGCAGCGACATCTTTGCCAACGTACTGAATACCGTGCACTACAACATCAACAACAATCACATCATTTTGACACTCTCAACCGTAAGCAAGGACGGTAACTTCGACGACATCTTTGTCTACTCCTTGCCATTGCATTGATAACCCAATAGCCTTCCTTTTGTGTCGCTTACCCATCAAGACTAGCATTTGAGTATTGCCGGCAACGTCACTTGTGCACATTAGTGATCATCATCTCATGGCATATATCCTATCATCTTGGAACCCATATCTTGATATCATCTCTTGTGCCCCAAGGTTGTCACAGCGCATACACAATTGCTATCTTGGTTCATCAATTTTGCATGAGAAAGAGCTCAAAAGAGAAAGATCCAAACAAGCTTTTAAGAAAAAAAAGGAATAAGCAAAGGTCTTTTAAGCAAGAACCATAGCATCATACAACATTAATATTGTCATACTCGATCATCTTGGATCATATCATAGGAATACCATACAAATAGCATACTTGGGATAGAAGTCGTTGCATTTTTGCTTTATAGGTTGTGCACAAGTTTCGTATTCGCCTATTGTGCAATCATGCTAGCGTCTTTCTAGTGTTGTGCAACAAGAGAATTTTCGTGGATTCTACATTTTGGCTCATTCCTTGGTTGCACGACCCCATTTATCTATCCGTGTGTGTGTTTCTGTGTACCACATCTTCCTATCGGTCTACTTGTTGCATTGCAAATTTGCGAATCTTTTCCAACATTATTAAGTCTCACTAACAATTGCATCAATTTTGTGCCACCATCCTAACCGAGCTCCACTATAAGCTTTATTTGTGTAGGTGTGAGAACCGACAAGAATTGGTACCAATTATGCTTTTTCCTTGTTACACATTTGAGTGATCATTGATCCATCTTCAACATCGGTCAAGGTACATTTGGTATAAGTTCTTCTCCTTCTTCCACTCACATATTTGCTTGGAATGATGGATATGCCAAGTTCTTCTACCAACCAACTCTTCATCGAGTAAGACGAGGACCCGAACAACTACATCACCAAGAACCACCTCTTCGGTGCACAACGAGCTTTGCATCAAGAACAACAAGCATTGAGCGACCGCATAGATAATCTCGCCACCGACTTGCGACTCTCCGAGCAACGTACAAGAGATTACTTTGACAACAAGCTCGACGAACGAAAACAAGAGAGCAATGCAAGAATGGATGAGATTCGTGCCTTGTTGGTCAACCGCTCTTCTATCACTTCGTCCTATTCAAGACGGAGCCACTCCAGTCGATAATCCTCCGACAACTCAAGTACGCCGATGTCGAACACTCTACGTCGAGCCATGCGCCAAGACCGTCAAGCAAACCACAATCCTCTATACGACACTGATCATCAAGAGCAACTTCGAGTGCAAGAACATCGACATCACCAAAATCAAGCTACCCTTGCGCAAGCACAAGAACGACAACGTCTACGCCAACAAGAGGAAGAGCGAGCACGATAACACCAAGACGAACAAGATGCCGAGGCACAACGTCTTCAACAACAATGGCGTGAAGCTCAAGCACTTGAGGCGCAACGTGCCCTCCAAGACACAAGTCGCAACGTAGCCGCACGCAACTAGTAAACTCGTGAACAAGAAGAAGCGCTTCGCGAGGAAATTCATGAGAGGAACTATCAAGCACGCTCACAAAATCAATCCCCTCAAGCTCCTCTTCAAGCTAGACATGAACAACAAGCTCGACAAGAACCACCACTTCACCAAGAGCAACATGAGGTTGATAACCCTCCATGTCAAGGGCGTCATCATCACCCTCGACCACAACACAATGAAGAGCAACGCTACGGCAAGCTAAAGTTCACCATGCCGAAGTTCATCGAAAGCAACGACCCCGAAGAGTACCTTTCATGGGCATTGAAGGTTGACAAAATCTTTCATTTGCGCAACTATGAGGAAGAGAAGAAGATCGCCATAGCATCCCTTGAGTTCCAAGACTACGTCCTCATTTGGTGGGAACAAGTCATTGAGCACCGTGAGGCAAGAGGTGAACCACCCATCACTACTTGGGCACAAATGAAGGATGTCATGAGAGCACGTTTTGTACCAACCTACTACAATTGCGACCTCTTCAAGAAACTCCAACTCCACAAGCAAGGAATAAAGAGCGTTGAAGAGTACTACAAGGAAATGGAGATTGCCATGATACGAGCTAATATCACGGAAAATGATGAGCAACTATGGTACGTTTCTTGAATGGACTCAATCATCCTATCAAGAGGATCGCCGACTTCCAACCTTACTCAAATCTCATCGATCTAGTGCACCAAGCCACCAAGGCGGAGCGACAAGTGCAAGATGACTTCAAGTATGCCATGTTCTCTTCCAAGTCCCATGGCTTCTCCAACAACCAAGCTTCAACGACTCTAGCACCTTCTACAAGCAACAACGAGAAGTCAAGTTACAAGAAAACTTCAACAACCTCAAGTCGCCCTCCTACTACAAGAAACTTCAAGCCGAGAGCTTCTTCATCATCTACTCCAACCGATGAGACCATCAAGACAAGTTCAATCAAGTGCTTCACATGCGGAGGACGAGGCCACAAGTCCTTTGAGTGTACCAACAAGCGCACCATGATCCTCAACGACTACGAAACATATGACTCCATGCGTGAAGAGGAAATGGAAGCCCTTGAGCAAGTGGCCATGCACCGACGCATAAATGAGCATGAATATGATCAAGTCTTTTGTGACGAAGATTCGAGCCCCGCTCTCGTTGTCTCCAAGGTCTTGACACTTCAACATCAACAAGACGAAGACCAAAGATCCCATATCTTCCACGCCAAGGACGGCATCATTGGAAGGTTCGTGAAGGTCATCATCAATGGAGGGAGCTGCCATAACTTGGCAAGGGACGAACTATGCTCCAAGCTCCAATTGGTCAAGATGAAGCACCTGCATCCCTACAAGGTCTAATGGATAAGCGAGTTTCGCACTAACCAAGTCAAGCATATGGTGCAGGTTTCCTTCAAGATCGGAGCATACGAAAACACTTTGGAGTGTGATGTCATTCCGATGTCCGTTTGCCACCTCCTTCTTGGACGACCTTGGCAATTTGATCGAGGTGTCATCCACAACGGGCGAACGAATTGCTATAGCTTCAAGATGAAGGGAAAGGAGTAAGTGCTATGACCTATGTCTCCTAGCCAAGTGATAGCCGACAAGCAAAACAGCCATCATGGAGAGAATAGTGAGAAAGGGAACCACCCAAAGGAGAGAGAGCACCACAAGCCCAAATTGAGTGCCTCCATGATGAGTGTCAAGAAGAACTTAGTCCTATTTGCCACCAAAAGTGAGATGAGAGAAGTGTGTGAGAACCCATCAAGTGTCATGCACCACGTCCTTTTGTGCAAGGACGAGGCACCCAAAACTAACACCTCTCACAATCTACCTTTATTGTTATCTTCTCTATTGCAGGAATTCCAAGATGTATTCCCTGACGAGCTACCTCCGGGTCCACCTCCACTATGAGGCATCGAACACCGCATCAACCTCACCTCGAAGCACCCCTTCCTAACAAGGCTCCCTACCGCGTCAATCCCGAGGAAACCAAGGAGATCCAACGACAAGTACAACAACTCATTCACAACGGTCATGTACGCGAAAGCTTGAGCCCATGTGCCGTCCTAGTAATCCTTGTTCCAAATAAATATGGTACATATCACATGTGTTCCGATTGTCGTCCTATCAATGCTATTACCGTGCGTTATCATTACCCCATTCCACCCATTTAAGACCAAATTTGGCTTATATGAATGGCCTGTTATGCCAAGGGGTTTATCCCAAGCACCCGGTACTTTCATGCGACTCATGCATTTTGTTCTTCGACCCTATATTGGCGTATTTGTTGTGGTCTATTTTGACGATATTCTTGTCTTTAGCAAATCTCTTAAAGATCATTCCACCCATCTTAGAACTGTGTTGCAAACCCTTAGGAAAGAGCGCCTTTATGCTAATATGGACAAATGCCTTTTCGGTGTTGATAAGATTGTTTTCCTGAGTTTCGTCATGTTTTCTAAGGGTGTTCATGTCGATGAATCTATGATCAATGCTATTAAAACTTGGCCACAACCAACAAATTTGCAACAAGTACAAAGTTTTCTTGGTTTAGCCGGCTTCTACCATAGATTTGTGAAGGATTTTAGCACCATTGCTTTACCTTTACATGCTTTGAGTAAGAAGAATGCACCCTTTGTTTGGGGACCATCTCAACATACCACATTCAATGAGCTTAAGAATGTGCTTACACATGCTCCTTTGCTTGCATTACCTAACTTTAATAAACCTTTTGAGATCCATTGCGATGCTAGCGGTGATGGCATAGGAGGTGTGTTAATGCAAGAGAGGCGCCCCATAGCTTACTTTAGTGAAAAACTTTCCAGAGCGCAACTCAATTATCCTATCTATGACAAAGATCTATATGCTTTACTGAGAGTCTTGCATGTTTGGGAGCATTATCTCCGCCCTCATGAGTTCATTCTTCACACCGATCATGAAACACTTAAGTACCTTAAGGGTCAACCTAAGTTAAATAAGTGTCATGCTAAGTGGAGTGAATTCATTGAGACATTTACTTATCTCATCAAGAACATCAAAGGCAACGAGAATGTTGTGGTGGATGCGCTTTCCCGTAGATGCATGCTTGTTTCCCAACATGAATTGGATGTCATTGGCTTTGAGCATATAAAAGACTTGTATGCGCATGACCCTACTTTTGCTATTCCATATGCTAAATGTTTGACGCATACATCTTGGGAATGATATTACATCGAAGATGACTATCTTATGAGAGCTAACAAACTTTGCACCCCCGAGTCTTCTCTTCGTTTGCTACTTTTGCAAGAATCTCATGTAGGAGGCCTTATGGGGCACTTCGCATGCAACAAGACATTCACAACGCTCTCCAAGAACTAATTTTGGCCCAAGATTTTCCGCGAAGTCTCACGCTTCACAAACCGATGCTCTACATGTCGCAAAGCTAAGCCTAAAGCTCAGTCCCATGGTCTCTATATACCATTTCCAATTCCTTATAACCCATGTGAAGATATTAGTATGGACTTTGTGCTTGGTTTGCCGAGAAATAGGAATGGCAAAGATTCTGTGTTTGTTGTTGTGGACCGATTCTCTAAGATGGCTCATTTCATTCCTTGCAACAAGATAGATGGTGCTTCACATGTTGCAAATCTTTTTTGTAGAGAAATCTTGCGCCTCCATGGAGTTCCAAACACTATTGTCTCGGACCGCGACGTCAAGTTCTTGAGCTACTTTTGGAAGACTCTATGCACCAAGCTCGGAATCAAGCTTTTGTGCTCCTCGGCATACCATCCACAAACCTACGACCAAACGGAGGTGACGAACTGAACACTCTCCACTCTACTTCATGTGTTGATCAAGAAGAACATCAAGGAGTGGGAGGAGTGTCTACCCATCGCCGAGTACGCCTACAACCACGCAAGACATTCGACTACCGGCAAGTCCCCCTTCGAGATCGTATACGGCTTCAACCCGTTGTCCCCATTGGACATTCTTCCTCTACCACTACAATAGCGCATCAACATGGACGCGGGTGCCCGAGTGAGCTACCTCAAGAAGATGCATGAAGATACAAGGCACACCATCGAGTGCCAAGTACAATGATTCGTGATCAAGCTCAACATCAACAAGCAACCCATGATATTCAACATTGGAGATCTTGTGTGGCTACACCTTCGCAAGGACTGCTTCCCCAATGAATGCAAGTCCAAGCTTCTACCTCGAGTCGATGGACCATTCAAGGTGCTTGCACGCTACAACAACAACGCCTACAAGATCGACATCCCACGCGACAAGTACTCCGTGAGCGACATCTTCAATGCCAAAGATCTCTCCCCGTACCATGGTGATGAAGATTTTTATCTGAGGTCGGATATTTCCCAAGGGGGAGATGATGCAGAGCATCCCGCGGTCATCCCCATGGACACTATGATGCAGAGCATCCTATGGTCATCCCCATGGACCTACCATCGTCTCACCACGTGCCAAGAGGACCTATGACACGAGCTAGAGCTAGAGCTCTCGAGACTGAGGTGACTTCTTTCCTTAGTGATATCACATATGATCCACCCGAGACATGGCTACTACCTAAGTACGAGATAAATTGCATGATCAGGTACCAAGAGGACCCTCCCAAAGATGCACGTGAAGACGGACAAGTCCTCAAGTTCACGGATGAAGAGAACCAACGGAAGGAGTCAAGAACAGCTCCGAGGACCCGGACATCCGGCCATGACCCTGGACATCTGGCCCCTGGAAGTGCCATCAGCAGCAAGGAGACAGCAGCCAAGTCTACAGGGCCCAGACATCCGGCAACCAGCCCGGACATCCGGCCTCCGGCCTGGAAATCCGGCCTTCTTCTTGGACATCCGAACACGCCTATCTAGAGAACAGAAGAACCGGCCCTCCACCCCGGACATCGGGCCCGTCCCGAACCGCCGGACATCCAGCCCTCTGCCCGGACATCCGGACCCCATCTATCCAGAGAGCACCGAGGCCGGCCACGCCAGCCCGGACATCTGGCCCCCAGCCCGGACGTCTGGCTCCTCCTGAAGGCCCGGACATCCGGCCCCGTCTGTCTGCGCACAGTAAAGGGCCGAGGCCCATGTACCCCTTCGCCCACCTAGACTACATATGCTCCTCCTCCCCCTCTTTCTAGGGTTCGCGTTGTGATAGCTCATATTAGAGATAGAGCCTCGCTCATCCATCCGGTTCTACTCCATCGCGAGGGACCGACACCTCTTCGGAGAAGATCCACTTGGATTCAAGACCCCTAACATGAAGACCTCAAGACCTCCTCATGGAGAAGAACTGTTTACCCTATGTATCGTCCCTTGTTGGATTTGGATCGTGGGATCTCTATTTGTACTCGGATCTACCATATGTGTGACCTAATGTCGTTGGTTTGAGTGTTTCTCTTGTGTTTCCCTTCGCGTTTTCCCCTTGTGTTCTTCGTGTTCTTCACGGGATCCGCTCCTTTCGTGAAAGAACAGGGGTATAGGGTTCCACCCTACATCATCTTGGTATCATGAGCCACGTTGATCACGATTTCGGAGCCTCCCCTCTTTGTTTTCTAGCCTTGTTTTGTTGATTTTGTCCCTAATATGAAAATTCCCCACAAAATTAGCCCCCCATTTTTTTGTGATTTGTGGTGTGATGAAGTTTTGTTGGATTTGATGCACGGATTTTGTGTGTTGCAGGTAGAACTAGCTTTCCACCATCTTTTCCTCAATTTCCATCCACAAAATCTTCCAAATTTTGCCCCGATTTCGCCTCTTCCACGCGGAGTTCATCGAGTTCGTCCACGGATCCAGAACCCGGACATCCGACCCGACCCTCGGACATCCGGCCTCCCCGGACATCCAGCCCGTAAGCCCGGACATCCAGCCCTTGACAGCATCACTTCCTTCAACCGCTTCATTTTCCGCCTAACTTTTGCAAAATTTTGATCCGGTGCCCACTTACACTTCTGCATACCACCATCACTTTCGCATAACACCATCGCTTTCCACAAACACCACCTGTCGGTGTACAAAACTAGGGGCACATTTTTGTACCCCTTAACCTGTGCACGGGCAGTCAGAGCCACGCCCACGGCCACACCAAGTAGAGTGGAGGAGGTGAGCCAAGGTAAGACCGAAGCCCAAGACGATGCAAAGCAACGACAAGGACCAAGGCCACAAGGATCAGATGGGCGAAGCAGGTTTCCCCGGCAAGGATCCTTGCCGGGGCGGCCTCAGCGGCCCCGGCAAGACCCTTGCCGGGGCAGCTCGCCCACGCCAGCCGAACGAGCCACCCTCGAGCCCACCAACACTCAACACATGTGTTGGGACAGGGCTCGGGAGACACCTCTGTGGTGGCATGCAGATGTTTGTGAAGAGAAAGAATAGTCAAGATCAAGTGAGGATGGGAAGGCAGCCATCCTCGCCGAACGAACCCACAAGACCCCCGGCAAGATCCTTGCCGGGGAAGCCTGCGCACCACGGCAAGACCCTTGCCGGGTCACCCGGCAAGACCCTCGCCAAGCACGCCAGCAGGGCCACCATCAGACCCGCACCAGCCAAGGCTCCGCCGCCGTTCGCATGCAGCTGCCGACCCAACCAACTGGGCAGACACCTACATGGAAACATGCAGCCCTTCGTAGAGGCTTCACCACCGTGCCACCTCAGCTGCCTGCCTACTTACATGGCACCGCATGCACCATGGCCAGGGCGCGTGTCAAAGCCTGGAGGAGCAGCGACGGACGGGATGGGCTCGCCCCCGTCCCCGATAAAGTGAGAGGACACCTAAGCGATGCATTAAATGCACCTTGTCCTGTAATACGAGGGATAACCTTGCAGCACTGTACCCTTTCCACCTCCTGTGTGCCACTGTGGCAGCCCCTTTCACCTATAAAAGGAGGCCCGAGGCGACCAGGAGAGGGATTCGGCTTTTTGGAGCTCGTCACGCCTCGTAGCTAGCTCAAGAACACAAAATATAGCCACCAAAGAAGGAGTAGGGTTTTACGCATCCTCGCGGCCCGAACCTGGATAAACGAACCACGTGCTCCTCTACTAGACCCGCTCTTCTCTCAACCCCGCGCCCCGCAACCGTAATAGGGATTCTTGTGATCCCATAGGTGTTGTTTCCCACCGACATCTTTGGCGCGCCAGGTAGAGGCCGCAATTGTGAGAATCGGTTTTAGCAGTTGAGTGGGCGTTTCTTCATCGCCATGGCCCCTAAGAAGAAGACGGCCACGGTGATCGGCTCGATGGGGGCCGAACAGCCCGTGCCAGTGCAGACGAGCAGCGGACCGGTCGCGGACAGGACCCGGGCCGCAGCCCGCGAGCACCAACACCACCTAGCCAGTCGAAGCCTGGCGAGCGGCATCGTTCATGCACCAGACGACCGGCTGCATGCCGCCAGGCCCAAGGACGGAGCTGGCCCCCCCGCAGGCAGCGCGGGGCCCTCCAGGGTGTCGTTGCACCGACTCTGGGCAGCGCGGCGACCTCCAGGACGCTTACACCGGCGACCACCGCGCGTTCTTCCCTTGGTGTGCGCGTCGAGCAGCGTCACCACGTTGGTGACCCTGGGCACCGCCGTGGGAAGAGCCATGTGCGCCATCGGCAAGACGAAGAGAGTCCAACACGCTCGCCGAAGCACTGGTGAAAATGGCACGCAGCCGCTGGGTCGTGACGGAGCTCCTTCTAACATGGTTAGAAGTCGAAGCGTACCACGATCCACTCAGCTGTCGCCGCCACCCACGCCAGCGGAGGCCTTAGCGCGCGCGCAACTATTGCTCAACTTCCCTCCTACTGCGGAGAAGCTCGATGAGTGGAGGGCCACCATCTGGAGCCTCGCCGCCGTCGCGAATAAAGACAATCCGCGACCGGCGGGGCCCTCAGCTTGGCGCTCCACCGAACCACCACATGCTGGCGCTGGGAGGACCGGGGGAGCTGCGGCCACGGTGCACTCTCGTCCTCCTCGCCAGCCGCCGAGGGCGTCGGCCCGTCGCAACGATGCTGGTGATAACATCTCCATAGCACCGTCCGATCCACGGACCCTCCGCGACCAGCGCTAGGTTCTTCGGGAGCGAGCCCACAAAGATGCTCGAACCACCATCGAGCGCCGGCGCGAAACGCGCCGCCAGTCGGACAAGCGGGCGGGACATGCTACGGACCACCCGGCACCGGGGGAGCCCGGCGGCCTACCTTACGAGGTGGGCTGCCCGACTTTTACCCGTGAGCTGAGGTAGTTCCAGTGGCCGTCCCACCGCACGTTCAAGCCTGATGTCGGCAAGAAGTACACCGGCGAGACCCATCCGTCCGAGTTCCTCAGCATCTACACCATTGCGATGCAGGCTGCTGGGGCTCGCGACGACAAGGTGCTTGCCAACTACTTCCCGCTGGCACTCAAGCCCAATGTAATGTCTTGGTTGATGCACTTGCCGGCGGACTCCATCTCTTCCTGGTCAGATCTGTGCCATGAGTTCGTTGGCGCCTTCACATGAGGCCACCAAGCTCATGGCCAGGCCAGTGATCTACATATCATTCCCCAGAAGGAGGGGAGACCCTGCGCAAGTACATCCAGAGATTCAGTCGGGTGCAGTACAACATCCTCGACGTTCATCCCGCCACTGTGATTAGCGCGTTCCATCAGAACGTGCGCAATCGCAAGATGGGCGAGGAGCTGGCGATGACCAAGGTAAAGGATGTGGCCGAGCTCTACATTCTGGCTGACAGGTGCACCCGAGCTGAAGAGGGAAGGAGGTACCCCGGCGAAGACGCCGGCGCTGAAACCGACTCTACCAATGAGGACGCCGCCGCCCCGACGAAGAAGGGCCGGCGTTGCAACAAGAAACGCAAAGGCAAGGCCATGCTTGCCGTCGAGGGATCCGACGACACCGGTGCCGGCAAGAAGGTCAAGGCAGACACCCCCGGCAAGGAGATTGCCGGGTGCGCCGCCTGCCGGGCTTTGGCAGCCACCGACAAGCCAGGGAGCTCCGGCAAGCAATACCGCAAGATCCACCGCACCAAGGGCCACGATCTCCAGAACTGCCGACAAGTCGAGCTGCTTGCTGAAAAGCAAAAGGCTGAGTACGAAAGGCGGGACAAGGAGAAGGACCAACTTGGTGCTAGGGGATCCAACAAGAAGCGTGGCGGCCAAGGACAACCAGGAAGAAAGGCCCACCCGGGGCCGCGACAAGAAACAAGAAGACGACGATCATGATGAGGACGATGAGTCCGGTGAGCAAGGGTTCCAAAAGGCTACGGAGGCCATGTGCGTCGATCGCGGCGCCTCGCTGCATGCCTCTCACCGCCAGCTCAAGCAGTGGGCGTGAGAGGTTACGGCGACGGAGCAGTCGTTCGACGCTCAGAAGCCCCTAAAGTGGTCCAGCATGCCCCTCATCTTTGACGCCGAGGACCACCCAGACCGCACTACCGCGGTCGGGTGTTTGCCGTTGTTGGTTTCGTAAACAATACGCAAACTCAGGGGGAACGAGATGTTGGTTGACGGAGAGGCCGGCCTTAACCTGATCTCGCATGTCGTGATCAAAAGGTTGCAAATCCCTGATGGAGACCTCGAGGAAACGGACACATTCCAAGGGGTCAATCTGGGTAGGAGCCAGCCGAAGGGAAAGGTCACGCCGCCCATGACCTTTGGAGGAGAATTGAACTACAGAACGGAGAAGATCGTCTTCGACATAGACGAGATCCCTTTGCCCTACAACAGGATCCTCGGCCGCCCGGCACTGGCCAAGTTCATGGCGGCGTCACACTACGCCTACAACATGCTGAAGATGCCCGGGCCGTTGACCATCATCTCCATCCCCTCCGACAAGAGGGACGCGCTGATCTGCGCCAAACAACTCTATCGGGAAGCAGTTGCAGCAGCTGCCGTCAAGGCACCTGCTCCTGCCATCGAAGGCCCGGGAGGAAAGAAGGAACCCGGCAAGACCTCTCGCACCCACTCCGGCAAGCGCACCTCCTCAGGGTGTTGTGCTACTGTTGAAGATGTGCCGGAGAGCTCTGCCGACAAGAGCAAGAGATCCAGAGCCGAGCCGCCATGGACCAAGAGGGTGCCCGTCACGGAGGGCGGCACGGGAGAGGCCTTCACTATAGGCTCCACCCTTGACAGCAAATAGGAAGGCGAGCTCGTCTCCTTCCTGCGGGCGAATGTCGACGTCTTTGCATGGCAAGCGTCCGACATCCCCGGTGTTCCCAGGGAGGTGATTGAGCACCACCTAGCTGTCTGCCCCCACGTGCGGCCCGTCAAGCAGAAGGTCAGAAAGCAGGCTCTAGAGAGGCAGGAGTTCATCACGGAGGAGATCAGGAAGCTAGAAGTGGCATGTTTGGTGAGAGGGGTGCTCCATCCGACGTGGTTGGCCAATCCGGTAGTGGTGCGCAAGGCGAATGGGAAGTGGCGGATGTGTATTGATTACACAGATATCAATAAGGCTTGCCCTAAGGACCCCTTCCCGTTGTCGCACATCGACCAGATTGTTGACTCCACGACCGGGTGTGATCTGTTATCATTCCTCGATGCCTACTCAGGCTACCACCAAATCTTCATGACAAGAGAAGATGAAGAGAAGACAACATTCATCACCCCCCGTGGTACGTATTGCTTTTTACGGATGCCTTTCGGGTTGAAGAGTGCTGGATCAACATTTGCAAGAGCGGTCCAAATTGGTTTTGAACCTCAGCTCCATAGAAATATGGAAGCCTACATGGATGACATAGTGGTCAAAACCAAGGACGGGCCGATTCTTGTGCAAGATCTGGAGGAGACATTTGCCAACCTGCGCAAGATCAACCTCAAGCTGAACCCTGAGAAGTGCGTCTTCGGCGTCCCGTCCGGCAAGCTTCTCGGGTTCTTCGTGTCACAGCGCGAGATCGAGGCAAACCCAGACAAGATCAAAGCTATTGAGTAGATCGAGGCGCCCAAGCGGATCAAGGATGTGCGTCGGCTCACTGGCTGCGTTGCCACCATGAGCCGATTCATCTCCAAGTCCGCCGAGCACGCTCTTCCCAATGGAGTGGACCCCAGAAGCCGAGGCCGCGCTGCAGGACCTGAAGAAATACCTTTCCTCCACACCGATACTAGTTGCACCTAAACCACAAGAGCCGTTGCTGCTGTATCTAGCAGTGACGAATCAAGTGGTCAGCGCCGCACTTGTGACGCAGAGGGAGGTCGACGAGGAGGCAGCAATGGCTAGCCGAAGATTCCTCCGGCAGGGCCCGGTGCGGACGAGGCACAGCCCCTGACAGAGTCTGGTGCCACCAAGGCGACGCGCACACGGTCGAGTGAAGTGGTGCCCAAGAAGAAGGTGATGCAGCACCCGGTTTACTTTGTCAGCTCCCTCTTGCAGGGGGCTAGGTCAAGGTATTCCGGTGTGCAGAAATTGCTCTTCGGCCTCCTTATGGCCTCGAGGAAGTTGTGTCACTACTTCCAGGCCCACGAGATCACTATCGTCACCCGCCTCCCGTTGCAACGGATACTGCACAACCCAGAAGCAAACCAGAAGGATTGTGGAGTGGGCCCTGGAGCTGTCAAGCTTCGGCTTAAAGTTTGAGAGTACCTCGACAATTCAGAGAAGAGTCCTGGCGGAGTTCAACGCGGAATGGACCTCGACGCCTAACGAAGAAATCCAGGAGACGACTCTCCCCGGCAAGGAGGGGGAATGCAACTGGGTCATGTACTTTGATGGAGCCTTCTCGCTGCAAGGCGCCGGTGCCGGTGTGCTGCTCATCGCACCCACCGGAAAGCACCTCAAGTACGTGATCCAGATGCACTTCCCCAGGGAGATGTCCACCAACAACACCGCCGAGTACGAGGGATTGCTTGCCAGTCTCAGGATCGTGGCAGACCTCAGGGTTAAGAAGCTCATCGTCAGGGGTGACTCGCAGCTCGTTGTTAGGCAAGTCAACAAAGATTATCAGAGCCCACTAATGGAAGCATACGTAGATGAGGTGAGGAAACTAGAGGAATGCTTTGACGGTATCCAGGCGGAGCACGTCCCGCGAGCGGGGAACGATGTCGCCGATTACCTGTCGAAACGTGCTGCATTCAAGTTACTTGTGGAACCAGGTACCTTTTTGCTCCGGTTAACTCAACCATCCGTCGATCCATCAGCGGGGTAGAGCAAGCGGAGAAAATCAGGTCCCGGCAAGTACTTTCCTACAAACCCCCCGTGGCCGCCGGCAAGGGTACTGCCGCGGACGCTGAGCCTGCCCAAGAGCAATTGACTCCAGCAGGGCGTCAAGACCTGGCTGTAGAGACGGTCGCTCCCATGGCAGAAGAGATGCCTTTAGTCCTTGCCGTCGATCCTCAGGCTCCGGCATGGGCGCAGCATACCGTCCAATTCCTCCAGACAGGGGAGCTTCCTGAGGAGCAGGAAGAAGCGGAGAAAGTAGCCCGTTGGTCCGCCTTGTACCAGTTCGTCGATGACGTCCTGTACCGGAGAAGGCCGAACGGTGTGAAACTCAAGTGCATCCCCTGGGAGGAAGGACTGGAGCTGTCGGCAGAGATACATGGAGGCATATGTGGCTCCCACATAGGGTCAAGGGCCCTTGCCGGGAAGGCATTCCGACAAGGTTTCTTCTGGCCCACCGCCCTCCGGGATGCAACGACGCTAGTCACCAGGTATGAAGCGTGCCAGTTTCATTCAAAGAAGCTTCATCAACCAGCTCAAGCCCTTCAGACAATCCCTCTCTCCTGGCCATTCTCGGTCTGGGGGCTCGATATACTGGGCCCCTTCCCTCGTGCCGTCGGGGGCTTTGAGTACTTGTATGTTGCGATCGACAAGTTCACAAAGTGGCCAGAGGTGGAAGCGGTGAGAAAGGTGACTGCTCAGTCAGCTGTCAAGTTTTTCAAAGGACTGGTCTGCCATTTTGGTGTGCCAAACAGAGTCATCACCGACAATGGCACGCAGTTCAGAAGCCACACCTTCATACAATACATTCAAGACCAAGGCAGCAAGGCCTGTTTTGCTTCTGTGGCGCACCCGCGGAGCAACGGCCAAGCGGAGAGGGCAAATGCTGAAGTGTTGCGAGGCCTGAGGACAAAGACTTTTGACAAGCTGCACAACAGCGGAAGGTGCTAGATTGATGAACTGCAGGCGGTTCTTTGGTCGATCAGGACGACGCCAAATCGAGCCACCGGCCAGACACCTTTTGCCCTGGTATACGGGGCAGAAGCAGTTCTCCCCACGGAACTCATATACGGGTCACCTCGAGTGCTCGCTTATGATGAGCTTGAGCAAGAGTTGTTGCGCCAAGATGACGCGACGCTCCTTGAGGAAGATCGTCTTCGGGCGGCTGTGAGAGCGGCACGCTACCAGCAAGCCTTGCGTCGCTACCATAGCCGCAAGGTTCATGCCCGAAGCTTTGAGGAAGGCGACCTTGTTCTTCGGCGCGTTCAGTCGGCCAAGAATTCCAACAAGTTGACGCCGAAGAGGGAAGGCCCTTATCGGGTATTACGAGTCACCATGCCTGGCGCAGTCCGCCTGGAGATCGAGGATGCCGTACCAGTGAGCAACTCCTGTAACATCGAGCATCTTTGCAAGTTTTACCCATAAGGCGCGGCTTGCTGGGCCTCCTGGCAAGCCACCTTTTGTACGAGCTTTGCCGCAAGGCATGTGACCCTTTGTACAGAGCCAGGCGCAGACCCTAAGCGAGAATAAATGAAGCGCTGGCGCCCTAAGTTATAGCATGCATGCTAGGTCTAGTCTCGTCCTTGGTTAGGGTTGATAATGCTTAGCGGAGGCTAACCCCTAGCTTAGAGGTCGAGTGCGCGTCTTTCTGTTCTTCTCTGTCTTCTTTGGTTCGCAGGACACATGAATATCCATGTCGAGCTGCTTTGGAAGAAAGGGGACGGACCGGCGCCCAGGCCCCAACAAGCCAGTATTGCCGGGGGCTACAAGAGTAAAGATCCACCCGCGGCAAGCAAAGGTTGCCGGGGGCTGCAGATTCAGATAAGTTCTTTATCCCTTATCATGCATTTTCTTATGGACTGAGGTATGTGAAACCTCGTTTTATCCTTAGGCTACCGTGCTCCCCTCACTCCGGATCCCAGGACTCGTTTCCTGGGACCGAGTTTGGTCGTAGTCACGGCAGCAAGGAAACGAAACGAGGAGACTAAGCCCACCTCATCCCTGCCTCCACCAAGCGCGTGAGATAGGTCGAGCAAAGTGGGGGGGGGGGGCGGCAAGGCCGGTTGCCGGGCAAGAACACATTTATCTTAAGGGTAACAAGGATTTACTCCTTGTCGTGGGTTTTACCTACGAACGAAAAACCCGGCAAACATCCCTTTTTCATTAAAAAAGATTCCGTACAGGTACAGTTCATACGAAATGAAAAACATGAGCAAGGGAATTACAAGTTCTAAAATCAACAAAGGCCCGAAGGCTTACAAGACTAAAAAGAGATAAGATGCTCGTAATCCCTTTTTTGTCCCTCTCCTCAGGAGGCAGGTCAAGGAGGCGAAAAGGGCAAAAGGGGCGCCTAGGCGAGCTATGAGTGGCAGAAGACACCAAGATAACACCTTGGTGGCCGTCCAAGGGCTAGATGGTGATGGCGGCGCCGGAGGTAGAGCTCAAAGACGAGGTGGCAGGACGTCAGTACGCGTCGAAGGCGTCGGTGCCCGCGTACTCCGACTTGACGGCCTTGCCGCCCGCCCTCTTCCTCTTCCGCAGCCTCCCAACGCCAGCCGCCCAAGGAGACGGCCCCGAGAAGTTCAAGGAGCCGGCAACACGGATGATGGGGTCGCCGGTGCCGCACGGCGCCGCGCCCGACGCCTAGTCGGACCCGTCGTCCTGCCGCCCGCTGGCCTCGTCGTCGCTGTCGTTGTCCTCCTCGCCACTCTCGCTCGAGGAAGGATCTTCTCATCGGAAGAGCTCTCCACGCAGCACCTTACGCGAGTCCCGAAGTGCTCGAAGATCTTGACGGAGAGGAGGCCACCCTCCATTAGTTTGAAATGGAGAGTGAGCCCCTTCCTCAAGCTGTGAACCCTTTCTCCATGACGAATGGAAGGAAGGAGCAGAAGCAGAAGGAGGGAGAAGATCGAAGAATGCGGGATGCCATCCCCCCTTCCCGCTCTTTATAAAGGAACGGGGGCGGGGCTCGACCGCCCCGCCCGGCTAATCAAGACACGGGAGGCGCAGGGAACCAGGACCGACCCGCTGCTCCAACCAGCGACGACCCGATTCCCGCCTCCATCGTTTGCCACCCCAAGCGCATGGGAGATGCGTGGCTGGCGTGCAGAACCGAGGGGACAAGTGAGGCGACCTCTCCCCACCCCGTGATCATGAGGAGTGGACGCCCTGAAGACCGCGCCTTGGCCCCATTCAGTAAATGAGCCGCGCCTCCACGCCTCCCTCCTTTTACGGGGAAGGCGCGCGCTGCCCATTTACTGCGATGTGACGCATGCGTGTGGGAACCACCCCACGAATGCCGCCCACGTCACGCACGCCCCCTCCACGCCGCGCCGCGCGCGGGGGACGTGGAAAGCGCAGCGCGCGAAAAATCTTACCACGGTAAAAACCGCCCCGCCTGCCTGCGCACCGTTTTGGGCCTGACCCAACAACGTGTCGCGCTTATCTGTGGCCCAGGCCCGGGGGCTCCTGTCGGTGTACAAAAATAGGGGCACATTTTTGTACCCCTTAACATGTGCACGGGCAGTCAGAGCCACGCCCACGGCCACACCAAGCAGAGTGGAGGAGGTAAGCCAAGGTAAGACCGAAGCCCAAGCCGATGCAAAGCAATGACAAGGACCAAGGCCACAAGGATCAGATGGGTGAAGAAGGTTTCCTTGGCAATGATCCTTGCCGGGGCGTCCTCAGCGGCCCCGGCAAGACCCTTGTCGAGGCAGCTCGCCTACGCCAGCCGGACGAGCCACCCTCGAGCCCACCAACACTCAACACATGTGTTGGGACACGGCTCGGGAGGCACCTCTGTGGTGGCATGCAGATCTTTGTGAAGACAAAGAATAGTCAAGATCAAGTGAGGATGGGAAGGCAGCCATCTTCGCCGAAGGAACCCACAAGACCCCCAACAAGATCCTTGCCGGGGACGCCTGTGCTCCATGGCAAGACCCATGCCGGGTCACCCGGTAAGACGCTCGCCAAGCACGCCAGCAGGGCCACCATCAGGCCCGCACCAGCCAAGGCTCCGCCTCCGTTCGCATGCAGCTGCCGACCCAACCAACTGGGCAGACACCTACTTGGCAACATGCATCCCTTCGTAGAGGCTCCACCACCGCGCCACCTCAGCTGCCTGCCTACTTACATGGCACCGCATGCACCATTGGCTAGGGCGTGTGTCGAAGCCTGGAGGAGCGGCGACGGACGAGATGGGCCTCGCCCCCGTCCTCGATAAAGTGAGAGGACACCTAAGCGATGCATTAAATGCACCTTGTCCTATAATACGAGGGATAACCTCGCAGCACTGTACCCTTTCCACCTCCTGTGTGCCACTGTGGCAGCCCCTTTCACCTATAAAAGGAGGCCCGAGGTGACCAGGAGAGGGATTCGGCTTTTTGGAGCTCGTCACGCCTCGTAGCTAGCTCAAGAACACAGAATACAGCCACCAAAGCAGGAGTAGGGTTTTACGCATCCTCGCGTCCCGAACCTGGATAAACGAACCGCGTGCTCCTCTATCAGACCTGCTCTTCTCTCAACCCCGCGCCCCGCAACCGTAGTAGGGATTCTTGTGATCCCATAGGTGTCGTTTCCCACCGACACCAGCACTGCTTACCCACTACCAATTCTGAAATTTTGACACGTTTTGCTTTGAGAATTTGAGTTGCGGTTCCCGTGTCCTATTGTGTTTCGGCTATTTAGGTACGTTTCGCAATCAACATCACCACCGCTCATCTTAGCCACGGACTCGTCATCGACATCGACCAACTCACCGTCATTCGTTCTTGCTTACAAACAACCAACCTCAACGGCAACCTCATCTTGGTATCCTGATATCATTGTACATTCTTGCCATTGCCCAATTTTGTGTATCTTACCCATCGAAACTAGCCTTTGAGTATTGCCGGCAACGTGACTTGTGCACATTAGTGGTCATACTTCCCTTAGCTTACATACTATACCATCGTGGTGCATATCTTGGTATCATCTCTCATGTCACAAGGTTGTCATCACATACACAATTGTTATCTTAGTTCATGAAGCTTTGCATGAGAAAAGAGCTCAAATAACAAAGAGCCAAACAAGCTTTTAAGCAAAAGGGAAAGATAAGCAAAGAGCTTATAAGCAAGAACCATAGCATCATACTATATTAAGATTGTCATACTCGATCATCTTGGATCATATCAACGGAATACCATACATATAGCATACTTGGGATAGAAGTCGTTTCATTTTTTCTTAGTAGGTTGTACACAAGTTTCGTATCCACTTATTGTGCAATCGTGCTAGCGTCTCTCTAGTGTTGTGCAACAAGAGCATTTTTGTGGATTCCACATTTTGGCTCATTCCTTGGTTGCACGACCCCTCTTATCTATTTGCGTGTGTGTTTCCGTGTAACATATCTTGCTATTGGTCTACTTGTTGAATTTGCAAATTTGTGAATCTTTTCCAACATTATTGAGGCTCACTAACAATTGCATCAAATTTTGTGCCACCATCCTAACCAAGCTCCACGATAAGCTTTTACTTTTGTAGGTGTGAGAAACCGACAAGAATTGGTACTAATTGTGCTATTTCTTTGTTACACGTTGGAGTGATCATTGATCCATCTTGAACATCGGTCAAGGTACATTTGGTATAAGCTCTTATCTTTCTCCCACTCACATATTTTGTTTGGAATGATGGATAGGCCAAGTACTTCTACCAACTCACTCTTCCTTGAGCTAGACGACGACCTGAACAACTACGTCACCAAGCTACACCTATTTGGAACACAACGAGCTTTGCATCAAGAGCAACAGGCTTTGGGCGACCGCATCAACGAACTCTCTGACTTACGACAATCCGAGCAACGTAGAAGAGACTACTTCGACACATCCATGGCATCTCTCAAAGAGGATATTCGAACCATGATGATCAATCGCTCGTCTACCTCGTTGTCCTACTCAAGACGGAGCCGCTCGAGTCGACACTCCGACGACACCATCTCCGACTCAAGTACCCCGACATCGAACACTCTTCGTCGTGCCGCGCGTCAAGATCGTCAAGCAAATCGCAATCCTCTACACGACAATGACTCCAAAGAGCAAGCTCGCGTGCGAGAACATCGACACCATCAAAACCAAGCTACTTTCATGCACGCACAAGAACGGCGACGTCTACACCAACAACAAGAGGAAGAGCGAGCGTGTAAACACCAAGATGCACAAGATGCCAAGGCACAACTTCAAGACCAAGAACTACGTGAAGCTCAAGCACTTGAGGCGCAACATGCCCTCCGAGATTCAAGTCGAGCCGTATCCATGCGCAACCGACAAGCTCGTGAGCAACAAGAAGCGCTTCATGATGAAGTTCAAGATCGAATACATCAAGCTCGCGTGCATCGTCAAGCTCGACAAGCTCCTCCACAAGCTCACCAAGAACATCAAGTTCAACAAGAGCAAGACGACAATGGAAATCCTCGAAGACAAGAGCAAATTGAGGGAGACAATCCTCCTCGTCAAGGACGTCATCATCCCCGACCCCAACACAATGAAGAGCAACAATATGGCAAGCTAAAGTTCACCATGCCCAAGTTTTCCGGAAGAAAGGATCCCGAAGAGTACCTTTCATGGGCATTGAAGGTCGACAAAATCTTCCGCTTGCACAATTATGAGGAAGAGAAGAAGATCGCGATGGCATCCCTTGAGTTCCAAGACTACGTCCTCATTTGGTGGGAACAAGTCATTGAGTGCCGAGTGGCAAAAGGTGAACCACCCATCACAACTTGGGCGCAAATGAAGGATGTCATGAGAGCACCTCTATCTCTAAGCATGTGGACATATTTTTTGTTATCGGCTTCCGCTTGAGGACAAGCAAGGTCTAAGCTTGGGGGAGTTGATACGTCCATTCTGCATCATGCTTTTATATTGATACTTATTGCATTATGGGATGTTATTACACGTTATGTCACAATACTTATGCCTATTCTCTCTTATTTTACAAGGTTTACATGAAGAGGGAGAATGCCGGCAGCTGGATTTCTAGGCCGGAAAAGGAGCAAATATTAGAGACCTATTCTGCACAACTCCGAAAGTCCTGAAACTTCACGGAGGCACGTTTTGGAATATATAAAAAATACTGGAGAAATAATCAACCAGAGGGGGCCCACACCCTGGCCAGAAGGGTGGGGGCGCGCCCTACCCCCCGGCGCCCCCTTCTCGTGGGCCACCTGCCAGGCCTCCGGTGCCCATCTTCTGCTATATGAAGTCTTTTACCCCAGAAAAAACCGCAAGCAAGCTTTCGGGAAGAAACACAACCGCCACGAGGCGGAACCATGGCCGAACCAATCTAGGGCTCCGGTAGAGGTGTTCTACCGGGGAAACATCCCTCCGGGAGGGGGAAATCATCGCCATCGTCATCACCAATGATCCTCTCATTAGGAGGGGGTCAGTCTCCATCAACATCTTCACTAGCACCATCTCATCTCAAACCCTGGTTCATCTCTCCTATCCAATCTTTGTCCCAAAGCCTCAGATCGGTACCTGTGGGTTGCTAGTAGTGTTGATTACTCCTTGTAGTTGATGCTAGTATCATATGTTCAGATCCTTTATGCATATTAATACACCTCTGATTATGAACATGAATATGATTTGTGAGTAGTTATGTTTGTTCCTGAGGACATGAGAGAAGTCTTGCTATAAGTAGTCATGTGAATTTGGTATTCGTTCAATATTTTGATGAGATGTATGTTGTCTCTCCTCTAGTGGTGTTATGTGAAAGTCGACTACATGACACTTCACCATTGTTTGGTCCTAGAGGAAGGCATTGGGAAGTAACAATTAGATGATGGGTTGCTAGATTGATAGAAGCTTAAACCCTAGTTTATGAGGTTCTTCGTAAGGGGCTGATTTGGATCCATATGTTTCATGCTATGGTTAGGTTTACTGAGGGAGTCCTGGATTAGGGGGTGTCCGGGAAGCCGGACTATGACCTTTGGCCGGACTCCTAGACTATGAAGATACAAGATTGAAGACTTCGTCCCGCGTCCGGATGGGACTTTCCTTGGCGTGGAAGGCAAGATTGGCGATACGGATATGTAGATCTCCTTCCGTTGTAACCAACTCTTGTAACCCTAACCCTCTCTGGTGTCTATATAAACCGGAGGGTTTTAGTCCGTAGGACGAACAACAATCATACCATAGGCTAGCTTCTAGGGTTTAGCCTCTCTGATCTCGTGGTAGATCTACTCTTGTACTACCCATATCATCAATATTAATCAAGCAGGAGTAGGGTTTTACCTCCATCGAGAGGGCCTGAACCTGGGTAAAAACATCGTGTCCCTTGTCTCCTGTTACCATCCGCCTAGACACACAGTTCGGGACCCCCTACCCGAGATCCGCCGGTTTTGACACCGACATTAGTGCTTTCATTGAGAGTTCCTCTGTGTCGTCACTTTTAGGCCCGATGGCTCCTCCGATCATCAACGGCGATGCGGTCCAGGGTGAGACTTTTCTCCCCGGACAGATCTTCGTATTCGGCGGCTTTGCACTGCGGGCCAATTCGCTTGGCCATCTGGAGCAGATTGAAAGCTACGCCCCTGGCCATCAGGTCAGATTTGGAAGCTTGAACTACACGGCTGATATCCGTGGAGACTTGATCTTCAACGGATTCGAGCCACAGCCGGGCGCGCCGCACTATCGCGAAGGGCCTGATCTAGCTCTGTCGTCGGACAATGCCTTGGAGGCCGCACCCGTGTCTGCTCCGACCCTTAGCTCAGAGCCGACTGCACCGATCGAGGACGGGTGGCTGGACACCGCCTCGGGGGCTGCAATCTCTACGGCGATCGAGCCGAACACCAGCCTTACCATATGCGAAGCCCGTGACTCCAAGGTGCCGGACTCCTCTCCGGACTCCGAGCCCTCCGCGCCCTTACCGGTCGAATCCGATTGGCGCTGATCATGGAATTGACCGCTGTGGATATCTTTCAGCACTCGCCCTTTGGCAATATTCTGAATTCACTAAGGTCTATCTCTTTGTCAGGAGAGTCCTGGCCGGATTATGGCCAACAGGATTGGGATGCGGACGACGAAGAAATTCGATGCCCACCCACCACCCACTTCGTAGCCAGTGTCGATGATTTAACCGACATGCTAGAATTCGACTCTCAAGACATCGACGGTATGGACGATGATGTAGGAGACGAAGAGGAACCAGCGCCTTAGGGCACTGGAAAGCCACCTCGTCATATGACATATATATGGTGGATACACCCAAAGAAGGCAATGGCGACGGAACAACGAGGGATGACCCCTCCAAGAAGCAACCCAAGCGCCGGCGTCAGCGGCGCCGCTCTAAGTCCCGCCAAAGCAAAAATGGTGAAACCGGCACCGGAGACAATAACACCCCGGACAGTGCCGAAGACAACTCCCTCCAGCAAGATTCAGCGCAGGAGGATGGAGAAGCCAGCCCTCCCGAGAAGGCGACAGACAGAGAGGAAGAGGATGATGTTGGGGAACGTAGTAATTTCAAAAATTTTCCTACGCACACGCAAGATCATGGTGATGCATAGCAACGAGAGGGGAGAGTGTTGTCTACGTACCCTCGTAGACCGAAGCGGAAGCGTTGACACAACATAGAGGAAGTAGTCGTACGTTCTCCTCGCGATCCAACCGATCACAGCACCGTTACTCCGGCACCTCCGAGTTCTTGGCACACGTTCAGCTCGATGACGATCCCCGGGCTCCGATCCAGCAAAGCGTCGGGGAAGAGTTCCGTCAGCACGACGGCGTGGTGACGATCTTGATGAGTTACCGGCGCAGGGCTTCGCCTAAGCACTGCAACGATATGACCGAGGTGGAATTTGGTGGAAGGGGGCACCGCACACGGCTAAGGAAAGATCTCAATGATCAATTGTGTGTCTCTGGGGTGCCCCCTGCCCCTGTATATAAAGGAGCCAAGGGGGAGGGGCTGGCCGGCCAAGTCTGGCGCGCCAGGAGAGTCCTACTCCCTCTGGGAGTAGGATCCCCCCCCAATCCTAGTTGGACTAGGATTCTCCAAGGGGGAGAGAGAGAGAGGGGGGGCGCCCACCTCTCCTAGTACTAATAGGACTAGGGGAAGGGGGGAGGCGCGCAGCCCATGAGGGCAGCCCTCTCACCTCTCCTCCAAGGCCCATGTTGGCCCATTATGCCCCCGGGGGGTTCCGGTAACCCTCCCGGTATTCCGGTAAAATCCTGATTTCACCTGGAATGCATCCGATGTCCAAACATAGGCTTCCAATATATCATTCTTTACGTCTCGACCATTTTGAGACTCCTCGTCATGTCCGTGATCACATCCGGGACTCCGAACTCCTTCGGTACATCAAAATGCATAAACTCATAATAACTGTCATTGTAACGTTAAGCGTGCGGACCATACGGTTCGAGAACAATGTAGACATGACCTAGACACGTCTCCTGTCAATAACCAATAGCGGGACCTGGATGCCCATATTGGCTCCTACATATTCTACGAAGATCTTTATCGATCAGACCGCATAACAACATACGTTGTTCCCTTTGTCATCGGTATGTTACTTGCCCGAGATTCGATCGTCGGTATCCAATACCTAGTTCAATCTCGTTACTGGCAAGTCTCTTTACTCGTTCCGTAATACATCATCTCGCAACTAACTCATTGGTTGCAATGCTTGCAAGGCTTTATGTGATGTGCATTACCGAGAAGGCCCTGAGATACCTCTTCGACAATCGGAGTGACAAATCCTAATCTCGAAATACGCCAACCCAACATGTACCTTCGGAGACACCTGTAGAGCACCTTTATAATCACCCAGTTATGTTGTGACGTTTGGTAGCACACAAAGTGTTCCTACGGTAAACGGGAGTTGCATAATCTCATAGTTTAAAGGAACATGTATAAGTCATGGATAAAAGCAATAGCAACATACTAAACGATCGGGTGCTATGCTAATGAAATGGGTCATGTCAATCAGATCATTCAACTAATGATGTGATCTCGTTAATCAAATAACAACACTTTGTTCATGGTTAGGAAACATAACCATCTTTGATTAATGAGCTAGTCAAGTAGAGGCATACTAGTGACACTCTGTTTGTCTATGTATTCACACATGTATTATGTTTCCAGTTAATACAATTCTAGCATGAATAATAAACATTTATCATGATATGTAAGGAAATAAATAATAACTTTATTATTGCCTCTAGGGCATATTTCCTTCAGTCTCCCACTTGCACTAGAGTCAATAATCTAGATCACATCACCATGTGATTAACATCAATAGTTCACATCATCATGTGATTAACACCCATAGTTCACATCGCTATGTGACCGACACCCAAAGGGTTTACTAGATTCAGTAATCTAGTTTACATCGCTATGTAATTAACACCGAAAGAGTACTAAGGTGTGATCATGTTTTGCTTGTGAGAGAATCTTAGTCAACGGGTCTGCTACATTCAGATCCGTATGTACTTTGCAAATTTCTATGTCAACAATGCTCTGCATGGAGCTACTCTAGCTAATTGCTCCCACTTTCAATATGTATCCAGATTGAGACTTAGAGTCATCTGGATCAGTGTCAAAACTTGCATCGACGTAACTCTTTACGACGAACCTTTTTGTCACCTCCATAATCGAGAAACATATCCTTATTCCACTAAGGATAATTTTGACCGATGTCCAGTGATCTACTTCCTAGATCACTATTGTGCTCCCTTGCTTAACACAGTGTAGGGTATATAATAGATCTGGTACATAGCATGGCATACTTTATAGAATCTATGGCTGAGGCATAGGAAATGACTTTCATTCTCTTTCTATCATCTGCCGTGGTCGGGCTTTGAGTCTTACTCAATTTCACACCTTGTAATACAGGCAAGAACTCTTTCTTTGACTGTTCCATTTTGAACTACTTCAAAATCTTTTCAAGGTATGTACTTATTGAAAAACTTATCAAGCGTCTTGATCTATCTCTATAGATCTTGATGCTCAATATGTAAGCAGCTTCACCGAGGTCCTTCTTCGAAAAACTCCTTTCAAATACTCCTTTATGCTTCACAGAATAATTCTACATTATTTCCGATCAATAATATGTCATTTACATATACTTATCAGAAATGCTGTAGTGCTCCCACTCACTTTCTTGTAAATACAGGCTTCACCGCAAGTCTGTATAAAACTATATGCTTTGATCAACTTATCAAAGCGTATATTCCAACTCCGAGATGCTTGCACCAGTCCATAGATGGATCGCTGGAGCTTGCATATTTTGTTAACACCTTCAGGATCGACAAAACCTTCTAGTTGCATCGTATACAACTCTTCTTTAATAAATCCATTAAGGAATGTAGTTTTGTTTATCCATTTGCCGGATTTCATAAAATGCGGCAATTGCTAACATGATTCGGACAGACTTAAGCATAGATACGAGTGAGAAACTCTCATCGTAGTCAACACCTTGAACTTGTCGAAAACCTTTTGCGACAATTCTAGCTTTGTAGATAGTAACACTACTATCAGCGTCCGTCTTCCTCTTCAAGATCCATTTATTTTCTTTGGCTTGCCGATCATCGGGCAAATCCATCAAAGTCCATACTTTGTTCTCATACATGGATCATATCTCAGATTTCATGGCCTCTAACCATTTCGCGGAATCTGGGCTCATCATCGCTTCCTCATAGTTCGCAAGTTCGTCATGGTCTAGTAACATGACTTCCAGAACAGGATTACCGTACCACACTGGTGCGGATCTCACTCTAGTTTACTTACGAGATTCGGTAGTAACTTGATCTTGAAGTTACATGATCATCATCATTAGCTTCCTTACTAATTGGTGTAGTAGTCACAAGAACAGATTTCTGTGATGAACTACTTTCCAATAAGGGAGAAGGTACAATTACCTTATCAAGTTTTCTACTTTCCTCCCACTCACTTCTTTCGAGAGAATCTCCTTCTCTAGAAAGGATCCATTCTCAGCAACGAATATCTTGCCTTCGGATCTGTGATAGAAGGTGTACCCAACAGTCTCCTTTGGGTACCTATGAAGACACATTTCTCCGATTTGGGTTTGAGCTTATCAGGATGAAACTTTTTCACATAAGCATCATAACCCCAAACTTTAAGAAACGACAACTTTGGTTTCTTGCCAAACCACAGTTTATTTTGTGTCGTCTCAACGGACTTTAGATGGTGCCCCTTTTAACGTGAATGCAGCTGTCTCTAATGCATGATCCCAAAATGATATTGGTAAATCGGTAAGAAACATCATAGGTTGTACTATATCCAATAAAGTACGGTTATGACGTTCGGACACACCATTATGCTATGGTGTTCCAGGTGGCATGAATTTGTGAAACTATTCCACATTGTTTTAATTGAAGACCAAACTCGTAACTCAAATATTTGTCTCCGCGATCAGATCGTAGAAACCTTATTTTCTTGTCACGATGATTTTCATTTCACTCTAAAATTCTTTGAACTTTTCAAACGTTTCAGACTTATGTTTCATCAAGTAGATATACCCATATCTGCTCAAATCATCTGTGAAGGTTAGAAAATAATGATACTTGACGCGAGCCTTAATATTCATCGGACCATATACATCAGTATGTATGATTTCCAACAAATCTGTTGCTTGCTCCATTGTTCCGGAGAACGGCGTTTTAGTCATCTTGCCCAAGAGGCATGGTTCGCAAACATCAAGTGATTCATAATCAAGTGATTCCAAAATCCCATCAGCATGGAGTTTCTTCATGCGCTTTACACCAATATGACCTAAACGGCAGTGCCACAAATAGGTTGCACTATCATTATTAACTTTGCATCTTTTTGGTTTCAATATTATGAATATGTGTATCATTACGATCGAGATCCAATGAACTATTTTCATTGGTGTGTATGACCATAGAAGGTTTTATTCATGTAAACAGAACAACAATTGTTCTCTAACTTAAATGAATAACTGTATTGCAATTAACATGATCAAATTATATTCATGCTCAACGCAAACACTAAATAACACTTATTTAGTTTCAACACTAATCCCGAAAGTATAGGGAGTGTGTGATGATGATCATATCAATCTTGGAACCACTTCCAACACACATCGTCACCTTGCCCTTTAACTAGTCTTTGTTCATTCTGCAACTCCCGTTTCGAGTTACTAAATTTTAGCAACTGAACTAGTACCAAATACCGAGGGGTTGCTATGAACACTAGTAAAGTACACATGAATAACATGTATATCAAATATACTTATGTTCACTTTGCCATCCTTCTTATCCGCCAATCACTTGGGGTAGTTCCGCTTCCAGTGACCAGTCCCTTTGCAGTAGAAGCACTTAGTCTCAGGCTTAGGACCATACTTGGGCTTTTTCACTTGAGCAGCAACTTGCTTGCCGTTCTTCTTGAAGTTCCCCTTCTTTCCTTTTGCCCTTTTCTTGAAACTAGTGATCTTGTCAACCATCAACACTTGATGTTTTTCTTTGATTTCTACCTTCGCTGATTTTAGCATCGCGAAGAGCTTGGGAATATTTTCCGTTATCCCTTGCATATTATAGTTCATCACGAAGTTCTACTAACTTGGTGATGGTGACTAGAGAATTCTGTCAATCACTATCTTATCTAGAAGATTAACTCCATTTGATTCAAGCGATTGTAGTACCCAGACAATCTGAGCACATGCTCACTAGTTGAGCGATTCTCCTCCATCTTTTAGCTATAGAACTTGTTGGAGACTTCATATCTCTCAACTCGGGTATTTGCTTGAAATATTAACTTCAACTCCTAGAACATCTCATATGCTCCATGACGTTCAAAACGTCTTTGAAGTCCCGATTCTAAGCAGTTAAGCATGGTGCACTAAACTATTAAGTAGTCATCATATTGAGCTAGCAAAACGTTCATAATGTCTGCATCTGCTCCTGCAATAGGTCCGTCACCTAGCGGTGCATCAAGGACATAATTCTTCTGTGCAGCAATGAGGATAAACCTCAGATCACGGATCCAATCCGCATCATTGCTACTAACATTTTTCAACACAATTTTCTCTAGGAACATATCAAAATAAACACAGGGAAGCAACAACGCGAGCTATTGATCTACAACATAGATATGCTAATACTACCAGGACTAATGTTCATGATAATATTAAAGTTCAATTAATCATATTACTTAAGAACTCCCACTTAGATAGACATCCCTCTAATCTTCTAAGTGATCACGTGATCCAAATCAACTAAACCATGTCCGATCATCACGTGAGATGGAGTAGTTTCAATGGTGAACATCACTATGTTGATCATATCTACTATATGATTCACGCTCGACCTTTCGGTCTCCGTGTTCCGAGGCCATATCTGTTATATGCTAGGCTCGTCAAGTATAACCTGAGTATTACGCGTGTGCAACTGTTTTGCACCCGTTGTATTTGAACGTAGAGCCTATCACACCCGATCATCACGTGGTGTCTCAGCACGAAGAACTTTCGCAACGGTGCATACTCAGGGAGAACACTTCTTGATAATTTAGTGAGAGATCATCTTATAATGCTACCGTCAATCAAAGCAAGATAAGATGCATAAAAAGATAAACATCACATGCAATCAATATAAGTGATATGATATGGCCATCATCATCTCGTGCTTGTGATCTCCATCTTCGAAGCACCGTCATGATCACCATCGTCACCGGCGCGACACCTTGATCTTCATCGCAGCATCGTTGTCGTCTCGCCAATCTTATGCTTCCACGACTATCACTACCGCTTAGTAATAAAGTAAAGCATTACATCGCGATTGCATTGCATACAATAAAGCGACAACCATATGGCTCCTGCCAGTTGCCGATAACTCGGTTACAAAACATGATCATCTCATACAATAAAATTTAGCATCATGTCTTGACCATATCACATCACAACATGCCCTGCAAAAACAAGTTAGACGTCCTCTACTTTGTTGTTGCAAGTTTTACATGGCTGCTACGGGCTTAAGCAAGAACTCATCTCACCTACGCATCAAAACCACAATGATAGTTTGTCAAATAGACTCCGTTTTAACCTTCTCAAGGACCGGGCGTAGCCACACTCGGTTCAACTAAAGTTGGAGAGACAGTCTTCCGCAAGCCATCTATGTGCAAAGCACGTCGAGGGAACCGGTCTCGCGTAAGAGTACGCGTAAGGTTGGTCCGGATCGTCTCGTCCAACAATACCGCTGAACCAAAGTATGACATGCTGGTAGGCAGTATGACTTGTATCGTCCACAACTCACTTGTGTTCTACTCGTGCAAATAACATCAAACCATAAAACCTAGGCTCGGATGCCACTGTTGGGGAACGTAGTAATTTCAAAAAATTTCCTACGCACACGCAAGATCATGGTGATGCATAGCAACGAGAGGGGAGAGTGTTGTCTACGTACCCTCGTAGACCGAAGCGGAAGCGTTGACACAACATAGAGGAAGTAGTCGTACGTTCTCCTCGCGATCCAACCGATCACAACACCGTTACTCCGGCACCTCCGAGTTCTTGGCACACGTTCAGCTCGATGACGATCCCCGGGCTCCGATCCAGCAAAGCGTCAGGGAAGAGTTCCGTCAGCACGACGGCGTGGTGACGATCTTGATGAGTTACCGGCGCAGGGCTTCGCCTAAGCACTGCAACGATATGACCGAGGTGGAATTTGGTGGAAGGGGGCACCGCACACGGCTAAGGAAAGATCTCAATTATCAATTGTGTGTCTCTGGGGTGCCCCCTGCCCCTGTATATAAAGGATCCAAGGGGGAGGGGCTGGCCGGCCAAGTCTGGCGCGCCAGGAGAGTCCTACTCCCTCTGGGAGTAGGATTCCCCCCCCCCAATCCTAGTTGGACTAGGATTCTCCAAGGGGGAGAGAGAGAGAGAGAGGGGGCGCCCACCTCTCCTAGTCCTAATAGGACTAGGGGAAGGGGTGAGGCGCGCAGCCCATGAGGGCAGCCCTCTCACCTCTCCTCCAAGGCCCATGTTGGCCCATTATGCCCCCGGGGGGTTCCGGTAACCCTCCCGGTATTCCGGTAAAATCCTGATTTCACCTGGAATGCATCTGATGTCCAAACATAGGCTTCCAATATATCATTCTTTACGTCTCGACCATTTTGAGACTCCTCGTCATGTCTGTGATCAAATCCGGGACTCCGAACTCCTTCGGTACATCAAAATGCATAAACTCATAATAACTGTCATCGTAACGTTAAGCGTGCGGACCCTACGGTTCGAGAACAATGTAGAAATGACCTATACACGTCTCCGGTCAATAACCAATAGCGGGACCTGGATGCCCATATTGGCTCCTACATATTCTACGAAGATCTTTATCGGTCAGACCGCATAACAACATACGTTGTTCCCTTTGTCATCGGTATGTTACTTGCCCGAGATTCGATCGTCGGTATCCAATACCTAGTTCAATCTCGTTACTAGCAAGTCTCTTTACTCGTTCCGTAATACATCATCTCGCAACTAACTCATTGGTTGCAATGCTTGCAAGGCTTTATGTGATGTGCATTACCGAGAAGGCCCTGAGATACCTCTCCGACAATCGGAGTGACAAATCCTAATCTCGAAATACGCCAACCCAACATGTACCTTCGGAGACACCTGTAGAGCACCTTTATAATCACCCAGTTACGTTGTGACATTTGGTAGCACACAAAGTGTTCCTACGGTAAACGGGAGTTGCATAATCTCATAGTTTAAAGGAACATGTATAAGTCATGGATAAAAGCAATAGCAACATACTAAACGATCGGGTGCTATGCTAATGAAATGGGTCATGTCAATCAGATCATTCAACTAATGATGTGATCTCGTTAATCAAATAACAACACTTTGTTCATGGTTAGGAAACATAACCATCTTTGATTAATGAGCTAGTCAAGTAGAGGCATACTAGTGACACTCTGTTTGTCTATGTATTCACACATGTATTATGTTTCCAGTTAATACAATTCTAGCATGAATAATAAACATTTATCATGATATGTAAGGAAATAAATAATAACTTTATTATTGCCTCTAGGGCATATTTCCTTCAGATGACAATTACATGCCTCCCTCCGAAGACGAGGCAAGCCTCGGCGACGACGAATTTGTCGTGCCCGAGGATCCCGCCGAACAAGAGCGCTTTAAGCGTAGGCTTATGGCCATGGCGAGTAGCCTCAAGAAAAAACAACAACAGCTTAGAGCTGATCAAGACTTGCGAGCCGACAGATGAACTGAAGTCCTGGCGGCCGAAGAGTATGAACTCGAACGCCCCTCCAAGAGCTACCCAAAGCGCAGGCTGCTACCCCGATTACAGGAGGAAGCTCCAGATACAGCAAATCCGGCCGAGCCGAACTCAGCAGAGGACTTCAAATACAGCAAATCCGGCCGAGCCAACTCGAGACGATAAGATACAGCAAATCCGGCCAAGCCGAACTCAACAGAAAAAGCTCATTCGAGTTACGACGTGATATAGCCCAGTACAGAGGCGCCGCACACCCACTATGCTTCACAGATGAAGTAATGGATGATCAAATCCCAGAAGGTTTCAAACATGTAAACATCAAATCATACGATGGCACAACAGATCCTGCGGAATGGATCGAAGATTATCTCCTTCATATCCACATGGCCCGTGGCGATGATCTGCATGCCATCAAATACCTCCCACTCAAGCATAAAGGACCAGCTCGGCATTGGCTTAACAGCTTGCCAACAGAATCATTTGGTTGTTGGGAGGTCCTGGAAGCCACATTCCTCGACAATTTCCAGGGCACCTATGTGCGACCACCAGATGCCGATGACCTAAGCCACATAATTCAGCAGCCAGAGGAATCGGCCAGGCATTTCTGGACACGGTTCCTAACCAAGAAGAATCAAATCGTTGACTGTCCGGACGCAGAGGTCCTAATAGCCTTCAAACACAACATCCGTGACGAGTGGCTTGCCCGGCACCCAGGACAGGGAAAGCCGAAATCCATGGCAGCCCTCACGACACTAATGACCCGCTTTTGCGCAGGAGAAGACAACTGGCTAGCTCGTAGTAATAACATGACCAAGAGCCCTGGTAATTCGGATACCAAGGACAGCAATGGCAGGCCGCGTCGCAACAAGCACAAGCGCTGCATTAACGGCGACAGTGCTGAGGATACGACAGTTAATGCCGGATTCAGAGGCTCTAAACCCGGTTAGCGGAAAAAGCCATTCAAGAGAAATACTCCGGGCCCGTCCAGTTTGGACCGAATACTCGATCGCTCGTGCCAGATACATGGCACCCCTGAAAAGCCAGCCAATCACACCAACAAGGATTGTTGGGTGTTCAAGCAGGCAGGCAAGTTACATGCCGAAAATAGAGACAAGGGGCTGCATAGCGATGACGAGGAGGAGCCCCGGCCGCCGAACAATAGTGGACAGAAGGGTTTCCCCCCACAAGTGCGGACGGTGAACATGATATACGCAACCCACATTCCCAAGCGGGAGCGGAAGCGTGCACTCAGGGACGTATATGTGTTAGAGCCAGTCGCCCCAAAGCTCAACCCATGGTCCTCCTGCCCGATCACTTTTGATCGAAGGGACCACCCCACTAGCATCCCTCATGGCGGATTCGCCGCATTGGTTCTTGACCCAATCATTGACGGATTTCACCTCACCAGAGTCCTTATGGACGGCGGTAGCAGCCTGAACCTGCTTTATCAGGATACAGTGCGGAAAATGGGCATAGATCCCTCAAGGATTAAACCCACAAAAACAACCTTAAAGGCGTCATACCAGGTGTAGAGGCCAACTGTACCGGCTCCGTTACACTCGAAGTGGTCTTCGGATCCCCGAATAATTTCCGAAGCGAGGAGTTAATCTTCGACATAGTCCCGTTCCGCAGTGGCTATCACGCACTGGTCGGACGAACCGCATTTGCAAAATTCAATGCGGTGCCGCACTACGCATACCTCAAGCTCAAGATGCCAGGCCCTCGAGGAGTCATTACGGTCAATGGAAACACCGAACGCTCTCTCCGAACGGAGGAGCATACGGCGGCGCTGGCAGCGGAAGTACAGAGTAGCCTCTCAAGGCAATTCTCCAGTCCGGCTTTAAAATGTCCGGACACCGTCAAGCGCGCCGGAGTAACCTACAATAAGACCTCCTGGCACGTTCCGAGCAAGCGTAGCACTACAGCCCCAACCCCAGCCCCCGCGAAACTGCGAAATCAGTACTACGCGTACATAATTAGGTTCTTAAAATTCCATGGGCACAGGGGGAGGGCCACGTCCACGACATGCCCTAAATGCGGCTCGACCGCACTAGGGGCTCCTGATTTCGTCATTTTTTCTTACTTTCAGGACTCCATCATACGGAAGGCATGTCCGGCAGTACAATCGCCGAACACACGATGCAACAACCAAGGAGGGAGGAAGCTACGCCAAATTCTCAGGTGGTCTCTATAACGAGCAACATACCTGTCTTACATATCATCTCGCAGCTCGCCCCTGGAGGGGGACATGTCAAATAGTCCCATCTCTTGCTTATCGCACTATTTGTATCATTCTGCTTTTACAGCAGCATTTTAAAAATAAACAATGCGTAGCTTCAGCTCATTACTGCATTCTCTATTCATTTGTTTTTTAAAATATATATGTTCAGTTATGACATTTAGCACCCGTACACTTGGGTACGGCCAATACGCCAGGGGATCAAGCACCCCATAACACGGCGTGAGAAGTCCGAACACTTTCACAAGTGCGGCCCTCCGATCTTATAGCATTATATGCATCAGCCGAATCATGTCTTTGGTCAATAGTTGGGTTTGCCCGGCTCCCATGTTTTGGTACCTTACGTTCCGCTATATCGGCTAAGGTAGCGCTCGGAGAACTACTGCGATTGTGCCCCAGTTGAGCTCGGCCTAAGCACCTCCAGTAGAGAAAGCTAAAACTGACTGTCATGATAGGGCGAGAGCTGGTCGCTGTTCAGGAAGGTTTCGAGTCCTTAAAGACTTATGCCGCTTAGAGCGAGGAGCCGGCTTTGTCCGGCCTAGGCGTGTATAGCGCCCCAACTCGGTCTTCCGAATACTAGGGGCTTCGCCGAAATTTAAAATTATAGAATTCTATGGCTAAGTGAGAGTGATAACGCATTATAGTCCGATTGCCTTGTTCGTTGTGCTGAGCACCTCCCTCGAAGGACCCATGAATGGGAAAAAGAGTGCTCAGGTTTATCCCAAACGCCCCAGCACTCATGGCATGGGGGCAGAAGCCGACGACTCGCCATCTCTCAAATTTAATAAACGGCCGCACAGAAGGTAATATTTTAAATTAAACAAGCGTTGCATAGCGCATATGAACATGTTTTCAGCGCACAGGATAAAACGAACAAAGTTTCACTCAAATATTACATCTTTCGAGCATTCATTCGCCACAAGGCGGGCACCCTTCAAGACACCCTCGTAATACATCTCGGGGTGGCGATGCTCCTTGCCCTGCGGCGGCCCGTCCTTCACAAGCTTCACGGCATCCAATTTTCCCCACTGCACCTTAGCACGGGCAAGGGCCCTACGGGCACCCTCGATGCAGAAGGAGCGCTTGACGACCTCAAGACTCGGACAGGCATCCACCAGCCGCCTCACCAGCCCGAAGTAGCTCCCAGGCAAGGCCTCTCTAGGCCACAACCGAACTATAAAGCCCTTCAGGGCCTGTTCGGCCACCTTGTGGAGCTCGACCAGTTGCTTCAACTAGTCGCTCAAAGGCACCGGGTGTCTGGCCTCAGCGTACTGAGACCAGAACACCTTCTCGGTCGAGCTGCCTTCCTCGGTTCAATAGAAGGCGGCGGCATCGGACACGCTGCAGGGCAAATCTGCGAATGCTCCTGAAGAGCTCCGGATTCGGGTAAGTAACAAGTAATTCACTTTCACATGCTTGCTTTGCATAAAGAAAGCCTTACCCGCCGCTATCTTCTTCATCGCCTCAACTTCTTGGAGGGCCTTCTGGGCTTCGGCCTTGGCAGACTAGGCATTTTCAACGGCAGCCGCGAGCTCGGATTCTCGCGTCTTCGAGTCAAGCTCCAAACTCTCATGTTTTTTCATGAAAGCCTGGAGCTCTTGCTGCACCTCGCCAACCCGTGCCTCCTGCTTCTCCCGCTCGGTACGCTCCGTGGCCGCCTTCTCTTCGGTATCGGACAGCGCTTGCTTAAGGGTTGCCACCTCAGTTGTGGCCCCTACAATAGCCACATTAATCCTGTCATTTTCTTGCAATTGCACCTTTTATATATCTCAATAAGGTATCTCTTACCTTCTTTGTCCTCGAGCTGCTTCTTGGCAAGGCCGAGCTCTTGCTCGGACTGCTCAAGGTTCTGCTTCAGCGTGTCCACTTCCGCAGTGAGTGCGGTGGACGCCAGCAGCGAAGCCTGCATACGCATATTGACTTACTTTTGTTAGACTCCTGCAAATGTTATTAGATCCTCTATTCGTCTTTTCTTTCTGAACGCCAAACAGAACATCAGGGGCTACTGTCTATGCGGTAATATTTTTACATATCTTTTACATACCTCAAAGCCTGTCAACAGGCTGGCACAGGCTTTGGTCAGCCCGCTGTTAGCGGACTGAACCTTCTGAATCACTGCACTCATAATAGTGCGGTGCTCCTCGTCGATGGAGGCGCCGTTAAGCACTTCCAGCAAGTTATCCAGTGCCTCCGGTTGGGTGGAGGTCACCGGCGTCGTAGGCTTGCCCTTCTTCTTAGGGGGCGCCTGCCGGACTCCGGAACCTTTGAAGGTTCCGGAGCGGTGTCCGGCCTAGGGCCGGACTTGAAGCCCTTGGGGGATTTGTCCCCTAGGTACCTGGAGTCTGGGAGGTCGCCTTGCGGCACCTCCAGGACCACCTCCTCCTGGCCTGGAGCCTCCTGGGACAACACCTCGGCGTTATCCGCAGGGTGAGGGGAGGAGGCGGCCGGAAGTGAAGTACTGTTCACATCCGACGAATCCAGGGAACCGCCCGACGGCGTGTCGAGCCCGTCTTTGGGCGGACTACATAAATATATTCGGTGTTAGGAAAAGCTATGCAATAAAGGAACGCCATGAGTCATTCTGGTATCCGAGCACTTACGATTTCGCCAGGGGCTTGGCCCTGTGCGGCCACTCCTCTTCGCCGTCGTTGGCGTTGGTGGAGTAGTCCGTAAGAAGGGTTTTCCCCTTCTTGGACCCACCGGCCTCCCTAGTTGGGGCGACCTTCCTTTTCTTTCCTCCCCCCGCTGGAGGGGGAGAGGCCTCTTCTTCCTCCCCCTCGTCTTCACGGGAGGAGTGCGTCTCGGAGCCGTCGGACGACGACTTCGACACCACCAGATGTCGGGAACTCTTTCGAGTTCCCGTGGCCTTCTTCTTGGCCTTCTTCTCCGGCACCACGTAGGGTGCCGGAACCAGCAGCCCCGTCAAGCGGGCGAACGCTGGGTCTTCGGGCAAAGGAGCCGGACAGTTGATCTGTACGGACGTCTCCTGCCAGTCCTACTAAAGGTAAGGGAGTTTAGATCCCGCATAGAGTCAAACTATGAAAAATAAATATCCTATAAAAGGTAAAAAAAGCTTACCGCGCTGGCTTGGCGCTGCGCGCTGAAACCGCGATCCTCAATAGCGGATGCGGGGGCTTCGGCACCCTTGAATAGCACCTTCCAGGCATCTTCGTACGTTGTGTCGAAGAGCCTGCTCAGGGTTTGGTGCTGGGCCGAATTGAACTCCCACAAGCTGAAAGCCCGTTGTTGGCACGGGAGTATCCGACGGATGAGCATGACCTGCAAGGTTGTCAGAATCGCGATTTTGAATTGGATCGGAGCTTTGATGGTAGAATCGTAAATCGTACAATCTTCACTACCAGGATCGAATAAACGTAGATTTTATGAACTAAAATTGTATAATCAGATGGGTAAGTTTGGATCGTAAAGTCGTAGAATCGTACTACAGAATCACGATTCTAACAACCTTGATGACCTGGACTACATTGACAAGCTTGAGCTTCTTGTTCACCAGGGTTTGGATGCATGTTTGGAGTCTGGCCAGCTCTCCCTTTTTGCCCCACAATAGGCACGTCTCCTTCCAGGAGGTGAGCCGCGTAGGAGCTCCGGATCGGAACTCGGGGGCTGCGACCCATTTAGGGTCACGCGGCTCGGTGATGTAGAACCACCCCGATTGCCACCCCTTTAGGGTCTCCACGAAAGAGCCCTCGAGCCATAGGACATTGGGCATTTTATCCACCATGGCACCTCCGCACTCCGCTTGGCAGCCGCGCACTACCTTCGCCTTGACGTTAAAGGTCTTCAGCCATAAACTGAAGTGAGGTGGGATGCAGAGGAAGGCCTCGCACACGACGATGAACGCCGAGATGTTGAGGATAAAGTTTGGGGCCAGATCATGGAAATCTAGGCCGTAGTAGAACCTGAGACCCCGGACAAATGGGTGGAGAGGAAAACCTAGTCCGCGGAGGAAATGGGTGAGGAACACCACCCTCTCATGGGGCCTTGGGGTGGGGAGGATCTGCCCCTTTTCGGGAAGCCTGTGGGCGATGTCGTCAGACAAGTATCCGGCCTTTCTTGGCTTTTTGATGTGTCCCTCTGTTACGAAGGAGACCATCCACTTGCCTCCCGCTCCGGACATGGCTGGAGAAGGTTGAGGTGGGGAGTGTGAACTTGGGCGCTGGAGCTCGAGTATGCGAAAACGGATGAGCAAAGGAGGAAGAAGGCGTAGGTGCAAAGGTGGATCCTTATCCCCTTATATGGGCGGACGAAACTGTGTGCCCCCACCAGCCTGGTAAAACTCGCTTATCTCCCAAGCGCCGTAATCAATGGCGCGGTTGGGTTACCCACGCCCGTATTGATGAGAATCCTGGAATAAGGGGACACGATCTCTGCTTTGACAAGACGTGCCAAGGAAACCTCCTCGCTAAACACGCTGAGGTGGAACAACAAAACGATTTGAATAAAGACTTGGCCGTGGTGTGATGTCACACTGCGGGGTACGTCAGCAGATTAGATTGGTGTAAATGTTATTCTCTCTATGGCAATATGTGGAACTTATTTTGCAGAGCCGGACACTATCCTTGTGTTCACAATCTTCTACGAAGTATTCGGAGGAGGAACCCGCCTTGCAATGTCGAAGACAATTTGCGTGCCGGACTCGTTGTCATTGAAGCCTGGTTCAGGGGCTACTGAGGGAGTCCTGGATTAGGGGGTGTCCGGGAAGCCGGACTATGACCTTTGGCTGGACTCATGGACTAGGAAGATACAAGATTGAAGACTTCATCCCGCGTCCAGATGGGACTTTCCTTGGCGTGGAAGGCAAGTTTGGCGATAGTGATATGTAGATCGCCTTCCGTTGTAAGCGACTCTGTGTAACCCTAACCCTCTCCGGTGTCTATATAATCCGGAGGGTTTTAGTCCGTAGGATGAACAACAATCATACCATAGGCTAGCTTCTAGGGTTTAGCCTCTCTAATCTCGTTGTAGATCTACTCTTGTACTACCCATATCATCAATATTAATCAAGCAGGAGTAGGGTTTTACCTCCATCGAGAGGGCCCGAACCTGGGTAAAAACATCGTGTCCCTTGTCTCCTGTTACCATCTGCCTAGACGCACAGCTCGGGACCCCCTACCCGAGATCCGTCGGTTTTGACACCGACATTTACCTTAATACTTCTTTTGTAGTTGTGGATGCTTGCAATAGGGGTTAATCATAAGTGGGATGCTTGTCCAAGAAAGGGCAGTACCCAAGCACCGGTCCACCCACATACAAAATTATCGAAGTAACGAACGCGAATCACATGAGCGTGATGAAAACTAGCTTGACGATAATTCCCATGTGTCCTCGGGAGCATTTTCCTTCATATAAGAGTTTGTCCAGGCTTGTCCTTTGCTACAAAAAGGATTGGGCCATCTTGCTGCACCTTTTTTACTTTCATCTCGTAAAATGCTTGCTCAGTATGATGTTAATCATAGTATCGCATCTCCATATCACCCACAGTCTAGTGGTCAAGTAGAACTGAGTAATAGAGAGCTCAAATTAATTTTGCAAAAGACTGTTAATAGATCTGGAAAGAATTGGTCCAAGAAACTTGATGATGCATTATGGGCCTATAGAACTGCATATAAAAATCCTATGGGTATGTCTCCGTATAAAATGGTTTATGGAAAAGCATGTCACTTACCTCTTGAACTAGAATATAAGGCCTATTGGGCCATTAAAGAGCTCAATTATGATTTCAAACTTGCTGCTGAGAAGAGGTTATTTGACATTAGCTCACTTGATGAATGGAGAACCCAGGCCTATGAGAATGCCAAACTGCTTAAATAAAAGGTTAAAAGATGGCATGACAAAAGGATACAAAAGCATGAGTTTAATGTAGGTGATTATGTGTTGCTATTAAATTCTCGTTTAAGATTTTTTGCAGGAAAACTTCTCTCTAAATGGGAAGGTCCTTACGTTATCGAGGAGGTCTATCGTTCCGGTGCCATAAAAATCAACAATTTCGAAGGCACAAATCCGAAGGTGGTGAACGGTCAAAGAATCAAACATTATATCTCAAGTAATCCAATAAATGTTGAAACCAATGTGATTGAAACCGTAACCCCGGAGGAGTACATAAGGGACACTTTCCGGAACGTTTCAGACTCCGAAAAGGAATAGGTATATGGTATGGTAAGTAAACCGACTCCAAAATAGTTCTAATAGCAATTTTTATCCGTTTTGGAATATTTAAAAAATAGGAAAATAAGAAGTAGTCTGGGAAGGACACGAGGCGTCCACGAGGGTGGAGGGCGTGCCCTACCCCCTGGGCGCGCCCCCTGCCTCCTGGGCACCTTGTGTGCTCTCCGGACTCCGTTTTCTTGCACGATACTTCTTTTGGTTGGTAAAAATTCCTTATATAATCTCCCAAAGGTTTTGACCACCGTACCACGCAAATATCCTCTGTTTTCGTTTCGAGCTGTTTTTGCCACAGATTAGAGCAAGATGTCTTCTCAGAGTCAGTCCGGGAGAGCTGGGTGTCTAATTCGACACCGAGACCAAGAGCAAACAGTGATGCTGACCACTTTGGGCCATCAACGGAGGAAGAGATGGAGGCCGACTTGAAAATGATAGATGCCATGGAGGAGGATCAGGAAGTTACTTCCTGTTTTCGAGCTTGATTCACGATGGGGGAACTACAGAGCTCAGCTATTCCAAACTCGGTCATCCCTTCCAATGTTAAATTTCTCTCTTATGAAAATATGAAAAAGAGTGTTACTTGTTCCCCCGCAGCTATGCAACATCCATGGGTGAAAGGAGCTTTAACCGTCACGGGCAAGGTCCGTAAGGAAATAATGGACCTCAAGCAGCAAGTCAATAAGCTCGAGGAAGAGAATCGTATCCTGAGGGGCATCATCGCCAAGAATATCACATCACCACCTCCGAAGAAGGAGACATAAACACATGGGTATAGGCACTCCCCTTGGCAACTGCCAAGATTGGGGGAGGTGCCCCGGTATCGTATCACCATCCCACTCCTATCTTTACCATTTTTCTTAGTTCAATCCTTTTAGTAATTGTCGGATCACGGGTTCCGGCAGACCCTTAAGGTTCGAACTCTGGGGTGCGTGCGGAGATCGTGCCCTCTACCTCTCCGTCTCGTAAGGATCCAGCTACTGCAAGAACAACACAAGAGACACAAGGTTTATACTAGTTCGGGCCACCATTGTGGTGTAATACCCTACTCTAGTTTGTGGTGGGTGGATTGCCTCTTGGGCTGATGAGGAAGAACAGTACAAGGGGGAACGGCCTCGCGAGGGCCAGTTCTTGGCTAGGGGATGAACTGCTAGGGGGAGTTCGATCGCCCTTCTCTCTCTCTAGATGCTGGATTCAATTCCCTTACCCTGTGGGTGGCTAGTCCTATTTATAGGCAAAGGCCCTGGACCTCTTCCCAAATATTGAGCGGGAAGGGCGCCAACAATTGGCCAATTTGAAGGGGAACATCTGGTACACTTATCCTAACTAAAGTTGGTCTTCGCCTGCCAAAGGCCCTGTGGTGACGCCGTCCTGGGCTCCATGGTGACCTCCTTCCCACCGTTGGACTGGTCTTAGTCTCGTTGCACCGAAATGGGTGCCTTTGCTTGATCCTCTCGCCTGCGCTTGCCCCCTTTGCACCAAAGAGGAAAGGGGGATGCTGCGCGGGCTGGCGCCCGCCTGGCACCCTCGATCGTCATGGCTTGCATCATGGGCACCTCGCAAGGTACCCCGCCTTGATCCCTCCGCCTCCTCGCGAGCCAGCCTAAGGAGGCCGTGCTTGAGGAAGCGATGTGTCGTCCGCCTCGCGAGGCTTGGCCCCTCGCGAGGGTCTTGAGACTTGTGTTGATGCAGATGGGCCGCGCTGGGCTTCCATTTGAGCCACGCCGCAGGCCGCAGGCAGGCAAGTCTGGGTACCCCCGTTCCCAGAACGCCGACAGTAATATCTTGATCTAGTAGAATAATGTTTTAGTATGATCTAGTTTTGAGATTTGCTTTATGATCCTTCTATGTAATCGAGTCCGTGAACTATATATAATAAAGATTAGTTTTGAGTCAAGGGCTTGATTATCTTGCTATGATCTTGAGGGAAGTAAAGAAAAAGAAAGAATAAAAAGAAATAAAGAGATCATATTGATCTTATGGAGAGTAATGACTTCACATATAAATAGTATGATGAATAAAAGTTGTTGAGAGTTGACAAACATAGTTTTGGTCATCGTTGCAATTAATAGGAAGTAATAAAGAAAGAGAGGTTTTCACATATAAATATACTATCTTGAACATCTTTTATGATTGTGAGCACTCATTAAAATATGACATGCTAAAGAGTTGATGTTGGACAAGGAAGACAATGTAATGGGTTATGTTTTCTTATATATGAAATAAAGTATATTGTCATGGATCATCCAACATGTTGAGCTTGCCTTTCCCCCTCATGCTAGCCAAATTCTTTGCACCAAGTAGAGATACTACTTGTGCTTCCAAATATCCTTAAACCCAGTTTTACCATGAGAGTCCACCATACCTACCTATGGATTGAGTAAGATCCTTCAAGTAAGTTGCCATGTTGCATGCAATAAAAATTGCTCTCTAAATATGTATGATTTATTAGTGTGGAGAAAATAAGCTTTATACGATATTGTGATGTGGAAGCAATAAAAGCGACGGACTGCATAATAAAGATCCATATCACAAGTGGCAATATAAAGTGACGTTCTTTTGCATTAAGATTTCGTGCATCCAACCATAAAAGCACATGACAATATCTGTTTCCCTCTGCGAAGGGCCTATCTTTTACTTTTGTCCTATACCTTATACAAGAGTCATGGTGATCTTCACCTTTCCTTTTTACATTTTATCCTTTGGCAAGCACATTGTGTTGGAAAGATCCTGATATACATATCCAATTGGATGTAAGTTAGCATTAACTATTATTGTTGACATTAACCTTGAGGTAAAAGGTTGTGATAGAGGCGAGGGTGTCCCGATATTTCGATGAGATGATAACTATCGATTTGGTGGAGACGACTTTGACGATCCAACTACAAACGTGCACGACGTTGCGCCTTAGCAATCGCTAAACCAACTCCGAGAGGTTATTGACCACATCGCAGCACAATCAACCTGACCACAAAGGTCTATTCCTGCAAGCAATCGAAGAACAAGCAAGAATATGATAAAGCAATCTGAATATTGCGAATATATATGAAGTCTTGATAATGGTGGGGATCCGAAAGTGGTCTTGGTCTGGTCGTTGGACACAAACGAAGTACACGAAGTTGCAATGGCTAACTTTTAACTAAACAAATCCCACCGAAAAAGCTACTAGGTGGATCTACTTATATAGGAGCAAGGGGTGGCGGCCAAGGAGGTGGGAGGACGTCCCAAGGCAGCCTAAAACCAACCCTAGGCCGTACAAGGCTCATGGGCCCAAGTGGAGGTGATGCAACACCTTTGGACTTGTTGTTTGACTCGGATTCTGCTGCAGCGTCAGATTGTTTCGTCCATATCTCAATGCCCCGGACGAATTTAAAGGTGAATCCAATTGGAGTGGAAAGAGGACGAAATCTACTTTCCAACAAAAAAAGAATCACCCAATTCGGAGTCCATATGAAAAAGTTCTTGCCGTTTTGAGTCAGGTATGTCTGTGTAGTCCGAATCTAAATCCAGAATGTGAGAGACTTGGACTCTATCTTCTCTTGGCCCAAAAGTGACGTGAAGGGACTTTTTCCACAGCACATAAACTTTTCTTTTTCCCTTATCTTCATATGTGGATCGTACAAATGTCCCATACACCTGCAATTAGACAAAACACAAAAGTGTGTGAAGTATTTTTGTTCTGGATAATATAAATAGATTATTGAATAGTTGACACTAGAAATCACCTGACAAATATGCATGTTTGCAATATTTTTGGTCGTATCCAAGGTAGTCATGTCCTCATCATCCTCCCCTTCTTGAAAATAAAGCCGTCCTCCGCGTTGCTTTATCTGAAATGTGGCTAACAAAAGAGACAAGGTGTACATGTTGTATATGTATATGTCATCAATTTTTACTTCCCGTGGAATTTGCACATATGACACATGTATAGATGAGTAACTTGCATAGTTCATAAAATGTAAAGCCAAAATATTATCACAAGAAGTAGAAGGCATGAAAGTATTGCAACTCAGTTTGCACATATAAGTGAAGCTCTTATTCATATGGAAAGATTGACAATATTCATCATTAAACCATCCCAATATTGGTGAAGAAACCTTACTTGCATAAAATTTACATGCTACAACATGCTTAAATAAGCCAACATGCAATCAGTCATTTGACACAGAATCATCACCAAGATTAGAGGTCATATCAAAATGATTAAACATTGGCACAATTATTTTCAAACGTAGTTGATCCAAATTTGTTTTAGTGCCTGATTCACATGGTTCTTTCACATCAACGGTTAATTCAATGGGTGCACTCAAAATTCTTGACATTGCAGTTGTTTGATCACATGGCAAAGTCAAATCATCAGCATAATCATCTAAAATAGGTGGTGTGATCAATGTAGTGGCTAGAGCATCACATGGTGTATTTAAATCGACAAGGCATTCATCATTCGCATGCGAAGTTAGAAGATCAGTACCTTTGTCATTACCTCGTGTTATCAACTCAGACGATGTTGGAACTCTCGGCACTGACGGGTCATAATATGGAGCTGATGTAGTGCTCACAACAACGAATGTTGTTGTCATAATAGGCGCAAGTGGTAGAAGGAAGGACTGTCTCAACTCCTTGGATGTGCACCTTATGCTTGTTTGTCTTGTGGGCATCACGCCTCTTTATTACCTGTTCAGCTTTGCAAGCAAGATGAAACAAATGGTCCATAGGATGACATTCTTCATGAATTAGTATGTCCTGAATATCACGGTTTAATCCTCCCCAAAATCTATCCATAAAATCTTCTTCACTTTCCTCTAAAAAGGAATGCAACAAGGTAGTTGGTAAATCATCATAATATTTTCTTACAGTGTCACTACCTTGTTTTAAATGTTGTAGTTTTTTAATCATGCCACGAGTATAATAAACATCGACGAATCTATCTCTCATGACAAGTTTTAAATCATCTGAAGTAGTAGGTACATAATCAGGGTATAACCGACAATGTTCAGTCCACCAAACAGTAGCAAAACTAGTGAAAGAACCAACCGCAAGCTTAACTTTTTTACGTTCCGAAAAATCATGGGAAGCAAATATAACATTTATTTCGAACTCCCATTCAATATATAAATCAGGCTTAAAACGACCATTAAAAGGTGGCATGGAAACAAAAACCTGATTGTGCGTATTCTTATGTCTTTGCACCTCTTGTGACGGTGGTTGTATTTTCGGAGCTGGTGGCACGTCTCCCACGATTGATGAAGCCCAACTGACTCTGGAACCTGCCATATTTAGTAGAAAAACAAGAAACAAAATCTGAGAATAATGTTCCTATGAACTACTAGGATGTGGTGGTAAAACGCTCACAGTATAGCAAATATCAAAGTCTTACAAGTTCTTACCATGCAGCAGGTGGTGACCAGCAACCAGCGGTGTCAAATAACTCCGAAGATTGAGTAAAGCGATTGCCAAGTGAGCGTATGTATACACGGTGTAGAAATATGTGGAGCTTGGAAGGCCAAATATATGGTAGCAAAAGATCAGCAATAATCAATTCAGAGATGCTATGTTGAATAAATGCTCAACGACGGTACTATGCTGGTCCTAGGCTAGACCGTGCTAGAGACGCGAGCCTAGAACACTAAAAAAATCACGGCGCGACGCGTAACAAAGACGGAGCACACTCTGAATATCTTTTTTTTCTTTTTTCACGGAATTATTTTCAGTTTCTTTCCTCTTTTTTCCTCTTTTTTTCTTTTTTTTCTCTCACTTTTTTTCTTTTTTTTCTTTCTGTTTTTTTCACAAACAAGCTAGATAAGATGCAGATTGGATCTAGTGATGACGCGAACGACCTCAAGTATGATTATGACAAAGAATGATGGGGAGTACGTGGTGGAAATTGGTGGATGGCGGTGGTGGACAGCGGATGCAATAATGACGCGGTGGTGGTATATGGCAACGACAATGAAGATGGTGCGGCGGTGGCGTGACAAACTGTGAACAGAACTCGAAACTCTAAAGGACTAGACACTAAGACCAGCAACTTGACACGACGATGTAACCACATATTCAACAAACCAAAACACTAAAATGATTATGCAAAGGCTCAGACTGGCTTGGACAAAGGATGAATAGATCTAACTTTTTTGTGTGGCTTTTTCTTGGACAATAGGTAAGAAAATAAATCTAATCTAGGGATAACTGGAAATTCTCACCGAGCAACCTGAAAACTGATACCACTTGATAGAGGCGAGGGTGTCCCGATCTTTCGATGAGATGATAACTATCAATTTGGTGGAGACGACTTTGACGATCCGACTACAAACCTGCATGACGTTGCGCCTTAGCAATCGCTAAACCAACTCCGAGAGGTTATTGACCACGCCGCAGCACAATCAACCTGACTACGAAGGTCTACTCCTGCAAGCAATCGAAGAACAAGCAAGAATATGATAAAGCAATCTGAATATTGCGAATATATATGAAGTCTTGATAATGGTGGGGATCCGAAAGTGGTCTTGGTCTGGTCGTTGGACACAAACGAAGTACACGAAGTTGCAATGGCTAACTTTTAACTAAACAAATCCCACCGAAAAAGCTACTAGGTGGATCTACTTATATAGGAGCAAGGTGTGGCGGCCAAGGAGTTGGGAGGACGTCCCAAGGCATCCTAAAACCAACCCTAGGTCGTACAAGGCTCATGGGCCCAAGTGGAGGTGATGCAACACCTTTGGACTTGTTGTTTGACTCGGATTCTGCTGCAGCGTCAGATTGTTTCGTCCATATCTCAATGCTCTGGACGAATTTAAAGGTGAATCCAATTGGAGTGGAAAGAGGACGAAATCTACTTTCCAACAAAAAAAGAATCACCCAATTCGGAGTCCATATGAAAAAGTTCTTGCCGTTTTGAGTCAGGTATGTCTATGAAGTCCGAATCTGAATCCAGAACGTGAGAGACTTGGACTCTATCTTCTCTTGGCCGAAAAGTGACGTGAAGGGACTTTTTGAACAGCACATAAACTTTTCTTTTTCCCTTATCTTCATATGTGGATTGTACAAATGTCCCATACACCTGCAATTAGACAAAACACAAAAGTGTGTGAAGTATTTTTGTTCTAGATAATATAAATAGATTATTGAATAGTTAACACTAGAAATCACCTGACAAATATGCATGTATGCAATATTTTTGGTCGTATCCAAGGTATTCATGTCCTCATCAGGTTGGGAGGCAACACTATAAGCCCCTATATTTGTCTGTGTCCGATTAAAACTCCATAACCATAAGTATTGCGTGAGTGTTAGCAATTGTGAAAGACTAAATGATAGTTGAGTATGTGGACTTGCTGAAAAGCTCTTATATTGACTCTTTCCTATGTTATGATAAATTGCAATTGCCTCAATGACCGAGATCATAGTTTATTAGTTCTCAATGAAGTTTCTGATTCATACTTGACATTGCGAATAGATTATTACTTGAGCATAAGAAATCATATGACAATATTTATATATGTTGCTATTATAAGAATGATCATGATGCCCTCATGTCGTATTTTATTTTATCGACACCTCATCTCTAAGCATGTGGACATATTTTTCGTTATCGGCTTCCGCTTGAGGACAAGCGAGGTCTAAGCTTGGGGGACTTGATACGTCCATTTTGCATCATGCTTTTATATCGATATTTATTGCATTGTGGGCTGTTATTACACGTTATGTCACAATACTTATGCCTATTCTCTCTTATTTTACAAGGTTTACGTGAAGAGGGAGAATGCCGGCAGCTGGAATTCTAGGCTAGAAAAGGAGCAAATATTAGAGACATATTTTGCACAACTCCAAAAGTCCTGAAACTTCACGGAGGCACGTTTTGGAATATTTAAGAAATACTGGAGGAAGAATCAACCAGAGGGGGCCCACACCTTGGCCACGAGGGTGGGGGCGCGCCCTACCCCCTAGGCGCGCCCCCTACCTCGTGGGCCCCCTAGCAGGCCTTCGGTGCCCATCTTCTACTATATGAAGTCTTTTACCCTAGAAAAAATCGCAAGCAAGCTTTCGGGAAGAAACACAGCCGCAACGAGGAGGAACCAATCTAGGGCTCCGGCAGAGCTGTTCTGCTGGGGAAACATCCCTCCGGGAGGGGGAAATCATTGCTATCGTCATCACCGACGATCCTCTCATCGGGAGGGGGTCAATCTCCATCAACATCTTCACCAGCACCATCTCATCTCAAACCCTAGTTCATCGCTTGTATCCAATCTTTGTCCCAAAGCCTCAGATTGGTACCTGTGGGTTGCTAGTAGTGTTGATTACTCCTTGTAGTTGATGCTAGTTGATTTATTTGGTGGAAGATCATATGTTCAGATCCTTTATGCATATTAATACCCCTCTGATTATGAACATTAATATGATTTGTGGGTAGTTATGTTTGTTCCTGAGGACATGGGAGAAGTCTTGCTATAAGTAGTCATGTGAATTTCGTATCCGTTCGATATTTTGATGAGATGTATGTTGTCTCTGCTCTAGTGGTGTTATGTGAACGTCGACTACATGACACTTCACCATCATTTGGGCCTAGAGGAAGGCATTGGGAAGTAATAAGTAGATGATGGGTTGCTAGAGTGACAGAAGCTTGAACCCTAGTTTATTATTTGCTTCGTAAGGGGCTGATTTGGATCCATATGTTTCATGCTATGGTTAGGTTTACCTTAATACTTCTTTTGTAGTTGCGGATGCTTGCAATAGGGGTTAATCATAAGTGGGATGCTTGTCCAAGATAGGGTAGTACCCAAGCACCGGTCCACCCACATACCAAATTATCAAAGTAACGAACACGAATCATATGAGCGTGATGAAAACTAGCTTGACGATAATTCTCATGTGTCCTCGGGAGCGTTTTCCTTCATATAAGAGTTTGTCCAGGATTTTCCTTTGCTACAAAAAGGATTGGGCCATCTTGCTGCACCTCTTTTACTTTCATTACTTGTTACTCGTTACAAGTTACCTTATCACAAAACTATCTGTTACCGATAATTTCAGTGTTGCAGAGAATACCGTACTGAAAACCACTTGTCATTTCCTTCTGCTCCTCGTTGGGTTCGACACTCTTACTTATCGAAAGGACTACGATAGATCCCCTACACTTGTGGGTCATCATCTGTCTGCACATAGTAAAGGGTAGAGGCCCATGTACCCCTTCGCCCACCTAGACTATATATACTCGGCCTCCTCCCTCTTTCTAGGGTTAGCGCTGTGTTAGCTTGATAACCCACAAGTATAGGGGATCAATTGTAGCCTCTTTAGATAAGTAAGAGTGTCGAACCCAACAAGGAGCTAAATATAGAACAAATATTCCCTCAAGTTCTATCGACCACCGATACAACTCTACGCACGCTTAACGTTCGCTTTACCTAGAACAAGTATGAAACTAGAAGTACTTTGTAGATGTTGTTGGATAGGTTTGCAAGATAATAAAGAGCACGTAAATAAAATCTAGGGGCTGTTTAGATAAATAAATAACTAAGTTAGTTTTAGTAAAGAGCTTTTTGTCACGAGAAAGTTATTTGTCCCTTGAGAATCGATAACTAGACCAGTAATTATTGTTGCAACTTTATTTGAGGGAGAGGCATAAGCTAACATACTTTCTCTTCTTGGATCATATGCACTTATGATTGGAACTCTAGTAAGCATCCACAACTACTAAATATCATTAAGGTAAAACCCAACCATAACATTAAAGCATCAAGTCCTCTTTATTCCCATACACCATGACCCACTTATCCGTGTTTGTGTTTCAGTCACTCACGCAACACAGACAATAAGCAAACCATGAACATATTGCAAACCTTACAGCGGAGATCCCTCACGCTTGCGCGACACGGAGAGCACCATAGGACAGCACCAATAATAAAACATGCAACTCAAACCAATCACGATCATCAATTAACCTATAGGACAAAACAGATGTTCTCAAACATCATAGGATAGCCATACATCATTGGGAAATAATATGTAGCGTTGAGCACCATGTTTAAGTAGAGATTACAGCGGGTAAAAGAGGGGTTACGCCGCTGCATAGAGGGGAGAAGAGTTGCTGATGAGGGCGGTGAAGTTGTTGGTGTAGATTGAGGTGATGATGATGGCCCCAGCATCGTTCCGGCGCCACCGGAAGAGAGGGGGAGAGGGCCCCCCTTCTTCTTCTTCTTCCTTGACCTTCTCCCTATATGGGAGAAGGGTTTCCCCTCTGGTCCTTGGTCTCCATGGCATGGGAGGGCGAGATCCCCTCTGAGATTGGATCTGTCTCTCTGTTTCTGCGTTCTGGATTCTGCCCTTTCACCGTTTCTTTTATAACCGCAGATCCGTAACTCCGACTGGTTTGAAATTTGAACATGATTTTTATCCGGATATTAGCTTTATTGCAGCGAAAGAAGGGCAACAACCGCCTTACGGGGTGTCCACGAGGGTCAGGGGCGCACTCCCCTGCCTCGTGCCCCCCTCGGGCATCGTCTCGCGTTGATTCCACTACCCAAATTCACATTTATTCCAAAAAAATCTCTGTCGGTTTTTATCCTGTTTGGACTCCGTTTGATATGGATTTTCTGCGAAACAAAAAACATGCAACAAACAGGAACTGGCACCGGGCACTGGATTAATATGTTAGTCCCAAAAATAGTATAAAAAGTTGCCAAAAGTATATGAAAGTTGTATAATATTGGCATGGAACAATTAAAAATTATAGATACGATGGAGACGTATCAGCATCCCCAAGCTTAATTCCCGCTCGTCCTCGAGTAGGTAAATGATAAAAAAGATAATTTTTGATGTGGAATGCTACCTAGCATAATCTTTATCAAGTAATCTAATCATGGCATGAATATTAAGACACGAGTGATTCAAAGCAATAGTCTATCATTTGACATTAAGACAATAATACTTCAAGCATACTAATAAAGCAATCATGTCTTATCAAAATAACATGGCCAAAGGAAGTTATCCCTACAAAATCATATAGTTTGGCTGTCGGTGTACTAGAGTAGGGGTACCCTAGTATCCCGAACTTGTGCACGGGCAGTCGCAGCGCCCCGCGGCAAGGCTTGCCAGGTGACCGCCAAGGACCTACTTGGTTCCTTTGGAGCCATTCAAGAACAAAGTATTTGAGCCAAGGAGACAAGGCCCCGGCAAGAGGAGCTTGCCAGGAAGGCCGCTCAGGACATAAGGCCCCGGCAAGAGGAGCTTGTCGGGAAGGCCAACCAAGGCATCTCAAGGAACTTGCCGCGACGCGCCACGCGTCCCGGCAAGACCCGGCGAGCGACAAGCTCCCGAACGCGACAAGACAACGGCCGCGGCAAGGCGTTTGCCGCGGCAAGCAACCACTCTGTACCTGCGCTCCAGCACACCCACCAACGTGTCGCTCTGGGACCCTTCCAGGCGTACGTGGCGGGAGGCTGTGCAGCCAGGGGTGCACTATGGCAAGCGACGCTGACAAGATCGCCATCGTGGTGAGCGATGGCGTCCCTGACGGTCCCTTTTCTGCACTATTTGGGCGACGTAGATAGGCATTTAATGCCCTTGTCCCCTGCCGTCAGGGTTAGGTATGATACACTATATAGGTAGCTGTACCTACCGCAGCACCTTTTCCATTTTTGCCCTTGCCTACGTTGCCACCTGTTGGAGACCCCTTGAGCATATAAAAGGAGGCCCACGCACAACGTAGGAGGGGGACGAACAGTAGAACACTCACGCTCGGTCTCGTTAGCTGCTTGAGTGTACTGTAGCACTCAGCGCTCCCGAGCAAGAACTCAATACAAAACACAAAGCATCAGTAGGAGTATTATCTCTCCGGAGAGCTCCGAAGCTGGGTAAACCGCTCATGTGCTCCACCTCGATCTACTCTTCGTGCGACCTCCGCCGCCCCCCCCCCCCCCCCGCCGAACCGAAAGGGGCTCCGTCCCCATAGGTGCTCGTGGAGTCAGTTTCCCCGGCATCTTTGGCGCGCCAGGTAGGGGGCGTCGAGGTTGTGTGAACCTGATCCGGCGTTCACACGAGCTAGATCTTCATTGACTTCATCGACATGCCGCCGAAGAAGAAGGCTTCGGAGGCGGCCGCTCCGTCCGCGTCGAACCCACCGCTGCCGGAGCAAACGGCTGGTGGGGAAGACGCCGACGGAAGAGCGGGCGTCGACGAGGGAGCCCATGGTGCCGCCAGGTCCAAGGACAAGACTGCGCTGCCTATAGGCGGCGTGGCCGGCTCCCACGACGACCGGGCGTCCGTAGATGCACCACGCCTATCTCAGGAGGCGCGGGACCGGCAGCGTCGTGGTACTCTCGGTACCATACGCTCGCTGGACCCAGATCGAGCTGGCGGATCTCGAGATGCTCCAGGCCAGCATGCGCACCAACGTGCTGGCCCGAGCGAGGCACGGTCGCCTGGACGGGATATTGCTCCTTCTAACGCAATTAGAAGCCCGAGCATATCCCGCTCCTCGCACCGTTCGCCACCGCTACCCGCCACTCCAGCAGAAGCTTTGGTGCGAGCTCAACTGCTCCTAGACTTCCCTCCAACGCCAGACAAGATCGACGACTGGAGGGCCACCATTCAGAGTCTCATCGGCTTCGCCAACGGCGACACTCCACGACAGGCGACCACATCGCAGCCGCGGCAAGTCAGCCAGGTGTGAGCCGATGGTGACAAAACCGGTGGGGGTGCAACCACCGTGCACTCTCCGCCCCGAAGGCCAAGATCGCCGACTCGCCGGGTCCGCCACGACAGCGACTCCACTGCTTCATCAGATCCGCGAGCTCGCCGCGATCAGCGCCATGTTCTTCACGAACGACAGCAAGAAGGCGCTCATACTCGCATCGAGCGCCGAAGAGAAGCGCGGCGTCAGTCAGACAAGCGTGTTGGGCCCACTGTCGACATGCATGCGCCAGGGGAACTAGGCGACCTGCCGTACGCGGTAGGTTGCCCTGCGTTCACCCGTGAGTTGCGGCAAGTCCAGTGGCCCAGCACAAAGAATTTCAAGCCAGACGTACCCGAGAAGTACGACGGCAAGTTGCATCCGTCGGAGTTCCTCAGCATCTACACCATTGCGGTGCAAGCTGCTGGGGGGCGCGACGACAAGATCCTTGCCAACTACTTCCTGCTGGTGCTCAAGCCCAACGTCAGGTCCTGGCTCATGCACTTGCCGGAAAACTCCATATCTTCCTGGGCAGACCTATGCCATCAGTTTGTCGGTGCCTTTACAGGCGGCCACAAACCTCATGGCCAGGAGAGTGATCTTCATCTGCTTGCCCAGAAGGAAGGAGAGCCCCTGCGCAAGTACATCCAGAGATTCAGCCAAGTGCAACGCAACATCCCAGATGTCCAACCCGCCGCGGTCATCAGCGCGTTCCACCAGAACGTGTGTAACCGCCGAATGCGGGAGGAGATGGCGATGTGCAAGATCAGAGACGTCAGTGAGCTGTATGCCCTGGCCGACAGGTGTGCACGTGCTGAGGAAGGGAGGAAACTCCCCGGAGAGGATACAGGAGCAGGAGGATCTGACAGCGATGATGCTGCCCCGGCAAAGAAAAACCGGCGGCGGAACAACAGGAAGAGGAAAGGCAAAGATGTGCTAGTTGTTGAGCAGTCCAGCAACGAAGGTGGCGCCAAGACAGACAAGACTGGTAGCTCCGGCGAGGAGGTTGCCGCATGCACCAACTGCCAGGCTGTGGCGGCCGCCGACAAGCAGGACGGCACCAACAAGCAGTACTGCAAGATCCACCGCACCAAGGGCCATGACCTCCAGAGCTGCAAGAAGGTCGAGCAGCTTGTCGAGCTGCAAAAGGCCGAATACGAGCGACGCGACAAGGAGAAAGCCCAAGGAGGTGCTGGGGGATCCGGTACGAAGCGCACCGGCCGGGGAGGACGCCGCGGCAACGCCAAGCAGCGGCAAGGCGACAGACCTCCCCGCGGCCGCGTCAAGGATGAAGATGACGACGACGACGAAGACATGGATGATGCCGAGACCAGCGAGCAAGAGTTCCAGAAAGCCACAGAGGTCTTGTGCGTTGATGGCGGTGCTTCTCTGCATACTTCACACCGCCAACTCAAGCAGTGGGTGCGGGAAGTCAACGCAGCAGAACCACCCGTCGAGTCACGCAAGCTTCTGAAATGGTCCAGCACGCCTATCATCTTTGATATTGAGGACCACCCTGATCGCACAACTGCTGTCGGGTGTTTGCCGATGTTGGTCTCACCAACTATCCGCAACCTCAAGGTCACTAAGATGCTAGTTGACGGCGGGGCCGGCTTGAACCTGATCTCCTCCGCTGTGCTCCGGAAACTCCATGTCCCTGACAGCGAGCTCGAAGAGACCGGCACATTCCAAGGAATCAACCCGGGAAGGAGCAAGACGAAGGGGAAGATCACGTTGCCGATAACATTTGGCAGCGAGTTGAACTTCAGGACTGAGAGGATCACTTTTGACGTTGCCGATTTTCCATTGCCTTACAATGGGATTCTCGGCCGTCCAGCGCTCGCCAAAAAGGGATATTTCAAATGAATCAATGGGATCATAACAATCATCATAGCATTGATACTTCGGTAAGCACGAAGGGAAATTAAACAATGTATGAGTTGAAGAGTTACTCTCATTAGAAGGTGGGCACAGGTCATCAATCCGCTCTTCCTCCTTTTGTTCTTCGCTCTCCTTCTCATCTTTTTCATCCAATGAGCTCACAACGTCATTAATTTCTTCTTCCATAGACTCCTTCAAAATATTAGTCTCTTCTTGGACGCGGAGGAGTCCTCAATATATGGTTTAATATAAGGATTAGAAGCATAATTATCATAGCAATATTTAAGTATGGCCAAATTTTCATATTTGTAGAGAGTAGTATCACACTCTTCAATAAAAGAAGCAATTTCACAAGTACCCCTAAAAGCAACAAATTCTTCAATTTGTTGAACATCATAGTAATTATAAATACCCTTAGTATACGAAGATATGATTCCATTATCACAAAACTCACATTGGTAAGGAAGGTGTTTCTTAGGGTCTTTAGAACAACAAGTACAATCATATATTTCACATAAATTCCAAGCATAGCACTGCAAACGATGAATTTGATCTAGTAAAAGTTTCCCTTTTTCAGATATGCGGTGTCACACAGAACAAGCATGCTCATCTAAAGATTTGCCCCCAACTAAGCTAGTTGGGGTTTCAGCCCGAGCACATAGGGATCAAAGATGATCCAAGTAAAAAGCTTTAGGAGTGTGATAGATTTTGAGTGGTTCTTCAACCATTGGTGTAGTAGGTACAACTATGTTTTTTGGTATTTTGCGTATCCTACCCATAATAAAGATAGAAAACAAGAGCACAAAATAAAAACTACTAAGTGATAAAGCAAACAAGCACACACGAGAATATTCACCCCACGCTATAACTCCCCGGCAACGGCGCCAGAAAAAGGTCTTGATAACCCACAAGTATAGAGGATCAATTGTAGCCTCTTTCGATAAGTAAGAGTGTCGAACCCAACGAGGAGCTAAAGGCAGAACAAATATTCCCTCAAGTTCTATCGACCACCGATACAACTCTATGCATGCTTAATGTTCGCTTTACCTAGAACAAGTATGAAACTAGAAGTACTTTGTAGATGTTGTTGGATAGGTTTGCAAGAGAATAAAAAGCGCGTAAATAAAACCTAGGGGCTATTTAGATAAAGAAATAACTAAGTTAGTTTTAGTAAAGAGCTTTTTGTCACGAGAAAGTTATTTGTCCCTAGGCAATCGATAATTAGACGAGTAATCATTATTGGAATTTTATCTGAGGGAGAGGCATAAGCTAACATACTTTCTCTTCTTGGATCATATGCACTTATGATTGCAACTGTAGCAAGCATCCACAACTAATAAAGATCATTAAGGTAAAAACCAACCATAGCATTAAAGCATCAAGTCCTCTTTATTCCCATACACCATGACCCACTTATCCGTGTTTATGTTTCAGTCACTCACGCAACATAGACAATAAGCAAACCATGAACATATTGCAAACCCTACAGCGGATATCCCTCACACTTGCGTGACACAGAGAGCACCATAGGACATCACCAATAATAAAACATGCAACTCAAACCAATCGCGATCATCAATTAACCCATAGGACAAAACGGATCTTCTCAAACATCATAGGATAGCCATACATCATTGGGAAATAATATGTAGCGTTGAGCACCATCTTTAAGTAGAGATTACAACGGGTAAAAGAGGGGTTACACCGCTGCATAGAGGGGGAAGAGTTGGTGATGAGGGCGGTGAAGTTGTTGGTGTAGATTGCGGTGATGATGATGGCCCCAGCAGCGTTCCGGCGCCACCGGAAGAGAGGGGGAGAGGCCCCCCTTGTTCTTCTTCTTCCTTGACCTTCTCCCTATATGGGAGAAGGGTTTCCCCTCTGGTCCTTGGTCTCCATGGCATGGGAGGGGCGAGATCCCCTCCGAGATTGGATCTGTCTCTCTGTCTCTCTCTGTTTCTGCGTTTTGGATTCTGCCCTTTCACCGTTTCTTTTATAAGCGGAGATCCGTAACTCCGATTAGATTGAAATTTGAAAACGATTTTTATCTGGATATTAGCTTTCTTGCAGTGAAAGAAGGGAAACAACTGCCTTACGGGGTGTCCACGAGGGTCAGGGGCGCGCCCCCTGCCTCGTGGCCCCCTCGGGCATCGTCTCGCATTGATTCCACTTCCCAAGATCCGCATTTATTCCAAAAAATCTCCATCAATTTTTATCCTGTTTGGAATTGTCAGGGGGTATCGGCCTCCATGAGCACCTATGGGGACGGAGCCCCTTGTCGGTTCGGCGGGGGCGGAGGATGCCCAAAGAGCAGATCGAGGCGACACACACACACAACGATTTTACCCAGCTTCGGGCCGCATGGATGCGTAAAACCCTACTGCTGCATGTCTGGTTGATTCGGGTTCTTGCTCTGGAGCGCAAGAAGCTACAGTAAGTTGGAGCTGGACGTAGGCGAGGGCCTATTGGGTTCGATCCCCTCTCTACGTGCGCATGGGCCTCCTTTTATATGCCAAGGGGTTTCCCACAGGGAGCAACGCAGGTGAGGGTAAATATGGCAAGGGATTGTGTGAATAGTGGCCGCACAGTGCTATCGCACCTCACTCTGACGGCGGGGGACAAAGGCATTAAATGCCCGTCTGGATCGCCTGAACAGTGCCAAGGCGGACCGTTAGGAGCGCCTCCGCTCGCCACGGGGGCGACTCTGCCAACGTCGCATGCCACCGCGCGTCTCAGGTTGCGCGGCGTCCCGCCACGTGCCTCCGGGGAAGCCCCAGAGCGACGCGTGGGCAGGTGAGCTGGAGCGCGGGCCTGATGTGGTGGTTTGCCGCGGCAAGTGGCCTGCCGCGGTAGTTGCCTTGCCGCACCTGGGAGCTTGCCGCTCGCCAGGCCTTGCCGGGCGCACGGTGCGCCGCGGCGGGCTTCTCTTGGGGTGCCTTGGCTTGGCCGTCCCGGCGAGCTCCTCCCGCCGGGGCCTTGGTGCTTCGGCTTAGTCGTCCCGGCAAGCTCCTCTTGCCGGGGCCTTGTCGCCTTGGCCCGGCAAGCTCCTCTTGCCGGACCTTGCCTTCTCGACCCGGCAAGCTCCTCTTGCCGGGGCTTGGTCTTCTAGGCTCGATCACTTGGCCTTCGTCCGGCCCGGAACGGGCCGTGGAGACTCTTGTCGCTCCCCTGGCAGGCCTTGCCGCGGGAGGCTACTACTGCCCGTGCACAAGTTCGGGGGACTAAGGTACCCCTACTTTAGTACACCGACAGGAGCCCCCGGGTCTGGGCCATACACGGTGCCGAGCGTTGTTGGGCCAGGCCCTAATAGTGCACGGGCACGCGTGGCCTGGGTTGCGCTGCTCCTTAGCTCCGTGCTCGTCGCGCCCTCCCCAAGTGGCGCGCGCTTATCGCGGCGTCGTGGGGGGCGAGGCGTGCGAGGCGTGCGTGACGTGGGTGGCGTGCGCGCGGCTTGAGGCCCGCAGGCATGCGTCACGTCGTGCACGATCCTCTTTATCTGGGAAGGCGGAGCGTCCGCCCCCACTCCTTCCCCCCTTTATAAGCGGGGGGGGAATAGGGGCAGCTCGCCATTCCGCCGATTGCTGTTCCTCGAAAATCTCCGCCGCCTTCTCCTTGCTAGAGAAAGCAGCGATTTGCTCTCGCAGCCCCCAGCGCCGCCAACGCCGACAACTCCCCCTCCCCGTTTCGGCCATGGCCCCGAAGAGCGACAAGGCGAAGGGGAAGGCCGTGAAGTCAGCCGAGGCGCTGCGGCTGGAAGCGCTTCAGAAGGAGACAGCGACGTTCCCTCCTCAGCTTGACGCGCCGAGGCTGAAGAACGAATACCTCCTCTTCTGGTCGACGGCGACGCGAGCGCATCCGCGCACGCGAGTTCTTCCCGCCATCGCCCAGAAGCTGTACCCGACCGGGTACCCTTTCTTCGCCGTGTTCTTCCTCTGCGGGCTCTGCCCGCCTTTTTCTGAGTTCTTCTGCGACATCATGCACACCTACAACCTCCACCTCCTTGACTTCACCCCCAACGCCGTTCTGACAATGGCAGTTTTCGCACACCTTTGCGAGAACTTTGTCGGAGTCCGCCCCAACGTAGCCCTCTTCCGGCACTTCTTTACTCCCTGGGTGGAGAAAGGAGAGCCGCTGTCCGGCGGAGTCGCTTGGATCTCCAGGACCGGCAAGAAATAGGCCTACTTGGAGGGGGAACACCATGGCAGATGGGAGGAGTGGAGGGCCGAGTGGTGCCTGATCGTCGAGGAGAATCCACCGCCGTTCACCGCCGTGCGGCGAACTCCAGTGGTGCGCGGCCGTGACTGGAGCGACCTGGCCCCGGACGACGCCGAGCTGAAGATTGCCGCCACCCGCATCCTGCGCCTCAGGTTTGCCGGGCTCACCGTCGGCGCGGATTTCCTTCGCCGGCGTATCGCCCCCCTGCAGGAGAGGGGGAAACCGGCTTGGGAATTCCAAAACACAGCGGACATCATGAGGCTGCGCCCGGGCCTCAACTACAACTTCACCGTTCTGGAGCTCGACGGAGTGTTGAAGGAGCTGTTCAAGCACGATTCCGAGCACCCAGAATGGTTCAGGTTGCCGCCGGGCGTCGTCCCCCTGTGCAACAACTCGGCGCTCAGCCGCATCCTCGCAATGATGCCGCTGTGCGACTCGCACGGGATTGACGCGACCTGGCAGGAGCCGGCGGACGACGTCGTGCAGGCCTTCTTCGACAATTTGGAGGAGGTGCCGGTCGAACCCGACGAGAAGAGGGGCCTCACGCGGGACACCACCCCCGAGGAGCTGGCCTACATCGCCTCCAGGATGGAGGAGGCGGCCGCCGCCGCGGCCGCGGGCGAGTCTGGCTTCACCCTGGCCGAGGCAGACGCGGCGGAGGCGGAGAGCCTCGCCGACCAAATGGAGCTCGCCGGCGCGGAGGAGCCAGCCGGGCACGGTGGTGCGGGCGAGCCCGCCCAGGGCGCGGGTGGCTTGCCGGAGGCGGACGCGCCCTCCTCGCAGCTCCCGGGCAGTTCGTCGCAGGCGGAGCCCCCTGCCCAGCTGAGGAGGCGTCTCCGCAGGGCCGGAGAGGTGGTGCGGCAGGCCGACCAGCAACCGCAGCCCCGGGTGACGCGCGCCTCTAAAGCAGCGGGAGCGGGGTCCTCACGGGCCACGGCTTCTGCTCCTGCCGCTCCTCGTTCCGCGGCGGCAACGGGGGCGGGGTCGTCCACCGCCCCCGCCAAGCGGTCCCGGGAACCCACTCCCCTGTCTCCTCGCGCCTGGAGCAAGCCGGTTTTTGATTATTCCGCGCTCAGCTCCGACGACGAAGAGGAGGACGGAGAGTAAGTTCCTGGTAGAGCTTGTATCTTCTTGATTTCTGTTGCTTCGTCTTGTTTCGCAGCCCATTCATCCCCCCCGAAACCGTTCCCTTTTCAGGACGCTGGCCCAGAGGAGGGCGAAGAGGGCCAAGATCCCGCTGGTCGTCCTTGAGGGCGAATCTCCTCCGGCCACTGGGGAGGTGCCGGAGACGACCTTGCCGGACCTAGCAGCGGGCCCGCAGGGCAGCCCACAGCGCAGCCCCCAAGGTGAGGGCACGGCTAGCTCTTGCCGTTTGGCGCGCGCGCGAGCTTCCCTTCTCTTTGCTAACATGTGGCTGTTGTTGTCGTCGTTGGGTAGGAGCAGAGCAGCCCCAGCAGGCGACCCCGGGGGGCACTCCTGCCGCGCCGTCCGCTTCGACCACCCCGCCTAGGGAGAAAACTCCGGCAAGGGAGGATCCCCCGGCAGGGGAGACCTCCCCGGCAAGGGAGGAGTCCCCGGCAAGGAAGATCTCTCCGGCGAGGGAGGGGTCTCCGGCGAGGGACGCGGCCAGCGATCCCCCGGCAGCGGAGGCCGCGGCCACGGACCCTGCCACCGGTAAGCTCCCCTGCACGGAAAACTTCCCCTGGCTATCTTTCCTTATGAGCTTCTTTGTCGGCTATTCAGCTGACTCTTCTCCCCTCTTCCGACCATCAGACCCGCCCACCGTGGACCCGATGGAGATCGAGGTCGTCGTCAAGGAGGGCGCGCGTGGCGACGGCGACGACGTCGTCGTCATCGAGGAGGCGGAAGGCACTGATGACCCCGTAGGCGGCGAGGAGGCTGAAGCCGCCAAGGGCGCCGCGGCAGCAGGCGGCGAGGGGACCGGTGACCGTGCCGACGGCCCCGGGGAGGCCGAGGCGTCAAGCACTCCGCAGTCCGGCGATCCCGCTGCTGCTACCACGTCGGGCCCCGAGGAGCCCTCGGCAGGCGCCTACCTGCGGGCCGGCGATGGCGTCTTCATTAGGCTCCCCTGGGAGCCTAGCTCCAGGGCGCCAATCGAGGGGGAGGCCTTGGACGGAGAAGTGCTCGCCTCCGTCGGGCTGACAGTGGTCGACGCGCCAAACACCGGCAGCGGCGAGCCCGAGGAGGAGCGGCTGCTCCGGAAGCTTGTGTCGCTCTACCGCTCCCGGCAGGCCAAAGTGGAGCGCCAGGAGGCACTCGTCGCGAAGGCCGGCGAGGACATGGATAAGCGCGCCGGGGAGCTCCGGGAGCTCAACCAGGAGGCTCTTCGGTCCTTGGCGGAGGAGCGGAGGCTGCTCGACGAGGCGCGGACGGCCTTCCTCCTCGAGAAGGCAGAGGCTGAAGAGCAGCAGAGGCTTACCGCTGCGGGGCTATCCGCGCGGGAAAGCGAGCTGGTGCAGCAGAGGGTCAGCCTCGCCAGCCACGAGGAGGAGGTTGCCGCGCGCGAGCAGGCGCTTGGCGGGGACCTGCAGAAAGCGCAGGATGCCGCCGCGGCCGCCGAGGTCGCCATGGGGGAGCTGGAGGCGAGGGTGGCGCAGCTCGTCAGCGACCTCAAGGCGAGCGGCGAGGAGCTTGCCGCGCTCAAACTGGAGCGCGAGAAGGGCGCTCACTCCCTTGGCGAGCTGCAGGGCCGCTTCGCCGAGAAGATCCAGGAGCTCGACGCCGCCAAGGACTCCAAGGCTGTCCTCGAGCTGAAGCTGGACACCCTGGCCAAGGCGCTGGAGAGTGCCAAGGAGCAGGAAGCGGACTGGCGGAAGGAGGTTGCTGGCAACGAGGAGCTGTTGAGGAGCCCCGCCGTTACCCAGAACGCCTTCCGAGAGACGGTGGAGCGGTGGACGGAAGGCCTCGTCGACATCGCCTCCACCATCGACCAGGAGCTGAAACTGCTGGGGATGGAGGGCCACGAGTACCCCTCCGGCGAGGACGTCCCGCCGAGCGCCAAGCTCACTTCCTTCTTCAAGGGCTTGGTGGGGGTGCTCCAGCACCTCCGGGAATCGATCCCAGAACAGCTGGCCGAGGAGACGCGGGAAGCCGTCTCCGGGGCCCTCGAGAGGGTGTTGGTGAAGATCGTCTTCGGCAACCCCACCATCAGGCTCACCAACGTCCTCAGGCACTTGCCGGAAGATGCTGACCTGACAAAGATCAGGGCCCTCGTCACCCCCATCGTGGAAAGGGTGGCGGGGATCAGGCGGGTCGAGGGCGACCGTGCGGATTAGGCCGCCCACCTCTTTCTTTTCTTCTCTCGTTGCTGCCGAGCATGCCACAGAAATAGCTGATTAGAGCAGCGGCAAGTTATTTTGTAATATAACTTTTATCTTAGGCAAGTCATTGCGCTGTTATCTCCCTTGTTCGACCTTGTGCTTCGTACGTTCGCGCCCTACGCTCACAGGAACTTGCCGGCGAAAGTCTCCGCCTTGCCACGGGTGCCGAGTGCGGGACATCAGCAACCCGCTGAAGGGGCTCCCACCGGCAAGAAACCTTGCCGCGGCTGGCGCAACTCACTTAAATGTTGAGCAGGCTCGGGGCGCGGTAGGCGTGGCGACTGCAGTCGCGGCACGCTCAAGCTGCCGAACGAGCTCGAAACAAGTAAGGACGCTACTCGGGATGTAGCACACTTAAGTCGTTGAGCGGGGCTCGAAACGAAATAAGGGCGCAACCAGCCACGAGCCGGCCCCTCCGCGCACAGGTTTCCCATACAAAGCTCGGTCGTTCGAGGAAGATAACTTAAGAATAAAAAGGAGCTTAGTCGCTCAAACTTTGGCAACTTAGCTTCTCTGTCGTTTGCCGTCCGGCAAGGCGCAGCTTCCTCGGGCGACGCCCAGCCCAGGCTCGGGGCCTGACGGCCTGCCACCGCTTGCCAGAGACGAGTGCTGCACAATCGTGTCGAATGATGCCTGCGCCAAGCGGAGAGGCGCGGAATCGACAAGACGTGTGGGGCACATAAGCTATGCTCGGGATCTGCGCCCGCCTCTGTACCAAGGATTACATGCAACTGCGGCAAGACTTGGACAGAGAGGATGGTCGATGGGACGGGTTCCGACCGCCGCGCTGGCAAGGTTCCTCCCACGGTCGGCGTCGACTCGTTTGGATCTTGGCGGCCTAGGCTCGCCGAAGAACGAGGTCGCCTTTCCCGCAACTTCCGGCGCTAACTTCTGCGGCTACGGGAGCGGCGTAGAGTTTGCTGGAGGCGAGAAACTCGCTCAGCGGCCGGAAGGCGGTCCTCCTCAAGGAGCAGCTGCTCTTGCCCGGACTCTGCGTGAGTGGGTACTCGAGGAGGGCCGTGCACGGGTCCGTGAGGAGGGATGCCTCCGCCTAGCGGATCGGAGCGGAAAAGTCCCTGGCCATACCTGAGCTTGCATGTGGTCGCCGAATCTGGTTCGCACAACCTCGATGCACCCCTGCCTGGCGCGCCAAAGATGTCGGGGGTTGTCGGCCTCCACGAGCACCTATGGGGACGGAGCCCCATGTCGGTTCGGCGGGGGCGGAGGATGCACAAAGAGCAGATCGAGGCGACACACACACACAACGATTTTACCCAGCTTCGGGCCGCATGGATGCGTAAAACCCTACTGCTGCATGTCTGGTTGATTCGGGTTCTTGCTCTGGAGCGCAAGAAGCTACAGTAAATTGGAGCTGGACGTAGGCGAGGGCCTATTGGGTTCGATCCCCTCTCTACGTGCGCATGGGCCTCCTTTTATATGCCAAGGGGTTTCCCACAGGGAGCGACGCAGGTGAGGGTAAAAATGGCAAGGGATTGTGTGAATAGTGGCCGCACAGTGCTATCGCACCTCACTCTGACGGCGGGGGACAAAGGCATTAAATGCCCGTCTGGATCGCCTGAACAGTGCCGAGGCGGACCGTTAGGAGCGCCTCCGCTCGCCACGGGGGCGACTCTGCCAACGTCGCATGCCACCGCGCGTCTCAGGTTGCGCGGCGTCCCGCCACGTGCCTCCGGGGAAGCCCCAGAGCGACGCGTGGGCAGGTGAGCTGGAGCGCGGGCCTGATGTGGTGGTTTGCCGCGGTAGTTGCCTTGCCGCACCTGGGAGCTTGCCGCTCGCCAGGCCTTGCCGGGCGCGCGGTGCACCGCGGCGGGCTTCTCTTGGGGTGCCTTGGGTTGGCCGTCCCGGCGAGCTCCTCCCGCCGGGGCCTTGGTGCTTCGGCTTAGTCGTCCCGGCAAGCTCCTCTTGCCGTGGCCTTGTCGCCTTGGCCCGGCAAGCTCCTCTTGCCGGACCTTGCCTTCTCGACCCGGCAAGCTCCTCTTGCCGGGGCTTGGTCTTCTAGGCTCGATCACTTGGCCTTCGTCCGCCCCGGAACGGGCCGTGGAGACTCTTGTCGCTCCCCTGGCAGGCCTTGCCGCGGGAGGCTACTACTGCCCGTGCACAAGTTCGGGGGACTAAGGTACCCCTACTTTAGTACACCGACAGGAATCCGTTTGATATGGATTTTCTGCAAAACAAAAAACATGCAACAAACAGGAACTGGCAATGGGCACTGGATTAATATGTTAGTTCCAAAAACAGTATAAAAAGTTGCCAAAAGTATATGAAATTTGTATAATATTGGCATGGAACAATAAAAAATTATAGATACGACGGAGACGTATCATAGCTCATATTAGAGATAGGGCCTCGCTCATCCATCCGGGTCTACTCCACCGCGAGGGACCGACACCTCTTCGGACAAGATCCACTTGGATTCAATACCCCTAACGGGAAGACCTTTAGACCTCCTCACGGAGAAGAATCGGCTACCCTATGTACCGTCCTTTGTTGGATTTGGATCGTGTGATCTCTATGTGTACTCGGATCTAGCATATGTGTGACCTAATATCGTTGCTTTGAGTTTTTCTCTTGTGTTTTCCCCTTGCGTTCTTCGTGTTCTTCGCGGGATCCGCTCCTTTTGTGAAAGATCGGCCGTATAGGGTTCCACCCTACATCACACTACCTCAACTACCCAAGCTCCAAGTGAACCCATGACAAGAGCTCGAGCGCGTGCTATTCAATCCGAGGCGACATCTCTCTGCTACCTCTTGAGCACTGCGTTGGTTTTCCCTTGAAGAGGAAAGGGTGATGCAGCAAAGTAGCGTAAGTATTTCCCTCGGTTTTTGAGAACCAAGGTATCAATCCAGTAGGAGGCCACGCACGAGTCCCTCGCACCTACACAAACAAATAAATCCTCGCAACCAACGCAATAAAGGGGTTGTCAATCCCTTCACGGTCACTTACGAGAGTGAGATCTGATAGATATGATAAGATAATATTTTTGGTATTTTTATGATAAAGATGCAAAGTAAAGAAATTAAAAGAAAAACGACACCAGCAATAGCTTGTTGTCGGGAGATTAATATGATGGAAAAAAGACCCGGGGGCCATAGATTTCACTAGTGGCTTCTCTCAAGAGCATAAGTATTACGGTGGGTGAACAAATTACTGTTGAGCAATTGACAGAATTGAGCATAGTCATGAGAATATCTAGGTATGATCATGTATATAGGCATCACGTCTGAGACAAGTAGACCGACTCCTGCCTGCATCTACTACTATTACTCCACACATCGACCGCTATCCAGCATGCATCTAGAGTATTTAGTTCAAAAGAACGGAGTAACGCTTTAAGCAAGATGACATGATGTAGGGGGATAAACGCACGCAATATGATATAAACCCCATCTTGCTATCCATGATGGCAACAATACAATACGTGCCTTGCTGACCCTACTGTCACGGGGAAAGGACACCGCAAGATTGAACCCAAAGCTAAGCACTTCTCCCATTGCAAGAAAGGTCAATCTAGTAGGCCAAACCAAACAGATAATTCAAAGAGACTTGCAAAGATAATCAATCATACATAAAATAATTCAGAGGAGAATCAAATATTGTTCATAGATAAACTTGAACATAAACCCACAATTCATCGGTCTCAACGAACACACCGCAAAAGAAGATTACATCAAATAGATCTCCACGAGAGAAGTGGCGAACATTGTATTGAGATCTAAAAAGAGAGAAGAAGCCATCTAGCTAATAACTATGGACCCAAAGGTCTGAGGTAAACTACTCACACATCATCGGAGAGGCTATGGTGTTGATGTAGAAGCCCTCCATGATCGATGCCCCCTCCGGCGGTGGTCCGGAAAAGGCCCCAAGATGGGATCTCACGGGTACAGAAGGTTGCGGCAGTGGAATTAGGTTTTTGGCTCTGTATCTGGTAGTTTGGGGGTACGTAGGTATATATAGGAGGAAGAAGTATGTCGGTGGAGCAACGTGGGGCCCATGAGGGTGGAGGCCGCGCCCAGGGTTGATGTCTTGACATAGGGTCCAAGTCCTCTGGATCACATTCGTTCCGAAAAACAGGTTCCCGAAGGTTTCATTCCGTTTGGACTCCGTTTGATATTCTTTTTCTGCGAAACTCTGAAATAGGCAAAAAAACAACAATTCTGGGCTGGGCCTCCGGTTAATAGGTTAGTCCCAAAAATAATATAAAAGTGTATAATAAATCCCATTAATGTCCAAAACAGAATATAATATAACATGGAACAATAAAAAATTATAGATACATTGGAGATGTATCAAGCATCCCCAAGCTTAATTCCTGCTCGTCCTCGAGTAGTCAAATGATAAAAACAGAATTTTTGATGTGGAATGCTACTTGGCATAATTTCAATGTAATTCTTCTTAATTGTGGTATGAATATTCAGATCCAAAAGATTCAAGACAAAAGTTTAATATTGACATAAAAATAATTATACTTCAAGCATACTAACTAAGCAATTATGTCTTCTCAAAATAACATGGCCAAAGAAAGTTATCCCTACAAAATCATATAGTCTGGCTATGCTCTATCTTCACCACACAAAATATTTAAATCATGCACAACCCCGATGACAAGCCAAGCAATTGTTTCATACTTTAGTATTCTCAAACTTTTTCAACTTTCACGCAATACATGAGCGTGAGCCATTGCCGGGGAATCTGGCTCCTCGAGCACCTATGGGGACGGAGCCCCTTCTCGGTTCGGTGGGGGGCGGAGGTCGCGCGAAGAGCGGATCGAGGCGAGGCACACGAGGGGTTTTTACCCAGCTTCGGAGCTCTCCGGAGAGATAACACTCCTACTGCTGCTTTGTGGATTGTATTGAGTTCTTGCTCGGGAGCGCTGGGTGCTACAGTACACACCAGCAGCTAACGAGACTGAGCGTTCTTCTGTTCGTCCTCTGAGAGATCGCTCCGGGCGAGCTCCTCCTCTACGTTGTGCATGGGCCTCCTTTTATATGTTCAAGGGGTCTCCAACAGGTGGCAACGTAGGTAAGGGCAAAAATGGAAAGATGATGCGGTAGGTACAGCTACCTACACAGTGTATCATACCTAACCCTGACGGCAGGGGACAAAGGCATTAAATGCCTATCTACGTCGCCCAGACGATGCAGAAAAGGGACCGTCAGGGGCGCCACCGTTCGCCACGATGGCGATCTTGTCAGCGCCGCATGCCATAGTGTACCCCTGGCTGCACAGCCTCCCGCCACGTACGCTAGGAAGGGTCCCAGAGCGACACATAGGTGGGTGTGCTGGAGCGTAGGTACAGAGTGGTGGCTTGCCGCGGCAAGCGCCTTTCCGCGGTACTTGTCTTGTCGCATCCGGAAGCTTGTCGCTCGCCGGGTCCTGCCGGGACGCGTGGCGCGTCGCGGCAAGTTCCTTGAGATGCCTTGGTTGGCCTTCCCAGCAAGCTCCTCTTGCCGGGGTCTTGTGCCTTGAGTGGCCTTCCCGGCAAGCCCCTCTTGCCGGGGATTTGTCTCCTTGGCTCAAATACTTTGTTCTTGAATGGCTTCAAAGGATCCACGGAGGACCTTGGCGGTCGCCCGGCAAGCCTTGCCGCGGGACGCTGCGACTGCCCGTGCACAAGTTCGGGATACTAGGGTACCCCTACTCTAGTACACCGACAGGAGCCCCCGGGCCTGGGCCATACACGGTGCCGAGCGCTGTTGGGCCAGGCCCAAAACAGGGCACGGGCACGCGCGGCCTGGGTCACGTTGCACCTTGCTCCGTATCCACCGCGCCCTCCCCGAACGGCACGCGTCGATTGCGGCGTCGTGGGAGAGGTCGTGGGTGGTACTTTTATTTGGAAAGGCGAAACGTCCGCCCCCTCCCTCCTTATAAGCAGGGGGAACAGGGGCAGTTCGCCCATCTGCCCGTTGCTATTCCCTCCTCGAGAATCTCCGCCACTCCCCTTCTTCCCAAAGCCGAAGGAGAGCAGCGCCCCGCCCCCATCGCCACCAGCACCACCAACGCCGTCGTCCTCCCTCTCCATTCCCGCCATGCGCTGCGAAAGGAGCGGGCAATCTTCCCTCCGAGGCTTGAGGCGGCAGACCTGAAGGAGGACTTCTACCTCTTCTGGTCGACGGGGACGCGAGCGCATCCGCGCACGAAGGTACTCCCAGCCACTGCTTGGGATAAGTATCCCACTGGGTTTCCCTTCTTCGCCTTGTTTTCTACTGCGGGCTCTGCCTGTCCTTTTCTGAATTCTTTTGCGATGTCATGAACACCTACGGGCTCCTCCTTCTTGACTTCACCCCCAATGTTGTCCCGACCATGGCAGTTTTCGCACATCTCTGCGAAAACTTTGTCGGGATCCATCCAAACGTAGCTCTTTTCCGCCATTTCTTTTCGCCTCGGGTTGAGAAAGGAGAGCCTTTATCCGGCGGAGTCGCCTGGATCTCGAAGGCTGGCAAGAAGGATGCTTATCTGGAGGGAGAGTTCCGCAGCAAGTGGGAGGAGTGGAGGGCGGACTGGTGTCTGATTGTCGAGGAGAACCCGCAGCCGTTTACTGCTCTGCGCGAAACCCCAGTAGTGCGCGGCAGTGATTGGAGTAGCCTGGCCCTGGAAGACGACAGACTGAAGATTGCCGTCACCCGGATCCTACGCCTCAGGCTTGCCGGGCTTACTGTAGGAGCGGTTGGCGCAGATTTCCTCCGCCGCCGCATCGCCCCCCTGCAGGAGAGGAGGAGACCCGCTTGGGAGTTCCAGAATGCGGCGGATATCATGAGGTTGCGGCCGGGCCTCAACTTCAACTTCACTGTCCTAGAGCTCAACGCGATGCTCCAGGAGCTGTTCAAGCACGACCCACAGCATCCCGAAGTGTTCAGGTTGCCGAGGGGCGTCGTTCCGCCGTGCAACAACTCCGCGCTCGACCGCATCCGTGCAATAATGCCGCTGTGCGACTCGCATGGAATTGATCCAGCCTGGATAGAGCCTGCGGATGATGTCGTGCGGGCGTTCTTCGACAACTTGATAGAAGTGCCGATCGACGCCGATGAGAAAAGGGGCCTCACCCGGGACACCACCGACGATGAGCTCAAGCGTATCGCCACCAGGATGGAAGAGGCGGCGGCAGCCGCCGCTGCGGGCGAGTTTGGGTTCACCGTGGAGGAGGCAGAGGCAGCAGAGGCGGCAAGCCTTGCCGACCGAGAGGAGCTTGCCGGCGAGAAGAGGTCCGCCGAGCATGACGTCGGGCCTAGCAGGCTCGCCAAGGATTCGAGCGGCTCGTTGGAGATCGGCTCCTCTTCCTCTTCGTCTTCGGGCAGCTTGCCGCAAGCAGATCCCCCGTCTCCACAAGAAGAGCCCCCAGCTCCACCAAGAAGGCGTCTTCGCAAAGCCGGGGACGTAGTGGAGCAGCGAATGAGTCAACCCGCGCAGCGCCGCACGACGCGCTCCACCGCAGCAAGTTCTGTTGCCGCTGAAGCACCTCACGCTGCAGCGTCGACTGGAGCGGGGTCCTCCCGGTCCGCCGCTCCAGCTCCCGCCAAGCGGCCGAGGGATCCTACTCCTTTGCCTCCTCGCGCCGGAGGTGGGCCAGGCTTTGACTTCTCCGCGCTAAGCTCCGACGAGGAAGAAGAAGAGTAAGACTCTTGTTGTACTTGCATGTCTTCAATACTTGTTGTCTTGTCTTGTATCTCATTTGCTTCACTCTGAACTTATTCCTTTTTAGGACGCTGGCCCAGAGAATGGCAAAGAGAGCCATGTTCCAGTGATTGTCATCGAGGATGATCCCACCATGGCAGCAGGGGGTGCGCCCGAGACAAACTTGCCAGACCCGACGGCTGTTCTTTAGAGCAGCCCCCAGCGTAAGTATATGGTTTACTTCCAGCTGTTAGGCGCGCATGGATACTCTTTGCTTGCTGATATTTGACTGTTGGCTTGTGTAGGAGCAGAGCAGCCCCACCAGGAGCGCCCGAAGGCCACCCCTGACGTGCCACCTGCTTCGACTACGCCGCCAAGGGAGAGTTCTCCGGCAAGGGAGGATCCTCCGACAAAGGAGAGCTCTCCGGCAAGGGGGAGCTCTCCGGCAAGGGAGGAGCCTCTGGCAAGGGACAGCACTAGCGGTCCTCCGGTGGTGGAGACCACAACTGCAGAGCCCGATGCAGGTAAACCTCTTGCTTCAAAACTTCCCTTGGGTTCTTTTTCTTTTGATCTTCTTTTCGGATATTTGCTTGACTTTTCTTCCTTTTCCGGCCGTCAGATCCATCTACTGTGGAGCCGATGGAGACCGAGGTTGCTGTTGACGATGCCGCTGCCACCAAAGAAGCGGCCGACGCTGATGATCCCGCCGGCGAAGAGGCCGCCAGGGCTGCCGCCGCACCAGCTGACGAGGGATCCGGCGATCGCACTGACACCCTGAGGCCGCAGGAGCGACAGGCGCTACACGATCGCCGATCCTCCCGCCGCCGCCGCAGTGCCAGACTCCGAAGAGCCCCAGCCAGGCGTCTACTTGAAGGCTGGCGATGGTGTCTTTATCAACCTCCCCTGGGCGTCAACGTCCAGGGCGCCGGTCGAAGGAGAAAGCTTTGACGTGGAGGTGCTCGCCTCCGCTGGGCTGACGCTAGTCGACGCGCCAAGCAGCAGCAGCGACGAGCCTGAGGAGGAGCGACTGCTGCGGAAGCTGCTGTCGCTTTACCGCGCTCGACAAGCCAAACTTGTGTCCCGCGAAGCGCTTGTTGCGAAGGCGGGGGTGGACATGGAGAAGCGCGCGAAGGAGCTCCGAGGTCTCAACCAGGCAGCTCTCCGATTGTTGGCGGCGGAGCGTGAGCAGCTCGATGAGGCGTAGAAGGCCTTCATCCTTGAGAAGGCAGAAGTTGCAGAGCAACAGCGGCTTGCCGTCGAGGAGCTATCTGCGCGGGAGGGCGAACTGGTGCAGCTGAAGGCCAGCCTGGATAGCCACGAAGAGGAGCTCGCCGCGCGCGAGCAAACACTCGGCGGAGCCCTCAATGAAGCAAAGGACGCTGCCGCAGCTGCCGAGGCCGCCAAGAAGGATGATGCGGAGCATCCGACGATCATCCCCATGTACACTCGAGCCTACGCCATTGGACCTAAGGTGAATTCGCTCCTTTCCGAATCTTCCCTTTCCGCATGCAAGACATGGATGCTACTTCAAGCGCGGACCTTGTGCATACTCAGGTACACCCGAGGAGACTATGGAGAGCCCAAGGACCAAGGCCAAGCATGCATGGAAGCGAAGGAAGGAGAAGGAGGAAGATGGACATCAAGAGCTTGAAGTGGATCCGGCCGCTCCAGAACGAGCGGCACTACCGCTCCCTCCAGCGGTACTACCGCCTATAAGCGGTACTACCGCTCCCTCCAGCGGTACTACCGCTCCCCACTGCCGCTCACTACTACCGCTCGACCCGACAAATGCCAGTGTTCGCACGTCCCGGGTCTGGTACTACCGCTGTCCTAGCGGCACTACCGCTTGAGCGGTACTACCGCCCTTTGGGCCGGTACTACCGCCCTGCCTGCGCGCAGAGAGCGGGCCTAGGGCCCATGTATCCCCCCTCTCACTTACCCCTTCGTGGATGAAGACTATATATACTCTCCCACCTCATTCTAGCTAGGGTTAGCGTTGGTTTAGCTCATATGTGAGATAGAGCTTCGCTCATCCATACCGGATCGTCTCTTCAAGAGTGACCGCGGCCCCTCTACGGAGAAGATCCACCTTGGATTCAAGACCTCCATGCGAGCATGTGAGAAGATCCTCCGGGATATCAAGACCTCAACTCCTCCAAGGATTGGGATGAACGCTACCTTGTATCTTTCCCTTTGTTGTTCATGTACCTTGTGGATCTTGTGTGTTTGATGGTCTAGTGGATGTGTGATTGGACTTGTTCTTGAGTGTTTCCCTTTGTGTTTTCTCTCCGTTCTTCCCCGTGTTCGTCGTGTTCTTCGAGGGATCTCGCTCCTTTCGTGAAAGATCGGCCATCTAGGGTTCCACCCTACATCATCTTGGATCAGAGCTTAGGTTTATCACGAATTTGGAGCCTCCCCGTTGTGTTTTCTAGCCTAATTTTGTTGTGTTCTTCCCCAATTTCGAAAATCCCCACCAAAAATAGCCCCAAATTTTTTTGTGATTTGTTGGTTTGATGATGTTTTGTTGATTTTGATCCATGGATTTGCTTGGTTTCGAGTGGATCTAGCATCTCCCCAAGTTTCCCCACTTTCCATCCACGAAATCTCTCCAATTTTGACCCCGAAATCATCCATTTCCGCCCCAAAATCGCGTCCTGATTCGATCCACCAAAGCGGTACTACCGTCCACCAAAGCGGTACTACCGTCCACCAAAGCGGTACTACCGCCCACCAAAGCGGTACTACCGTCCCTTGCGCGGTACAAAAAAAAGTACCAAGCGGTACTACCGTCCCGCGAGCGGTACAAAAAAAAGTCCGGCGCGGTACTACCGCCCCATCAGCGCGGTACTACCGTCCATGGCGCGGTACTAAAAAAAATCCCGAGCGGTACTACCGCCCGTGACTGTTTTAGCATTCCGAGTGTCACCGTTTTGTCCATAACTAATTCATCCGGAGTCCGTTTTTGACGTTCTTTAGCTCGTTTTGAAGATATTGACATCCTCCATCCCATAAAAATACTACCACCACCATTTGACTCCATCAAATTTTTGGAACTTTGGCATCTTTGCCTAGGGCTTCCACCACATCCTCCGCTAAACCTCCATAGCCTTCCGCAACCTAACCCAATTTGTTCCCCATAGCATTAGTGGTTGTTTGAGTTGCGATTCGAGTCTCCTAAGGTGTTTAGGCTACTTAGGGACGATTGCTTCTTCATTAACCACCACCTTACCTTCCGCATAGGTTTGCCCACCATACACTTCCGCCATCGCAACCTAATCCATTTTGAACGGGTTTCCACCAATACTTCCGCAACCACCACCGCCTTCCCGCTACCACCATTTGACTTTTGTCCTTGAGATTTTGAGTTGTGGTTTTTTCGTTTCCTAAGGTGTTTCGGCTACTTAGGGACGAGTTTCCATCATCTTGGTTTCTACATCAAGATCATCGCCACTCATCATCGCCAAGGACGGTAACCTCGACGATACCATTGTATATTCCCTTGCAATTGCATTGATAACCCCTAGCCCATTTTGCGTCACTTGCCTATCGAGACTAGCCATTTGAGTATTGTTGGCAACGTTACTTGTGCACATTAGTGATCGACACCATACATTGCATACATACCATATCATATTGGTATCATATCATCTCTTGTGTCACAAAGATTGTTCCCGCATATACACAATTGCTATCTTGGTTTGTGCATTTCGCAAAGTGGCCATACAAAAAAAACAATAAGCTTTTAAGCAAAAGAGAAAGAGCAACGAAGCTTGTAAGCAAGTGCCATAGCATCATACCACATTGCATATAAGATTGTCATATCCGATCATCTTGGATCAAACACCGGGAACCATACATATATAGCATACTTGGGATAGAAGTTTATCCATTTTGCATATCATAGGTTGTGCACAAGTGTCGTACCGCCTATAGAGCAATCGTGCTAGCGTCTCTCTTGAGTTGTGCAACACGAGCGTTTTCCGTGGACTCCACATTTTGTGCTCATTCCTTGGTTGCACGACCCCATCTATCTATCCGTGTGTGTGTTTCCGTGTGCCGTTCTTCGCTATTGGTCTACTTGTTTCACTTGCGAATTTGTGAATCTCTTTCAACATTATTGACTCTTGCTAACATTTTGCATTAAAGTTTTGTGCCACTATCCTCACCGAGCTCCACCATAAGCCTTATTTGTGTAGGTGTGAGAAACCGACAAGAATTGATACCAATTGTGCTATTTCCTTGTTACACATTGAGTGATCATTGATCCATCTTCAACATCGGTCAAGGTACATTTGGTATAAGTTCTTCTCTTTCTCCCACTCATATTTGCTCGAGTCTTGTGATGGATAGGCAAGGCATTTCACCCTCGGTCTACAACAACAACAACGAATTCGATGCCACGAACAACTCCAACAATGCCAAGATGAATGCTCAAATGGAGGAGATCAAAGCACTCATCAAGGCCTACAAGAGATCTTCCTCATCTTCGAGAAGACGCTCAAGAGCACATTCTTCCGAGCTACCATCTCCGGCAAGCTCACATCGGCATCGACACCATCACCACCAAGTACGTGAAGGTCAAGAGCTCAACACCAACAACCGCTCAACGACTTCACCATCTCCCTTGGCATCTTCGCCAAGCGACTTCAAGGCTTCTTCGCCTTCGGATATACGGCATCTTCGCCAACAAGCACCTCAAGACTACGCTCAAGAGAAGCTCCCCAAGCTCAAGTCCGCGACCTCCACGAGCTACTACGACCTCGACACCGACCATGAGATTCCTTTCTATGGGACTCTAGAACCCGAGGAGTATCTCAAGTGGGAGCGTTTGATGGACGACTACCTCAAGCTACATCAAGTTCCTCCCGAAGATCAAGTGAAGTGCGCCACAAGAAACCTCCATGACTACGCCTCGACATGGTGGCTTCATACACCTTCGGAGAGCTACGACATGAGTTGGCCCAAGACGAAGAGAGCGTTGCGGTGAGAGTTTGTGCCTCCAACCTACACGGAACAACTTCTACGCCAATTGGAGAACACCATCCAAGGATCAAAGTCCATCCACGAGTACTTCAAGGACATGAAGATTGCCTTGCGACGAGCCGGCGTGGACGACCCCATGTCAATGAAGTTCCACTTCATGATGGGATTGAACAACGACATCTCCAAGACTATCTTCCTCGAGAACAACAAGTCCCTCGATGACAACTACATTGGTGCTCTCAAGGCGGAACAACAACTCATGAAGGCCAAGGCTTCTCCACCCCAAGAACACTTCTCGAAGACCAAACTCAAAGACGACGAGAATGAGGCTAGTACCACCAAGATGTCCAAGCCCGATGAGCTCCAAGACGATGCTCCCAAGTTCGACTTCACCGCCATCCCTCTTTATGGCATTGATGATGCCGAGTCCTCCACGACTCTTTTTCAAGATGGTGCGGCGACAAGTACGACTACGGAGACCTTCAAGGACCACGCTTTGGAGGCGAGCAACTTGGTGACGAGCAAGGATGATGCTTCCATCTTAGGAGGCGAGAGCGATGATGTGCCATCTTCGGCCTTCATCCATGGTGACAACGACGAGATGGTTGAGCATGGGATTTTCCCTTCGACCACGGCGACGTATGATGACTTGAGTGACTTTAGCCACCATATTGAGAGTGAGAGCGACTTCACCACTAGACCCACACATGATGTGTTGCCCCAATTCCCATGTGAGGAGAGCCACAACCCCCACCACTTGAGTGAGATGAGTGACTCCACCATATGTGACTTTGAGTGCACCTACCTTGAGGGAGTGAGTGAACCACCACATAGAGAGAGTGAGGCCACTTCGATTTCTAACGAATTAACCTCTACCTCTATTGTGTCTTCTCATTTGGTGCTAGGTCCCATATATGATGACGCGCCGATTTGCGACGACTACGTCCTTCCTTTGGACAAGACGATGGCCATGGTGGAATATGATGCACCCCCCACATGGTTCCATCAAGATGAAGATGACCACCATTTGGTCTTTGCCACCTCACCTACACCACTTGAGTGGAATGAACAAGGTAACATAGGTGAAGGTGATGCTCTAGTCCCACTAGTGGACATTCTTGACAATGATTGCTTGCATGATGTTGATCAACCTATTACCATGCTTCATTCTAGTATGATTTCCCCATGCGATGATTTACCCATTTATGATGAGTATGATGATTGCCATGTGGAGTCTATTGGTTGTGATGCCATGTTACATAGGATTTCTTGTGACAATTCTTTAGGTCACATCATGTTTGACAACCCATTTGACTTGTCATATGCTATGCATGAGATCAATCATATGTCATATTTGCAATCTCTTCATAGTGACTATGCAAATGCCATTAAAATTAACCCAATTCGCACATATGGCATAGATGACAAGCCCATGGTTATTGGCATTTGTTTTTCTTGTGATGATATTGATATGCTCCCTTTTCATCATTTATCTCATATGCCATGCCATGACGACCTAGCTTCGGATATGCATTGTTTTGGATGTTGTCCATTTTCTCCATGTGATGTTTCCATTAATGCTCATGAGGAGACCCCATAGTTTCCTCATACATATTAGGAGATTTTGATGCATTCCATACTTTGCATGATTTCCATAATTGTGTGCACCATATGCTCCCCATGAATCATAATGATATTGTTGTGCCATATACAAGTATGCTCAATTTGCATCCCCATCGTGTCATACATAACAACTATTCTTTCATGATGGATGACATGTTCTTATACCATGCATCAAATTTCTTTGAACGATGCTTATCTTGTGCTAACTCACACATGAACATGCACATCATGATGGATGATGTGTACATTTACCATGCACACAATTTCTTCGGTTTATGTCTCTTTTGTGTAGGTACTCACGTATACTCGTCAACCTCTCAATCCCAAGAGTTGACGAAACGAGCTCTTGAGAGCAACAACGATTTGGGATCCCGTGGACTATCCTTACCACCATTCCCTTCGCGCAAGGACTACGCGCATCTCTTCTACTTGGCTCTCACACGGCTTTGGGCTATTTACCACTTGTCACATTATGCCCATTCTATCGTGTTCAGTTTGCATGTTATGCCTCTTTCTATGATTTTGCCATGCAATTGTGACCCTTGCTTGCATTTACCCATGATGCACCATTATGATACTCCTATGTGTATTTGCATGCTTGGTGGAGATCCTTGTTGCTATTGCCATGTTTATCATGTGCCCCATGCTATTGATGTTATTTTGCTCATATCTTGCCCTTATGCTTGTGAAATGTCATGTGCATTATCTATGCCCACTATTTGCACACATGACATGTTTGCCATGATTCCTTCTAGTACGTTGCATCTTCGCACTACTAGCTTGCTTGACTTGATCTCTATGATTGATTGCTTTGATGCATCGCCCATGTTCCATTCTTACTCACTTTCTTGGGTTGATGACATATATGTTCATGCCTCTCACATGATACATCTTGATCTTTGTCTGTTGTCTCCATTAGTTGCATCTCTCATATCACCTTGTATTGAGTGCCAACTTGCTATGCTTATTGATCGTCGAGACTTGGACATATTACTTGTGACGCATGCTTGCTTGTTTAAGCCTATTGTCTTTGGTTGTAGTTGTATATTATGCTTTCATACAATACCACACCTTGTCCTTTCTTATGATAAGAATGATGAGAACACTTGTTGGGTATCTTACCACACGAATGATAGGTGTTGCATTTGCACTAACCTCATTTGTTTTTCCGAGTGTTTGTCATGTTCTTTCATTTTCAAGGATTCACAAGGCGGTACCATCGTGAGACATATTGGTTATGTGAAGGCGTACATGATGTGCAACACCAACATTTTTGACATCCTCATAAAGGTGAACTCATTCCCTTTGAGCCATCCTCATACATGCATATTGGACGGGTCATTCTTTCATTGTTGTTTCCTTCTTATTGTCTACATGATACATCTATTGGATGGAGGACCGACATTGGAGATCGACTCTATGGACCTTCACATTGAGGAGCGCTCGGACTTATTGTATGCACCTTCGAACCTCCACTCATGCCACGAGATCGAGCATTGGTACATCAACACTCCTTTGACACTTTGCACCCCCACCTTCATATTTGGTGATTGTGCTCATACATGTCATGCTCGATGGACATATCATACTCACCACAAGTTTGCACCCTTTGCATGGATTGACACACATTATGCTTGTCTTGTTGCACCTATTCCCATGTCATCCATAATATATGAGCTTGTGCATTTCCTTAGCAAATTTGTTGTGATCTTTCTTGATGGCATATTCATACATAATGATCACATTGCCTACCATCAATTGCATGATACCATAATCATATTGCGCATCCATTGCCATATTCATGCTCTTGATAAACTGTCTCACTATGACATCATTTTGCACCGTGGTTGCATTACTCCCGTGAATGCTTTTTCTCCCGTGAATGCTTTACATCTCATTCCATATCATCTTGCTAAGCTTCATGTGCTTTGTCATGAACAATCTTGCCTCACGGACTCATTTCTACATGATGGACACTTTGTGTGCGCTAACCATTGTATTTCCGAGTGTCGCTTGTGTTTGCTCTTTTTGTATGTATACCACTCCGGAGACACCTTGGAGTACTTGGATTACTCAATGTCTTCCACTTCGTCCTACTACAAGTCCATCCACGACAACCGTTTCCATGGTGATGAGGATTTCGATCCGAGGTCGGATCTTTCCCAAGGGAGGGGAGATGATGCGGAGCATTCGACGATCATCCCCATGTACACTCGAGCCTACGCCATTGGACCTAAGGTGAATTCGCTCCTTTCCGAATCTTCCCTTTTCGCATGCAAGACATGGATGCTACTTCAAGCGTGGACCTTGTGCATACTCAGGTACACCCGAGGAGACTATGGAGAGCCCAAGGACCAAGGCCAAGCATGCACGGAAGCGAAGGAAGGAGAAGGAGGAAGATGGACATCAAGAGCTTGAAGTGGATCCGGCCGCTCCAGAACGAGCGGCACTACCGCTCCCTCCCGCGGTACTACCGCCTATAAGCGGTACTACCGCTCCCTCCAGCGGTACTACCGCTCCCCACTGCCGCTCACTACTACCGCTCGACCCGACAAATGCCAGTGTTCGCACGTCCCGGGTCCGGTACTACCGCTGTCCTAGCGGCACTACCGCTTGAGCGGTACTACCGCCCTTTGGGCCGGTACTACCGCCCTGCCTGCGCGCAGAGAGCGGGCCTAGGTCCCATGTATCCCCCCTCTCACTTACCCCTTCATGGATGTAGACTATATATACTCTCCCACCTCATTCTAGCTAGGGTTAGCGTTGGTTTAGCTCATATGTGAGATAGAGCTTCGCTCATCCATACCGGATCGTCTCTTCGAGAGTGACCGCGGCCCCTCTACGGAGAAGATCCACCTTGGATTCAAGACCTCCATGCGAGCATGTGAGAAGATCCTCCGGGATATCAAGACCTCAACTCCTCCAAGGATTGGGATGAACGCTACCTTGTATCTTTCCCTTTGTTGTTCATGTACCTTGTGGATCTTGTGTGTTTGATGGTCTAGTGGATGTGTGATTGGACTTGTTCTTGAGTGTTTCCCTTTGTGTTTTCTCTCCGTTCTTCCCTGTGTTCGTCGTGTTCTTCGAGGGATCTCGCTCCTTTCGTGAAAGATCGGCCATCTAGGGTTCCACCCTACATCAAAGGAGCTGGAGACAAAGGTGGCGCAGCTGGAGGCAGATCTTAAGGCGAGCGGTGAAGCGCTTGTCGTGCTCAAGCATGAGCGCGAGAAGGACGCCTACACCTTTGGCGAGCTGCAGGGTCGTCTCGCCGAGAAGATCAAGGAGCTTGACGCCGCGAAGGACTCCAACGCCAATCTTGAGCTGAAGCTGGCTGCTCTGACCAAGACGTTGGACGGCGCCAGGGAGCAGGAGGCGGCCTTGAAGAAGGAGATCAAGGCAGACAAGGCGTTGCTGGAGAGCGTTGCTACCACCCAGAACACCTTCAGAGAGACTGTGGAGCAGTGGACGAAGGGTCTTGTGAATGCTGCCGCAAACATCGACAAGGAGTTGGCGCTGCTGGGGGTGGAGGATCTCAGGTATTCCTCTGACGAGAGCCTCCCATCTAGCGCCAAGCTCACCTTGTTCTTCAAAGGCGTGGCGACGGCCCTCCAGCAACTCCGGGAGAGGATCCCAAAGCAGCTGGCCGACGAGTCGCGCGAGATCTGCGCGGGAGCTCTCAAAAAGGTGCTGATGAAGGTGGCCTTCCGCAACCCGGGCCTTCGCCTCACCAACATCCTCAGGTCCCTGCCGCCGGAAGCTGATCTGGAGGAGCTCGAGACCCTCGTTGCACCCATTGTGGACAAGGTGAGCGGGATCAAGAGGGTCGAGGGCGACCACGCGGACTAGGCCGCCTATTTTCTTATTTTCTTGTCGCTGCTGATCATGTTATGAAAACAGTCTATTAGAGTGCGACAAGCTATCTTGTGATATAACTCTATTTCGGGTCATGATTGCAATGTTATTCCCTTTACTCGATTCCTTCCTTTGTATGTTTTTGCCCTACGCTTTTAGGGAACTTGCCGGCGTAGGCACCTTTGCCGTGAGCGCTGAGCGCGGACGTCAGCAGCCTGCTGGCGGTGCCGTTACCGACAAGAGACCTTGTCGCGACTAGTCGCAGCTCGCTTAAGTCGCTGAGCGAACTCGAAACAAAGTAAGGGCGCGACTCTAGTCACAGCACACTTAAACTGTTGAGCGAACTCGAAACAAAGTAAGGGCGCAACTAGCCACGAGCTGGTTCCTCCGAGCACAGGTTTTCCATACAAAGCATGGTCGTTCAAAGGAGATAACTTAAAAAAATCTTATTGCTCAAACTTTGGCAACCTAGCTTTTCTGTTGTTTGCTCTCCGGCAAGGCGAAACTTTCTTGAACGACGCCTGGTCCGCACCATTATCTTCTCCCCCCCGGCAAACTTGTGGGCGAGATGAACCTTCCTTTCCTTGAGAAAAGAGAGAAGAGAAAACAATGATATGGAGCCTTATGGCTCGTTATTGCTTACCGGGGTTTGGCGCTGCACAAAGTGTCAGATAACTCATGCAAACAATAAAAAGCATGAAATTGACAAGATGTGCGGAGCACATGAGCTTTATTTATGCACAGGGTCTGCGCCTGGCTTTGTACAAAGGATCACATGCAACAGCGGCAAGACTTGTACAAAAGGTGGTTGCCGGAACAGGGTCCGACAACCGCGCCTTACGGGTAAAACTTACGAAGATGCTCGATGTTCCAGGAGTTGCTCACCGGAATGCCATCTTCGGTCTCAAGGCGTACAGCGCCAGGCCTAGTGACTCGTTTCACCCGATAAGGGCCTTCCCACTTCGGCATCAACTTTGCGGCTACGGTAGCGGCGCAAAGCTTGCTGGTATCGAGCAGCTCGTACAGCAGCCTGAAGACGGTCTTCCTCAAGGAGCAGCGCGTCATCTTGTCGCAGCTGCTCTTGCTCAAGCTCATCATAAGCGAGCACTCGAGGTGACCCGTATACGAGTTCCGTGGGGATAACTGCCTCTGCTCCATAGACTAGAGCGAAAGGTGTCTGGCCAGTGGCTCGATTTGGCGTCGTCCTGATCGACCAAAGAACCACCGGCAACTCCTCGATCCAGTTTCTTCCGCACTTGTGCAGCCTGTCGAAAGTCCTGGTCTTGAGTCCACGCAGCACTTCAGCATTTGCCCTCTCTGCTTGACCGTTGCTCCTGGGGTGAGCAACAGAAGCGAAGCAGACCTTGGCGCCAAGGTCTTGGACGTACTGCATGAAGGTGCGACTCGTGAATGGTGTACCTTTGTCGGTGATGATCCTGTTAGGGGTCCCGAAGCGGCAAACAATCGACCTGAAGAACTTGACTGCTGACTGTGTTGTCACCTTCCTCACTGGTTCCACTTCCGGCCACTTTGTGAACTTGTCGATTGCGACGTACAAGTACTCAAAGCCCCCGACTGCTCGGGGGAAGGGGCCGAGGATGTCGAGCCCCCAGACCAAAAATGGCCAGGATAAAGGGATCGTCTGGAGAGCTTGAGCTGGCTGATGTATCTGCTTGGAATGGAACTGGCACGCTTCACACTTGGTTACTTGTGCAGTTGCATCCTGGAGGGCTGTCGGCCAAAAGAAACCTTGCCGGAACGCTTTGCCGGCAAGCGCTCTTGCGCCAATGTGGTGACCACAAATGCCTCCATGTATCTCTGCCAACAGCTTCTGCTGGAGTGGCGGGTAGCGGTGGCGAACGGTGCGAGGAGCGGGATATGCTCGGACTTCCAACAATGTTAGAAGGAGCAGTATTCCGTCCAGGCGACCGTGCCTCGCTCGCGCCAGCACGTTGGCGAGCATGTTGGCCTTGAGAATCCCGAGATCCGCCAGCTCGATTTGGGCCCAACGAGCGTATGGTATCGTGAGTACCACGAAGTTGCCGGTCCTGCGCCTCCTGAGATGGGCGCGGTGCATCTACGGACGCTCGGTCGTCGTGGGAGCCTGCTACGCCGCCAACGGGCAGCGCAGTCTTGTCCTTGGACCTGGCGGCACCGTGGGCTCCCTCGTCGACGCCTGTTCTTCCGCCGGCGTCTTCCCCACCAGCCGTTTTGCTCCGACGGCGGTGGATTCGACGCGGACGGAGCAGCCGCCTCCGAAGCCTTCTTCTTCGGCGGCATGTCGATGAAGTCGATGAAGATCTAGCTCGCGTGAACGCCGGATCAGGTTCACACAGCCTCGACGCCCCCTACCTGGCGCGCCAAAGATGCCGGGGGATTCTGGCTCCTCGAGCACCTATGGGGATGGAGCCCCTTCTCGGTTCGGCGGGGGGCGGAGGTCGTGCGAAGAGCGGATCGAGGCGAGGCACACGAGGGGTTTTTACCCAGCTTCGGAGCTCTCCGGAGAGATAACACTCCTACTGCTACTTTGTGGATTGTATTTAGTTCTTGCTCGGGAGCGCTGGGTGCTACAGTACACACCAGCAGCTAACGAGACCGAGCGTTCTTCTGTTCGTCCTCTGAGAGATCGCTTCGGGCGAGCTCCTCCTCTACATTGTGCATGGGCCTCCTTTTATATGTTCAAGGGGTCTCCAACAGGTGGCAATGTAGGTAAGGGCAAAAATGGAAAGATGCTGCGGTAGGTACAGCTACCTACACAGTGTATCATACCTAACCCTGACGGCAGGGGACAAAGGCATTAAATGCCTATCTACGTCGCCCAGACGGTGCAGAAAAGGGACCGTCAGGGGCGCCACCGTTCGCCATGATGGCGATCTTGTCAGCGCCGCATGCCACAGTGTACCCCTGGCTGCACATCCTCCCGCCACGTACGCTAGGAAGGGTCCCAGAGCGACACGTAGGTGGGTGTGCTGGAGCGCAGGTACAGAGTGGTGGCTTGCCGCGGCAAGCGCCTTGCCGCGGTGTCTTGTCGCATCCGGAAGCTTGTCGCTCGCCGGGTCCTGCCGGGACGCGTGGCGCGTCACGACAAGTTCCTTGAGATGCCTTGGTTGCCCTTCCCAGCAAGCTCCTCTTGCCGGGGTCTTGTGCCTTGAGTGGCCTTCCCGGCAAGCCCCTCTTGCCGGGGACTTGTCTCCTTGGCTCAAATACTTTGTTCTTGAATGGCTTCAAAGGATCCACGGAGGACCTTGGCGGTCGCCCGGCAAGCCTTGCCGCGGGACGCTGCGACTGCTCGTGCACAAGTTCGGGATACTAGGGTACCCCTACTCTAGTACACCGACAGCCATGGACATAGCACTATATCTGAAATGGAATGGTGGTTGTGGAGAAGACAAAAAGGAGAAGATAGTCTCACATCAACTAGGCGTATCAACGGGCTATGGAGATGCCCATCAATAGATATGAATGTGAGTGAGTAGGGATTGCCATGCAAGGGATGCACTAGATCTATAAGAATATGAAAGCTCAACAAAAGAAACTAAGTGGGTGTGCATCCAACTCGCTTGCTCACGAAGACCTAGGGCATTTGGAGGAAGCCCATCATTGGAATATACAAGCCAAGTTCTATAATGAAAAATTCCCACTAGTATATGAAAGTGAAATCATAGGAGACTCTCTATCATGAAGATAATGGTGCTACTTTGAAGCACAAGTGTGGTAAAAGGATAGTAACATTGTCCCTTCTCTCTTTTTCTCTCATTTTTTTATTTTTTTATTTGGGCCTTTTTTTATGGCATCTTATTTTTTGTCCGGAGTCTCATCCCGAAATGTGGGGGAATCATAGTCTCCATCCTCCTTTCCTCACTTGGGACAATGCTCTAAAAATGATGATCATCACACTTTTATTTACTTACAACTCAACAATTACAACTCAATACTTAGAACAAAATATAACTCTATGTGAATGCCTCCGGCGGTGTATCGGGATATGCAATGAATCAAGATTGACATGTATGTAAGAATTATGAACGGTGGCTTTGCCACAAATACAATGTCAACTACATGATCATGCGAGGCAATATGACAATGATGGAGCGTGATGCGGAGTATCCCAAGGCCATCCCCATGGACCTACCACCATCTCCCACGACACCACTTGGACCAATGACAAGAGCCCGTGCGAGAGCCATCGGGAACGAGCTTAACTCTCTCCTTGTTGAACCTCCCTTTGACCCACTTGAGACATGGCTACTACCTCAAACGGAGGTGCTTTGCGTGCTTAGGTACCATGTAAGCAACCAAGGAGATGGAATGGTGCAAGATGGACACCAAGAACATTGACAGGGATTTTCCCAGCTTAGAGAAAGAGGTACTACCGATCAACTACCAGTCCACCGGTACTACCGCCCAACTACCAGTCAACTACCGGTCAAGCTTCTGTGATGAGACCGGTGCAAGGCCGGAACAGCACCGGAACAACCGCTATATCAGCTAAAACCGGTACTACCGGCCCCAGGACCGGTACTACCGCCCTGCCTATGCGTAGTTGAAGGGTTTTCACCCCATGTATCTCCCAACTTACCCCTTGGACTATATATACTTGTCCCTTAGCTCCGTACTAGGGTTAGCAAAGGATTAGCTCATGTTTGTGTGAGAGCTTTGCTCATCCACTTGGTTTCCTTCTCCTCGGAGACGTGCCTCCATCGGAGAAGATCCTTCCAAGCAGATTCAAGGCCCCCTCTTGGGTGGCCCCATCAATACCTCCTCTCGGAGAAGAACCGGTTACCGTTTGTATCGTCCGTTGTTGACCTTGGATCTTGTATCTCTCCTTTGTGTTCATCGATCTAGCGCATGTGTGATCTATTCTTGTTGGTTGAGTGATTTCTCTCGTGTTCCCCTCATGTTTCCCTCGTGTTTCCCCTCGTGTTCATCGCATTCTTTGTAGGGATCCGCTCCTTTCGTGAAATATCGGCCATCTAGGGTTCCACCCTACATCATCTTGGTATCATGAGCCACGTTGATCACGATTTTGGAGCCTCCCCTCTTTGTTTTCTAGCTTGATTTTGTTGTTTTTGTCCTAAATTCGAAAATCCCCACCAAAAATAGCCCCAAATTTTTTTGTGATCTGTTGGTGTGATGGTTGGATCTGATCCATGGATTTGCTTGGTTTCGAGTGAATCTAGCATCTCCCCAAGTTTCCCCACTTTCCATCCACGAAATTCCTCCAATTTTCACCTCGAAATCACCCATTTCCGCCACAAGTTCGTCCCGACACCAGCAGTACTTCCGCCCACCCCTAGCGGTACTACCGCTGAGCTCCAGGAGCGGTACAACCGCCCTACCAACAGGTACTACCGCCCCTACCAGGTTCAGCCTCGGCTGATTGACAGTTTTGACCATAACTTCCACATCCGGAGTCCGATTTTCGCGTTCTTTAGCTCGTTGAGTAGCTATTGACATCCCCCATCCACATAGACAGGTTCCAAAAGAATTTGATACCTCCAAACTTTTGCATTTTGGCATCTTTGCCTAGGCTCTCCACAATATCTTCCCCATACCATCACCGCTTTCCACAAACAATCTCACTTCCGCTTTGCCAACTTCGATACCGCCATTTTGACTTTGGTTTTGGAGAATTTGAGTTGTGGTTCATCATTTCCTAGGGTGTTTTGGCTAACTAGGAACGGTTCTACATTGACATCACCACCACTCATCTTCGCCACGGACTACTACGAACGACTACATCACTTTGGTATCACCCTCACCTTGGTATAATCTTGGTATCGTGATATCATCATACCTTCTTGCATTTGCATTGATAACCCCATAGCCTTACTTTTGCGTCACTTACTCATCGAGACTAGCCTTTGAGTATTGCCGGCAACGTGACTTGTGCACATTAGTGATCATCCTATCCATAGCATGCATACCATATCATCGTGTTGCATATCTTGGTATCATCTCTTGTGTCACAAAGTTGTCATCGCATACACAATTGCTATCTTGGTTCGTCAAGCATTGCATGAGAAAAGATCTCAAACAACAAAGAGCCAAACAAGCTTTTAAGCAAAAGGGAAAGATGAGCAAAGAGCTTACAAGTAAGAACCATAGCATCATACAACATTAAGATTGTCATACTCGATCATCTTGGATCAAAGCATAGGAACATCATACATATAGCATACTTGGGATAGAAGTCGTTGCATTTTTGCTTAGTACGTTGTGCACCAGTTCGTATCCGCCTATTGTGTAATCGTGCTAGCGTCCCTCTAGTGTTGTGCAACAAGAGCATCTTGGTGGATTCCACATTTTGGCTCACCCTTGGTTGCACAACCCCAATTTATCTATTTGCGTGTGTGTTTCCGTGTACCATATCTTGCTATTGGTCTACTTGTTACATTTGCAAATTCGTGTATCTTTTCCAACATTATTGAGTCTCACTTACAATTGCGTCAAATTTTATGCCACCATCCTAACCGAGCTCCACCATAAGCTTTTACTTGTGTAGGTGTGAGAACCGACAAGAATTGGTACCAATTGTGCTATTTCCTTGCTACACATTGGAGTGATCTTTGATCCATTTTCAACATCGGTCAAGGTACATTTGGTATTGGTTCTTCTTTTTCTCCCACTCACATATCCTTGTTTGGAATGATGGATAGGCCAAGTACTTCTACCAACCCACTCTTCTTGGACAAAGACAATGACATGTCCTCCTACATCACCAAGACTCAACTATTTGGTGCACATCGGGCTTTGCATCAAGAACAACTTGCTTTGGGCGACCGCATCGACAACCTCGCCACCGACTTGCGACTCTCCGGAAAACGTACAAGGGACTACTTCGACAACAAGCTCGACGAACACAAGCAAGAGAATGACGCAAGAATGGACGAGATTCATGCCTTGTTGGTCAACCGCTCTTCTACAACTTCATCCTCTTCAAGACGGAGTCGCTCAAGTCGACACTCCAATGACACCATCTCCGATTCAAGTACACTGACATCAAACACTCTTCGTTGTGCCATGCGTCAAGATCGTCAAGCTAACCGCAATCCTCTACACGACACCGACTCTCAAGAGCTTCGACATCGTCAAAACCAAGCTACATTCGTGCAAGCACAAGAACGGCAACGCCAACGACAACAAGAACAAGAGGAGCGAGCGCGACAACATCAAGATGCACAAGACTCCGAGGCGCAACGTCAAGAACAACAACTTCATGAAGCTCAAGCACTTGAGGCGCAACATGCCCTTCGAGATTCAAGTCGTGCCGTAGCCAATCGAGGTCGACAAGCTCGTCTCCATCAAGAAGCACTTCACGATCAAGCTCAAGAAAGAATTCACCAAGCACGTGTGCATCGACAAGCTCCTCGTCAAGATCGACAATCTCCTCCTCAAGCGATACAAGAACGTCAAGTCCATCGAGAGCAAGAAGACAATCGACCCCCTCCTCGCCAAGAGCAACATGAGGTCGACAACCCTCCTCCTCAAGAGCAACACGAGAATGTCAATCCTCAACGACATGGACGTCATCATCCCCGTCCCCAACACAATGAAGAGCAACGATACGGCAAGCTAAAGTTCACCATGCCCAAGTTCAATGGAAGCAATGATCCCGAAGAATACATATCATGGGCATTGAAGGTTGACAAAATCTTCCGCTTGCACAACTATGAAGAAGAGAAGAAGATCGCAATGGCATCCCTTGAATTCCAAGACTACGTCCTCATTTGGTGGGAACAAGTCACTGAGCGCCGAGCGGAAAGAGGTGAACCACCAATCACCACTTGGGCACAAATGAAGGATGTCATGAGAGCACGATTCGTTCCAAACTACTACAACAGCGACCTCTTCAAGAAACTCCAACAACTCAAGCAAGGAACCAAGAGCGTTGAAGAGTACTACAAGGAAATGGAGATTGCCATGATACGAGCCAATGTCAAAGAAGATGATGAACAAACTATGGCATGTTTCTTGAATGGACTCAATCACCCTATCAAGAAGATTGCCGACTTCCAACCATACTCGAACCTCATCGAGCTAGTGCATCAAGCTACCAAAGCGGAACGACAAGTATAAGACGACTTCAAGTATGACAAGTTCTCATCCAAGTCCTACGGCTTCTCCAACACCCAAGCTTCAACGACTCCAACACCTTCTACCTCTACCAAGCCATCTACAAGCAACGGCTACAAGTCAAGTTACAAGAAAGCTTCGACAAGCTCAAGTCGTCATCCTTCTACAAGCAACTTCAAGCCGAAACCTTCATCATCGTCTACTCCAACCGATGAGACCATCAAGACAAGTTCCATCAAATGCTTCACATGTAGAGGCCGAGGCCACAAGTCTTTCAAGTGCACAAACAAGCGCACCATGATCCTCAATGACGACGGAACCTACGACTCCATGAGTGAAGGAGAAATGGAAGCCCTTGAGCAAGTGGCCATTCAAGTCCCGCTCTTGTTGTCTCCAAGGTCTTGACTCTTCAACATCAACAAGACGAAGATCAACGATGCCATATCTTCAACACAAAAGCCGGCATCAATGGACGGTCCGTCAAAGTCATCATCGATGGAGGAAGTTGCCATAACTTAGCGAGTGAGGAACTATGATCCAAACTCCAATTGGTCAAGATGAAGCACCCGCACCCATACAAGGTTCAATGGCTAAGCGACACCGGCACCATACAAGTCAAGCATAGAGTACAAGTCTCTTTCAAGATCGGCGCTTATGAAGACACTTTGGAGTGTGATGTCCTTTCGATGATCGTGTGCCACCTCCTTCTTGGACGGCCATGGCAATACGACCGAGGTGTCATCCACAATGGGCGTACAAATCACTATAGGTTCAAGATGAAAGGGAAGGAGTTTTTGCTACGTCCTATGTCTCCAAGCCAAGTGCTCGCCGACAAGCAAAACACCCATCATGGAGAAAATAGTGAGAGAGCGAACCACCAAAAAGAGAGTGAGCGCCACAAGCCCAAATTGAGTGCCTCCACGATGAGCGACAAGAAAAACTTAGTTCTATTTTCCACCAAATGTGAGATGAGAGAAGTGTGTGAGAACCCATCAAGTGTCCTACACTATGTCCTATTGTGCAAGGACGAGGCACCAACAACTAACACATCTCACAATCTTCCTCTAGTGTTATCTTCTTTATTGCAGGAATTCCAAGATGTTTTCCCCGATGAGCTACCTCCGGGTCTACCTCCACTACGAGGCATTGAGCACCGAATTGATCTCATCCCCGGAGCGCTGCTTCCAAACAAAGCTCCCTACCACGTCAACCCCAAAGAAACCAAAGAAATACAAAGGCAAGTAAATCACCTCATAGATCATGGACATGTGCGTGAAAGTTTGAGCCCTTGTGCCGTGCCAGTCATTCTTGTGCCAAAACGAGACGGTAGCTTTCGCATGTGTTCCGGTTGTAGACCTATCAATGCTATCACTGTTCGCTATAGGTACCCCATTCCACGCCTTGATGATATGCTAGATGAACTTAGCGGTGCCAATATCCTTTCCAAAATTGATCTTAAGAGTGGTTACTATCAAATCCGCATACAAGAGGGTGATGAATGGAAAACCGCTTTCAAAACAAAGTTTGGTCTATATGAGTGGTTAGTCATGCTTATGGGTTTATCGGAAGTACCCGGTACTTTCATGTGTCTTATGCATTACGTGTTTCGCCCTTACATTGGTGAATTTGTTGTTGTCTACTTTGATGATATCCTTGTGTTTAGCAAATCTCTCAAAGAGCATGTCACCCACCTTCGCATCGTGCTACAAACTCTTTGAAAAGAGCAACTTTATGCTAATATGGAAAAATGCCTCTTTGGTGTTGATAAGCTTGTTTTCTTGGGTTTCGTAGTATCCTCTAAGGGTGTTCATGTTGATGAATCTAAGATCAATGCTATTAAAACTTGGCCCAACCAACCAATTTGCAACAAGTGCGTAGTTTTCTTGGTTTAGCTGGTTTCTACCGTAGATTTGTGAAGGATTTTAGCACCATTGCTTCACCTTTGCATGCTTTGAGTAAGAAAAATGCACCGTTTGTTTGGGGAACATCCCAAGACATCGCTTTCAATGAGCTTAAGAATTTGCTTACTCATGCTCCCGTGCTTGCATTACCCAACTTTGACAAACCTTTCGAAATTCATTGCGATGCTAGTGGTAATGGCATAGGAGGTGTGTTAACGCAAGAGAAGCGCCCCATTGCATACTTTAGTGAGAAACTTTCCGGAGCGCAACTCAATTACCCCATCTATGACAAAGAGCTATATGCTTTAGTGCAAGTTTTGCGTGAATGGGAACATTACCTTCGCCCTCATGAGTTCATCATCCATACCGACCATGAAACACTTAAATACCTTAAGGGTCAAACTAAGTTGAACAAGCGTCATGCTAAGTGGAGTGAATTTATTGAGTCATTTCCCTATGTCATCAAGTACATTAAAGGCAAGGAAAATGTTGTGGCGGATGCGCTTTCCCGTATATGCATGCTTGTCACTCAACTTGAATTGAATGCCATTGGCTTTGAGCACATAAAAGACTTGTATGAGCATGATCCTACACTTGCTATTTCATATGCCAAGTGTTTGACGCATACTTCTTGGGATCGATACTACATCAAAGATGGATATCTTATGAGAGCTAACAAACTTTGCATAACCGAGTCCTCTCTTCGCTTGTTGCTTTTGCAGGAATCTCATGGTGGCGGACTCATGGGACACTTTGGATGCGACAAGACATTTGCTACGCTCTCCAAGAAGTACTTTTGGCCCAAGATGTGTCGCAACGTCAATCGCTTCACCAACTGTTGCTCTACATGTCGCAAAGCTAAGTCTAAAGCCCAATCTCATGGCCTCTATATGCCATTTCCGATTCCATATCAACCGTGGGAAGATGTTAGCATGGACTTTGTGCTTGGTTTGCCTAGAACCCGAAATGTCAAGGATTCCATTTTTGTTGTTGTGGACCGTTTCTCCAAAATGGCTCATTTCATTCCTTGCAACAAGATAGACGATGCTTCACATGCTGCACATTTGTTTTGTAGGGAAATCTTGCGCCTTCACGGAGTGCCAAAGACGATTGTCTCGGACCACGACGTCAAGTTCTTGAGTTACTTTTGGAAGACTTTATGCGCCAAGCTCGGAATCAAGCTACTATTCTCCACGGCATACCATCCACAAACCGACGGCCAAACGGAGGTGACGAACCGTACACTCTCCACTCTTCTCCGCGTGCTAATCAAGAAGAACATCAAGGAGTGGGAGGAGTGCGTACCTATCGCCGAGTATGCCTACAACCGTGCAAGACATAGGACTACCGACAAGTCCCCATTCGAGGTCGTCCATGGTTTCAACCCATTGTCACCATTAGACATTCTTCCTCTACCACTACAAGAGCACACAAATGTGGACGGGAGCGCCGAGTCACCTACCTCAAGAAGATGCATGAAGATACAAGGCACACAATCAAGCGCCAAGTACAACGACTCGCGACCAAGCTCAACGTAAACAAGCAACCCATGATATTCAACATTGGAGATCTTGTGTGGCTACACCTTCGCAAGGACCGCTTCCCCAACGAACGCAAGTCCAAACATCTACCACGAGCCGATGGACCTTTCAAGGTGCTTGCACACTACAACAACAACGCATACAAGATCGTTATCCCATGCAACAGGTACAACGCGAGCGACGTCTTCAATGTCAAGGATCTCTCGCCCTACCATGGTGATGAAGATTTCGATCCGAGGTCGGATCTTTCACAAGGGGGGGGGGAGATGATGCGGAGCATCCCAAGGCCATCCCTGTGGACCTACCTACATCTCCCACGACACCACTTGGACCAATGACAAGAGCCCGTGCGAGAGCCATCGAGAACGAGGTTAACTCTCTCCTTGTTGAACTTCCCTTTGACCCACTTGAGACATGGCTACTACCTCAAACGGAGATGCTTTGTGTGCTTAGGTACCATGTAAGCAACCAAGGAGATGTAATGGTGCAAGATGGACACCAAGAACATGGACATGGATTTTCCAAGTGCAGAGAAAGAGGTACTACTGGTCAACTACCGGTCCACCGGTAATACCGCCCAACTACCGGTCAAGCTTCTATGATGAGACCAGTGCAAGGCCGGAACAGCACCGGAACAACCGCTATATCAGCTAAAACCGGTACTACCGGCCCCAGGACCGGTACTACTGCCCTGCCTGCGCAGTTGAAGGGTTTTCACCCCATGTATCCCCCAACATACCCCTTGGACTATAAATATACTTGTCCCTTAGCTCCGTACTAGGGTTAGCAAAGGATTAGCTCATGTTTGTGTGAGAGATTTGCTCATCCACTTGGTTTCCTTCTCCTCGGAGACGTGCCTCCATTGGAGAAGATCCTTCCAAGCGGATTCAAGACCCCCTCTTGGGTGGCCCCATCAAGACCTCCTCTCGGAGAAGAACCGGATACCATTTGTATCGTCCGTTGTTGACCTTGGATTTTGTATCTCTCCTTTGTGTTCATCGATATAGCGCATGTGTGATCTATTCTTGTTGGTTGAGTGATTTCTGTCGTGTTTCCCTCGTGTTTCCCCTCGTGTTCATCGCGTTGTTCGTTGGGATCCGCTCCTTTCGTGAAAGATCGGCCATCTAGGGTTCCACCCTACATCAGAGTGTGTCATAGTAAACGAAACGGTGGTAAGTTGCATGGAAATATATCTTGGAATGGCTATGGAAATGCCATGATAAGTAGGTATGGTGGCTGTTTTGAGTAAGGTATATGGTGGGTGTATGATACCGGCGAAATGTGCGCGGTATTGGAGAGGCTAGCAATGGTGGAAGGAAGAAAAGTGCGTATAATCCATGGACTCAACATTAGTCATAAAGAACTCATATACTTATTGCAAAAATCTACAAGTTGTCAAAGCAAAGTATTAATCGCATGCTCCTAGGGGGATAGATTGGTAGTAAAAGACCATCGCTCGTCCCCGACCGCCACTCATAAGGAAGACAATGAATAAATAAATCATGCTCCGACTTCATCACATAACGGTTCACCATACGTGCATGCTACGGGAATCACAAAATTCAACACAAGTATTTCTCAAATTCAAAACTACTGAACTAGCATCACCCTAATATCACCATCTCCATATCTCAAAACAGTTATCTAGTATCAAACTTCTCATAATATTCAACACACTCATAAGAATTTTTTTTACTAATCTTGAATGCCTATCATTGTCAAAGCAAACTACCATGTTGTTTTGTAGGACTCTCAAAATAATCTAAGTGAAGCATGAGAGAACAATAGTTTCTATAAAACAAATCCACCACCGTGCTCTAAAAGATATAAGTGAAGCACTAGAGCAAAAACTATATAACTCAAAAGGTATAAGTGAAGCACATAGAGTATTCTAACAATTTCTGAATCAAGTGTGTCTCTCTCAAAAGGTGTGTACAACAAAGATGATTGTGGTAAACTAAAAAGCAAATACTCAAATAATACAAGACGCTCCAAGCAAAACACATATCACATGGTGAATAAAAATATAGCTCCAAGTAAAGTTACCGATGGAAGTAGACGAAAGAGGAGATGCCTTCCGGGTCATCCCCAAGCTTTGGCATTTTGGTGTCCTTAGATTATCCTGGGGTGCCTTGGGCATCCCCAAGCTTAGGCTCTTGCCACTCCTTGTTCCATAATCCATCAAATCTTTCACCCAAAACTTGAAAACTTCACAACACAAAACTCAGCAGAAAATCTCGTGAGTTCCGTTAGCGAAAGAAAACAAAAGACCACTTCAAGGTACTGTAATGAACTCATTCTTTATTTATATTGGTGTTAAACCTACTGTATTCCAAGTTCTCTATGGTTTATAAACTATTTTACTAGCCATAGATTCATCAAAATAAGCAAACAACACACGAAAAACAGAATCTGTCAAAAACAGAACAGTCTATAGTAATATGTAACTAACGCAAACTTCTGGAACTCCAAAAGATCTACCAAAATAGGATGACCTAGACAATTTTTTTATTGATCATCAGCAATTGGAATCAATATTTTATCACGTTCTGGTGATTTTACTAATTATTTTCGTGAACAGAAAGTTTCTGGAATTTTCAGCAAGATCAAATAACTATCATCCAAGAAGATCCTATAGGTTTAACTTGGCACAAACACTAATTAAAACATAAAAATAAATCTAACCAGAGGCTAGATCAAAGATTTATTCCTAAATAGAAGCAAAAAGCAAAAAAAAACTAAAAATAAAATTGGGTTGCCTCCCAACAAGCGCTATCGTTTAGCGCCCCTAGCTAGGCATAATAGCAAGGATAGATCTATGTATTGCCATTTTGGTAGGCAATCCATAAGTGCCTCTCATAATAGATTCATAAGGTAATTTTATTTTATTTCTAGGGAAGTGTTCCATGCCTTTCCTTAACAGAAATTGGAATCTAATATTCCCTTCCTTCATATCAATAATTGCACCAATCGTTCTAAGGAATGGTCTACCAAGAATAATAGGACATGAAGGATTGCAATCTATATCAAGAACAATAAAATCTATGGGCACCAGGTCGTGGGTTCGAATCCTGCTCGCGCGTAAAAATTTTTTACAGGATCAAGAATAAATATGAAGTGCAGTTCTCTGCTTGGTTGGATTCATGGTTGTAATTTTGTATCTATGTATTGTTTTCTTTGTTTCTCTTATTTCCTTGGTATTTTCTTCTTCTTAGTTGTAGGTTAGTTTTCTTCTTTGGGTAGTTTCTTTTCTGTTCTTCTTTTTTTCTTTTGTAGGGCTTATCTCAAGCCCACCAGACATCTGCTGTTAGCGTTATTTCTATTAATAAAAGTTGCAGTGGGGTGTTTACCCTAATATTTATAGTCAAAAAAATCTATGGGCACATAATTCCTATTTGCAACAATAAGAACATCATTAATTCTTCTGATAGGTTTCTTAATAGTGGAATCGGCAAGGTGCAAGTTTAGAGAGCAATCATCAAAATCACGAAAACCTAGCAAATCTCACAAAGTCTTTGGAAACGTGGAAACACTAGCACCCAAATCACACAAAGCATAGCATTCATGATTTTCAAATTTAATTTTAATAGTAGGTTCCCATTCATCATAAAGTTTTCTAGGGATAGAAACTTCCAACTCAAGTTTTTCATCATAAGATTGCATCAAAGCATCAACGATATGTTTGGTAAAGGCTTTACTTTGACTATAAGCATGAGGAGAATTTAGCACGGATTGCAACAAGGAAATAGAATCTATCAAAGAGCAATTGTCATAATTAAATTCCTTGAAATCCAAAATAGTGGGTTCATTAATATCTAATGTTTTGATCTCTTCAATCCTACTTTTATCAATTTTAGCATCAAGATCTAAAAACTCCAAATTTCTGGAACGCCTTCTAGGTAAAGGTGCATCATATTCAGTCCCATCATTATCAAGTTTCATATTGCAAAACAAAGATTTAATAGGGGACACATCAATAACTTTTAGATCTTCATCTTTATTTTCATAGAAATTTGAAGAACACGCTTTCACAAAGCAATCTTTCTTAGCATGCATCCTAGAGGTTCTTTCTTTGCCTCACCAATGGAAATTCTCATGGCTTTGAGAGGCTCATTGATATCATGCTTAGCAGGAATAGATCTAATTTTTAGAGAATCAACATCAAGAGAAATTCTATCAACGTTCCTAGCTAATTCATCAACTTTAAGAAATTTTTATTCAAGCAAAGCATTGAAATTCTTTTGTGAATTCATAAACTCCTTAACACTAGTCTCAAATTCAGAAGACATCTTATTAAAGTTTCCATAATAATTGTTGTAGGAATTACCATAATTATTAGGGCAATTACTAGGATAAGGCCTAGGATTAAAGTTTCCTCTATACGCGTTGTTACCAAAATTATTCCTACCAACAAAATTCACATCCATAGATTCATTATTATTCTCAGTCAAACTATACAAAGGCATATCATTAGGATCAGGAGAACCACTCTTAGTTGCAAATAATTTCATAAGTTCATCCATCTTTCCACTCAAAACATTAATTTCTTCTATCGCATGCACTTTTTTATTAGTATATCTTTCAGTGTGCAATTGAGAATAATTAACCATAATATTATCTAGGAGTTTAGTAGCTTCTCCTAAAGTGATTTCCATAAAAGTGCCTCCCGCGGCCGAATCTAAAAGGTTTCTAGAAGCAAAATTCAATCCGTCATAAATTTTTTGTATAATCATCCACAAATTCAAACCATGCGTAGGGCAAGTACGTATCATTAATTTCATCCTCTCCCAAGCTTGTGCAACATGTTCATGATCAAGGTGCTTAAATTTCATAATATCATTTCTAAGAGAGATAATCTTAGCGGGAGGAAAATACTTAGAGATAAAAGCACCTTTGCACTTATTCCAAGAATTGATACTATTTTTAGGCAAAGACGAAAACCAAGCTTTAGCACCATCTCTAAGCGAAAAAGGAAATAGCTTCAATTTAACAATATCATTGTCCACATCTTTCTTCTTTTGCATATCACACAAATGAACGAAACTATTTAGATGGGTAGCGGCATGCCGGGGTTTTCTGGCTCCTCGAGCACCTATGGGGACGGAGCCCCTTCTCGGTTCGGCGGGGGGCGGAGGTCGCGCGAAGAGCGGATCGAGGCGAAGCACACGGTTTTTTTTTACCCAGGTTCGGAGCTCTCCGGAGAGATAATACTCCTACTGCTGCTTTGTGGATTGTATTGAGTTCTTGCTCGGGAGCGCTGAGTGCTACAGTACACTCAAGCAGCTAACGAGACCGAGCGTTCTTCTGTTTTCCTCTCAGAGATCGCTCTCCGGGGGCCGATCCTCCTCTACGTTGTGCATGGGCCTCACTTTATATGTTCAAGGGGTCTCCAACAGGTGGCAACGTAGGTAAGGGCAAAAATGGAACTATGTTGTGGTAGGTATAGCTGCCTACACAGTGTATCATACCTAACCCTGACGGCAGGGGACAAAGGCATTAAATGCCTATCTACGTCGCCCTGACGGTGCAGAAAAGGGACCGTCAGGGGCGCCACCGCTCGCCACGATGGCGATCTTGTCAGCGCCGCATGCCACAGTGTACCCCTGGCTGCACAGCCTCCCGCCACGTACGCCAGGAAGGGTCCCGGAGCGACACGTAGGTGGGTGAGCTGGAGCGTAGGTACAGGGTGGTTGCCCGCCGCGGCAAATGCCTTGCCGCGGCCGTTGTCTTGCCGCGTCCGGGAACTTGTCGCTCGCCGAGTCCTGTCGGGACGCGTGGCGCGTCGCGGCAGGTTCCTTGAGATGCTCTGGTTGGCCTTCCCGGCAAGCTCCTCTTGCCGGGGTCTTGTGCCTCGAGCGGCCTTCCCGGCAAGCTCCTCTTGACGGGGACTTGTCCCCTTGGCTTAAATACTTTGTTCTCGAATGGCTCCAAAGGAACCATAGAGAGCCTTGGCGATCACCTGGCGGGCCTTGCCGCGGGGTGCTGCGACTGCCCGTGCACAAGTTCGGGATACTAGGGTACCCCTACTTTAGTACACCGACAGGAGCCCCCGGGCCAGGGCCACACACGGTGCCGAGCGCTGTTGGGCCAGGCCCAAAACAGGGCACGGGCACGCACGGCCTGGGAAACGTCGCACCTTGCTCCGTATCCACGCGTCCTCCCCGAACGGCACGCGTCGATTGCGGCATTGTGGGAGAGGTCGTGGGTGGTTCCTTTATTTGGAAAAACGAAACGCCCGCCTCCTGGCGGTTCGTATCTTCCTCATAAACGTAGGGAGGCGTGGAGGCGTGGAGGCGTGGTCTTCAAGGCGTCCACCCCCCACGATCACGGGGTGGGGAGAGGTCGCCTCATCCGTCGCCTCAACTCTGCACTCCTGCCACGCGGCCTCCATGCGCTTGGAGTGGCGAACGGTGGAGGCGGGAAACCGGGTCGTCACGGGTCGAGGCAGCGGGTCGGGCCCAGTTCCCTGCGCCTTCTGCGCCTCGATTGGCTGAGTGGGGCGGCCGAGCCCCCACCCCGCTCCTTTATAAGGAGCAGGATAGGGGGGGACGAAAACCCGCATTCTATCATCTCCTCCTTTCTTCAGCTTCTGCTCCCCTCTCTCTCATTCGCCATGGAGAAAGGGAACCCTGGTCCTTCGACGGTGGCGACGAGGGTTGCCGCTAGGCAACGCGTCCCTCCTCCCCCCGCACCCGTGGTGGCAGAGCCAACTGCAAGGGGAAGAGGGAGGGGACGAGGCCGCAGGCGAGGTCGAGGGTGAGGCCGAGGCGGTCGGGGAAGAGGTGGGCGAGGCAGTCCGCCGGCCTCGCTTCCGCCAGCAGATCCTCTCCCCGTGGCGGACCATATCGGGGACGACCCTTGCGAGTTCTTCGTCAGGCTGCGTCGGCCGCCTCGTCGTCGCCTTCGTCTCCTGACTCCGTTTGCGAGCGAGATGGAGTTGGATCCGCCCGAGACACTGAGGTTGCACATGAGGGGTTGTGGAATCAGTGGTACGCGAGTCCGCGTTGATTTCCCGGCCCCTAATGTGATGTATCTTGGTCGAGGGTGGAAGACGTTCACCCGCATCCACAGCTTGACGGCGGGGCTCACCCTCCATTTTAAGCTGATGGAGGGCGATCTCCTCTCCGTCAAGGTCTTCGGGTGCTTCGGGACTCGGGCACGGTGCTGCGTGGAGAGCTCCTCCGATAGCGAAGGCTCCTCCTCGGGCGGGAGTGACGAGGAGGACAGCGACAGCGACGACGAGGGTGGCGGGCGGCGGGATGACGGGTCCGACTAGGTGTCGGGTGCCGCTCCGCGTGGCACTGGCGACCCCATCATCCGCGTCGCTGGCTCCTGGAGCTTCTCGGGGTCATCTCCTTGGGCGGCTGGCGTAGGGAGGCTGCAGAAGAGGAAAAGGGCAGGCGGCAAGGCCGTCAACTCGGAGTACGAGGGCACGACGCCCTCGACAGCGTGCTGACGTCCTGCCGCCTCGTCTTCGAGCTCTGCCTCCGGCGCCACCATCACCATGCCGCCGAGACGTTCTCTTGGTGTCTTCTGCCACCCGTAGCTCGTCTAGGCGTCCCTTTTGCCCTTTTCGCCTCCTTGACCTGCCTCCTGAAGAGAGGGACAAGAGAGGGATTACGGGCATCTTATCTCTTTTTAATTTGTAAGCCCTCGGGCCTTAGTTGCATTTAAAGCTTGTAATCCCATTATTCATGTTTTTCATCCTCTTATGAACTGTACCTGTGTGGAATGCTCTTTAATGAAAAGGGGATGCTTGCCGAGTCACTTGTCTCGCGGGTGGAACCCACGTCAAGGAGCGAATCCTTTATATCTTTAAGATAGACACTTCCTTTCTCGGTAGCAGGCCCTGCCTTCTTCCCATGTCGCTCGCCCTTTCTCACGCTTTTGGCGGAGGCAGGGAGGAGGCGGGTTCAGGCTCCTCGCTTCGTCCCTTTGCTGCCGCGACTACGACCAAATCTGGCCCCGGGAACGAGCCCGAGGGCCTAGAGTTAAGGGAGCACGGTAGCTTTTAGGAAGAAACGAGGTTTTGCATACCCCAGCCCATAAGAGAATGCATGATAAGGGATGAAAAACTTATCTGAGATCGCAGCCCCCGGCAACTTCGGTTCGCCGTGGGCTAATCTTTGCACTTGCAGCCCCCGGCAACGCTGGCTTGCCAGGGTGTTGCAGCCCCCGGCAACATTGGCTTGCCGGGGTCCGGGTGTTGGTCCGTCTGTCTTCTTCTTTTCGTCCTTAAGTGGTCTGGTCAGGGTGCGCGAGTCCTGCGAACCAAGGGAAACGAAAGAATGACAAAAGGACACACACTCGACCTCTAAGTTAGGGGTTAGCCGATATTAAGCACTGTCAACCCTAACCAAGGACGAGACTCGACTCAGCATGCATGCTAAAACTCAGGGCGCCAGCACTTTATCTTCGCTCAGGGTCTGCGCCTGGCTTTGTACAAAGGATTACATGCAACAGCGGCAAGACTTGTACAAAATGGTGGTTGCCGGACAGGGTCCGACAACCGCGCCTTACGGTAAAATTTACAAAGATGCTCGATGTTCCAGGAGTTGCTCACCGGAAAGCCATCCTCGGTCTCAAGGCGGAAAGCGCCAGGCCTAGTGACTCGTTTCACCCGGTAAGGGCCTTCCCACTTCGGCGTCAACTTGTTGGAATTCTTGGCGGAATGAACGCGCCGAAGAACAAGGTCGCCTTCCTCGAGACTTCTGGCTTTAACTTTGCGGCTATGGTAGCGGCGCAAAGCTTGCTGGTATCGAGCAGCTCGTACAGCAGCCTGAAGACGGTCTTCCTCAAGGAGCAGCGCGTCATCTTGTCGCAGCTGCTCTTGCTCAAGCTCATCATAAGCGAGCACTCGAGGTGAGCCGTATACGAGTTCCGTGGGGATAACTGCCTCTGCTCCATAGACTAGAGCGAAAGGTGTCTGGCCAGTGGCTCGATTTGGCGTCGTCCTGATCGACCAAAGAACCACCGGCAGCTCCTCAATCCAGTTTCTTCCGCACTTGTGCAGCCTGTCGAAAGTCCGGGTCTTGAGTTCACGCAGCACTTCAGCATTTGCCCTCTCTGCTTGACCGTTGCTCTTGGGGTGAGCAACAGAAGCGAAGCAGACCTTGGCGCCAAGGTCTTGGACATACTGCATGAAGGTGCGAGTCGTGAATTGTGTATCGTTGTCGGTGATGATCCTGTTAGGGATTCTGAAGTGGCGAACAATCGACCTGAAGAACTTGACTGCTGACTGTGTTGTCACCTTCCTCACTGGTTCCACTTCCGGCCACTTTGTGAACTTGTCGATTGCGACGTACAAGTACTCAAAGCCCCCGACTGCTCGGGGGAAGGGGTCGAGGATGTCGAGCCCCCAGACCGAAAATGGCCAGGATAAAGGGATCGTCTGGAGAGCTTGAGCTGGCTGGTGTATCTGCTTGGAATGGAACCGGCACGCTTCACACTTGGTTACTTGTGCAGCTGCATCCTGGAGGGCTGTCGGCCAAAAGAAGCCCTGCCGGAATGCTTTGCCGGCAAGCGCTCTTGCGCCAATGTGGTGACCACAAATGCCTCCATGTATCTCTGCCAACAGCTTCTGTCCATCTTCCCGGGGGATACATTTCAATTTCACTCCGTTGAGTCTTCTTCTGTACAGTGCGTTGTCAACGAACTGGTACATACTAGACTGCCGGGCTACTCTTTCCGCTTCTTCTGGCTCTTCGGGAAGTTCTCCTGACTGGAGGAAACGGACGATCTGCTGTGCCCATGCTTGAGCCTGTGGCTCGACAACAAGGACTAAAGGCATATCTGCTGCTGCGGGAACATCCGCTTCTACAGCGAGAACCTGCGGTTCAGCCGGAGCTTGATGGTCCCCAGCAAGCTTGCCGGAGCGAAACTTGTCGGGAGCGTCTGCTTCAACGAAACAAACCCTGGGGCGTGTCGGAGCAAACTGCTCCTCAGCACTCTTGGCGTTGATCTTGGGGACCTTCTTGGCGGCGGCTTCGGGAAGCTCTGCCGGAAGATAGTCGCCAGAAATCAACTTCCTCTTCTTGCTCTGTCCAGTTGATGGCGTCACGGATGGTTGAGTTAGCTTGAGCACAAAGATCCCTGGTTCCACAGGTAACTTAAGTGTCGCGCACTTTGACAGGCCGTCAGCGATGTCGTTCTGAGCTCTTGGAACATGTTCCATCTGTAGGCCGACAAAGCGCTCTTCCAGCTTCCTCACTTCATCAACGTAAGCTTCCATCAACGGACTCTGATAATCCTTGTTCACTTGGCGGAGGACAAGCTGCGAGTCACCCCTGACAATGAGCTTCTTGATCCCAAGGTCTGCCGTGATCCTGAGACCGGCAAGCAAACCTTCATACTCTGCAGTATTGTTTGTCGTGGCTGCTGCTTCCCGGTAGATCTTGTCGGCACAGATAAGAGTGTCTTTCTTGTCGCCATGTACAGAGGTGACACTTATCGGGCCTGGCATCTTCAGCATGTTGTACGCGTGGTGAGAGGCCGCCATGAACTTGGCGAGCGCTGGACGGCCGAGAATTCCATTGTAAGGCAATGGAAAATCGGCAACGTCGAAAGTGATCCTCTCAGTCCTGAAGTTCAGCTCACTGCCAAATGTCACCGGCAGCGTGATCTTCCCCTTCGGCTTGCTCCTTCCCGGGTTGATTCCTTGGAACGTGCCGGTCTCTTCGAGCTCGCTGTCAGGGACTTGGAGTCTCCGGAGCACAGCGGAGGAGATCAGGTTCAAGCCGGCCCCGCCGTCAACTATCATCTTAGTGACCTTGAGGTTGCGGATAGTTGGTGAGACCAACATCGGCAAACACCCGACAGCAGTTGTGCGATCGGGGTGGTCCTCAATATCAAAGATGATAGGCGTGCTGGACCATTTCAGAAGCTTGCGTGACTCAACGGGTGGTTCTGCTGCATTGACTTCCCGCACCCACTGCTTGAGTTGGCGGTGTGAGGTATGCAGAGAAGCACCGCCATCAACCCACAAAACTTCTGTGGCTTTCTGGAACTCCTGCTCACTGGTCTCGGCTTCATCCATGTCTTCGTCGTCGTCGCCATCTTCATCCTTGTCGCGGCTGCGGGGAGGTCTGTCGCCTTGCCGCTGCTTGGCGTTGCCGCGGCGTACCCCCCGGCCGGTGCGCTTCGTACCGGATCCTCCAGCACCTCCTTGGGCCTTCTCCTTGTCGCGTCGCTCGTATTCAGCCTTTTGCAGCTCAATGAGCTGCTCGACCTTATTGCAGATCCGGAGGTCATGGCCTTTGGTGCGGTGAATCTTGCAGTACTGCTTGTTGGTGCCGTCCTGCTTGTCGGCGGCCGCCACAGCCTCGCAATTGGCGCATGCGGCAACCTCCTTGCCGGAGCTACCAGTCTTTGCTGTCTTGGCGCCACCTTCGTTGCCGGACTGCTCGACAACTAGCACATCTTTGCCTTTCCTCTTCCTGTTGTTCCGCCGCCGGTTTTTGCTTGCCGGGGCGGCATCATCGCTGTCAGATCCTCCTGTTCCTACGTTCTCTCCGGGGAGTTTCCTCCCTACCTCAGCACATGCACATCTGTCGGCCAGGGCATACAGCTCACTGACGTCTCTGATCTTGCACATCGCCATCTCCTCCCGCATCTTGCGGTTACGCATGTTCTGGTGGAACGCACTGATGACCGTGGCAGGGTGGACGTCTGGGATGTTGCGTTGCACTTGGCTGAATCTCTGGATGTACTTGCGTAGAGGCTCCCCTTCCTTCTCGGCAAGCAGGTGAAGATCACTCTCCTGGCCATGAGGTTTGTGGCCGCCTGTAAAGGCGCCGACAAACTGATGGCATAGGTCTGCCCAGGAAGATATGGAGTTTTCCGGCAAGTGCATGAGCCAGGACCTGACATTGGGCTTGAGCACCAGAGGGAAGTAATTGGCGAGGATCTTGTCGTCTCGCCCCCTGGCAGCCTGCACCGCGATGGTGTAGATGCTGAGGAACTCCGACGGATGCAGCCTGCCGTCGTACTTCTCTGGTACGTCTGGCTTGAAATTCGTCGTGCTGGGCCACTGGACTTGCCGCAGCTCACGAGTAAACGCAGGGCAACCTACCGCGTACGGCAGGTCGCCTGGTTCCCCTGGCGCTTGCATGTCGACAGCGGGGCCAGCGTGTCGGTCTGATTGACGCCGCGTTTCTCTTCGGCGCTTGATGCGGGTACAAGCGTCTTCTTGCTGCCATTCGTGAAGAACGTGGCGCTCATCGCGACGAGTTCGCGGGTCTGATGAAGCAGTGGAGTCGCTGTCGTGGCGGACCCGGTGAGTCGGCGATCTTAGCCTTTGGGGCGGTGAGTGCACGGTGGTTGCACCCCCACCAGTTTTGTCGCCATCGGCTCGCACTTGGCTGGCCTGCCGCGGCTGCGATGTGGTCGCCGGCCATGGAGTGTCGCTGTTGGCGAAGCCTTTGAGACTCTGAATGGTTGCCCTCCAGTCGTCGATCTTGGCTGGCGTTGGAGGGAAGTCTAGGAGTAGTTGAGATCGTGCCAAAGCTTCTGCTGGAGTGGCGGGTAGCGGTGGCGAACGGTGCGAGGAGCGGGATATGCTCAGACTTCCAACGATGTTAGAAGGAGCAGTATTCCGTCCAGGCGACCGTGCCTTGCTCGCGCCAGCACGTTGGCGTGCATGTTGGCCTTGAGCATCCCGGGATCCGCCAGCTCGATTTGGGTCCAGCGAGCGTATGGTACCGTGAGTACCACGACGCTGCCGGTCCTGCGCCTCTTGAGATGGGCGCGGTGCGTCTACGGATGCCCGGTCGTCGTGCGAGCCGACTACGCCGCCGACGGGCAGTGCGGTCTTGTCCTTGGACTTGGTGGCACCGTGGGCTTCCTCGTCGACGCCCGTTCTTCCGCCGGCGTCCTCCCCACTGGCCGTTTGCTGCGGTGGCGGTGGATTCGACGCTGACGGTGCAGCCGCCTCCGAAGCCTTCTTCTTCGGCGGCATGTCGATGAAGTCGATGAAGATTTAGCTCGCGTGAACGCCGGATCAGGTTCACACAACCTCGACGCCCCCTACCTGGCATGCCAAAGATGCCGGGGTTTTCTGGCTCCTCGAGCACCTATGGGGATGGAGCCCCTTCTCGGTTCGGCGGGGGGGCGGAGGTCGCGCGAAGAGCGGATCGAGGCGAAGCACACGGGGGGTTTTTACCCAGCTTCAGAGCTCTCCGGAGAGATAATACTCCTACTGCTGCTTTGTGGATTGTATTGAGTTCTTGCTCGGGAGCGCTGAGTGCTACAGTACACTCAAGCAGCTAACGAGACCGAGCGTTCTTCTGTTTTCCTCTCAGAGATCGCTCTCCGGTGGCCGATCCTCCTCTACGTTGTGCATGGGCCTCCTTTTATATGTTCAAGGGGTCTCCAACAGGTGGCAACGTAGGTAAGGGCAAAAATGGAAATATGCTGTGGTAGGTACAGCTACCTACACAGTGTATCATACCTAACTCTGGCGGCAGGGGACAAAGGCATTAAATGCCTATCTACGTCGCCCTGACGATGCAGAAAAGGGACCATCAGAGGCGCCACCGCTCGCCACGATGGCGATCTTGTCAGCGCCGCATGCCACAGTGTACCCTTGGCTGCACAGCCTCCCGCCACGTACGTCAGGAAGGGTCCCGGAGCGACACGTAGGTGGGTGAGCTGGAGCGTAGGTACAGGGTGGTTGCCCGCCGCGGCAAGTGCCTTGTCGCGGCCGTTGTCTTGCCGCATCCGGGAACTTGTCGCTCGCCGAGTCCTGCCGGGACGCGTGGCGCGTCGCGGCAGGTTCTTTTAGATGCTCTGGTTGGCCTTCCCGGCAAGCTCCTCTTGCCGGGGTCTTGTGCCTCGAGCGGCCTTCCCGGCAAGCTCCTCTTGCCGGGGACTTGTCCCCTTGGCTTAAATACTTTGTTCTCGAATGGCTCCAAAGGAACCATAGAGAGCCTTGGCGATCACCTGGCGGGCCTTGCCGTGGGGTGCTGCGACTGCCCGTGCACAAGTTCGGGATACTAGGGTACCCGTACTTTAGTACACCGACATGGCATCTTCACAAGGAAGGCCGGCGAATAGATCTTTCATGACAAGATTCAATAAAGCAGTATTGATTTCACAAGATTCAGTATTGGTAATAGGAGCAATCAGAGTACTAAGGAAATCATTGTTGTTGGTATTGGTGAAGTCACAAAATTTAGTATTATCTTGAGCCATCGTGACAAGCAAGCAATCCAACACACGAGCAAACAAGAAGCGAACAAGAAAGAGGCGAATGGAAAAGAGAGGGCGAATAAAATGACAAGGGTGAAGTGGGGGAGAGGAAAAGGAGAGGCAAATGGCAAATAATGCAATGCAGGAGATAAGGGTTTGTGATGTGCACTTGGTATGTTGACTTTTGCGTAGAATCCCCGGCAACGGTGCCGGAAATCCTTCTTGCTACCTCTTGAGCACTGCGTTGGTTTTCCCTTGAAGAGGAAAGGGTGATGCAGCAAAGTAGCGTAAGTATTCCCCTCAGTTTTTGAGAACCAAGGTATCAATCTAGTAGGAGGCCACGCACGAGTCCCTGGCACCTACACAAACAAATAAATCCTCGCAACCAACGCAATAAAGGGGTTGTCAATACCTTCACAGTCACTTACGAGAGTGAGATCTGATAGATATGATAAGATAATATTTTTGGTATTTTTATGATAGAGATGCAAAGTAAAGAAAGTAAAATAAAAACGACGCCAGAAATAGCTTGTTGTCGGGAGATTAATAGGATGGAAAATAGACCCGGTCGCCATAGGTTTCACTAGTGGCTTCTCTCAAGAGCATAAGTATTACAGTGGGTGAACAAATTACTGTTGAGCAATTGACAGAATTGAGCATAGTTTTGAGAATATCTAGGTATGATCATGTATATAGGCATCACGTCCGAGACAAGTAGACCGACTCCTGCCTGCATCTACTACTATTACTCCACACATCGACCACTATCCAGCATGCATCTAGAGTATTAAGTTCATAAGAACAGAGTAACGCTTTAAGCAAGATGACATGACGTAGAGGGATAAACTCATGCAATATGATATAAACCCCATCTTGTTATCCTCGATGGCAACAACACAATATGTGCCTTGCTGCTCCTACTGTCACCGGGAAAGGACACTGCAAGATTGAACCCAAAGCTAAGCACTTCACCCATTGCAAGAAATATCAATCTAGTAGGCCAAACCAAACTGATAATTCGAAGAGACTTGCAAAGATAACCAATCATACATAAAAGAATTCAGAGGAGAATCAAATATTGTTCATAGATAAACTTGATCATAAATCCACAATTCATCGGTCTCAACAAACACATCGCAAAAGAAGATTACATCAAATAGATCTCCACGAGAGAGGGGGAGAACATTGTATTGAGATCTAAAAAGAGAGAAGAAGCCATCTAGCTAATAACTATGGACCAGAAGGTCTGAGGTAAACTACTCACACATCATCGGAGAGGCTATGGGGTTGATGTAGAAGCCCTCCATGATCGATGCCCCCTCCGGCGGAGCTCCGGAAAAGGCCCCATGATGGGATCTCACGAGTACAGAAGGTTGCAGCGGTGGAATTAGGTTTTTGGCTCCGTATCTGGTAGTTTGGGGGTACATAGGTATATATAGGAGGAAGAAGTACGTCGGTGGAGAAACGTGGGGCCCACGAGGGTGGAGGGCGCGCCTAGGGGGTAGGCGTGCCCCCTACCTCGTGCCCTCCTGGTTGATGTCTTGACGTAGGGTCCAAGTCCTCTGGATCACGTTCATTCCGAAAATCACGTTCCCGAAGGTTTCATTCCATTTGGACTCCGTTTGATATTCTTTTTCTGCCAAACTCTGAAATAGGCAAAAAAACAGCAATTCTGTGTTGGGCCTCCGGTTAATAGGTTACTCCCAAAAATAATATAAAAGTGTATAATAAAGCCCATTAATGTCCAAAAAAGAATATAATATAGCATGGAACAATAAAAAATTATAGATACGTTCGAGACGTATCACTCTCCTACTTGAGCTTCACTTACATTCGAGTGAGACATGGTTACCGCCTAAGTCAGAAATACTATCTGTGATCAGGTACAATGCACAAGTCACGAAGCCGAGAGGTGAGGAAGAAGGAACGGGCGACAACTCTGTGCTCAGCCCGGAACTTCCGGCCAGAGCTTGGAACCTCCGGCCAACCCAGAACTTCCGACCTCCGATGACCCAGACGATCCCAGGCGTGCCAACTCTTTGGTTAGCCCGAAACAAGCCCGGAACCTGGCCCAGACCTTCCGTCCCCCGGCACCTCCGGCCCCCGGATGCCAGCCCAGCTTCCCTCGTACCAACTCTCTAGTTAGGCCGGACCCTCCCCGGAACCTGGCCAGGAACCTCCGGCGCCTGGAACTTCCGGCCCTGCTTACGTGCAGTGACTTGGGCTGAGGCCCATGTACCCTTTCACCCCCTAGACTATATATATACTCTTCTCCTACCTACGTTTTAGGGTTAGCAAAGTGGTAGCTCATTTGAGAAGCTTTTCTCTCCACTTGATCCCTTCTCCATCGGAGTTCACGACCTCTACGGAGAAGATCCCCCAAGTGGATTCATGACCCCTCCCGGGAAAACCCCTCAAGACCTCCTCACGGAGAAGAACTTGCTACTTGTCTCATCCCTTGTTGATCGTGGATCTTGTATCTGTTTTTTCTTCGAGGATCTATCATATGTGTAATCGAATTTTGTTGTTTGAGCGATTTCCTCTCATGTGTCCCCTCGTGTTCTTTGCGGGATCCGCTACAATCGTAAAAGATCGGGCATCTAGGGTTCTACCCTACATCACTAAGCTTGGGGGAGTATGTATTTTCACTGACATTACATTCATGTTCACACATTTCATTCCAGTTGTCGGTGTCCACACTTTTTCATTCTATCATCCACATTAAATTTATGTTCCCTCTTTCTTCTTGTGTGTTTGAAAAACTTTGAGAAAGTCCAAAAATATGTTGCCTGCTTCTTTTCGGTTTTTCTTCCTAGTTTAAATTGTTGTAGTACTAAAAAGAAAACCCAAAAAGATTTCCTTTTTCTTCTTTTACTTGTTCGGAGCTTTCCCGTGTGAATAGTTTTTCTCATTTTTTTCCTTTTATTTGCTTGTTCAAGAAAAACCGAAAAACTCCAAAAATATTTCACAGTGTTTCTCTAAATTTCTTTTTTTACTGAGCCATACCGAGGAGAAGACCACGATGAAAATGTTGAGTGGCTCTCATATGCATGATTGTTGATCTAACAAAGAGCCCATATTACTTTATCTTCTCCTTTTGAATAAGATGTTTGCAGATTCCAGCTTAGTCCATGACACTCTTGCACTATTATTATTTTCAAATCGTTCGATCATGCAAGTGAAAGGCAATAATGACGATATTTGATGAACTAGCTATGGCAGAGAGAAATGGGTATGAACTCAACTTGTTCTGTTTTTGTAAATATGTTTAACCTAGTATCCATGATTCAACTTGTTATGATCAAACATGTTTACAGTGACAATTAGAGATTATAGTTTATCATGCCATGCTTAAGTAGCTAGGAGTGGATAATGATTTATCTTGGATGTCAACATTGCGTTAAAATGATTGTGATGCAGTATGATGATATGATATCCTCCTCTGAATGTTCGAGTGGCTTGACTTAGCACATGTTCATGCATGTAGTTGAATCAAAACCAACATGGCCTCTATGATATTTATGTTCATGGTGTTCATATCCTATGCTAGTGTCCAATGTTACTTATGCATTATGCATGTTCATGACCGTTTTCGCTCTCTAGTTGGCCACTTCTCAAACTATTTGCTAGCCTTCCCCTGTACTAGTAGGAATTCTGCTTGTGCATCAAAAACCTGAAACCCAAGTTATTCCAGATGAGTCCACCATACCTACCTATATGCGGTATTACCCAGCCGTCCTAAGTAAATTTGCATGTGCCACCTCTAAAAACTTCAAATAAATATCCTTTTTGTGTGCCTGGATTGTTCACGGAGCGACAGGAGGTAGTCACTATCTTCCATGCTAAGCGGGTTATCCTCATGATGAGTGTTTATTCACTCGTCCTTGCACGAGAGGGGCAGTAATAGGGGTTCGCAGTCCTAAACTCAAATTGCAAATAATTAAACAAAACTCCCCCGGGACTGTTGTTGGTATGGACGGCACCCGTTGTTTCGGACAAGCCATGGAGTGTGATCGTTGGTGGAGGGGAAGTAAACCTTTACTTTTATCGCTTGAGAACCGCCACTAGCGTGTTTAGCATGGAAGATACCGATAACTAATGGCCGCGAAGTAAACAAGAAGGGTGCATTTATCAAAATTTCATTTACCTCTATTTTAAAAAACTTGAGCTCTAGCACCGCTGCAAATCACTGCTTCCCTCTGCGAAGGGACTATCTATTTACTTTTATGTTGTGTCATCACCTTCTCAAATAAGCGCCAGAACCTAAGAGCACAATTGTCATCCTCATGCATTGTGTGTAGCTAAGATTGGGTGCATCATGATTGGATCTTTTCTACCATGAATTACAATGTTTAGTAGCTGCTTAACTTTGGAGGTGCTCTGCATTTATGTTTTGCGGTCTCAGAAAGGGCTAGTGAGACACCATTATTATCATATTATATCATGGTTGTTTTGACAATGTGTTGTTGTTTGAGATATCTTATTATTGCTCGCTAGCTGATTATGTCATTCATATGAGTTAATATAATTTTTAAGTGTTATTGTCGACATGGTTAGTTATAATCTTGGCTGAAAACCTGGGTGATGTTTAAGCTTATTTATGTAAACAAGAGCAAAAGAGTTTGTAAAAGTTTTTCTTTTTCACTTTCAGTTTATCAACTGAATTGCTTGAGGACAAACCAAGGTTTAAGCTTGGGTAAGTTGATATGTCTCTGTGTATGTACTTTTCCTAACGCTTTTCCTCTTGTTTTGACTCTAATTTGCCCAGGTGGGTTGTCCCCACCTGGTGGCCCCACAGACTCCAACCCTGATACTATAAAATCACATATTTCCAAAAAAAAATGAGGGAGGAAGAATTATCACGTTTCACGAGACGAGCTGCCGCCACCTCCTGTTCTTCATCGGGAGGCTAGATCTAGAGTCCGTTTGGGGCTCTGGAGAGGGGGATCTTCGATCTTCATCATCGCCAACCTTCTCCAATGCCAATTACATGATGCTCCCCACTAGGAGTGAGTAATTCCTTCGTAGGCTCGCTGGTCAGTGAGGAGTTGGATGAGATTCATCATGTAATCGATTAGTTTTGTTAGGGCTTGATCCCTAGTAACCATTATGTTTTGAGATTAATGTTGCTATGACTTTGCCATGCTTAATGCTTGTCACTTCGGGCCCGAGTGCCATCATTTCAGAAGATGTCATACAAGTTGTTTCCATAAGCATGTATGACTATTTACGAAATACATGCCTACATTATATTTATGAGCTGGAGCTAGTTTTGTGTCGCCCTAGGTTATGACTGTTATATGATGAATATCATCAAACAAATCCACTAATCCAATGCCTACAAATTTTCCATATATTGTTCTTGCTAAGTTACTACTGCTGCTGTTACTGTTACACTTGCTACAAAATCATTGTTATCACTGTTATCGTCACCACTGCTGTTACCACTGCTATCAAAACTATCATATTACTATGATACATATCACTTTGCTCAGATATTTAATCTCCAGGTGTGGTTGAGTTGACAACTTAGCTGCCAATACTTACAAATATTCTTTGGCTCCCCTTGTGTCGAATCTATAAATTTGGGTTGAGTACTCTACCCTCGAAAACTGTTGTGATCCCCTATACTTGTGGGTTATCAGGTGGCACCCTACATCACCATTGTCGTGCGCCTCGGTAGGCAGAGGGACTTTGGTGGTGTTTAAGTGTCCTATGCATGGCCATGTCTCGGCGCAACATGACCGTTGGATCAAACTCAGACAGTGTAGATCAGTCACTGTAGCACAAAGCGTGCGGATGTGTTCGGTTGCATTCTCGTCTCAACATAGTTATTCTCTCTTCATGCATGCTCATCTCAGCACCCCTCTTCATGCATGCTCTGCATGCTCCTAGTGTATTTGTGTTAGCCTAGTGTGGACTCATGCACCCTTCATGCACTCTGCCAAACACCCAAAAGTGGGTCGAGAAGGGAACTTGTGGTTCTTGTTCTGTGGAGTATTGTAGCACTGTACTCTCCGTGCATTGTAGACCTAGTTCTGTTAACATTGGTCTCACCGTTCATTCTCGATCAGACAGTCAAAAAAGGGGCATGTTACATTACTGTTCATAGTTGACATGCACACAACATCATTTTTTATAGTCACATCTTACTACACTAGCAACAAGATTATAATACCGACGTATGAGCCTCTGTACATGCCTAGTAGTAGGAGTACTGTGTAAGTTCAAGTGGCTGCCGTGTTTTGCACTCCTCTGTCATAAGAATGGAAATGCTTGCTATAATCTTTTTTTTCAGAAACAGCGGACACGCTCTACCATGTGGATCCTCCTCGACGGTCGTCAGGAACCTTGCTACTCACTTTCGCTGACGTGTGGGACAGCCAACATCGGGGTCCACTTGCGTGCACTAAATTACTCCGTACTAGAGTGCACAACTGCATAGTAAACTACACCGGTTGAAGCGCCATAGTAATGCCCAATGAGCCGTCAAATCACAAAACCCCCACCTTTCACTTCAAAAAAAGACACATCCAAGACATTTTGGGCCGAACGATTTTTTTTCATGCTTACGACACTTCTGTGACGATAATTGTGACAAAAACATGTATCTTCATAGATGTGGTGGGCTCCTACTCCCATGACCAAAAATCATGACAGAAAATAGGCTTTTTCATCCTGGGTAGGCTGGAGACGCACCTGCATGACATTTTTTGGGCCGTCCATGACGGAAAAAATCATGGTAGAAGCGAGGGCGAGGAAAATATCGGGGAGTTCCCGGTTACGGTGGGTGGTCGGGCCGAGCGATGCACTGTGGTTTGAGAGTTTCTCTCTCGTACGCGTTGGCTCTACCTGAACTCGACTAATCGCACTAGCTACATTATTGAACCCGAGCGATCGATCCCTTGGCTGTTAACTGAACCCGAGTGATTCATCCACTGCTGACAGCGATCGATCGCTGCTGCTGCTTCCTGAAGCCGATCGAGCCCCCGTGTAAGATGTAGCCAGCCGGTGTTGGGTTTCCTATCGATGAACGGTGACCGTTGATACCGTGCGGGCGGTACGTAGAACGAGTCGAGACATGGTGAGTCGAGTCGATTGGTTAGCTGTGGATGAACTGTCCCTGGTGGCGGTTGGATGAACAGGACCCCGTGGTAGTAGGGCATTGCCGCTGGATGAACATGACCTTGAGGAGGCCGCCACACCCGAGCCGGTTGGAGGTGGACGAATAGGACCCCTTGGAGGGCTGATTGAAAAGTAGCTGGTGGAGGCTGGAGGAGCTCGATGGTGGATGAAGAGTAGCAGGTGGAGGCTAGAGGAAGTCGACGGTGGATGAACAGTATCTCGTGGAGTCTCGTTTTGTGGTAGGCCACACCCCTCCCGATGAGCAGGACCCCATTTTGATCGTAGGTGCTCGAACAGAATTCTATTTCCTCCGTTTTGTGGTACGCCAGACCCCTCCCGATGAAAAGGATCCCGTTTCGACCGTAGGCATTCGAACAGAAGGCGTTTCCTCTATTTTGCGGTACGCCAGGGCCCGTTTCGGCTGCTCCGTCCAAGTCGGTTGGCTCCCGATGAACATGACGCGTTCCGTTGCCTCCCGATGAACACGATGCAGTTTCTCCATTCCGACCCAGCCAGTTGGCTGCCGATGAACAGGACACCGTTGCTGCCGTCCGCTACTTCTCCAAGTACACGAGCCCTGGACGTACGTATGCGCGAGTAGGCGTTCGAGACCTCGCCCGTATGTATGTATGTCGTCGTATTTTTTGGCATGTGGCTATACGTACGTGTACACGGTTTAGAAGGGACTGCCTGAACTTTTATGTCAGGGGCTCTACTACTACACTTGCTGCTGCTTGCTCGGCCACGGTTCATTGTTGCAGAGAGACCGATCATATAGCTGGTGGGTCCCAGCTGTCAGGGGGAGGAATCATTTTTATTTTGCAAGTAATAAGGAGGCACCTCCTTGTGTTCGAAGATGTGGCTGGTGGGTCCAGCTGTCAGCATCACCGCCTAAATCCTCTTTCGATGGCTGTCGTTCGTTGACCTCATTGACCACGACGTGCAGAGAGCATCAGGGCGGTGGACGACGACGAGGCCTAGGATGGGAACAACATAGAGCCAGAGAAGATGAGGCAGGTGGATACCCACACGGAGGGGAGTACGATGGTTCACTGGTTCGACTACAATGTAAGGCTGCCGTCGCTGAAGAACAACATGGGGTGTGGGTGAGTAGAGGGAAGGCCTGGCGAGTGGTAGTATGGTTGGGCGATGAGGCCTGCGTAGCAGCACCGACGTCCACGAGAGGCTGGAGCACGCGGTACGGGTAGCTGAAAGTGCGTTATATCGACTAGAGGGGGGGTGAATAGGCGATTTTTATGAAATTCTTCACTGAGGAATTTGCTCGTGCGGAAATTCCTTAGCGAAGAAATACTAGCAGCGGAATAAGTACTCAGAAGTAAACATAACAGATTACATGCATGGTCATCATGATGAAATGAAGACAAACACAGAGTACAGAAAGCGTAGGCACAGGATAACTCTAGATGAAGACAGACAGACTGAAGAAATTAAACTGAGGAATTTGTGAAAGTCTTCAGTCAAAGTCTTCAAACACAGATATGAACAAACAGGCAACAAAGTAATGAGGAAATGAAAGTGTTGAGGAAATGGAACCAGTAAGCTTGGTGAAGACAATGATTTGGTAGACCAGTTCCAACTGCTGTCTCAGTTGTACGTCTGGTTGGAGCGGCTGAGTATTTAAACTTGAGGACACACAGTCCCGGACACCCAGTCCTGAGCACGCAGCTCGGGACACCAAGTCCTCACCGTATTCTCCTTGAACTAAGGACACACAGTCCTCGTCCAATCACTCGTGGTAAGTCTTCAGGTGACTTCCAAACCTTCACAGACTTGGTCACTCGGCGATCCACAATTCCTCTTGGATGCTCTAGACCTTGACGCCTAACCATCTGGAAGAAGCACAGTCTTCAAAGGTAACAAGCGTCGGATCCACGCAGGATCAATTTCTTCAGTGATGCTCAATCACTTTGGGTTTGTAGGTGTTTTGGATTTTGGGTTTGGATTTTCCTCACTTGATGATTTTCACTCAAAGTCCTCGGAGGATGGGTTGCTCTCAAATGACAAGTGTCAAGTTCATGCGGAGCAGCCAACCAGCTAGTGGTTGAAGGGGGGCAGCTATTTATAGCCTAGGGAGCAGCCCGACATGATAAGACATAAATGCCCTTCAATAATATGACCGTTAGGTGGACAAGATATTTTAGGACAGCTGGCGCGTGGCACAGCAACGGTCGGAAATTTGGAGTACAAATTCCTTAGGGCTATCATGTTCCTCACTGTGTAGGCAATTCGTACTGGCAAATTCCTAACTCCTCAGTCAGAGCAAAGTCCTCAGTGACCAGAAGAACTGCGTCTCTGTCACTGAAGAAATTGACTGAACTGTATGAGATTTCCAATGGCTTCACTCGAAGGGATTGGTAGGTGTAGGATTTGAGTTGAGCATCACATGGAAATTTTCTCCTTAGTATTTCCTCGACCCCCTTTAACAGTACGGTGTTTCCTATGACTCAAGAAAGAGAAAAATGAAACTACAAAAACAAAAGTCTTCACGCTTCACGTTCCTCAAACGAATACCATGTCTTCAAGGTCACACCAATTTCTTCACTTTCAAAGTCTTCAGAAAGTCTTCAGAATATCAAAGTCTTCAGTCGAAGAACTTCATTTTTAGGGGTCAACTTTTATTGTAAGCTTCAAACTCCTCATATACTTATAGACCTGTGTACACTCATAAACACATCAGATGCTTAACCTATAAGTCTTCAATACACCAAAATCACTAAGGGGCACTAGATGCACTTACAATCTCCCCCTTTTTGGTGATTGATGACAATATAGGTTAAGTTTTCAACGGGGATAAATATGTGAAGTGTAGAAACTAATATTGAGGAATGTGATTGCAAGATATAGAAGAACTCCCCCTGAAGTTGTGCATAGTGAGGAATTTGCTTTTGAAGCAATGCACACTTGAAGAGTTAAATCATGGAGATCTCCCCCTATATCTTGTAATTCATACACGCATTTGATACATGATATGAAGAATTTGAAATGCATGATGAAATATGGTGCCTGATGCAATTCAGCATGCGTGCGATAACATTAATGAGGAATAAGCATGCAGAATAGCGCATCAAAAGCATCAGAGCTCAAGCATGTATCGAAGTATCAGAGCATAGAGCGACAAAAGTATCAGAGCACCGAGCACCATAGGGTTTAAGATTACAACTCAATCCAATAAAAGTTTCGAAAGAACGAGAGTTGTAACTTAAAAAATGCCCTTATTATAGACCCGCTTGAAGACTAACTCAGATTTCTCCCCCTTTGTCATCAAATGACCAAAAGGCTAGAAACTGAGGACTAACGCCCCTGAAGATATTCAAGTCGTTGGAGGAGCGCCAGTGTTGTTGGGGTCGGTTGTTGAAGTAGGGCCTGCTGCAGTGTCGTCCAAGTCTTCATTTTCATTAGTGTCGCGCGATGAAGAATATGAACTGGCCACCAAAGAAGGAACCTTGACCTTCTTGAATTTCTTCGGCGGAGGTGCCGACCAGGCAAATTCTTCTTTGAGGCCCATGTTCTCTAAATCTTCAGCACTATATACTTGAGACAGAACATCCCAGGTGCGGTTGAAGGTTTCATGAAGGTAGTAATGGTTTTTCTTCACTGCATTATATGTGGCAGTCATGTTGTGAAGAATTGAACCAAACTGACGCTTGACCCATTTGTGATTGCGATCAACCTTTTGATGAAGACTGAGGAGTAACTCACGATCAGTCATCACCCTGGGTGCTGTGGCTTGAGGATTTGTCTTGGCAGTATTAGCAGCAGAGTCATGTGTGGCAGAGTCATCATTGGTGGAATAAGAAGCAGCCTTGCGAAATTGACCATCCAATGGACGAATGCCTTCATCTATCACAGCAGTGGCCTTGCCCTTTTCATCAGCTGAGGAAAATGTCCTTTTGAGGACTTCAATAGGAGGCAAGTAGCTGCAGTGGTTGAGGGTTTCAGCCATGTAGTTGAGTGAAGACCTTGTCCTGATGAATCTCATAATCCAAGGTGCATAAGGCTTCAGCTCAAATGGTGACATAGCAATGTTGGCCAGAGTCCTCATGAAGAAATCATGGAAGTTTATGGGAACGCCATGTATGATATTGAAAAGCATATTCTTCATGATGCCAACAATTTCTTCATCGGAAGAATCATGTCCTTTGATGGGACATATTGTCTTCGTCAGAATGCGATAGACAGTCCTAGGCACATACAGCAATTCCTTGACGAGGAATTTGGTACGAGGTGATTGCCCTGGCTTCAGAGGCTTCATGAGCACTTGCATATAGTGGTTTGACAGTTCAGGTTCATCATACACGCAACGCGCATCTTCAGTGGGTGGACTAAGAGAAAGGCAGTGAAGCAATTCAGTTGCTGGGGCCTTGTAATGTGTATTTTCAGTCATCCAGTCCAGAACCCATGAATTGACATCTACAGAGTTGCCAGTGATGTGCAGTGTAGCATAGAACTAAAGAATAAGTTCTTCATTCCAATCACATATATCAGTGCAGAAATTAAGCAGCCCAGCGTCGTGAAGAACACTGAGGACTGGCGTGAAGCACGGCATAGACTCCATATCCACGTGAGGAATATGTGCATGGTCGAAGACTTTGTCTTTGTTGTAAAGCACTGAGGAATAGAAATTTGCTTGGCTGGCAGTCCAGAAACGCCTCTTCCTTATGCGAGCAGAGTCATAAGGATTGTATTCAGTGAAGAATACGTGCTCGCTATAGAAGTCTTCAGCCTTGAATTTCTGTTTGCGTGAGAATGGATCCTTTGGCCTTGGCAGAGGAGTGTCAGTGAGTTGCATCACGACCTCAGGAATCACAAGCTCAGGTTCTTCAGGCTGAGGAATTTCAGTATGTTCCTCAGGTGCAGTCACCTTGTCTGTTTCAGCAGCAGTTTCTTCAGCACTAGTGCCTGGAATTTCTTCATTCAAAGAAGCAGTGGGATGAGTTGCATCAGAGCCCAATTTTATGGTTGGTGAAGAAGAGTGAGGAATTTGCTGCAGGGGAGTGAAGAGTGGGGAATTGGGATGCTAACTTTCCCAAAAGTCGTCATTCATTACTGGAGTTGTGCTTCCAACATCCACATCTTCATCATCAATTTCTTCAACACAAGCCTCTTCAGCATCAAACTGAGGCATTTGTGATGAGACTATTGGGGTTGAAGTGATTGTATCCACTTCAATTTCTTCATCAATCTGCTCTGAGGAAGCAGCAGACTGAGTTTCTTCATCTGATCCACTGGGGATCTCATAATCTTCACCAAACGGAACAAGGTCCTTTGATGGCATGGAGGAGATAGGAACAGCATCAATTGGATTGGCAAATGAGCTGGTCATGGGCTTCATCTTCTTTGGGACTAAAGATTCTGAAGCACTTGATGCTTTCCTTTTCTTTACTGCAGCTCGCCCTGCAGCCTTGGTTTTCTTCACATCTAAAGCAGAGGGAAGAACTGGAGTTGGAGTTGGTGCAGGTGGAGCTGAGGAATCTGGTTCAGTTTCTTCAGGCACAACTGATGCAGTTGCCCTGGTCACTTCATTTTCTTCAGGCGCACCACTAGTGGATGCCCTGGCAATTTCATCAACGGCTAGAGCAGAGTCATCAGCCTTGGAACTAGCATTTTCTTCAGCAGCCTGAACTTCATCAGCGGTGCTGGCATGTTCTTCAGTTTGCTGAACTGATGCTTCAGCTTGAGGAATTTGTTGGTTTGAGGCAGTACCCTTGGTGAAGGTATCAGTCAGCCTCACAAATCTGACCTTGGCTCCTTGCCAATCAGCATAGTACGAGTCAAAGTTGTCGCTGAGGGCTTTGATCTCAGCCTGCATCTTGACAAGTTCCTCAGGCTTCATTTTGAGAACATTTTTCTTCAACAGCTTCTCTTTGCGGTACTGGGATTTCTTGATCTCTCTGGCCCTATCATATTTCCACTTCTCCTCTTGGATGAAGTGAGTCAGCATGTGACTTTGGCCAGGTGTCAGCTTGAAATCAGGCATAGGAGTGTTGGGATCCTTGTGCCAGAGATCAATATAATCTAGGATCGCCCTTGGATCCAAAAGCAGGGGCACAGGTGTGCCTTTGGCTTTAGCAGCCCTTTCTTGGCGGTCTCTGATGATTTCAGCGAGTTCTTCTTCATCAGCTTCATCATCATCAGAGGGCATAGTGAAGACCACTTGCTTTTTATTTTTTTGGACTTGGGCGAGTGCCGCGTCCAGCGGTGGCCTTTTTCTTCAGTAACGAGGGTCCAGCTGAGGATTTTGGTGCAGCTGAGGAACTAGCTGAGACACCAGAGGCAATAGAGATGCCAGTTGTCCTTTGGCATGAGGCCAGGTGCACAGGAGCTGAGGATTTTGTGGGAGCAGGAGCAGCATGAGGAATTTGCTTTGAAGATTTTGAAGATTCTGGCCGTGAGGGCGCAACTGAGGAACTTGGCCGTGAGGGCATTGAAGGTGAAGCACTTGGCTTACGAGCAGGCTTCTTCATCATTGATTTCCTCGGCTTGGCAGAAGCCTCAGTGGCAGCAGCAGCAGCAGATTCTTCATTGAATTTCCTCACTGCTTCTTTTGCTTGCTTTTGCAGTTTACGCTGGCGCTTAGCCCATTCTTGAGGAAAATCCTCTCCTCTTCTGATGCTTGTGGGATCAGCCACTTGGCCAGGTGCCAATGGAGGTCTTGGGCATGGAGGGTTTACTGCGAATTTCTTCATGTACTTGGGAGTGACGTATCTGTACTCCCTCCACTCACGTGCCCATCTCCTTTCAATCCTTTGGATGCGCACCTTGCGCTGATTTTTGTCTTCTTTACCAAATTTGGATTCATCAGGTGTGCAGTACCCAGCATAAATGTCCTCAGGGATTTCAAATGCAGTCATGACCTCTGGTCTCTTTCCTCCTTTCTGCGGCCTTTTACCTTCAGCCATTTTCTTCAGATGAGGAATTTGAACAATGGAATTCTTTGAAGATGTATGCAACTTTTCTTCGAGGAACGCTGCAAATGAGTTAAGTTGATGAGAACCTAAGGATTCAGCAGCGGACATGTGTACCTGTGAACAGAGTATAGTTGCGAGGAATTTGAAGAGGTCATATGCGTTCTCAGAGGGTTTTTCATAAAGAACAAGTTTTGAGGAATTTGACCAGATTCGTCTTGAGGAATTTCACTAAGCTCCATATATATCTTAGGTTCCAGAGTTGTATAGATTGAGAATCCACACAACTGAGGAATCTTGAAGAAATTTAGACTTAGGGAAATGAATCAAGAACAGAGAATGAGTGAGGTGTTTTGTGTGTGAGGATTTGAAGAATAAAACACCTTTGAAGATTTTGTAGAGAAACTTTGAATCAAAGAGGGCAGTAAAAATAGCTTTTAATTACCCTGAATGAAGAACACGACGAACTGTGAGTTGGAACAGAGAAGTTCGTCAATGCAGATCTTCCACGCCCTAACTTGGCGGAGGAAGACGTCTACGGCGGCGGCGGAGGTGAAGATTTCTGCAGTCGGCGCGAGTACGTCGGCGACGAGGTCAAGGCAGTGAAGCTCTTCCTCACCGGCGACGATGGAGTAGCGGCGGCGCTAGGGTTTGGAAACTCGAGCGGGGGAAGTGAGATCGAGCAGAGTAAAGAAGTGAAGATGGCGACGGAGGGGTATTTATAGCCGCAGTAAAAACTGCTTGTCCGAAGATTTAGGACTAACATGCCCCTGGCCGTTCTCCTTCACTTGACATGTGTCACCCACGTACTGTGTAGGGGAGATCGTGTAAGATCGTGGGTGAGTAAAATAATCCATCGTGGGAAGTGGAACGGATTGAGCGGCAAAACCGAAGGTTTGGATAAGATTAATTTTAACGTTCCGTTCGCAATTTCTTCAGCTGACAAGGACACAGTGAAGAATTTGAACGAGTTTCAAATAGAACGCACATGAAGAATTTGTGAATAGACTGGATTGAGTATAGCATAGAGGGGAAGGGTCCGATCACATTCACTTAGCAAAAAAAATTCAACTTGAAGAAATAGCTATAAGTGAATGCTGTAGAGGACATAAACTCATATATATATATATATATATATATATATATATATATATATATATATATATATATATATATATATATATATAGCCAATGAAGAAAAACGACGGCACAAGTGAAGACTTTGTAAAGTTTGAAGAATTTGAAAAAAACTAAAGAATTTCAAAAGTTGAGGAAAAACTCAAATTGAAGATTTTCAACTTTTGTGGTGGCGTGACCCACCGTGTAAGAATGATGATTTCAGACACCGCGTACAATTGTCGTAGGGTTCTGAGAATCAAATTCTTCATTAATTTCTTCACACTTAGAGTGTTATTCTTCATTGATTGAAGAAAAACGTTTCTTCATGTGTTGCACATCTAAGTCATCAATTTTGCATAAGTGTTAGGATGAGTGCATTTTCAAAGTACATTCGAAGATTCTAAGATATTCAGCTCACACCGCAACTTGCTAAATCTCTTCTCATCCAAGGGCTTAGTGAAGATATCGGCTAGCTGTTCTTCAGTCTTCACATGCTCAATAGAAATGTTGCCCTTCAACACATGATCACGAAGAAAATGATGACGAATCTGAATGTGCTTTGTCTTCGAGTGCTGAACTGGGTTGTGAGCAATCTTGATGGCACTCTCATTGTCACAGAGAAGAGGCACATTCTTCACGTTGACTCCATAGTCCTTGAGTGTTTGCTTCATCCATAGTAGTTGAGCACAGCAAGAACCAGCAGCAATGTACTCAGCTTCAGCAGTAGACAGTGATACGCAGTTCTGTTTCTTCGAGGACCAACAGACCAAGGATCCTCCAAGGAAATGACAAGTACCAGATGTTGACTTGCGATCCACACGGTCACCAGCATAGTCAGAATCAGAATATCCAATGAGGTCAAAGTCTAAGCCCTTGGTGTACCATAATCCTAGTGTTGGTGTGTGAGCTAGATATCGAAGAATATGCTTCACAGCTGTATGGTGTGATTCCTTCGGTGCAGCTTGAAATCGTGCACACATGCAAACACTAAGCATTATATCTGGACTAGATGCACATAAGTACAATAAAGAGCCAATCATGGAGCGATATACCTTGTGATCGAAGTCAGTACCATTTTCATCAGTGCATAGATGACCATTTGTGGGCATAGGAATTTTGAGACCTTTGCAGTCTTGCATGCCGAATTTCTTCAGGACATCCTTGAGGTATTTCTCCTGAGATATGAATATCCCATTGTGCTGTTGACGAATTTGTAGACCTAAGAAGAATTTCAATTCTCCCATCATAGACATTTGATATTCTTCACTCATCATATAGGCAAATTCATCACTATAACGTTGGTCAGTACAGCCAAAGATGATATCATCAACATATATTTGGCACACAAACAGTTCACCATCATATGATTTAGTAAAAAGAGTGGGATCGAGTGAACCGGGTGTGAAGCCTTTCTTCATGAAGAATTCCTTCAATGTGTCATACCACGCCCGTGGGGCCTGCTTGAGGCCATATAGGGCCTTGTTAAGTCTGAAGACTTTGTCAGGATGTTTTGGATCTTCAAAACCTGGTGGTTGAGCAACATATACTTCTTCCTCAATCTTACCATTGAGGAATGCACTTTTCACATCCATTTGGTATAAGATGATATCATGATGGTTAGCATAAGCAAGTAATATGTGAATAGCTTCAAGTCTAGCAACAGGTGCAAAAGTTTCATCGAAATCAATTCCTTCAACCTGTGTGTAGCCTTGAGCTACTAGTCGTGCCTTATTCCTCACCACAACACCATTTTCATCTTGCTTGTTGCGGTAGATCCACTTTGTACCAATGATGTTATGCTTGCGAGGATCGGGACGATTGACCAGTTCCCATACGTTGTTGAGCTTGAACTGATGTAATTCTTCTTGCATGGCCTGAATCCACTCAGGCTCCAGAAATGCTTCATCTACCTTAGTGGGCTCTGTGATAGAGACAAAAGCAAAGTGCCCACAAAAGTTAGATAGATGTGAAGCTTTTGAGCGTGTGAGAGGACCTGGTGCTCTAATGTCATCGATGATCTTCTCCATTTGCACTTCTTTTGCAACGCGAGGGTGAGTTGGTTGCCGTTGAGGAATTTGATCAGCATTTTCTTCAGCATCAATTTCCTCAGCATTTTCTTCAGGTGCATCAGTTCGACGTACTTCACGTTCTGGAATGAATTCTTCAGCAGATTCTTCAGTAGTAATGATATCTTCAGTAGCCTTGTGCTTGATCGATTCCTCAGGTGCTGGTTCATCTAACACAGAAGGTAGGTGCTCTCTTTGCGAGCCATTAGTTTCATCGAACCGCACATCTACAGTTTCAACAATCTTGTGAAGAACATTGTTGAAGACTCTGTAGGTGTGCGAGTCCTTTCCGTAACCAAGCATGAAACCTTCATGTGCTTTTGGTGCAAATTTAGAGTTGTGATGAGGATCTCTAATCCAGCATTTAGCACCGAAGACTTTGAAATAACTCACATTGGGTTTCTTGATAGTGAGGAGTTCATAGGCAGTCTTCTTGAAGAATTTGTGAAGATATACTCTGTTGATGATATGGCACGCAGTATCAATTGCATCAACCTAGAAACGACGAGGGGTTTTGTACTCATCGAGCATAGTGCGAGCCATCTCAGCAAGAGTCCTGTTCTTGCGCTCCACGACGCCATTCTGTTGAGGAGTATAAGGAGCAAATAATTCATGAGTAATACCAAGTTCATCAAGATAGTCATCGAGACCCGAATTCTTGAACTCAGTGCCATTGTCACTTCTGATGTGCTTGATCTTCACACCAAAGTTAGTTGAAGCCCTCGAAGAAAATCGTTTGAAGACTTCCTGCACTTCAGTTTTGTAAGAGACAAGGTGCACCCATGTGTAACGAGAGTAATCATCAACAATAACAAAACCATATTGAGATGCTTCATTAGAGACAGAGGAATAATGGTTAGGACCGAAGAGATCCATGTGAAGCAATTCGAATGGACGAGTAGTGGTCATGATAGTCTTCGCTGGATGCTTGCCCTTGGTCATCTTTCCAGCTTCACAGGCACCGCATAAGTGTTCCTTGAGGAATTTGACATTCTCAATGCCAATGACATGCTTCTTCTTCGCAAGCGTGTGCAGATTCCTTATGCCAGCATGACCAAGTCGTCGATGCCATAGCCATCCTTCTGAAGCTTTTGCAAGTAGGCACACGGCAGGTTGTGAATCTGCAGAGAAATCAACAATATACAAGTCTCCTTTCCTAAAGCCTTCGAAGACTTTGGATTTGTCAGATTCCATAATCACAACACAACGATACTTGCCGAAGACAACAACCATATCAAGATCACAAAGCATTGAGACAGACATAAGATTGTATCCTAAGGACTCAACAAGCATGACTTTGTCCATGTGTCCATCCTTTGTGATGGCAACCTTACCTAGACCTAATACCTGACTTTTGCTTTTATCAGCGAAGATGATATGCTTCATGTGTGATGCTGATAAGGGAGCATCCATCAACAGATTCTTGTCACCGGTCATGTGATTTGTACATCCACTATCAAGTACCCATTCAGTGGCTTTGGGTTGATCATCCTGCAGATGAATTAGTGCAACTTACGAACCTCATATACTTCAGTAGTGAAGAATATGATATCACAATTCATCAGATCAATTTCATCAAGCAGTAGAACCGATAAAACAGAGGGAGGACGTGTGAAATGAAAGTTCATTTCATCATGGTTAGCCTGCGTCCTTTCAGGCAATTCTGTCAGGTCCCCAGCAAATTCTTCAGACGTTACAGCACGTCTGGAGACCTGACCCTGCAGAAGAGATTAGTTCTTTTTCTTCACCACCCACATCTGAAGGGGTGGCAAAGAGTTCATCACTCTGCGAGCTCCATATGAGAATGGTGGCAAAGCAGCCAAACCATTTCATTTCACATAAGAGGGGTTAGGGTAAGCATATGAATAAGCAGAGAAATTCTTCGAGGACTTATGAACATAATAATTTGAAGAATAATGCTCATATTCATAGCCCTTGGCTCTTCCCTGCGAAACAGAGTTGTTAGCACGATGATGTTCATATGAGGACTTTGATCCATGTGAGGAATTTGATCCTCTTGAGGAACTTGGTCTGTATGAGGACTTGGATCCATATGAAGAATTTGGTCCATATGAGGAATTTGATCTGGGGTTCCTTTTCTTCACAGGTGGTGTCATGAGGACATTCACCTGAAGACTTTCAAGGCAACTTTTGGGAACCCAGATTTTCTTCATAGGGGAACTGTTCCTGCAGTTAGTGCCAACATATCTAGCAAATACTTCACCATTCTGATTTTTGAACAATTTATAGTTGGAGTCAAATGACTCATCAGAAGAATGAGAAGATTCACATGTATAGCCAGATAAATTAGATGGATCAACTGGAGGTCCCTTTGCAGCAACCCATGTGGTTTTGGGGTACTGGTCAGGCTTCCAATATGTACCATCAGCATTGAGTTTCCTCTCAAAGGTAATACCCTCTTTCCTAGGGTTCCTGTTGAGGATCTGCTTTTTAAGCACATCACAAAGAGTCTGATGCCCTTTGAGGCTTTTGTACATGCCTATCATGTACAATTCCTTCAGTCCTGCATCGTGAGTAATACTAGCAATGTCCTCAGATGAGGAATTAGTGATGGCAGAGACAGGTGAAGAATTTGTAACATTTGAAGCATTTGAACATTCAGGTGAAGAATTAGCAGATTCTCTTCAATGCATTTTAAACATGGAGGAATAAATTCTTCCTGAACAGCGCTGATTTGTTGAACAAGTAATGAATCGCGCTCCTTCTGAAGATCTTCATAACTCACTCTTAGCTTCTCAAGATCTTGCTTCTTTTGAAGATATTCATAAGAAAGCTTCTCATGATCAGATAAGAGAGTGTTATGATGATTTTGAAGGTTGTCAAGCTTAGTCTGAAGTCTCTGAATATTTTCAGTCAAGGCCTTAGTGCGATCCATTTCTTCACCCAACATATCATCACTTCTGTCTAGCATGTTTTGAACCTTTTCAAAAGCCTTGTGTTGTTGCACAGCAATCTTAGCAAGTTTAGAATAGCTAGGCTTAAGATTATCATCGGATTCATCATCACTAGATTCAGAGGAGGCATATTTGAGTACCTTGGCACCCTTGGCCATGAAGCAATAGGTGGGAGCGTAGTCATCACTGCCTTCGTCAGCCTTGTTGGTGAGATCACTTTCTTCAGCGTTGAAGATGGATTTGCTGACGAATGCAGTAGCGAGGGCTAGGCTCGCCACACCAGACTCAGAGTCTTCAGATTGTTCCTCTTCCTCATTTTCTTCAGATTCAGCCTCAGAGTCCATTTCCTTGCCAATGAATGCCCGAGCCTTCTTGGAGCTGCTCTTCTTGTGAGACGAAGACTTTGAGGATTTTGATGATGAAGATTTTGAGGATTTCTTCTTTTTCTTCGCATCATCAGAACTGTAATCCTTGTATTTCTTCTTCTTTGATTCCTTTTCCCACTGAGGACAATGTTGAATGTAATGTCCTGGTTTCTTGCACTTGTGACAAAGCCTCTTCTTATAGTCACTGGTTGAGGAATCGTTGCTCCTTGAGGATTTTCCAAAACGACCACGTCTTGAGAACTTCTGGAATTTCTTCACAAGTAGCGCCAGATCATGACTCAGTTCTTTAGGATCACCAAGGCTGCTATAAGAGTCTTCATCTTCGGACTCAGATACTACCTTGGCCTTCAGTGCACGTGATCTGCCATAGCTCGAACCGTAGAGATCTCTCTTCTCAGCAAGCTAGAATTCATGAGTGTTTAGCCTCTCGAGGATATCAGCGGGGTCAAGTGACTTGTAATCAGCATGCTCTTGAATCATCAGTGCCAGAGTGTCAAATGAGGAATCAAGCGATCTCAGCAATTTCTTCACCACCTCATGGTCGGTGATGTCAGTGGCACCAAGTGCTTGAAGCTCATTTGAGATGTCAGTGAGGCGATCGAAGGTTTGCTGAACATTTTCATTGTCGAGTCTTTTGAAGCGGTTGAAGAGATTTCGAAGAACATCAACTCGAGAATCACGCTGAGTTGAAACTCCTTCATTGACTTTTGACAGCCTATCCCAGATAAGCTTAGCAGTTTCCAAAGCACTCACTCTACCATACTGTCCTTTGCTCAGATGACCACATATGATATTCTTCGCTTGGGAATCAAGTTGCTTGAATCTCTTCACATCGGTAGCGTTCAGTGAGGGTGAGACGGAGGGAACACCATTTTCCACAACATACCAGAGATCGTTATCAATTGCCTCAAGATGCATGCGCATCTTGTTCTTCCAGTAGGGGTAGTCCGTCCCATCAAAGGTAGGACACCCAGCAGAGACTTTGATCATACCTGCTGTCGACATAACTAAAACTCCAGGCGGTTAAACCAAAATCACACAGAACAAGGGAGTACCTTGCTCTGATACCAATTGAAAGTGCGTTATATCGACTAGAGGGGGGTGAATAGGCGATTTTTATGAAATTCTTCACTGAGGAATTTGCTCGTGAGGAAATTCCTTAGCGAAGAAATACTAGCAGCGGAATAAGTACTCAGAAGTAAACATAACAGATTACATGCATGGTCATCATGATGAAATGAAGACAAACACAGAGTACAGAAAGCGTAGGCACAGGATAATTCTAGATGAAGACAGACAGACTGAAGAAATTGAACTGAGGAATTTGTGAAAGTCTTCAGTCAAAGTCTTCAAACACAGATATGAACAAACAGACAACACAGTAATGAGGAAATGAAAGTGTTGAGGAAATGGAACCAGTAAGCTTGGTGAAGACAATGATTTGGTAGACCAGTTCCAACTGTTGTCTCAGTTGTACGTCTGGTTGGAGCGGCTGAGTATTTAAACTCGAGGACACACAGTCCCGGACACCCAGTCCTGAGCACGCAGCTCGGGACACCAAGTCCTCACCGTATTCTCCTTGAACTAAGGACACACAGTCCTCGTCAAATCACTCGTGGTAAGTCTTCATGTGACTTCCAAACTTTCACAGACTTGGTCACTCGGCGATCCACAATTCCTCTTGGATGCTCTAGACCTTGACGCCTAACCGTCTGGAAGAAGCACAATCTTCAAAGGTAACAAGCGTCGGATCCACGCAGGATCAATTTCTTCAGTGATGCCCAATCACTTTGGGTTTGTAGGTGTTTTGGATTTTGGGTTTGGATTTTCCTCACTTGATGATTTTCACTCAAAGTCCTCGGAGGATGGGTTGCTCTCAAATGACAAGTGTCAAGTTCATGCGGAGCAGCCAACCAGCTAGTGGTTGAAGGGGGGCAGCTATTTATAGCCTAGGGAGCAGCCCGACATGATAAGACATAAATGCCCTTCAATGATATGACCGTTAGGTGGACAAGATATTTTAGGACAGCTGGCGCGTGGCACAGTAACGGTCGGAAATTTGGAGTACAAAATCCTCAGGGCTATCATGTTCCTCACTGTGTAGGCAATTCGTACTGGCGAATTCCTAACTCCTCAGTCAGAGCAAAGTCCTCAGTGACCAGAAGAACTGCGTCTCTGTCACTGAAGAAATTGACTGAACTGTATGAGATTTCCAATGGCTTCACTCGAAGGGATTGGTAGGTGTAGGATTTGAGTTGAGCATCACATGGAAATTTTCTCCTTAGTATTTCCTCGACCCCCTTTAACAGTATGGTGTTTCCTATGACTCAAGAAAGAGAAAAATGAAACTACGAAAACAAAAGTCTTCATGCTTCACGTTCCTCAAACGAATACCATGTCTTCAAGGTCACACCAATTTCTTCACTTTCAAAGTCTTCAGAAAGTCTTCAGAATATCAAAGTCTTCAGTCGAAGAACTTCATTTTTAGGGGTCGACTTTTACTGTAAGCTTCAAACTCCTCATAGACTTATAGACCTGTGTACACTCATAAACACATCAGATGCTTAACCTATAAGTCTTCAATACACCAAAATCACTAAGGGGCACTAGATGCACTTACACTAGCGTTGGTTTGGCGGCTAGAGTAAGAAGACCAGAGGTTGAAGACGCAACATGACCATTGATTTAAGATCCAATGGTCACTTCAGCTAGAATCGTTTTGACTAAGTTGACAAAGCCCTACGTACACGTCAACTTAGTAGGCCCACAAGTCAGCCTCAAAATCTGGTGGGTCCCAGCTAGCAGGGGAATCATTTTTTTTGCTCATAATAAGGTGGCACTTCCTTGCGTGCGAAGATGTTTTCTGGATTTTTTTATTTCTTCTTTTCCAAGTTAGAATAAAAATAAAATAATTTAGCTTCTTTGGTACAATCTATATTTTCGCGAAATGGATCATAATAAAGCTTGTGGGTCCCAACTGTCAGTGAGAGGTAACTTTTTTCCACGTAATAAAGGAAGCACTTCCTTCCTTTGTGCAAAGATGTAGCTGGTGGGTCAAACTTGTCAGGGGGAGAAATCATTTATTTTTGCATAACATGGAGGGACTTGCTTGCATGCAGCCATGGGCGATGTGGGTCCCTACTATCAGCCACTCCACGTACATGCCTCTTCCGATGGCTATCGTTTGTTGACAAAGTTGACCACACTGTGCCAGAGAACCAACATGGTGGATGATGGCGAGGCCTGGGAAGGGAATGACCTGGAGCTGGCGAAGACAAAATAGTGGATGCCCATGCGGAGGGGAGTACGAGGGTTCACTAGTTCGGCTACGGTGTGAGGCTGCCGTTGCCGGAGAATAACAGGAGATGTTGTTGAGTAGAGGAATGGCCTTGACGATGATGGGAGTAGGGTGGGCCAGTGAAGCCTGCGCGGCAGCACAACCGGCCACGGGAGGCGGTACCGCCAGCGGTGGTTTGGGAGGCTGAAGCATGAATATCCGAGATTGAAGAAACACCATAGCCGTTGAATGGACATCCAACGGCCACTACTACTAGAATCGTGTGTTGACTATAAGTTGACAAAGCCTTGCATACGCGTCACCTTAGTAGGCCCACAAGTGGCCATCACATCTGCGACAGAGAACATATAGACCATTTGCAATTTGATATAATGTATAACCTATTTTTGAATTCTAATGGAATTTAATGCAGCCCATTTACCGTTTGTTAAAATTACAACCCATTTTCTATCCAGGACAACAGTTAATAATTTCAACCAACCGCTCAAAAAATTCAGTAAAATTTCCAACATTTTGATGGGATTCGAAATATTTTTTATCCCGAAATTTTGAGCCAAATTAAATATAATTTCAAAATAAATTTTTATTAAGTAAAAATCCAACGAAATTTTGCACGCGCAACAAGTAAGGAAATTATTATTTTTAAATCCAAAAATAGTAATTTTGAAACTAATTACTTGTTCGGTGCATTTTTTATATTTACAGCCCAATTTTTATAATTACAACCCATTTATTATTTCTTAAAGCCCATTTTCTTAGCAAGCCTAATGCGAGGCAGAGAATAACAAGTTGACCTGGGTTGGGTGTTCCACAAAAAAGTATACCTGGGCTAGCCCTATTCTCCTTGAAAAATTAATATTGGGCTGGATATTTCGACATAAAATAATAGCCAGGCCACAACCCGCCCAGTTGATACCCTGCTCCTCTGAACAACAACAAAAACATCGCTCAAGAAAAACTCTACTCATACCTCAAAAAACAAATACTGCTCAAGCTGCTGGGTCCCAGCTGTCGGCTGCTCCTTGTTCAATTATCTCATTTATTAACTTTATAGGTTGACAATGGTGTGGGACCATGATGTCAGGAAACCAGGAGGAAGCAATTTTTTATAGTTGTATATAATAAGGAGGCACTTGCTTACGTACGGCTATGGCCCTGGTGGGTCCCTATTGTCATCCTCTCCAAGTAAAGTCATCTCCTGATTCCTCATGTTTGTTGACCATGTTGACAATGCGAGACGACGGTGCCACGACGAGAGCAACAACTCGAAGCACGACAGGGATGGACTAGCGGGCCCTATGGATGGTCAGATATTGCGCCCGCTGCTCATTTAGGAAGCGAGGATCATTAGATCCCTATGAGCACCTTCGAGAGACTGAGCCAGCATGAAACGGTAAGAGGATGAGTTGGTTGGAATATCATATGGTTTCACCTCTAGCCTACCTGAGTTGTCGTATAGACTATGAATGAAACATAAGGCGATGAACTTCTTTAGAACAAAAACAACAGAAGAGGATGATCTTCTTAACATGCCAATCACTGGCATTAGATCAACATGCAAAACAATACGAAGCATTATTCTCAGGAGGCATGGTGAACAGTTCGTGATGCCGCATGCCACAACATTCCAAGCTCAACTTTGCAATCAAACTCACAAGGCCTGACATTTCATAGACAACATTCAAAACAAACTCTTAAAATACCTTACATAAGTCAACATTCATGATTATGCATCTCATCAGAGTTAATATTTACTTCTGAACTGAACACACGAATAGGAAAAAATGATCGACGTTGCTCACGACAAAGGACGTCCCATTCCAACTATCAAATGCATGTCTTCTGGCTAACATCAATAAGCAAAATTTGAAAAGGTTTCCCAATTCTAAAATATCAAATGAATGTCTTCTTGATAACATCAATGATTAAACTTTGACAAGCTTTTCCCAGTCAAAATATGTAATGCCTTTGATTGTGGAATGGGAAGGGTTTATCATCAGTTTGCACATTGAAATGGCACATGGAGCCAGATTAACCAGCTTATCTTTTTGTGCATTTCCACTGAAATCAAACAATGTCTTGCGTAGCATGGTGGATTTGGTACTTATATGTTGCAAGGCCTTGAAGATATCGGAAGCTCCATTCAAGTAGATAGTCTGCTGGCTCAAGGTGACACCGAATGATTAGAGAACTAGTCGATTTATTATGCATGATGAACTATTATGGAGGACACGAACCATCTGAACATTTTGTGCAGTTCCCCTGAAATCAAGCTGAGCATCCCTGTCTACAAAATACAGAAAAAGTGCGATGAATATAATAGTGGTACTAGTTGATTAAACATACGCTGACAAATATAATGATCTTCATTATCTTAACAGGAAGAGATAGCAATAATTAGCTTCAATTAAACATTTATTCAAAACAATACAACAATGTAAGTAGCACAACATAACAAAGCACGATCATGCGGATGAAGGCCGATACTGACCTCATTTGTTACAGCTGCGCCGGCCACTGACTTGGTCATACCTTTCCTTGTGGAGTGAATTTTGCACTCCACGTGATGTTGAGTTTCCCTTGGTCTCTGTAGAATAGTCATGTCACTAGCGTCTAATAACACTCTAAAGTTTCTAGACCATTCCTTCTGTAATGTAGCGCAAACAGTGACTGCTTCTTTCTGCAAAGTGGAAAGATCAACTAGGCCCAATAATGCAACAGTTTGCCTTAAACACATTGGCTCGTTTTGTGCAGTTCAACTAAAATCAAAGTCGAAATAGAACCAAGCAGAAGTTTTGATATCCCTGTATGCACAAATAGGTATAAAGGAAACAATTAGTGAGACAAATAATGGTTGATGACTTATACAGCCAGAAGAAAAAACATCTACCTTATCTTAATGGGAAACAAAGCAGGACAGTAGCAATTCTCAAACAGTGTGATTCATTCATTTTAACCGAGACATTATCTTAACAATACCCTTGTTCAACTTGTATAAAAACAACAAAGCAGAAAAGTACCATTCCTAAAACAGTGTAACTGATTCATATTAACAAAGACATTATCTTCACAATACCTTGGTTAAACATGTAGAAAGAAAAACAAAGAAGGATAGTACCATATCTAAAACATTTTAGCCGATTCATAATAACAAAGACATTATCTCAACAATACATTTGTTAAACATGTATGCCCACCAATCCCTAACATAAATGGTACTCCCACTGATCCCTAACAAGTGTTGCAGTTTTGAACTAAGATTCAATAGTTAATTCTAAGAGTGGCATTGCTTAATTTTACTAATGGCATTAGATTAACAAATATGAATCTGCCAACATGAATAGGAAATCCAATCTTGTTTTGTGTAGTTCAACTATATCAAGCAAAGTTGCCGGTGTGACATTTAAGTTGAACTGAAAAAACACTCTTAAAAGAGAAGTGTTTTGTGTAGTGAAGCAAAAGGTCGCAATAGCAACGAGTTGAATAGATATCCCTGAGGTAAAAAAACAACTACTGGCCAATAAAGGAGGATGAATCATATGGCCACAAAAAGAAGCATCTACCTTATCTTGATGGAAAACAAAGTAGGACAGCAGATTTTCTAAACGGTTGCATTGGTTCATATTAACAGAGACATTCTCTTAAAATAACATTATTAAAAATGTAATTTACTTTTAACAATGACATTGCTTCAATTTTCCAGCGACATTTTTAGATTAACAACAACAAAATAGTTGTATGGGACATGGGACATGCCAGCATCATGTGCCTCCACACGTATAAATGGGTGATTCAGAGTATGTTGCCAAGCAGCATATCTGTGTTGGTCCCATATTTGTTCTCTTTGAACCCTTTTCCTATTTGAGGGCAGCAAATCTAGTCTTGCACAAACTCCTCGACCCCCTGGCTTATTTCCCTTTTCAACAAAAAGATCGGTTCCTTACAGATGTGTGTATTGGGTTACCCCCCATTTCCCTTTTCGACCAACAGAGCGGCTGGATAGCTAGTCTATACTACTTTCTCTCCCTCCTTTCCTCATTGAACCACGTCCTAGATTCATGCTCCACCACACCCCCCTTCTTTCCTCTTTGAACCAAGACCTAGATTCGACTACAGAATCAAAAAAGATACGCGTGCAGCTAGAGCAATGATGGTTTCAAAAAAGTTATACCTTAGGGTCGTACGAATGTGGCTAGGCATGCAGTGGGAGGCCAGATCTGCCCATACTACATACAACAGCGAGGAAGAAGGGGCCAGAGGCCCTCTCGCACAGGCGCGGGGTGAAAGAGAACATCGTAGCCGGCAGTAGATTGCCTCCCTCGCCGAAGGAGATAGAGTGAATGCTCCACCTCCTCCCCTTCCCGGTCCAATAGGATCCAAACGGCTCCTTCACCAGCTGTGAGGGCAGAGAGAGGCCAACACAGTCTTGTTTAGATCTGATGAAGAGGGTGAGAGATTGTGAATAAAGCAAACCCTAGCAAAGGAACGTTGAGCCTCAAAGCCTGACCACATATTTAGTTAAAAGCTGGACAAATAAAATTACAGGGGAACTGAACACAAAGTTGTGAGAAGGCTTAGAAATCAATACAATTTTTTTGCTCTTAGTACCAACGTCGATGCTTCTTCTAGGAACCATTTGGTTCATATCCAATTGTGTGATAAAATTGCACCAACATAAACGAGTGCGTCCAAGATGAACTGATGAAGGATATCGTCTTTGTGGGTATCAAGCAAAGAGCACTGATGGAAGACATCCCTTTCTTCATTGAACATCGATCAGCTTCACCAGCCGATGCAACCATGAGCATCGGTAGGTCATCATGGTGATGCATCATCGATTTTGGCATCAAGTTTGGGTTAGGCACCAATGAAGTTTGATAATCCTCATTGTGGTTTGTTTCTTCTCAGTAATCAAGCTCGAGAAAGGAAGAACCACTTGGCAGAGGATAGTGAGGTAGAGCAACTGTGGCCATCCAATTTTGTGCAGTTCCACTAAAATTGAGGAAGACATGCCCGATTATGGAGATATGCATCGCCATTTGCAAAAATATAAAAAGGATATTTAAGTAGTTTCGTTACTTTGTTTTGGCAGTGGAACAAGATTAACAGCAACATCTTAATTGTCAATAAGAACTAATGAAACATACACAAAAATAGAAGCATCAAGAATATCTTAATGGGAACTAAAGCATGATACCCGAAAAAAAACTAAAGCAAGACAAAATCATTTATCGATGCCTCTAGATTGACAGCAGCATTACCTAAAAGGGATGCCACTTTCACACGGGCATTGCTTCATTTTACCAGTGATAGTTTTAGATTAGCGGCAGCAATAGGAGCACATGGACAATGACCGCAAAACCACCATGTACTTTTTGTCGAAAAAACATGTATACCTCCACGGAGGCATAGACCAAGACAACTTTTGGAGTGGACTTTCCTCTATAACAGTAAAAAATAGGTGATGTTGGACCAGCCAACGAACCCTAGCTACTGTACACAGGGAGCTGGGGAGTAGTGGTATATAAGAAAACCCACATGTAGAGTACAATGAAGCATGAAACCAAAGGAAGTTATACCTCAGGTGGGCGAGGTGTGGCTTAGGCGGGCAGGCGGGATCTGCCCACACGACGACAGCGAATAAGGGTGTGGTGTACCTTTGTCCGTACCGGCGCCGGCTTAGAGAGGACGGTGCGCATTGGCTTCCTCCATCGCCGACAGCGACAATGTCAATGCTGCACCTCCTCACCTCTCGCAGCGGACGGGATCCAGCCGGATTTGTGACCATCGGTGAGGAGAGAGATATAGTGGACACAGTCATCTTGTTTAGATATGGAGAGGGTGAGAGAGCGAGACGCGATAAACCCTATCAAACAAGAGGCTACATATACAATGGGGTAAAAAAATCTCTCCATAGCAGTGGTTTTAAATAGAATACACGCATTCCCAAAAAAAGAAACGAAAACTAGCAGACAAATCTTTTTTTAACGTACCGAGAAAGAAAATTCGATCAATAACATGCCCCCTCTTGCAGGTCGCACTTTGTATAGCTCACGTGTGGTCCCCGACCTCCATTATTAAGTGAACAAATTAAAGGGTCAAATTATTACGTAAGCTGCCTCCTCGTGTACAAATGCGCTCCATCGTGTACTCTCGGGTACGTCGGAGGCAGAGTGAGTGCATGTACACTTCTTCTTGTAAGTACCAGTCCATTTATCTCACTTCATATTGTTCCCACTCATATGATATTCCTACCCTAGGAACAAAATGAGGCATTACTAAGTTTCTGTGTGTGTAGGGAGAACGAGACATTGATGATGTGTACGAGTAGTCGCAAGAGTCGTCACTATGTGTGTGTGCACGCACACACATAGACATACATATTCGTGTTTGCGTAAAACTCTTACTTTCATCTCCATCTCCAATCATATTTGTTACAACTAGCACATTATTTACGCTATTAATTATGCAATAGTACTCGGACCACTACCACGCCCGCTCCTAACCGCCCTGGCCAACCCAAACCATCTTCATCACCCGCGCGCGCTTCCCACCCAAAACGGTCAGTGCCGCTTTCACGCCCGGCCAGAGTGGGCGCGACCTCTTACTAGCACCGGCATTGAAGCGACGTGCCGACCGAGAGAGCGCCACCTGCGCTGCTTCCTCGTGCACGCGACTGCTCCGCGTTCGAACGACACCATGACCGGCTACAACATGCATGAAAAAAGGTCTTGGGAGTCCGTGCTACAGCTAGTGTCCTCCCACTCCTCGTATATCTCTTCCAGTAGTACTAGTACTCCATGGCGCGATCCATCGACAAGCAAGCAGGAAAGTTTGCGTACAGTCGGTTTGCGGTGAGTGGCATGCCGAGTGACCGTGTGGGGTAGAGGCTTGTGTGGGATGAGACACGAATGTGACAGACGTGATTTAACAAAGAGTGATGGTTGCTTCTTTCGTCCAACTTACTGTCGAGTCTATGTGATTTGACGGCTCATTGGTCATTATTACAGTGATGGTAGAGCACATAGAGCGTCTGCACTCTTATTTATTTAGTCTGTGACAAAACTAACATTCTCCACTCTTACACTGGAGGAGTATGAAACACAACAGCCCAGTAAGTACATGGCCCACCTCACACTATCACCATATTCCTTGGACATCGTGCGACACCTCCAGTCCTTTTTTCTTTGCGTTTAACAAACAAATTGTAGTAGTACTACAATAGTACGTAGTAGCCCGCATGCCATGAAAAAGTTACTATACACCAAAGTGTATAGACTATTTTGCCCCTGATTTGCTATGGAGGAGATGCTGGGTAGTTACACGCTTGTAAATTATTGCCTCAACCTGCAGACCTCCATTATCACGCGCAGTTACTCCTCTCTCCATCTTTGTGTATGCAGGCTCACTAGATATATCTACATGCAGCTCTCTCTCTCTCTCTCTCTCTCTCTCTCTCTCTCTCTCTCCGGTTTTGCATGCATGCGAGTGACTCTCTCTCTCTCTTCCTTTGTTGATGGCTAACATGTTGCCATGTGATCTATAGCCAATGTAATAATCAGCATGTATAGTAATGTGCTACAAGAAAGTACTACTACTTTTTTACCACATGACCCACCATACACTCTCACATACTACATATGTTCTGGTTTATTAGTCCCCTATGTAATTTATGCTAAATTTTGACCAAAGATTTAACTGACAAATTATTAGTGCATGTTAACCAAAAGTATATCGTTGGATTTGTATTATGGAGGTAGTAGCTTCTTGGAGCCCGTGCTACAGCCAGCTGTAAATCTAAAACCCTCTTCTCTTCTCTATCCTCTTCTCTCTTATCCAACTCAGCAAATATACAATATTTAAAGGCTTGCAGCCCGCCTACGCCACCGTATGTTGTGTGTGCGGTAGTACTATTGGAAAGAGCAACACAAAGATGCTAAGGCGCAGACCATTGCGGGAAAAGTGAGATTTTCTTATACGCATACAAAAAAGGACCAGAGGGACTACTACAATGCTACAAAGCTTTCAAATTTTGTTTCGTATATGTATCCTGACTCTAAGGTTGCCCCATTACAACATGCCATCAAATACATAGGAAAACTAACACGAATGCTGATGCATCTCAATGATTCAATGATCATAGCCAATATTAACTTCATAATGAAAGACAAAAGTTGTGAGAGTGTACAAATAAAAAAATTGATGCAGTCCCTGATGCTTAAACCCTAAACAAGATTTAATTTCCTGGCTAGGTAGAACCTGCCACGGAAAGACGCATGGCACCCTCGGATCATATGATGCTTGTGACGCCCCGGACTCGACCATACACTAATCATACACGCAAATGTGTCTGATCAAGATCAGGGACTCACGGGAAGATATCACAACACAACTCTAGACACAAATAAAATAATACAAACTTGATATTACAAGCCAGGGGCCTCGAGGGCTCGAATACAGAAGCTCGAAACACAAGAGTCAGCGGAAGCAACAATATCTGAGTACAGACATAAGTTAGACAAGACTGCCTTAAGAAGGCAAACACAAAAGGAACAACGATCGAAGAGGCAAGGCCACCTGCCTGGGACCTCCTAACTACTCCTTGTCTTCGGCGGCCTCCATGTAGTAGTATCCGTCGGCGGTGGCATCTAGCTCCATGGATCCACCATCTGGTTGCATCAACCGGAAAGAAAAAGGAAGGGGGAAAAGGGGTAGCAAAGAAACCGTGAGTACTCATCCAAAGTACTTGCAAGCATCAGATCTATACTAAGTATGCATTGGTATCAAATGGAAGGGTTGTATCTATGGACTGAATTGCAGAATGCGAGAATAGAGAGGAAGGCCTAGCCTATCAAAGACTAGCATCTTCGGTAGCTCCAAGCATCTTGCAGCATATAAACGAGTATAGAGTAGTGGTTTATATTTAGCAAACATGTTGTAGTATTAATGCCCAGAGATCCTTCCTCGACTCCCTGCGAGAAAGCAATCCCGGAGCCACAAATCTCAAGTATCCATTTCTAGTTGTCATAGATCAGGATATAAGTCTGAACGTCCGTTACTGTGAAAATGGCTATTAATAGATTATCTTCCCTGCACGGGTGCACCACGTTACCCAACACGCCCGATCACTCCGGCCGGACACACTTTCCTGGGTCATGCCCGGCCTCGGAAGATCAACACGTCGTAGCCCTACCTAGGCTCAGCAGAGAGGTCCCCGCAGTCTACATCCTAAGCACTCCGGGGTCTGGGTCCATCGCCCGTTGCACTCCGGGTCGTTACGTGCAGGGCGGACCTAGGCACCACCTCTGGGGTGCCGGCCCAGCCATGCCGCAATGCTGAACTGGACGTCTGACAAAGCTTCGGCTGATACTGCGACGTCAGGCCCATAACTATTCTCGCATGGTGGTTAGTGCGTAAAGGCCGAAGGCCAACTCAGAAGAAATACCCAAAACTGTTAGTGCATTGGGGGCTCGCGGAGACGAGTAGAGGCTGACGATAATGTGACCCCGTCATCCCGTCTTGGGGAAATACGGCAAGGGCTAGCCCAGCCCACTCAGGGGCGGCCTGATTGCCCGGCCGTGCCTCGTATCCATCTTGCGGGTGCTCTCCGGGCCCGCCCGACTTTCACAAAGGACTCAAGTAAAGTCAAAGTAACCGTGTGTTCAAACATCAAGCGGAAAACCCAAGGAATCACCCTTAGAGGATTCCATTCGATTGAATCTTCAAGGTGAACGTAAGAGGAACCACCCTCGAGGTTCACACTTGAGGTGTTGCACAACTGAGCCGTATCGGTAATGGTGAAGGAGGAAACACCCTCGTTGACCACGACCGAACATCTACACTACAGAGATCTCATCAGGAGTGATGTATGAGGTTCCACCCTCGACACTCGATGGTAACTCTGTAGAGTCGTGCAACAAAAAGGGGTCTGATGTGATGTGAGGTGTCGGGCTCTGGTCGTTGATCACGTTGATCGAGTCATCAATGATGAAACAGGGGCAACAAGGACAAGGTGGGGTCACTGATGGATCTCTAATAACCTATACTAAGTAGTTTAGGATAAGGAGGTAAGGTACAATGAGCAAGTTACAAAAGCAGGCTATGCATCAGAATAGGAGCAATCAATTACAGTAGCAAAATCTAATGCATGCATGAGAGAATGGAATGGGCGATATAGGGATGATCAAAGGGGGGGCTTGCCTGGAAGCTCCGCTGAAAGGGAAGAAGGGTCGTCGTTGACATAGTCGATCACAGGGGCATTAGGAGCGGTCTCGGGGTCTACCGGAGAATAAGAGGGGGAAGAAACAGTAAATATAAGGCACATCAATGCATGACATGACAATAAGCAACACTAGGCGTGTTCTAACGCAGTACTACACGATACCGGCGAAGGGGAATAACATCCGGGAAAGTTTTCCCGGAGTTAGGTATTTTCGGACAAACGAAAAGGATGGGGACGGTTGCAGGTTCGCTATGCTAGGGACGCGTGGCAGACAAACGGATCACGTATTTGGATTCGTCTCGTTGTCCTGACCAACTTTCATGTATAAAACTTTTTCATCCGATTTACGGGTTATTTTCTATGATTTTCAAAGTTTTAAACAATATTTTGAATTTGTTATTAATTCGAAATTAAATAGCTAAAATGCCATGTGCACCCAGATCTTGGAACACAGAGGTGTACTAGAGGGTGACATGCGGGTCCAGGGGGTCCCAGTTGACCAGTCAACGTTTGACTAGTCAACGGGGAGTGGGGCGCCTTGTCATTGACTAATTAAGCTAGTATAACAGTTTAGTTAACTAACGAGGTAATAAAGCTAATTGATTCTAGTTAAACTTAATTAAACAAATTTAATTAAGTTAATTATTTTTATTATATTTTTTTATCTTTTTATAGGGCGTGGGGCCCATAGGCCAGTGGGCCACTCAGGCCAAACAGGCGGTGCTAATGGGTGCATCGGCGCCTGACGGGCGCGTGAGAGGCGAAGCCCACCCGGGCGCATCGCGAGGCTGCCGGGCGACGGGGAAGTCCGCCGGGCGCCGCGGGCGAGCAGTGCAGGGAGGCGGCGACAGTGGAGCCGGCGAGCCCGGGCGAGGGTGGCCGACGGCGAGGCACAGGGCGGCAGGTGGGCGGGCTGGGGAGTGGCGCTAGGTGGCGAGCGGGGGCACGATGCCGGGCGCGGCAAAACAACAGCGACGAGCGGCGCGGTGGCCAGCAGGCAGGAGAAGTAGCAGACGACAGCGGCGATAGGCAGCAGCAGGACTAGCAGCAGCCGCGATGGTGTAGTAGCAAGCAGGGCGCAGGAGCAGCACATCACGCACGCACGTACTCGTATAAGTCATCTTACGAAAACCAAGTTTGTTTTTCCATTTTATAAGTCCCAATTCTACTACTCCCTCCGTCTAGGTGTATAAGTCATCTTACGAAAACCAAATAATCCTGAAACACTTAGACGCGGTGATAAATAAAGGAATCAACCATGTGGGGCGTGTATGACGTCAATGACTTGAGACTTTCAAACACGACATGAAGTGGTCAGTTCATTGCATGCAATGCTATTAATTAACAAATAAGCATTAAAATATCCCATCTTTTCCTTTTCCTTGGTCACGGTGCACAACCTAAAATGACTTAGACGGAGGGAGTAGTACTTATCTTCACATGTTCACATTTCAAGGTGTATTAAATCAGTGCATGCAAGGATGAAGAAAAAGCTCACCAATGCATGTAGAAGTTCCTGGTCATTAAGTGGCTAGGCATGCATGTGGTGTAATTAATGCATCGGTATACACAAAATTTTGAGAAAAATGAGAGTAGTAATTAAGTACTTTTGCAAACTGCAGAATTAATTCCACCATTCATCATCTACCTTTGTTGAAGATATTTTCAAATTAAGCCCTATAAATCGGAAAGGATGGAGTAACAAGAACCATTGGCCAAGGCTCCGTGCGCCATTTATTACGTATCTACTTCCTCCTTCAGGTTTAGTACTAGTAGTACTCCCTCCATCCTAGTTTATTGGTCCCCTTTGTACTCAATTCATGGATTTGTTTTCCTTGAGAATTTGTCTTTACCAACGTATTAATATCGGCAATCCATGCTGTAACGACCCAGACCTGATAAGATTCGATGTCTCTGTGCTCACTGTGCTAGTCCCTAGATCAATTTGCTAGCACACACAGTACATATGAATATCAAAGTAACAAGTGCATCATTTACTACAACGTATGATCCAGAATTTATAAAATATTACAAAATGAGTAGCACATAAGTAGCTTTATTAAATAATAATAGCAGTAATGTAGCATAAGTAAACGATGAATCCCATTAATGCCCACTGGCGAAAATGCTAAGTGAAGACTCGTGTCGGGGTGAACGGCGTCCCCCGCGAGCACCTATGGGGCCGGAGCCCCTTTCGTTGTCCGGTGAGGGGGGCGGAGGGAGCACGGAGAGCAGATCGAGGCGAGCACACGGGCGGTTTACCCAGGTTCGGGCCATGATGGACGCGTAAAACCCTACTCCTGCTTGGTTGTATTGAGCTGGGGAGCTCGGGAGCTTGGAGAGCTAGCTACACCGAGCGTATGGCTGTCCGGATTCCGAATCTCCCCCGCTCAATACAACCAAGCAGGAGTAGGGTTTTACGCGTCCATCGCGGCCCGAACCTGGGTAAACCGCCCGTGTGCTCGCCTCGATCTGCTCTCCGTGCTCCCTCCGCCCCCCTCACCGGACAACGAAAGGGGCTCCGGCCCCATAGGTGCTCGCGGGGGACGCCGTCCACCCCGACATCTTTGGCGCGCCAGGTAGGGGCAAGCGTCGAGGTTGTGCGGATCTGATTCAGGCGAACACTGGTAAGTTCAGGTATGAACAGGTACCTTTCCGCCCCGCTCCGCGGGGCGGAGGCATTCCTCCCTACGGAATCGTGCACGGCCCTCCTCGAGTACCCACTCACGCAGAGTTCGGGCAAGAAGCAGCTGCTCCTTGAGGAGGACCGCCTTCCGGCCGCTGGGCGAACCGCTCGCTTCCAGCGAACCCTGCGCCGCTCCTGTAGCCGCAGCGGTTAGCGCCGGAAGCCGCGAAAAAGGCGACCTCGTTCTTCGGCGCGTTTCGTCCGCCAAGATCCAAACGAGTCGACGCCAACCGTGGGAGGAGTTTCGCTAGCGCGGTTGCCGGAACCCGTTCCGTCGACCAACCTCCCTGCCCAAGTCTTGCCGCAGTTGCATGTGATCCTTGGCGCAGGGGCGGGCGCAGACCCCGCGCATCAGTGAAAGCTCCTATGCTTTGCGCTTTTTGCCTTTTACATGCTCCTCTTCGTTATTTGCATGTATTATTTGGCATCCTGCGTAACATGCATGTCCAGTAAGCATCAGCACGCCGAAAGGCCATGTGCTTGCTTCCCTCTTTATTTTCCTTGCCTCTTAGACAGAGGGAGCGTTCCTCGCGCACCAAGTTTGCCGGGGGAAGGAGATGGGGGAGGAACCAAGTGCTGGAACCAAGTGCTGTCCAAGAAAAAGAAGCCTCGTCGAGGAACGAGCGTTATACATAAGCTAAGTATTAGAATTTGAGCAGTTCAGATCCTTAATTTTCGGTTGTCTTCCTTGAACAGTCACACTTTGTATGGAAAACCTGTGCGCGGAGGAACCTACCCGCGGCTAGCCGCACCCTCACCTTGTTTCGAGTACGCTCAACGATTTAAGTGAGCTGCGATGAGCGTCGCGCCCTTGTTTCGTTTCCGAGCTCACTCAACAAGCTGAGCGCGATTGCGACTGGCTGCGGCGAGGTTGCTTCCCGGTGAGGCCTTGGCCGGCAGGCTGCTATAAGCCCAAGGGCTCCTTGCCGGAAAGTTCCCCGGGAGCGTAGGGTGAAAAGCATACAAAGTAAAGGGCCAGGACAAGGAAGATAACAATGCACTGATTGGTTCAGATAAGATAAAAACCTTACGTAACTTATCACAGTGACTAATGAGCACATAACGCCGTGTGCAGCGACAAAAAGAGATAAGGTAAAGGAGGCCTAGTCTACGCGGTCGCCCTCAATCCTGGAAATCTTGCCCACTCTGGCGATGATGTCGGCGACCTGCTCCTTCAGCGCCTCCATGTCAGCGTCGGCCGGCAGGCTGCGAAGAACGTTGATGAGATTTATACCGGGATTGCGGTATACAATCTTCGTCAGCACACGCTCCAAGGTTCCCGTGCAGGCCCGGCGCGTCTCCTCGGCCAGTTGCGCGGGGATCTTCTTCCGAAGATCCGCAAGAGCCGGCGCGACCCCTCTGAAGAAGAGGCTGAGCTTGGCGCTGTGAGGGAGGTCCGGGTCCGGGGAGTAGATGAGGTGTTCCAACTTCAACGCCAGCAACTCCTGGTCGATGTTGGATGCAGAAGACACCAGGTCCTCGGTCCACACCGCGACGGTCCGACGGAAGTCCTCGGCCGCAGTGTTGGCGCTCTCCGCCAAGCTTCGCTCCTTGCGGAGCCCCTCCTCCAGCGCGGAGACTTTCAGCTCCAGGGCCTCGATGGAGTCCTTGGCGGCCTTCAGCTCGTCGCCCTGCTTGGAGAGACGCGCCTGGAGTTCGGAGTTGGCGTGGGCGTCCTTCTCCCGCTCCGCATTGAGCGCGCCGACCTCTCCGCGCTCGCCTTCAACGACTCCTCTAGCTGCGCGACCTTGGCGGCAAGCTCCTCCCTGGCGGTCTCCGCGGCAGCCGCGGCGGCTTTCGCCTCTTCCAGCTCCTCGCCAAGGGCCCGCTCCCGAGCGGCAAGTTCCTCCTCGTGGGAGTTGAGATTGGCCTGCAGCTGGGCGAGCTCTCCCTCTCGCCGAGACAGCTCCACCCCGGCGAGCCGCTGCTGCTCTTCGGCATCGGCCTTCTGCAGCACCCACTCCTGGTACTCCCCGGCGAGCCTCTCGCGCTCCTCCGCCACGCCGCGGAGGGCAGCTTGGTTGGCGGCGCGGAGCTCCGTCGCACGCTTCTCCATCTCGACGGCGGCCTCCGCAGCGAGGGTCTCCCGGGAAGCAAGCTTCGCCTGCCTGGCCCGGTAAAGGGCCAGGAGCCGGCGAAGCAGCTTCTCCTCCTCGGGCTCTTCGGCCCCGCCGGGCGCCTCGACAATCTTCAGGCCCGCGGAGGCGAGGACCTCCCCATCAAGGGCCTCGCCCTCCGCGGGGGCCCGCGCAGAAGAGCCCCATGGCACCTGGATGAAGATGCCATTGGGGGCTTCAAGGTAATGACCCGCCCGCTCCTTTTCGGCGGAGGGGTCGGCGGCAGGCGCAGCACCTGATGCTCCTGCTGCCTCCGGGTCGGCAGTGCGACCGCCGTCCCCCTCCCCGGCCGTTGCGTCCGCCGCTGGGGCGGTCTCCTGCGTGGATGGCTCGGCAGCTCCCGCCGCGTCCTCAGCGGCAGGGGCGTCGCCGCCGCCGCCGCGCGCACCCTCCTCCTCCTCGATGTTGATGACCTCCGTCTCCATCTGCTCGGGGGGAGGGGAATCTAGAAGAAGGAGAATAGAGAGCAAAAGAAATTCAAGCAAACATCCAAAAAAAAAGACGAACCCAAGATGACTAAGTCACAGAGCTTACCTTGGCGGACGTCATCAGCGGCGGGTTCCCTCGCCGGGGAGCTCTGCCTTGGCGGGGTCACCACCCTCGCCGGGCTACCCGCCCCTGGCGGGGTACCCGCCCTCGGCGGAGTGCTCGCCCTTGGCGGGATGCTCTCCTTTACCGGAGAGCTCGGCCTTGGCGGAGACGGCGGGGCCCGCGGCTCCTCGGGGGCGGTTTCTGGACGCTCCTGCGGCTGCGGCTCCACCTCTGCACGAGACAGTATTATCAAGATACCAGCGCAGGGACGATCCCTCAAGCACGCCCGACGAGCGAAAGTACGGAACCCAGACTTACGCTGGGGGCTGCGCTGGGGGCTACGCTGGGGGCTGCCCCTCGGAGCAGCGCTCGGATCCGGCAGGCTGGGCTCCGGCACGCCCCCAGTTGCCGCGGTGGGCGAGTCGTCCACAACCTCAACCACGGGCGCCTTGGCTTTCTTCGCCACTCGCTCCGCCAAGGTCCTGAAGTTAAGATGAGGAACAAGATCAGAGCCTGCGACAATCAAGGCAAAGTTTACGAAGATGCAAGACCTCAAAGCTCTTACTCCCGTTCGTCCTCGTCGTCGTCGTCGCTCAAGGCGGAGAAATCAAACTCCACCTGACGCGCGGTCACGCGGGGAGCGGGAGGCGAGGTCTCCCTCGGGCGCTTGGCGGTCCCGACGGTTGCCGGGGCCCGGGGAGCGGGCGGAGCCGCCGCTCCACCCTCCAAGGGCTCCTTTCCGTGCGGCGCTGCCTTACGGGGCGCCCCCGACGTGGCTGGCGCGCCGGGCGCCCTCGTCGCAACCTGGCTCCCCCGGGAGGCTCGTGCCGCTTGGCGGGGTGGTTGTTGCCGGGAGGCCGGCGCCTTTGCCCCCATCGCCGTCCTGCGGAGACGCTTCGCTGGAGAACGCCTGGGGCTTACACGGGACGAGGAGGTCTCCGACGCTGAGGGAAGGTCATCAGCGTAGGGCTCCAAGGACCCGCCGGAGTCGTCGTCACCACCGTCCTCCTCCTCCCCCCCGGCAAGCCCGCTGGACCCAGCGTCCTGCGCTGTGGCCCCTTGTCCTCCGGCGGTGGTGGCCCTCGCCGCGGCCTCGATCAAGATCCCCTGGATCCCGGAGTGCCTCAGAGAGGGAACCCCGGCGAGCTCGTCGGGGGGCAGCTTCAGTAGTCTGCGGATCTCCGCCACCTCCGCTTGGCGGGACGCCTTCGCGGCCTCCGCCTCCTCGGGCGAGAAGCCGAACTCCCCGGCCGCTGCGGCTGCGGTGGCCTCTTCAGCCCAAGAAGCTATGCATGCTACCTCTCGCGCGGTGGTGTCCCGCGTCAGCCCCTGGGCCTCGTCCTTCTTCTTCGCCACCTCCGCCAGGTTGTCGAAGAAGTTCATGATGACGTCTGGCTTGGGCGGAATCCACGTGCGGTCGACGCCGTGTGAGTCGCACGCGGGCATCATGGCGCGAAGGGAATCCCGGGCCGAGCTGTTGCAAAGAGGCACAACTCCCCGGGGCTCCCTGAACCACTCTGGGTGGGCCGGGTCATGCTTGAATAGCTCCCGGACCATCCCCTTCAGCTCCACCGACGTGAAGTTGAAGTTGAGCCCGGGGCGCAGCCTCATTATGTCCGCCGCGTTGCTATACTCCCAGACTGGCCTCTTCCTATCTTGAAGAGGGGCGATGCGGCGGCGGAGGAAGTCTGCGCCCACCTCTCCGACGGACAGCCTCGCTGACCGAAGACGGAGAATCCTGATGAGGGCGACGTCGAGCTTGCGGTCGTCCGAATCCAGCTCGCTCCAATCCTTGCCGCGCATAATAGGTGTTGCGCGCGGCGCGGTGAAAGGTTGCGGCTGGTCCTCGACAACCCAGCACCAGTCGGCACGCCACTCCTCCCACTTGCCGCGGAGCTCCCCCGGCAAGTAGGAATCCTTCTTGTTCAGGCGAAAGACCCAAGATATCCCTCCGGCGAGGGGGGCGCCGGCCTCTACTCTAGGGATGAAGAAGTGCCTAAAAAGCGCAACGTTTGGATATACCCCAATATAGTTTTCGCACATATGCGCGAAAACCGCCATCGTGAGGACGGCGTTGGGAGTGAAGTCAAGAAGGTGGAGGCCGAAGGTGTTCATTATGTCGCAGAAGAAGTCAGAAAAAGGAGGGCAAAGACCGCAGTGGAAGAAGGCTGCGAAGAAATAATACCCGCCGGGGTAGTTGCCCTTGGCGGCGGCCGGATAGGCTCGGGTGCGGGGATGCGCCTTGGTCTCCTCGGCCCAGAACAAGTAGTACTTGTTCCAGAGCTCCCGCGCGCTGAGCTTCGGCGAGAAGACGAGGTTCTGCTTCCGCAGCAAGGTGAGCATCGCCGCGTGCTCCGATTTCTCCTTCTTGGTCTTCTCCGCCTTCGCCTTCTCGGTCTTCGGGGCCATGGCGGAGGCGGCGAGGGAAGGGAGACGAAGAATCCGGTAGCACCGCAGGTGCGAGCGAGCGGCGGAGGAAATATGGAGGCGGAGCACAAAGGGGATCTCTGGAGGTGCAAGAAGACGCAGTAAAGGCGAAGGAGGGGAGCCGCTCCCGTTTCCTCTGCCTTATATGGGGAAGTGGCAGACACTCCGTTCTTGCCATTAAGAATCGTGCGCGACGTGACGCGCGCCTGCGCGGTTCAGCCCCGCGCACGCCACCCACGTCACGCTCACCCCGCACGCCCCGCCCCCACGACGCCGCGATAAGCGCGCGCCGCCTGGGGAAGGTGCGACGGATGCGGAGTTAAGGAGCAGCGCGACCAAGGCCACGCGTGCCCGTGCACTGTTAGGGCCTGGCCCAACGACGCTCGGCACCGTGTGTGGCCCAGGCCCGGGGGCTCCTGTCGGTGTACTAAAGTAGGGGTACCTTAGTACCCCAGACTTGTGCACGGGCAGTTGTAGCGCCCTGCGGCGAGGCCCGCCCAGGAAGCGCCAAGAGAAGACCAAGCATTCAAGACAAGGCCCCCGGCAAGAGGAGCTTGCCGGGCCAAGAAGACAAGACCCCGGCAAGAGGAGCTTGCCGGGACGACTAAGCCCATGTATTACCATCCAAGAACAAAGTATACGAGACAGAAGATCGAGACCCCGACAAGAGGAGCTTGTCGGGAAGGCCGAACCCAGGCACCACAAGAGAAGCCCGCCACGGCGCGCCATGCGCCCCGGCAAGGCCTGATAGCCGGCAAGCTATCAGGCACAGGAAGACGACCCCCGCGGCAAGCCACTTGCCGCGGCAAATCGCCACCTCAGGACTGCGCTCCAGCTCACCCGCCCACGCGTCGCTCCGGGGTTTCCCCCAAGGGCACGTGGCGGGGCACCGCGCAGCCTGGGGTATGCGGTGGCATGCAGCCACCACCGTGGCGAGCGGTGGCGCACCTAACGGTCCGCCTCGGTGCTGTCCAGGCGACCGTGACGGGCATTTAATGCCCTTGTCCCCTACCGTCAGAAGTAGGTATGATAACACTGTGCCGCACTGTAGCGCCACTGTTCCCGCACTGTTACAACTTCCACCCCTTTTACACTTTTTACCCCTTTCTCTTACGTTGACACCTGTCGGTGACCCCTTTGCGCTATAAAAGGAGGCCCGTGTGCAACGTAGAGGAGGTTCGGGGGGGATTCGGAATCCAGACAGCCATACGCTCGGTGTAGCTAGCTCTCCAAGCTCCCGAGCTCCCCAGTTCAATACAACCAAGCAGGAGTAGGGTTTTACGCGTCCATCGCGGCCCGAACCTGGGTAAACCGCCCGTGTGCTCGCCTCGATCTGCTCTCCGTGCTCCCTCCGCCCCCCTCACCGGACAACGAAAGGGGCTCCGGCCCCATAGGTGCTCGCGGGGGACGCCGTCCACCCCGACATCTTTTCCCCCCCGGCAAACTTGGTGCGCGAGGAACGCTCCCTCTGTCTAAGAGGCAAGGAAAATAAAGAGGGAAGCAAGCACATGGCCTTTCGGCGTGCTGATGCTTACTGGACATGCATGTTACGCAGGATGCCAAATAATACATGCAAATAACGAAGAGGAGCATGTAAAAGGCAAAAAGCGCAAAGCATAGGAGCTTTCACTGATGCGCGGGGTCTGCGCCCGCCCCTGCGCCAAGGATCACATGCAACTGCGGCAAGACTTGGGCAGGGAGGTTGGTCGACGGAACGGGTTCCGGCAACCGCGCTAGCGAAACTCCTCCCACGGTTGGCGTCGACTCGTTTGGATCTTGGCGGACGAAACGCGCCGAAGAACGAGGTCGCCTTTTTCGCGGCTTCCGGCGCTAACCGCTGCGGCTACAGGAGCGGCGCAGGGTTCGCTGGAAGCGAGCGGTTCGCCCAGCGGCCGGAAGGCGGTCCTCCTCAAGGAGCAGCTGCTTCTTGCCCGAACTCTGCGTGAGTGGGTACTCGAGGAGGGCCGTGCACGATTCCGTAGGGAGGAATGCCTCCGCCCCGCGGAGCGGGGCGGAAAGGTACCTGTTCATACCTGAACTTACCAGTGTTCGCCTGAATCAGATCTGCACAACCTCGACGCTTGCCCCTACCTGGCGCGCCAAAGATGTCGGGGTGGACGGCGTCCCCCGCGAGCACCTATGGGGCCGGAGCCCCTTTCGTTGTCCGTTGAGGGGGGCGGAGGGAGCACGGAGAGCAGATCGAGGCGAGCACACGGGCGGTTTACCCAGGTTCGGGCCGCGATGGACGCGTAAAACCCTACTCCTGCTTGGTTGTATTGAACTGGGGAGCTCGGGAGCTTGGAGAGCTAGCTACACCGAGCGTATGGCTGTCTGGATTCCGAATCCCCCCCGAACCTCCTCTACGTTGCACACGGGCCTCCTTTTATAGCGCAAAGGGGTCACCGACAGGTGTCAACGTAAGAGAAAGGGGTAAAAAGTGTAAAAGGGGTGGAAGTTGTAACAGTGCGGGAACAGTGGCGCTACAGTGCGGCACAGTGTTATCATACCTACTTCTGACGGTAGGGGACAAGGGCATTAAATGCCCGTCACGGTCGCCTGGACAGCACCGAGGCGAACCGTTAGGTGCGCCACCGCTCGCCACGGTGGTGGCTGCATGCCACCGCATACCCCAGGCTGCGCGGTGCCCCGCCACGTGCCCTTGGGGGAAACCCCGGAGCGACGCGTGGGCGGGTGAGCTGGAGCGCAGTCCTGAGGTGGCGATTTGCCGCGGCAAGTGGCTTGCCGCGGGGGTCGTCTTCCTGTGCCTGATAGCTTGCCGGCTATCAGGCCTTGCCGGGGAGCATGGCGCGCCGTGGCGGGCTTCTCTTGTGGTGCCTGGGTTCGGCCTTCCCGACAAGCTCCTCTTGTCGGGGTCTCGATCTTCTGTCTCGTATACTTTGTTCTTGGATGGTAATACATGGGCTTAGTCGTCCCGGCAAGCTCCTCTTGCCGGGGTCTTGTCTTCTTGGCCCGGCAAGCTCCTCTTGCCGGGGGCCTTGTCTTGAATGCTTGGTCTTCTCTTGGCGCTTCCTGGGCGGGCCTCGCCACAGGGCGCTACAACTGCCCGTGCACAAGTCTGGGGTACTAAGGTACCCCTACTTTAGTACACCGACAACTCGCGACCCTACTATTCTCACTGATCATCTGTAAATCCTGCAAGATGATAAGTTGCAGCCACAAGGGTCAATACATTGAATGTATTGGCAAATCACACAATATGATATAGCAAACCTACATCCACAAGGAAAGTATGACAAACAAAACACTCAAGTTAGTTTGGAGAAGAATGTCCGCCTCTAATTTTATTCGCCCAAGATAACCCCAAAGATCCTAAGTAAACGTGATAAGAACTTCAGATGTCTCTCAAGTGCGCTCTGTTAGTGGCTCATTCTATAGTAACCATAGAGCGCTCTGCCAGTGACGCATTCACCTGATTTAAGTTCCGAAAACTATACCTCGCCTCAAGTGCGCTCTGTTAATGGCGCATTCTCTAAGGACAATAGAGCGCTCTGCCAGTGACGCATTCACTTGGTTAATAATCCCGAGCCTATGGTTATAAACACTCACCACTTTCATGGATCACTCGACACATGCCCACGTCTACCATAACAAGTTGATCACGCCATCACATAACACAATCAATTCCAAAACATGACAACATGGGATACACATATCAGGCCAAACATATATCACAGCATAAAACAACACATGCATAGCAGAATATAATATGAGGGTAATAAAAAAGTGCAACTTGCCTTGAACGGTGTTGAAGTACTCTAACGCTTATTTCTGATCCGCTTTACACTCCGGACAATCTATACAATTAACGAAGGCACCGATAAATAAACCGAAATCACATACTGGCACAATAAAGTAAATAGAAATGAATTCAACTAAAAACTCAAATAATAGAACATACCAGTAGGTATATCTTATCTACATGCTAGTAGGATCACAATGCAAAAAGAATCAACTAATTTGGATCAACGGTTTGAAAGATATGACCTCCGGAAGGTTAAATCAAATTTAAAGAGTTAAAAAATGTGAAATTTTGGTACTACAATATTCTCCTGGTCTTTACCAGTACACAGGAAAAAGAATCGATGAATTTGGAGTTACGGATCTCAAGATATAGCTAATTGCAATTAGGTGAAAAATTTGTAAAAAGACAAAAAGAACTCTCTGCTTTTTTACTGCTGCAGAGGCTACTATAGCGAATTGCCACGTGGTGAGTTACTAATGGCTCTTAGGTGACTGCTGGAAGGTCTAAACGGCGAAAGGCCACAATTAAAGTAAAACGTTTCGGCAAAATAAAAACTGGTCGATCTAATCTCGGCCGTCAGAGGGAAACCAGACGGATTGGAGATGCTCACCACAGAATAGAGGGAAGGGCGTCGCCGGAGTTGAGGAAGTACGGCGCGGCCGGCTCGGACTTTGAGTGTGTGCTCGCTAGCGAGGCCTCCCGAGCTCGGGGATGACAGTACGAGGTGCGGAGAGAGGCGGCGAACTCGAAAGCCTCCTCGATCGGGACGACCGGGGCTTCTGCTAGCATCAGTGACGTCCAGCTGGAGCAGAGCTGGCTCCATGAAGCTTCGGGTGGAGGTCCTAGGGTTCAATGTGGTGTCTCCATGTTGAACATGTATATACGTATGTAGGTCCGGGTTTTGTATGCCGCACCTGTAGTGTCTCTCTCCCCATGTATCTACTTGTATCTTGGGAGAGAAGATACTGGTCGCACCCCTTGTACCTATATATGTGCCTATGCACGATCAATGAGTATATCGATGCACACAATACCTCTCTCCCAAACTTACATGGTATCAGATACCGCATCGATCCCTGCCTAAACTCGCTTCCGCAACCCTAGCCGCTGCCACCTCACGCCGCCCCAGGCTGCCGCCGCCTTCTCCCTCCCACGTTGCTGCTCCTCTCCTCATAGCCGCCGCCTTCCCTTCCCAACCCTAGCCGCCATCCCCCACCCTAGACGCCGCCCCTCCCATTCTCCACGCGCACTGCCACCATGTCCTCCACCGCCTCAACCTACTCCAACCCCTTCATCGGGCGGGCTCCGCCGATATCCGCGACATCAACATCCATGACCACGTTCCCGTGATCCTTGATGCCATCGACTCCACGTACTTTACGTAGAAGACTTATTTCTCACTCCTCTTACGCGAGAATAATCTCATGGATCATGTTGATGGCACCGTCCACTCTCACGTCATGGTGGGCGATTCCGAGTGGACCACGATCGACGCCACACTCATCTGGTGGTTCTTCACCACCATCTCCAAGGACCTGTTTCACACGATCGTGAGCGATGGTGATGACGCCCACGCCGTGTGGGTCAAGCTCAACGGCCTCTTCACCAACAACAAGCTTCAGCGTCGTGTTTTTCTGATGAACTCCGTGACATCAATGCCAAGGTTGATGACGACCTCCTCCTCAGCATGCTTACCACCGGCCTCAACGAGGATTTCGCCAACGCCGCCACCAACCTCACCTTGATGTCAGAGCCCTCCTTCCGCAAGTTTGTGCCATACATGCAGTTGGAGGAGCGTCAGATGAAGGGGGTGAAGAAGTGTGTGCAGCACCACACCCTCGCCGCCGGCATCTCTCGCAGCGCCACGCCCCAACCCACCCCGCCCGCACCGCGGCAGCAGCCGCCGCCCCCAACGCCCCCGGGGTTCTACCCCCTCCCGTTTATGGTCACCGCCCCTCCCGCTACTCCTCAGCAGCAGCCGCAGGGTGGCGGGGGTGCGGCAACTGCCGCGGGGCGGGCACAAGCAGCAGCGGCGGGCCAACCCAGCCCTCCCCGCTGTGGACCTATGGAACCAACCCATGGACGGGTGTCATCCATGCGTACTCGATGCCGGTTCCCCGGCCTCCAGCCCCGTGCATCCTTGGGCCCCATCCGGGGAGCCACCAGGTGTACCTCACCACGCCCGGCACCGCGCCCTACGCCGCCCTACCCTCCCTGCATCACCGGCCACGACGCCACTCCCGCGCCACCTTACGGCGGGTTCTACCCGCCCCAGGTGCCGCCGCCGTGGGATCCCTCCCTTCTCGCCGTCTTGCACTCGACTCCGTCACCTAGCAACTACGATGGCGGCGGGGACTGGTACATGGACTTGGGCGCCACCGCTCATATGAAATCTCATCCCGGTAACCTCACGTCTTCCACTCCCATTCATACCCCCACTCGCATCACCATTGGTAACGGTTCATCTTTACCAATTACACATGTCGGTCATATATCGTTTCCATCTACTTCTACTCCTATTAACATGTCTAATGTTCTAGTCTCCACTGACTTTGTCACAAATCTTGTATCTGTTCGTCGCCTTGCTCGTGAGAATCCTATCACTGTCGAATTTGACGATGTTGGCTTTTCTGTCAAGGATGCCCGTACACGGATGGTACTCCGCCGATGTGATATCGTCGACGAGCTCCACCCGGTGCATCCCTCCGCCACCACCACCACTCGTCCAGCCGCACTTGTGAGTTTTTCCTTCTCATGTAATAAGGTCGACAACCACACTTGTGAGGCTTGCCGTCTCGGCAAGCACGTTCGTCCTCCCTTTAGTGAGTCTACAAACATTTCCACTTTTTTCGTTTCAGTTATTGCATAGTGATGTTTGGATGTCCCCGGTTGCAAGCAACATGGGCTATCTATAATATTTGGTGATATTGGATGATTTCTCTCATTATGTGCGGACTTTTCCTCTCTGTCGCAAGTCCGACGCCTTGCCACACTCACCGCCTTTTATTCCTACATCACCACACAGTTCGGTCGTCCTATCCTTGCACTACAAACTGTCAACGGAAAAGAGTTTGACAATGTCGCTCTCCGTAACCTCCTCGCTTCTCACGGCCCCATCTTTTGCCTCACTTGTCATTATGCATCCCAGCAAAATGGTCGCGCCGAGCGCGTCAATCTCACTCTTAATGACTGTGTCCACACGTTGCTCTTCCACTCCAACGTACCCCCTTGTTTCTGGCCGGATGCTCTTGCCACCGCCAGCCTCCTCATTAACATTAGCTCTTGTCGCCATCACTAGAACTATGCTCCTCACCAGCTCCTCTTCAATGCGGCCCCATCTTGTGATGACCATCGCATCTTTAGGTATCTTCGTTATCCTAGCACCGTGTCCACCACTCCTCACAAACTGGCTCCCCGTTCGGTTCCTTGCATCTTTCTCGGTTACTTGCATCTTTCTCGGTTACCCTCCCAACACCAAAGGTTACCGATGCTATGATCCAGTGTCCCATCGCATTTATACATTGCGGCACGTGTACTTTGATGAGCTGGTGTTCCCTTTTCAGCAGGTACTGTCCCTCCCCGCGCAGCTTTTGGCGCCTCCAGCGGCATGGCTCGCCCCTGCCATCACCTACGGCAGGCCACCCCCTTCGCCGAGCAGCGCCCTGGCCCCATGCCCCGCGCCCTCTGGCCTGGTTGCCCCTCCAGTGGCGCCTCGGGTGAAGCCGCCTGATGTAGGGTAGAACCCTAGAGGCCGATCTTTCACGATTGGAGTGGATCCCACAAAGAACACGAGGGGAAACACGAGATAAATCACTCAAACCAACAAGATTCGATTACACATGTGCTAGATCCTCGAAACACAAGAACATAGACGATCCAAAGTCAACAAGGACGCTACAAGAGGTAACTAGTTCATCTCTGTGAGGAGGCCTTGAGGGGGTCTTCCCTTGAGGGGTCTTGAATCCGCTTGGGGGGTCTTCTCCAAAGAGGTTGTGGACTCCAGTGGAGAAGTAACCAAGTGGATGAGCAAAGCTCTATCTCTCAAATGAGCTAATCCTTTGCTAACCCTAATACAGAGCTAGGGGACGAGTATTTATAGTCCAAGGGGTATGTGGGGGATACATGGGCAGGGCGGTAGTACCGGTCATAATCAGCACCGAAGGGGGAAGCCGGAACCTCGTTTCGGAGGGCCAAAGGTCGACCTAGATGCAATGTTGAATCAACCTTGCCTGAAGCATAATCGTCCTGACAGACCGTCTTCTCATATGTGGAGAGATTGTTTTATCATGAAGCAATATAAGGATTCTGGTTTTCATCAGGACCACCATATCAATAATGGCCCTCACGGCGGGTTAGGTTCCAGTTCACACGGGCATGGCTTTGGAGGTGGTGGTTCAAACTCTGGATTTCAAGGTCAAGGAAATCAGGGCGGCTTTAACTAGTAGAACAATCAAGGCAATCAGCAACAACAGTCGGGATATCAGAGTAATCCAAAGTAGCTTAATAGTGTCCAATATCATGTTTTCACCACAAGTCTGTGCAAGCGAGATCAGAAGGTTCATAAGCAGGCAATAAGTGTAGTTGAGTCGGCTGTACCTGAAAACTTGCAATGGTCAGAGCAGCCAATTGTATGGAGCCATGAAGATCACCCGCCCCGGGTTGATAATCCGGGTCCACTGGCTTTAGTGGTAGCCCCTCAGGTTGGGGGATACAAGTTCAGTAAGGTGCTTATGGACGGAGGCAGTAGTATCAATATCCTTTATTATGATACTTTCCGCCGTATGGATTTAACTGACAAAGATCTTAAGCCGTCCTCTACAGTCTTTAATGGGGTGGTACCTGATACGTCCATTTTGCATCAGGCTTGTATATCGATATTTATTGCATTATGGGCTGTTATTACACGTTATGTCACAATACTTATGGCTATTCTCTCTTATTTTAAAAGGTTTACAAAAGGAGGGAGAATGCCGGCAGCTGGAATTCTGGGCTGGAAAAGGAGCAGATATTAGAGACCTATTCTGCACAACTCCAAAAGTCCTCAAACTCCACGAAAGTCATTTTTGGAAATAAAAAAAAATATCCAGCGGAAGAAGTTCACCAGAGGGGGGCCCACCTGTCCACGAGGGTGGGGGGCGCGCCCTACCCCCTGGGCGCGCCCCCTACCTCGTGGGCCCCCTGTTGGCTCTCCGATGCCCATCTTCTGCTATATGAGGTCTTTCGATGAGGAAAAAGCATAAGCAACTTTTCGGGACGAGACTCCGCCGCCACGAGGCGGAACCTTGGCGGAACCAATCTAGGGCTCCGGCAGAGCTGTTCTGCCGGGGACACTTCCCTCCGGGAGGTGGAAATCATCGCCATCATCATCACCAACGCTCCTCTCATCGGGAGAGGGCAACCTCCATCAACATCTTCACCAACACCATCTCATCTCAAAACCCTAGTTCATCTCTTGTATCCAATTTTTGTCTCCAAGTCCGGGATTGGTACTAGTAGGTTGCTAGTAGTGTTGATTACTCCTTGTAGTTGATGCTAGTTGGTTTATTTGGTGGAAGATCATATGTTCATATCCTTTATGCATATTATTACCCCTGTGATTATGAACATGAATATGCTTTGTGAGTAGTTACGTTTGTTCCTAAGGACATGGGAGAAGTCTTGCTATTAGTAGCCATGTGAATTTGGTATTCGTTCGATATTTTGATGAGATGTATGTTGTCTAGACTCTAGTGGTGTTATGTGAACATCGACTACATAACACTTCACCATTATTTGGGCCTAGAGGAAGGCATTAGGAATTAATAAGTAGATGATGGGTTGCTAGAGTGACAGAAGCTTAAACCCTAGTTTATGCGTTGCTTCGTAAGGGGCTGATTTGGATCCATATGTTTCATGCTATGGTTAGGTTTACCTTAATACTTTTTTTGTAATTGCGGATGCTTGCAATAGAGGTTAAATAAGTGGGATGCTTGTTCAAATAAGAACAGCACCCAAGCACCGGTCCACCCACATATCAAATTATCAAAGTACCGAACGCGAATCATACGAATGTGATGAAAACTAGCTTGACGATATTCCCATGTGTCCTCGGGAGCGCTTTTCCTTATATAAGAGTTTTTCCAGGCTTGTTCTTTGCTACAAAAAGGATTGGGCCACCTTTCTGCACTTTATTTACTTTTATTACTTGTTGCTCGTTACAAATTATCCTATCATAGAACTATCTGTTACCACTTATTTCAGTACTTGCAGAGAATACCTTGCTGAAAACCGCTTTTCATTTCCTTCTGCTCCTCGTTGGGTTCGACACTCTTACTTATCGAAAGGACTACGATAGATCCCCTATACTTGTGGGTCATCAAGACTCTTTTCTGGCGCCGTTGCCGGGGAGTGAAGCGCCTTTGGTAGGTGGAATTTGGTAAGGAAAATTTTATATAGTGTGCTGAAATTTACTGTCACTTGTTACTATGGAATGTAATCCTCTGAGGGGCTTCTTCGGGGTATCTTCACCCCGCCCAGTAGAGCAAAGAGTTGCTCCTCAACCTACTGAACCTATTGAAAATGAAATTATTCCCTTTGAAGTTCCTTCGGGTATGATGGAAAAACTGCTAGCTAATGCTTTTACAGGAGATGGAACAAAACATCCTGATGAACATCTACTCTATGTGGATGAAGTTTGTGGATTATTTAAGCTTGCAGGTATACCCGATGATGTTGTCAAGAAGAAGGTCTTCCCTTTATCTTTGAAGGGAGATGCATCGACTTGGTATAGGCTATGTGACGATACAGGATCATGGAACTATAAACAAATGAAGCTCGAATTTCATCAAAAGTATTATCCTATGCATCTTGTTCATCGTGATCGCAATTATATATATAATTTTTGGCCTCGCGAAGGAGAAAGCATCGCTCAAGCTTGGGGGAGGCTTAAATCAATGTTATATTCATGCCCCAATCATGAGCTCTCAAGAGAAATAATTCTTCAAAGTTTTTATGCTCGACTTTCTGATAACAATCGCACCATGCTCGAAACTTCTTGTACTAGCTCTTTTATGATGAAGACTATTGAATTTAAATGGAATTTATTGGATAAAATTAAACGCAACTCTGAAGATTGGGATCTCGACGAAGGTAAGGAGTCAGGTATGACACCTAAGTTTGATTGTGTTAAATCTTTTATGGATACCGATATTTTTCATAAATTTAGCACTAAATATGGACTTGACTCTGAGATAGTAGCTTATTTCTGTGAATCATTTGCTACTTATGTTGATCTCCCTAAGGAGAAGTGGTTTAAATATCATCCTCCCATAGAAGTAAAAGTAGCTGCACCTATTAAAGTTGAAGAAAAGACTGTCACTTATAATGATCCTATTGTTCCTACTTCTTAAGTTGAGAAACCACCTTTCCCTGTTAGAATAAAGGATCATGCTAAAGCTTCAACTGTGGTTCGTAAAAGCAATATTAGAACTTATACACCTCCTGTTCAAGTTAAAGTTGAACCTAATGTTGCGATTGTTAAAGATCTCTTGGCTGATAATATTGGTGGGCATGTTATTCAGTTCTGCGATGAAACTACTAGAATTCCTAAACCTTGTGCTAAAGATAAACATAGACATGTGGTAGGCGTGCCTGTTATTTCTGTTAAAATAGGAGATCATTATTATCATGGCTTATGTGATATGGGTGCTAGTGCTAGTGTTATACCTATTACCTTATATGAAGAAATTAAGCATGAAATTGCACCTGCTGAGTTTGAAGATATTGATGTTACAATTAAACTTGCCAATAGAGATACTATATCAGCAATGGGAATTGTTAGAGATGTTGAAGTCTTGTGTGGGAAAACTAAATATCCTGCTGATTTTCTTGTTCTTGGTTCCCCACAAGATAGCTTTTGTCCCATTATATATGGTAGACCCTTCTTAAACATTGTCAATGCTAAGATAGAATGCGAAAAGAATGTTGTTACTATTGGCCTGGATGATATGATTCATGAGTTTAATTTCTCTAAATTTAGTAAACAACACCGTGAAGAGGAATTGCCTAGTAAGGATGAAATTATTGGTCTTGCTTCTATTCCCGTACCTCCTAGTGATCCTTTAGAACATTATTTGCTAGAACATGAAAATGATATGTTTATGAATGAAAGAAGGGAAATAGATGAAGTATTCTTTAAACAGGAACCTATTCTGAAACACAATTTGCCTGTTGAAATCCTAGGGGATCCTCCTCCACCTAAGGGTGATCCCGGATTTGAGCTTAAACCGTTGCCTGATAATCTTAAATATGCTTATCTCGATGAAAAGAAGATATATCCTTTTATTATTAGTGCTAAACTTTCAGAGCATGAAGAAGAAAGATTATTGAAAACTCTGAAGAAGCACCGTGCTGCTATTGGATATACTCTTGATGATCTTAAGGGCATTAGTCCCACTCTATGTCAACATAAAATAAATTTGGAAGAAGATGCCAAACCAGTTCGTGATCCTCAACGACGTCTGAATCCTAAAATGAAAGAAGTGGTAAGAAAAGAAATACTAAAGCTTCTGGAGTCAGGTATAATTTATCCCGTTGCTGATAGTGAATGGGTAAGTCCTGTTCATTGTGTACCTAAGAAGGGAGGTATTACTGTTGTTCCTAATGATAAAGATGAATTGATTGCACAAAGAATTATCACAGGTTATAGGATGGAAATTGATTTCCGCAAATTAAATATGGCTACTAAGAAAGATTATTACCCCTTACCTTTTATTGATCAAATGCTAGAAAGATTATGCAAACATACACACTACTGCTTTCTAGATGTTTATTCTGGTTTCTCTCAAATACATGTGTCGGCTAAAGATCAATCAAAGACTACTCTTACATGCCCTTTTGGTACTTTTGCTTATAGACGTATGCCTTTTGGTTTATGTAATGCACCTGCTACCTTTCAAAGATGCATGATGGCTATATTCTCTGACTTTTGTGAAAAGATTTGTGAGGTTTTCATGGACGATTTTTTCGTCTATGGATCTTCTTTTGATGATTGATTGAGCAATCTTGATCGAGTTTTGCAGAGATGTGAAGAAACTAATCTTGTCTTGAATTGGGAAAAGTGCCACTTTATGGTTAACGAAGGTATTGTCTTAGGGCATAAAGTTTCTGAAAGAGGTATTGAAGTTGATAAAGCCAAGGTCGATGCTATTGAAAAGATGCCATGTCCCAAGGACATCAAAGGTATAAGAAGCTTCCTTGGTCACGCCGGATTTTATAGAAGGTTCATTAAAGACTTCTCAAAAATTTCTCGGCCTCTGACTAATTTATTACAAAAAGATATACCATTTGTCTTTGATGATGATTGTGTAGAAGCATTTGAAATACTTAAGAAAGCATTGATCTCTGCACCTATTGTTCAGCCACCTGATTGGAATTTACCTTTTGAAATTATGAGTGATGCTAGTGATTATGCTGTAGGTGCTGTTCTAGGGCAAAGAGTTGATAAGAAATTAAATGTTATCCATTATGCTAGTAAGACTCTAGACAATGCTCAAAGAAATTATGCTACTACTGAAAAAGAATTCTTAGCAGTTGTATTTGCTTGTGATAAGTTCAGACCTTATATTATTGATTCTAAAGTAACTATTCACACTGATCATGCTGCTATTAAATACCTTATGGAAAAGAAAGATGCTAAACCTAGACTTATCAGATGGGTTCTCTTGCTACAAGAATTTGATTTGCATATTGTTGATAGAAAGGGAGCTGAGAACCCCGTTGCAGACAACTTGTCTAGGTTAGAAAATGTTCTTGATAACCCACTACCTATTGATGATAGCTTTCCTGATGAACAATTAAATGTTATAAGTACTTCTCGTAGTACTTGATGGTATGCTGATTATGCTAATTACATTGTTGCTAAATTCATACCACCTAGTTTCACGTACCAGCAAAAGAAAAAGTTTTTCTATGATTTGAGACATTACTTTTGGGATGACCCACATCTTTATAAAGAAGGAATAGATGGTGTTATTAGACATTGTGTACCAGAGCATGAACAGGAACAGATCCTACGCAAGTGTCACTCCGAAGCTTATGGAGGACACCACGCTGGAGATAGAACTACACATAAGGTATTGCAATCTGGTTTTTATTGGCCTAGTCTCTTCAAGGATGCCCATAAGTTTGTCTTATCCTGTGATGAATGTCAAAGAATTGGTAATATTAGTAGACATGAAGAAATGCCTATGAATTATTCACTTGTTATTGAACCATTTGATGTTTGGGGCTTTGATTATATGGGACCTTTTCCTGCCTCTAATGGATACACACATATTCTAGTTGCTGCTGATTATGTTACTAAGTGGGTAGAAGCTATTCCAACTAGTAGTGCTGATCATAACACTTCTATGAAAATGCTTAAAGAAGTTATTTTTCCGAGGTTTGGAGTCCCTAGATATTTAATGACTGAAGGTGGTTCACATTTTATTCATGGTGATTTCCGTAAAATGCTTGCTAAGTATGATGTTAATCATAGAATTGCATCTCCTTATCACCCACAGTCTAGTGGTCAAATAGAATTGAGTAATAGAGAACTCAAATTAATTTTGCAAAAGACGATCAATAGGTCTAGAAAGAATTGGTCTAAGAAACTTGATGATGCATTATGGGCCTATAGAACTGCATATAAAAATCCTATGGGTATGTCTCCGTATAAAATGGTTTATGGAAAAGCATGTCACTTACCTCTCGAACTAGAACATAAGGCATATTGGGCTATTAAAGAGCTCAACTATGATTTCAAACTTGCCGGTGAGAAGAGGTTATTTGATATTAGCTCACTTGATGAATGGAGAACCCAAGCTTATGAAAATGCCAAGTTGTTTAAAGAAAAAGTTAAAAGATGGCATGATAAAAGGATACAAAAGCGTGAGTTTAATGTAGGTGATTATGTATTGCTATACAACTCTCGTTTAAGATTTTTTGCAGGAAAACTTCTCTCTAAATGGGAAGGACCATACATTATCGAGGAAGTCTATCATTCCGGTGCCATAAAAATCAATAACTTTGAAGGCACAAATCCGAAGGTGGTGAACGGTCAAAGAATCAAACATTATATCTCAGGTAATCCCATAAATGTTGAAACCAATGTTATTGAAACGATAACCCCGGAGGAATACATAAGGGACACTTTCCAGAACGTTTCAGACTCCAAAAAGGAGTAGGTATGTGGTACGGTAAGTAAACCGACTCCAAAACAATTTTTAAGGTAATATTTCTCTGTTTTGGAATATTTAGAAAAATACAAAATTAAGTGGTAGTCCGGGAAGGACACGAGGGCCCCACGAGGGTGGAGGGCGCGCCCTACCCCCTGGGCGTGCCCCCTACCTCGTGAGCACCTCGTGTGCCTTCCGGACTCCGTTTTCTTGCACGATACGTATTTTGGTCGGTAAAAATTCATTATATAATCTCCCGAAGGTTTTGACTCCCGTATCACGCAAATATCCTATGTTCTTGTTTCGAGATGTTCTCTATCAGGGTTGTCAAGGCCAGGCATAATGTCGTCCCCCTCCTCCAACAATGGTGACAAAGATGCTTGGCTAATGAAGATAGAGCTGAAGAGGGAAGAACCCTTGGAGATCAACAAGGATGAAGGGATCAAGAAGGCCACGGAGAACTAAGCTCCGACAGTAGAAGACATCCTTGAACTTGATCACAATCTTCTTACCCCAACTGAGATTGAAGCTTTCAAGATGATTGATTTAGCTCGTATTCGAAACAAGTATCTCACAAGTGAAAATTTTTTGTTGAAGGAGCATATCGTTGCACTCAAGGGCATTATTCGCAAGTTGGAGGACCTCTTACGCTTGATGTGTGACTATCCATCACCACCATCTTCTTCACCAACAAAGGAGACATAATCACATGGGTATGGGCACTCCCCTTGGCAACTGCCAAGCTTGGGGGAGGTGCCTCGGTATCGTATCACAATCACAACTCATATCTTTACCGTTTTTCTTAGTGCGATCTTATTAGTAGTATCTTGATCTAGTAGAATAAAGTTTATGGCATTATCTAGTTTTGAGTTTTGCTTTATAATCTCTCTATGTAATCGAGTCCGTGAGCTATATATATAATAAAGATTAGTGTTGAGTCAAGGGCTTGATTATTTTGCCATGATCTTGAGTGAATAAAAGAAAATAAGAAAAAGAATAAAAAGAAACAAAGAGTTCATATTGATCTTGTTGAGAGTAATGACTTCACATAGAAAGAGTATGATGATTAAAAGTTGTTGGGAGTTGGCAGACATAGTTTTGGTCATCGTTGCAATTAATAGGAAGTAATAAGGAAAGAGAGGTTTCACATATAAATATACTATTATTGACATCTTTTATGATTGGGAGCACTCATTAAAATATAACATGCTAAAGAGTTGATGTTGGACAAGGAAGACAACGTAATGAGTTATGTTTTCTTATATCTGAGATAAAGTATGTTGTCATGGGTCCTCCAACATGTTGAGCTTGCCTTTCCCCCTCATGCTAGCCAAATTCCCAGCACCAAGTAGAGATACTACTTGTGCCTCCAAAACCCTTAAACTAGTTTTGCCATAAGAGTCCACCATATCTACCTATGGATTGAGTAAGATCCTTCAAGTAAGTTGTCATCGGTGCAAAGCAAAAAAATTGCTCTAAATATGTACGATTGATTGGTGTGGGAGAAATAAGCTTTATACGATCTTGTGATGTGGAAGAAATAAAAGCGACGGACTGCATAATAAAGGTTCATATCACAAGTGGCAATATAAAGTGACGTTCTTTCGCATTGAGATTTTGTGCATCCAACCATAAAAGTGCATGGCAACCTCTGCTTCCCTCTGCGAAGGGCCTATCTTTTATTATTATCTTCTACCTTATGCAAGAGTCATGGTGATCTTCACCTTTCCTTTTTCATTTTATCCTTTGGCAAGCACAGTATGTTGGAAAGATCCTGATATATGTACTTAATTGGATGTATGGGAGCATGAGTTATTATTGTTGACATTACCCTTGAGGTAAAAGCTTGTGGGGCAAAACTATAAGCCCCTATCTTTCTCTGTGTCCGATTAAAACTTCATAACCACAAGTATTGCGTGAGTGTTAGCAATTATGAAGGACTAGATGATAGTTGAGTATGTGGACTTCCTTTTAAGCTCTGACATAGACTCTTTCTGATGTTATGATAAATTGCAATTGCTTCAATGACTGAGATTATAGTTTGTTGGTTTTCAATAAAGTTTATGATTCGTACCTCTGCATTGTGAACAGATTATTACTTGAGCATAAGAAATCATATGAAAAAATCTATATATGTTGCTGTTATGAGAATAATCATGATGCCTTCATGTTCGTATTTTATTTTTATCGACACCTCTACCTCTAAACATGAGGACAAGCAAGGTCTAAGCTAGGGGGAGTTCATACGTCCATTTTGCATCATGCTTTTATATCAATATTTATTGCATTATGGGCTGTTATTAAACATTATGTCACAATACTTATGGCTATTCTCTCTTATTTTACAAGGTTTACATAAGGAGGGAGAATGCCGGCAGCTGGAATTCTGGGCTGGAAAAGGATCAAATATTAGAGACCTATTCTGCACAACTCCAAAAGTCTTGAAACTCCACAAAAGTCATTTTTGGAAATAATAAAAAATATCTAACGGAAGAAGTTCACCAGAGGGGGTCCCACCTGTCCACGAGGGTGGGGGCGCGCCCTACCCCCCTGGGCACGCCCCCTACCTCGTGGGCCCCCTGTTGGCTCTTCGATGCCCATCTTATGCTATATGAGGTCTTTCAATGAGGAAAAAATCATAAGCAACTTTTCGGGACGAGACTCCGCCGCCACGAGGCAGAACTTTGGCGGAACCAATCTAGGGCTCCGGCAGAGCTGTTCTGCCGGGGACACTTCCCTCCGGGAGGGGGAAATCATCGCCATCATCATCACCAACGCTCCTCTCATCGGGAGAGGGCAATCTCCATCAACATCTTCACCAGCAATATCTCATCTCAAAACCCTAGTTCATCTCTCTTATCCAATTTGTCTGCAAGTCCGGGATTGGTACTAGTAGGTTGCTAGTAGTGTTGATTACTCCTTGTAGTTGATGCTAGTTGGTTTATTTGGTGGAAGATCATATGTTTAGATCCTTTATGCATATTATTAACCCTCTGATTATGAACATGAATATGCTTTGTGAGTAGTTATGTTTGTTCCTGAGGACATGGGGGAAGTCTTGCTATTAGTAGCCATGTGAATTTGGTATTCATTCGATATTTTGATGAGATGTATGTTGTCTAGCCTCTAGTGGTGTTATGTGAACGTCGACTACATAACACTTCACCATTATTTGGGCCTAGAGGAAGGCATTGGGAAGTAATAAGTAGATGATGGGTTGCTAGAGTGACAGAAGGTTAAACCCTAGTTTATGCGTTGCTTCGTAAGTGTAAGTGCATCTAGTGCCACCCCTAGTTGGTTTTGGAGTATTGACGACAAACTTGGTTGAGGGACTAATGTGTTTGTGAGAATTGTAGGATAACACAGGTAGTGTCCCTCATTGATTCGGTTTACCTACCGGAGACGACCCCTAAAAATGTATGAAGACATTGACGACAATGGTGGTATATGAAGATATTCATATTGAAGACAATGACATGAGAAGACATTCAGTGAAGACTATGGAGCGCGAAGACTTAGTTGTTTCGTAGTTTTCTTTTCTTCTTTGTTGAGTCATAGGAACCACCGTACTGTTAAGTGGGGTCCAAGTGAACATAGTCAGAGTGACTGAAGTGATGCTCAACCCAAATCCTATGTCTTCGAGCGAAGACAATGAGAGCAAATCTTATCCAGAACTGGATAAGTCAGCGTTGCTTGTAGCCCAAGTAAAGTTTCCATGTGTGTTTGAAATCTGACCGTTGGTACACGTGTCAGTTCCTTAGTGGCCCAGGGTCATTCCAGACATATCAGGTCGGGTTGCCTAGTGGCTATAAATAGCCCACCCCCTACACCAGAAATTGGTGGCTGCTCAGAGTTAGTGCACGGCTTTTGTCGTTTGAGAGCAACCCACCTCGAAGCCTTTGAGAGAGAAAAATCCTTGCGAGGACAAAGCCCAAACACCCAGAGCCAAAGAGTGTTAGGCATCACTGGAGTCTTTCTGTCTGTGTGACCTGAGGACTTATTACACTTGAGGACTGTGAATCCTCCAGCCGGTTAGGCGTCGCGTTCTGAGCATCCAAGAGTCATTGTGGATCACCGGTGAACAAAGTCTGTGAAGGTTTGGAAGTCTACCTTGAAGACTTACCAGAGTGATTGGGCGAGGACTATGTGTCCTTAGCTCAAGGGGAATAAGGTGAAGACGCGGTCTTCTGAGTTGAATCTCAGCCTCCCTAACCAGATGTACAGTTGTCGCAGCAACTGGAACTGGTCAAACAAATCCCGTGTCTTCGACAAGTGACTGGTTCTATCCTCTCCTCCCTTTACTTATAATTTTTCTTCGTGAAGTCATTGCTTGCTTGTCATACCTGATTGACTTCATTGCTTGACTACTATTGTTGTTTGGCTTCATACCATCTTCCATTCTGATCCTTACTACCTAGCTGCTATTAGTCTTCATACTCTCACGTTATTGCATACTTGACTATGGCTAGCTCTGTGTAGTTTATCTTCCGCTGCATATCAATAGGTTCATTCCTACTGTTTGTCTTCGAAACTTCCATGTTTTGAAGACTTTAATAAAAATCGCCTATTCACCCCCCCTCTAGTCGATAACTAGCACTTTCAATTGGTATCAGAGCAAGGTACTCCCTTGTTCTGTGTGATTCGGTTTAACCACCTGGAGTTTTAGCTATGTCGACTGCAGGGATAATCAAAGTCTCTGCTGCTTGCCCCGTGTTCGATGGAACTGAATATCCCTACTGGAAGAATAAGATGCACATGCATCTTGAAGCCATTGATGTCGACCTCTGGTATGTCGTCAAGAACGGCGTTCCCAAGACTGGTGAAGGTGTCACCCCTGCCGATGTCAAGAAGTTCATTCAACTGGACTCTACTGCCAAGAACATCATCTATGGTCATCTGACCAAAGGATAGTATGGCTATGTGAGTGCTCTGGAGATGTCAAAGCTAGTCTGGGACTGGCTATCCAAGGTCAACGAAGGCATCTCAACCCAGAGAGATCAAAGAATCAGTGTTCTTCACAACCTCTTTAGCCGCTTCAAGAGAAACGACAATGAGAATGTCCAGCTCACGTTTGATCGCCTCACTGACATCACAAATGAACTTCGAGCTCTAGGCGCCACTGAGATTACCAAGCATGAAATCGTCAAGACATTACTGAGATCACTTGACAGCTCCTTTGACACCCTCGCCCTCATGATACAAGAACATCTTGACTTCAAGACACTCGATCCATCTGATATACTTGAGAGGCTCAACACACATGAGTTCCAGCTCTCTGAGAAAAGATATATCTATGGTCCCAACTATAGCCGAACTCGCGCCTTGCAGGCGAAAGTTGTTTCCTCATCTGAAGAAGAATCTGACTGCAGTTCTGATGATCCTGAAGACATTGGAAAGGAACTTGCTATGCTTGTGAAGAAGTTCCAGAAGTTCACCAAGAAGAAGGGCTTCAGAAAGTCGTCACGATCCAGCTCAAGAAATGATGAAGCCTCCATTCATGACTACAAGAAGAGAACATGTCACAAGTGCAAGAAACCTGGACACTACATCTCTGAGTGTCCACTATGAGACAATGAGAACAAGAAGAAGAAGAGCAAGGAATATGATTCTGATGACAAGAAGAAGAAGAAATCTTCTAAGTCTTCTTCCGAGTCCTCATCAAAGTCTTCATCTCATAAGAAGAGCTCATCTGGCAAGGCTCGTGCTTTTGTTGGGAAGGAAATGGATTCAGAGGAGGAGTATGCTTTTGAGGAGGCGGAGGTGGAGTCTGAGGAGGAGTCCGATCCTGGTGTTGCAAGTCTGGCTCTAGCCACTGCCTATGTTGCCAAGTCCATCTTCAACACTGAAGACAATGACTTCCACACCAACACTGAAGCTGATGACAAGGACAACCCTACTCCCACCTACTGCTTCATGGCACGTGGTGCCAAGGTAAAATCACGCGATGCTTACTTCCAAACATCCAGTGAAGATGACTCTGATTGTGAATCCAAGCCTAGCTAGAAAACACTTGCTAAAATTGCAACTGAACAACAAAAGGCTATGGAACATACTCAAAAACTGTTAGACAAAAGCGATGACCTGTTGGACGCGGAAATGACTTGTTCACAGTCCTTAGTTGAAGACATAAAAAATCTTCATACTAAGTACCAATAACTTGAAAGTCGTCATGAAACGCTCTCAACCACTCATGAAAAGCTCTCCTACGATTATCTTCAAAGGAAGCAAGAGCTTGAGAAATTGAGAGTGGCTCATGAAGATCTTCAAAAAGAGAATGAGTCACTTCGTGCCCAACAGATCAATCCCGCTAAGGATGGATTTGAACCACCATGTCTAAAATGCCTTGAGCGTGATAACGCTACCTCTGTTGCTGGATGTTCCACTACTGCTACTGTTGCAATATCTTCAACTACTGATGTGGTAACTAAACCCTCTGCGGAAGATACCACTACTATTGTTGATGAAAATGCTAGGTTGAAGACATTACTTGAAACAGTGATGTATAAAAGCCTAAAAGGGCATCAGACACTTTGCGATGTCCTCAAAAAGCAGATTCTGAACCGAAACCCTAGGAAAGAGGGTGTTGGGTTCGAAAGGAAAATGAATGTTGATGGCTCTTACTGGAAGCCTGAGCAGTATCCCAAAACCACATGGGTTGCTGCAAAGGGACCTTCAGTGGATCCATCCACCTTATCTGGCTTTACCTGTGCTAACCCTGTTGTCATTGATGAATCCTTTGATGCAAACTATAAACTATTCAAGAATCAGAATGGTGAAGTGTTTGCCAGATATATTGGTACTAACTGCAGGAATGGGCCACCTATGAAGAAGATCTGGGTTCCCAAAAGCTGTCTTGAGAAGCTTACAGTGAATGTCATCATGACACCACCTGGGAAGAAGACAAATCCCAGACGTAAGGCTTCATATGGTCCAAAGGCTTCATACAGAAAGATGATTCACCCGAGTCACCCTAACGCCAATGTTTTGCAGGAAAACCGTACTCAGACTTATGAATATGAGCGTGTGTCTGCAAACTGCTATGTTCATAAAACTAAGAACTTTTCTGCTTATTCATACGAGTATCATTCATCTCCTGCAAGACTATTTGCTAGGGCTCCAAAGCCAAAGTTCTCAGATGTTGCACTTAGACTCATTGCTTCTAAGCCACCCCTGAAGATGTGGGTGGTTAAGAAGAATTAACTTTCTTTTGCAGGGAAAGGTCTTCAGCCGAAAGTCAAAGGTGTCTGATGCTATTGCTGGGGACCTAAAACATCTTGTAGGGCGCAAGATCAAATGCCCAAATGGTCTCACTATGTATTTGTTGGAAATATGCCCTAGAGGCAATAATAAAAGTATTATTATTATATTTCCTTGTTCATGGTAATTGTCTTTATTCATGCTATAATTGTGTTATCTGGAAATCGTAATACATGTGTGAATACTAGACACCAATATGTCCCTAGTAAGCCTCTAGTTGACTAGCTCGTTGATCAATAGATAGTCATGGTTTCCTGACTATGGACATGGGGATGTCATTGATAACGAGATCACATCATTAGGAGAATGATGTGATGGACAAGACCCAATCCTGAGCATAGCACAAGATCGTGTAGTTCGTTTTGCTAGAGCTTTCCAATGTCGAGTATCTTTTCTTTAGACCATGAGATCGTGTAACTCCCGGATACTGTAGGAGTGCTTTGGGTGTACCAAACGTCACAACGTAACTGGGTGACTATAAAGGTGCACTACAGGTATCTCCGAAAGTATCTGTTGGGTTGACACGGATCAAGACTGGGATTTGTCACTCCGTATGACGGAGAGGTATCACCGGGCCCACTCGGTAATGCATCATCATAATGAGCTCAAAGTGACCAAGTGTTTGGCCACGGGATCATGCATTACGGTACGAGTAAAGTGACTTGCCGGTAACGAGACTAAACGAGGTATTGGGATACCGACGATCGAGTCTCGGGCAAGTAACCTACCGATTGACAAAGGGAATAGTTTACGGGGTTGCTTGAACCCTCGACATCGTGGTTCATCCGATGACATCATCGAGGAACATGTGGGAGCCAACATGGGTATCCAGATCCCGCTGTTGGTTATTGCCCGAGAGTCGTCTCGGTCATGTCTGCATGTCTCCCGAACCCGTAGGGTCTACACACTTAAGGTTCGGTGATGCTAGGGTTATTAGGAAGACTTGTATGTGATTACCGAATGTTGTTCGGAGTCCCGGATGAGATCCCGGATGTCACGAGGAGTTCTGGAGTGGTCCGAAGGTAAAGATTTATATATGGGAAGTTGTCATTCAGACACCGGAATAGTTCGGGGGCATATCGGTATTGTACCGGGGACACCGGAGGGGCCTCGGGGGTCCACCGGGAGGGGCCACCTCTCCCGGAGGGGCTCATGGGCTGTAGGGGGAAGGGAACCAGCCCAAAGTGGGCTGGTGCGCCTCCCCCCAAGGGCCCATGCGCCCTAGGGTTTGGGGGAACCCTAAGGGGGCGCCCCCTTGCTTGGGGGGCAAGCCCCCTCCCCCTTGGCCGCCGCCCCCCCTCTAGATCCCATCTAGAGGGGGCCGTCCCCCCTTGCCCTTCCCCTATAAATAGAGGGGTGAGGGGAGGGATGCATACACAAGTCAAGGCGCAGCCCCTCCCCTCCCCAACACCTCTCCTCCTCCGTACGTGCTTGGCGAAGCCCTGTCGGAGTTCTGCTGCACCAACATCACCACGCCGTCGTGCTGCCGTTGGAGTCTTCTTCCTCAACCTCTCTTTCCCTTGCTGGATCAATAAGGAGGAGACGTCGATCGTCCCGTACGTGTGTTGAACGCGGAGGTGCTGTCCGTTCGGCACTTGGTCATCGGTGATCTGAATCACGACGAGTACGACTACGTCATCACCATCCCCTTGAACGCTTCCGCACGCAATCTGCAAGTGGTATGTAGATGCAATCTCTCTCCCATGACTCGTTGCTTAGATGAACTCATAGATGGATCTTGGTGAAACCGTAGGAAAATTTTTATTTTCTGCAACGTTCTCCAACAGTGGTATCAGAGCTAGGTTTATGCGTAGTTCTCTATTGCACGAGTAGAACACAAAGTAGTTGTGGGCGTCGAATTGTCAATTCTTCTTGCCGTTACTAGTCCTATCTTGGTTCAGCGGTATTGTGGGATGAAGCGGCCCGGACCAACCTTACACGTACGCTTATGTGAGACCGGTTCCACTGACTAACATGCACTAGTTGCATAAGGTGGCTGGCGGGTGTCTGTCTCTCCCACTTTAGTTGGATCGGATTCGATGAACAGGGTCCTTATGAAGGGTAAATAGAGATTGACAAATTCACGTTGTGGTTTTAATGTAGGTAAGAAACGTTCTTGCTAGCAACCTATAACAGCCACGTAAAAACTTGCAACAACATTAGAGGACGTCTAACTTGTTTTTGCAGCAAGTGCTTTGTGATGTGATATGGCCAGAAGTTGTGATGAATCATGTGATGTATGAGATGATCTTGTTATTGTAATAGGAATCATGACTTGCATGTCGATGAGTATGACAACCGGCAGGAGCCATAGGAGTTGTCATTATTCTTTTATGACCTGCGTGTCACCATGTAAATTACTTTACTTTATTGCTAAACGTGTTAGCCATAGTAGTAGTAGTAATGGTTGGCGAGCAACTCCATGGAGACACGATGATGGAGATCATGGTGTCGTGCCGGTGACAAGATGATCATGGAGCCCCAAGATGGAGATCGAAGGAGCTATATGATGATGGCCATATCATGTCACTACTATATAATTGCATGTGATGTTTATTATGTTTATGCATCTTGTTTACTTAGAACGACGGTAGTAAATAAGATGATCCCTTACAAAATTTCAAGAAGTGTTCCCCCCTAACTGTGCACCGTTGCTAAAGTTCGTCGTTTCGAAGCACCACGTGATGATCGGGTGTGATAGATCCATACGTTCACATACAACGGGTGTAAGACAGTTTTACACATGCAAAACACTTAGGGTTAACTTGACGAGCCTGGCATGTACAGGCATGGCCTCGGAACACGGAGACCGAAAGGTCGAACATGAGTCGTATAGAAGATACGATCAACATGGAGATGTTCACCGATGATGACTAGTCCGTCTCACGTGATGATCGGACACGGCCTAGTCGACTCGGATCATGTAACACTTAGATGACTAGAGGGATGTCTAATCTGAGTGGGAGTTCATTCATTAATTTGATTAGATGAACTTAATTATCATGAACTTAGTCTAAATCTTTACAATATGTCTTGTAGATCAAATGGCCCACGGTAATGTCAGCCTCAACTTCAACGCGTTCCTAGAGAAAACTAAGCTGAAAGATGATGGCAGCAACTACTCGGATTGGGTCCGGAACTTGAGGATCATCCTCATAGCAGCCAAGAAAGATTATGTCCTAGATGCACCGCTAGGTGATGCACCATTCCCAGAAAACCAAGACGTTATGAACGCCCATCAGTCACGCACTGATGATTACTCCATCGTTCAGTGCGGCATGCTTTACAGCTTAGAACCGGGGCTCCAAAAGCGTTTTGAGAAGCACAGAGCATATGAGATGTTCGAGGAGCTGAAATTGATTTTCCAAGCTCATGCCCGGGTCGAGAGATATGAAGTCTCCGACAAGTTCTTTAGCTGCAAAATGGAGGAAAATAGCTCTGTCAGTGAACACATACTCAAGATGTCTGGGTTGCACAACCGCTTGACTCAGCTGGAAGTTAATCTTCCGGATGAGGCGGTCATTGACAGAATCCTTCAGTCGCTCCCACCTAGCTATAAAAGCTTCGTGATGAACTACAACATGCAGGGGATGGAAAAGACCATTCCCGAGTTGTATTCAATGCTGAAATCCGCGGAGGTGGAGATCAAAAAGGAACAACAAGTGTTGATGGTGAATAAAACCACTAAGTTCAAGAAAGGCAAGGGTAAGAAGAACTTCAAGAAAGACGGCAAGGAGGTTGCCGCGCCTGGTAAATCAGTTGCCAGGAAGAAGTCAAAGAATGGACCCAAACCTGAAACTGAGTGCTTTTATTGCAAGGGAAATGGTCACTGGAAACGGAATTGCCCCAAGTACTTAGCGGATAAGAAGGCCGGCAACACTAAAGGTATATGTGATATACATGTAATTGATGTGTACCTTACCAGCGCTCGTAGTAGCTCCTGGGTATTTGATACCGGTGTTGTTGCTCATATTTGTAACTCACAGCAGGAGCTGCGGAATAAGAGAAGACTGGCGAAGGACGAGGTGACGATGCGCGTCGGGAATGGTTCCAAGGTCGATGTGATCGCTGTCGGCACGCTACCTCTACATTTACCTACGGGATTAGTTTTAAACCTCAATAATTGTTATTTAGTGCCAAGTTTGAGCATGAACATTGTATCTGGATCTCGTTTAATACGAGATGGCTACTCATTTAAATCCGAGAATAATGGTTGTTCTATTTATATGAGTGATATGTTTTATGGTCATGCTCCGGTGGTTAATGGTTTATTCTTAATGAATCTCGTGCGTGATAATACACATATTCATAGTGTGAATGCCAAAAGGTGTAAAGTTGATAACGATAGTCCCACATACTTGTGGCACTGCCGCCTTGGTCACATTGGTGTCAAGCGCATGAAGAAGCTCCATGCTGATGGACTTTTAGAGTCTCTCGATTATGAATCGTTTGACACATGCGAACCATGCCTTATGGGCAAAATGACCAAGACTCCGTTCTCCGGAACAATGGAGCGAGCAACCAACTTATTGGAAATTATACATACTGATGTGTGCGGTCCAATGAGCGTTGAGGCTTGCGGAGGATATCGTTATGTTCTCACACTCACTGATGATTTGAGTAGATATGGCTATGTCTACTTAATGAAACACAAGTCTGAGACCTTTTAAAAGTTCAAGGAGTTTCAGAGTGAGGTTGAGAATCAACGTGACAGAAGAATCAAGTTTCTACGATCAGATCGTGGAGGAGAGTACTTAAGTCACGAATTTGGCACACACTTAAGAAAATGTGGAATAGTTTCACAACTCACGCCGCCTGGAACACCTCAGCGTAATGGTGTGTCCGAACGTCGTAATCGCACTTTATTGGATATGGTGCGATCTATGATGTCTCTTACCGATTTACCGCTATCATTTTGGGGATACGCTCTAGAGACAGCCACATTCACTTTAAATAGGGCACCGTCTAAATCCGTTGAGACGACACCGTATGAATTATGGTTTGGAAAGAAACCTAAGCTGTCGTTTCTAAAAGTTTGGGGATGCGAGGCTTATGTCAAGAAACTTCAACCTGAAAAGCTCGAACCCAAATCGGAAAAATGCGTCTTCATAGGATACCCTAAGGAAACCATAGGGTATACCTTCTACTTAAGATCCGAGGGCAAGATCTTTGTTGCCAAGAACGGAACCTTTCTGGAGAAAGAGTTTCTCTCGAAAGAAGTAAGTGGGAGGAAAGTGGAGCTTGATGAAGTACTGCCTCTTGAAACGGAGAATAGCGCAGCGCAGGAAAATGTTCCTGTGGTGCCTGCTCCAATTAGAGAGGAGGTTAATGATAATGATCAAGATACTTCGGACCAAGCTTCCACTGAACTTCGTAGGTCCACAAGGACACGTTCCGCACCAGAGTGGTACGACAACCCTGTCCTGGAAATCATGTTGTTGGACAACGGTGAACCTTCGAACTATGAAGAAGCGATGGCGGGCCCGGATTCCAACAAATGGTTAGAAGCCATGAAATCCGAGATAGGATCCATGTATGAAAACAAAGTATGGACTTTGACAGACTTGCCCGATGATCGGCGAGCGATAGAAAATAAATGGATCTTCAAGAAGACGGACACGGATGGTAATGTCACCATCTATAAAGCTCGACTTGTCGCTAAGGGTTATCGGCAAGTTCAAGGGATTGACTACGACGAGACTTTCTCTCCCGTAGCGAAGCTGAAGTCCGTCCGAATCATGTTAGCAATTGCCGCATACTATGATTATGAGATATGGCAAATGGACGTCAAAACGGCGTTCCTTAACGGCTATCTTAAGGAAGAACTGTATATGATGCAGCCGGAAGGTTTTGTCGATCCTAAGAATGCTAACAAGGTGTGCAAGCTCCAGCGATCCATTTATGGGCTGGTGCAAGCATCTCGGAGTTGGAACATTCGCTTTGATGAGATGATCAAAGCGTTTGGGTTTATGCAGACTTATGGAGAAGCCTGCGTTTACAAGAAAGTGAGTGGGAGCTCCGTAGCATTTCTCATATTATATGTGGATGACATACTATTGATGGGAAATGATATAGAATTCTTGGAAAGCATAAAGGCCTATTTGAACAAGTGTTTTTCAATGAAGGACCTTGGAGAAGCTGCTTATATATTAGGCATCAGAATCTATAGAGATAGATCAAGACGCCTCATAGGTCTTTCGCAAAGCACATACCTTGATAAGATTTTGAAGAAGTTCAAAATGGATCAGTCCAAGAAAGTGTTCTTGCCTGTATTGCAAGGTGTGAAATTGAGCTCGGCTCAATGCCTGACCACGGCAAAGGATAAACAAGAGATGAGCGTCATCCCCTATGCTTCAGCCATAGGATCCATTATGTATGCCATGCTGTGTACCAGACCTGATGTAAACCTTGCCGTAAGTTTGGTAGGTAGGTACCAAAGTAATCCCGGCAAGGAACACTGGACAGCGGTCAAGAATATCCTTAAGTACCTGAAAAGGACTAAGGACATGTTTCTCGTTTATGGAGGTGACGAAGAGCTCGTCGTAAAGGGTTACGTCGACGCTAGCTTCGACACAGATCTGGATGACTCTAAGTCACAAACCGGATACGTGTATATGTTGAATGGTGGAGCAGTGAGCTGGTGCAGCTGCAAGCAGAGCGTCGTGGCGGGATCTACATGTGAAGCGGAATACATGGCAGCCTCGGAGGCAGCGCATGAGGCAATTTGGGTGAAGGAGTTCATCACCGACCTAGGAGTCATACCCAATGCGTCGGGGCCGATCAAACTCTTCTGTGACAACACTGGAGCTATTGCACTGGCCAAGGAGCCCAGGTTTCACAAGAAGACCAGGCACATCAAGCGTCGCTTCAACTCCATCCGTGAAAATGTTCAAGATGGAGACATAGAAATTTGTAAAGTGCACACGGATCTGAATGTCGCAGATCCATTGACTAAACCTCTCCCTAGGGCAAAACATGATCAGCACCAGAACTCTATGGGTGTTCGATTCATCACAATGTAACTAGATTATTGACTCTAGTGCAAGTGGGAGACTGTTGGAAATATGCCCTAGAGGCAATAATAGAAGTATTATTATTATATTTCCTTGTTCATGGTAATTGTCTTTATTCATGCTATAATTGTGTTATCTGGAAATCGTAATACATGTGTGAATACTAGACACCAATATGTCCCTAGTAAGCCTCTAGTTGACTAGCTCGTTGATCAATAGATAGTCATGGTTTCCTGACTATGGACATGGGGATGTCATTGATAACGAGATCACATCATTAGGAGAATGATGTGATGGACAAGACCCAATCCTAAGCATAGCACAAGATCGTGTAGTTCATTTTGCTAGAGCTTTCCAATGTCGAGTATCTTTTCCTTAGACCATGAGATCGTGTAACTCCCGGATACTGTAGGAGTGCTTTGGGTGTACCAAACGTCACAACGTAACTGGGTGACTATAAAGGTGCACTACAGGTATCTCCGAAAGTATCTGTTGGGTTGACACGGATCAAGACTGGGATTTGTCACTCCGTATGACGGAGAGGTATCACCGGGCCCACTCGGTAATGCATCATCATAATGAGCTCAAAGTGACCAAGTGTTTGGCCACGGGATCATGCATTACGGTACGAGTAAAGTGACTTGCCGGTAACGAGACTAAACGAGGTATTGGGATACCGACGATCGAGTCTCGGGCAAGTAACCTACCGATTGACAAAGGGAATAGTTTACGGGGTTGCTTGAACCCTCGACATCGTGGTTCATCCGATGACATCATCGAGGAACATGTGGGAGCCAACATGGGTATCCAGATCCCGCTGTTGGTTATTGCCCGAGAGTCGTCTCGGTCATGTCTGCATGTCTCCCGAACCCGTAGGGTCTACACACTTAAGGTTCGGTGACGCTAGGGTTATTAGGAAGACTTGTATGTGATTACCGAATGTTGTTCGGAGTCCCGGATGAGATCCCGGACGTCACGAGGAGTTCCGGAGTGGTCCGGAGGTAAAGATTTATATATGGGAAGTTGTCATTCGGACACCGGAATAGTTCGGGGGCATATCGGTATTGTACCGGGGCCACCGGAGGGGCCTCGGGGGTCCACCGGGAGGGGCCACCTCTCCCGGAGGGGCTCATGGGCTGTAGGGGGAAGGGAACCAGCCCAAAGTGGGCTGGTGCGCCTCCCCCCAAGGGCCCATGCGCCCTAGGGTTTGGGGGAACCCTAAAGGGGGCGCCCCCCTTGCTTGGGGGGCAAGCCCCCTCCCCCTTGGCCGCCGCCCCCCCCCCCTCTAGATCCCATCTAGAGGGGGCCGGCCCCCCTTGCCCTTCCCCTATAAATAGAGGGGTGAGGGGAGGGCTGCATACACAAGTCAAGGCGCAGCCCCTCCCCTCCCCAACACCTCTCCTCCTCCGTACGTGCTTGGCGAAGCCCTGTCGGAGTTCTGCTGCACCAACATCACCACGCCGTCGTGCTGCCGTTGGAGTCTTCTTCCTCAACCTCTCTTTCCCTTGCTGGATCAAGAAGGAGGAGACGTCGATCGTCCCGTACGTGTGTTGAACGCGGAGGTGTTGTCCGTTCGGCACTTGGTCATCGGTGATATGAATCACGACGAGTACGACTACGTCATCACCATCCCCTTGAACGCTTCCGCACGCAATCTGCAAGTGGTATGTAGATGCAATCTCTCTCCCATGACTCGTTGCTTAGATGAACTCATAGATGGATCTTGGTGAAACCGTAGGAAAAATTTTATTTTCTGCAACGTTCTCCAACAGTATTTTGTTCCTGAATCGCTTGCCATTCATCCCATCAGTCCTAATCTTGATCTGAGCTTCCATAATCCTCTTGCCTGTAAAATGTTTATGCTTCACAATACTCTTGGTGAAGCCTTTCCCCCTAACTATAATGCAGAGTATGACACCTTGTGCTTCAGAATGGATTATGGACAGCGGATGCACTAATCATATGACTGGTGATCGAAGTCTTCTCATGGACTCAACTCTACATCCATCTGATAAAAGTCACATCACGTTTGCTGACACTGGTAAAAGCAATGTATTGGGTCTAGGTAGAGTTGCAATCTCAAGGAATCAGCACATGGATAAAGTGATGCTTGTTGAATCGCTTGGTTTCAACTTAATGTCTGTCTCGATGCTTTGTGACTTGAACATGATTGTGCTATTCGGAAAATATCGTTGCCTTGTACTAATGGAATCTGACAAGTCTCTAGTCTTTGAAGGGTATCGGAAAGATGATCTGTACATGGTAGATTTCTCAGCAGGACCACAGCTTGTCGTATGCCTTCTCACAAAAGCTTCAGAATGCTGGCTATGGCATCGAAGGCTGGGACATGCTGGCATGCGGAACCTACACACTCTCGCCAAGAAGAAGCATGTCATAGGCATCGAGGACGTCAAGTTCAAGAAGGATCATCTATGCGGTGCCTGCGAAGCTGGAAAGATGACAAGGGCCAAGCATCCTTCGAAGACAATCATGACTACTTCTCAACCCTTCGAGCTGCTACACATGGACTTATTTGGCCCCACTCACTACTCTACCCTTACTATGACTGCCTGTCTCTATGGCTTCGTCAATGTTGATGATTACTCAAGATACACATGGGTGCACATAATTCTCTACAAGACCGAAGTGTAAGATGTTTTCAGACGCTTTGCTAGTCGAGCCATGAACAATTATGGCGTCAAGATCAAGCATATCAGAAGTGACAACGGCACTGAGTTCAAGAACACCGGACTTGATCTTTATCTGGATACAATGGGAATCACTCATGAGTTCTCTGCTCCTTACACACCTCAGCAAAATGGCACCGTAGAGCGCAAGAACAGAACCCTCATTGAGATGGCTCGAACGATGCTCGACGAATACAAGACACCAAGAAAGTTCTGGCCTGAAGCTATTGATACAGCATGCCACGTCATAAACCGTGTTTACATCCATAAGCTTCTGAACAAAACATCCTATGAGCTCCTCACTGGAAAGAAGCCAAATGTCGGCTACTTCATAGTATTTGGAGCAAGGTGCTGGATCAAGGATCCCCATCACAAGTCAAAATTTGCACCAAAAGCTCACGAAGGCTTCATGCTCGGTTACGGAAAGGATTCGCACTCTTACAGAGTCTTCAACCTCTATCTCTATAAAATCGTCGAAACTGTAGATGTGCGGTTTGATGAAACCAATGGTTCACAAAGAGAGCTCCTGCCAAGTACTCTTGAAGAAGCTCCACCCAGCGAGTCTATCAAGCTAATGGGAACTGGTGAAATCATGCCTACTGAAGCACAACCTGAAGAGGAACTTATCATTTCTGCACCAAACCAACCTGAAGACAATGCTCAGCCTGAAGACAATCCTTCTAATGATGACAATGATGAGCAAGAGCAAAGTCTTCGCCCAGTTCATCCTCGTGTTGCAAATGAAGTAGATATTGAGAAGATAATTGATAGCATCAATGCACCTGGTCCACTTACTCGCTCAAGAGCAACGCAGTTAGCAAATTTCTATGGGCACTTTTCTTTTGTGTCAATATCAGAACCCAAGAAAGTTGCTGAAGCCTTTATGGAACCTGAATGGATTCAAGCAATGCAAGAAGAGCTTCAACAGTTTAGGCTGAACAATGTTTGGGAACTTGTCAAGCGTCCTGACCCTCGCAAGCATAACATTATTGGCACAAAATGGATATATCGCAACAAGCAAGATGAGCATGGTCAAGTCGTCAGAAACAAAGCACGTCTTGTTGCACAAGGATATACTCAAGTTGAAGGGATTGACTTCGATGAAACATTTGCTCCTGTGGCTAGGCTTGAAGCTGTTCGCATATTGCGAGCCTACGCTAACCACAACAACATCTTGCTATATCAAATGGATGTGAAGAGTGCCTTTCTCAACGGCAAGATTGAAGAAGAAGTATACGTCGCACAACCACCTGGCTTTGAAGATCCAAAACATCCTGATATGGTGTACAAACTAAACAAAGCACTGTATGGCCTCAAACAAGCTCCTCGCGCTTGGTATGATACTATCAAAGACTTCCTAAAGAGCAAAGGCTTCAAACCTGGATCCCCGATCCTACACTCTTCACAAAGACATATGATGGTGAACTGTTTGTGTGCCAAATATATGTGGATGACATCATCTTCGGCTGCACCAACCAGAAGTATAGTGATGAGTTCGCATACATGATGCAAGAGCAATATCAGATGTCCATGATGGGTGAGCTGATGTTCTTCCTTGGTCTTCAAATTCGTCAGCAAAGGAATGGCATCTTCATATCTCAAGAGAAATACCTCAAAGATTGCCTTAAGAAGTTTGGAATGCAAGATTGCAAAGGTTACACGACGCCAATGCCAGCCAAACATCATCTGGGTCCCGACGAAAATGGTAAAGAGTTCGATCAACAGGTATACCACTCCATGATTGGTTCTTTACTTTACCTATGTGCATCTAGGCCAGATATTATGCTTAGTGTTTGCATGTGTGCTCGATTCCAAGCGGCACCAAAGGAATCGCATCACTTAGCTGTGAAGCGAATTCTTCGATATTTGGCTCACACCCCAACACTAGGATTATGGTATCCAAAGGGCTCAGAGTTTGATCTGGTTGGATTTTCGGATGTTGATTATGCTGGTGACAAGGTGGATCACAAGTCTACATCAGGCACATGTCACTTTCTGGGACGATCACTTGTCTGTTGGTCTTCAAAGAAGCAGAACTGTGTGTCACTCTCAACTGCTGAATCTGAATATATTGCTGCTGGATGTTGCTGTGCTCAGCTTCTATGGATGAAGCAAACTCTCAAGGACTATGGCATCAATCTGAAACAAGTACCTCTCTTCTGCGACAACGAAAGCGCCATCAAGATTGCCAACAACCCAGTCCAGCACTCGAAGACAAAGCACATTGAAATTCGTCATCACTTTCTCAGAGATCATGCCATGAAGAAAGATATTGACATCATTCACGTCAACACTGAAGAGCAATTGGCAGATATCTTCACAAAGCCCTTGGACGAGAAAAGGTTTTGCAAGTTACGATGTGAGCTAAATATCTTGGAATCCTCAAATGTCCTGTGATCAGGCACACATCCTAACACTTATGCATTTTGATGACTTAGATGTGCAACACATGAAGTAAAGTATATCTTCAATCAATGAAGACTTCCATTCTAAGTGTGAATACATTAACGTGGAATTTGACTTCGGAGCGCTACGATAATTGTGCGCCGTGTCTGGGTCTAATACTTCCTATACGGTGGGTAACACCACCACCAAACTTTTCTGTTTGAAGTGTTTCACTCATGGCATTGCATTTGAATGTCTTCGCATTTGGTTCGTCTTCAAATTCAATTTATCTTCATCTTCACTATGTTGATTTGATTGCTTTCTGATATATATATATACTAGTGTTCTGTCCTCTACATCATTCACTTATAGCTATGTCTTCCTAGTTGAATCTTTTGAACTAAGTGAATGTGATCGGACCCTAATCTCTCTATGCTTTCTATCTCAAACTCTATCTGTCCAAATCATATGCATTCTATTGAAACTGTCGAATGTCTTCTCTGCGTCCTTGTCAGCAAAAGACAAAGAGACAAACATTAAGTCAATTTTAATGCTCCATCCTTATTGCCTGAAATCCGGAGAAGCCGGAACGACCATCCGACAAACCTGGCGGGCGTGGGAACATGGGACAACTCTAAGTATGTTGCATGCCTGCCACGTGCCCGTCAGATGTGAACCGCCAGGGGCACCTGCGTAATTGCGATGTGCCGCCCACTTCCTTATAAATACCTGTCCCCTGCAGTAAAGGAAACTTCTTCCACCTCTCCACCTCGTCAAAACCCTAGCGCCACCGCTAGCTCTCGACGACGCCGGCGACGAAGCGCTTAGCTGTCGCAACTTCTCCGACGCCATCCTCACGCCGGCCGCGGACATCGTCCTCTCCGCCGCCACCGTAGGTGTCCTCCGTCGCCAAGTTAGGGCACGGTGGATTGAACTGCTCGGTCTCCTACTCTTCCCATCTAGCAGTTCTTCATGTGGTAAATAAAACTCTCTTTTTACCATCTTTTTGATCTTCAAAGATTCATCCTGTCTACCAAAATAGGTTTCTGCCTATACAAGTTAGATCTATTCTGTCTGCATCTCATACTGCCTAGCATATTCACTTAAGCTTCATATCAAGTTAGATTCCTCACTTGTACTTATTCGCGAATTCGTACAAATCTGGAACCAACTCTCCACATATAAGTGAATGTCTTCGCATCATGAGGTCAATGTCTTCAAACTGATTTATCTTCAAAATCTTCTGAGAATGCATATGACCTCTTCCCCTTCCCTCGCATCTCTAATGTTGTCACAGGTACATGTCCGTGGGAGAATCCCTTGGTTCTCATAGTCTTCATTCGTTTGCAGAATTTTTACAGCATCACATTAATTCTCCCGAAGCCAGTTCCTGTTTGTCCAGCAAGCGGAAGCTTTTGAAGCCATTGACCGTATTGAAACCTTTCCGTTTGAAGTTCATGGCAGCAGAGAAATCAGTCAGAAAGGGTGGCAGACAGCGTCGAGGAGGAACATCATGAGATTTGCCTGATGACCTCTCTGAGCTTTACAAGACAGATCCTGAGGAGGATTACAATCAATGCAAGACACAAATCCAATGGATTCAAAGATATTGGGCTGAACAATGGTTCAAGTACAACTTCGTCACCCAATAATATGCTGAGAAGAATGCTATCAAAAGTCCTTGGGGTGATCTTCTCTTTCGAGGCCTTCCACCCAAGAACAGAACTGAAGCTATTGCACAGGGTTTCTATCCCTGTATGGTCCGTGGACCTCAGCCTGAAAATGCCGACCCATCATCATTGCTCTGTTGTCGTGAAGATAATCTCTTCAAGCGCAACTTCCAGCACGCAAAGGCATCGACCAAGGAAAACAAGAAGTCATTGGGATTAGATTTCAATCCTGGTCCTCCTGCTCCCCGTGCTGATGGCTCACGTGATGCAGAACCCAATGTCATCGGTCCCTTCTACAACCTTGATGGCCTCATCACTCACATCATAGTTCAAGGCGCCAAAGTGGACCATTCTGATGACAATGCTGACTCTGATGAAGCCCCTGCTCCCACTCCAAAGCTGCAGAAGCCAAAGAAGGCTAAGGCTTCAAGATCAGCTATTCGTCCAAAAGCTTCACGTGCGAAGCCACTGGCAACTGCACCTCCTGAAGACAGTGTGCAGTCTGAAGATTTGTCACACATCTCCAAGAAGACGGAGAAGAAGAAGAAACTTGTCAAGCATATTGATCAGGCATTGACCCCTCCTGCCATTCTGCGTGAAGAGCACATTGATCTGTCTAGTGATGAAGATCTTGCAGATGATGCCCTTGAACAACTGATCAAGAGCAAGGAAGAGGCAGAAATCTTCAATGATTTGCCTCTCTTTGATGTGCAATCATTCACAACTTCATTGATGAGTGGTTTGACTCACCAAATCTCAGCTTTGACGATCTGTAACTTCCCATTAGGCTCAGCGTTTCCTTCAATGGAGCCATTGCTTCAGAGCTAGCTCTCGCTCAGCGCATCGTTGAGTTGAAGCACAAGATCGACCATGAGAAATCCCAATTCAAGATCATGCTGCACGAGCTTAAGGAAGCCTTTCTCAAGAAGAGGGAAGAAGCCAAAGGTTCTCGAGAGCGCATGAAGAGCCTGGCTGACAAATGTGTGCAAGCCTACAATGAGGCTGAGAAGCGCAAGGCACTTGGTCGTCCTGGCATTGACCCAAGAATGGCTGCAAATAAGAAGAAGCCATCGACTGACCAAACTGCTCCTGCAAGGCAGGAAGAGCCGCGCATTGTCTTCCCAACCAGCATGACCGGCTCGAAGCCAAAGGTCAGATCAACCGCTTCTGAGCTGAAGAAGACGAGAACTGCCGAGGCTGAAGCTAGGAAAAGGAAAGATCCTGAAGCCTCCGATGCTGCTCCCTCCAAGAAGAAGCGCAGAACCAAGAAGGATAGGGCTGCTCCCTCAGAGCCCTTGGTTGTTGAACCCATATCAATGGTTCGCCCTGCCTCTGAACACCAAGAACGACGGATGATAGTTCATGAGCCTGCTTCCACAGAGGCTCATGAAGCTGAAGACATTCCAGCAGTTGACCCCACCGCTGCTGAAGACATTGGTCACCACGACAATGTTGAAGATGATGTAGTGCTTCCTCAGATCGAACACAACCTAGTATCAACTCATCAGCATTGGTCTTCCTCTGATGCCAATTGCTCAGGATGCTTCGTGGGCTGATCACCCACAACAACAAGAAACCCCAAGTACTCCCCAACACTAACAATTCACACCACCTGTGCAAGCAGAAGATGATGACTTTGATGCCCAGCCAACTCCATCTCCGAAGGCGTCGCCAGCGTTACGCAGGCTTCTCAAAGGACCAAGGCCTCAAGTCACCTCCTCGAGCGTTCCTGAAGGAGTAGTGCCCCAACAATCTGTTGCACGTCAAGTGTTTCTAGATGCCACTCCCACTGTGAATGTCTCCGAGTCTGAAGCCAAAGGTGTTGAAGACATTCCGGCTGCATCAGCCGATGACAATCAAGAAGAAGAACGTGTCCCAACTCCCCCCATTACCGTAGAAGCTGTTCTAGAATTGTACGTGCCAGTGCTAGACCCTCCAGCTCATCAAGTGGAGGTTGAAAATATTGCGGCTGCCACCACCAACACCAATGAAGCCGATGCCGTTGTCATGGCTGAAGAAAATGTGGAGCCTGCTCCAACCACTGTGCCTGCAACAAATGAAGCCAATGTTGCATCCGTACCTGAAGCTAATGTTGACGCCACTGCTCCTGTTCCTCCACCAAGGCCTCACATGATCGAGCAAGCATTCAACTATGGCCAGCTTATCACTGTCAAATGGCCTGTTCGGACTCCTCCGGCTGCTACTGGTCCTCAGTTTGATTACCATGTTGAGCACAGGCCTCGGGTTCAGAAGCCAAAGCCAAGGCTGCCCAGATTTCCAGGTACTACATCAGCACCCGGATCGTTTAATATCAATGGCTTCAAGGCACACAACACTTTCTTTGACAGAGCAAAGAACCCCTACTCAAGGCCAAGAATATCCTCTGATCGGTTCTGGAGCTATCAGCAGCGAAGCTATTACTCATGCATTCTGTACAATCAAGGTCGCATTTTCCCTCATATGCGTCTTGATACTGAAGCCATAACTGGTTTGCCCTTCTTGGAAGAAGCTCTGGACTGCTTCAGAGAGTCTAGCCTGCTGCAGTTTGTCACCGATAAGGAGCACTGGAATGAAGAGTTACTGCTCCAATTCTATGCCACTCTCCATATTCGTGGCTACTACAAGGATACGAAGACATGGGTTCTTGAGTGGATGACAGGCAATGTTCATCATGAAGCCAAAGCCATTGATGTAATCGAGCTTACTGGCCTGCCCTCTGCAGATGATCTTTATGAACCTGGCTGTCAGCTTCACAATGATGCGATGGAGAGCATCTTCCACAAGCCTGAGCCAAATATGAGTCAGATGCTCAGCATGATGAAGCCATTGCCTCCAGATGCTGAATATCCAAAGGCGTTCTTTGTTGAAGACCTTGAGTATCTGCCCCGCACCATCTATCACATAGTCAGGCGAACTCTTTGGCCTATCAAAGGACACTCTCCTGATGCCAAGCTGGACGACTCAATGAAGACTCTGGTTTTCCATATTCTTCATGGCAAACGCTTCAATGCACAAGATTTCTTTATCCGCCAACTTGCTGCATCAGGATCTGACATCTTTGGTCTGAAGTTCTATGCTCCCTGGATCATGCGACTAATCAAGCTTCACTCTGCCTTCAACTATCAACCCTCTGCACGCAATCATATCATATTTATGCCAGATGTTGATTTGTCTGTTGAAGCCATATACCCAGAGACTGCAAAGGAGCCTCTTAGTCTTCAGAATGCTGACCATCAAAGCTTCACGCAAAACGATGAAGGAATTCAAGCGGTTGCTCATGTCTATCCATTGGCTGGGATTACTCGTATGCCTCATCATGCGCAAACAGAAGCCACTGAGAGCACAATTGCCCAAAGGCCTAAGAAGCGCTCCTGCATTCTCAATGACTGAGAGCTTCTGGTTGCCCTTCATCAGAAACAAGATAAGAATCATGACTGGCTGAAGCGCCAAATGCAAAGTCTCTTGGTGGACGTCAATCGCATTCGCAATCTTGCCACCAAGAATGCCTTTGTCACGCATGAAACATGTCGGCGATCATGGAAGAGTATGACACTGCTCAGTGCTGAAGCAGATCTTCAAGATGATGGCTTCACTGAAAAACTCAAGTTTGACTCCACCCCTCCATGGAATGCTGTCCTTCGTCGAACTCCATCTCTTGAAGACTCTGAATACTCCTCTTCTGCTGCAACTGTGAATGCCAAAGTGATCGATGAAGAAGACGATGCTACTTCATCGACACCTTCTGCAAGAATCAACACTGCACCAAGCTCGTCTGCACCGCCAAACGACAACACCAACCCTGCTGCTTCAACTACTCCTCATGGGGATGAGTAGATGCTCTATGTCTTCAATCCTTTTTGGTCATTACTGACAAATGGGGGAGAAGCATATGAGTTTGATAGTCTTCAAGCGGGTTCATATGGGCGGTTGCTTTATATTTTGCCTAGTGTTTACAACTCGCGTTTTGATACATTTGGTTCTTTGAGTTGTAACACTTAAACTTGATGGTCGTCTGCTACTTATTTGCTATTCTGTGATGCGATGATAACTTCCGCACTTAGGTCATTCATCAGACGTCCATTTTTCATTATGCATGTCATTATCTTCGTCATATCCTATCATGCATGATGAATTGTCGTCATAAGTTGAAGAGGATCTCCACAAGTACAACCTGCCATGTGCATTTGCATTCCAAAAGCAAATTACTTATATGCACATCTTCAGGGGGAGACCTTAAAACTTATGAAGACAATCCTCTATCCTTTACAATTTCACATACTTTATCCCCGTTGAAAACTTCAACCAGTTTGTCATCAATCACCAAAAAGGGGGAGATTGTAAGTGCATCTAGTGCCACCCCTAGTTGGTTTTGGAGTATTGACGACAAACTTGGTTGAGGGACTAATGTGTTTGTGAGAATTGCAGGATAACACAGGTAGTGTCCCTCATTGATTCGGTTTACCTACCAGAGACGACCCCTAAAAATGTATGAAGACATTGACGACAATGGTGGTATATGAAGATATTCATATTGAAGACAATGACATGAGAAGACATTCAGTGAAGACTATGGAGCGCGAAGACTTAGTTGTTTCGTAGTTTTCTTTTCTTCTTTGTTGAGTCATAGGAACCACCGAACTGTTAAGTGGGGTCCAAGTGAACATAGTCAGAGTGACTGAAGTGATGCTCAACCCAAATCCTATGTCTTCGAGCGAAGACAATGAGAGCAAATCTTATCCAGAACTGGATAAGTCAGCGTTGCTTGTAGCCCAAGTAAAGTTGTCGTGTGTGTTTGAAATCTGACCGTTGGTACACGTGTCAGTTCCTTAGTGACCCAGGGTCATTTCGGACATATTAGGTCGGGTTGCCTAGTGGCTATAAATAGCCCACCCCCTACACCAGAAATTGGTGGCTGCTCAGAGTTAGTGCACGGCTTTTGTCGTTTGAGAGCAACCCACCTCGAAGCCTTTGAGAGAGAAAAATCCTTGCGAGGACAAAGCCCAAACACCCACAACCAAAGAGTGTTAGGCATCACTGGAGTCTTTCTATCTGTTTGACCTGAAGACCTATTACACTTAAGGACTGTGAATCCTCCAGCCGGTTAGGCGTCGCGTTCTGAGCATCCAAGAGTCATTGTGGATCGCCGGTGAACAAAGTCTGTGAAGGTTTGGAAGTCTACCTTGAAGACTTACCAGAGTGATTGGGCGAGGACTGTGTGTCCTTAGCTCAAGAGGAATAAGGTGAAGACACGGTCTTCTGAGTTGAATCTCAGCCTCCCTAACCAGATGTACAGTTGTCACAGCAATTGGAACTGGTCAAACAAATCCTGTGTCTTCGACAAGTGACTGGTTCTATCCTCTCCCTTCAGCCGGACTCCTGGACTATGAAGATACAAGATTGAAGACTTCGTCCCGTGTCTGGATGGGACTTTCCTTGGCGTGGAAGGCAATATTGGCGATGCAGATATTCAGATCTCCTACCATTGTAACCGACTTTGTGTAACCCTAACCCTATTCGGTGTCTATATAAACTGGAGGGTTTTAGTCCGTAGGACAAGACAACATACAACAATCATACCATAGGCTAGCTTCTAGGGTTTAGCCTCCTTGATCTCGTGGTAGATCTACTCTTGTACTACCCATATCATCAATATTAATGAAGCAAGACGTAGGGTTTTACCTCCATCGAGAAGGCCCGAACCTGGGTAAAAACTTCGTGTCCCTTGTCTCCTGTTACCATCCGCCTAGACGCATAGTTCGGGACCCCCTACCTGAGATCCACCGGTTTTGACACCGACATTGGTGCTTTCATTGAGAGTTCCTCTGTGTCGTCGCTTTTAGGCCCGATGGCTCCTTCGATCATCAACAACGATGCAGTCCAGGGTGAGACTTTTCTACTCGGACAAATCTTCATCTTCGGCGGCTTCGCACTGCGGGCTAATTCGCTTGGCCATCTGGAGCAGATCGAAAGCTACGCCCCTGGCCATCAGGTCAGATTTGGAAGTTTAAACTACACGGCTGACATCCGCGGGGACTTGATCTTCGATGGATTCGAGCCACAGCCGAGCGCGCCGCACTGTCTCGATGGGCATGATCTAGCTCTGCCGCCGAACAGTGCCCTGGAGGCCGCACACGCTTCGGTTCCGACCCTTAATTCGGAGCCGTCTGCGTCGATCGAGGATGAGCGGTTGAAGGCCGCCTCAGGGCTGTGATCTCAAAGGCGATTGAGCCGAACACCAGCCCCGCACTCCGCAAGGCCCGTGACTCCGAGGGTTCGGATTCCTCTCCGGATTCCGAGCCCCCCGCACACCTGCCGATCGAATCAGATTGGGCGCCGATCATGGGGTTCACCGCCACGGACATCTTTCAGCACTCGCCCTTCGGCGACATTCTGAAGTCACTAAAGTCCCTCTCTTTATCAGGAGAGCCCTGGCCGGACTACGGTCAGCAAGGTTGGGATACGGACGATGAAGAAACTCAAAGCCCACCCACCACCCACTTCGTAGCCACTGTCGATGACTTAATCGACATGCTCGACTTCGACTCCGAAGACATCGACGGTATGGGCGACGATGCAGGAGACGACCAAGAACCAGCACCTATAGGGCACTGGAAGGCCACCTCGTCGTATGACATATATATGGTGGACACTCCAAAAGATGGAGATGGCGATGGAACAGCGGGGGATGACACCTCCAAGAAACAACCCAAGCGCCGGAGTCAGCGGCCCCGCTCTAAATCCCGCCAAAGCAAAAACGGTGATTCCGGCACGGGAGATAATAATACTCTGGATAGCGCCGAAGAACACCCCCTCCAGCAAGATTCAGCACAGGAGGATGGAGAAGCCAGCCCTCACGAGAGAGTGGCAGACAGAGAGGTTGAGGATGATAATTATATGCCTCCCTCCGAAGACGAGGCAAGCCTCAACGACGATGAATTCCTCGTGCCTGAGGATCCCGCCGAACAAGAGCGTTTTAAATGCAGGCTTATGGCCACGGCAAGCAGCCTCAAGAAAAAGCAGCAACAGCTTAGAGCTGATCAAGATTTGCTAGCCGACAGATGGACTGATGTCTTTGCGGCCGAAGAGTATGAACACGAACGCCCCTCCAAGAGTTACCCAAAGCACAGGCTGCTACCCCGATTAGAGGAGGAAGCACCTAAACCTACATCACCAGCGCATGACATGGCCGACCGGCCACCTCGTGGCCGTGACAGAGACACCTCTCGGCCCTCCACTCAAGCCGTGCCCCGGCGCCGCTCAAAACAAACTAAGGCACGGGAAAATGCGCCAGACCTGCGAGAGATACTGGAGGACAAGGCAAGACAAACAAGATCGATCTACGGATCGCGTGGGCACCCCACGGCATGTGACGGGGATCGTCACTCTGGACATAATAAATCCGACCGGGCCGAACACAATAGACAAATCTCATTCGAGCTGCGTCGTGATATAGCCCAATACAGAGGCGCCGCACACCCACTATGCTTCACAGATGAAGTAATGGATCATAAAATCCCTGAGGGTTTCAAACCCGTGAACATTGAATCATATGATGGCACAACAGATCCTGCGGTATGGATCGACGATTATCTCCTTCATATTCACATGGCCCGCGGCGATGATCTACACGCCATCAAATACCTCCCGCTCAAACTTAAGGGACCGGCCCGGCATTGGCTTAACAGCTTGCCAGCAGATTCAATCGGTTCTTGGGAGGACCTAGAAGCTGCATTCCTCGACAATTTCCAGGGCACCTATGTGTGACCACCAGACGCCGATGACCTAAGCCACATAATTCAGCAGCCAGAGGAATCGGCCAGGCAATTCTGGACACGGTTCCTAACAAAGAAAAACCAAATAGTCGACTGTCCGGACGTAGAGGCCCTAGCAGCCTTCAAGCATAATATCCGACGAGTGGCTTACCTGGCACCTTGGACAGGAAAAGCCGAAATCTATGGCAGCCCTCACGACACTCATGACCCGCTTCTGCGCGGGAGAAGACAGCTGGCTAGCTCGCAGCAACAACTTAACCAAGAACCTTGGTAATTCGGATACCAAGGACAAAAGTGGCAGGTCACGTCGGAACAAGCAAAAGCGCCGCGTTAATAGCGACTGCAACGAGGATATGGCAGTCAATGCCTGATTCAGAGGCTACAAATCCGGTCAGCGGAAAAAGCCATTCAAAAGAAATACTCAGGGCCCGTCCAGTTTGGACCGAATACTCGACCGCTTGTGCCAGATACAGGGCACCCCCGAAAAGCCAGCCAATCACACCAACAGAGATTGTTGGGTGTTCAAGCAGGCAGGCAAGTTAAATGCCGAAAATAGAGACAAGGGGCTACGTAGCGACGACGAGGAGGAGCCCAGGCCGCCGAACAACAGTGGACAGAAGGGTTTTCCCCCACAAGTGCGGACGGTGAACATGATATACACAACCCATATCCCCAAGAAGGAACGGAAGCGTGCGTTACGGGACGTATACGCGACAGAGCCAGTCGCCCCAAAGTTCAACCCATGGTCCTCCTGCCCGATCACTTTTAATCGAAGGGACCACCCCACTAGCATCCGTCATGGCGGGTTTGCCGCATTGGTTCTATACCCAATTATCGACGGATTTCATCTCACAAGAGTCCTTATGGACGGCGGCAGGAGCCTGAACCTGCTTTACCAGGACATAGTGCGGAAAATGGGCATAGATCCCTCGAGGATTAAGCCCACCAAAACGACCTTTAAAGGCGTCATACCACGTGTAGAGGCCAACTGCACAGGCTCAGTCACACTTGAAGTGGTCTTTGGATCTCTGGATAATTTCCGAAGCGAAGAGTTAATCTTCGACATAGTCCCGTTCCGCAGTGGCTATCACACACTGCTCGGGCGAACCGCATTTGCGAAGTTCAATGCGGTACCGCACTACGCATACCTCAAGCTCAAGATGCCAGGCCCTCGAGGAGTAATCACGGTCAATGGAAACACCGAATGTTCCCTACGAACGGAGGAGCACACGGCAGCCCTCGCAGCAGGAGTACAAAGCAGCCTCTCTAGGCAGTTCTCCAGTCCGGCCGTTAAAAGGCCGGACACTGTCAAGCGCGCTCGGTGTAACCTACAACAAGACCGCCTGGCATGTTCTGAGCAGGCGTAGCAATGCGGCCCCAACCCCAGCCCTCGCGAAATAGCAAAACCAGTGCTTCGCGTACATAACTATGCTCCCAAAATACCATGGGCGCAGGGGAAGGGGCACCATCACGGCACGCCCAAAACACGGCTTAAACCGTACCAGGGGCTGCCGAATTCTTTCTTTATCTTCTCTTACTTTCAGGACTCCATACTTCGGACGACCTGTTCCGCAATTCAACTGCCGTACAAACGATGCAAGAACCAGGGAAGCCGACAAGCAATGCCGCATTATGGACTCCCAGGTGGTCTCTATCACGAGCAGTATACCTGTTTTGCATATAAATTCCGCGGCCCGCCCCTGGACCGGACATGTTAAATAGTCCAGCTTTTTGCCTATCGTGCTATTTGTATCGTTCTGCTTTGATCACAGCCTTTTTAAACAATGCATAGTCTTTATCTATTTTTTGCATTACCTTTTTTACAAATATATGTTCATTAATAACATGTTGCACCCGTACAACCCACAACCCCTAGTAAAGCAGTACCCGTCCTAGTCCGAGTCCAGTAATTGTTGCTTTGTTCTTGATTTCCAGATCACGCGATACTCCACGTCGTGACAGAGTAGGACTCCCCAACATCCCAGCCATCCACAAAAGAAAAATAGTTCCAGTTTAAAAAAAATTCTGGCTAGGCAGTTTTTAGGCCTTTTATAGACTTTTTTGGAAAAAATTTGTTGCGGAGCAAAAAAAAAGAGAAAAAAAGTGCAAAAAAAGTGAAAAAAAAGAAAAAATTTCAGAGTGTGCTCTCCCTTGTTTACGTGCGGCGCCATGATTTTGTAAGTGTTCTAGGCTCGCGTCTCTAGTACGGTCTAGCCTAGGACCAGCACAGTACCGTCGTTGAGCGTTTATTCAACTTTGCATCTCTGAATTGATTATTGCTGACCCTTTTTGCTACCATATTATAAGCCTTCCTAGCTCCACATACATCTACGTCGTACGTTTGACTCGCTCTGGTAATCGCTCTATCCAAGATTTGAGAGTTTTGACTACGACGGTTGCCGATCACCGCCTGCTACTGGGTAAGAACTGGTTAGAATTTGAGATTTGCTTGACGGATTTGTGACTGTTCACCACACCACCACCACCACTTCCTAGTAGTCTGTTGAATCATATTATTGTGTGTTTCTATTGCTGCTAACCATGGCAGGATCACAAGCCGACGAGACTGACTGGGAGAACATGACAAACAAAGCGTTACATGATAGTTTCAGCAAATGATGAGTGGACAGGTGGAAGATGTGCTAAATAGATTTGAACAGGCCATGGAGAAGATAGATGGCATTGAGAAGGCGTTCGAAACAAAGCTCGATAACAAGTTCAATGAATTGCTCGTGCGTCTGCCACCACCACCACCGGCTGCACCTAACGCACCTCTACAACAGCAACAACGACTACCTCCACATTGCGAAACAGCCCTCCGTCGAGCGACCCGTGTCCCTCTTCAGCCTGGCCAAGCTGCTGGTGCTGCTGTTGATACTTCTGTAGCTCCTGCTGCTGATGTGGGGGAGGATGATTATGTGGGAGATTACGAGGATGAGGTTGATCAACATCAAAACTACGTGCAACAACCAGCACCACAACCACCAGGTCGTCCACATGCAAATAATGGCAATGTTAGGGCTCCCCCTCAGGTACGAGATCATGACCATCTCCCTAAACTGAAACTGAATATTCCACCTTTTGAGGGTAGATATGTTCCTGATATATATCTTACTTGGGAGTTAGAAACTGAACAACGATTTACATGTTTACAATATCCTGAGGAGAGACGTGTTCCTGCTGATGTTTGTGCTTTCACTAGCTTTGCATGTGTTTGGTGGTCTGAACATTGTAGATTATATCCTGTTCCAACTACTTGGGCTGCTTTGAAAACTGCTATGCGTACTCGTTGGGTTCCACCATATTATCAACGTGAATTACTTCAAAAATTGCAGTGCTTAAGACAAGGAAAAAATTCGGTAGAAGAATATTATCAGGAATTACAAACTGGCTTGATTAGATGTGGTATTGTTGAGGAGAATGAAGCTATGCTTGCACATTTTCTGGGTGGATTAAATAGAGAGATTCAGACCATTCTAGACTATAAGGATTATAATAATATCACTCGTTTATTCCATCTTGCTTGTAAAGCTGAATGTGAAGTGCAGGATCGACATGCATTGGCGCGAACTAACTTTTCTGTAGGTCGACCTTCATCATGGACACCACATGCATCATCTACTTCCACACGTTCTGCTACACCGCCACCTCCGTCGGCTGCCACCTCCAACCGTGATACAGTAAAGCAGGCACAATCACCACTATCTACCAAGAGCACACCTTCTGGGCCGGCAAAGAGCTCTTCTTCATCCATGGCATCAACAGGGCAAACACATGATATTATTTGTCGACGTTGCAAGGGTGGAGGTCATTATGCAAGAGAATGCCCATCTAAGCGTGTGATGGTGGGTATGAGTCTGCTAGTGACTATGATGAGGAGACTTTGGCTCTTATTACACATGAAGAACACGGTGGAGATGATTCTGATCATGAGACGCAATACATGGCTGCTGAAGATGCTGACAAGTATGAATGTTTAGTTGCTCAACGTGTTTTGAGTGTGCAGGTTACACAAGCTGAGCAAAATCAGAGGCATAATTTGTTCCATACAAAGGGAGTTGTGAAGGAACGTTCTATTCGCGTCATCATAGATGGAGGGAGCTGCAACAACTTGGCTAGCATGGAGATGGTGGAGAAGCTATCTCTCACCACAAGACCACATCCACATCCTTACTACATCCAATGGTTCAACAACAGCGGCAAGGTTAAGGTAACACGTACTGTTCGTGTGCATTTTAGTATCTCTACATATGCTGATTATGTTGATTGTGATGTGGTACCTATGCAAGCATGTTCGTTATTACTTGGTAGACCATGGCAATTTGATAAAAGTTCTGTACACCATGGTAGAAATAATCAGTATACTCTTGTTCATAAGGATAAAATATTACTCTGCTTCCTATGACTCCTGATTCCATTTTGAAAGATGATATTAATAGAGCTAATAAAGCAAAACAGGAGAAAAATAAGAGTGAAAATCAGATTGTGGCAAAAGAATTTGAGCAACAAATGAAGCCTGATAATAAACCATCTAGTGTTGCTTATTAAATTGAAAAGTGCATGTTTACTTGCCACCAAATCTGATATTGATGAGCTAGATTCTAGCAAATCTGTTTGCTATGCTTTTGTGTGCAAAGAGGCATTATTTTCATTCGAGGACGTGCCTTCCTCTTTGCCCCCTGCTGTCACTAACATTTTGCAGGAGTTCGCTAACGTCTTCCCACAAGACATGCCGCTGGGATTACCACCTATTCGAGGGATTGAGCATCAAATTGACTTAATTCCCGGTGCATCGCTACCCAACCGTGCACCATACCGTACCAATCCAGAGGAGACGAAGGAGATTATGCGTCAAGTACAGGAGCTGCTCGACAAAGGTTATATACGTGAATCTCTTAGTCCTTGTGTTGTTCCTATTATACTAGTGCCTAAAAAGGATGGTACATCGCATATGTGTGTTGATTGTAGAGGCATTAATAATATTACTATTCCTTATCGTCATCCTATTCCTAGGCTAGATGATATGCCTGATGAATTGAGTGGCTCTACAATATTCTCCAAAGTTGTTTTGCGTAGTGGATACCATCAAATTCGTATGAAATTGGGAAATGAATGGAAAAAAGCATTTAAAACTAAGTTTGGTTTATATGAGTGGTTAGTCATGCCTTTTGGGTTAACTAATGCACCTAGTACTTTCATGAGACTAATGAACGAAGTTTTACGTGCTTTCATTGGACGATTTGTGGTAGTCTATTTTGATGATATACTGATTTATAGCAAATCCTTGGAAGAACATTTGGAACATTTACGTGCTGTTTTCAATGCTCTACGTGATGCACATTTGTTTGGTAACCTTGGGAAGTGCACCTTTTGCACCGACCGAGTGTCTTTTCTTGGCTATGTTGTTACTCCACAGGGAATTGAAGTTGATAAAGCCAAGATTGAAGCTATTGAGAGTTGGCTGCAGCCCAAAACAGTCACACAAGTGAGGAGTTTTCTTGGACACGCTGGTTTCTATAGGCGTTTTGTGAGAGACTTTAGCACCATTGCTGCACCTCTCAATGAGCTTACAAAGAAGGATGTGCCTTTTGTTTGGGGTACCGCACAGGAAGAAGCCTTCACGGTATTGAAAGATAAGTTGACACATGCTCCTTTACTACAACTTCCTGACTTTAATAAGACTTTTGAGCTTGAATGTGATGCTAGTGGAATTGGATTAGGAGGTGTGTTATTACAAGATGGCAAACCTGTTGCATACTTTTCTGAAAAATTGAGTGGGCCTAGTCTGAACTATTCTACTTATGATAAAGAATTATATGCTCTTGTTCGGACTTTAGAGACATGGCAACATTATTTATGGCCCAAAGAATTTGTTAGACATTCTGATCATGAATCTTTGAAACATATTAAAAGTCAAGCTAAACTGAATTGTAGACATGCTAAATGGGTTGAATTCATTGAGCCTTTCCCTTATGTCATTAAACACAAGAAGGGTAAAGAAAATGTTATTGTTGATGCTTTGTCTCGTCGCTATATTATGCTTTCACAACTTGACTTCAAAATATTTGATTTGGAGACCATCAAAGATCAATATGTGCATGATGCTGATTTTAAAGAAGTAATGCAGAATTGTAAAGAAGGAAGAACATGGAATAAGTTCGTTGTTAATGATGGTTTTGTGTTCGGTGCTAACAAGCTATGCATTCCTGCTAGCTCTGTTCGTCTTTTGTTGTTGTAGGAGGCGCATGGAGGAGGATTAATGGGACACTTTGGCGTGAAGAAGACGCAGGATATACTTGCTACACATTTCTTTTGGCCAAAGATGAGACGGGATGTTGAGCATTTTGTTGCTCGCTGCACTACATGTCAAAAAGCTAAGTCACGACTCAATCCTCATGGTTTATATATGCCTTTGCCTGTACCTAGTGTTCCTTGGGAGGATATATCTATGGACTTTGTTTTAGGTTTACCTCGAACAAAGAAGGGGAGGGATAGTATATTTGTTGTCGTGGATAGATTCTCGAAAATGGCACACTTTATACCATGTCATAAAAGCGATGATGCTGTTAATGTTGCTGATTTGTTCTTTCGTGAAATTATTCGCTTGCATGTTGTGCCAAATGCTATTGTTTCAGATCGTGATACTAAATTTCTTAGCCACTTTTGGAGATGTTTATGGGCTAAGTTGGGGACTAAACTGCTTTTTAGTACTACTTGTCACCCCCAAACCGATGGACAAACTGAAGTAGTCAATAGAACATTGTCTACTATGCTTAGGGCTGTTTTGAAGAATAATAAGAAAATGTGGGAAGAATGCTTGCCTCATATTGAATTTGCTTATAATCGTTCATTGCATTCTACTACTAAGATGTGCCCTTTTGAAATTGTGTATGGTTTCCTACCTCGTGCTCCTATTGATTTGTTGCCTCTTCCATCTTCGGAGAAGGTTAATTTTGATGCTAAAGAACGTGCTGAATTGATTTTAAAAATGCATGAGTTAACTAAGGAAAACATTGAGCGTATGAATGCTAAATATAAACTTGCCGGAGATAAGGGTAGAAAACATGTTGTGTTTGCACCTGGAGATCTTGTTTGGTTACATTTGCGTAAGGATAGATTTCCTAATTTGCGCAAATCAAAGCTAATGCCACGTGCTGATGGTCCTTTTAAGGTGTTAGAGAAAATGAATGATAATGCATATAAACTTGAGTTGCCTGCAGACTTTGGGGTTAGTCCCACTTTTAACATTGTAGATTTGAAGCCTTATTTGGGTTAGGAAGATGAGCTTCCGTCGAGGACGACTTCATTTCAAGAAGGTGAGGATGATGAGGACATCAATACCATTGTTACACCCACAGCCCCTGCTGCTATACATACTGGACCAATTACTAGAGCTCGCGCACGCCAATTGAATTATCAGGTACTTTCGATTCTTGGTAATGATTCTAATGTTCATGAGAATACGATGCTGCCTAAATTGGATACATTTGTTTTGCTTACAAATGAAGGGCCTAGCTTGGAGAAGGATGATCATTGGAGCAAGAACAAGCATGGAGTTGATGGCATGCACAAGGGAGACAAGAACAGAGTTTCAAGTGATGATTTCAGGACTTTGAAGCCACCATAATGAGTGCATGAAGCCTTGGAAGAAATATACAAGATGCCACTTCATAATTTTCGTCCAGAGGCTATTCTAGGTGCTACGTCACCTTCTTTTTGGGCCAGGCCCATGTAATTTAGAAATACTTCAATATAGGCTATTTTTAGAGTCCGTATGTGTGGGGAAACAAGAGTTAGGGTTGGTTTCGGACCCCTCCTACAAGGGCCACGAAATTCCCCCCTCTTTCTCCATATATACAGCCCCTAGGGCATCGTTTAGACTTTGGGTTTTGTTTAGATTAAAAGTTCGCCATAGCTGCAACTTCACGTACTTCGTTTGTGTTCAACGACCAGACCAAGGCGTCACAGAACCCCACCTTTATTAATAAAGGTTTCGTCTTTTATTCGCAATATCCAGATTGCAATCTCAGTTTCTTGCTTGTTCTTCGTTTGCTCGCAGGAAATAGACCCTCATGGTCAGGTTGATCGTGCTCCGGCATGGTCAATAACCCCTCGGAAGTTGGTTTAGCGATTGCGAAGGCGCGACGTCTTCGCACGTTCGTAGTCGGATCATCAAAGTCGACTCCCACAGAAAACGATTGCTATCTCATCGAAACATCGGGACACCTCTGCCTCTATCAATTAGTAACATGTTGCACCCGTACACTGTGGTACAGCAAATACGCGAGGGGCTTCAGTACCCCTCAATATGGTGTGAGAAGTCCGAACACTTTATGATGCGGAGCATCCCAAGGTCATCCCCATGGATCTACCATCGTCTCACCAAGTGCCTAAAGGACCCATGACTCGAGCACATGCAAGAGCTCTCGAAACCGAGGTGACATCTCTCCTCTCACAATTCCACTTCCATACACATGAGACATGGATACTACCTCAAACGGAGACGTTGTGTGTACTCAGGTACCGAGGAGTAAGCCATGGAGACGCTGTGGAGCAAGGAGAACCCGAAGAGGAAGATGGACGTCAAGAGATGGAAGAGAATCCGACCGCTCCAGAACCAGCGGTACTACCGCTCCCTCCAGCGGTACTACCGCTCCCCACTGCCGCACTTCCACTGATGAGCAGTACTACCGCCATGCGCCCGGTACTAAAAAAACTGCATCACGAGCGGTACTACCGCTCAACCTAAGCGGTACTACTGCTGACCGCGGTACTACCGCCCTCTGGCCGGTACTACCGCCCTGCCTGCGCGCAGAGAGCAGGCCTAGGGACCATGTACCCCCACTTTCACTTACCCTTTCGTGGATTTAGACTATAGATACTCCCCCACCTCATTCGAGCTGAGGTTAGCGTTGATTTAGTTCATATGTGAGATAGAGCTTCGCTCATCCATCCGGATCGTCTCTTCGAGAGTGACCGCGGCCCCTCCTCGGAGAAGATCCTCGTGGATTCAAGACCTCCTCACGGAGAAGACCCCCATCAGGACCTCCTCACGGAGAAGAACCAGTTACTTTGTATCGTCCTTTGTTGACCTTAGATCATCGTGTATCTCTTTGTGTTCATCGATCTAGCATATGTGTGATCTATTTCTTGTTGGTTGAGTGTTTCTCTCGTGTTTTTCTCCCCGTTCTTCCCCGTGTTCGTCGTGTTCTTCGAGGGATCTCGCTCCTTTCGTGAAAGATCGGCCGTCTAGGGTTCTACCCTACATCACTTTAACAAGTGCGGCACCCCGAACTTATAGCACTATATGCATCGGCTCCGAATCATGTCTTGGGTCAATAGTTGGGTTTGCCCGGCTCCTATGTTTTGGTACCTTACGTTCCGCTATATCGGCTAAGGTAGCACTAGGAGAACAACTGTGATTGTGCCCCATTTGAGCTGGGCTGAGCACCTCAGTAGAGAAAGCTAAAACTGACTGTCATGATGAAGCGAGAGACCGGTCGCTGTTCGAGAGGTTTTTCGAGTCCCTAAAGACTTATGCCGCTTAGAGGAAGGAACCGACTTTCTCCGGCCAAGGCATGAATAGCGCCCCGAAGTCGGTCTTCCGAATACTAGGGGCTTCGCCGAAATTTGGAATTATAGAGTTCTATGGCTAAGTGAGAGTGTTCAAGCATTATAGTCCGATTGCCTTCTTCGTTGTGCTGAGAACCTCCCTCAAAGGACCCAAACATGGGAAAAAGAGCGCTCAGGTTTATCCCGAACACCCCAGCACTAGTGGCATGGGGGCAGAAGCCGACGACTGGCCATCTCTCAATTTTTGATAAACGGCCGCACAGAAAGTAATATTTTAAATTCAAAAAGCATTGCTTAGCGCATATGAACAAGTTTTCAGCGCACAGGACAACACGAGCGAGTTCATTCAAAAATTACATCCTTGGTACATTCATCCGCTAGAAGGCGGGCACCCTTCAGAACATCCTTATAATAGTTCTCGGGTTTGGGATGCTCCTTCCCCGGCGGTGGCACGTCCTTCACAAGCTTCTCACCGTCCAGCTTGCCCCAGTGCACCTTAGCGCGGGCAAGGGCCCTCCGGGCACCTTCGATGCAGACGGAGCGCTTGATGACTTCAAGCCTTGGACAGGCCGCCACCAGCCGTTGAACCAGTCCGAAATAGCTCCCAGGCAGGGCCTCTCCAGGCCATAGCCGAACTATGAGGCCCTTCATGGCCTGTTCGGCCGCCTTGTGGAGCTCGACCATCTGCTTCAGCTGGTCGCTCAAGGGCACAGGGTGTCCGGCCTCAGCATACTGAGACCAAAACACCTTCTCCGTCGAGCTACCTTCTTCGGCTCGGTAGAATGCGGCGGCATCGGACACGCTACGGGGAAGATCTGCGAAAGCTCCTGGAGAGCTCCGGATTCGGGTAAGTAACAAGTAGTTCACTTTTATATGTCTACTTTGCATAAAGAATGCCTTGCCGACCGCTACCTTTTTCACCGCATCCAACTCCTGGAGGGCCTTCTGGGATTCGGCCTTGGCAGACTTGGCAGTCTCGATGGCCGCCGCGAGCTCGGACGCTTGCGTCTTCGAGTCAAGCTCCAAACTCTCATGTTTTTTCAAGAGAGCCTGAAGCTCTTGCCGCTCCTCGCCAACCTGGGCCTCAAATTTCTCCCGCTCGATGCACTCCAAGGTCGCTCTCTTCTCGGCCTCGGACAGCGCCTGCTTGAGGGTCACCACCTCAGTTGTGGCCCCTGTAATAAGCAGCACAATCCTGTCATTTTTGCAATTGCATCTTTTTATATATTTTGCTATAAGGTATCTCTTACCTTCTTTCTCCTCGAGCTGCCGCTTGGCAAGGCCGAGCTCTTGCTCGGACCGCTCGAGGCCCTGCTTCAGGGTGCCTACCTCCGCAGTCAGTGTGGCGGTCGCAAGCAGCGAAGCCTGCATACGCATATGGACTCATTTTTTGTTAGACTCCTGTGAAATTCATTAGATCCTCTATTCGGCTTTTCTTTTCGAACGCCAAACAGAGCATCAAGGGCTACTGTCTATGCGGTAATATTTGTACATATTTTTACTTACCTCGAAGCCTGTTAGAAGGCTGGCACAAGCTTCAGTCAGCCCGCTCTTGGCGGACTGAACCTTCTGGATCACCGTACTCATAATAGTACGGTGCTCCTCGTCGATGGAGGTGCCGTTAAGCACCTCCAGCAAATTGTCCGGCACCTCCGGTTGGACGGGGGCCGCCGGCTCAAAAGGCTTGCTCCTCTTGGCAGGAGTTCGCCTATCGCAGTTCGGAACCGTTGAAGATTCCGGCGCAGTGTCCGGCTCAAAGCCAGACTTGGAGCCCTGGGGGGTCTTGTCCCCTTCACTCCTGGAGTCCGGGAGGTTGCCTCGCTGCTCCTCCAGGACCACCTCCTCTTGGCCTGGAGCTTGTTGCGATGCCACTTCAGCGTCATCCGCAGTGCGGGGGGAGGTAGCGGGCGGAACTGAATTCACGTCTGACGAATCCAGGGAGCCGCTCGACGACTCGTCAAGCCCGGCCTTGGGCGGACTGCATAATTATATTCGACATAAGGAAAGGCTGTGCAATAAAGGAATGCTATGAATTACTCGGGTGCCCGGATACTTACGATTCCGCCAGACGCTTGGCCCTGCGCGGCCACTCCTCTTCGTCGTCATCGGTGTCGGCGGGGTAGTCCGGAGGAAGGGATTTCCCCTTCTTGGACCCTTCGGCCTCCCCGGTCGGGGGTACCTTCCTTTTCTTTCCTCCCCTGCTGGAGGAGGAGAGGATTCTTCTTCCTCCTGCTCGTTTTCACGGGAAGAGCGCGTCTCGGATACGTCGGATGAAGAATCCGACACCTCCGGGCACCAGGAACTCTTTTGAGTCCCCGTGGCCCTCTTCTTGGCCTTCTTCTCCGGCACCACGTAAGGTGCCGGAACCAGCAGCTTCGATAAACGAGCGTCGGCTGGGACTTCGGGCAAAGGAGCCGGACAGTCGATCTGTCCGGACTTCGCCTGCCAATCCTGTCAAAGGTACGGGAGTTTAGATCCCGCATAGAGTCAAACTATGAGAAACAAATGTCCTGTAAAAGGTAAAAATAGCTTACCGCACTAGCGGGAAGCTGCGTGCTGAATCCGCGGTCCTCGGAAGCGGATGTGGGAGCCTCGGCGCCTTTGAACACCTTCCAGGCATCTTCGTAAATTGTGTCGAAGAGCCTGCTCAGGGTTGGGTGCTGCGCCAGGTCGAACTCCCATAAATTGAAGCCCCGTTGCTGACACGGGAGGATCCGGCGGACGAGCATAACCTAGACTACGTTAACAAGCTTAAGCTGCTTGTTCACCAAGGTTTGGATGCATTTTTGCAGTCCGGTTACCTCTCCTTTATTGCCCCATGACAGGCCCGTCTCTTTCCAAGACGTGAGCCGCTTAGGGGGTCCGGACCGGAACTCAGGGGCTGCGACCCATTTGGGATCATGCGGCTCGGTGATGTAAAACCACCCCGATTGCCACCCCTTCAGGGTCTCCACAAAGGAGCCCTCGAGCCATAGGACGTTGGCTATCTTGCCCGCCATGGCGCCTCCGCACTCCGCCTGGTTGCCATGCACCACCTTCGGCTTGACGTTGAAGGTCTTGAGCCAAAGGCCGAAATGGGGGCGGATACCGAGGAAGGCCTCGCACATGACGATAAACGCCGAGATGTTGAGGACAAAGTTCGGGGCCATATCATGGAAATCCAGGCCATAGTAGAACATGAGCCCCCGGACAAACGGGCGGAGAGGAAAACCCAGTCCGCGGAGGAAATGGGGAAGGAATACAACCCTCTCATGGGGCCTTGGGGTGGGGAGGAGCTGCCCCTTTTCGGGAAGCCGGTGCGCGATGTCGTTAGACAAGTATCCGGCCTTCCTCAGCTTTTTGATATGGCCCTCCTTGACGGATGAGACCATCCACTTGCCTCCCACTCCGGACATGGCTGGAGAAGGTTGAGGTGGGAAGTGCGGGCTTGGGCGCTGGAGCTCGAGTGCACGGAAGATGGATATTCAAAGGAGGAAGAAGGCGTAGGTAAAAAGGTGGATCCTTATCCCCTTATATGGGCGGATGCGACTATGCGTCCCCACCACCCTGGCAAAACTCGCTTATCTCCCAAGCGCCATGATAAATGGCGCGGTTGGGTTACCCACGTCCGTATTGATGAGAATCCCGTAAATGAGGGACACGATCTCTGATTCGACAAGACGTGCCAAGGAAACCGCCTCGCAAAATGCGCTGAGGTGGGAAAGTAAAAACGATTCGAATAAAGGCTTGGCCGTAGTGTGATGTCATGCTACGGAATATGTCAGCAGATTAGATTTGTGTAAATATTATTCTCTCTATAGCAATATGTGGAAACTTATTTTTGCAGAGCCGGACACTATCCTTAGTGTTTACAATCTTTTATGAAGTACTTGGAGGAGGAACCCGCCTTGCAATGCCGAAGACAATCTGCGCGCCGGACTCGTCGTCATTGAAGCCTGATTCAGGGGCTACTGAGGGAGTCCTGGATTAGGGGGTGTCCGGGTAGCCGGACTATACCTTCAGCCGGACTCCTGGACTATGAAGATACAAGATTGAAGACTTCGTCCCATGTCCGGATGGGACTTTCCTTGGCGTGGAAGGCAAGCTTGGCGATGCGGATATTCAGATCTCCTACCATTGTAACCGACTTTGTGTAACCCTAACCCTCTTCGGTGTCTATATAAACTAGAGGGTTTTAGTTCGTAGGACAAGCCAACATACAACAATCATACCATAGGCTAGCTTCTAGGGTTTAGCCTCCTTGATCTCGTGGTAGATCTACTCTTGTACTACCCATATCATCAATATTAATCAAGCAGGACGTAGGGTTTTACCTCCATCGAGAGGGCCCGAACCTGGGTAAAACTTTGTGTCCCTTGTCTCCTGTTACCATCCGCCTAGACACACAGTTCAGGACCCCCTACCCGAGATCCGCCGGTTTTGACACCGACAGTTACGTTTACCTTAATACTTTTGTTGTAGTTGCGGATGCTTGCAATAGAGGTTAATCACAAGTGGGATGCTTGTTCAAGTAAGAACAGCACCCAAGCACCGGTCCACGCACATATCAAATTATCAAAGCACCGAACATGAATCATATGAATGTGATGAAAACTAGCTTGACGATATTCCCATGTGTCCTTGGGAGCGCTTTTCCTTATATGAGAGTTTGTCCAGGCTTGTCCTTTGCTACAAAAAGGATTGGGCCACCTTGCTGCACTTTATTTACTTTTGTTACTTGTTGCTCATTACAAATTATCCTATCAGTACCTGGTAAGTTGGCATATCCAGTGGGTAAGATAGCCTTGGAGGTGGCTTTTGGCGATGAGCGTGATTACAGGGCCGAAACATTGAACTTTGAGGTGGTCAAGATCAAAAGCCCTTATCACGCTTTGTTTGGACGGCCGGCTTATGTCAAATTTATGGCACTACCTTGTTATGTTTATATGCAGCTTAAGATGTCGGGTCGCAAGGGTACCATCATGGTGCATGGTGACAGAAAGATAGCTTTGGAATGTGAAGAGGGTAATGCTTACGACACTGAGTCTGCTTGTGCAAATGAGGAGCGGAAGTTCTATAAAGATAATGTTGACCCGGTGGATATGACCCCCTTGAAGAAACCAACCACACAGCATGACCCTTTGTTGAAGTCTAAGTCGGCAGATGACACCAAACAGGTTGACTTCGTCCCTGTCGACTCATCCAAGCAGTTCACTATTGGTGCTAACATGGATCTGAAATTGGAAAGCGCGCTCATCGAGTTCATCCATGAGAACCGGAACATCTTTGCATGGAATCCTTCAGACATGCCAGGTGTACCAAGAGAACTTGCTGAGAACACTCTTAACATTGATCCTAATTTTAAGTTGGTCAAAAAATTCCTTCATCGTTTTAATGAAGAAAGACGTTAGGCTACCGGAGAGGAGGTGGCCCAGCTCTTAGCGGCTGGGTTCATTGTTGAAGTTTTTCACCATGAGTGGTTGGCTATCCGGTGCTGGTACTTAAGAAAACGGCACTTGGCGTATGTGTGTTGATTACACAGACCTTAATAAGGCTTGTCCAGCTGATCCTTTTGCTCTTCCCCGTATTGATCAGATCATAGATGCTACGGCGGGTTGTGAGCGTTTGTGTTTCCTGGATGCTTTTTCTGGATATCATCAGATAAAGATGGCAGTTAAAGACCAAGACAAGACGGCTTTCATCACGCCTTTTGGAGCTTTCTGCTACGTATCCATGCCTTTTGGGATCAAGAGTGCCTAGGTGACTTATCAGCGTTGTGTGCAGAACTGTTTTCACAATCAAATTGGATGCAATGTTCATGCCTACGTGGATGATATTGTTGTGAAGTCTAGAAAGAAGGATACTCTGTTGGATGATCTGAAAGGGACCTTTGATAATCTTCGGATCTACAAGATGGTGCTCAACCCGGCTAAATTTGTTTTTGGTGTGCCTGTAGGCATGATTTTGAGTTTTTTGGTTTCAGAGAGAGGCATTGAAGCTATCCCGGAGAAAATCAAGGCTATCACTTCTTTGGCTAAGCCGGCGTGCGTCAATGATGTCCAACGTTTGGCGGGTCCTATTGCCTCTCTGAGCCGGTTTATAAGCCGCCTGGGAGAAAAGGCTATTCCTTTGTACCAGATAATGAAGAAAACGGATCGTTCTATGTGGAGTGATGCTACTAATGAGGCGTTTGAGGCACTTAAAAAAAATAGTTGGCTGAGCCGCCGGTTCTTGCAGCTCCTGTTGAGAAGGAGCCCTTGCTACTTTATGTGGCTATTAATAGCAGAGCCGTCATCGTGGCGGTTGTGGTGGAAAGGAAGGAACCAGGCAAGGAATATCCGGTTCAAAGGTCGGCTTATTATATCAGTGAGGTCTTAATCGAGTCCAAACAGAGATACCCGCATTGGCAGAAGCTAGTTTATGGGGTGTTCATGGCTGGTCGCCAGTTGAAGCATTATTTCTTTGGTCATCCCATTACTGTGGTCAGTTCAACTCCCTTAGGAGATATTATTCTGAACAGGGAGGCCACAGGCAGAGTGGCTAAGTGGGCCATTGAACTTGGTCCTCATGGGTTGAAATATATGGCAAGCACAACTATCAAGTCGCAGGCTCTTGTGGATTTCATCAACGATTGGACAGAGTTGCAGACACCAGAGGAAAGCTGGATAACACTTACTCAACGATTCACTTTGACAGGTCAAGGCAGCTAGAGGGCTCGGGGGCTGGAGTTATCTTGACTTCCCCGCAAGGTCATAAGTTTTGTTATGTGTTATGATTAATGTTCCCTTGCACTAATAATGCAGCTGAGTATGAGGCTCTGCTCCATGGCCTTTGGGTGGCTAACGAGATGAACTTAAGCCCGGTGAGCTGCTTTGGCGACTCAAATTTCGTGGCTCGGCAGGTCTCAGGCACTTGGGATTCTAAAGACCCACTAATGGCGGCTTATTATCAAGCGGTTGACAGTATTGCTAGACACTTCAGAGGTTATCAGGTGGAACATGTTGATCGCAGAAAGAACGAGGCGGCTGATGCCTTAAGCCGGCTGGGATCTCAACGTAAGCCGGTGCCCCTAATGTTTTTCTCGATGTATTGAATAATCCTACAGTTAAATTGGCGACGGAGGAGGATCTTGCTATTCCTGACCCCGGAGGCACAATTAGTGGCGGCTCTCCATGCTATTCCTGATTGGACAGTCCCATATTTGTCTTATATGACCCGGGGTGAGTTGCCTAAGGACCAACTTTTGGCCAGGCAGATAAACCGGCGGTCTAAGTCTATCACCATTGTCAATGGCGAGTTACACCAATGCAGTGTCACAGGCGTGTTTCAACGCTGCATTTCTCTAGAAGAGGGCCGTGAGATTCTAAGGGAAATACATGAGGGTGATTGTGGCCATCATGCCGGTTCTAAGTCTCTTATGGCTAAAGCTTTTCATCATGGATTTTACTGGTTGACGGCTCATGCTGATGTAGAGGACCTGGTTAGTAAGTGTGATGGTTGTCAGAAATTTTCTCGTCAGGCCCATGTGCCCGCTCAAGAGTTGAGGATAATTCCAATTAATTCGCCGTTTGCAGTTTGGGGGATTGATATGGTTGGACCTTTCAAGAGATTTAAGGATAATAAAACCCACCTCCTGGTGGCGGTTGACAAGTTCACCAAGTGGCTTGAAGCAGAACCGGTCAGTAAGTGCGATGCAGCCACGGCGGTTCAATTCATGAAAAAAGTAATCTTTCGTTTTGGTTACCCTCACAGCATAATAACTGATAATGGCACTAATTTATCGAAAGGTGCTATGAGAGAGTTCTGTCAGCGAGAGCACATTCATCTTCGTCTCATCAGTAGCTCATCCCCAGTCTAATGGACAAGCATAAAGGGCCAATCAAGAAATTTTGAGAGGGATAAAACCCCAACTTATGGTCCCTTTGCAAAGGACGTCGAGTTGTTGGGTTGCGGAGTTACCTTTAGTACTATGGAGTATCAACACCACTCCCAATAGATCAACGGGTTACATGCCTTTTTACATGGTCTATGGAGCAGAGGCGGTTCTTACAAGTTATATCCGTCATGACTCGCCCCGGGTGGCGGCTTACGTTGAAGCTGATAATGAAAAAGCACGTCAGGATGCTCTTGATATGTTGGACGAGGAGCGAGACCTAGCGGCGGCTCGTTCGGCGATATACTAGCAAGATCTTGGTCGGTATCATAGCCGCCGGGTTAAAACTCGGACCTTTCAATAGGGCGACTTGGTGCTCCGGCTCATCCAAGATCAAACATATATGCATAAGTTATTCCCGCCTTGGGAAGGACTTTTGTGATCAGCAAGAACTTGAACAACGGGTCATACTACCTCATTGGTATTCGAGACCACAAGGACTCACGCACATCGGAGGAGGAGACCCGTCGGCTATGGAACATTGCTCATCTTCGTCCATATTACACCTGAGCCGCCGGCTCTTCTGTTGTAAATACTTTCATCCATGTACATATTACGATCAAGATAATAAAGTCGGCATCCCTGATAAGTCAGGGCCTCTGTCGTTTCACTTCAATGAGTTTGAGCTTTTATTATTTGTTCATAAAGATCACTTGGGGGCTACTTGCTCAACAAGTAGAGCCTTCATTACCCTCTTGGTCGGCTTCCTAGCCATATTATTGATCACTTGGGGGCTACCTTCTCAACGAGCAGAGCCTTGATTACCCTCTTGGTCGGTGAGGGAGTCCTGGATTAGGGGGTGTCCGGATAGCCGGACTATACCTTCAGCCGGACTCCTGGATTATGAAGATACAAGATTGAATACTTCGTCCCGTGTCCGGAAGGGACTTTCCTTGGCGTGGAAGGCAAGCTTGGCGATACGGATATGTAGTTCTCCTACCATTGTAACCGACTCTGTGTAACCCTAACCCTCTCCGTTGTCTATATAAACCGGAGGGTTTTAGTCCGTAGGACAGAACAACAATCATACCATAGGCTAGCTTCTAGGGTTTAGCCTCCTTGATCTCGTGGTAGATCTACTCTTGTACTACCCATATCATCAATATTAATCAAGCAGGAGTAGGGTTTTACCTCCATCGAGAGGGCCCGAACCTGGGTAAAAACATTGTGTCCCTTGTCTCCTGTTACTATCCGCCTAGACGCACAGTTCGGGACCCCCTACCCGAGATCCGCCGGGTTTGACACCGACATTGGTGCTTTCATTGAGAGTTCCTCTGTGTCGTCACTTTTAGGCCCGATGGCTCCTCCGATCATCAATAGCGACGCAGTCCAGGGTGAGACCTTTCTCCCTGGACAGAGCTTGGTCTTCGGCGGCTTCGAAGTGCGGGCCAATTCGCTTGGCCATCTGGAGCAGATCGAAAGCTACGCCCCTGGCCATTAGGTCAGATTTGGAAGTTTAAACTACACGGCTGACATCTGCGGGGACTTGATCTTCAACGGATTCGAGCCACTGCCAAGCACGCCACACTGTCACGACGAGCATGATCTAGCTCTGCCGCCGAATAGTGCCCTGGAGGCCGCACCTGCATCGGCATCGACCCTTAATTCGGAGCCAACTGCGCCGATCGAGGATGGGTGGTTGGACGCCGCCTCAGGAGCTGCGATCCCTACGGCGATCGAGCCGAACACCAGCCCCGCACTCCGCGAGGCTCGTGATTCATAGGAGCCGGTCTCCTCTCCGGACTCCGAGCCCTCCGCGCCCCTACCGATCGAATCCGATTGGGCGCCGATCATGGAGTTTACCGCCGCGGACATCTTTCAGCACTCGCCTTTCGGCGATATTCTGAAGTCACTAAAGTCTCTCTCTTTATCAGGAGAGCCCTGGCCAGACTACGGTCAGCAAGGTTGGGATACGGACGATTAAGAAATTCAAAGCCCACCCACCACCCACTTTGTAGCCACTGTCGACGATTTAACCGCCATGCTCGACGTCGACTCCGAAGACATCGACGGTATGGACGCCGATGTAGGAGACGATCAAGAACCAGTGCCTATAGGGCACTGGAAAGCCACCTCGTCATATGACATATACATGGTGGACACCCCAAAAGAAGGAGATGGTGATGGAACAACGGAGGATGACCCCTCCAAGAAACAGCTTAAGCGCTGGCGTCAGCGGCGCCGCTCTAAATCCCGCCAAAGCAAAAACGGTGATTCCGGCACGGGAGATAATAATGCTTCGGACAGTGCCGAAGAAAACCCCCTCCAGCAAGATTCAGCACAGGAGGATGGAGAAGCCAGCCCTCATCAGAGAGCGGCAGACAGAGAGGTCGATGACAATAATTATATGCCTCCCTCCGAAGACGAGGCAAGCCTCGATGACGACGAATTCGTCGTGCCAGAGGATCCCGTCGAGCAAGAGCGTTTTCAATGCAGGCTTATGGCCACGGCAAGCAGCCTCAGGAAAAAACTGCAACAGCTTAGAGCTGATCAAGATTTGCTTGCCGACAGATGGACTAAAGTCCTTGCGGCCGAAGAGTATGAACTCGAACGCCCCTCCAAGAGCTACCCAAAGCGCAGGTTGCTACCCCGATTAGAGGAGGAAGCACCTAAACCTACATCACCAGCACATGATACGGCCGACCGGCCACCTCGTGGCCGCGACAGAGAGGCCTCTCGGCCCTCCACTCAAGCCGCACCCCGGTGCCGCTCAAAACATACCAAGGCACGGGAAAATGCGCCTGAACTGTGAGATATATTGAAGGACAAGGCAAGGCAAACTAGATCGATCTACACATCGCGCGAGCGCCCCATGGCACGTGACGGTGATCGTCACTCCGGATATAGTAAATCCGGCCAGGCCGAACACAATAGACAAAGTACGTTCGAGCTACGTCGTGATATAGCCCAATACAGAGGCGCCGCACACCCACTATGCTTCACAGAGGAAGTAATGGATCATCAAATGCGTGAAGGTTTCAAAACCGTGAACATCGAATCATATGATGGCACAACAGATCCTGCGGTATGGATCGAGGATTATCTCCTTCATATCCACATGGCCTGCGGTGATGATCTACACGCCATCAAATACCTCCCACTCAAACTTAAGTGACCAGCTCGGCATTGGCTTAACAGCTTGCCAGCAGAATCAATCAGTTGTTGGGAGGACTTGGAAGCCGCATTCCTCGACAATTTCCAGGGCACTTATGTGCGACCACCAGACGCCGATGACCTAAGCCACATAATTCAGCCGCCAGAGGAATCGGCCAGGCAATTCTGGACACGGTTCCTAACAAAGAAAAATCAAATAGTCGACTGTCCGAACGCAGAGGCCCTAGCAGCCTTTAAACACAATATCCGTGATGAGTGGCTCGCCCGGCACCTTGGACAGGAAAAGCCAAAATCTATGGCAGCGCTCACGACACTCATGACCCGCTTTTGTGCGGGAGAAGACAGCTGGCTTGCTCGTAGCAACAATATGACCAAGAACCCTGGTAATTCGGATACCAGAGACAGTAGTGGCAGGTTGCATCACAACAAGCAAAAACGTCGCATTAATGGCGACAATGCTGAGGATACGACATTTAATGCCGGATTCAGAGGCTATAAATCCGGTTAGCGGAAAAAGCCATTCAAAAGAAATACTCACGGCCCGTCCAGTTTGGACCGAATACTCGACCGCTTGTGCCAGATACATGGCACCCCGAAAAGCCAGCCAATCACACCAACAGAGATTGTTGGGTGTTCAAGCAGGCAGGCAAGTTAAATGCAGAAAATAAAGACAAGGGGCTGCATAGCGATGACGATGAAGAGCCCCGGCCGCCGAACAACAGTGGACAGAAGGGTTTTCCCCCACAAGTGCGGACGGTGAACATGATATACGCAACCCACATCCCCAAGAGGAAGCGGAGGCGCGCGTTAAGGGACGTATACACGATGGAGCCAGTCGCCCCAAAGTTCAACCCATGGTCCTCCTGCCCGATCACCTTTGATCGAAGGGACCACCCCACTAGCATCCGTCATGGCGGATTCGCCGCATTGGTTCTAGACCCAATTATTGACGGATTTCATCTCACTAGAGTCCTTATGGACGGCGGCAGTAGCCTGAACCTGCTTTACCAGGATACAGTGCGGAAAATGGCATAGATCCGTTGAGGATTAAGCCCACCAAAACGACCTTTAAAGGCGTCATACCAGGTGTAGAGGCCAACAGTACAGGCTCAGTTACACTTGAAGTGGTCTTCGGATCTCCGGATAACTTCCGAAGCGAGGAGTTAATCTTCGACATAGTCCCGTTCCGTAGTGGCTATCACGCACTGCTCGGGCGAACCGCATTCGCCATGTTCAATGCGGTACCGCACTACGCATACCTTAAGCTCAAGATGCCAGGCCTTCGAGGAGTAATTACGGTCAATGGAAACACCGAACGCTCCCTCCGAACGGAGGAGCACACGGCGGCCCTTGCAGCGGAAGTACAAAGCAGCCTCTCCAAGCAGTTCTCCAGTCTGGCCTTTAAACGTCCAGACACCGTCAAGCGCGCCTGGAGTAACCTACTACAAGACCGCCTGGCACGTTCCGAGCAGGCGTAGCAATGCGGCCCCAACCCCAGCCCTTGCGAAAATGCGACACCAGTGCTTCGCGTACATAACTACGCTCTAGAAATACCATGGGTACAGGGGGAGGGGCACCATCACGGCACGACCGAAACACGGCTTAAACCACACTAGGGGCTGCCGATTTTTTAATTTTATCTTACTTTCAGGACTCTATTCTTCGGAAGGCCTGTCCGATAGTACAATTACCGCATAAACGATGCAAGAACCAGGGAAGCAAACAAGCCACGCCGCATCACGGAACTCCCAGGTGGTCTCTATCACGAGCAGTATACCTGTTTCGCATACCATTCCGCAGCCTGCCCCTAGAACGGACATGTTAAATAGTCCAACCTTTTGCTTATCGCATTATTTGTATCATTCTGCCTTGATCACAGCCTTTTTTAATAAACAATGCACAGCTTTTGTCTATTTTTGCATTACTCTTTTTTACAAATATATGTTCATTAATGACATGTTGCACCCGTACACTTTGGTACGGCCAAATACGCCAGGGGCTTTAGTACCCCTCAATATGGTGTGAGAAGCCCAAACACTTTAACAAGTGCGGCACCCCGAACTTATAGCATTATATGCATCGGCTCTGAATCATGTCTTGGGTCAATAGTTGGGTTTGCCCGGCTCCTATGTTTTGGTGCCTTACGTTCTCCTATATCGGCTAAGGTAGCACTTGGAGAACTACTGCGATTGTGCCCCAGTTGAGCTGGGCTAAGCACCTCAGTGGAGAAAGCTAAAACTGACTGTCATGATGAAGCGAGAGCTAGTCGCTGTTCGAGAGGTTTTTCGAGTCCCTAAAGACTTATGCTGCTTAGAGCGAGGAGTCAGCTCTGTCCGGCCAAGGCGTGGATAGCGCCCCGAACTCGGTCTTCCGAATACCACGGGCTTCGCCGAAATTTAAAATTATAGAATTCTATGGCTAAGTGAGAGTGTTCAAGCATTATAGTCCGATTGCCTTGTTCGTTGTGCTGAGCGCCTCCCTCGAAGGACCCAAACATGGGGAAAAGAGCGCTCAGGTTTATCCCGAACACCCCAGCACTAGTGGCACGGGGGCAGAAGCCGACGACTCGCCATCTCTCAAAATTGATAAATGGCCGCACAGAAGGTAATATTTTAAATTCCAAAAGCATTGCTTAGCGCATATGAACAAGTTTTCAGCGCATAGGACAAAACAAGCGAGTTTACTCAAAAATTACATCCCTGGAACATTCATCTGCCATAAGGCGGGCACCCTTCAGAACGTCCTTATAATACATCTCGGGCTTGCGATGCTCTTTCCTCGGCGGTGGCCCGTACTTCACAAGCTTCTCAGCATCCATCTTGCCCCAGTGCACCTTAGCACGGGCAAGGGCCCTACGGGCACCTTCGATGCAGATGGAGCGCTTGATGACTTCGAGCCTAGGACAGGCCTCCACCAGCCGCCGCACCAGCCCGAAGTAGCTCCCAGGCAGAGCCTCTACAGGCCACAACCGAACTATGAGGCCCTTCATGGCATGTTCGGCCACCTTGTGGAGCTTGACCAGTTGTTTCAGCTGGTCGCTCAGGGGCACAGGGTGTCCGGCCTCAGCATACTGAGACCAGAACACCTTCTCAGTCAAGCTGCCCTCCTCGGCTCGGTAGAATGCGGCGGCATCGGACACGCTACGGGGTAAATTACGAATGCTCCTAGAGAGCTCCGGATTCGGGTAAGTAACAAGTAACTCACTTTTATATGTTTGCTTTGCATAAAGAATGCCTTACCCGCCGCTATCTTTTTCACCGCATCCAACTCCTGGAGGGCCTTCTGGGATTCGACCTTGGCATACTTGGCATTTTCAATAGCCGCTGCGAGCTCGGACGCTCGCGTCTTTGAGTCAAGCTCCAAACTCTCATGTTTTTTCATGAGAGCCTGGAGCTCTTGCCGCACCTCGCCAACCTGGGCCTCATACTTTTCCCGCTCGGTGCGCTCCGTGTCCGCCCTCTTCTCGGCCTCGGACAGCACTTGCTTAAGGGTCACCACCTCAGACGTGGCCCCTACAATAGCCACGATAATCCTGTTATTTTTTGCAATTGCACTTTTTTATATATTTAAACAAGGTATTTATTACCTTCCTTGTCCTCGAGCTGCTTCTTGGCAAGCCCGAGCTCTTGCTCGGACTGCTCGAGGTTCTGCTTTAGCATGTCCACTTCCGCAGTCAGTGCGGCGGACGCCAGCAGAGAAGCCTGCATACGCATATTGACTCCTTTTTGTTAGACTCCTGCGAATTTTATTTGATCCTCTATTCGGCTTTTCTTCCCGAACGCCAACCAGAGCATCAGGGGCTACTGTCTATGCGGTAATATTTTTACACATTCTTTACTTACCTCAAAGCCTGTTAAAAGGCTGGCACAAGATTCAGTCAGTCCGCTCTTGGCGGACTGAACCTTCTGGACCACCGCACTCATAATGGTGCAGTGCTCCTCGTCGATGGAGGCGCCTTTAAGCACCTCCAACAAATTGTCCGACGCCTCCGATTGAACGTGGGTCACTGGATCGGTAGGCTTGCTCCTCTTGGAAGGAGGTCGCCCGCCGGACTCTGGAACCTTTGAAGGTTCCGGAGCGGTGTCCGGCCTAGGGCCAGACTTGGAGCCCTGGGGGGATCTATCCCCTTTACTCCTGGAGTCCGGGAGGTCGCCTTGCGGCTCCTCCAGGACCACCCTCTCCTACCTTGGAATCTGTTGGGACGCCACCTCGGCATCGTCCGTAGGGCGGGGGGAGGTAGCGGGCGGAAGTGAATTCACATCCGACGAATCCAGGGAGCCGCTTGACGACTCGTCGAGCCCGGCCTTGGGCGGACTGCATAGATATATTTGACATAAGGAAAAGTTGTGCAATAAAGGAACACTACGAGTTACTCTGGTGTCTGGACACTTACGATCTCGCCGGGCGCTTGGCCTTGTGCGGCCACTCCTCTTCGCCGTCGTCGGCGTCGGTGGAGTAGTCCGAAGGAAGGGTCTTCTCCTTCTTGGACCCTTCGGCCTCCCCGGTCAGGGCGGCCTTCCTTTTCTTTCCTCCCCCCGCTGGGGGGGGAGAGGTTTCTTCTTCCTCCTCCTTGTTTTCACGGGAGGAATGGGTCTCGGAGTCGTCGGATGATGAATCCGACACCTCAAGGCGCCGGGCACTCTTTCGAGTCCCTGTGGCCTTCTTCTTGGCCTTCTTCTCTGGCACCACATAGGGTGCCGGAACAAGCAGCTTCGCCAAGCGAGCATCGGCTAGGTCTTCGGGCAAAGGAGCCGGACAGTCGATTTGTCCGGACTTCGCCTGCCAATCCTGTCAAAGGTAAGGGAGCTTAGATCCCGCATAGAGTCGAACTATGAAATACTAATACCCTGTAAAAGGTACAAATAGCTTACCGCACTAGCGTGACGCTGCGTGCTGAATCCGCGGTCCTCGGAAGTGGATGTGGGAGCCTCGGCGCCCTTGAATAGCACCTTCCAGGCATCTTCGTACGTCGTGTCAAAGAGCCTGCTCAGAGTTTGGTGCTGCGCCGGGTCGAACTCCCACAGATTGAAGGCCCGTTGTTGACACGGGAGGATCCGGTGGATGAGCATAACCTGGACTACGTTGACAAGCTTGAGCTGCTTGTTCACCAGGGTTTGGATGCATTTTTGCAGTCCAGTCACCTCTCCTTTGTTGCCCCACGACAGGCCCGTCTCTTTCCAGGACGTGAGCCGCGTAGGGGGTCCGGACCGGAACTCGGGGGCTGCGACCCACTCAGGGTCGCGCGGCTCGGTGATGTAAAACCACCCCGATTGCCACCCCTTCAGGGTCTCCAGAAAGGAGCCCTCGAGCCATAGGACATTGGGCATCTTGCCCGCCATGGCGCCTCCGCACTCCGCCTGGTTGTCGCGCACCACCTTCGGCTTGACATTGAAATTCTTGAGCCATAGGCCGAAATGGGGGTGGATGCAGAGGATAGCCTCACACACGACGATAAATGCTGAGATGTTGAGGATGAAGTTCGGGGCGAGATCATGGAAATCCAGGCCGTAGTAGAACATGAGTCCCCGAACGAACGGGTGGAGAGGAAAGCCCTGTCTGCGGAGGAAGTGGGGAAGGAACACTACCCTCTCATGGGGCCTTGGGGTGGGGAGGAGCTGCCCCTCTTCGGGAAGCCAATGCGTAATGTCGTCAGACAAGTATCCGGCCTTCCTCAGTTTTTTGATGTGTCCCTCCATGACGGAGGAGACCATCCACTTACCTCCCGCTCCGGACATGACTGGAGAAGGTCAAGGTGGGGAATGTGGTCTTGGGCGCTAGAGCTCGAGTGCGCGGAAGATGGATAGGCAAAGGAGGAAGAAGGCGTAGGTAAAAAGGTGGATCCTTATCCCCTTATATGGGCGGATGCGGCTATGCGTCCCCACCGGCCTGATAAAACTCGCTTATCTCCCAAGCGCCGTAATCAATGGCGCGGTTGGGTTACCCACGTCCGTATTGATGAGAATCCCGTAAATAAAGGGGACACGATCTCTGCTTTAACAAGACGTGCCAAGGAACCGCCTGGCGAAACGCGCTGAGGTGGGGGAGTAAAAACGATTCGAATAAAGGCTTGGCCATAGTGTGATGTCATGCTACAGAATACGTCAGCAGATTAGATTTGTGTAAATATTATTCTCTCTATGGCAATATGTGTAAATTTATTTTGGAGAGCCGGACACTATCCTTTGTGTCAAAATCTTCTATGAAGTACTTGGAGGAGGAACCCGCCTTGCAATGCCGAAGACAATCTGCGCGCCGGACTCGTCGTCATTGAAGCCTGGTTCAGGGGCTACTGAGGGAGTCCTGGATTAGGGGGTGTCCGGATAGCCGGACTATACCTTCAGTTGGACTCCTGGATTATGAAGATACGAGATTGAAGACTTCGTCCCGTGTCCAGAAGGGACTTTCCTTGGCGTGGAAGGCAAGCTTGGCGATACGAATACGTAGATCTCCTACCATTGTAACCAACTCTGTGTAACCCTAACCCTCTCCAGTGTCTATATAAACCGGAGGGTTTTAGTCCGTAGGATAGAACAACAATCATACCATAGGCTAGCTTCTAGGGTTTAGCCTCCTTGATCTCGTGGTAGATCTACTCTTCTACTACGCATATCATCAATATTAATCAAGCAGGACTAGGGTTTTACCTCCATCGAGAGGGCTCGAACCTGGGTATAAACATCGTGTCCCTTGTCTCATGTTACCATCCGCCTAGACGCACAGTTCGGGACCCCCTACCTGAGATCCGCCGGTTTTGACACCGACAATCGGCTTCCTACCCATCTTATTGACTTGGGGGCTACCTGCTCAACGAGCAGAGCCTTGATTACCCTCTTGGTCGGCTTCCTAGCCATCTTATTGGTCACTTGGGGGTTCTTGCTCAATTATCATAGCCTTCCATACCCTCTTGATCGGCTTCCTAGCCAGGTGGAAACACCAAATTATGGGTTAACCGGCCTCCATGTCGCTGTTCCTCCGCCCAGGTAATCCTAGAATGATCTGTTGTTTGATTGACAGTAAATCTTTTAAATAATACCCAGAACTCGTTACGGTTAAAACGATGGTTTATAATGTGAGGGCCGACTTACAGGTGTGCTGGAAAATAACCTAGTGGTTGTGCGGCCCATGAAAGCACTTGCAGTTTTAATCAAAAAACGATGGGGACTAGTAAACCAGAACAGAGGTAGTAGTTTTTTTTAATCAAAGAAGTGTTTCCCCCTTCCGATTTTCATTACTGAAAACCAACATCTAAATCTAAACATAGTATTTGCCCTAGAACTACCAGGTTCAATATCTTGCAACATAAACCCATACAACCATACTCCAAGGAGGTACGTAGTAGGTAGTACTATGAATTCCATTTTCGCTCCATAGCAATCGTTCTAAAAACTACTTAGTACTTATAACGTGCCATTGAAAATTGAAACTATTAACCCCGCTAAAAAATGACATTTTAAACGTGGCTACTCGATCTGTGGCAACTAGCGAGCCACCGCCTCCAAGTCGTTCACCTGTGGTCCCGACAATCAACTCCTACGGATCAAATTATCACGCAAGCTGACTATTCCTACAAAGGTGCGCTCCACCACGTACCCGACCCACGAATGCAGCAATCGTGCACCTAGGGTTTTAGGGTTTATTTGTTAACGTTGCCTTTACGTAACACTCATGTGTGCGAGACAGCGAGAGACCGACTGCGTGCGTGCGCCTCTTCTCTTCGTATATGTACTCCACCATTTGTCTGGTGTCCACAAAATTATAATAACTACTAGCAATGTGCCAATGCGTTGCCACACGATCTGAGTAGATTAATACATATTCACCGATTTGATAGAAAAAAAGTCTATTTTTGAAATACGTATATATATCTAAAAAATGTTTTGGCGGTTTTGATGAGATAAGGGAGGAATGTTGTTGGTTTCATGTTCCGTGCAACGCATGGGCATCTTGCTAGTTGTTGCAAAAAGCCCATGTGTGAGAGAGAGGGAGAGAGGAGGAGGACGGAATGCATGTGTGACAAAGACACAAAGAGTGTGTGTGCGAGAGGTATCAGCTTAAAATGAGGCGATAGTGTGTGTGTGTGTGCACGATCGAGAGGGCGTGTTTCAAGAAGGGAAGAAAATTCTACATAGATACAAGGAGCAGGAGATAGACATGTATGCGATAGTGGAAGCACGAGTGTGCGGGTGTATAAACCTATCTAGAGGCTAGTCGATAAATGTTTGTGAGAGAAATACGAGACAGGGGTGCGAAAGCGAGAGTTTTGTGTGTGTGAGAGAGAGGCGGTAGTCGGGAAGGGGAGTGGAAGTAGGAGTTGTGTGTGTGTGTGAGAGAGAGAGGGGGGGGGGGAGTTTGTCTGATCGGTAAAAATGAGTAACGTCAGTCTGGGATGGAGACGAAAAGGAGACCGCAACAAATGTTGTGTCTACAGGAGAGAGAGAGAGAGAGTAATTTTAGTGGTATGATTCATATCTAGAGACATATAGGGTTTGTGAGAGAATCCTATAGAGAGAAATACAAAGTGAAAGACGAGTGGAGACTGTGTGTGTGGCGGTGAAAAAGAAGGCTTAGATACCTAGTGATACGAGAGAACGGTAGAGACGTGAAAGATAATGAAAACCGTGCAATGTATAATGATAGGGAGAGTGTGACACTTCTCAAGGGAGACGTCGAGAGACCATGTTTGCGAGGATAGGAGAAACATGAAGGGAGCGTGCGGGTGAGCTGGAGAAAAGAGAGTGATAGCTACATGAAGGAGCATGCATGCGAGAGAGATGGGCATGAAAGAAGTGAACATAAAAGGGATTCAAATATTTGAATTCGAGATGATGATACATGTAATCCATACTCGAACCAAAATTGATCTATCAAACATGCATACTGTCGGGGGAAATCTGCCTCCACGAACACCTATGGAGACCAAGCCCCTTTCTGGTTCGGCGGGGGGCGGAGGTCGCGCAAAGAGCGGATCGAGGCGATGCACAAAAGGGGTTTACCTAGCTTTGAGCCGCACGGATGCGTAAAACCCTACTGCTGCTTTGTGGTTTGTATTGTGTTCTTGGGAGCGCTGAGTGCTACAGTACACTCAGGCAACTAATCAGACCGAACGTGAGTGGTCTCCTCCCTCTCCCTCTCTCACGTTGCGCATGGGGCCTCCTTTTATATGCGCAAGGGGTTACCCACAGGTGGCAACGTAGGCGGGGGTAAAACTGGAAAACGCTGTGTTGGGTACAACTGTTTGCAGAGTGCTATCATACCTAACTCTGACGGCACGGGACAAGGGCATTAAATGCCCATCTGGGTCGCCCAAACAGTGCAGAAAAGGGACCGTCAGGGGCGCCACCGTTTGCCACGACGGCTACCCTGTCAGCGTTGCTTCGCCACCGCATGCCCCTGGCTGCGCAGCCTCTCGCCACGTACGCTTGGAATGGCCCCAGAGCGACGCGTGGGTGGATGAGCTGGAACGCAGGCGTGGGGTGGTGACTTGCCGCGGCAAGCGCCTTGCCGCGGTTGATGCCTTGTCGCGCCCGGGAGCTTGTTGCTCACCGGTCCTTGCCGGGACGCGTGGCGCGTCGCAGCAAGTCTCTTGTCGTGCCCTGGTCGGCCTTCCCGGCAAGCTCCTCTTGCCGGGGCCTTGTGCTCCGACCGGCCGTCCCGGCAAGCTCCTCTTGCCGGGGGCCTTGCTCTCTTTGGGTGGTCTTCCCGGCAAGCTCCTCCTGCCGGGGCCTTGGCTTAAATACTTTGTTCTTGGATGGCCCAAAAAGGGACCATGGAGAGTTTTGGCGATCGCCTGGCAAGCCTTGCCACGGGGTGCTACGACTGCCCGTGCACAAGTTCGGGGTACTAAGGTACCCCTATTTTAGTACACCGATAGGAGCCCCCGGGCCTGGGCCATACACGGTGCCGAGCGCTGTTGGGCCAGGCCCAAAACAGTGCACGGGCACGCGCGGCCTGGGTCACGCTGCATCTTCTTCTGCATCCACCACGTCCTCTCCGAACGGCACGCGTCGAACGCGGCATCGTGGGGAGAGGCGTGCGTGACGTGGGCGGCGTGCGCGGGGCTGAGCCCCGCGGGCATGCGTCACGTCGCAGGTGATTTGTTTATTCGGAAAGGCGAAACGCCCCCCCTTCCCCCTTATAAGCAGGGGAAACAGGGGCAGTCCGCCCACCCGCCAGTTGCGATTCCTGGAAAATCTCTGCCACTTCCCAAGAGAAGCAGTGTTCCGCCCCTTCCGTCGCCACCAGTGCTACCGATGCCGTCGACCTCCCTCCCTGCTTCCGCCATGGCCCCGAAGGGCGACAAGGGGAAAGGGAAGGCCATGAAGTCGGCCGAGGCGCAGCGGCTTGAGGCGCTACGAAAGGAGTAGGCGACCTTCCCCCCTAAGCTCGACGCGTTGGTCCTGAAGAAGGAATTCTACCTCTTCTAGTCGACGGGGACGCGAGCGCATCCGCGCACGAGGGTTCTTCCCGCTGCCGCCCAGAAGGAGCATCCGACCGGGTATCCCTTCTTTGCTCAGTTCTTCTATTGCGGGCTCTGCCCGCCCTTCTCTGAATTTTTCTGCGACATCATGAACACCTACGGGTTCCATCTCCTTGATTTCACCCCCAATGTTGTCCTAACCATGGCAATTTTCGCACATCTTTGCGAAAACTTTGTTGGAGTCTATCCAAACGTAGCCCTCTTCCGCCACTTCTTCACGCCTCGAGTAGAGAGAGGAGAGCCCCTCTCTGGCGGAATCGCCTGGATCTCGAAGCTCGGCAAGAAGGATGCTTATCTGGAGGGAGAGCTCCGTAGCAAATTGGAGGAATGGAGAGCAGACTGGTGCCTGATCGTCGAGGAGAACCCGCAGCCATTCACTGCCGTGCGCCGAACTCCTGTGGTGCGCGGCAAGGATTGGAGTGACGTGGCCCCGGACGATGACAAGCTGCAGATTGCCGTTACCCGGATCCTGCGGCTTAGGCGTGCCGGGCTCATAGTTGGCGCCGTTGGTGCAGATTTCCTCCGCCGCCGCATCGCTCCCCTGCAGGAGAAAGGGAGACCCGCCTGGGAGTTCCAGAATGCGGCGGACATCATGAGGCTGCGCCCTGGCCTCAACTTCAATTTTACTGTCTTGGGGCTTGACGGGATGCTCAGGGAGCTGTTCAAGCACGACCCCGATCACCCCGAATGGTTCAGGCTGCCGCGAGGCGTCGTCCCGTTGTGCAACAATTCGTCGCTCAGCCGCATCCTTGCAATGATGCCGCTGTGCGACTCGCACAGGATCGACTCCACTTGGCAGGAGCCCGCCGGCGATGTCGTGCGGGCGTTCTTCGACGACTTGGTGGAGGTGCCAGTCGACCCCGACGAGCAGAAGGGCCTCACCCGGGACACCACCGATGAGGAGTTGGCGCGCATCGCCTCTAGGATGGAAGAGGCGGCGGCAGCCGCGGCCGCGGGCGAATTTGGATTCACATTGGCGGAGGCGGACGCGGCGGAGGCGGAAAGCCTTGCCGATTGAGCGGAGTTTGTCGGCGAGGAAGAGCCTGCCGGGCACGGCGCCGAGGCGGACAGGCCCACCGAGGACACGAGCGGCTTGCCGGAGACGGGCGCCTCTTCCTCCCAACCTTTGGGCAGCTCGTCGCGAGTGGAGCCCCCGGCTCAACCACGGAGGCGTCTCCGCAAGGCCGGAGACGTGGTGGGGCAGCAGATGAGCCAACAGCAGCAGCGCCGCGTGACGCGCTCCGCTATGTCAGCAGGAGCGGGGTCTTCGCAGGCCGCTGCTTCTGCTCCTGCCGCCCCTCGCGCCACGGCGGCGGCCGGGGCAAGGCCGTCTCGGGCTAGCGCCACCACTGCCTCTGCCAAGCGGCCGAGGGAGCCTACTCCTCCGCATCCTCGCGCCAGAGGCGGGCCAGTCTTCGACTTCTCCGCGCTTAGCTCCGACGAGGAAGAGGGAGAGGAGTAAGATCCTCGTTGTACTTATATTTCTTCAATTCTTGCAGTTGTGCCTCGCATCTCATTTGCTTTCCTCTGAATTTACTCCTTTTCAGGACTCTGGCTCAGAGGGCGGCAAAGAGAGCCAAGGTCCCGGTGGTCATCCTTGACGACGAGCCCACCGTGACGGCAGGGGGTGCGCCTGAGATGACCTCATCGGACCCACCAAATAATCCTCAGAGCAACCCCCAGCGCAGCCCCCAGCGTAAGCATATGATTTTGCTTCCTGCCATTGGGCATGCCTGGGCACTCTTCGTTTTTTTTTGATATCTGACTGTTGATTTGCGTAGGAGCAGAGCAGCCCCACCAGGAGCGTCCGGAGACCGCCCCCGATGCGCCACCCGCTACAACTACACCGCCAAGGGGGAGTTCCCCCGCAAGGGAGGAATCCCCGGCAAGGGAGCAGCCCCCGGCAAGGGAGCAGTCTCCGGCAAGGGGGCAGTCTCCGGCGAGGGAGCGGTCCCCGGCAAGGGACAGCACCGGCGACCCCTTGGCGACGGAGACCGTGACCGCAGACCCTGGCGAAGGTAACCTTCTTGCCTTGAAATTCCCCTGGGGTTCTTCTCCTTCTTTGGATAGTTCCTTGACTTCTCTCCCTCTTTCGGCCTTCAGACCCGCCTGCCACGGACCTGATGGAGACCGAGGTCGTCGTCGAGGAGGACGCGCGCGGCCATACCGACGACGTGGCCGCCACCGGAGGGACGGGCAGTGCCGAAGATCTGGCCGGCGAAGAGGCCGCCAAGGCTGCCGCAGCGGCCGCCGACGAGGGTTCGGCGATCGCACAGACGGCCTTGGGCCCGCAGGGGCGCCAGGCGCTGCGCCGACCGCCGATCCTGCTTCCACCGGAGCGTCGGGCCCCGAGGAGCCCCAGCCAGGCGTCTACCTGAAGGCTGGCGATGATATCTTCATCAAGCTCCCCTGGGAGTCGACTTCCAGGGCGTCGGTCGAGGGGGAGACCTTGGATGGAGAGGTGCTCGCCTCCGCCGGGCTGACGTTGGTTGATGCGCCAAGCAGCAGCGGCGGCGAGCCTGAGGAGGAGCAGCTGCTCCGGAAGCTGGTGTCACTCTACCGCGCCCGACAAGCCAAGGTGGAGCGCCGGGAGGCGCTTGTCGCGAAGGCGGGAGTGGACATGGTGAAGCGCGCCGAGGAGCTCCGGGAGCTCAACCAGGAGGCCCTCCGATCCTTGGCGGAGGAGCGGAGGCAACTCGACGAGGCGCGGACGGCCTTCATCCTCGAGAAGGCCGAATCCGAAGAGTAGCAGAGGCTTGCCGCCGAGGGGCTGGCCGCGCGGGAGGGCGAGCTGGTGCAGCAGAAAGCCAGCCTCGCCAGCCACGAGGAGGAGGTCGCCGCGCGTGAGCAAGCGCTTGGCGGAGCCCTCAAGGAAGCGCAAGATGCTGCCGCGGCCACCGAGGCCGCCAAGAAGGAGCTGGAGACGAGGGGGGCGCAGCTCGACACTGATCTCAAGGCGAGTGGTGAGGAGCTCGCCGCGCTCAAACAAGAGCGCGAGAAGGGTGTTTATACCCTCGGCGAGCTGCAAGGACGCTTCGCCGATAAGATCAGGGAGCTTGACGCTGCCAAGGACTCCAATGCCGATATCGAGATGAAGCTGGCCACCTTGTCCAAGACGCTGGACAGCGCCAAGGAGCGAGAGACGGCCTTGTGGAAGGAGATCGCGGACAATGAGGCGCTGTTGGAGAGCGCCGCAGTTACCCATAACGACTTCAGAGCGGCGGTGGAGCAGTGGACGGAGGGTCTGGTGGACATCGCCGCCTCCATCGACAAGGAGCTGTCGCTGTTGGGGATGGAGGGTCACGAATATCCCTCCGGCGCGAACCTCCCACCCAGCGCCAAGCTCACTTCGTTCTTCAAAGGCGTGGCGACGGCCCTCCAGGCACTACGGGACGCGATCCCGGAGCGGCTGGCCGACGAGACACGCGATGCCTGCGCTGGAGCCCTTGAGAAGGTGTTGGTGAAGATCGTCTTCCGCAACCCAGGCCTCAAGCTCACCAACGTCCTCAGAACCTTGCCGTCAGACGCTGACCTGGAGGAGATCAGGGCCCTCGTCACGCCCATTGTGGAAAGGGTGGCCGGGATCAAGAGGATCGAGGGCGACCGTGTGGATTAGGCCGCCCGCCCTTTTCTTTTCTTGTCGCCGCTGGCCGAGTTATGAAAGCAATTCATTAGGGCTGCGACAAGCTATCTTGTAATATAACTTTATCTTAGGTAGTGAATGCACTGTTACTTCCTCTATTTGATTCCTTCCTTTGTATGTTATTGCCCTACGCTTTTAGGGAACTTTCCGGCGTAGGCACGCTTGCTGAGTGCGGGACATCAGCAGCCCGCTGGCGGTGCCGTTGCTGGCAAGAAACCTTGTCGTGACTAGACGCGGTTCACTTAAGTTGTTGAGCAGGCTTGAAGCGAAATAAGGCCGCAACTGCAGTTGCAACACACTCAAGTCGCTGAGCAAGCTCGAAACAAAGTAAGGGCGCGAGTCTGGTCGCAGCATACTTAAATCGTTGAGCGGACTCGAAACGAAGTAAGGGCACGACTAGCCACGAGCTGGTTCCTCCGCGCACAGGTTTTCCATACAAAGTACGGTCGTTCGAGGAACATAACCTTAGAATTTAAAAACTTGATTGCTCAAACTTTGGCAACTTAGCTTTTCCGTGGCTCGATGCCCGGCAAGGTCGCTTTCTGGCAAGGCGAAACATGAGGCTCGTCATCGCTTACCGGGGGTCAGTGCTGCACAGAGTGTCAGATAATGGATGCAAAGAATAAAGAGCATGGGATCGACAAAATGCACGGAACACATGAACTCAATCTATGCACAGGGTCTGCGCCTGGCTCTGTACAAAGGATCACATGCAACAGCGGCAAGACTTTGTACAAAAGGGTGGTTGCCGGACGGGGTCCGACAACCGCACCTTACGGGCGAAACTTACGAAGACTCCCAACGTTCCAGGAGTTGCTCACCGGAGTGGTATCTTCGGTCTCAAGGCGGACAGCGCCAGGCCTAGCGAGTTGTTTCACCCGGTAAGGGCCTACCCACTTCCTCAAAATTTCTGGCACTAACTTTGCGGCTATAAAAGCAGCGCAAAGCTTGCTGGTAGCGAGCAGCTGGCACAGCGGCCTGAAGACGGTCCTCCTCGAGGAGCAGCGCGTCATCTCGTCGCAGCTGCTCTTGCTCGAGCTCAGCGTGAGCGAGCACTCGAGGTGGCCCGTATGCGAGATCCGTGGGGCTAACTGTCTCCGCTCCATGGAATAGAGCGAAAGGTTGCCTGGTCATACCAGGGCTTACCTGCGCCGAGAGGTGTCGGCGTATGTTCAGATGCCGTGGCACCATGAGCTCGGTGCATGTTCGGACGTCGTGGCACCATGAGCTGGTTCGGCGACGCCCGTTCCGCCGCCGGTGCCGTCCCCACCACCCGTTTGCTCCAGGGGCGGTGGGTTCGACGCGGACGGACCAGCCACCTCCGGAGCCTTCTTCTTCGGTGGCATGTCGATGAAGATGATGGAGATCTAGCCTGTGCAGACGCCGGATCAGGTTCACACAACCTCGACGCCCCCTACCTGGCGCGCCAAAGATGTCGGGGGAAATCTGCCTCCACGAACACCTATGGGGACCGAGCCCCTTTCTGGTTCGGCAGGGGCGGAGGTCGCGCAAAGAGTGGATCGAGGCGATGCACACAAGGGGTTTACCCAGCTTCGGGCCGCACGGGTGCGTAAAACCCTACTGCTGCTTTGTGGTTTGTATTGTGTTCTTGGGAGCGCTGAGTGCTACAGTACACTCAGGCAACTAATCAGACCGAGCGTGAGTGGTCTCCTCCCTCTCCCTCTCTCACGTTGTGCATGGGGCCTCCTTTTATATGCGCAAGGGGTTACCCACAGGTGGCAACGTAGGCGGGGGTAAAACTGGAAAACGCTGTGTTGGGTACAGCTGTTTGCACAGTGCTATCATACCTAACTCTGACGGCAGGGGACAAGGGCATTAAATGCCCGTCTGGGTCGCCCAAACAGTGCAGAAAAGGGACCGTCAGGGGCGCCACCGTTTGCCACGATGGCTACCCTGTCAGCGTTGCTTCGCCACCGCATGCCCCTGGCTGCGCAGCCTCTCGCCACGTACGCCTGGAATGGCCCCAGAGCGACACGTGGGTGGATGAGCTGGAACGCAGGCGCGGGGTGGTGACTTGCCGCGGCAAGCGCCTTGCCGCGGTTGATGCCTTGTCGCGCCCGGGAGCTTGTTGCTCACTGGTCCTTGCCGGGACGCGTGGCGCGTCGAAACAAGTCTCTTGTCGTGCCCTGGTCGGCCTTCCCGGCAAGCTCCTCTTGCCGGGGCCTTGTGCTCCGAGCGGCCGTCCCAGCAAGCTCCTCTTGCCGGGGGCATTGCTCTCTTTGGGTGGTCTTCCCGGCAAGCTCCTCCTGTCGGGGCCTTGGCTTAAATACTTTGTTCTTGGATGGCCCAAAAAGGGACCATGGAGAGTTTTGGCGATCGCCTGGCAAGCCTTGCCGCGGGGTGCTACGACTGCCCGTGCACAAGTTCGGGGTACTAAGGTACCCCTATTTTAGTACACCGACACATACTCATATGAATTCACGCACATCTATGTTATTTAATATGTCGATATTATTGATCCATACATTTTAGTAGAACATAATTTGGTTTAATTTTTTGAATTCAACCTTATGATTTTGAGATATTGTATTTTTAAATCATATTATACATATAAAGGAGCAGAATTCTTTGTTGTGCTTTTGAAAGTATATATTAAAAAATGATATATATAGAATTTTATTCCAATCAAAAATGGATCTCGCCCGACAAAAATAGAATACAAACGGGATTCGAATTGAGTTGGCACGGTAAACATGCACTCTGCAAAATTTGAACGAAGCGGGGAAAGTCACAGTAACCGCCCGAAACCAAAATCTGTGAGATGGAAATTACTACTGCCTATCCCTGGCACGCAAAGCCTATCTGCTCGATTTCTATAGGGGTAGGTTTGTAATTTCACTCGAGTGTGACATAACCGCCTCTCACCCGGATTCATACATGGTGGGAGCCAAAACATAGTGTGTCCTCGGCCGAAATCGACTCCCTCCCCGATTCATACACGGTGGGCGCCAAAAACAAACTCTTGTCGACAAATATTTGGTGTATGCGAGATTACTGTCATATCCCCAACCGACTAATATTGCTGTGATGTAGGAAATTTGAAACGGGGGCTAAGTTTGTAAATTTCCTCGCATTTGAGACAAGAGTGCCCCTGAAGACATGGTTCCCCCTTCCTCTCCACCTCCATTTCCCCATTCGTACTCCGTGGGCGCCAAAACACCCACTCCACCCCAGCCTCCTCCGTCCTCCACCCCATCCACCGCCGTCCTCCTCCACCATGCCGGAGCTGATACCCCGACGCCGCCGTCCATTACAAGAGATCAACCTCTCTCATCCACGGCTTCGGACCGGGATCCTTGCATCCCATCCTCTCGCTTCATCCCCGCCGTCCTCCACCTTGCCGGTGCCGCTCCTACGACCGTCTCGTCCACCGCGCCCTGCCGCCACCGTCTACCCTCCTAGATCTGCTTCCACACCGCCGACAACCATCGCTACTGCAACACCGTCAAATTCTCAGCAGATGCATACACGGCGCCGCACCAGAGGCGGTACTCTTTCGTATCTGCTCAACTTATTTATCGCAGCAAGAAAATAGATCTCCACTGCTTTACTCTTATTTCGTGTCCATCACTTACTTGCTAGTTGAGAGCAAACATTGGTTGTGAAGTTGCCTTTGTCCGGTTTGCACCTTCAGATCCTCCATGGCATGCTCAACACTATACTCGAACGAAGGGGCTTGGGTGGGGACTTTGGTTGTTGTGGGGGGGCGGTGGTGGGGCCTCGCCGAACGAAGAAAACTCGACGCGGGTGGGGCGGGGCTGGGGGGTGGCGGAGGAACACAGGAGCTGGAGGCGAGGCCGATGGTCCGGCCGGCGGCCCGTGCGGTGTTCTGTATGGGAAGAATCAGAGACGAGGAAGAAGAAGGGTTAGGAGACGTAGGATCTTCATCCAACCGCCTGAAATGGTCGACTGACCCAAATGCAGACATGCCTTTATATTCAGTACCATCATCGTACCTGCTTAGCACTGCTCCTGAATCCATCAAGCTAAACAATGTGCCACTCATAATTCCAAACTTGTTGCTCAAGTACGAATCTGATATGATGCTGATATTACTAAAACATAATTGGTCAGCTAATGTTCCTACTTTACTTTCGAAAAAGCACGTGCACCACATATAGAGAGACAGCAGGGAGTTGCTTTCTTAATTTGCTCTGGTTCATCATGTGTGGGCACTGCGCAACAAACATTTTATTATCCAAAATTTGCTTGCTCTTCTTTAGCATGATCCTCTTCCATTCTTCTTTAATAAGTACTCTCTTCGTTCCTAAATACAAGTCTTCGTATAGATTCCACCATGGACTACATATGGAGCAAAATGAGTGAATCTACACTCTAAAATGTATCTGGATACATCTGTATGTGATCCATAGTGGAAATATCTACCAAGACTTATATTTTGGAATGGAGGGAGTATGATAGTAGTACAGTATGTTCCTTGTAGTGAATATGAGCAGAGGCATTTGCAGTGTAGAGGTCTATACAGTCGGTTGGTATGGACACTTTGAACTCGTGTGACCTCTTTGATTCGTAGGATTTTGTAAGCATGGGAATATGATTTGTAGTGGTTTGCCCACTTGAATCCTATAAGAATAGCAAGGAAATGCAGGGAGCTGTGTCGCCTTTGAGAGTTACTCTGATATTAACAGTACTGCACCTTCAGTTGAAGAGAGCTGGTATGCGAAGGCTTTCTTGCCGTACCGGCAATACTAGCACATATATTCCAGCAAGTACCACTTTGCTGATTTTACTTTGATGCTTATGGTTTTCCCGTTATATCTACACTCTGATCTATGTAGCTGCTTTGTGTCACACTAGTAGTAGTCCTCTCTTGAAGCTAAACACCGCAATGACTTCCAAAATTGGCACCAAGGCATTGATTGCCATTCTTTCATTCGTAAACATATCGTTTTCATGGTCTAGCAAATATTGCTCTAAAGGATCACTAGGAGGTACGGCAATAGAAGCAAGACCAATAATTTCATCCTTACAAGGCAATTCCTCTTCACGGTGTTGTCTACGAAATTTAGAAAAGTTAAACTCATGAGACATATCACCTAGGCACATAGTAACAACATCCTTTTCGCAATCTATCTTAGCATTAACTGTGTTCAAGAAAGGTCTACCAAAAATAATGGGCCAAAAGCTATCTTGTGGGGAACCAAGAACAAGAAAATCAGCAGGGTATTTAGTTTTCCCACACAAGACTTCAACATCTCTAACAATTCCAATGGGTGATATGGTATCTCTATTGGCAAGCTTGATGGTAACATCAATATCTTCTATCTCAGCAGGTGCAATTTCATGCATAATTTCTTTGTATAAGTCATGAGGTATAGCACTAGCACCAGCACCCATATCACACAAGCCATGATAACAATGATCTCCTATTTTAACAGAAATAACAGGCATGCCTACCACGGGTCTATGTTTATCTTTAGCACAAGGTTTGGCAATTCTAGCAGTTTCATACCAGAAATGAATAACGTGCCCATCAATATTATCTGACAAGAGATCTTTAACAATAGCAATATTAGGTTCAACTTTAACTTGCTCAGGAGGTGTATAAGTTCTAATATTGCTTTTACGAACCACAGTTGAAGCTTTAGCATGATCCTTTATCCTAACAGGAAAATGTGGTTTCTCAACATAAGCAGTAGGAACAATAGGATCATTATTAGTGATAGTCTTTTCTTCAACTTTAATAGGTGCAGCTACTTTTACTTCTATGGGAGGATGATATTTAAACCACTTCTCCTTAGGGAGATCAACATGAGCAGCAAAAGATTCACAGAAAGAAGCTACCATCTCAGAGTCAACTCCATATTTAGTGCTAAATTTACGGAAAACATCGGTATCCATAAAAGATTTAACACAATCAAACTTAGGTGTCATACCTGACTTCTTACCTTCATCGAGGTCCTAATCTTCAGAGTTGCGTTTAATTCTTTCCAATAAATCCCATTTGAATTCAATAGTTTTCATCATAAAAGAGCCAGCACAAGAAGTATCCAGCATGGTGCGATTATTATCAGAAAGCCGAGAATAAAAAATTTGAATAATCATTTCTCTTGAGAGCTCATGATTGGGGCATGAATATAACATTGATTTAAGCCTCCCCCAAGCTTGAGAGATGCTTTCTCCTTCGCGAGGCCGAAAATTATATATATAATTGCGATCACGATGAACCAGATGCATAGGATAAAACTTCTGATGAAATTCCAATTTCAATCGTTTGTAGTTCCATGATCCCATATCATCACATAGCCTATACCATGTCAATGCATCTCCCTTCAAAGATAAAGGGAAGACCTTCTTCTTAATAACGCCATCAGGTACACATGCAATCTTAAATAATCCACAAACTTCATCCACATATATTAGGTGCTCATCAGGATGCATTGTTCCGTCTCCTGCAAAAGGATTAGCTAGCGGTTTTCTAACATACTCGAAGGAATCTCAAAGTAGAAATTTTCATTTTCAATAGGTTCAGTAGGTTGAGGAGCAACTCTTTGCTCTACTGGTCGGGGTGAAGATACCCCGAACATGCCCCTTAGAGGATTACTTTCCATAGTAACAAGTGATAGTAAATTTCAGCACACTATATAAATTTTCCTTACCAAATTCCACCTACCAAAGGCGCTTCACTCCCTGGCAACGGCGCCAGAAAAGAGTCTTGATGACCCACAAGTATAGGGGATCTATCATAGTCCTTTCGAAAAGTAAGAGTGTCGAACTCAATGAGGAGCAGAAGGAAATGATAAGCGGTTTTCAGCACGGTATTCTCTACAAGTACTGAAATAATAGGTAACTGATAGTTTTTTGATAAGATAATTTGTAATGAGCAACAAGTAACAAAAGTAAATAAAGTGCAGCAAGGTGTCCCAATCCTTTTTGTAGCAAAGGACAAGCCTGGACAAACTCTTATATAGATAAAAGCGCTCCCTAGGACACATGGGAATTATCGTCAAGCTAGTTTTCATCACGTTCATCTGATTCACGTTCGGTACTTTGTTAATTTAATATGTGGATGGACCAGTGCTTGGATTCTGTCCTTACTTGGACAAACATCCCACTTATGATTAACCCCTATTGCAAGCATCCACAACTACAAAAGAAGTATTAAGGTAAACCTAACCGTAGCATCAAACATATGGATCCAAATCAGCCCCTTACGAAGCAACGCATAAACTAGGGTTTAAGCTTCTGTCACTCTAGCAACCCATCATCTACTTATTACTTCCCAATGCCTTCCTCTAGGCCCTAATAATGGTGAAATGTCATGTAGTCGACGTTCACATAACACCACTAGAGGAGAGACAACATTCATCTCATCAAAATATCGAACTAATACCAAATTCACATGACTACTAATAGCAAGACTTCTCCCATGTCCTCAGGAACAAATGTAACTACTCACAAAGCATATTCATGTTCATAATCAGAGGAGTATTAATATGCATAAAGGATCTGAACATATGATCTTCCACCAAATAAACCAACTAGCATCAACTACAAGGAGTAATCAGCACTACTAGCAACCTACAGGTACCAATCCGAGACTATGAGACAAGAATTGGATACAAGAGATGAACTAGGGTTTGAGAGGAGATGGTGCTGGTGAAGATGTTGATGAAGATTGGCCCTCTCCCGATGAGAGGAGCATTGGTGATGACGATGGCGATGATTTCCCCCTCCCGGAGGGAAGTGTCCTCGGCAGAATAACTCTGCCGGAGCCCTAGATTGGTTCCGCCAAGGTTCCTCCTCGTGGCGGCGGAGTCTCGTCCCGAAAGCTTGCTTATGATTTTTCTTCGGATGAAAGAGTTCATATAGTAGAAGATGGTCACCAGAGGGCCAACAGGGGGCCCACAAGGCAGGGGGTGCGCCCCCACCCTCGTGGACAGGTGGAGGCCCCCCTGACGTGGATTCTTCTTCCAGTATTTTTTATTATTTCCAAAAATAACTTTCGTGGAGTTTCACGACTTTTGGAGTTGTGCAGAATAGGTCTCTAATATTTGCTCCTTTTCCAGCCCAGAATTCCAGCTGCCGGCATTCTCCCTCCTTATGTAAACCTTGTAAAATAAGAGAGAATAGACATAAGTATTGTGTCATAATGTGTAATAACAGCCCATAATGCAATAAATATTGATATAAAAGCATGATGCAAAATGGACGTATCAACTCCCCCAAGCTTAGACCTCGCTTGTCCTCAAGCGGAAGCCGATAACGATAAATATGTCCACATGTTTAGAGGTAGAGGTGTCGATAAAATAAAATACGAACATGAGGGCATCATGGTTATTCTCATAACAGCAACATATATGGATAGTGTCATATGATTTCTTATGCTCAAGTAATAATCTATTCACAATGCAAAGTATGAATCAGAAACATTACTGAGAACTAACAAACTATAATCTCAGTCATTGAATCAATTGCAATTTATCATAACATCAGAAAGAGTCTATGTCAGAGCTTTTTAGCAAGTCCACATACTTAACTATCATTTAATCTTTCACAATTGCTAACACTCATGCAATACTTGTGGTTACGGAGTTTTAATCGGACACGGAGAAAGATAGGGGCTTATAGTTTCGCCTCCCAACCTTTTACCTCAAGGGTAATGTCAACAATAGTAGCTCATGCTAACCTACATCCAATTATATATATATATATATATATACATATATATATATATATATATATATATATATATATATATATATATATATATATATATATATCAGGATCTTTCCAACATACTATGCTTGCCAAAGGATAAAATGTAAAAAGGAAAGGTGAAGATCACCATGACTCTTGCATAAGGTAGAAGATAATAATAAAAGATAGGCCCTTCACAGAGGGAAGCAGAGGTTGCCATGCGCTTTCAGGGTTGGATACACAAAATCTTAATGCGAAAGAACGTCACTTTATAATGCCACTTGTGATATAGACCTTTATTATGCAGTCCGTCGCTTTTATTTCTTCCACATCACAAGATCGTATAAAGCTTATTCCCTCCACACCAATCAATTATACATATTTAGAGAGCAATTTTTATTGCTTGCACCGATGACAACTTACTTGAAGGATCTTACTCAATCCATAGGTAGGTATGGTGGACTCTCATGGCAAAACTGGGTTTAAGGGTATTTGGAGTGATAGAGGCGAAGGTGTCCCGATGTTTCGATGAGATAGCAACCGTTTTCTGTGGGAGTCGACTTTGACGATCCGACTACGAACGTGCGAAGACGTCGTGCCTTAGGAATCGCTAAACCAACTTCAGAGGTTGACCACGCCGGAGTACGATCAACCTGACCACGAGGGTCTATTTCCTGCGAGCAAACGAAGAACAAGCAAGAGATTGAGATTGCAATCTAGATATTGCGAATAAAAGAGGAAAGCTTTATTAATGAAGGTGGGGTTCTGTCACGCCTTTGTCTGGTCGTTGAACACAAACGAAGTACGCGAAGTTGCATCTATGGCGAACTTTTAATCTAAACAAAACCCAAAGTCTAAACGATGCTCTAGGGGTTGTATATATGGAGGAAGAGTGGGGGATTTCGTGGCCCTTCGAGGAGGGGTCTGAAACCCACCCTAACTCTTGTTTCCCCACACATACGGACTATAAAAACAGCCTATATTGAAGTATTTCGAAATTACATGGGCCTAGCCCAAAAAGAAGGTGACGCAGCACCTAGAATAGCCTCTGGACGAAAATTGTGAAGTGGCATCTTGTATATTTCGTCCAAGGCTTCATGCACTCATTATGGTGGCTTCAAAGTCCTGAAATCATCACTTGAAACTCCGTTCTTGTCTCCCTTGCGCATGCCATCAACTCCATGCTTGTTTTTGCTCCAATGTTCATCCTTCTCCAAGCTAGGCCCTTCATTTGTAAGCAAAACAAATGTATCCAATTTAGGCAGCATCATATTCTCATGAACATTTGAATCATTACCAAGAAACGAAAGTACCTGATAATTCAATTGGTGTGCGCGAGCTCTAGTAATTGGTCCAGTATGTACAACAGCAGGGGCTGTGGGTGTAAAAATAGTATTGATGTCCTCATCATCCTCCCCTTCTTGAAATGAAGTCGTCCTCAACGGAAGCTCATCTTCCTCACCCAAATAAGGCTTCAAATCTGCAATGTTAAAAGTGGGACTAACCCTAAAATCTGCAGGCAGCTCAAGTTTATATGCATTATCATTTATTTTCTCTAACACCTTAAAAGGACCATCAGCACGTGGCATTAGCTTTGATTTGCGCAAATTAGGAAACCTATCCTTACGCAAATGTAACCAAACAAGATCTCCAGGTGCAAAGACAACATGTTTTGTACCCTTATCTCCAGCAAGTTTATATTTAGCATTCATATGTTCAATGGTTTTCTTAGTTAACTCATGCATTTTTAAGATCAATTCAGCACATTGTTTAGCATCAAAATTAAACTTCTCCGAAGATGGAAGAGGCAACAAGTCAATGGGTGCACGAGGTAGAAAACCATACACAATTTCAAAAGGGCACATCTTAGTAGTAGAATGCAACGAACGATTATAAGCAAATTCAATATGAGGCAAGCATTCTTCCCACATTTTCTTATTATTCTTCAAAACAGCCCCCCAACTTAGCCCATACACATCTCCAAAAGTGGCTAAGAAATTTAGTATCACGGTCTGGAACAATAGTATTTGGCACACCATGCAAGCGAATAATTTCACGAAAGAACAAATCAGCAACATTAACATCATCATCGCTTTTATGACATGGTATAAAGTGTGCCATTTTCGAGAACCTATCCACCACAACAAATATGCTATCCCTACCCTTATTTGTTTGAGGTAAACCTAAAACAAAGTCCATAGATATATCCTCCCAAGGAACAATAGGTACAGGCAAAGGCATATATAAACCATGAGGATTGAGTCGTGACTTAGCTTTTTGACATGTAGTGCAGCGAGCAACAAAACGCTCAACATCCTGTCTCGTCTTTGGCCAAAAGAAAAGTGTAGCAAGTACGTCCTCCGTCTTCTTCAAGCCAAAGTGTCCCATTAATCCTCCTCCATGCGCCTCCTGCAACAACAAAAGACGAACAGAGCTAGCAGGAATGCATAGCTTGTTAGCACGAAACACAAAGCCATCATTAATAACGAACTTGTTCCATGTTCGTCCTTCTTTACAATTTTGCATTACATCTTTAAAATCAGCATCATGCACATATTGATCTTTGATGGTCTCCAAACCAAATATTTTGAAGTCAAGTTGTGAAAGCATAGTATAGCGACAAGACAAATCATCAGCAATAACATTTTCTTTACCCTTCTTGTGTTTAATGACATAAGGAAAAGTCTCAATGAATTCAACCCATTTAGCATGTCTATGATTTAATTTAGCTTGACTTTTAATACGTTTCAAAGATTCATGATCAAAATGTATCACAAATTCTTTGGGCCATAAATAATGTTGCCATGTCTCTAAAGTCCGAACAAGAGCATATAATTCTTTATCATAAGTAGAATAGTTCAGACTAGGCCCACTCAATTTTTCAGAAAAGTATGCAACAGGTTTGCCATCTTGTAATAACACACCTCCTAATCCAATTCCACTAGCATCACATTCAAGCTCAAAAGTCTTATTAAAATCAGGAAGTTGGAGTAAAGGAGCATGTGTCAACTTATCTTTCAATACCGTGAAGGCTTCTTCCTGTGCGGTAGCCCAAACAAAAGGCACATCCTTATTTGTAAGCTCATTGAGAGGTGCAGCAATGGTGCTAAAATCTCTCACAAAACGCCTATAGAAACCAGCGAGTCCAAGAAAACTCCTCACTTGTGTGACCGTTTTGGGCTGCCCCCAACTCTCAATAGCTTCAATCTTGGCTTTATCAACTTCAATTCCCTGTGGAGTAATAACATAGCCAAGAAAAGATACTCGGTCGGTGCAAAAGGTGCACTTCCCAAGGTTACCAAACAAACGTGCATCACGTAGAGCATTTAAAACAACACGTAAATGTTCCAAATGTTCTTCCAAAGATTTGCTATAAATCAGTATATCATCAAAATAGACTACCACAAATCGTCCAATGAAAGCACGTAAAACTTCGTTCATTAGTCTCATGAAAGTACTAGGTGCATTAGTTAACCCAAAAGGCATGACTAACCACTCATATAAACCAAACTTAGTTTTAAATGTTGTTTTCCATTCATCTCCCAATTTCATACGAATTTGATGGTATCCACTACGCAAATCAACATTGGAGAATATTGTAGAGCCACTCAATTCATCAAGCATATCATCTAGCCTAGGAATAGGATGATTATAACAAATAGTAATATTATTAACGCCTCTACAATCAACACACATACGCGACGTACCATCCTTTTTAGGCACTAGTATAATAGGAATAGCACAAGGACTAAGAGATTCGCGTATATAACCTTTGTCGAGCAACTCCTGTACTTGACGCATAATCTCCTTCTTCTCCTCTGGATTGGTACGGTATGGTGCACGGTTGGGTAGCGATGCACTGGGAATTAAGTCAATTTGATGCTCAATCCCTCGAATAAGTGGTAATCTCGGTGGCACGTCTTGTGCGAAGACGTCAGCGAACTCCTGCAAAATGTTAGTGACTGTAGGGGGCAAAGCGGAAGGCACGTCCTCGAATGAAAATAATGCCTATTTGCACACAAAAGCATAGCAAACAAATTTTCTAAAAACTAGCTCATCAATATCAGATTTGGTGGCAAGTAAACATGCACTTTTCAATTTAATTTCAGAAGCAACACTAGATGGTTTATTATTAGGCTTCATTTGTTGCTCAAATTCTTTTGCCACAATCTGATTTTCGCTCTTATTTTTCTCCTGTTTTGCTTTATTAGCTATATGAATATCATCTTTCAAAATGGAATCAGGAGTCATAGGAAGCAAAGTAATATTTTTATCCTTATGAACAAGAGTATACTGATTGCTTCTACCATGGTGTATAGAATTTTTATCAAATTGCCATGGTCTACCAAGTAATAAGGAACATGCTTGCATATGTACCACATCACAATCAACATAATCAGCATATGTAGAGAAACTAAAATGCACCCGAACAGTAAGTGTTACCTTAACCTTGCCGCTGTTATTGAACCATTGGATGTAGTACGAATGTGGATGTGGTCTTGTGGTGAGAGATAGCTTCTCCACCATCTCCATGCTAGCCAAGTTGTTGCAGCTACATCTATCTATGATGACTCGAATAGAACATTCCTTCACAACTCCCTTTGCATGGAACAAATTATGCCTCTGATTTTTCTCAGCTTGTGTAACCTGCACACTCAAAACACGTTGACCAACTAAACATTCATACCTGTCAGCATCTTCAGCAGCCATGTATTGCGTCTCCTGATCAGAATCATCTCCATCTTGTTCTTCATGTGTAATAAGAGCTAAAAGTCTCCTCATCATAGTCACTAGCGGACTCATACCCACCATCCTCAATAGCAATCATCACACGCTGAGATTTGCATTCTCTCGCAAAATGTCCTCTTCCCATACAACGACGACAAATAATATCACTTGTGTGCCCTGTTGACGCCATGGAAGAAGAAGAGCTCTGTGCAGGCCCGGCAGGTGTGCTCTTGGCAGATACTGGTGGTTGTTCCTGCTTTCATGTATCACGGTTGGAGGTGGCACCTGAAGGAGGTGATGGTGCAGTGGAAGTAGATGATGCACGTGGTGTCCATGATGAAGGTCGACCTAAAGAAAAGTTAGTTCACGCCAATGCCTGTCGATCTTGCACTTCACGTTCAGCTGTACAAGCAAGATGGAATAAACGAGTGATATTATTATAATCCTTATACTCTAGAATGGTCTGAATCTCTCTATTTAATCCACCCATAAAACGTGCAAGCATAGCTCCATTCTCCTCAACAATACCACATCTAATCAAGCCAGTTTGTAATTCCTGACAATATTCTTCTACAGAATTTTTTCCTTGTCTTAAGCGCTGCAATTTTTGAAGTAATTCACGTTGATAATATGGTGGAACCCAACGAGTACGCATAGCAGTTTTCAAAGCAGCCCAAGTAGCTGGAACAGGATATAATCTACAATGTTCAGACCACCAAACACATGCAAAGCTAGTGAAAGCACAAACAGCAGCAGGAACATGTCTCTCCTCAAGATATTGTAAACATGTAAATCGTTGTTCAGTTTCTAAATCCCAAGTAAGATATATATCAGGAACATATCTACCCTCAAATGGTGGAATATTCAATTTCATTTTAGGGAGATGGTCATGATCTCGTACCTGAGGGGGAGCCCTAACATTGCCATTATTTGCATGTGGACGACCTGGTGGTTGTGGTGCTGGTGGTTGCACGTAGTTCTGATTTTGATCAACCTCATCCTCGTAATCTCCCACATAATCATCCTCCTCCGCATCAGCAGCAGGAGCCACAGAAGTATCAACAGCAGCACCAACAGATTGTCCAAGCGCAAGAGGGACACGACTCGCTCGGCGGAGGGCTGTTTCGCGACGTGGAGGTAGTCGTCGTTGTTGTTGTTGTTGTTGTTGTTGTTGTTGTTGTTGTTGTTGTTGTTGTTGTTGTTGTTGTTGTTGTTGTTGTTGTTGTTGTTGTTGTTGTTGTTGTTGTTGTTGTTGTTGTTGTTGTTGTTGTTGTTGTTGTTGTTGTTGTTGTTGTTGTTGTTGTTGTTGTTGTTGTAGAGGTTCGTTAGGTGCAGCCGGTGGTGGTGGTGGAAGACGTGCGAGCAATTCATTAAACTTGTTATCGAGCTTTGTTTCGAACATTTTCTCCATGCCATCTATCTTCTCCATGGCCTCTTCAAATCTGTTTAGCACATCTTGCACCTGTCCACTCATCATTTGCTGAAATTTATCATGCAACTCCTTATTCGTCATGTTCTCCCAGTCAGTTCTTACCCAGCAGCAGGCGGTGATCGGCAACCGTTGTAGTCAAAACTCTCAAAAGCTTGGATAGAGCGATTGCCAGGGAGAGTCAAACGCACGACGTAGATGTATGTGGAGCTGGGACGGCTTATAGTATGGTAGCAAAAAGGGTCAGCAATAATCAATTCATAGATGCAAAGTTGAATAAACGCTCAACGACGGTATTGTGCTGGTCCTAGGCTAGACCGTGCTAGAGACGCGGGCCTAGAACACTAACAAAATCACGACGCTGCACGCAAATAAGGGAGGAGCACACTCTAAATTTTTTTCTCTTTTTTTAATTTTTTTCACTTTTTTCCTCTTTTTTTTGCTCCGCAACAATTTTTTTTCGAAAGAGTCTACAAATGGTCTAAAAACTGCCTAGCCAAAGTTTTCCAGACTTAGTTTTTTTTTGAGTTTGGAACTATTTTTCTTCTGCAGGTAGCACAGAAATTAGGGAGTCCGACTTGGTCACGACTCGTAGTATCCGTGATCTGGAACTCAAAAATAAAGGAACAAATACTGGACTCGGACTGGTGGCGGAGATGAATTTGGTGGAACTCGGACTGGTGGCGGCGATCAATCTGGTGGAACTCGGACTGGTGGCGGATATATGTTGCTGGTGGACTCGGATTGGCTTGATGGCGGTGGATAGGTGGTGGCGTATATGGACTCGGATTGGTGGCGAATATGTAGTGGTGGTATATGGCAGCGGCGATGAAGTTGGTGTGGTGGTGGTATATGTCAGCAGTGATGATGATGATGCAATGGTGATATATGGCAGCAGCGACGTGACAACCTATGAACAGAACTCGAAACTCTAAAGGACTAGACGCTAAGACCAGCAACTTGACACGACGATGCAACCGCAAATTCAACAAAGCAAATACAGAAAAGATTATGCAAAAGCTTAGATTGGTTCGGATAGGATGAACTAACCCTAATTTTTTGGCTTTTTTTCATGGACTATAGGTATGAAGGACAGACTCGATCTAAACTATGAAAAAACTGGAAAATCTCACCGAGCAACCTGGAAATCTGATACCACTTGATAGAGGCGAAGGTGTCCCGATGTTTCGATGAGATAGCGATCGTTTTCTGTGGGAGTCGACTTTGACGATCCGACTACGAACGTGCGAAGTCGTCGCGCCTTAGCAATCGCTAAACCAACTTCCGAGGGGTTATTGACCATGCCGGAGTACGATCAACCTGACCACGAGGGTCTATTTCCTGCGAGCAAACGAAGAACAAGCAAGAAATTGATATTGCAATCTGGATATTGCGAATAAAAGAGGAAAACTTTATTAATGAAGGTGGGGTTCTGTGACGCCTTTGTCTGGTCGTTGAACACAAACGAAGTACGCAAAGTTGCAGCTACAGCGAACTTTTAATCTAAACAAAACCCAAAGTCTAAACGATGCCCTAGGGGCTGTATATATGGAGGAAGAGGGGGGGGGGATTTCGTGGCCCTTGGAGGAGTGGTCCGAAACCCACCCTAACTCTTGTTTCCCCACACATAAGGACTCTAAAAATAGCCTATATTGAAGTATTTCAAAATTACATGGGCCTAGCCCAAAAATAAGGTGACACAACACCTAGAATAGCCTCTGGACGAAAATTATGAAGTGGCATCTTGTATATTTCGTCCAAGGCTTCATGCACTCATTATGGTGGCTTCAAAGTCCTGAAATCATCACTTGAAACTCTGTTCTTGTCTCCCTTGCGCATGCCATCAACTCCATGCTTGTTTTTTGCTCCAATGTTCATCCTTCTCCAAGCTAGGCCCTTCATTTGTAAGCAAAACAAATGTATCCAATTTAGGCAGCATCATATTCTCATGAACATTAGAATCATTACCAAGAAATAAAAGTACCTAATAATTCAATTCGCGTGCGCGAGCTCTAGTAATTGGTCCAGTATGTATAGCAGCAGGGGTTGTGGGTGTAACAATGGTATTGACGTCCTCATCATGGAGGCACAAGTAGTATCTCTACTTGGTGTAAAGAATTTGGCTAGCATGAGGGGGAAAGGCAAGATCAACGTGTTGGATGATCCATGATAATATACTTTATCTCAGAGATAAGAAAACACAACCCATTACGTTGTCTTCCTTGTCCAACATCAAGTCTTTAGCATGTCATATTTTAATGAGTGCTCCCAATCATAAAAGATGTCCAAGATAGTATATTTATATGTGAAACCTCTCTTTCTTTATTACTTCCTATTAATTGCAACGATGACCAAAGCTATGTTTGTCAACTCTCAACAATTTTTAATCATCATACTCCTTATAAGTGAAGTCATTACTCTCCATCAGATCAATATGATCTCTTTTCTATTTCTTTTTATTCTTTTCTCTTTCTTTTTCTTTCTCAAGATCTTAGCAAGATAATCAAGCCCTTGACTCAACACTAATCTTTATTATATAGCTCACGGACTCGATTACATAAAGAGATCATAAGGCAAAACTCAAAACTAGATTATACCATAAACTTTATTCTACTTTATCAAGACACTACTAAAAGGATTGTACTAAGAAAAACGGTAAAGATAGGAGATGTGATGGTGATACGATACCGGGGCACCTCCCCCAAGCTTGGCAGGTGCCAAGGGGAGTGCCCATACCCATGTGATTATATTTACTTCTTCGTAGGTAATGGTGTGATATTCTTGGCGATGATACTCCTCAGGATACAATTCTCTTCTTCGAGCTTATTGAGTTGCTGCTTGAGATCCATTATCTCCTTACGAAGCTTTCCAGTAACGGCCAAAGCTCCTTGCACCCAAGGGTGTTGCATGGCTGCAGGAGAACAAGTGACACTCTTCTTCATATTTTCATAAGAAAGAAATCTAACATTGGAAGGGATAATCGAGTTTGGAATAGCCGAGCTCTATAGTTCTCCCATTGTGAATCCAGCTCGGAAGCGAGAAGTGACTTCTTGATCCTCCTCCATGGCGTCTATGCTCTTCAAATCAGCCTCCATCTCTTCCTCCGTTACTCGCCCGAAGTGGTCAGCATCGCTGCTTGTCCTTGTTCCCAGTGCCGGACGAGACACCTGGCTCTCCCCGACTGACTCTTGAGAAGACATCTTGCTCTAATTTGCAGCAGCAATAGCACGAAACGAAAACAGAGGATATTTGCGTGATACAAGGGTCAAAACCTTCGGGAGATTATATAATGATCTTTTACCGACCAAAATACGTATCGTGCAAGAAAACGGAGTCCGGAGAACGCACGAGGTGCCCACGAGGCAGGGGGCGCGCCCAGGGGGGTAGGGCGCGCCCTCCACCCTCGTTGAGCCCTCGTGTCCTTCCCGGACTGCTTCTTATTTTTCTATTTTTCTAAATATTCCAAAATGGAGAAATATTGCCATTAGAACTGTTTTGGAGTCGTTTTACTTACCGTACCACATACCTATTCCTTTTCGGAGTCTGAAACGTCCCAGAAAGTGTCCCTTATGTATTCTTCCGGGGTTACGATTTCAATAACATTGGTTTCAACATTTATAGGATTACCTGAGATATAATGTTTGATTCTTTGACTGCTCACCACCTTCGGATTTGTGCCTTCGAAGTTGTTGATTTTTATGACACCGGAACGATAGACCTCTCGATAACGTAAGGACCTTCCCATTTAGAAAGAAGTTTTCATGCAAAAAATCTTAAACGAGAGTTGTATAGCAATAAATAATCACCTAAATTGAACTCATGCTTTTGTATTCTTTTGTCATGCCATCTTTTAACCTTTTCTTTAAACAACTTGGCATTCTTGTAGACCTGGGTTCTCCATTCATCAAGTGAGCTAATGTCAAATAACCTCTTCTCACCGGCAAGTTTGAAATCATAGTTGAGCTCTTTAATGGCCCAATATGCCTTATGTTCTAGTTCGAGAGGTAAGTGACATGCTTTTCCATAAACCATTTTATACAGAGACATACCGTAGGATTTTTATATGCAGTTCTATAGGCCCATAATGCATCATCAAGTTTCTTGGACCAATTCTTTCTAGATCTATTAACGGTCTTTTGCAAAATTAATTTGAGCTGTCTATTACTCAATTCTACTTGACCACTAGACTGTGGGTGATAAGGAGATGCAATTCTATGATTAACATCATACTTAGCAAGCATTTTATGAAAAGCACCATGAATAAAATGTGAACCACAATCAGTCATTAAATATCTAGGGACTCCAAACCCCGGAAAAATAACTTCTTTAAGCATCTTAATAGAAGTGTTATGATCATCACTACTAGTTGTAATAGCTTCTACCCACTTGGTAACATAATCAACAAAAACTAAAATATGTGTGTATCCATTAGAGGCAGGAAAAGGTCCCATATAATCAAAGCCCCAAACATCAAATGATTCAATAACAAGTGAATAGTTCATAGGCATTTCTTGACGTCTACTAATATTACCAATTCTTTGACATTCATCAAAAGAAAGGACAAACTTACGGGCATCTTTGAAGAGGGTAGGCCAATAAAAACCAGATTGCAATACCTTATGCGCAGTTCTGTCTCCAGCGTGGTGTCCTCTGTAAGCCTCGGAGTGACACTTGCGTAGGATCTGTTCCTGTTCATGCTCAGGTACACAATGTCTAATAACACCATCTACTCCTTCTTTATAAAGATGTGGGTCATCCCAAAAGTAATGTCTCAAATCATAGAAACACTTTTTCTTTTGCTCTTATGCGAAACTAGGTGGTATAAATTTAGCAACAATATAATTAGCATAATCAGCATACCATGGAGCAGTACGAGAAGCATTTATGACATTTAATTTTTCATCAGGAAAGCTATCATCAATAGGTAGTGGGTCATCAGAACATTTTCTAACCTAGACAAGTTGTCTGCAACGGGGTTCTCAGCATCCTTTCTATCAATAATATGCAAATCAAATTATTGTAGCAAGAGAACCCATCTAATGAGTCTAGGTTTAGAATCTTTCTTTTCCATAATATATTTAATAGCAGCATGATCCGTGTCGGGGAAACTGATCCACGAGCACCTATGGGGACCGAGCCCCTTTCGGTTCGGCGGGGGGCGGAGATCGCACGAAGAGCAGATCGAGGCGAAGCACACGAGCAGTTTACCCAGGTTCGGGCCGCCTGGATGCGTAAAACCCTACTCCTGCTTTGTGCTTTGTATTGAGTTCTTGCTCGGGAGCGCCGAGTGCTACAGTACACACCAGCAGCTAACGAGACCGAGCGTGAGTGTTCTTCTCCCCCCTTCTACGTTGCGCATGGGCCTCCTTTTATATGCTCAAGGGGTCACCGACAGGTGGCAACGTACACAAGGGTAAAAATGGAAAGGTGTTGCGGTTGGTACAACTACCTATACAGTGTATCATACCTAACCCTGACGGCAGGGGACAAGGGCATTAAATGCCCATCTGCGTCGCCCAAACAGTGCAAAAAGGAACCGTTAGGCACGCCACCGTTCGCCACGATGGCAATCTTGTCAGCGCCGCTTGCCACCGCGTATCGCTGGCTGCACAACCTCCCGTCACGTATGCCTGGAAGAGTCCCAGATCGACACGTTGGTGGATGTGCTGGAGCGTGGGTGCGGAGTGGTAGCCTGCTACGGCAAACGCCTTGCCGCGGTCGTTGTCTTGTCGCGTCCGGAAGCTCGCCACTCACCGAGCCTCGCCGGGACGCGTGGCGCGTCGCGACAAGTTCTTTGAGATGCCTTGGTTGGCCTTCCCGGCAAGCTCCTCTTGCCGGGGTCTTGTGTCTTGAGTGGCCTTCCCGGCAAGCTCCTCTTGCCGAGGCCTTGTCTCCTTGGCTTGAATACTTTGTTCTTGAATGGCTCCAAAGGAACCACGGAGGCCCTCGGCGGTCACCCGGCAAGCCTTGCCGCGGGGTGCTGCGACTGCCAGTGCACAAGTTCGGGATACTAGGGTACCCCTACTCTAGTACACCGACAATCCGTGTGAATAGTTACTTTAGAATCAACAATATAAGGTCTGAAATTATCACAAGCAAATACAACTGCTAAGAATTCTTTTTCAGTAGTATCATAATTTCTTTGAGCATTGTCTAGAGTTTTACTAGCATATTGAATAACATTTAATTTCTTATCAACTCTTTGCCCTAGAACAACACCTACTGGAATCACACATAATTTCAAAAGGTAAATTCCAATCAGGTGGCTGAACAATAGGTGCAGAGATCAATGCTTTCTTAAGTATTTCAAATGCTTCCACTACTAGAATCAACTACTTTTGCATCTGCCGGCTCTTTGCCGTCAGCTACCGAAAAGCAGACGACAAAGAAATGGCAGACGCCAAAACAGGCCTTTGCCATCTGCCAGCTCTTTGACGTCAGCTGGCTGACGGCAAAGAGAGAGGTGGCCCCCACTAACGAGCCAATTAGAAAAAACTTAATGCCCCACCTCTTTGCCGTCTGCTAGCAGACGACAAAGAGAGAAAAAGGCGGTCGGCAAAGCCATGGCGGACGGAAAAGCCTAGCCTAACTAACGGCTGCCACCCCCGCCCGTTACTCTCTCTTCTCTCCCTCTCTCCTCCCCGACGCCTCGCCACCAGATCCCGACCAACTGCCGCCCCCGCCGCTCCCGCCCCCCGCCGCCGCCCCGCTTGCCCCGTCGCCCCACCACCCTTCCGCCCCCACCCCACCCGCCGACGCCCCGTAGCCCCGCCACCCGCCGCCCGGCGCCGCCCCCGTCGCCCCCGCCACCGCCCCTGCTTGGCCCGTCGCCCCACCACCCCTCCGCCCCCACCCCACCCGCCGACGCCCCATCGCCCCACCGCCCGGAGCCGCCCCCACTGCCCCCGCCACCGCCCCCGCTTGCCCCGTCGCCCCACCACCCCTCCGCCCCACCCCACCCGCCGACGCCCCGTCGCCCCGCCACCCGCCGCCCGGCGCCGCCCCCGCCACCGCCCCCGCCGACCGTCCCATTGCTCCGGTGAGGGACTACATCTTTTTTTCTTCTGTTTTTTCATTTTTTTTGTTGTTTAATTGTTAGTGCTAGATATGTGTTAGTGTTAGTGTTAGAAAAGAATTAGAAGAAGTAGAAGTAGTAGAAGTGGAAGAAGTAGAAGAAGTAGAAGAAGAAGAAAAGAAAAGAAGTAGAAAAAAGATGAAAAAAGAAAAAGAAGAAAAGAAGTAGAAGAAGAAGAAAGGAAGAAAAGAAAAGAAGTAGAAAAAAGATGAAAAAAGAAGAAGAAGAAAAGAAGTAGAAGAAGTAGAAGAAGAAGAAAAGAAGAAACGAAAAGAAGTAAAAAAGTAGAAAAAAGATGAAAGAAGAAGAAGAAAGGAAAGAAGAAGAAGAAGAAGAAGAAGAAGAGAAAGAAAGAAGAAGGATAGAAGGAAACACCCGACCCCCTGACCCCTACACCACACCCCGACACCCCGACCCCCTGACCCCCCTCACCCCGACACCACGCACCCCGACACCCCGACCCCCTGACCCCTGACCCCGACACCCCGACCCCGACACCACACCCCGACCCTGACACGACACCCAGACACCCCGACCCCGACACCCCGACCCCCTGACCCCCCTGACCCAGACACCACGCACCCCGACACCCCGACCCCGACACCACACCCCGACCCTAACACGACACCCAGACACCCCGACTCCGACACCACACCCCGACACCCCGACCCCGACACGACACCCCGACACCCTAACCCCCTGACCCCCTGACTCCGACACCCCGACCCCGACACCACACCTCGACACACCGACCCTGACACCACACCCCTTGACCCCGACCCCTTGACCCCGACAACCCGACCCCGACACGACACCCCGACCCCCGACCCCGACACGGCACGCCGACACCGACACGACACCCCGACCCCCGACACCTCCCGAAAAGGTGTTCTTTGGCATTCCAGAGGCCGACGGGGTCATATATTTGTGAATTATTAGTTAGGTCATATATTTTTCGGTTTTGTTATGAAAAACATCATATATAATTGTGTTGATCGGGTAGATTTAAATGTGCAGTTGTTTCATCGCTGCGAGGTTTGGTGTTCGACGACCTCGCCGTGCGTTTGACGAGCTCTGCCCCTTCGTTCGTGGGTGAGCACAAATGACATGTCCTCCTCCCCCATTAATTATTTGCTCTGTTCCGGTGTTTGTGCCGATGAAACTTGATAGCTAGCTATATATGTGTCTTGAATCATCAGTATGCGTAACCAATATGTGTCTCCCGTTCGAAAGCGTCATAGTTATAATATGCATGCATTTGCATATTTATAACCTTGATTCTTTCGAATTGTCCAACGTTATCCATGGACAACCCGAGTATGTGTAGATTGGGTTCGTTTTCCCATATGCTTTGCTCCGGATCTGACGCATAAATTTCGTTAGTGCCTCCCCTGTTGTTCTCTGGGTACACATCCTCTCTGTTTATTGCAGAGACGTGTATCAGGAGAACAGTGGGGAGGTGCTGCCGAAATTTTGCGTTGGATCCAGAGCATAGCATGGGAAAATGAACCCAATCTACACATACTTGGGTGGGATTAGGACATATCATTACCTATTAGAGTGTAGGTTGCATGGACGTAATAAAATTGACAAAGTAGATCAACTTATGAATATATACATGGTGAATTATATATATATATTTGTTGTGTGTCCAGTAGCTCTGCAAGTCAAGATGAGTGATCGTGCGTGGATGTATACCGGTCACACTGGTCAGAACAAATGGAGCGTTGAATGGTTCACAAAAACCAAGGGGTTTGTGCAAGCCGCATTTGCAAATGGCCAGAGAAAAACCTGGTGCCCCTGTTTCCGGTGCGGCAATTGGGAAAAGAGGACAGAGGCTGAAATGGGAAAACACCTGCTGAAGAGTGGTTTTACGCCCGATTATACGGTGTGGACATTTGATGGTGAGTCTGCCCAACGTGACAGAGCTGAGGTGGATCGTCGTCGCACCGACGAGCATGGTACTGGGATGGAAAACATGGTGCAAGACTATGATGATGCTCGAGATTCGGACGAGGAGATGGAGGAATCTGCAAAGGCCTTCAATGAAATGTTGGAGTCTTCAAAACGTCTGCTCCACGAGCACACTGAGCTTTGTCAGTTGGATGCCATCTCACAAGTAATGGCTCTGAAGGCTCAGTTCAACTTGGGCAGAGAATGCTACGACGCGATTATGATAGTATTTGGACGCTTTCTACCCAAAGGCCATGTAATGCCTGCAAACCTGTACCAGTCAGACAAAATCCTCCGTGCACTGAAGATGCCCTATGAGAAGATACATGCCTGTGAGAAAGGATGTGCCTTATTTAGGCTTGACTATGCGGACTTGAACTATTGTCCCATTTGCATGTCTTCCAGGTATGTTGTGGTAGACAACAGTATGGGTGAGAAGACACAGACCAAAATCCCCTTTAGTGTTCTTTGGTATATGCCAATCGTACCAAGACTTCAACGTCTTTTTATGGTCGAATAGACGGCCAGACAGATGACATGGCACAAAACAGGCAAAAGAACTGAACTAGATGCAGATGGGAATCTGATGATGGTACACACATCGAATGGTGTTGCATGGAAAAAGTTTGATGAATTACATGCTGACAAAGCGGCAGATCCGAGGCATCCTCGAGTCGGCATCAGCACGGATGGGTTCAGTGTGTTTGGTATGACGGCAGCCCAATACAGTTGTTGGCCCGTATTTGTCTTTCCACTCAATCTCCCCCCCCCCCCCGGACAGATTATGCAAAGAAAGAACATTTTCCTGACGTTGATAATTCCAGGGCCCACCGAATGTCGTAGTCTTCAAATGTCACTGGTTTCAGCCGAAGGAGACTAGAAGGACTCATGAACATATAGTGCTAGTTGAAATCAACCAAAGCACCCATTTAGATGCTCCTGATGTCTATATTATGGCTCAACAGGTGACCCAAGTATTCTATCTACCGTGGGCCTACCAAACTAATCCAAATCTGAAAGGTTGGGATGTCGTTTATGAAGTGCCGCCAGGTGCTAGACTATCTCCCCCAAAGGAAGAGGATTATGAACCTCACATTAACCCAGACACATATGAAGGAGAATTCTTCCAAGAGACACGTCTTTCCAAGAAGCGTTTCAAGAACCGCTATGCTTCACCCCAAAACATTGAAGTAGACAGCGACAGTGAATCCGACATCACCCCAAAGGAGGAACATGAAGAGCCGGAACAAGAAGAGGTTACTGCTATGGATGACTTGTCAATGCTTGACTGATTACATCAAGGTGGCCTTCCACATGTTGATGCCACCGAACCCTATGATCCTGTCATTGATTATAGTGACGATGATTATGCATTTATTGATGATACTTCTGGCGGAGGCGGCGGAGAGGCAGCGGGAATTGGAGGAGAGGACGACAAAGATGTTGGAGGAGGAGAGGGTACGGAATGACATGCAAGCAAGGGCCATGTACGAGCTCCTTGTGGTAAGTTTCTTCTGTAGATTAGCCAAAACATTCATGTAGTGTTTGTCTCATTACTAACTAGTATGACTGTGTTGTCAAAACCAAATGTGCAGTCTGTGTGCGAGAAGTCCGGTCAGACCGCTCCGCCGATGCCAGTGATTGCTCCTGGGACCATGGTGAGTTTAATTTGAATGGACATTACTTGCTAGTCTTAACATTTGAGTCTCATCATGCTAACGAGACATTGGAAATGATCTTTGGTGCAGCGTAACTCGAGACAAGCATCGCACAATCCTTCTCCAGCTACCGGCACAAGCCAGCCCGCTCCTACACCTCCATGATCACGGTAAGTTTCTCTAGTGTTTTGCTTAACAAATGCATAAAGACCTAGCCTTAGCTTTATTTCCTCCAATATGCTTACCATAATGACCTAGAGTTAGCTTCTTTTCCACCAAAATGACTTAATAAGCTTACTAACCTCCAAAACCATCCATTTTACCTAAGTTAGCTCTAAAGCGATCTGTACTTAGCTTACTTATGTCAAAAATTGCATAATTATCTTAGTTAGCTCATAAACGATCCATTTTACCTAAGTTAGCTCTAAAATGACCCATTTTACCTTAGTTAGCTTATAAATGATCCAGTTTATCCAAGTTAGCTCTAAAATGAGTGATTTTACCTAGATTAGCTCCTAAATGATCCATTTTACCTACGTTAGCTTTAAAATGACCCATTTCACCCAAGTTAGCTCCAAAATGACCCATCTTACCTAGGTTAGCTCCAAAATGACCCATCACACCTAGGTTAGTTCTAAAATGATGATTTTTACTAAGTTAGCTCATAAACGATCCATTTTAACTAAGTTTGCTCATAAACAATCCATTTCACCTAAGTTAGCTCAAAAACAATCCATTTCACCTAAATTAGCTCTTAAATGATCCATTTCACCTAAGTTAGCTCATAAACGATCCATTTCAACTAAGTTAGCTCATAAATGATCCATTTCACCTAAGTTAGCTCAAAAACGATCCATTTCACCTTAGTTAGCTCAAAACCAATCCATTTCACCTTAGTTAGCTCATAAACGACCCATTTCAACTAAGTTAGCTCATAAATGATCCATTTTACCTTAGTTAGCTCATAAACGACCCATTTCAACTTAGTTAGCTCATATATGATCCATTTCACCTAAGTTAGCTCATAAATGACATATACTTCTTGTTCTAGTCTTCTTCTTGTTCTACTCTTCTTCTTGTTCTAGTCTTCTTCTTCTAGTCACCTATTTCTAACTTTCTTATTTTTGCCATTTTGCAAATTTCATTCACTTCATGGAAACTAGCTTGCTATGATGGAGTGCTTGTTTTTTCTTTCATTCTCTACAAGTATTCTTCTAGCTTGCTATGGTGGAACTTGCTATCTTGATGAAACTTTGCATTGTAATATGTATGGATGGAACAATGTGTATGTGCAACTTGATGGAACTTGCTTATGTATGAATGGATGGAACTATATATGTATGTACAATGAAACTTATGTGCTGGATATGTGATATGTTTGCTGTTAAATAGCCCTGTGAAATATATCTATATATGTCATATATATTTGCGGTGAAAATTGTTGGATTTCAAAAAAAACAGAAAAAAAGAGCCAATATGCAGGCTCTTTGCCGTCTGCCACCGACGACAACGGGCTCTTTGCCGTCAGCCGCGGACGGCAAAGAAGCCACGTGGCAGCCAACTGTAATTCCTGGGAGCTGACCCATTTGGTCAATTTGCCTACAGTGGCAGACGCAAAGAGTAAACAATTTTGCCGTCAGCGGCGGACGGCAAAGGCTTGCCGTGTAGTGACGTCTAGCCGACATCATACGGCAGACGACAAAGGCATGACAAATTTTGCCGTCAGTGGCGGATGGCAAAGGCCTGCCGTTAGCCACCTAACGGACTAACAACGCAATTATTTCCATCTGCTTTCTTTGCCGTCCGCTGCGGATGGCAAAGTCCCCTTTGCCGCCAACCGCCCAAAGCAGACGGCAAAGTAGCTCTTTGCCGGACCTTACTTTGCCGGAGCCTTTTTCCGTCCGAGGCAGAGGGCAAAGACCTTTGCCGTCCGCCGTTCATGCCTTTGCCGTCTGCCGTGGCAGATGTCAAAGTAGCTGATTCCTGTAGTGTTCTACACAATCATCATCAAATACAAATGGTATATCTTTTTGTAATAAATTAGTCAGAGGCTGAGAGATTTTTGAGAAGTCCTTAATGAACCTCCTATAAAAACCGGCGTGACCAAGGAAACATCTTATACCTTTGATGTCCTTGGGACATGGCATCTTTTCAATAGCATCAACCTCAATACCTCTTTCAGAAACTTTATGCCCCAAGACAATACCTTCATTAACCATAAAGTGCCACTTTTCCCAATTCAAGACAATATTAGTTTCTTCACATCTCTGCAAAACTAGATCAAGGTTGCTCAAGCAATCATCAAAAGAGGATCCATAAACGGAGAAATCATCCATGAAAACCTCACAAATCTTTTCACAAAAGTTAGAGAATATAGCCATCATGCATCTTTGAAAGGTAGCAGGTGCATTACATAAACCAAAAGGCATACGTCTATAAGCAAAAGTACCGAAAGGGCAAGTAAAAGTGGTCTTTGATTGATCATCGGCTGAAACAGGTATTTGAGAGAAACCAGAATAACCATCTAGAAAGCAAAAATGTGTATGTTTGGATAATCTTTCAACCATTTGATCGATAAAAGGTAAGGGGTAATGATCCTTTTTAGTAGCTTTATTTAATTTGCGGAAATCAATTACCATCCTATAACCTATAATAATTCTTTGCGGAATCAATTCATCTTTATCATTAGGAACGACAGTAATACCTCCCTCCTTAGGGACACAATGGACATGACTTACCCACTGACTATCAGCAACGGGATAAATAGTACCTGCCTCAAGAAGCTTTAGTATTTCCTTTCTTACCACTTCTTTCATCTTAGGATTTAGCCGTCGTTGGTGATCACGAACTGGTTTGGCATCTTTCTCCAAATTTATTTTGTGTTGACATAGTGTGGGACTAATGCTCTTAAGATCAGCGAGAGTATATCCAATAGCAGCACGGTGCTTCTTTAGAGTTTTCAATAATATCTCTTCTTCATGCTGTGAAAGATTAGCACTAATAATAACAGGATATATCTTTTTCTCATCAAGATAAGCATATTTAAGAGTGTCAGGTAACGGTTTAAGCTCAAACACGGGATCACCCTTGGGCGGAGGAGGATCCCCTAGGATTTCAACATGCAAATTGTGTTTCAGGATGGGTTCCTGCTTAAAGAACACTTCATCTATTTCCCTTCTTTCATTCATAAACATATCGTTTTCATGGTCTAGCAAATATTGTTCTAAAGGATCACTAGGAGGTATGGCAATAGAAGCAAGACCAATAATTTCATCCTTACTAGGAAATTCCTCTTCACGGTGTTGTCTACGAAATTTAGAAAAGTTAAACTCATGAGACATATCACCTAGGCACATAGTAACAACATCCTTTTCGCAATCTATCTTAGCATTAACTGTGTTCAAAAAGGGTCTACCAAAAATAATGGGAAAAAAGCTATCTTGTGGGGAACCAAGAACAAGAAAATCAGCAGGGTATTTAGTTTTCCCACACAAGACTTCAACATCTCTAACAATTCCAATGGGTGATATGGTATCTCTATTGGCAAGCTTGATGGTAACATCAATATCTTCTATCTCGGCAGGTGCAATTTCATGCATAATTTCTTTGTAGAAGTCATGAGGTATAGCACTATCACTGGCACCCATATCACACAAGCCATGATAACAATGATCTCCTATTTTAACAGAAATAACAGGCATGCCTACCACGGGTCTATGTTTATCTTTAGCACAAGGTTTGGCAATTCTAGCAGTTTCATCACAGAAATGAATAACGTGCCCATCAATATTATCTGACAAGAGATCTTTAACAATAGAAATATTAGGTTCAACTATTGCTTTTACGAACCACAGTTGAAGCTTTAGCATGATCCTTTATCCTAACAGGAAAAGGTGGTTTCTCAACATAAGCAGTAGGAACAATAGGATCATTATTAGTGATAGTCTTTTCTTCAACTTTAATAGGTGCAGCTACTTTTACTTCTATGGGAGGATGATATTTAAACCACTTCTCCTTAGGGAGATCAACATGATCAGCAAAAGATTCACAGAAAGAAGCTACCATCTCAGAGTCAAGTCCATATTTAGTGCTAAATTTACTGAAAACATCGGTATCCATAAAAGATTTAACACAATCAAACTTAGGTGTCATACCTGACTCCTTACCTTCGTTGAGGTCCCAATCTTCAGAGTTGAGTTTAATTCTTTTCAATAAATCCCATTTGAAATCAATAGTTTTCATCATAAAAGAGCCACCACAAGAAGTATCGAGCATGGTGCGATTGTTATCAGAAAGCCGAGCAATTTTTTTGAATAATCATTTCTCTTGAGAGCTCATGATTGGGGCATGAATATAACATTGATTTAAGCCTCCCCCAAGCTTGAGCGATGCTTTCTCCTTCGGGAGGCCAAAAATTATATATATAATTGTGATCACGATGAACCAGATGCATAGGATAAAACTTCTGATGAAATTCCAATTTCAATAATTTGTAGTTCCATGATCCCATATCATCACATAGCCTATACCATGTCAATGCATCTCCCTTCAAAGATAAAGGGAAGACCTTGTTCTTAATAACGCCATCAGGTATAGCTGCAAGCTTAAATAATCCACAAACTTCATCCACATATATTAGGTGCTCATCAGGATGCATTGTTCCGTCTCCTGCAAAAGGATTAGCTAGCAGTTTTTCTATCATACCCGAAGGAATCTCAAAGTAGACATTTTCATTTTTAGTAGGTTTAGTAGGTTGAGGAGCAATTATTTGCTCTACTGGTCGGGGTGAAGATACCCCGAACAAGCCCCTCAGAGGATTACTTTCCATAGTAACAAGTGACAATAAATTTTAGCACACTATATAAATTTTCCTTACCAAATTCCGCCACCAAAGGCGCTTCACTCCCCGGCAACGTCGCCAGAAAAGAGTCTTGATGACCCACAAGTATAGGGGATCTATCGTAGTCCTTTCGATAAGTAAGAGTGTCGAACCCAACGAGGAGCAGAAGGAAATGATAAGCGGTTTTCTGCAAGGTATTCTCTACAAGTACTGAAATAATAGGTAACATATAGTTTTGTGATAAGATAATTTGTAACGAGCAACAAGTAACAAAAGTAAATAAAGTGCAGCAAGGTGGCCCGATCCTTTTTGTAGCAAAGGAAAAACCTAGATAAACTCTTATATAGATAAAACCGCTCCCGAGGACACATGGGAATTATCGTCAAGCTAGTTTTCATCACGTTCATATGATTCGCGTTCGGTACTTTGATAATTTGATATGTGGGTGGACCCTTGCTTGGGTGCTATCCTTACTTGGACAAACATCCCACTTATGATTAACCCCTATTGCAAGCATCCACAACTACAAAAGAAGTATTAAGGTAAACCTAACCATAGCATGAAACATATGGATCCAAATCAGCCCCTTACGAAGCAACGCATAAACTAGGGTTTAAGCTTCTGTCACTCTAGCAACCCATCATCTACTTATTACTTCCCAATGCCTTCCTCTAGGCCCAAATAATGGTGAAGTGTCATGTAGTCGACGTTCACATAACACCACTAGAGGAGAGACAACATTCATCTCATCAAAATATCGAACGAATACCAAATTCACATGACTACTGATAGCAAGACTTCTCCCATGTCCTCAGGAACAAAAGTAACTACTCACAAAGCATATTCATGTTAATAATCAGAGGAGTATTAATATGCATAAAGGATCTGAACATATGATCTTCCACCAAATGAACCAACTAGCATCAACTACAAGGAGTAATCAACAGTACTAGCAACCTACAGGTACCAATCCGAGACTATGAGACAAGAATTGGATACAAGAGATGAACTAGGGTTTGAGAGGAGATGGTGCTGGTGAAGATGTTGATGGAGATTGGCCCTCTCCCGATGAGAGGAGCGTTGGTGATGACGATAGCGATGATTTCCCCCTCCCGGAGGGAAGTGTCCCCGGCAGAACAGCTCTGCCGGAGCCCTAGATTGGTTCCGCCAAGGTTCCACCTCGTGGCGGCGGAGTCTCGTCCCGAAAGCTTGTTTATGATTTTTCTTCGGACGAAAGACTTCATATAGCAGAAGATGGTCACTGGAGGGCCAACAGGGGGCCCACGAGGCAGGGGGCGCGCCCAGGGGGGTAGGGCGCGCCCCCCACCCTCGTGGACAGGTGGAGGCCCCCCTGACATGGATTCTTCTTCCAGTATTTTTTATTATTTCCAAAAATAACTTTCGTGGAGTTTCAGGACTTTTGGAGTTGTGCAGAATAGGTCTCTATTATTTTCTCCTTTTCCAGCCCAGAATTCCAGCTGCCGGCATTTTCCCTCCTTATGTAAACCTTGTAAAAAAGAGAGAATAGGCATAAGTATTGTGACATAATGTGTAATAACAGCCCATAATGCAATAAACATTGATATAAAAGCATGATGCAAAATGGACGTATCACATCATACCATGTTTTTTCACTCAAATGCTATTCTTGTGCATCAGACATCAAAAAGGAAGATGGTGATTGCCGAACCTGAAGGAGCACCAGCAAAGTCCTTGACAAACATGGTTGTGCCGGAGAAATCAGACAACACCCCACTTATATTGGATGTACAACCAGTGACACAAAACGTAGGACCGACTCCAGCAGACTGTACCCATACTTCACTGGCCACACCACACATGACCTACACTCCAGCAAAAGGTATGTCGATTTCAGTTGCCATAGCACCAGCCATACCACAGAAAAATCCCACTCCAGCAAAAAGTACAGCAAGTCCACCGGCCAAAGACCTATCCCAACTACAGAGACGGCCAATTCCTGCCGATTGGAACCCCATTCCAGTTATTCCTAGTTTAAAAGACAATGCTTTCATTGTTGTTAGGGACTATGTGCATATATTCCCATCATGGGAAGATTATAGGGAATACAAACACCATTTTCACATCTTCCTGTCCCACTTACGTGTAAGTGCTATTATTCATGGTGATTATTTTCCTGTTTTCTGCTGATTGAACACATCAATGATTTACATTACATTATTGTACGTAGGCGAGGGTCAATCTGGATAGTCATGATGAGCAAAGCTTGCTTGTGCTTTTCAAGGAAGCATTGCAGCAGTATCGGTGTTACCTACGGAAATCACACTTTGATGGCAAGTCTATAAACGAATTTTTGGTGAAGTCTCCTGTGCTAAATGTAGAAGACATTGAATGGAGAAACCTTGTTATGCACTGGTCTCATTCCGAGGATGAGGTACTGTCTATGATATCGCATGACAATTTGAACTTCTACTTTTCCGCATGTGCCTTACGGATCTTTTTTTGCAGGAAATCTGCTTGAAAAAGAATTCTGGTTTGAAAAGAATGACAGGATATCGCAAATATGCTGCCCGCTGCTTTGCTCTAGTTAGTACATGTTGTCCTGTATCATTGTACTTGCATACATACCTGGTTCATTATGTGACAGCAGTATGCATGATAGCTTGCTTATCAATTGTTCGCTCCAAATTATCTGATCTATATGAATGGTTACATTAGTGTAGAATATATCCAATGCCAATGAATTTTTTTAGCTCTGCATTGTTCTTGCAAGTATCTGCTGTCCTTTATCAGTGTAGTTATATTGACAGGTAGGTGTTCATGTACCATCACTCTGCAGCTTATTTTCCTTTGCCCTCCATTTTCTACACATAAGATCTATATTTACTCTTACCATAAGGTTGGATAACACCGATGGTACTGAAGAAGTTTAGCTCTGCATTGCTCTTGGCTGTACCTTTTTCCTGTATTGTTGTACTTACATTTATAGCTACTTGGTTATGTAGCATCACTCTTCATCTTATCTTAAATATTCTCCATTTTTTCTTATATAGTCACATCTATATTTACTGTTAACAAAATGTAGAATAAAGGCAATGCTTATGAAGAAGATTCTGTGGTAAACTTCATGAATTGCCCCCCCCATCAGCATGGACAAGGGTTTTATAGAGCTTGCCTTCACCAATAATGTAAGTTTGTCCTTCTCAAGCCTTCAAACTTTGTTGTGTATATTTGGTTAGGCATGATTGCAACAGCTGTTTATTTTTTGTGTTTGCATCAAATTGCATGTTTAAAGTTTATTATGTACTCTAGTTCATAAACAAAAGTTTGTTCTTCTCAATTTAAGTTTTCAGTTGTACAACCAATTTGTTCTTCATACCATGTAAATTAAACTATACAGAGCAAGTGATCTTATTTTGCTAATCTGAAATGGGATAAATTGACAGCACACTAACCATTGATACTTATGAGTTCTTGATCTATAGTCCAGTGGTGTCGTGAAGCTGCCAACTCCTTCACAATGTCATTTCCTACCATGTTTTGACCTGAACAATACCATATTGTGTTAATGCTATTTTAAACTGTGTCACTTTATTCGTTAGTAAGAAATGTGATGAATTGTCAGCACTGATACTTATATGTGCAAAACCTGTCATCTGTCTGCTTGTGTATCTTTCAGAGTGAGGAGGATATAAGTGTCAAACAAGTGCAGTCTCACCAGCTTGCTCAGCTGCTTGCGCTGCAGCTCCCGAGCAGGGCTAACCATTCTTGAACTCTATTCAAGTGCTATTGGTTTCGTATATTATTTTTTCAGCGTGTTTAGTTGCACTGGTGGCGATCTTTGATGTCAGTGTATGTAATCTACTGTCTGGTTGTGCTTTATTATCATAGTGGCTAACTTTGATGCCCAAGGGATGTAATACGCCGTAATTTCTTTATTGTATAATCTAGGTTTTTTTCTTATTCATGATGCTGTAGTTATTTTACTGTATATATATCCTATCTTCGCAGTAAACCGGCCAAACCGTAAAATTACGGTACATAATCGGGCCGTCATGCAAATCACCATGTATGATCCGCATCATGGGCCCCGTCATCTTGGTCCGTTAACAAGCCTAAATGTAAACTATCCCAGTAGTAGATTCGGGCCTTTAATAGGCCGAGTTAACCGCCGGCCCTATTTTCCCAAGAAAACTCAATGGGCCTTTAGGAGGCTGAAAAGTAGCTTGGGCCTGAAACGTGCCGAACAACTCATGGGCCGGCAGCAGGCCGAAATAGACCCCGGCCCATGAATGTGCCAATCAAATCATGGGCTTATAACAGGCCAAAATTTTCTCGGTCCTTGTTTGGCCCAATCAGATTATCGGCTGCGAGCAGGCCGGATGCAAACCGGGCCGTAGTTAGGCCCAACTATATGACGTGCTTTTAATAGGCCGAAATTAATATAGGGCCAAAATGTTAAACGGGCCCTTAATAGGCCGAAACTAATATCAGGCCGAATTACTAAATGGGCCTTTAGCAAATGGGCCGAAAAGCGTAGCGTCCAGTTGACGGGCCGAATCTGATATGGGCCATAATTTAGCCCAAAGCCTCTTAAAGGGTCGGACCTGATCTGGGCCATAATTTGGCCCGGAACATGGTAAGCTTTTAACGGTTCGGATCTCATATGAGCCATTATTAGGCCCGAAACGTGGCAGGCCATTAATGGACCGGATCAAACAAGGGCCGACATTTGGCCCAAAACATGGCAGCCAGTTAATGGGCCGACCTACTAGGGTCCTCAAAATCTTGTGGGCCTATAGCTGGGCCGGCCCATTAATGTCAGTGAAATCTCGTGGGCCTTTAGCTGGGCCGGCCCATTATTGTCCACAAAAATCTTGTGGGCCTTCACCTGGGCCGGACCATTATGGCCCGCAAAAATCTTGTGGGCCTTTACCTGGGCCGGCCCATAATGGCCCACAAAATCTTGTGGGCCTTTAGCTGGGTCGTCCCATTATGGTCCACAAAATCTTGTGGGCCTTTAGTTGGGCCGGCCCATTTAAACTTTATGGGCCACATTTGGGCCGGTCCACGTGTTAACATACCATAGGCGCATCTCGCCCATTGGATGAGTGACACCTGTGCCAACACGGAGCTGACACGTGTTTCCTCCATCCAATGATGATTTTACACGTGGACAATCCCCATTGGTCGAGGCTGTTAACGGGTTATCGGATCCAAAACCGGACCCAATAGCTTAACGGTGTTCCGTTATGGTGGATGATACGTGTCGGTCACCCTTGACGAAAGAACTTCTGTGACGCGCGATCAATCGTCATGGAAGTGGACACTTCCGTGATGATAATTTTGATAATGTCATGGAACACTTCTACGACAGCACATGTATGACTATCTTGATTCTGTCATAAATTTGTCATGGATGTACATGCATGACAGAAAACGTGACCTACTATGACAAACACGTATCATCACGGAAGTGTATTTTTTTTGTAGTGCCACCGTAATACTTATGCTATCTTGAGAGATGCCACTAGTGAAACCTATGGCCCCCGGGTCTATTATCCATCATATAAGTTTCCAATCTATTTTTACTTTGCAATCTTTACTTTCAATCTTTATCATAAAAAACCAAAAATATTATTATCTCTATCAGATCTCACTTTTGCAAGTGGCCGTGAAGGGATTGACAACCCCTTTATCGCGTCGGTTGCAAGGTTCTTATTTGTTTGTGTAGGTATGAGGGACTTGCGTGTGGCCTCCCACTGGATTGATACCTTGGTTCTCAAAAATTGAGGGAAATGCTTACGCTACTTTACTGCATCACCCTTTCCTATTCAAGGGAAAAACCAACGCATGCTCAAGAGGTAGCAAGAAGGACTTGTTTCATCTGGTTGCCATCCTACAGTAGGGGAGATTACAAACGGAATGCACAAACCATCATTTGCATCCCTAACGATACTCCACAATTTTGCAGGGACCAGCCATCCCCCGATCAAATTAAGATCGCCGATCCTGGATGTGCATTTGCGTCTGCGATTCGGTCTAACCTAGAACCTTGTAGCTGACTTTGGCATATTGGGATCAACTATCTTACCAATCGTTACCCATGGTACCACTGATGTGCAACATGGTCACACAATCTACCATGATCGGACCGTCACCATCTACCCAGGTATTCATTTAGTATTATATTTTTTAACCCTCTCGCCTTCTCTTTCATTGTTGTACTACTTACTAGTAGGAGTAATTTTTACCTTGGAGGACGTGTATAGCTAACTAGGCCCTTGAAGACTTGAACCCACTAGCCGCCACCATTTTTGTTTTTCCATGTCTTACTATCTCATCCATGTAGCCAAGAGTGGCTATATATAATAAGCCGGTTATTTTACTTCCTCTATACCGGAGTAGTACTATTTGCTGCATAGTATTACTGACCGCCATATTTGAGCACAATATTATTATGCATGGACCTTGACTGTGTACGCCACCATGTGTCCAGATCTGAGATGCCGCATGTACCAGATGAACGGCACCGATTTCGACACCCGTGATGCTACGTGGGTGCCGAGAACCACTCTTGGAGAGTACTCACTTTTCATTAGGGACAACTACCCCATTGTGAAGCGGATGCCACCTTCTGTGCATGACACCGAAGGCCTACCGTTCATGAAGGATGGTGGTGCCTTTAGTGCGCACCGCCGGATGAACGACATGCTGGGGCACGCTATCGCTAATTTATGCCGCTTCAGCTTGGATGCGTCTCCATCGTGTGGAACCGGACAAGAAAGCTGTGACAATGATTCCCGTTGCCCACCGCTATGGATCGTGCCATCCATGAAGAACACCTGGGACTGGAACCTGGAGGAGGACATGTGGCCCATCCGTCTAAGTGGGGTATGGTAAATTGTGAACGGTAGCGCTGTGAATATATGTAGACTAGTCGTGCACAAATTTATCTAATAAATGTGTGGCATAGTGGCATTTGTCCTTTAGAATTTATTACTAGTAAATGTGTTATGTGTACGTGCAACTTTTTTGGTTGTTGCACGGGATCCAACACACTCATTGAGAAAAAAAGGTGGCACAGCTTTGGATATAGGTGACGTGGCGGCATCATACAAAAGCATCGTTCGCTATAGTTGTAATACTCCTACTAGGACGACAAATCCTATAAAACCTTGCGCTTGGCTGTTTGCCTCTTCGGGAGGTTCAACTGTTCATACTCGTGTGAACCTTGCACTTGGCTCTTCGCCTCTTCGGAAGATCCAACAATGATGATACTATAGTACAATATGCTTCTAGCAATCTGACACCGATTGAACAGCTCCACGTCCACCGCGAGGGCGAGGGCGAGCGAGAGGGAGAGGGAGAGGGTGCTGTAGTCAAAACCCTCTCCTCGTCCTGCGAGCCACCGCATGCATGGGCGAGGGAGAGGCGTAGTAAGCAAGCTTCTCCTCGTTCGGTGAGTTGACAGGACACATCAAAGTAGTACAAGTACTAGTCCTTTCCGGTTAAATATGGCTTAATTTGAAACAAGAAAAATACACTGGCGATCAACGTATGTAACAACACGCTCTTTACGGTCACTATATATAGTTTTTGCGGTGATTATACAATCACTAGCTCATCGTAGAGCACCGTATTGCAGCCTACTGACCGGCCACATAGTCGACGTGGCACTTTGTTAACTGGTTAAATTGTCACCTGGTTTCTAGGTCCCACCTGTTAGTTGGCAGAGCAAATAAATCAGTTGAACAAAACTTTATGCAGACCCGACAGGAGTCCAACCCTTGCGCGAACCACCCTGGCTATGTATGTGAGTGCATGCATGTGTAGTCCCTCGGTCTTCCAACAAAGAGTGTACATCGACTAAAAAACAAAGAGTGTACATCTACACTTCCAGTACATTTAGCCTTTAATCTAAAATCGATATTGATTGACTAATTCACCAACTTGTGCTCTAGCTATAGGCTACATGTCTATCCTTAACTACAGCATGCAACGACCTTCATTTAATCTTCTTCTCTCAATGGTCGCATGCACACATAAATCTGCTACTTTTGGGCGTTCATTATGCCCTGGTCAATGTGTAAATCTGTAAATGTACAGTCTTTCATGGACGTAGGGAGTAGGTTGAGCACTTGAGCGTGAGCATGTGTGTTGCATCGCGTGCTATGTGTTGCATGGGTGCGTGAGTGTTGCGTGCATGAGGCTTTTACTCCCTCCCATTGACATGTTCATATTGCAAGCTTCCTCTCTTCCTTCCATATTGTGATACTCCCTCTGTTCCGAAATACTGAGTAAAAGCCTCCCTCTGTTCCCATGGAGTATTTGTCTCTCTAGAGATTTCAACAAGTGACTACGTACGGAGCAAAATGAGTGAATCTACACTCTAAAATATGTCTACATACATCCTTATGTTGTATTCCATTTGAATGTCTAAAAAGACAATATTTAGGAACGGAGGGAGTAGCAAATAAACATTAAGTTCTCTAGTTTTTCCCTCCTTGTACACGGTGCACAACCAAAGATGACTCACCTGGATGGAGGGAGTAGATGGTCAAAGTTTGACACAAAATTAATACATTGGTAAGCATAATTTTTTGAGGAAAACGAGTGCATTAATTGAGTATTTTTGCAAACTACAAAAATTATTCCACCACTCATCATCTACCTTGGTTGATGGGATTTTTGAATTGAGCCCTATAAACTGGAAAGGAGGTAGTACTAGTACTCCCACATTAGTGGTGTCAGGTGCCTTGGCCAATGTTTCATCTTATTGGACAGGATGCATCGATGCTTATATGGGGTGCTAAGCACATAAAAAACTTTAGCAACTAAAGCTCCTAATGCTTACATGTACAAGTGCTTAACTTGTTGGTGCCAAGCATCCTTTATTTAATGATTTTCTAAGTAAATTTCTTCATGCATTGGTGGGATTATTCCATTTAAGTCTTTTGTCTAGGTTCTCGCGCTTAGTACTGGGGTCACCACACTTATTTGTCCTCTTAATTACCTTGGCACATCAGACTTTTTGCCTACATGGCAGCCTTAGCACCTGTACAAGGTGGAGCATTGGGAGGGGCCCGAGCGTACAGGCATAGGGATACTGTAGATAGGAAGTCTTCGTGATCCATTATTCCCCATCTTGGTCGGAGAGAACTATTCAACTAGTCTTCACAATGAAGTGACAATACACGCTGCAGCAGATGGGACACTTGATTAATAAGATGTACTAGCGTGTTGGTGTTACTAAATCAGCCTTACCCAGTACTGCCATCATGTTTGCTAGTGGAGCACGCTTCCGCAAATACGACTACACACCTCTCTCCTCCATTAACTGACATATGGGCCCTCTTGAGGTAGAGCCACATGTCATCGGCGTAACTATTTACACTCCGAAGGACGGTATATCCTGGTAGTAGTACTAGTAGAATTCAGATTTAATGCACTTTCTTCCGCGTCTTTCACTCTTCTTCCTCCTCTCTTTTTCTTCCTCCTCTCTTTCCCATCGTCGGCCGCACACCATTTCCTCCCGCTCACTCCTCGCCCGCCCGCGCCATCTTCCTTGGTAGCTCACGCGTACCATACCCCCCGCTCACTACTCGGCCACACACGCCATCTTCTTCGCTCGCCTGCCCGAATCCACTTCCCTGCTAGCTCGCAGGCACCAAAAACATCAGACACTCATCGCCCTAAAAAACCCTATGGCAGCACCGACTGACACGCAGAGCCGCGATTAGAATTCCCTCCCTGATGTTCTCTTGGAACAGATCTGTAGTCGTATGGACCTGCTCAGCACCGTCCGTCTGGTCGAATGCTCGGTGTATTTGTACCATCTACTCGTCTGCAACCGGCCGGCTCTTTTCAAGACACCCTGCTTGTTGATGCCTGATTCTCGCAGGTGGTCCAGACACCGACTTGACAATCCTAAGGAGGTTGCCGTGGTGCCCCTCGACATGCTACCACTACTCGTCCACATGTCCTTCATGCGCGACCACTACTGGGTGGGCATGAAGGCCAACTGGATCGTCCTCATGCACCAATCCAGTAGTGTGTGGCGTCTCATGGATATTTACACCCAGCAAGAGATCACCCTTCCATCGTTGGATACCACCGCCATCGAGCCTCGCGGCCCGCCCGACACTCCTGCGTACTATGCACGAGACACGTCGAGCTTTTGGCTCAACCTCTGTTTGCTGAAGGTTGTAATCTGCGAAGTGCCCACAACATCACAAGACTGCATGGATGATAACCCACAAGTATAGGGGATAGCAATAATTTTTGAGGGTAGAGTATTCAAACAAAATTTATTCATTCGACACAAGGGGAGCCAAAGTATATTCTCAAGTATTAGCAGTTGAGTTGTCAATTCAACCACACCTGGATAACTTAATATCTGCAGCAAAGTATTTAGTAGCAAAGTAGTATGGAAGTAATGGTAACGGTGGCAAAAGTAACAGTAGAAGTTTTGTAGTAATTGTAATAGTGGCAATGGAAAAGTAACTAAGCAAAGATCAATATGTGAAAAGCTCGTAGGCATTGGATCAGTAATGGATAATTATGTCGGATGCGATTCCTCATGCAACAGTTATAACATAGGGTGACACAGAACTACCTCCAGTTCATCAATGTAACGTAGGCATGTATTCCGAATATAGTCATACGTGCTTATGGAAAAGAACTTGCATGACATCTTTTGTCCTACCCTCCCATGGCAGCGGGGTCCTATTGGAAACTAAGGGATATTAAGGCCTCCTTTTAATAGAGTACCAGATCAAAGCATTAACACTTAGTGAATACATGAACTCCTCAAACTACGGTCATCACCGGTAAGTATCTCGATTATTGTCACTTCGGGGTTAACGGATCATAACACATAATAGGTGACTATTGACTTGCAAGATAGGATCAAGAACTCACATATATACATGAAAACATAATAGGTTCAGATCTGAAATCATGGCACTAGGGCCCTAGTGACAAGCATTAAGCATAGCAAAGTCATAGCAACATCAATCTCAGAACATAGTGGATACTAGGGATCAAACCCTAACAAAACTAATTCGATTACATGGTAAATCTCATCCAACCCATCACCATCCAGCAAGCCTACGATGGAATTATTCACGCGTGGCGGTGAGCATCATGAAATTGGTGATGGAGGAAGGTTGATGATGACGACGGCGACCGATTCCCCTCTCCGGAGCCCCGAACGGACTCCAGACCAGCCCTCCCGAGAGAGATTAGGGCTTGGCGGCGGCTCCGTATCGTAAAACGCAATGAATCCTTCTCTCTTGTTTTTTCTCCTCGAACATGAATATATAGACTTGGAGTTAAGGTCGGTGGAGCACTAGGTGGCCCACAAGGCAGGGGGCGCGCCCAGGGGGGTAGGCGCGCCCCCACCCTCGTGGACAGGGTGTGGGCCCCCTGGTCTTGATTCTTTCACCAATATTTTTTATATATTCCAAAAATATTCTCCGTAAAGTTTTAGGTCATTCCTAGAACTTTTATTTCTGCATAAAAATAACACCATGGCAATTTTGCTGGAAACAGCGTAAGTCCGGGTTAGTTCCATTCAAATCATGCAAGTTAGAGTCCAAAACAAGGGCAAAAGTGTTTGGAAAAGTAGATACGATGGAGACGTATCAACTCCCCCAAGCTTAAACCTTTGCTTGTCCTCAAGCAATTCAGTTGATAAACTGAAAGTGATAAAGAAAAACTTTTACAAACTCTATTTGCTCTTGTTGTTGTAAATATGTAAAGCCAGCATTCAAGTTTTCGTCATAGATTATGAACTAACCATATTCACAATAACACTTAGGTCTCACATTTACTCATATCAATGGCATAATCAACTAGCGAGCAAGAATAATAAATCTCGGATGACAACACTTTCTCAAAACAATCATAATATGATATAACAAGATGGTATCTCGCTAGACCTTTCTGAGACTGCAAAACATAAATGCAGAGCACCTCTGAAGATCAAGGACTAACTAAACATTGTAATTCATGGTAAAAGAGATCCAGTCAAACTCAATATAAATTAATAGTAATGGATGCAAATGACAGTGGTGCTCTCCAACTGGTGCTTTTTAATAAGAGGAGGATGACCCAACATAAAAGTAAATAGATAGGCCCTTCGCAGAAGGAAGCAGGGATTTCTAGAGGTGCCAGAGCTCGATTTTGAAATAGAGATAATTAATATTTTGAGCGGCATACTTTCATTGTCAACATAACAACCGAGAGATCTCGATATCTTCCATGCTACACACATTATAGGTGGTTCCCAAGAAGAATGGTAAAGTTTTATACTCCCCCACCACCAACAAGCATCAATTCATGGCTTGCCTGAAACAGCGGGTGCTTCCAACTAACAACAGTCCTGGGGGAGTTTTGTTTGCAATTATTTTGATCTGGTTTGAGCATGGGACTGGGCATCCCGGTGACCAGACATTTTCTCGTGAGTGAGGAGCGGAGTCCACTCCTCTAGAGAATAACCTGGCTAGCATGGAAGATTGATACATGAGCTATTCGAGCATATAAAACGGAATTTCATTTGAAGTTTTAAAGTTTGGCACATACAAATTTACTTGGAACGGCAGGTAGATACCGCATATAGGAAGGTATGGTGGACTCATATGGAATAACTTTGGGGTTTATGGAAGTGGATGCACAAGAAGTATTCCTGAAGGGAAGGCTAGAAAAAGACTGGGAAGCGACCAACTAGAGAGCGACAACAGCCATTAACATGCATTAAAATTAATAAACATTGAGTGCAAGCATGAGTAGGATATAATACACCATGAACATAAATATCGTGGAGGCTATGTTGATTTTGTTTCAACTACATGCATGAACATGTGCCAAGTCAAGCCACTTGAATCACTCAAAGGAGGATACCACCCTATCGTACCACATCACAACCATTTTAATAGCATGTTGGCAAGCAAGGTAAACCATTATAAACTCCTAGCTAATTAAGCATGGCATAAGCAACTATAATCTCTAATTGTCATTGCAAACATGTTTCATTCATAATAGGCTGAATCAGGAACGATGAACTAATCATATTTACAAAAACAAGAGAGGTCGTGTTTATACCAGCTTCTCTCATCTCAATCAGTCCATCATATGTCGTCATTATTGCCTTTCACTTGCATGACCGAACGGTGTGGATAATAGTAATAGTGCACGTGCATTGGACTAAGCTGGAATCTGCAAGCATTTAATACGAAGAGGAAGACAAAGTAATATGGACTCCTTGTTAAATCAACAATAATGCATATAAGAGCCACTTCAACATTTTCATTGTGGTCTTCTCCTCTTGACCCCCAAAGAAAAGAAAAGAAATAAAACTATTTACACGAGAAAGCTCCCAATAGGCAAAAGAAGAACAAGAAATCTTTTGGGGTTTTCTTTTAATTATTACTACTACAAGCATGGAAAGTAAACTAGCTTAAAGCTACAACTAATTTTTTTGGTTTTTCTCAAGGTTATTCAAACACACAAGAAGAAGGCTTAAAACAGAAAATAAACTAGCATGGATAGTACAATGAAAAAGTATGAGCACCGACAACTTGGCATGAGTGTGCGAACATGAATGTAATGTCGGTGAGAAATACGTACTCCCCCAAGCTTAGGCTTTTGGGCTAAGTTGGTCTATGCACATGGATCAAAGTGGTCCTCTACAGTGTACTAAGGAGGATCCTTGGGGTGCCACTGGTTTGCGAGCTCCTCCGGATCCCACTGATAAACAGACTGCCGGTAAGGGTCAGGAGATGGCTCAGGCTCAGGCTCAGGCTCAGGCTCAGGCTCAGGCTTTGGGGATCGGACTCACTCCCAATATGCATAAATGTCATCGGGCAGGATGATGTACGTGTCTGAATAAATATTAAACAAAGAAGGTGCATGCAGGGTAATAATCTGACAGGTCTTTTCATTGAATATCAGGTTATAAATGAGTCTCTTCTCCTTATCATCGCAAATAAAATCATGTTCTACCATACTTTTATAGTCTAAGAAAATAGGGGGCATCAACTCTTCTTCTTTCTCATAGTGTCTAATAGGTATCTCAAAATATTTAGCAAGACGCGAAGCAAAGATACCTCCAAAAATGGGGCCCTTTGTACGGTTTAGACTCAACCGTTTAGCAACCATAGCACCTAAACTGAAAGTTCTGTCACGGAATAAAGCATGGCAAAATGGCGAGGTCAGGAGCACTGAGGCCCCCACTATTTCTGTGGCCAATTAAACATCTACTCGCAAATATTGCATAGTAACGTAGAACAGGGAAATGTATGCTAGTAGTTCTTACTTCTGACACTTTTCTCGTTTCCCCTACCGAAATCATATCAATAAATCCTGCCATATCCCTAGGATGTGGTACCTCGACGCTGCCCTCGAAAGGCAACTTGCAAACCGCACAAAAATCATAAAGTGACATCTCCCTATACTCATCATATAAATAAAAATCCACTGAAGGTGGTGATCTCCTAGCATGGAAATGAAAATTTTGCACAAAAATATTAGTGAGGAGGAGATATTGTTCGAGCTGGTCGCGGAGGAAGTCGGTGAGGCCTGCATTCTCAGCCAAATAATAAAAATCATCGTGAATCCCGGCCGCCTTCAAGAACTCAACACAAGGACATTCACACGGCCGAACCTCCGCAGTGCGAGGGAGATTATATTTGGTCTTCTTATCCTCCTCACTTTGCTTATCCTTTGAGCTTCGGCTCGAAGAGCCTCGCAATAATCTCTTCATCATTTTCTGAAAATTTCTGAAATTTTTAGTGACTCAAAATAAAAGTGAACCAAACTCAATAAGATTGTTAGCAACTACTCCCACAAGTGCCTAGAGACTATATCATGCATTAGAACTACTTGGGACCATATAAATTTGACATGCAAGCTCAAGAACAGGGTCACCTAAGCAGCAAAAATCTGCAATAAATAAAGCACTAGAACAGAAACTAATTGGACCACTTGAGGAGTCACATACCGAAGAACAATCCCCCAAAGCAGTTTTGTGAGTGGGGCTTTGAGAAAGGAGATCGAAAATGGCAGCAAGATGAGCTAGAACTCGTGCTTGAGCTGGTTGGTGATTTTTCTTGAGGAAGAAGGAGTGTGTGGGTGCAGGAATAAGTGGAGGGCGACCACTTAGGGCCCACGAGGCAGGGAGCGCGCCTAGGGGGGTGGGCGTTCCCTCGACCCTTGTGGCCAGGTGGTGGCTCCCCTTGGTGTGTTCTCAGTGCCAAATATTCTTAAATATTCTAGAAAAATTCATATTCCATTTTCGGGGCATTTGGAGAACTTTTACTTTCGGGGTATTTTTTATTGCAAGGATAATTCAGAAAACAGACAGAAAATACTATTTTTGCTTTATTTAATCTAAATAACAGAAAGTAAAAGGAGGGTACCGAGAGTTGTGCTTTCTAACTTCATCCATCTCATGCTCATCAAAATGAATCCACTAACAAGGTTGATCAAGTCTTGTTAACAAACTCATTCCGAATCACATGAAACAGGAGAATTTTCGAATAGCACTAGGTTACCTCAACGGGGATATGAACGTCCCCAACAATAAGAATATCATATTTCTTTTTGACAGTACGAAGAGGAAATTCAAAACCTCCAATAGTAATTGATGGAATTTTGCCAATAGAATTGATACTGTGGACTTGAGGTTGTTTCCTCGGAAAGTGTACCGTATGCTCATTACCATTAACACGAAAAGTGGCATTGCCTTTGTTGCAATCAATAGCTGCCCCTGCAGTATTCAAAAAGGGTCTACCAGGTATAATTGACATACTATCGTCCTCGGGAATATCAAGAATAACAAAGTCCGTTAAGATAGTAACGTTTGCAACCACAACAGGCACATCCTTACAAATACCGACAGGTATAGCGGTTGATTTATCGGCCATTTGCAAAGATATTTTAGTAGGTGTCAACTTATTCAAATCAAGTCTACGATATAAAGAGAGAGGCATAACACTAACAGCGGCTCCAAGATCACATAAAGCAGTTTTAACATAGTTTCTTTTAATGGAGCATGGTATAGTTGGTACTCCTGGATCTCCAAGTTTCTTTGGTATTCCACCCTTAAAAGTATAATTAGCAAGCATGGTGGAAATTTCAGCTTCCGGTATCTTTCTTTTATTTGTAACAATATCCTTCATATACTTAGCATAAGGATTCATTTTAAGCATATCAGTCAAACGCATATGCAAAAAGATAGGTCTAATCATTTTAGCAAAGCGCTCAAAATCCTCAACATCCTTTTCTTGGATGGTTTAGGTGGAAAAGGCATGGGTTTCTGAACCCATGGTTATCTTTCTTTACCGTGCTTCCTAGCAACAAAGTCTGTCTTATCATAACGTTGATTCTTTGATTGTGGGTTATAAATATCAACAACAGGTTCAATCTCTACATCATTATTATTGTTAGGTTGAGCATCAACATGAACGTCATCATTAGTATTATCACTAGGTTCATGTTCATTACCAGATTGTGTTTCAGCATCAGAAATAGGAATATCATTGGGATTCTCAGGTGTGTCTACAACAGGTTCACTAGAGGCATGCAAAGTCCTATCATTTTTCTTTTTCTTCCTCTTAGAAGGACTAGGTGCATCAACATTAGTTCTCTGAGAATCTTGCCCAATTCTCTTAGGGTGGCCCTCAGGATACATAGGTTTCTAAGTCATTTTACCCCCTCTAGTCATAACTCTAACAACATTATCATTTTTCTTTTTATTTAATTCACTGATCAAATCATTCTGAGCTTTAAGCACTTGCTCGACTTGAGTGGTAACCATAGAAGCATGTTTACTAATAAGTTTAAGTTCACCTTTAACTCTAGACATATAATCACTCAAGTGTTTAATCATATAAGCATTACGTTTCAATTGTCTACCAACAGAAGCATTGAAGTTTTCTTGTTCAACCATAAAGTCATCAAACTGATCCAAGCATTCGCTAGCAAACTTAGTAGACGGGATTTCATCTTTATCATATCTATAGAGAGAATTTACCTTTACTACCTATGTCGGGTTATCAAGACCATGTATTTCTTCAATAGGTGGTAAATCCTTAACATCTTCAGCTTTAATACCCTTTTCTTTCATAGATTTCTTTGCCTCTTGCATATCTTCAGGACTGAGAAATAGAATACCCCTTTTCTTCGGAGTTGGCTTAGGAGTTGGTTCAGGAATGTCCAATTATTTTCATTACTCAACATATTATTCAATAGCAATTCAGCTTGATCAACAATTCTTTCCCTGAAAACACAAGCAGCACAACTATGCAGGTGGTCTCTGGAAGCATCTGTTAGTCAATTAGAAAAGATATCAAGTATTTTCATTTTTCTTGAGAGGATGATCAGACAAAGCATTAAGTAATCGGAGAAGCCTCCCCCAAGCTTGCGGGAGACTTTCTTCTTCAATTTGCACAAAATTATATAATTTCCCTTAAAGCAGCTTGTTTCTTATGCGCGGGGAAATATTTAGGAGAGAACTAATAAATCATATCCTGGGGACTACGCACACAACCAGGATCAAGAGAATTAAACCACGTTTTAGCATCACCCTTTAATGAGAACGGAAATAATTTAAGGATATAGCAGTAACGAGTTTTCTCATCATTAGTGAATAGGGTGGCTATATCATTTAATTTAGTAAGATGTACCACAACAGTTTCAGATTCATAGCCATAAAAAGGATCAGATTCAATCAAAGTAATTATCTCAGGATCAACAGAGAAATCGTAATCCTTATCAGTAACACAAATAGGTGAAGTAGCAAAAGCAGGGTCATATTTCATTCTAGCATTCAAAGACTTTATTTTTAGCTTAGCTAATAATTTCTTAAGATCATATCTAGCATTGCAAGCAAGAAAATCTCTAGTAGTTTCTTCATCCATAACATAACCCTCAGGCACAACAGGCAATTCATATCTAGGAGGAGAATCTTCATCATCACTTTCATCAATATTATCAGTTTCAATGATTTCATTCTCTCTAGCCCTAGCAAGTTGTTGATTAAGAAATTCACCTAGTGGCACATTATTATCAAGCATAGAAGTAGTTACATCATAAGTATCATGCATAGCAGAAGTGGCATCATCAATAACGTGCGACGTATCAGAATTAATAGCAGAAGCAGACGTAGGTGTCACAAGTTTACTCAAAAACAGAAGGAGAATCAAGTGCAGAGCTAGATGGTAGTTCCTTACCTCCCCTCGTAGTTGAGGGACAAATTTTGGTTTTGTCGTCTTTCAAGTTCCTCATAGTGATCAGCAGATATAAATCCCAAGTGACTCAAAGAATAGAGCTATGCTCCCCGGCAACGACACCAGAAAATAGTCTTGATAACCCACAAGTATAGGGGATCACAACAGTTTTCGAGGGCAAAGTATTCAACCCAAATTTATTGATTTGACACAAGGGGAGCCAAAGAATATTCTCAAGTAATAGCAGTTGAGTTGTCAATTCAACCACACCTGGATAACTTAATATATGCAGCAAAGTATTTAGTAGCAAAGTAGTATGGAAGTAAAGGTAATGGTTGCAAAAGTAACAGTAGCAGTTTTGTAGTAATTGTAACAGTGGCAACGGAAAAGTAACTAAGCAAAGATCAATATGTGAAAAGCTCGTAGGCATTGGATCAATGATGGAGAATTATGTCGGATGCGATTCCTCATGCAACAGTTATAACATAGGTGACACAGAACTAGCTCCAGTTTATCAATGTAACGTAGGCATGTATTCCGAATATAGTCATACGTGCTTATGGAAAAGAACTTGCATGACATCTTTTGTCCTACCCTCCCGTGGAAGTGGGGTCCTATTGGAAACTAAGGGATATTAAGGCCTCCTTTTAATAGAGTACCGGACCAAAGCATTAACACTTAGTGAATACATGAACTCCTCAAACTACGGTCATCACCGGTAAGTATCCCGATTATTGTCACTTCGGGGTTAACGGATCATAACACATAATAGGTGACTATTGACTTGCAAGATAGGATCAAGAACTCACATATATTCATGAAAACGTAATAGGTTCAAATCTGAAATCATGGCACTCGGGCCCTAGTGACAAGCATTAAGCATAACAAAGTCATAGCAACATCAATCTCAGAATATAGTGGATACCAGGGATCAAACCCTAACAAAACTAACTTGATTACACGGTAAATCTCATCCAACCCATTACCGTCCAGCAAGCCTATGATGGAATTACTCACGCACGGCGGTGAGCATCATGAAATTGGTGATGGAGGAAGGTTGATGATGACAACGGCGACGGATTCCCCTCTCCGGAGCCCTAAACGGACTCCAGATCAGCTCTCCCGAGAGAGATTAGGGCTTGGCAGCGGCTCTGTATTGTAAAACGCGATGAATCCTTCTCTCTTGTTTTTTTCTCCACGAACGTGAATATATAGAGTTGGAGTTGAGGTCAGTGGAGCACCAGGGGGCCCACGAGGTAGGGGGCGCGCCCCCACCCTCGTGGACAGGGTGTGGGCCCCCTGGTCTTGATTCTTTCGCCAGTAGTTTTTATATATTCCAAAAATATTCTCCGTGAAGTTTCAGGTCATTCTGAGAACTTTTATTTCTGCACAAAATAACACCATGGCAATTCTGCTAAAAACAGCGTCAGTCCGAGTTAGTTCCATTCAAATCATGCAAGTTAGAGTTCAAAACAAGGGCAAAAGTGTTTGGAAAGTAGATACGATGGAGAAGTATCAATGGATTACAAGCTCATTGCCGTGTTCAACATGGGATTAGTCTATCTGGAATCCGGTCGCCATACATGGTTATGGCTCATCGCCGATCCTCTTCACCCAACATTTCTGTCTGATGCTATAGTGCATGATAGCATCGTTTATGCGGTCGACGCACAGATTGGCTGCCTAACTGGTGGAATCTATCGTCGTGTAATTGTTCTATCTCATCTCATCTTTACCTTAAGAGTACGACTGCCTGTTCATTGTTACAATTTAGAATATATAGTATGTCTATAACCACATCATTGCTATATGTTCCACTCATATCCTAGATTTCTATGACCACACATGTTATTGTTAGAGTTGATATGAGAACAATCGGCATCTAATGATTGTTAGAATAGATATTATGAGTATAACCTCATGATTGCTATATGTTACTATCATTTTCAGGATTTTTATAACAACGCATGTTATTGCTTAGACTTGATATGATAACTATAGTAAGTGCTATGGTAGAATATGAGTAGGCCCTGTCATATATGTTTTCTTCTCATTGTTACATGATGTTTGAACCATGATATATTGCTAGAATATGAAAGCCATTGGCTTATTTTTTTAACTTGGGGTATGATTATGACCACGACATTGCAGTTCTTTGTCTATGATATGTGTCACTGTTATAATAATCTTAATTCCACACATACTCTAAACATGATTGTTTATTTTTGTCCTTTTGGTCTCCGATTTGAATTGTTGCAGCAGACGCAAATGCGCTGGCCTTCATGATTCCAGGACCTGGAATCATACCAGCTGGTGCGTGGTGATTTATCGCTCGTTCAGCTGATGGCGGTCATTTGATGCTCATTTGCACATACCAAATTGACCAAACCATTTCATCAAACCACATGCAGTACAATGCCTGGGGCGTTCGTGACATTGATGGCTATGGCTGCTTCGTGTTCGAGAAAGATCCCAGCTCCGTTGGGCCAGGCGTATTCAACTGGAGACGGGTTTACAGCCTCGGCAACCACTCCATGTTCCTCGGGCTCAATTATCCGATCATCCAACAAATCATCGATCATATCACTGGTGATGATTACCGTGCTATGCAACTTCCATTCGCCAGGGAGAACTGTGTTTACACATCATACCATGGGTTTCATGAATCACCATATACAGAGATTCGTCGACACAGCTTGTTGCCAGATAATTTTCGGTGTGTGAAAGGCATCAAGCTTCCATGCGATGGATGGCTTTTGCAAACCCGACATGCGGCGATGTGGTTCATGCCAATAGAAAGTATGCACAACTTGATTCGTACTAATATCTAGACTAAGCCATGTGTCTTGCTGCTGTAGCATGACCCTCTTTTGTTGGATATTATGTACTATTGTTAGTTTGAAGCACTCCTCTGGTTAGAAGGATAGATACCTTTCTGGTATCAATTAGGCTTCAAGTATGTACTTGTTGGTGAAAGTGTTGTCCAATGGGAATTATATTTTGTATTACTCATGTAGCCTACAAAGTCTGTCGCACAGCCTTGTACTTCTTACCCCATTTCTAAATTTGTACTAGTCCTCTATACTGTTTATTGCGCTACTCGTACTACTACCTCCCTCCTGGTTTACTGGCCCCTTCATAATTTGTGTCAAATTTTGACCATACATTTCGCTAACTAAATGTTAATGCATGTCACAAAAAATTATATCGTTTTATTCGTATTTGAACATAGTTTCCAATGGAATAATTTTTGGTGACATGCATTGACATTTTTTTAGTTGAACCTATGGTCAAAATGTGACACTAAATACGACTAGTAAGTAGTATAGTAGCAGTACTAGTATACGTCGGTCAATTTATTCATCATGTCCACACATTGAATTGATGTGACAACACGCTGCGCGTGAGGTGACACTAGAATCCCGGCGGCGTCTTCGGGTATTGTGGACTTCATATTTGGAGTACCACTTATCTCTCGAAATCTTTCATCATTCACTTAAAACAGTCGATTGATCATACATTGAGTACCATATAACTAGAATTAACCGATGCAAGTCCAAGAAAGGATTGGCCGGTGCTGCCGGCTGGCGTCAAGTTTGATCCCACGGATTAGGAGCTGATCGAGCATGTTGGGACCAAAGTGAGTGCTGACAGCATGAGATCTCACCCTCTCATCGATTTGTTCATACCAACCATCGATAGCGAGCACGACATTTGCTACACCCATCCTAAGAAACTTCCAGGTAAGACACCGATCAGCCGTCTACTTGCACAAACATATTCCTTTGTTTATAGCTCTATTTTTGTTTTTAGACGTAAACCTAGTGAAGCAATTACAATTTGACAGTTAATAAAAAGTGAAACAAGTGACTGCAACATGCCATAGATGTTATGAAAATGCCAACCACGTACACTAAAACCTGTATTCGACAATACTACAGGTATCACACTGAGTGGCCTAAGCAGGCATTTATTCCAGCGCAATTCCAGGGCGTTCAAAAGGGGCATGTGGACGCATCGCAAGATACAGTCGGAGTGCGGCATGCACGCGATGTGGCACAAGACCGGCAATACCTTGCCGGTGGTGGTCAATGGCCGGCAGACGGGCAACAAAAAGGTTCTGGTGCTGCACACCAACAAGAACTTCGACCAGCAGAGAACCAACTGGGTGATGCACCAGTACCACCTCGGGGACCTGAAGCAAGAGATGGAGCGGGAGCTCGTCCTCTGCAAGATTTTCTACCAAACGAACACTAGCGCTAGGAGTAAAAAGATTATAAGTTAGTTTGGTATTGGTACTTGTACTACCTTGTCATCCACAACTTGGTATTGTTGTTAACGATTTTTGGGTATGAACTTGGCATTTGCTTCCAACCATCATGTCGAGGGTCGACGTGGATATAAAGCTGAATCCTTTGTTTCGAAACGAATTTTGAGGCACCTGATTTTTATTTGATGGGTAGCATAAGCACCTGCCGTTCGAATTCCCAATTCTCCAAATTTTTCGAATCAAGTGCATGCACTTATTATCATGATGAAAAAACAATATACCTGCTGCATCCCAGTTATCAGTCTGTACTTGCAGAATTCTCTCGTTTGTTATGCAGGTATATTGTTTTTTCAGGTAGAGCAAGTTTCAACTGGGTGTAGACTACCTAGGCTTGGTTTTGTTTTTAACAGGCCCAGCCCATAACGACAACGTGGCACAAAGATCCAGTAGGTATCTACTTGCCTCTGGCCCGCCAGCGTTAGTTATATTTTGTCTTACAACATCTGCACGCAGTTTTTTTACTAAATCAAACACGCAGCCTAATTCTATTTTCCTCTTGAAATGCCATGTCCTACATCAGTTTTCTAATCTCTACCTATAGTTTTACTAGTTCATATACACGTATCATTATATTGAAAATACATAAAGTTCCCTTTTCATATTTACATCCTTAATTTTGTTGTTGTTTTCCCTCCCAGCGCTGATTTCTTTACCATTGGTTTTCCCTTAAACCAACTCAATTGTCCCACATCTTATTTGCTTACAAAAACAAAACGATTTTCTGGCTAATCTACAAGTTCTTAAAAAATGTTTATCATTTCGGGATTACAACAGGTCGGACTCCACCCGAAATATGCAAAATATGGTTGAACTTTTTGACAGTGGTCCTGGGCAGAAAATGGGCTGTAATAAATTACTCAAGAATTGCTCGCAATAAATAAATAAATTACTTAAGAATTAGCAAATGGGCTGCGTATTATAATTTTTTAGCAAATGGGCTCTATGTTGTCTGCCATGGATTTGGAGGATGACTTGTGGGCCTACTAAGTTCATGCGTACACAAGGTTTCTCAAAAAAAGAAACTTAGTGAACAATCGACTCTACTAGCATCAGACCGTTAGATGTCAATCTAACGGCAATCGTGCTTCTTCAGTCTATGATCTTCCTACTCCAGCAACCCAAACCAGCGCCGGCGGAACCGCCTGCTCCCGCCTCCCGTGGCCGTCTGTGCTGCCGGGCAAGCCTCACGGTCCCACCATACTCGCATCCCTGGCCTGTCTATCTATCTACTCACCCATGCCTCCTATTATTTTCTGACGACGACAGCCGAACCAGTCAACCCTCAAACTCCCCACCGCGTGGGCAGCCACTACCGTGTCTTCCTCGGCTCCGTGTCGTTCCCTTCGTAGGCCTCGCCATCGTCCACCGCCATGGTGCTCTCGACGCAGCGTGGTCAACGAACGACATCCATCAGAAGTGGACTGTACGTGGAGATGCTGACAACTGGGTCCATGGTCGCACACAAGGAAATGCCTCCTTATTACGCACAAAATAATGATTCCTCCACCTAACATCTAGGACCAACTAGAAGGGCCTCTGTATTTCGCGAAAAAAATGTTCCCCCAGCTGACAGCTCGGACCCACCAGCTATATCTTCGCACGCAAGAAAGTGCCTCCTTATTACGCACAAAAAAATGAATACCCCCCTGCGTGGGAGGCTGACTTGTGGGCCTACTAAGTTGACGGGGACGGAGGGCTTTGTCAACTTAGTCAATATGAACGATTCTAGCTCCAGTGACCGTACGATGTCCATCCAACGACCGTAGTGCTTCTTGAACCTCTGGTCTTCTTGCTCCAGCCGCCCAAACTAGCGACGGTCGTGCCGCATGCTCCTGCCTTCCGTGGCCGGCTGTGATGCTGCAGGGGCCTCACTGCCCCCTAATACTTCCACCGTTGCCAGGCCATCCGCCTCTACTCACCCACACCCCCTGTTATTCTGCGGCGACGGCAGCCTCACACCGCAGCCGAACCATTGAACCCTCGTACTCCTCTCCGTGTGGGCTTCCACTGCCGCGTCTTCCCCGGCTCCGCGTCGTCCCCTTCCTAGGCCTCGCCGTCGTCCACCGCCTTAGTGCTCTCGGCGCGGCGTGGTCAACGTGGTCAAGGAACGACTTCCATCGGAAGAGTACTGTACGTGGAGAGGCTGACAGCTGGGTCCACGGCCAAAGCAAGGAAGTGCCTCCTTATTACGTGCAAAATAATTATTCCTCCACCTAACAGCAGGGACCCACCGGACAGGCCACCATATTTTGCGTAAAAAATGTTTCCCCCTGGCCGCTGGGACCCACCAGCTACATCTTTGCACGCAAGGAAGTGCCTGACACTCAGGACCCACCCAGTCGAAGCGTACGTAGTGTTGTCATTATGGTCGCTAACGTGTATCTACATACTAGTCAATGTAGAGGCGCGCACGTGTGGTAGTAGAGGCGCGCACGTAGCATGTACACGTACGTACATCGGCCAGGGTGCAAGAAAGTAAATACGGCCACGTACGTACATATGGGCGGGGTCTCGAATGCCTACTCGCACATATGTATGGCCAGGGCTCGTGTACATGGCTGGGTCAGAACAGAGAAACTGCGTTGTCGTGTTCATGGGGAGCAAACTGGCTGGGTCGGAACATAATATGTCGTCGTTTTCATCGGGAGCCAGCTGGCTTGGACGGAACATGCGATGGAAATGAGGCCTGGCATACCGCAGAACCGAGGAAACGGCCTTGTGTTCCACCGGCCATGATGGAAACGGGATCCTGTTCATCGATAGGGGTCTGGCGTACCGCAAAACGGAGGAAACAGACCTCCTACGGTCGAAACGAGGGTCCTGTTCATTGGGAGGGGTGTGGCGTACCGCAAAACGGGACTCCACGGGATACTGTTCATCTCCACCGTTTGATGAAGTCATGTACCTAGGGTAGGGTCATAGGTCTGCCCAAGAGTACCCTCCCGAAGGTCACTTACTAAAAGAGGCTGCTTACCAGTCGACCTGATAAGCATCCACTCGACTAATACAAAAACACTCGACGAGCGCAGAGACACTCGACCATGAAGACTCACTCGACCATCGGAAGCACAAGAGCCACTCCGCATCCAAACTGTCTGTAATTAAATGGCCTTTATAGCCTTAATAGCACTTTATACAGGGCGTTTCCAGTAACGCCATGCCTTAATGTACCTTAAGATCCTTCATTACGTGGGCTGGCAGGGGTCTTGGCGAACTCTATATAAGCCACCCCCCTCCACAGGAAGAAGGGTTCGCATCTTTGTAACACACACGCACATAATCCAGTCGACCGCCTCCGGGCTCCGAGACGTAGGGCTATTACTTCTTCCGAGAGGGGCCTGAACTCGTTAAACTCTTGCGTGCACAACTACTCCAAAGCTAGGATTCTACCTCTCCGTTCCTACCCCCCATTCTACTGTCAGACTTAGAACCACGACAGTTGGCGCCCACCGTGGGGCGGGTGTTCTAGCGATTTGTTGGAGGAGTTGGGATTCTTTCGATATCTCCCATCATGTCTTCGAGCGGAGTCCTGGTCAAGGGCTACGAGATCCGTCTCGGCGCCCTCACTTTCGTCGTCGATGACTCTGCTTGGCTCCAGGAGGCTCCACTTGATGTGGACGCGCTTCCCGCCCGTGGGGCAACGCACTTTTGCGCGTGCATTCGTGGCGTCCTCCTGCGACAACCGTCGGCCCAGTTCGGGTCGGCACCCGTTTCGTCCTCGCTCCCAGTTTCCCACCGGCGCAAGCGCTCCGGTCGGTCGAGACTCCAGCGGTGGGTGAGGCATGCATTGGCCCGCCAGTCGGCCACCCCCCAAGTCGCGGCGATCGAGCCCGACGAATCTCTCTACGGCCTGTTCGATCTGTCGACTGGCTCCGCAGAGACTGCGTCCGAGTGCAACAGCAGTGATCCAGCGGCGGAGGTACTTATGGTCGACGGACCACGCAGTCCCCCCGGATTCCCCCGCACCGAAGAGGTTGCCGGAGGAGGAGTTCCGGCGCGGGGCCACGAAGAGTACAGACCCGAGCCCCTCACCTCATTGCAGAGGGAGGAACTTCGTCGCCGGAACATGGACGCGCTTCACACTCCTATCGTTGGAGAAACCCCCGAGGCACGCGCCTTGGAGGAGGCGCGCTTGGCCAACCTGGCTGAACGCACTCGACTGGAGAATCTCCAGAGAGTACTCGACGAGCGCGCTCGACCACCAGTCCCAGAATCCAGTCGATGTCGCCTCTTTCAGCCACCAACTCAGGTATACCGAACTCCGATTTAGAATTTAGCAGCTACAGCTCGCATAGCAGAGTCGATCCAGCCTTCTCAGTCAGAGGCAGGGAGAGGTCTGCTACAGATCAGAGATTTGCTCCGGGCAGCAGGGGATCAGAACTCAGTTGTATCACAGTCGCGTAACAGGATTCACAGCCGATCCGTCGCTGCGAATTCTATACAATCGGCTCACAGTCCAGGATCGCCCCTGAGGCATGAGGAACGTAGAGGCCGGCATGATGATCAATATCAGGGCCGTGAGCGGTACGAACACCGATTCGGTCACAATGATCGATGTCGAGTGCCCACTCCTCCCCCAAGGGGTGGATCGTACGATCCTCAACAGCAAGATGACTACAGACGCCAGCACAGTGCTGGGCGACGGTTTCCAGTCGACCCCAGGGAACCAGGCTTTGATGCGAGATCCATTATCGTTCAAGGTCTGGTCAACAGGAATAGAACTCACCGAGAAGGCCATGACAGAGATGTTCCCTCCAGCAGCAGGGTTCATGTATCAGGGCCAGAATGTTTCAGCAGAGCAATCAGGGCCGCAGTAATTCCTCCCAACTTTAGGTTGGCAACTGGAGTTAGTAAGTTCACCGGCGAGTCCAAGCCTGACACATGGCTTGAAGATTACCGAGTGGCCGTTAAGATTGGCGGCGGCAACGACGAGGTAGCCATGAAGCATTTGCCCCTTATGTTGGAGGGATCAGCCAGAGCATGGTTGAACCAGTTGGCACCCAGCAGTATTTACACTTGGGAAGATCTTGCCCAAGTGTTTGTCAGGACATTTGAAGGGACTTGCAAGCGACCAGCAGGGTTGACAGAATTGCAGTCATGTGTTCAGAAGTCGAGTGAAACTCTGAGGGATTATATCCAGAGGTGGATCACTTTACATCACACAGTCGAGAATGTATCCGATCACTAGGCAGTTTGTGCCTTCAAGGAAGGCGTCAAGAACAGAGAGCTGAGTTTGAAATTTGGTCGAACCGGAGATATGACATTGAGTCGGATGATGGAACTTGCCACCAAGTATGCAAACGGTGAAGAAGAAGATAGGCTCCGGAGTGGCAAGTACAAAGTAGCCGCTAATGAGGCCGGCGGAGGAAACTCCAGTCGGAAGCAAAAGCGCAATGCCGAGCCAGCTGCTCCTGGAGAGACCTTGGCTGTGACCCCAGGAAAGTTTAGGGGGAAACCCAAGGGTCCCTGGAACCCCAAGAAAGTGAAAGACCAGGATGGAAACGATGTGATGGACTTACTGTGTCACATTCACATGAAGAAAGACGAGGAGGGTAAACTCATTTACCCAAAGCATACCACTCGACAATGTCGATTCCTGATTCAGCAGTTTCAAGGGAAACAGGCCAAAGACAAGGAGAAAGAGTCACACAAAGTTGAGGGCAAAGAAGACAGCGGTGAGGAATACCCCCAAGTCAACTCCACCCTAATGATTTTCGCTGATGTCGAAAGCAAGAGTCGATTGAAGGTCATCAATCGAGAAGTGAACATGGTCGCTCCGGCGACACCCAATTATCTAAAATGGTCTCAGACTGCCATCACCTTCGACCAGTCCGATCACCCGACTCATATTTCTACCCCAGGAAGGCAAGCATTGGTGGTCGACCCAGTCGTTGAAGGCACTCGACTGACCAAAGTTTTGATGGATGGTGGCAGTGGTTTGAATTTGCTGTAAGCAGAGACGCTGAAAGGGATGGGCATTCCGATGTCCAGACTTAGCACCAGTAACATGAGCTTCCACGGAGTCATTCCTGGAAAGAAGGCTGAGTCACTCGGCCAAATCGCTCTCGATGTAGTTTTTGGTGACTCGAAGAATTTCCGGAAGGAAAAGTTGACCTTTGAAGGCCAGCGTACCACGCCATACTTGGAAGGCCAGCGTACGCTCGTTTCATGGCCCGACCATGCTACGTGTACCTTAAATTGAAGATGCCCGGTCCCAAAGGTGTGATCACTATCACGGGTAATCGGAAGAAGGCAGAAGAGTGCTTCCAGAAGGGCTCCAAAATTGCTGATGCTCAGATGGACAAAATGGAGTTACAAGAGTACCAGAAGACCGCAGACCCGAGTGATTTGTTGCGAGCCAAGAAGCCTGCCACAGAGTCAGCATTTCAGTTGTCCGGTGAGACAAAACAGGTTCACATCCACCCGACTGACCCCAATGCGGCTCCTACCAACATCTCCACTACACTCGACTCTAAATAGGAAGAAGCGCTCATCCAGTTCCTCCGTGAGAACTGGGACATCTTTGCATGGAAGCCTGCTGACATGCCGGGTGTTCCCAGGGGACTGGCTGAGCACCGCCTTCGAGTCGACCCAAAAGTCCAACCATTTAAGGAACATCTTTGACGGTCCGCCGTCCAGAAGAGAAAGGCCATTGACGAAGAGGTGGCTCGACTCTTAGCAGCAGAGTTCATTCGCGAGATCTACCACTCCGAGTGGCTCGCCAATGTTGTAATGGTCCCCAAGAAGGACAAGTCGTTACGCATGTGCATCGATTTCAAACATATCAATCGGGCCTGGCTGAAAGATCATTTCCCTCTTCCTCGCATCGACCAAATAGTCGACTCGACCGTAGGGTGCGAGAGGTTGTCTTTTTTAGATGCTTACTCCGGATACCATCAGATCCGTCTGTATGGACCCGATGAAATAAAGACAGCTTTCATCACCCCGTTCGGGTGCTTCTGTTATGTCACCATGCCTTTCGGTCTCAAGAATGCCGGGGCTACATTCATGAGAATGATTCAGAAGTGCCTGATCACTCAAATCAGTCGGAATGTAGAAGCATACATGGATGATATACTGGTCAAGTCACGAAAAGGTTCCGACCTGCTGACTGACCTTGCTGAAACATTTGCCAATCTCAGGAGGTATGATATCAAGCTTAATCCATCAAAATGCACATTTGGAGTTCCTGGAGTAAAGTTACTCAGTTTTCTTGTTTCCGAACGAGGAATCGACGCTAACCCTGAAAAAATTGGCACCATACTCCGAATGAAACTCCCTGTGCGTGTACACGATGTCCAGAAGCTTACTGGATGCTTGGCCGCTTTAAGTCGATTCATCTCCCGACTCAGTGAAAAGGCATTGCCTCTTTACCGACTGATGAAGAAGTCAGACAAGTTCGAGTGGACTCCAGAAGCTGATGCAGCGTTTGCAGAGCTAAAAGCTCTGCTCTCCACCCAGCCGGTTCTTGCTGCCCCTGTCAGCAAAGAGCCATTGTTGCTTTACATTGCAGCCACTGGACAAGTCGTTAGTACCGTACTTACGGTCGAGCGGGAAGAGGAAGGAAAAACCTTCAAAGTTCAGCGACCAGTTTATTACCTTTCTGAAGTTCTGACCCCATCAAAGCAAAGATACCCTCACTATCAGAAGCTTGTTTATGGGATTTACATGACCACGAAAAAGGTTGCTCATTATTTCTCTGATCACTCCATTACAGTCGTCAGCGACGCCCCGTTATCAGAGATTCTTCATAACAGAGATGCAACTGGTCGAGTGGCAAAATGGGCGATTGAACTTACTCCCCTTGATATCAAGTTCGAGGCAAAGAAAGCTATCAAGTCCCAAGCAATAGCTGATTTCCTCGCCGAGTGGACTGAACAACAACTTCCGACTCAAGTTCACTCGGAGCACTGGACTATGTTTTTTGATGGCTCCAAGATGCTGAATGGGTACGGTGCAGGGGTTGTATTGGTTTCCCTCCGAGGAGATAAGCTCAAATATGTCCTCCAGATTCACTTTGATTCCTCCAACAACGAGGCAGAATATTAAGCACTCCTATATGGACTGCGTATGGCCATTTCACTCGGCGTCCGTTGCCTTATGGTCTACGGTGACTCAGATCTGGTTGTCAATCAAGTGATGAAGGAGTGGGATGTCCGAAGTGATGAGGACATGACTACCTTGGATACGACCAAAAATATTGCATACATGCATATTTGTCAGGTGATTTCTAGTGCAAACTATTCAATAATCTATTTATGTTATCCAGAACAAAAATACTTCACACACTTTTGTGTTTTGTCTAATTGCATGTGTATGGGACATTTGTGCAATCCACATATGAAGATAAGGGAAAAAGAGAAGTTTAGGTGCTGTTCAAAAAGTCCTCTCACATCACTTTTGGACCAAGAGAAGATAGAGTCCAAGTCTCTCACGTTCTGGATTCAGATTCGGACTGCACAGACATACCTGACTCAAAACGCCAACAACTTTTTCATACGGACTCCGAATTGGGTGATTCTTTTTTTGTTGGAAAGTAGATTTCATCCTCTTTCCAAAACAATTGGAATCACCTTTAAATTCATCTAGAGCGTTGAGATATGGACGAAACAATCTGACGCTGCAGCAGAATCCGAGTCAAACAACAAGTCCAAAGGTGTTGCATCACCTCCACTTGGGCCCATGAGCCTTGTACGACCTAGGGTTGGTTTTAGGCTGCCTTGGGACGTCCTCCCACCTCCTTGGCCGCCATCCCTTGCTCCTATATAAGTAGATCCACCTAGTAGCTTTTTCCTTGGGATTTCTTAGTTAAAAGTTAGCCATTGCAACTTCGTGTACTTCGTTTGTGTCCAACGACCAGATCAAGACCGCTTCCGGATCCCCACCTTTATCAATACTTCATCTATATTCGCAATATTCAGATTGCATTATCATATTCTTGCTTGTTCTTCGATTGCGTGCAGGAATAGACCTTCGTGGTCAGGCTGATCGTGCTTCCAGCATCATCGGTAACCTCGGGAGATTGGTTTAGCGATTGCTAAGGCGCAACGTCGTGCACGTTTGTAGTCGGATCGTCCAAGTCGACTCCACCAAATCGATAGTTATCATCTCATCAAAAGATCGGGACACCCCCGCCTCTATCAAGTGGTATCAGTTTTCAGGTTGCTCGGTGGGAATTTCCAGTTATCCCTAGATTAGATTTATTTTCTTACCTATTGTCCAAGAAAAAGCCACACAAAAAAGTTAGATCTGTTCATCCTTTGTCCAAGCCAGTCTGAGCCTTTGCATAATCGTTTTAATGTTTTGCTTTGTTAAATTTGCGGTTACATCGTCGTGTCAAGTTGCTGGTCTTAGTGTCTAGTACTTTAGAGTTTCAAGTTCTGTTCACAGTTTGTCACGCCACGGCCGCACCATCTTCATTGTCGTTGCCATATACCACCACCGCGTCATTATTGCATCCGCTGTCCACCACCGCCATCCATCAATTTCCACCACATACTCCCCATCATTCATTGTCATAATCATACTTGAGGTCGTTCGCGTCATCACTTGATCCAATCTGCATCTTATCTAGCTTGTTTGTAAAAAAAAGAGAAAGAGAAAAAAAGAAAAAAAAAGTGAGAGAAAAAAAAAGAAAAAAAAAGAGGAAAAGAAAGAGAAAAAAAGTGAAAAAAATTCCGTGAAAAAAGGAGAAAAAAAGATATTCAGAGTGTGCTCCGCCTTTGTTTACGTGCAGCGCCTTGATTGTTTTAGTGTTCTAGGCTCGCGTCTCTAGCACGGTCTAGCCTAGGACCAGCACAGTACCGTCGTTGAGTGTTTATTCAACATTGCATCTCTGAATTGATTATTGCTGATCTTTTGCTACCATATATTTGGCCTTCCAAGCTCCACATATTTCTACACCGTGTATACATACGCTCACCTAGCAATCGCTTTACTCAATCTTCGGAGTTATTTGAACCGCTGGTTGCCGGTCACCACCTGCTGCATGGTAAGAACTTGTAAGGCTTTGATATTTGCTATACTGTGAGCGTTTTACCACCACATCCTAGTAGTTCATAGGAACATTATTCTTGGATTTTGTTTCTTGTTTTTCTACTAAATATGGCAGGTTCAAGAGTCAGTTGGGCTTCATCAATCGTGGGAGACGTGCCACCAGCTCCGAAAATACAACCACCGTCACAAGAGGTGCAAAGACATAAGAATACACACAATCAGGTTTTTGTTTCCATGCCACCTTTTAATGGTCGTTTTAAGCCTGATTTATATATTGAATGGGAGTTCGAAATAAATGTTATATTTGATTCCCATGATTTTTCGGAACGTAAAAAATTTAAGCTTGCGGTTGGTTCTTGCACTAGTTTTGCTACTGTTTGGTGGAGTGAACATTGTCGGTTATACCCTGATTATGTACCTACTACTTGGGATGATTTAAAACTTGTCATGAGAGATAGATTCGTCAATGTTTATTATACTCGTGGCATGATTAAAAAACTACAACATTTAAAACAAGGTAGTGACACTGTAAGAAAATATTATGATGATTTACAAACTACCTTGTTGCATTCCTTTTTAGAGGAAAGTGAAGAAGATTTTATGGATAGATTTTGGGGAGGATTAAACCGTGATATTCAGGAGATACTAATTCATGAAGAATGTTATCCTATGGACCATTTGTTTCATCTTGCATGCAAAGCTGAATAGGAAATAAAGAGGCATGATGCCCACAAGACAAACAAGCATAAGGTGCACATCCAAGGAGTTGAGACGGTCCTTCCTTCTACCACTGCGCCTACTATGACAACAACATCCATTGTTGTGAGCACTGCATCAGCTCCATATTATGACCTGTCACTGCCGAGAGTTCCAACATCGTCTGAGTTGATAACACGAGGTAATGACAAAGGTGATGATCTTCTAACTTCGCATGCGAATGATGAATGCCTTGTCGATTTAAATACACCATGTGATGCTCTATCCACTACATTGATCACACCACCTATTTTAGATGATTATGCTGATGAATTGACTTTGCCATGTGATCAAACAACTGCAATATCAAGAATTTTGAGTGCACCCATTGAATTAACCGTTGATGTGAAAGAACCATGTGAATTAGGCACTAAAACAAATTTGGATCAACTACGTTTGAAAATAATTGTGCCAATGTTTAATCATTTTGATATGACCTCTAATCTTGATAATGATTTTGTGTTGAATGACTTGTTGCATGTTTGCTTATTACAGCATGTTGTAGCATGTAATTCTGAAACTATTAAAGTTTATTCACCAATGTTGGGATGGTTTAATGATGAACTTTGTCAATCTTCTGATATGAATAAGAGTTTCACTTATATGTGCAAACTGAGTTGCAATATTTTCATGTCTTCTACTTCTAGTGATAATATTTTGGCTTCAGATTTTATGAACTATGCAAGTTACTCATCTATACATGTGTCATATGTGCAAAAACCAAGGGAAGTAAAAATGGATGACATATACATATACAACATGTACACCTTGTCTCTTTTGTTAGCCACATTTCAGATTAAGCAACGCTGAGGACGGCTTTGTTTTCAAAAGGGGGAGGATGATGAGGACATGACTACCTTGGATACGACCAAAAATATTGCATACATGCATATTTGTCAGGTGATTTCTAGTGCAAACTATTCAATAATCTATTTATGTTATCCAGAACAAAAATACTTCACACACTTTTGTGTTTTGTCTAATTGCATGTGTATGGGACATTTGTGCAATCCACATATGAAGATAAGGGAAAAAGAGAAGTTTAGGTGCTGTTCAAAATGTCCTCTCACGTCACTTTTGGACCAAGAGAAGATAGAGTCCAAGTCTCTCACGTTCTGGATTCAGATTCGGACTACACAGACATACCTGACTCAAAATGCCAACAACTTTTTCATACGGACTCCGAATTGGGTGATTCTTTTTTTGTTGGAAAGTAGATTTCATCCTCTTTCCAAAATAATTTGAATCACCTTTAAATTCATCAGAGCGTTGAGGTATGGACGAAACAATCTGACGTTGCAGCAGAATCCGAGTCAAACAACAAGTCCAAAGGTGTTGCATCACCTCCACTTTGGCCCATGAGGCTTGTACGACCTAGGGTTGGTTTTAGGCTGCCTTGGGACGTCCTCCCACCTCCTTGGCCGCCACCCCTTGCTCCTATATAAGTAGATCCACCTAGTAGCTTTTAACTTGGGATTTGTTTAGTTAAAAGTTAGCCATTGCAACTTCGTGTACTTCGTTTGTGTTCAACAATCAGACCAAGACCGCTTACGGATCCCCACCTTTATCAATACTTCATATATATTCACAATATTCAGATTGCTTTATCATATTCTTGCTTGTTCTTCGATTGTTTGCAGGAATAGACCTTCGTGGTCAGGTGGATTGTGCTCCGGCTTGGTCAATAACCTCTCGGAGTTGGTTTAGCGATTGCTAAGGCGCAACGTCATGCACGTTTGTAGTCGGATCGTCAAAGTCGTCTCCATCAAATCGATAGTTATCATCTCATCGAAAGATCGGGACACCCGCCTCTATCACGAAGCCCAGCCATGACGGGTTATTGCAATGCAGTGAGAAAGTTGGAGAAGAGATTCGAGGGGTTAGAGCTCCATCGTATACCCCGACTGAAAAACCAAGTTGCGGATGATTTGGCGAAAATAGGGTCCAAGAGAGAAGCCATCCCTAGTGATGTGTGTTTGGAGCACATTCGTGCGCCATCGATACAGGAAGATCCTTTCACAGAAGAACCTCCGCAGCCAAAGAGCGCCAGCGATCTGACTGAAGTGGAGATTCCAGCCGTGGTCGACCTGATTATGGAAGTTGTAGTCGTCACTCCCGACTGGACGACGCCATACATCGCGTATATTATGAGGAAAGAGCTCCCAGAAGATGAAGGAGAGGCTCGACAGATCGTCCATCGATCCAAGGCCTTTACAGTAATCAAAGGGCAGTTGTACCGAGAAAGCGCGACTGGAGTTGGCCAGAAGTGCATCACGTTAGAAGAAGGTCAGATAATTCTTGAGGATATCCACTCGGGAACCTGTGGCCATCATGCGTCCTCTCGGACCATTGTGGCTAAAGCGTACCGAGCGGGATTTTACTGGCCGAGGGCGAATGAAATGGCAAAAGACATAGTCGACAAATGCGAAGGGTGTCAGTTTTATTCCAACATGTCACACAAGCCCGCCTCTGCTCTGAAGACCATTCCACTCGTCTGGCCCTTTGCTGTTTGGGGGCTAGACATGATTGGACCGCTGAGAACTGGTAGAAGCGGCTTCACTCACTTACTGGTTGCAGTCGACAAGTTCACCAAGTGGATAGAAGCCAAACCCATCAAGAACCTTGATGCAAGTACTGCTATCAGTTTCATCAGAGAGCTGATATTCAGATATGGAGTTCCACATAGCATCATCACGGACAATGGATCAAACTTTGATAACGACAGATTCAAAGCCTTCTGCACCTCCCAAGGCACGCGGGTCGACTGTGCCTCAGTTGCCCATCCTCAGTCGAATGGGCAGGCAGAGCGTGCAAATGGTCTCATCCTCAAAGGACTGAAACCCCGACTGATGCGTGATCTCAAGCACGCGGCAGGAGCTTGGGTCGACAAACTTCCGTCAGTTCTTTGGGGATTAAGGACCACTCCTAATCAGTCGACTGGAAGAACGCCATTCTTTCTGGTCTACGGGGCTGAAGCGGTTCTGCCGAGTGATCTGCTTCACAATGCACCTCGAGTCGAACTATACTCTGAAGCAAAAGCGGAACAAGCTCGGCAAGATGTAGTCGACCTCTTGGAAGAATAGAGGGAGATGGCCCTAATCTGCTCGACTATCTACCAGCAGGACTTACGTCAGTTCCACGCCAGAAACATGAAGAGTCGAGCCTTTCAGGAAGGAGACTTGGTCCTCCGAGTGGATCAGCAAAAACCTCACAAGCTCGCTCCAACCTGGGAAGGCCCCTTCATCGTCACCAAAGTCCTCCACAACGGAGCATATCACCTCTATAACGTTGATCGCCAGATCGACGAACCTCGAGCTTGGAATGCGGAGTTACTCCGTCCTTTTTACACTTAAAAAAACTCACTCGGTTGAGATGTAATAAAAGTGCCTCTGTAGTTCTTTTATCTAAAGCAAGAATGTTATAATTTTTCACAGAAGATTGCTATTTCTTTTTGTTGAAATTCCCCCCAGTGGGTGGCTTAGCTGCGAATCCGTTTCGCCTAAGTTTGTAAAAAATCCTGCCGAGTGGAGAGCCAGCGTCCCACTCAGAGGCTTAGCTGCGAATCCGTTTTGCCTAAGTATTCAAAATCCTACCGAGTGGAGAACCAGCCTCCCACTCGGGGGCTTAGCTGCGAATCCGTTTCGCCTAAGTATTTAAAATCCTACCGAGTGGAGAGCCAGCCTCCCACTCGGGGGCTTAGCAGCAGTCCAAGTACTCGCCTAAGTATTTAAAATCCTTCCGAGTGGAGAGCAAACCTCCCACTCGGGGGCTTAGCTACAGCCCAGTGCTCGCCTAAGTGATCAAAACCCTACCGAGTGGAGAGCAAACCTCCCACTCGGGGGCTTAGCTGCAGCCCAGTGCTCGCCTAAGTGATTAAAATCCTACCGAGTGGAGAGCAAACCTCCCACTCGGGGGCTTAGCTGCAGTCCAAGTACTCGCCTAAGTATTTAAAATCCTACCGAGTGGAGAGCCAGCCTCCCACTCGGGGGCTCAGCTGCAGTCCAAGTACTCGCCTAAGTATTTAAAATCCTACCGAGTGGAGAGCAAACCTCCCACTCGGGGGCTTAGCTGCAGACCAAGTACTCGCCTAAGTATTTAAAATCCTACCGAGTGGAGAGCAAACCTCCCACTCGGGGGCTTAGCTGCAGTCCAGTGCTCGCCTAAGTATTTAAAATTCCTACCGAGTGGAAAGCCAGCTTCCCGCTCGAGGGTTTAATAACAGTCCAAGGATTTAGTCAAACTCTCAATATAATGAACGCTTCGCAAGGACGATAAGGCGCAGGTCGACTGCCTCCTTCTCCTTCAGAAGCTATATTCAAAAATCCTACCGAGTGGAGAGCAAACCTCCCACTCGGGGGCTTAGCTGCAGCCCAGTGCTTGCCTAAGTGATTAAAATCCTACCAAGTGGAGAGCAAACCTCCCACTCAGTGCCTTAGCTGCAGCCCAGTGCTCGCCTAAGTGATCAAAACCCTACCGAGTGGAGAGCAAACCTCCCACTCGGGGGCTTAGCTGCAGCCCAGTGCTCGCCTAAGTGATTAAAATCCTACCGAGTGGAGAGCAAACCTCCCACTCGGGGGCTTAGCTGCAGCCCAGTGCTTGCCTAAGTGATTAAAATCCTACCGAGTGGAGAGAAAACCTCCCACTCGGGGGCTTAACTACAGCACAGTGCTCGCATAAGTGATCAAAACCCTACCGAGTGGAGAGCAAACCTCCCACTCGGGGGCTTAGCTGCAGCCCAGTGCTCGCCTAAGTGATTAAAATCCTACCGAGTGGAGAGCAAACCTCCCGCTCGGGGGCCTAGCTGCAGCCCAGTGCTCGCCTAAGTCATTAAAATCCTACCGAGTGGAGAGCAAACCTCCTACTCGGGGGCTTAGCTGCAGCCCAGTGCTCGCCTAAGTAATTAAAATCCTACCGAGTGGAGAGCAAACCTCCCACTCGGGGGCTTAGCTGCAGCCCAGTGCTCGCCTAAGTGATTAAAATCCTACCGAGTGGAGAGCAAACCTCCCACTCGGAGGCTTAGCTGCAGCCCAGCGCTCGCCTAAGTCATTTTGAGTGAAAGTCAAGTCTCACTCAACGAATAAAATACGAAGATATTCAACGATAAATCAAGTTCGGATAAGATCAAAAGGTCCTGGACCGCAAATAAAAGTACTCGAGCCTCCAGCTCGACAGAGTTTATCGGTTACACAAACCACTCGGCATTCCGAGGCAAATTTAGAGTGAGACACAACAGCTTTTTACTCCTCCGGTGGAGGACTGGATGGGGCAACAAACTCGTCCAAATCAATCCCGTCTGAGATAAGAGTGGCAGCAGCAATGAAGGTCTCCATGAAGTCCTGGAAGTTATGCTTCCTGGTATTGGCAACTTGGAGGGCGGCCAGCTTCTCTTCTCGCGCCTCCTTGCAGTGGACACGAACCAGCGACAGAGCAACGTCGGCACCACACCTGGCAGAAGACTTCTTCCATTCATGCACTCGACTTGGGATTTCCTTCAGTCGAGTGACCAAGGATTCAAGGTCATTCTGAAGTATCTGTTTTGGCCAGAGTGCAGAGTCGATCCGCGACATTGCAGCCTTCAGTCGAGCAAGGTAGTCCACCACGCTGGCGACGCGAGACTCCAGCTAGAGGACATTCATGGCAGCTTCGTCCTTCACAGTAGAGTTGATGGGATCCAGACTGGTTTCCACTCGACCAGTTTCTTCCTAGAAGTTTTGACAGAACTCTGAAAGGTATAGTCCAAAATTATAATTGAATGATGAGTCGACGACGACAAGTCAATCGAGTAAAGGGGATTACCTTCAAGCATGAGGAATAGTTTCTTGGCGAGTCCTCCGAGATAAGCCTCTAGATCATTTCGCTTCCCCGCCATATGGCCGACCTTGTCAGTCAGAGCAATCTTGTCCTTTTTCAATCGACTTGCTTCCTTGTTGGCCGCGTCAAGAGCAGACTTCAGCTTGGCATTCTCATCTTCAAGCTGACCAACTAAAGCAAGCTTCTCCTCAGCGAGCTTCGTCTTCTCCGAAGCCACCTTCTGTGCTTCCGCAAGGTCAAGATCTTTCTTCCTCAGAGCCTCCTCCAGTTGGTCTGCAAAAACAATAATAAGAACGGAGTTGAGAATAGGCATAAAAACAAAGACAACCATCGAATCCTCACCAGCCATACCTTTTGCTTCGTCCTTCGCCTTCTGCAAGCTTTCCTGGGCAAACTTCAAGTCGAGGTTAAGCTGGACCTGTTTCTCCTTCCATTCAGCAAAATGAGCAACAAGCTCGCAAGACTTCTGCAAAGAGTCAATTGACAAAAGACATCAAAGACAAGTTACTTCCGAGTGACTAAAGGAAAAGTTGTAGCGCTTCCAAGACTACAGCCGAATCAAAACATTCGACAGTAGCCTCGGGGACTACACCCAGTGGGTGCACTCAGCGTGCCCCCACCGGTAATCTTTCCAAATTCTGCTCGATCAGTTAACCAAATATGATTCTAAAGCCATGACTAATAGTCAGTGGTCAGCCGCATCTAAAAAAGGGAGAGCATAAAGTTCTTTAGACTATAGTCGATTGCCAGCAGTCGACCATAGCCTCAGGGACTACACCCAGTGGGTGCACTCAGCGTGCCCCCACAGGTTTCTTTTTGGTTTCCACTCGACTTGATCCGACCAGGCCGAGTGAAGAAGTTTGAAAGTATAAAGACTATAGTCGACTGCAGCAGTCCACCATAGCCTCGGGGACTACACCCAGTGGGTGCACTCAGCGTGCCCCCACAGAAATTCAATCGACACACACACCCCAGTGGGTGTACAAACAGCAAAAATCTTCAGAAAGAAGCAATTTTCAGGTGGCGTTTCATAACGAAACAGACAAGTCGACTTACCTGAACATTATTCTGAAGAGCTGAACTAGCATCATAAGCCGCCTGACCGGCCTCTCGGACCACCTTCACTTGTTCCATCATAATCCCTGCTTGGCGTATGGTTTCCTTAGCAGCGCTCACTGGGTCTTCCGGGACGTGGTGGGCAGCAAAAAGAGATGGTGGAGCAACAATCGACGAAGTGGGTCGAGCACTTGTCAGCGGTACAACAAAAGTCACTGAAGTCCGAGTAGCATCACCTCCATCCCGAGCCATGACCTCAGGCACCGAGGTAGCTTGTGGAGTCTTGCCGGCCAGAGCCTTCCTGTTCCTCCTCACCCTCAGCGGCTCTTCGTCGTCGTCATCAGGGAGGTCAATGACATGAGGAGGACCTGCAAGAAAAGTTCAACCGACCGGAATGATAAGAAATCAGCAGTCGACCCAAAACAAAGCATCAGTAATTATACCCGGGTTGGAGGTAACAGCGTCCTCCATCTCCTGATCATCACCCTTGGCGGAAATCTCCGAGGTAGCAGCACTGCAAATTTCGAAAGTCAGTCGACTCGCTCAATGAATCGACCAAAATCTGTCACATTCAACAAGAGAAGACAAGTTCAACTCTTTACCCAGAAATGGTGGGGATAGTCATCTTCATCCTGGGCAAGGCCTTGGGGGGCTTGGACGGCGTCGCACGCGGATGCTTGGGAGCTTTTTCAGTCAGCGTAGGTGAAGAGGTCCTGGGACGCTTCGACGACTGCCCAACAGGAGCAGTCGCCTTGCCCCGCTCCCGCGCAGGGTCGTGCGTAAGCTTGGACCGCTTTTCTGTGTGAGGAGGTTCAGCTTCCTCTTCCTCCTCCTCCTCCTCGCTGGAGTCGGCGTCGTTGCCTCCCTCCCCTTCGCCATCGGACTCCCACTCCTCTGGCTCGTCTCCGCTCTCGCCTCCGCTCGCCTCTCCTTCCACAGCCTGCTCCTACGCTCCGTTGGGCGTCGAATACATTTCAGTAATTTCCTGGATAACAACAAACAAGGTAAAGGTCAATCGACTGTCTCGGAAGAGGAAACAAGCAGATTGAATATTGCAGATCAGTCGGAGAAAGGTGTTCGTACCTTATCTGGCTGACAAGACTGGTCGAATGGGAGAACTCTCCTGGCACCTCGAGGATTGTCCTTGTTCCCAGTGATGGCAGTCATCCACCTCTCCAACGTGGCTTCGTCGACCTCCTCTAGATCAACCCGAGTAGTGTCGTCGGAACCAGAGTACATCCACATCGGATGGCCTCGGTATTGCAATGGCTGAATTCGCCGTCGGAGAAAAACTTCCAGGAGATCCATGCCAGTCACCCCGTCGCGAATAAGCTGGACTACGCGCTCCATCAACAACTTCACTTGGGCCTTCTCCTCCGGTAACACCTTCAGAGAAGATGGCTTGTCTACTCGACTCATGGAGAAAGAGGGGAGCCCAGTCGACTGCCCTGGCGTCGACTGGTCTTGGCAGTAGAACCATGTCGAATGCCACCCTCAAACCGAGTCGGGCAGAGTCATCGCCGGAAAGGCGCTCTTGCCCCTCGCCTGGACTCCGAGTCCCCCACACATCTGGATCACTTCAGTTCTCTCGTCGTCTGGGTTTGTTTTCTTCACCGACTGAGAGCGACAGGTGAATATGTGCTTGAAAAGCCCCCAGTGCGGCCGACAGCCCAAGAAATTTTCACACAGCGAAACAAAGGCAGCGAGGTAGACGATTGAATTGGGAGTGAAATGATGGAGTTGCGCCCCAAAAAAGTTCAGAAACCCTCGGAAGAAAGGACTCGGCGGCAGAGAAAACCCTCGATCTACATGAGTGGCCAGAAGAACACACTCACCCTCCTCAGGCTGCGGTTGCGACTCCGTTCCCGGGAGCCTCGCCGACCCGTGGGGGATCAGTCCCTCGTTGGCCAGATCGGCGAGGTCCTTCTCGGTGATGGTCGAGTGGATCCAATCTCCTTGGACCCAACCCCGCGGCAGCTGGGACCGTGATGAGGATCTGCCCCAGCTTGACACCCTCCCCTTCGCCGTCGCCGTCGCCTTTTTCGCCCGCTCCAGAGCCGCGGTCTTCTCCTTCCCCATTGTCGCCGGCGAGGATGGTGCGAAGCGGCGGCGCTGAGAAAGCTACGGGCGTTACAGAGAGATTTGGGGGCGGAGGGAGACAAAGATTGTGTTGGCACTGTTCAAAATACCCCCGCCCGGCGCCTTAAATAAGGCCACTTTCGAGTGGCTGACCGGTAGGCCCAGGCAATCTGTCAAATCCCGCAACAGGCGCGCGAGCGATACGTGGCGAAAAAGGCGGTGCGAAGATCGAGGCGTCATCGTCTCGTCCCATCCGAGTGCCGCGGTTTTCTCCGCTTCGCGCGCTTCCCAAAATTCGGATCCCGTGAAATCCGCTAACTGCAGAACAATCCGCTAACTGCTGAAAAGCCATTGATCCAGAGCAAGACACACTTGCAACGCAAGAAACAGGTCGGAAGACTATCAACTCCTTCCTCACTCAAACCTCGATCCATTCGGGGGCTAATGATGAAGTCATCTACCTAGGGTAGGGTCATAGGTCTGCCCAAGAGTACCCTCCCCAAGGTCACTTACTAAAAGAGGTTGCTTACCAGTCGACCTGATAAGCATCCACTCGACTAATACAAAAACACTCGACGTGCGCAGAGACACTCGACCATGAAGACTCACTCGACCATTGGAAGCACAGGAGCCACTCCGCATCCAAATGATCTGTAATTAAATGGCCTTTATAGCCTTAATAGCACTTTATACAGGGCGTTTCCAGTAACGCCCTGCCTTAATGTACCTTAAGATCCTTCATTACGTGGGCTGGCAGGGGTCTTGGCGAACTCTATATAAGCCACCCCCCTCCACAGGAAGAAGGGTTCGCATCTTTGTAACACACACGCATATAATCCAGTCGACCGCCTCTGGGCTCCGAGACGTAGGGCTATTACTTCTTCCGAGAGGGGCCTGAACTCGTCAAACTCTTGCGTGCACAACTACTCCAAAGCTAGGTTTCTACCTCTCCATTCCTACCCCCATTCTACTGTCAGACTTAGAACCACGACACCATCGACCTCCTCCAGCCTCCACGGGCTCCTATTCATCTACCGTCGACCTCCTCCAGCTTCCACCTGCGACTGTTCATCCACGGGCTCCTGTTCATCCAGCCTCCACCGGCTACTGTTCAACCAGCCCTCTCCACGGGGGTCATGGTCAACCACCCCTCCACGGGCTACTGTTCATCCAGCCCTCCACTGGCTACTATTCAACCAGCCTTCCACGGGGTCCTGTTCCACCAGCCCTCCACGGGGTCCTGTTCATCCAGCCCTCCACGGGGTCCTGTTCATCCACCGGCTCGATCGATCGAGGTACTGTTCATCGAGCGACAACGACCTCTACTACCACGGGGTCCTGTTCATCCAACCCCCCACCGGGAACTGTTCATCCAAACCCCCTCAACAATACTCACTGTTCATCCAGGGAAGGAGGCAGCAGTATTCGATTGGCTTCAGTTAGCAGCAGTAGCGAAGGAATCACACTGAGTTCAGTTAACAGCAAGGGATCGATCGATCGCTCGGGTTCAGTAAAGCGTAGCCTGCAGTGCAATCACTCGGGTTCAGTTAGAGCCCAACGCCTTGCTCGGGTTTAGTTAGAGCAAAACACCTCGCACACGTGTGCGTACGTATGAGAGAAACGCGCATCGCTCGGCCCCCGACCACCCACCATAACTGGGAACTCCCCGATATTTTCCTTGCCCTCGCTACTACCAAATTTTTTTCCGTCATAGACGGTCCAAAGAATGTCATGCAGTTGCGTCTCCAGCCCGCCCAGGACGAAATGCCCATTTTCTATCATGATTTTTTGTCATAGAAGTAGGGCCCCACCACATCTATGATGATACCGGGTTTTGTCACAATTATCGTCATAGAAGTGTCATAAGTATGACAAAATTTTTTTCGTTCAGCCCAAAATGTCATGGATGTGTCTTTTTTTGTACTAATAAAATTGGAATGAGTTTACAGCAGTACCTAAAAGTGGTTATTTGCTTTGTTTCACTAACAGATCTCACAAGTTTTCTGTTGAGTTTTGTGTTATGAAGTTTTCTTTGATGGGGAATAAGGAGTGGCAAGAGCCTAAGCTTGGGGATGCCCAAGGCACCCCAAGGAAATATTCAAGGACAACCAAGCATCTAAGCTTGGGGATGCCCCAGATGGCATCCCCTCTTTTGTCTTCAATCCATCTGTAAAATTACTTGAGGCTATATTTTTATTCACCACATGGTATGTGTTTTGCTTGGAGCATGTTGTATTATATGAGTCTTTGCTTTTTAGTTTTCCACAATCATTCTTGCTATACAAACCTTTTGAGAGGGACACACATTAATCATGAATTTATTAGAATACTCTATGTGCTTCACTTATATCTTTTGAGCTAGGTAGTTGCTCTAGTGCTTCACTTATATCTTTTTAGAGGACGGCGGTGGTTTTATTTTGTAGAAATTGACGAACTCTCATGCTTCACTTATATTATTTTGAGAGTCTTATAAGTAGTATGGCGATTTTCTTAGGTTATGAATTTGGTCCTAATATGATGGTTATTCAAGAGGGATAATAAAAACTTTCATGAAGATCATTGAATATATGAGAAGTTTGATTCCTTGCAATTGTTTTGAGATATAAATATGGTGATATTAGAGTCATGCTAGTTGGTAATTGTGGGTTGACAGAAATACTTGTGTTAAGGTTTGTGTCGGTGTCAAAACCGGTGGATCTCGGGTAGGGGGTCCCGAACTGTGCGTCTAGGCGGATGGTAACAGGAGGCAGGGGACACGATGTTTTACCCAGGTTCGGGCCCTCTTAATGGAGGTAAAACCCTATGTCTTGCTTGATTAATATTGATTATATGGGTAGTACAAGAGTAGATCTACCACGAGATCAAGGAGGCTAAACCCTAGAAGCTAGCCTATGGTATGATTGTTGTTCTGTCCTACGGACTAAAACCCTCTGGTTTATATAGACACCGGAAAGGGTTAGCGTTACGAAGATTCGGTTACAATGGTAGGAGATCTATATATTCACATCGCCAAACTTGCCTTCCACGCCAAGGAAAGTCCCTTCCGGACACGGGACGAAGTCTTCAATCTTGTATCTTCATAGTACAGGAGTCCGGCTGAAGGTATAGTCCGGCTATCCGGACACCCCCTAATCCAGGACTCCCTCAGTAGCCCCTGAACCAGGCTTCAATGACGACGAGTCTGGCGCGCAGATTGTCTTCGGCATTGCAAGGCGGGTTCCTCCTCCAAGTACTTCATAGAAGGTTTTGAACACAAAGGATAGTGTCCGGCTCTGCAAAATAAGTTTCGACATATTACCGTAGAGAGAATAATATTTACACAAATCTAATCTGCTGACGTATTCCGTAGCGTGACATCACACTACGGCCAAGCCTTTATTTGAATCGTTTTTACTCCCCCACCTCAGCGCGTTTCGCGAGGCGGTTTCCTTGGCACGTCTTGTCAAAGCAGAGATCATGTCCCCTTTATTTACAGGATTCTCATCAATACAGATGTGGGTAACCCAATCGTGCCCGTTGGCATGTTTTCTCGATTAAAGGCGAGTCCCAAACGGTTACGGGGAGGGCCCTTGGTATTCAACCTCTTATAAAGAGACCAAGGCCTTACTCCTTCATTTCAATCTCGAACGAGTTCGCCCTTCGCCTCAAGTTCCAACACCCAAGGCTCCAGATTTCAGGCGCTTCGGATCTTCGACAATGTCCGGTTTCGACCTTCGAGGCTGATGGATGCCCTCCTCCGTTATGGAGGAGGACGTGCTAAAGCTGAGAGAGGCCAGGTTTTTGACCGGCAAAATCTCACATAGGTTACCTGCTCAAGGGCAGGCCATTCCCACTCCCAAGCCTGGTGAGGGCGTGGTATTCATGTCTCACTTCCGTCGGGGGCTAGGCTTCCAGACGGATCCCTTCGTGAGGGGGCTCATATTTTATTATGGGTTGGAATTTCACGAATTAGCTCCGGAGTCCATCCTCCACATTTCCTCATTCATCGTCGTGTGTGAAGCCTTCCTCCGTGTTACTCCTCACTTCGGACTATGGCTCAAGACCTCCAAAGTTGAACCGAAGATGATCGAGGGACGACACGCGGAGTGTGGAGGCGCTGTTATAAGCAAGAATGCTGATGCTCCATGGCCCGAGGGCTCTTTTCAAGAGGAGCTCGGCTTATGGCAACAAGAGTGGTTCTATATCACCGCTCCCAGGGGCACCAAGTGGGTGGCGCCACCTGCCTTTCGCTCGGGTCCCCCACCACAGCTAGCGTCATGGGTCAATAAAGGACTAGACTGGGGGCCATCCAAGGACGTGCCCTTGTTGCAGGGCCGCATCAGGGATCTCTTAGAAAGAGACCTCAGCCTGGTCAAAGTGACACAGGTCATGCTGATCCGCCGAACCATGCCCGGCAAACGTCGCCCCCTTCGCCTGTGGGAGTTTAATCCGGAGGGACCGCGAGCTCTCCAGCATTTCATGGGTGCAACGCCCGCAGAGATGTATGAATTATTCTTTGGATCACAAGCAACGTGTCCGGATTTGACCGAGGACGCAGGTCTGAGCTGCAATCGCCCGGATACTCAAGTAAGTAGCCTTGTGCCCGGACTCGCTATCAGTATATTTGTCATAAACTTGCCCTTAAAAGAGTTGTCCGTTAAACAGGAGTGGATAGCAAAAGCAAAGCTTATCAGGTTTTCGGCTCCCCTCCCCGAGACCATGCCGGATTCCGTGCTGGTCAGGATGTTGAAGATTGTGCCTTTGGAGGAAAGCAAGGGAGGGGGCAAGGAAACAACGACCTCCTCGAAGGAGGCTGTTCGGAAGGGAGGAATCGAAAATTCCTCTCCTCAGGGGAAGAAGAAGACCGCCTCTGAAGACCCGGAGACCATGGCCTCAAAGCGGGGGAAGAAATCCTCTTCAGAGGGTCCTACGCCAGGGGATACCTCGGCCGAATTATGTCCTCAAGGGGACCAGCCCTTCACCGAGCCGTAAGTAGAGAGGGGTTTTCTTTTCAAGAGATAAGATAAATCCTTGCTTTATATCTGAGAAAAGTAACCGAAATTTTACCTTGTAGTTCGGACCTCAGGCCTTCTCAGCAGGGCTCGTCTTCGGGGGACCTTCTTCTGGAGATGATGGAGAGTGGAAAGCCTTCCCCTGCCGTACCGCCTGGCGAGGCGGGCGACCCTGAGGTATCATCACGGAGGGTTTCTTCGAATCCGGCAGGGCCGGACGGTAGTCATCTGGGCCCCCAAAGCCCTCCGTGTCCGGCCTTCAAAAAGGGCCATCGGACGAGTCCGGCACCGTCCGGTGCGCGGTCAGAGGAGCTGAAAGATCTGCTTGGGCGAGCGTCTATCTCACAGGAGCACCGTGCTTTGATGGGTATGGTGGTTGAGAGGATTTCGTCCGCAGAGAGTGGATTCTGTGCGTTGTCAGAAGTGAAGGCGCATAGAGGATCATAACCCCAGGTCTAAAATGCCGCCTTCATGTGTAGGTGGCGAATTGTCTGGCGGCGACCCGGACTGATGAATTTGCCGAGCTAAAGCGGCAACTTTACGTGGCAGAAGCCGACATCATGCTTGTTAACAGGTGGCTTGACGAGGCACAAGGTATGTAGTTCCTCCGGTGACACCCAGTAAGAGGAGCTTTATGCCAGTATCTTACAATATGTGTGCGTAATGCAGATGGTGCTGCTGCCATGGAGAATCTTCGGGCGGAACTTGCCCGAGCTAAGGAGCAAGCCAGAAAAAGTGATGCGGCTGCCAGAAACGCAATTGAAGAGCCGAAAGCCGAACTGGCTGCTCACTGCCGAAGCAAGAAGGAAATGGCCGAGATGGCTGTGAAGCTAAAAAGTGCTACTGACCGTTGCAAGCTTCTTGAAAAAGAAGTCCGGACGGAACAGGCGGACCTGGAGAAGGTCGTTGCCGATGCCAAGGATGCTCGCTCTGCGATGAGAGCTATGAAGGAGGAGCTGCATCAGGCCGGAGAGATCGCGGCTGGGAAGCCCTTTATGCTGCGGAGGAAGTTCTGTGATCCTAAACATGCTCCGCTAGACCGAATGTGGAGTATGGCAGACACCTATCTGGATTTGGCAGCGAGTGCTGCGGATGCGACCGAACACTTTCGAGATCAAGAGGATCACGAAAGTGGAGAAGCTCTTCTGGTCGCAGTTCCATAATCCAGAGCGTCCGCTGCCCGTAGCCGATCGTCTGGCCGAATGGGCTGAGCTGAATAGGTTGTCCAGACTCGCCATGAAGTGTGTCATGAGCCACCTGTGGCCGGAGAGGTCGGAGCTGAAAAGTTATTTCAACTTGGTGCAGCAGTTCCTTGGTGAGGTGCCGCATATTAATGCGATGAAGAGGTCAGCATGCATAGAGGGTGCACGGATGGCTCTTGCCCGTGTCAAAACATACTGGGCGGAGATGGAGACCACCGTTGTTGCATCCTGAGATTCGGACGAAAGCCGAGTACCAGCCGATCACTATTTTTTCAGGAAGTTCTTCAAGGCGCTCGTGTGATAGAGACGCAGTGCTCAAAGGATGTTATGTTTAAATAGCATATGTTATTGTAAAATAATTTTTGATAAATTGTAGAAGCTTTTTATACTTGCGCCTTCAAGTATTATAACACCTCCTGTGTGGCCGTTGAGGGTATATGTATATGTAATCTGAAAGATGGCAGTCGTCGGCTTCAGCCGCCACGCAAATATTGCGGGGGTGTTCGAAGAAGGCGCGTTTTCACACTTGATCCAACGTCTTGGTCCTACAAAGGAGGTGATAGCGCAGCGAACTAGGCAATCGGACTATAATGCTTTAACACTTTCACTTAGCCATAGGAGTTTGACAGTGAGGCTACTTATATAGCCCCTGGTGGCGCCTGCGCTCGCCCGAACTCGGGCGCGTATGTGCCTGGCCGGGAAACGACCCTTCTTTAATGCGGATGAATCCTAAAGATTCCGGTGAGTCATCGAGTGGTTGACCAGTCTCTCGCTATATCATGACAGTCAGTTTTTGGCTTTCTCTACTGAGGTGCTCGCCTGGCCGAACCGGGGCACAATCGCGGTAGTCCTCCTGGTGCCGCCTTAGCCGATAGAGCGGAACGTAAGGCACCAAAACACAGGAGCCAGGCAACCCAACATTTGACCAAAGACATGATTCGGAGCTGATGCATATAAGGCCAAACTCGCGACGCCGAACACTCCCTAAGATATTCGGTCTTTATGAAGGCGGGCGGGACAACGCCCTTAATTATAAGCCCTTGGTGTCCAGGTACGCGCAAAATTCTGACGTGGCCACATGCCAAGATGCCAGCCTCCTCCTTGGTTATACCAAAAAACCAGGGGATGTGTATCAACAAGAGACAGTAAAAAAGGTTTACGCAGGGTCTTAATCTGAAAAGAATCCTTGGAACGGGTCCCTGCTGCATGTCTGCGCCTGTGTCTCCGTTGTGCCGTATCCTGGAAGGGCGCAGCATGGTGTTAATCTGTAAAAGAGAGGAACTTAGTTGAAGAAAGGTCGTGCCAAACAGAAGTTATACTAAATAAACAAAGTATAAATTGAAATGGGTAAAATTGAGCTTGATTGTGTCTTTCGTTATATGCGCGGAGCCCCTAGTACAGGGGTGTATGGCTATTAAGCCTTTATCAATTGTATTTTTATGCCGGACTCGTCTAGCCGTGTCAGTGGTCTTAATGACATGTTTAGATGTTTTTAGCTGGTGAAGCCATTTTATTGTGCGGTTGTTAAGGCAGCCACACAATCTCCCGCGCGGGAGGCGTACTCAATGCTTTCCCTTTAATGAGATGATGCCTCGTGGACCGGGCATTTTAAGCGTAAGAGATGCATAGTGCGGAATTGTGTTAAAGCGGGCGAAAGCTTCGCGTCCCATTAGTGCTTGATAGCTGCTTGAGAATGGGGCGATATGGAAGGTTAGCCTTTCACGACAGAAGTTGTCGGGGGAGACGAATTTAACTTCTAGCCGGAGAGAACCCGTGCAATGGGCGTCCGGGCCTGGTGTTACCCCTTAAAAGGAGGTTTCGCTATGGTGAATTTTTGCTGGGTCTACCCCCATGTGGCGGATTGTGTCCTGATATATCAGGTTTAGACCACTGCCGCCATCCATCAGGACATTTGTAAAGTGGAGCCCGCCGATTATTTGATCTAATACCAAGGCAGTCTAGCCTGCGTTCCGGATACTTCTAGAGTAATCCAGATGATTGAAGGTGATCGGTTTTAACAACTAGTGGCGAGACTCCTTTGGGATAGGTCGTATGGTGCGTACCTCTATGGGCGTCGCTTGTTTTGTTATGCGAAGTAAGTTTACTGTTTTGACTTCTTGTGGAAAATTCTTTTGTTTCCTGGTGCTCTGCTTTTGGGGTTCGTCATCGTCTTCACTTGGTGTGTCGAGCCCCTTGTGTTCGGCGTTGAGTTTGCCGGATTGCTTGAAAACCCAACAATCTCTGTGGGTATGGTTTGCAGACTTCCCGGGAGTACTGTGTATTTGACATATCTTGTCCAAGATTTTGTTTAAGTTGGATAGCTTGTCCCTGTTATCCTTGAGGGCCTGCTTTTTCTGATTTTGCCGAGAGCTTTTGAATCTGGCATTGACTGTCGTGCTCTTTGGACTGCTTTCCTTAGTCCGGCGCTGGTCCTTGTTGCGTCACAGTTTTTCGTTTCCATCCCTAATTTCGGATGTACTTGGGTCGCTGGTGCTACATCTTGCCAACCAGCTGTCCTCTCCTGCAGAAAAGTGGGTCATGAGGCTTGTTAATGCGGCCATTGTTCTTGGCTTTTCTTGGCCGAGGTGTCTGGCGAGCCATTCGTCTCGAACGTTATGCCTAAAAGCTGCTAGGGCTTCGGCGTCCGGACAGTCGACTATCTGATTCTTTTCAGTAAGGATTCTGTTCCAGAATTTCCGGGCTGACTCTCCGGGCTATTGAGTTATGTGAGTTAGATCGTCTGCATCCGGAGGGCGGACATTGTCGGTGTTCTGGGAACGGGGGTCCCCAGACTTGCCTGCCTGCGGCCTGCGGCGTGGCTTAAAGGGGGCCCAGCACGGCCCATCTTCATCAACACAAACCCAAGACCCCCGCGAGGGGCCAAGCCTCGCGGGGCGGACGACGCGGAGCTTCCTCAGGCATAGCCTCATCAGACTGGCTCACCAGGAGGCGGAGAGATCAAGGCGGGGCACCTCACGAGGTGCGCATGACGCAAGCCATGACGACCAAGGGCGCCAGGCGGGCGCCAGCTGCGCAATGTCCTCCCTTTCCTCTTTGGTGCAAAGGGAGCAAGCGCAGGCGAGAGGATCAAGCAAAGGCACCCATTTCGGTGCAACGAGACCAAGACCAGCTCGGCGACAAGGAGGAAGTCACTGTGGAGCCCAAGCCAGCGTCACCTCAGAGCCTTTGGCAGGCGAGGACCAACTTTAGTCAGGATAAGTGTACCAGATGTTCCCCTTCAAAATGGCCAATTGTTGGCGCCCTTCCCGCTCAATATTTGGAAGAGGCCTAGGGCCTTTGCCTATAAATAGGACTAGCCACCCCCAAGGTAGGGGCGAATTGCATCTAGGAAGATCGGAACGCCTAGCAACCCGACAATCAGTTAGATAGGCATCAGAGAGAGAGAAGGGCGGCTGAACTCCTCCTAGCAGTTCATCGTCCCAGCCAGAAGCAGACCCTCGCGAGGCTGTTCTTCCTTGTATTGTTCATCATCATCGGCCCAAGAGGCAATCCACCACACCACACTGGAGTAGGGTATTACACCACATCGGTGGCCCGAACCAGTATAAACCCCGTGTCTCTTGTGTTGTTCTTTTAGTAGTTTAGATCTTTGGGAGACGGAGAGGTAGAGGGCGTAATCTCCGCGCGCACCCCAGAGTTCGAACCTTAAGGGTCTGTCGGAACCCGAAATCCAACATTTGGCGCGCCAGGTAGGGGTGCGCCGGAATTTGTCTTCCACTGCTCCGCTCTCCTCCGACCGTCGCGTCCATGTCCGACGCTCGTCGAGCCCGCGCCGAGCGCCGGGCCGCCATCGCTTCCCGCGTCGCCCAGATGGCTCCCGTCGGCGGGCATCCACGTCGTTCCCCATCGCCCGCCATAAACGCCGCCACCGGCCCGGCGGGGAACGAGCAGCAAGCATCGTCTCAGCATCCCTCCGTGCGGCAAGATGGCCGCAGCGCTACTCCATCACTCACACCAGCTCGTTCTTCGTCCCGCGCGCTCCGTGCACCCTTGGAGGCCCGGGCTGCACTCATCGCGGCAAACGAGCTCCTGCGCTACCGTCCTGTCGACAACGTCTATGAAGAGTGGCTCGACTGTGTTGCTGAGCTCGTCCGCGCCGCAGGGGGCTCTCCCGTGCCGTCCTTTCCGCTGCGCCGCACCCTGGCCCGTGCGGGCAACGAAGCTCCGGGGGCGTACCAGCCGCCTCCTCTTCAAGAAGACGCCATGGCTCCAAGGCGCGCGGCCCCTGGCCGGAACCCGCTCCGTCAGGCGCCTGCGCGACAAGAGCAGAGTTGCCAAGAAGTTCCTCGCTCGCAAGAAGCTGGCCGGGCGCTCCCTGCTCCGGCGCGTCGCGAGCCTGCTCCTGCTCCCGCGCGTAAAACCCCGCGCTGCTCCCAGCCGTAGCGCATGGGGACCCGCAAGACCAAGCTCTCCACCGGCCAAGGCCCCCCGTGGCCACCGCAGGTTGTCGTGCCTACACCACCGAGCTGCGTAGCGTCACGTGGCCCGGCAAGTTCAAGCCTGACCTGCCTCCCCGCTACAACGGCACGATCGACCCTGCAGAGTTCCTCCAGCTCTATGAGCTAGGCATCGAAGCTGCCAGCGGGGACGAGAAGGTCATGGTGAACTGGTTCCCCATGGCACTGAAAGAAGGAGCTCGCACCTGGCTCCTGAATCTGGCTCCAGGCACGATCTCTTCCTGGGACCAGATGCGCACCCGCTTCATCGCCAACTTCCAAGGTACTCGCGACCGACCGACCGCCCACCGTGAGCGATATGCGCCGCATCAAGCAACAACCCGGAGAGACCCTGCAAAAGTACATCCAACGCTTCAGCAGTGCACGCCTCAAGATCCCCAAGGTGTCTGAGGAGGCCATCATCTCAGCCTTCTCCGATGGAGTGCGCGACGTCAAGATGAAGGAGGAGCTGGCGATGCATGAAGACTTGTGCACCTCCCTGGAGCTGTTCAACTTGGCGACCAAGTGCACCAGGGCTGAGGAAGGACGTCTATCCCTCCTCGAGCTGCCTGCCGCAGACCCAGAAGAGAAGAAGCCCAAGGCCAAGGACGTGAAGCGCAAGGGGGCTGCCGTGCTCGCGGCAGAACCGGACACCAAGCGGGGCAAAGATCTGCCCGAATCCTCCAGGAGCAGCCGGTACTGTGTGTACCACGACCTCCACACCCACAACACCAACGAATGACAAGAACTCCGCGCCGTGCGAGAAGGAAGGATCGGCCGACGTCCCGGTCGTGCTGACCGGGGCTACGGCCGAGGAGGAGGAAGAAACGCAGGACGCTGGGAAGACCGCGGCCCGCGCCAAGGATGGCGCGATCAACCTCGCGAGGACCGCTGGCGAGACATGCCTCGCGAGGGGGACTGGAGGGATCAGCCTCGTGAGGATCGCCCACAAGGCAACGCAGGCCTCCCTCCACTGCCACCGCATCCAAGGAGGAACGAGGACCGCCATCAAGACGAGGGGGTTGGGGGCTTCCAGGAGCCACGCGCGATCGCCTGCATCCTGGCGGAGCTCAAGCCCCTGCCTCCCAACGCATCTTCAAGCAGTTTGCCCGCGAGGTGAATGCAGTCCTCCCCAAGCTCGAAGCAATGCGCCCTCTCAGGTGGTCGGCGTGCGCCATCACGTTCAGCTCGGCGGATCAGCTCAAGTGTGCGGCCACAGCCGGAGTCCTCCCGATGCTTTGCTCCCCAGTCATCAGCAACGTACTGGTCACCAAGACCCTCATCGATGGTGGGGCAGGGCTCAACGTCCTGTCCGTGGAAACGTTCAACAATCTCCAAGTGCCCTATGACCAGCTTCAGCCAACCAAGCCTTTCTCCGGAGTCACCGACGGTTCCACAGTCCCAATTGGGCAGGTCCGCCTCCCTCTCACCTTCGGGGCATGCAACAACTACCGCACCGAGCTCATCGACTTCGACGTCGCCCACATTCGCCTGCCGTACAACGCCATCCTCGGGTACCCAGCGCTGGCCCAGTTCATGGTCGTAACTCACCATGGCTACAACGTCCTCAAGATGCCAGGAAGTGGCGGAGTCATCATTGTGCCCTGCGAAGAAAAGGATGCGGTGTGTTCCCTGGAGCGAGCCTTTCAGGCCGCGTCACTGGAAGAAGACCCGGATCACGGAAGCAGGAGGCTTCCCGAGACCGCCCCCAAGAAGAAGAAGACATCGTCTGGACCGGCCCCTCAGGAGGCGGGCCCCTCAGGGCCCGCTCTGCCTAAGGGGAACCACCTTCCATCGCATAGGAAAGCGCGCCCGACGCCCTCTTCAGGCAGGGCTCGGGGGCTCTCCCCTGGAGGGCCACCGACCTGGCCAAGGTCACGAGGGAGGCGCTTGGGCACCACATGGAGGCGTGTTTCGATGCACGTTTCCCTCAAGAAGGAGCAAGGCAAGGAGAGCAAGACCAGCAGGAGTTCGTCAACAAGGCCGTTCAAGAACTACAGGAATCAAGAGTCATGAGAGGCTGCCGCCGTCTACCAGCTGTGGCTCCCCATCCAGGCAAGGATGGTGGGCTGCGCGTCTGCATCGATGTACCAGGGCTCAACCGAGTCGCCTCGATGGAGCGCCTCTGGCCCTCACAGGTGGGGCGCTGCGGAGGTCCGCCCCACAGCTACGCTCGCATGCCCTACGGCTTGCCGAGCGCGGCTGCTACGTACCAGCGCCTCATGAGGGGCATCATGGAGGCTCAAGAGGCCAGGCGTTCCGCAGCCTTGGCGGAGATGGAGATGATTCGCGAAGAGCCACCAGTGCCTCCGGAGCCTCCCGAGGCCCCAGGGCCTGGGGGCTCGTGAGGATCGGCTTCCGCAGCCCACCGAGTCTGCTGCACCAACACCCCTTCATCCTCGACATCTTCAGGTGACATCTTTCAAGTTTCATTTCCAGCTGGGAGCGCCCTCCCAGGGCTGCATCATTCCCAGGCCGCGTGGGTCCGTCCCTGCGGCATGTATCCCTTTTATTTCATGTTGATTAGCCTGCTTTGTTGGGGGCGCCCCTCGGCTGCATCATCCCCAAGTCGCTCAGGCCTGACCCAGCGATGTCTACCTTCCCAACATCTATCTGAATGAATCGACTCCTTCGCGGCTAACGTGTTTGATCTAGTTGCCTGCTCAACTGACGCCAACGAACGGAACTGCTCCCGCAGCGGCGCGACGCTTGCGCATGGGTCCGTCCCTGCAACGCCGACAAACCTGAATGGCTGAGCTCTGGCCGCGGTAGCCCCGCATGGCTCCACCTCGTCAAGCCTTCAGTGCCCCATCTCCCCCTGGAAGCAACTAACGGCTGACTGTCAATCGTCATGGAAAACCCTTTTTCCTTCTATGATGAGTCTATAGGATCTCCCAAGAGAGCTGCGCCAGGAAAGGCCCTTGCGGCATCCCCTTCACTCTCGTCCGCGCAAACCGCTTGCACGTTAAAGGGGGGTGCCTGAGCATCGCGACTTAGGGCTCTTACTGGCTCTCCAGCCCTCACCCTCTGGCCTTGACCACGGCATCGCGACCTGGCATACCAGCGACGGCTGAGACTCGCTCGAGGGCCGGGACCCGAGGACGTAGAGCAGAAAGGGGAGCAAAGACGAGGGGGAAAGGGGGACGCGAGGACCTTGCCAAGCGATTCCGCTTCTACCGATGCGCGGACCCGACGACACACCAGGAACGATCCCCGACTCTCGAGATAAGTCATCTCCCTAAGGCACCGGCTACCGTGGCACCACCCACGCACCTAACGCAATTCTGTGCTAGCGACGCCGCTCTCCTTTCTCACCGAGCGACGGCTGCTTGCGCGCCAAAGGGGACCTCCTGAGCATCGCGACTCAGGGGCTCTTACCGGACCCCGGGTCGCCCACCTCCTGGCCTTGACCACGGCATCGCGACCTGGCATACCAGCGACGGCTGATGCCGCCTTGGGACTGGGAACTGTCAACGCAGAGCACCAAGCCCTCGCGAGGTTCGAAAGGGAAAACTGAGCTAAGACAGAATCCGCAACTCACACAATTCTGTGACAAGGTTTATATATTAACAAGCAGGATCACAGTCACCTTACAAGCCCCCATGGGGCGCATTTTGATTCCTCACAGGGAACGGATCCTAAAGGATGCTAACTACACGCGCCCCCGCAAAAGACGCCATCATCAACAGCGGGCCGTCAAGCACCGGCGCCAACCCCGTCCAGATCAGAGCCGGCGACGGCCAGACGAGCCCGCCTTGCTCCAGGAGCGGCGCCGGCTCATGGGCTTGTAGCTGTCGTCGCTCGTCTCCGGAGTCGTGAAGATCTCGCTGGAGTCGCTGGATCCTCCGGCGTCTCCGTCGCATGTGGAGCCACCAAGGGAACGGTCGGCGGGCCTATCCCTCAACATGGCGAGGTCCTGCCCACCTCTCCCGAGGCAGCACTCCAGCCGGCGCCCGTTCGCGTCAAAGACCTTGAAGAACATCACCGAAGCACCATCGTACTCCAGGTGGATCACGAAGGAGCCTCTAGTCTTGCAAGCCCAGGCGATTTCGCCCCAGCCTCGAGTCATGAAGACCTCGCCCGGGGCAACCACCGCGACCTCTGCCTCGGTTGCGAGGGTGCTACAGCCGGCGTGCTGCAGCCAAAGCTCCAGGATCTCTCCCTGTGGGATGATGGAGGCGAAGAAGGGGGGAAGATGAATCCAGGAACAAGGAGGGATGGCGGCGTGGAGCATGAACTCTCGAGAGGAGCCCTCGGTGTGAACCCGAGGGGGACGACCCACACCTTCGTGACCCGTCAGCGCCTGCGGCGGCGCCGCCCACAATGATCGGCATCGGCTCTTTCAGCGCCCTCGATGTGGGTGTACAAGGGGAGCGGGAACCCCGGCGGCGCCCGCTCGCCCCAGGGTTTCGACATCACCTGACGGTCCTCCTTGTCCCGACCGCGAAGGGCGAGCCGCTTCTTCGACGGAAGCGGATCTGGTTCCTCTCGAGGGGCCTTTTCCTTCTCCGCCGCAGAGAACCAGCGGATCGGAGCCATCGCTGCAAGACGGAGCAAGGATCGGGAAGAAGGAGAAGCAAAGAGGGATGGACTAGAAGGGCGCGTGCCATTCCATACTTATAGCCGGGGAAAGCCAACCGTCGGCCCCCACGATCACAGGTAATCGTGACACGATTTGCATGCAGGGACTTGTCCAATCCGTGCGATCACCGAGGTGTCATGGGGTAGCGGAGACGCCCACGTCCCATCAACCGCCACGCGGCGCCCAAGGCCGCAGGCTGTTAGGGCCCGCGACGCTTCGCCCTTGCCCTTTCGCCTCTCAGCACAACCAAGTCCGTGCGCGCCTTGGGCCCAGGGGCTACTGTCGGCGTTCTGGGAACGGGGGTCCCCAGACTTGCCTGCCTGCAGCCTGCGGCATGGCTTAAAGGGGGCCCAGCACGGCCCATCTTCATCAACACAAACCCAAGACCCTCGCGAGGGGCCAAGCCTCGCGGGGCGGATGACGCGGAGCTTCCTTAGGCACGGCCTCATCAGGCTGGCTCACGAGGAGGCGGAGAGATCAAGGCGGGGTACCTCACGAGGTGCCCATGACGCAAGCCATGACGACCAAGGGCGCCAGGTGGGCGCCAGCCGCGCAGTGTCCTCCCTTTCCTCTTTGGTGCAAAGGGAGCAAGCGCAGGCGAGAGGATCAAGCAAAGGCACCCATTTCGGTGCAACGAGACCAAGACCAGCTCCGCGACAAGGAGGAAGTCACTGTGGAGCCCAAGCCAGCGTCACCTCAGAGCCTTTGGCAGGCGAGGACCAACTTTAGTCAGGATAAGTGTACAAGATGTTCCCCTTCAAAATGGCCAATTGTTGGCGCCCTTCCCGCTCAATATTTGGGAAGAGGCCCAGGGCCTTTGCCTATAAATAGGACTAGCCACCCCCAAGGTAGGGGCGAATTGCATCTAGGAAGATCGGAACGCCTAGCAACCTGGCAATCAGTTAGATAGGCATCAGAGAGAGAGAGAGAGAGAGAGAGAGAGAGAGAGAGAGAGAGAGAAGGGCGGCTGAACTCCTCCTAGCAGTTCATCGTCCCAGCCAGAAGCAGACCCTCGCGAGGCTGTTCTTCCTTGTATTGTTCATCATCATCAGCCCAAGAGGCAATCCACCACACCACACTGGAGTAGGGTATTACACCACATCGGTGGCCCGAACCAGTATAAACCCCGTGTCTCTTGTGTTGTTCTTTTAGTAGTTTAGATCTTTGCGAGACGGAGAGGTAGAGGGCATAATCTCCGCGCGCACCCCGGAGTTCGAACCTTAAGGGTCTGCCGGAACCCGAAATCCGACAGACATAGGTCCCTTGAAAATTTGCCCGGAAAGCGTCTTCGAGCTCTCCCTACTTGCAATGGTGTTTTCGGGAAGGATTTTGAGCCAATGCCGAGCTGGCCCTTTAAGCTTGAGGGGTAAGTATTTTATGGCATGGAGGTCATCTCCTCTTGCCATGTGTATGTGGAGGATATAATCCTCAATCCAGACTCGAGGGTGTGTTGTTCCGTCGTACGCCTCTATGTTTACGGGCTTGAATCCCGCTGGAAAATCATGGTCCAGAACCTCATGGGTGAAACATAGGGGGTGTGCGGCACCCCTGTATTTGGGTGTGCCGTGATGTTCGGATATTGGTTGTGTTGCACTGCTTACGAGAGCTTGCTTTCTTGGCCCATAGATAGTTCTAGCTGGCCATCTTTTTGATGCGAATCCTTGAGTGGGTCGCGTGCCGGCCTGTATGCGGCGCCGCTTGTCGCTTTATGCTGTCCATGGGGTCGTCTATCCGACCGGGTGGCTTTCTTATGTTTTGATTGCGGGGGCTCTAAGGCCTCCTCGTCAAATTCCGGCAGTAGCTTTCGCTTCGGATAGCTTTTGATGTCGCGACTGCTGCCGTATTTGCCTGTGGTGTTGAGTACTTTGCTCCATCTGATTCTGAGTGCATCTTCCGCAGTTTTGAGCTTCCGCTTCTGCTTTTTAGGCTACGCGCAGTGGCAACGAGCCTCCGGTGGAGGTTCTTCTGCTCCATTAGCTTGTCCGGCGTAAGGTCGTCCGGAATGCTGTTCTCGCCGGGGACAGATTGTTCGGTTTGTTTATTCGAGTTGCCCTGTTCGTCGTCCGCCGGCTCGTCCTGCTCTATGGCTGGGTCTGTATGGCTCCTGTCTCTGTCGAGGCGGGGCTTGGAGCGGTGTTTACGTCGCCTCTTTGATTGCTTTTCGAGAGAACGATCCCTCGTTGCATCCATGTGTTCCTCGTCATCGCTTCCTTTGGGTGTGTCCACCATGTACACATCATGAGACGAGGTGGCTGTCCAGTACCTTATAGGCGTTGGTTCATGTTCGTCTCCTACATCGTCGTCCATACCGTCGATGTCTTCGGAGTCGAAGTCGAGCACGTCGTTTAGATTATCGATAGTGGCTACAAAGTGGGTGCTGGGTGGGCTTTAAATTGCTTCGTCGTCCGCATCCCAATCCTGTCGGTCATAGTCCGGCCAGGACTCTCTTGATAAATAGAGAGACTTCAGTGATTTCAGAATATCGCCGAAGGGCGAGTGCTGAAAGTTGTCCGCGGCGGTGAACTCCATGATCGACGCCCAATCGGATTCGATCTGCAGGGGCGCTGTCGGGGGATATCGGCCTCCACGAGCACCTATGGGGACGGAGCCCCTTGTCGGTTCGGCGGGGGCGGAGGATGCACAAAGAGCAGATCGAGGCGACACACACACACAACGATTTTACCCAGCTTCGGGCCGCATGGATGCGTAAAACCCTACTGCTGCATGTCTGGTTGATTCGGGTTCTTGCTCTGGAGCGCAAGAAGCTACAGTAAGTTGGAACTGGACGTAGGCGAGGGCCTATTGGGTCCGATCGGGTCCCATCCGGTCCCTTCTCCGGTCCCTCCCTGTCCCTTTTCCCCTTCCCCCCCCTCTACGTGCGCATGGGCCTCCTTTTATATGGCAAGGGGTTTCCCACAGGGAGCGACGCAGGTGAGGGTAAAAATGGCAAGGGATTGTGTGAATAGTGGCCGCACAGTGCTATCGCACCTAACTCTGACGGCGGGGGACAAAGGCATTAAATGCCCGTCTGGATCGCCTGAACAGTGCCGAGGCGGACCGTTAGGAGCGCCTCCGCTCGCCACGGGGGCGACTCTGCCAACGTCGCATGCCACCGCGCGTCTCAGGTTGCGCGGCGCCCCGCCACGTGTCTCCGGGGAAGCCCTAGAGCGACGCGTGGGCAGGTGAGCTGGAGCACGGGCCTGATGTGGTGGTTTGCCGCGACAAGTGGCTTGACGCGGTAGTTGCCTTGCCGCACCTGGGAGCTTGCCGCTCGCCAGGCCTTGCCGGGGCGCGCGGCGCGCCGCGGCGGGCTTCTCTTGGGGTGCCTTGGCTTGGCCGTCTCGGCGAGCTCCTCTCGCCGGGGCCTTGGTGCTTCGGCTTAGTCGTCCCGGCAAGCTCCTCTTGCCGGGGCCTTGTCGCCTTGGCCCGGCAAGCTCCTCTTGCCGGACCTTGCCTTCTCGACCCGGCAAGCTCCTCTTGCCGGGGCTTGGTCTTCTAGGCTCGATCACTTGGCCTTCGTCCGGCCCGGAAAGGGCCGTGGAGACTCTTGTCGCTCCCCAGGCGGGCCTTGCCGCGGGAGGCTACTACTGCCCGTGCACAAGTTCGGGGTACTAAGGTACCCCTACTTTAGTACACCGACAGGAGCCCCAGGGTCTGGGCCATACACGGTGTCGAGCGTTGTTGGGCCAGGCCCTAACAGTGCACGGGCACGCGTGGCCTGGGTTGCGCTGCTCCTTAACTCTGTGCTCGTCGCACCCTCCCCAAGTGGCGCGCGCTTATCGCGGCGTCGTGGGGGGGGGGGGGGCGAGGCGTGCGAGGCGTGCGTGACGTGGGTGGCGTGCGCGGGGCTTGAGGCCCGCAGGCATGCGTCACGTCGTGCATGATCTCTTTATCTGGGAAGGCGGAGCGTCCGCCCCCGCTACTTTCCCCCTTTATAAGCGGAGGGGAACAGAGGCAGCTCGCCACCAGAAGCTCGACGCCGCCAAGGACTCCAAGGCTGTCCTCGGGCTGAAGCTGGACACCCTGGCCAAGGCGCTGGAGAGCACCAAGGAGCAGGAAACGGCCTTGCGGAAGGAGGTTGCTGGCAACGAGGAGCTGTTGAGGAGCGCCGCCATTACCCAGAATGCCTTCCGAGAGACGGTGGAGCGATGGACGGAAGGCCTCGTCGACATCGCCTCCACCATCGACCAGGAGTTGAAGCTGCTGGGGATGGAGGGCCACGAGTACCCCTCCGGCGAGGACATCCCGCCGAGCGCCAAGCTCACTTCCTTCTTCAAGGGCTTGCTGGGGGTGTTCCGGCACCTCCGGGAATCGATCCTAGAACAGCTGGCCGAGGAGACGCGGGAAACCGTCTCCGGGGCCCTCGAGAGGGTGTTGGTGAAGATCGTCTTCCGCAACCCCACCATCAGGCTCACCAACGTCCTCAGGCACTTGCCGGAAGATGCTGATCTGACGGAGATCAGGGCCCTCGTCACCCCCATCGTGGAAAGGGTGGCGGGGATCAGGCGGGTCGAGGGCGACCGCGCGGATTAGGCCGCCCACCTCTTTCTTTTCCTCTCTCGTTGCTGCCGAGCATGCCACAGAAACAACTGATTAGAGCAGCGGCAAGTTATTTTGTAATATAACTTTTATCTTGGCAGTTCATTGCGCTGTTATCTCCCTTGCTCGACCTTGTGCTTCGTACGTTCGCGCCCTACGCTCACAGGAACTTGCCGGTGAAAGTCTCCGCCTTGCCACGGGTGCCGAGTGCGGGACATCAGCAACCCGCTGACGGGGCTTCCACCGGCAAGAAACCTTGCCGCGGCTGGCGCAACTCACTTAAATGTTGAGCAGGCTCGGGGCGAGGTAGGCGTGGCGACTACAGTCGCGGCACGCTCAAGCTGCCGAGCGAGCTCGAAACAAGTAAGGACGCTACTCGGGATGTAGCACACTTAAGTCGTTGAGCGGGGCTCGAAACGAAATAGGGGCGCAACCAGCCACGGGCCGGCCCTTCCGCGCACAGGTTTCCCATACGAAGCTCGGTCGTTCGAGGGGGATAATTTAAGAGAAAAAAAAGGAGCTCAATCGCTCAAACTTTGGCGACTTAGCTTCTCTGTCGTTTGACGTCCGGCAAGGCGCAGCTTCCTCGGGCGATGCCCAGCCTATCCTGTCATCCCCCCCTACTCGAGGGAAGGGAACAACGAAGGCTCGGGGCTTCACGGCCCGCCATCGCTTACCGGGGTCGAGTGCTGCACAACTGTGTCGAATGATGCATGCGCCAAGCGGAGAGGCGCGAAATCGACAAGATGTGCGGGGCACATAGGCTATGCTCGGGATCTGCGCCCGCCTCTATACCAAGGATTACATGCAACTGCGGCAAGACTTGGACGGAGAGGATGGCCGACGGAACAGTTCCGACCGCCGCGCGGGCAAGGCCCCTCCCACGGTCGGCGTCGACTCGTTTGGATCTTGGCGGCCTGGGCTCGCCGAAGGACGAGGTCTCCTTTCCCGCAACTTCCGGCGCTAACTTCTGCGGCTACGGGAGCGGCGTAGAGTTTGCTGGAGGCGAGAGACTCGCTCAGCGGCCGTAAGGCGGTCCTCCTCAAGGAGCAGCTGCTCTTGCCCGGACTCTGCGCGAGTGGGTACTCGAGGAGGGCCGTGCACGGGTCCATGAGGAGGAATGCCTCCGCTCCGCGGGCTGGAGCGGAAAGGTACCTGGCCATACCTGAGCTTGCCTGTGGTCGCCGAATCTGGTTCGCACAACCTCGACGCATCCCCTACCTGGCGCGCCAAAGATGTCGGGGGATATCGGCCTCCACGAGCACCTATGGGGATGGAGCCCCTTGTCGGTTCGGCGGGGGCAGAGGATGCACAAAGAGCAGATCGAGGCGACACACACACACAACGATTTTACCCAGCTTCGGGCCGCATGGATGCGTAAAACCCTACTGCTGCATGTCTGGTTGATTCGGGTTCTTGCTCTGGAGCGCAAGAAGCTACAGTAAGTTGGAGCTGGACGTAGGCGAGGGCCTATTGGGTCCGAACGGGTCCCATCCGGTCCCTTCTCCGGTCCCTCCCTGTCCCTTTTCCCCTTCCCCCCCTCTACGTGCGCATGGGCCTCCTTTTATATGCCAAGGGGTTTCCCACAGGGAGCGACGCAGGTGAGGGTAAAAATGGCAAGGGATTGTGTGAATAGTGGCCGCACAGTGCTATCGCACCTAACTCTGACGGCGGGGGACAAAGGCATTAAATGCCCGTCTGGATCGCCTGAACAGTGCCGAGGCGGACCGTTAGGAGCGCCTCCGCTCGCCACGGGGGCGACTCTGCCAACGTCGCATGCCACCGCGCGTCTCAGGTTGCGCGGCGCCCCGCCACGTGTCTCCGGGGAAGCCCCAGAGCGACGCGTGGGCAGGTGAGCTGGAGCGCGGGCCTGATGTGGTGGTTTGCCGCGGCAAGTGGCTTGCCGCGGTAGTTGCCTTGCCACACCTGGGAGCTTGCCGCTCGCCAGGCCTTGCCGGGGTGCGCGGCGCGCCGCGGCGGGCTTCTCTTGGGGTGCCTTGGCTTGGCACGCCGCGGCGAGCTCCTCCCGCCGGGGCCTTGGTGCTTCGGCTTAGTCGTCCCGGCAAGCTCCTCTTGCCGGGGCCTTGTCGCCTTGGCCCGGCAAGCTCCTCTTGCCGGACCTTGCCTTCTCGACCCGGCAAGCTCCTCTTGCCGCGGCTTGGTCTTCTAGGCTCGGTCACTTGGCCTTCGTCCGGCCCGGAAAGGGCCGTGGAGACTCTTGTCGCTCCCCAGGCGGGCCTTGCCGCGGGAGGCTACTACTGCCCGTGCACAAGTTCGGGGTACTAAGGTACCCCTACTTTAGTACACCGACAGGCGCGGAGGGCTCGGAGTCCGGAGAGGAGTCCGGCTCCTTGGAGTCACGAGCCTCGCGGAGGGCAGGGCTAGTGTTCGGCTTGATTGCCATAGAGATTGCAGCCCCCGAGGCGGTGTCTAACCACCCGCCCTCAATTGGTGTGCTCGGCTCCGAGTTAAGGGCTAGAGAGGACACAGGTGCGGCCTCCAGGGCACTGTTCGGCGGCAGAGCTGGATCATGCCCATCGTGACAGTGCGGCGTGCTCGGCAGTGGCTTGAATCCGTCAAAGATCAAGTCCCCGCAGATGTCAGCCGTATAGTTTAAGCTTCCAAATCTGACCTAATGGCGAGGGGCGTAGCTTTTTATCTGCTCTAGATGGCCAAGCGAATTGGCCCGCAGTGCGAAGCCGCCGAAGACGAAGATCTGTCCGTGGAGAAAGGTCTCACCCTGGACTGCATCACTATTGATGATGGGAGGAGCCATCGGGCCTAAAAGTGACGACACAGAGGAACTCTCAATGAAAGCACCAATGTTGGTGTCAAAACCGGCGGATCTCGGGTAGGGGGTCCCGAACTGTGCGTCTAGGTGGATGGTAACAGGAGGCAGGGGACACGATGTTTTACCCAGGTTCGGGCCCTCTTGATGGAGGTAAAACCCCACGTCCTGCTTGATTAATATTGATGATATGGGTAGTACAAGAGTAGATCTACCACGAGATCAAGGAGGCTAAACCCTAGAAGCTAGCCTATGGTATGATTGTTGTTCTATCCTACGGACTAAAACCCTCTGGTTTATATAGACACCGGAGAGGGTTAGGGTTACACAGAGTCGGTTACAATGGTCGGAGATCTATATATTCGCATCGCCAAGCTTGCCTTCCACGCCGAGGAAAGTCCCTTCCGGACACGGGACAAAGTCTTTAATCTTGTATCTTCAGAGTCCAGGAGTCCGGCTGAAGGTATAGTCCGGCTATCCGGACACCCCCTAATCCAGGACTCCCTCAGTTTGTGATTCCTGAAGCATGCATGTATGGTCTACCGTTATGTGATGAAGCTGGAGCATGATTTATTATTGTTTGTCTTCCCTATAAGTGGCGGTCGGAGACAAGCGATGATATTTTCCTACCAATCTAACCCCCTAGGATAATGCATATTAGTACTTTGTTTCGAGGGCTAATAATTTTTTGCAATAAGTATGTGAGTTCTTTATGACTAATGTTGAGTCCATGGATTATACACACTCTCACCCGTCCACCTTTGCTAGCCTCTCTGGTACCACGCAACTTTCGCTAGTGCATTAAACCCACCATATACCTTCCTCAAAAAAGCCACCATACGTACCTATTATGGCATTTCCATAGCCATTCTAAGATATATTGCCAAGCAACTTCCACTGTTCCGTTTATTATGACACATACCCTCATTGTCATATTGGTTTGCATGATCATATAGTTGACATAGTATTTGTGGCTTGGCCACCGTTCATATTTTTTATACATGTCACGCTAGATCATTGCACATCCCGGTACACCACTAGAGGAATTCATATAGAGTCGTATCCTTGCTCTAGTATTGAGTTGTAATTTTTGAGTTGTAAGTAAATAAAACAGTTATAATCATCATTATTAGAGCATTGTACCATGTGAGGAAAGGATGATGGAGACTATGACTCCCTCACAAGTCGGGATGAGACTCCGGACTTAAAAAAAGAGGCCAAAAAGCCCAAAATAAAAAATATGAGAGAAAAAGAGAGAAGGGACAATGTTACTATCCTTTTGCACACTTGTGCTTCAAATAGCACCATTTTCTTCATGATAGAAAGTCTCCTATGTTGTCACTTCCATATAATAGTGGGAATTTTAATCATAGAACTTGGCTTGTATATTCCAATGATGGGCTTCCTCAAAATTTCCCTAGGTCGTCGTGAGGAAGCGAGTTGGATGCACACCCACTTAGTTTTGTTTTCACCTTTCATACACTTATAGCTCTAGTGCATCTGTTGCATGGCAATCCCTACTCACTTGCACCAATATCAATTTATGGGCATCTCCATAGCCTATTAATTTGTATAGTTGGTGTGTTTATTTCTCCCTTTTTGTCTACTACCACCTTCTATTCCACCCATAGTGCTATATCCATGGCTCACGCTCATGTATTGCGTGAAAGTTGAAAAACCTTTAGAACGTCAAAAGTATGAAACAATTACTAGGCTTGTCATTGGGGTTGTACATGATAAATACTTTGTGTGATGAAGATAGAGCATGACAAGAATATATGATTTTGTACGGATGACTTTCTTTAGCCATGATATTTTGAAAGCCATGATTGCTTTATTAGTATGCTTGAAGTATTATTTTTTATGTCAATATTAAACTTTTGTTTTGAATCTTATGGATCTGAATATTCATACCATAATAAGAAATATTACTTAATAAACATGTTAGGTAGTGTCGGGGGTGTCGTGCGACATATGCCAAAGGATGGCTTATCATGGAGGGGGCTAATAATATGTCGCCGGTGCTAGGAAATGGGATAAGGTGAAAACATGCCCGCCAGCGAATCTTACCCAGGTTCGGGGCTCTTCTAGGATATAACACCCCTACTCCTGCTCTGCGGGGTCTCTGCATGATCACTCAAGCAACAATGGTGGCTACAAGCTTGCTCCTTGAGGTGTTTCTCTAGAGGGGGAAGAAGAACAAGGCTAGCCCTAACTTCCTCTCTCTATGTGTGTGGGTGGATGGACTAAGGTCTGAACCCTTTGCAAGGGTGCCCTAGGGGGCTTATATAGGTCAACCCCCAGGGGTACAAAGGTAATATGACCTGGTGTAGGACCCGACTGTCAGTGCCTATGGTCGCCGGCTTCTCCGCCGGCCGCTGGGGCCCGCCGGCTATCTCGTACTTGACCGACAGGCCGCGCCCGCCGCTGGCGAGACCTGCCAGCTTCTTAGCACTGTGGCAATGCCACTGATGATGTGTGCTTTGTCGAGGAGGCGTGGCGGCAGTACCGCCGCCTGGCGGGCGATCACTATAGCCACTCCCCATCTCTTCTGATTAATGGCGCACGGACTTTGAGGGAGGGAGAGGGCCGCCTGCTAGGAGTCGGCCTCTCCTCAAGCCGACTGGTCCGAGCTTGCTGCCTTCTGGCTTCTCACTGATAGATAGGGCCCGCCGCGGGTGGGCCGTACGGACAGCCCGTAGTGGGTGCATGGCCTTTTCTGCCATGGATGATCTCATGGGCTGCGTGGCAAGAGTGTCGCGCCGGGCGGAGGATGTTCGCCCAGTACGCCGCACTATAGCCATGTTGTGTCCTGGATTCGGGAGTGGCAGGCAGCTTTGTAGCCACGCCCCGTCTCATCGTCATTATGTGGTGCAAACTTTAAGGGCGCTTGGAGCCGCCTGCTAGGAGCCGACCTCTCTGGAGGCCAGCTGCTAGGAGCCGGCCCGCCTCGGGGCCATCTGTTGAGCCTTACCGTCTTCTGGCAGCCGACCGCTTGGACCAGCCGGCCGCAAGAAGGCGGCGCTTTGGTCTTTGATTCTTGAGAGGCGCAGCCGGCCCTGATGTCTTGAAATACCATGGGGCCCGATGAGGCTACCCGTGGACAATTACTCGAACATTAGTCCCCGAAGCTGGTGTGGCGCCGCGGCTGAAAAAGGCGTGGAACCTCGGCAACTTCCTACTCCGAGTCATCTGATGGCTTGCTTCACCCGTCTTCCGATGCCGATTGCTAGGAGTCGAACGCGACCAGGCAGGCTGCCTGGTGGTTTTTGAAATGTCGCGGCGGGAGTCGGATGGCGTGCCAGCTAGGCGCTAGGCTTGCCGCCAGCTATCTGCGCGCCATGTGGCGCTAGCCTGCCAGGCTGCCTGCTAGCCCACGCGCGCGATGGGACATCACGGCAGGCCGGGGCCCACCACTACCAGGCCTCGGCATGCGCGCCGATCCGCTGCGGCCGAGGCAAACGGTGAGGATTCCGCAGTGCAATAACTTTGCTTCGTTACTGCACGGTAAACACGGGGTCGTGGGGTCGTGGGCATAGTTGATCCCACGATCTCGACGCCTCACCCCCTCGGCTTCGCAGCCAGGGGCTATAAAGCCCGTCGCTTCGCTGCAGGCTTGCGCTCTCGTCGCCGCGTCGTGCCTACGTCGAGCTCAAGTTTCCATGGTGCATGAGCGGGCTGGTGACAGGGATGGTTCGAACATCCTTGAGGACCATATCACCTTCCTCGGCAACACGCGACGGCTTCCCGGTAAGGGCTACGTCCGGTCGCGCGTTCCGCCCGCGAAGGAGATTTCGTCGGCGCCGGAGGAAGGTGAGCACATCATTTTTCGGTCGCACTTCCTCTAGGGCTTCGGTTTGCCGGCGAGCGGCTTCCTCCGTGCTTTCCTTCAGTTTTACCACCTACATCCGCACCACCTCACACCGAAGACGGTGGTAATGCTGTCGGCCTTTGTCATGCTCTGCGAAGGCTACTTTAGCGTTCTCCCCACCCTCGAGCTTTGGGGGGAATTCTTCTACACCAAACTTGGCGTCTCCGCCAAGAACGAGGCGGCTTAGTCTTGGGCCTTCATCGCGGTGCGGCGCCCAGGTGCTGGGAACCGATTCCCGTCCATCAGCTTGACACAGTCGGTCAAGCTGTGGCAAAAATCATACTTCTATGTCAAGAACGTCAACCCGACGATCGACTTCATCAACCTGCCGGCTTACGAAGCCGCCCCTCGGCTGAGCCGCGCACCAACTGGACCTTCAAGCCAAAGACGCTGTCGGCCGCCTCTGCCATAGTCGTCGCCCGACTCAAGGTGATGACAGACTCGGAAGGCCGCAAGGCCTCAGACTTGTTGACCACCTTTGTGGAGCGCTGGGTTCTCCCTCTTCAGGCCCGGCCTCATCTGATCAGCCAGATGAGCGGGCACCGAGACCCATGCCGGATGAGCACCAGGGAGATACCGGCCATGGAGGTGGCCCACATTGTGAACGAGATTGCGAACTGCAAACTCTCAGATTCAGAGTGGCAGTTCAGCAAGCGGCCATATTCCCGCGCACACCCGCCGCCTGCGGTAAGCTCTCCACTCTATTTTCTTTCTTGTCTGTCAGGCTCTGCTTCGCCACCTGATCAATTGGTCATGATGCTGCTCCTCATGACCCAGCGGGTAGCCAACACCCTGGAGCAGGGCTAGGAGTACTTGCCGGACCGAGCCGTGAGCGACGCGGACAACCCCGACTTCGAGGCGGCCGCCTTGGAGGAAGATGACGCCACACGCGATGGTGGCGGAGCAGGCGGCTCCGGAGGAAGAGGCGGCCTCGAGGGCTGGCCAGACGACGACGAGGAGGAGCACGCGCTGCGCCGCCACTCCAGTCGCCAAAAGGGCGGGGGCAAGTTCCTCAGCAGCACCGACCATGCCAGGCGGCGCGCCGAAGCGTCGAGCCGGCTCGCAGCTGCAAGGCGGCTGGCCGAAGAAACCCAAGGGCTCGGCCGCAATGACCAGGTGGCAGGAAGCCGCTGCGAAGGCGACCCAGTTCCAGAGGGCCCCAAAGCAGCCGCCAACGGTGTCCGCGTAAGAGCTTGTCTTTTCTTGTGTTTTCCTTTGTCTTTCTCGCAAACTCCTTCTGAGTTCGTCTTGTCTTTTTTGAACAGAGCCCTGCTTTCCCTTGAGTGGTCGTCTTCTGCCTCCATCATCGGGGGGATAGAGGGCTCCGCCAACACCCGCCGCGTAGACCCGCTCGGCGACCTCCAGGAGGCGACGGAGAAGAACGCGCGGGAGGCGAGCGAGGAGCGGGAGGAGGCGGAGCGGCAGAGGGAGGTGGCCAAGGCAGCGCAGAAGGAGGTGGACACGGCGGGCGAGGCCTAGGCGGGCGCCGCGACCAAGGCGCGGGTGGACGCGGCCGCCAAGGCGCAAGTGGAGGGAGCCGCAGGTGGCGAGGTTCCAGAGCTTATCATCCCCCTGCGCTCCGCGCCGCCGGCACCAGAGACCCCGGTGCCGGCTGGAGGAGCCGGCAATGAGCAACCGGTCATGGAGCAGGAAAGGGGTGATGGCACCATCTTGAGGACAGATTTGCCTTAGCAGGCGCCGACTGCCGAGGTCCATGGAAGTCGGCTTGTAATGCCGCCAACGCCTCAAGTCAGGGGCGAGTTGGTGGTGGGGGCGACCCCTGTTGCCCGCACTCTGACGCGCCGGCGTGTGGCGAAGGTGACTTCGGCACTACGGCCTCAGGAGATCAGAGCCTCAAGATCGTCGGCCCCAGAGGCGGAGGCCACCAGCGCCGCTGCGCGAGAGTGGACGTATGGGGGCGGGATGAGCGTCCTTTACAAGGCTGCACACGAAGTCCAGTCTCTGCTTCAGGCCTAAGGCACTGCCCTCTAGAACTACACGCAAACGTTCCTGGCGTCGCGAGCCGCCGTCTGGGTATGTTCCTTGGTTGCTTGCTTCTGATTTTGCAGTTTCCTTGAATTCTTCTGTGGGGGCACGCTAGTGCACCCACTCGGTGTAGTCCCTGAGTTCCGGGACGGCTGCTGAGCAGGCGGCTCGGAACTTAAAGGTAAGTTCCGAGTGCTAACCCTTTCTTTTCTTTTGTTGTCTTTGTTGCAGGATTACCACAACATCCGTGCGGCCGCCTTCAACACCCAGGTCCAGGAGCTGGCCAAGCGGACCACTGACTTGGCCGACAGCCGGAGTAAGCACTCTACTCTTTGTTGTCATGGGGGCTTGCCAGTACACCCGCTGGGTGTAGCCCTCGAGATTCGGGCCGACTGCTGAGCAGTCTGGTCGGATCTTCCGGCGACGACTTTTCTTTTTTCTTTCATTGAATCGCTCAATCCTTAGTCCCGTGGGGGCGCGCCAGCGCACCCACGGGGTGTAGCCCCCGAGATTCGGGCCAACTGCTGAGCAGTCGGGTCGGATCTTCTGGCAACTACTTCTTTGTTGATTTGCTAACTTCCTGTTCTTTCTTGTCTTCTACAAGAGCCAACGCCACCTTACGGCAGGAACCGGGCGAGGCTCAAACCACGCTGCACGCCAAGGAGGAGGAGCGCAGCAAGATGGAGGAAGAGCACGACCGCCTGGCCAAGAAAGTGGCTGACCAGGCGGACAAGCACCAGGCGGAGCTGCAGAATCTCAAGGATGCGGAGGAGGCCCTTTAGGCCGAGTTCGAGACTCAGCGCTCGAGCTGGGTTGAGAAGGAGAGGGCCTTGTTGGACGGCTACGATGAGATTGAAGACCTTCTTGATGGTGAGTTGTCCTTCTCTTTCTTCTGCCTGCCGACTTGTCTTATTTGCCAGCCTCTGGCTTCATACTTCTTTTTTCTTCTGCAGAGTATTTCCCTGTTTACTCCGTCGCCGCCAGCCAAGCTGTCGAGGCTTGTCGTAATGAGCGGAGGCTGGCTGGTGCCACGATCACGCCCAACGCCCCATGGACCCTCGCTGAGCAGCTGCTTGCCAGCCAAGCTCGTCTCCAGCCGGCGCATTGGGCTCTTTGCCGTCTTCAGCGCGCTGGAGACGAGCTGGTCTCCACCCTCTGGCCGGGTGCTCCCATTCTGTGCGCCATCAATCGGACCTCTGACTGGTTGGAGGTGCCCATTGGCCGCATCGAGGCGTGGAAGGGCTCCTCCGCTCGGGCAGGTGCACGGCGGGCCTTGGAGTTCGTCAAGGGGTGGTACCCTGGGCTGAACCTGGACCATCTGGCCACACTCCATGCTGAAGCCGGCGAAGAGTTGGATGCGGTGGCGCCCGAGCTCTATCATCGCGCCGCGGCGATCACCGAGTACACGGACACCGCCGTCTTCCTCACCGAGCTAGACGAGGCAGGAGCCAAGGTGTAGCCCAACTGGTTCGGGCTGAACCCCGAAGGCGGCGGGGACTCGGTGGAGGAGATCGCCTCCAGCGATCAAGGCGAGGAGTACGAGGACGAGGACAGTGAAGGCATCGACCACCGGCCTCAGCCTGACCAAGTCTCAACCAACGACCAGCGCATCGGCGAACCGACTGCTGCTGATGCTGACCAGGCTGAGATCCACCAGGCGGTTGCTCCACCACCTGGAGCCTCGACCTTCGCCGACCCCTCCGATCCGGCTGCTGCTCCTCTGGCCTAGGCGGCCGAGTTGTCTTTTCTTTTCCTGTTTTCTAACTTCTTAAACAAAATAGTTAAGTTCGCGCAGTTCCACCCACTAGGTTGTATTAAAACTCCGTTAAATACTGGCCGAGGGCCCTTTCCTATGTAAATTGTCTTTGTCGATTTTCGACTTGCTTTGCTTTTCTGCTCCTTTGGCTTTTTCCTTTGCCGCCTTCCCTTGGCCGCCATCTTGTCGGCTGGACAGTAGCTCCGTGGTCTGTGGCTGGGTCAAGTACTTGGCCGTTTTGGGAAGGCAAGTACTTTAGCCGTTGGTAGAGTGTAGCAAATTAAGTTAGAAACCGGCCGGCCGGCTGCTCAGCAGTCGTTTGGTCAGGCGAGGAGCCAGCTCGGCCTATGCAAATGCTTTAGTCCTTAGCCATTTTTCATGTGGGCACCGTTTCTACCTTTAACTCTTGCCGGCCGGACAGTCGCTCTGCGAGCTGCGGCTTGTGGCAAGAGAGGGCTTAGGTGCCGGGACACTACTTGTCCGACTGCAGGTAGCATTGACATAGTACAAGGCGGCAAACCCCTGGGCCGACTGGTCGAACCCGGTGCCAGGTAGAATAATGAAATAACACATTCATAGGCATAGATCTTCTCATATAGATAAAAAAGCGGTAGCCCCCGAGTGCTCCTGGAGGGACCCGATGTCTTAGTGCTTAATACAAAAGATAGCGTGGTACATACTGTATCAACTGTAAAATCTTCGGACGAGATTTGCGTTCCATGGGCGCTCCGATTCAATGCCCGAATTGTCTCTCTTGCGTGCTCTGGGCTTCTGCGCATCGATGAGATAGTAGGAGTTGTTGCCCAGTGCTTTATTGATGATGAAGGGGCCTTCCGAAGGGGCCGAGAGCTTGTGCTGGCAGGCTGTTCGCTGGATCATCCGGAGCACAAGGTCTCCCTCTTGGAAGGATCTTGGCTTGATCTTCCGACTGTAGTAGTAGCGTAGACTCTGCTGATAGATGGCGGGCCGGTTGAGTGCCAACAGCCGGCCCTCTTCCAGCAGATCGACACCGTATTCTCGTGTTTCCTTTGCCTCCGCTTCCGTGTACATGGTGACGCGAGGTGAGTCAAACTCAATGTCAGTTGGGGTGGCGGCCTTGGCACCGTACACGAGAAAGAATGGAGTGAAGCCGGTTGATTTGTTCGGAGTGGTGCGGAGGCTCCAGAGGACAGCCGGCAGCTCATCGATCCAGCAGCCAGCCGACCGCTCCAGTGGCTCGACCAGTCGGGGCTTGATGCCGGAGAGGATGAGGCCGTTTGCTCGCTCGACTTGGCCGTTTGACTGCGGATGGGCAACGGACACTAAGTCCAGTCGGATGCCCTGCGTCACGCGGAAACGGGCCAAGGCTCCCTTGGCAAGTTCGTGCCATTGTCGGTGATGATGTTGTGTGGTACACCGTACCGGGTGGTGATATCTGCAATGAAGGTCACAACAGTCGGACCATTCAACTTCTTGATTAGCTCTGCTTCAATCCACTTAGTGAATTTGTCCACGCCGACGAGCAGATGGGTCATGCCGCCGTGTGCTATCCTAAATGGTCCCACCATATCCAGCCCCCACACGGAAAATGGCCAAGTGAGGGGGATGGTCTTGAGTGCAGAAGCCGGTAGGTGTTGCTTGGAGCTGAACTTCTTGCACCCTTTGCAATGCTTGACCAACTCTTTGGTGTCTTCCAAAGCAGTCGGCCAGAAGAAACCATGGCGGAAAGCTTTGGCGACAAGGGACCTGGAGGCCGCGTGGTGGCCACACTTGCCTTGGTGGATATCTTCGAGGATTGCTTGGCCCTTCTCTGATTCTATGCAGCACTGGAAGACTCCAGTCATGCTGTGCCTGACAAGCTCTTTGTTTACTATCGTGTAGGATCCTGCTCGGCGCTGCACTTGCCGGGCCGAGATCTAATCGGTCGGGAGCTTCCTGTTCACCAGAAACTTGAGGATGGGCAGTGCCCATGAAGGTGCTTGAATTTCTTCTACTGCTACTACGACCACTTGTTGGAGTCGGTTGGGTTGGGAGGTGGCGGGTTGGAGTCGGTTGCCGATTGTTGCGTTGCTGAAGTCCCCGGGCCGACTGCTGCAGACCCCAGGCCGGGTTGTGAAGTCCCCGGGCCAGGTGCGACTAATGCAGTCCCCGAGCCACTTGGTGAAGTCCCTGGGCCGACTGCTGCAGCCCCTGGGCCGGGTTGTGAAGTCCCCGGGCCGGGTGCAACTGCTGCAGTCCCCGTGCCACCTACCAAAATCCCCGGGCCAGCTGCTGCAGCCCCCGAGTCGGATCTGACTACTTCGGGAGGAGCCGGCACGAATATGGACTCGGATTCTGGAGAAGGCTTGATCGACGGCTTGCGGAGGCACTAAAGGGAGACGCCGGCTGGGATTGCTTGACGGGTGGAGCCGATCCATGCCAGGGTATCAGCTGGCTCATTTTCATTCCGTGGCACATGAAGGAACTCGCACCCCTCAAAATATCCGCTGAGTTGCTGAACGAGAAAGCGGTCACTTGCCATGTTTGCATCCTTGGCGTCCCAGTCACCAGACGACTGTTGGACCACCAAGTCGGAGTCACCATAGGACAAGATCTGGCGGATACCGATCTCTTTGGCCAGCCGGTGGCCTTGTAATAGTGCTTCATACCCGGCCACATTGTTGGAGGCGGCGAAATGGATTTGCAATGTGTATCTGAGCTTGACGCCTTTGGGAGAAGTGAGAACAACGCCGGCTCCCAAGCCGGTGCGCATCTTTGAGCCATGAAAGTGCATCCGCCAATGAGTGGAGTCCGGAGCTGGCGGCAGGTACTGGGTCTTGGCCCAGTCGACAAGGAAGTCGACCAGTGCTTGGGACTTGATGGCGGTGTGTGGCTGGTAGAAGATGGTGTAGGGAGCCAACTCGATGGCCCATTTGGCCACCCGACTAGATGCATCTCTGTTGGCAATGATCTCGACAAGCGGGGCAGTGCAGACAACCATGATTGGATGCTCTTGAAAATATGGCTTCAGCTTCTTGGCGGCAAAGTGCATGTCGTAGCACATCTTCCGGTAGTGAGGGTAGTTCTGCTTCGAGGTTGACACCACCTCGCTCGAATAGGACACGGGCCTCTGTACCTGTTGTGCTCTGCCGTCTTATGGGCGCTCTACTACCACGACAGTGCTGACCACCTGGCTGGTGGCGGCGATGTAGAGGTACATGGGCTCTTTAGCAGTCGAGGCCGCCAGGACAGGCGACGTGGTCAACATCTTCTTCAACTGGAGAAAAGCTTCAGCCACCTTGTCATTCCACTCAAAATGAGTGGTCTTCTTCATGAGCTGGTACAGGGGAAGAGCCTCCTCACCCAGCCGACTGATGAAGCGGCTGATAGATGCCAAACAGCCGGTGAATTTCTGGACGTCTCTTAGTGGGGTAGGTCTGTCCATCCTTTGGATGGCCTTGATCTTCACAGGATTGCACTCAATGCCGTGCTCTGAGACCAGGAAGCCAAGGAGCTGGCCGGCTGGTACTCCAAAGACACATTTTTCTGGGTTGAGCTTGATCTGAAACCGGCGCAGATTTTCAAAGGTTTCCTTCAAATCTTCCAATAGAGTACCACGCTTCTCCGTCTTCACCACAATATCGTCTACATAGACATGGGCATTCCTGGTGAGTTGCTTGAGGAGGCACTTCTGCATGCAACGCTGAAACGTGGCACCGACATTTCTCAAGCCGAATGTCATGGTGAGATAGGAGAAGGCTCCGAATGGTGTGATGAAGGCGGTCTTCAGGCGGTCTGCCGGGTTCAACTTGATCTGGTGGTAACCTGAGTAGGCATCCAAGAAACTCAATAGCTCGCATCTGGCTGTGGAGTCTATCACTTGGTCAATCCGGGGTAATGCAAACGGATCCTTGGGGCAGGCTTTGTTAAGACTGGTGTAATCAATGCACATGCGCCACTTGTTATTCTTCTTCAGTACAAAGACTGGGTCGGCAAGCCATTCTGGGAAGAAAACTTCCATAATGAAGCCGGCTGCCAACAGGCGGGCGATCTCTTCTCCGACAATTCTTCTCTTCTCCTGTGGCAGTCGGCGGAGGGGTTGATTGACTGGTTTGGCATCTGCTCTGACATGTAGCTTGTGCTCGGCGAAATCCGTCCGAACACCCGGCATGTCTTTGGGAGACCATGCAAAGATGTCCTGATTCTCACGGAGGAAATCGACGAGCTCGGTTTCCTATTTGCTATCAAGGTTGGCACCTATGATAATGTGTCTCTCCGGGTGCTCAGGGTCCATGGGCAGCTAAGGCAACTGCATTCACTTCACGGTGCTGCTGACATCAGCTGTGTCTGTCGCTGGCCACACTGGTGAAAACAACATAAGCGCCAAGTTTTTCAGGGTAATAATCTTGGACTGCACCGACTACTAGACGGGCAGTCGGCTGCTGAGGAGGCGGAGCCGGGGGGCCAGCAGGCGGAGGAGGCAGTCCTTCTCCCTTGGCGATGCGGACAAGCCAGTGGCACTTCCGAGTTGTATGGTTGGACGGCTTCGCACCGTTGTGGAATTTGCAGGGGGCATCGAGGGTCTGCTCAAAGGAGAAAGCGGAAAACCAAGCTGTCTTGCCGCCATTCTGGTGCTTGGGGAGTGGTTGTCCTTCAGGTTGCTGATCCTCAACTGACGCCACCTGCCAGCTAGTGGAAGCCGGCTGGGGGGCTTTGCGCTTGTTGTCGTTCGGCTACTGGCACCAACTGTTGTCTCCTACCAGCGTTCGAGGAGCCGGAGAGAGCACCTTCCCAGAAGCATCCACTCGGAGCTCTAACTTCATGGAGGAGTCGGTGGTGGCGTACTTGTCTGCTATGATTAGCAGCTCGTCGAATGTGGCAGGCTTGTCGCAGAGGAGTTGGTGCTTGAGTAAGGTGCCTTCTCGGCACCTGGCAGTGAAGTACTCGATTGCTTCGACCTCATGCACCCCTTTGCAGGAGTTGTGCAGTTCAGCCCACCGCGTCAGGTAGTCGCGGGTGGACTCGCCGGGGCCGTGAACGCACAGTGAGAGTTGGCGGGGCTTGGGAGGACGCTTGTAGGTGATGGTGAAGTTGCGGATGAAGACTTCAGTGAAGTCTACCTAGGTGTTGATGCTGCGAGGCTTCAGGTTGTTCAGCCATGTCCGGGCCATGCCCTGGAGCATGAGTGGAACGTACTTCACGGCAACACGCTTGTTGCCATTCACTATGCTGACTGCAGTGGAGTAGTCAACCAACCAATCCTCCGGCTTCACGGAGTCGTTGTACTTGGGCGTGTCTCGTGGGAGCGAGAACCCTTTGGGGAAGGGCTCAATGCGGATGTGAGGGCCGAAACAAGGCGGGCCCATCGCGTCTTCTTCTTCTAACACCAGGGACCGAGCAAGGCGGTCGATCCGGTGGCATGCGTCGTTCTCTCCGACTCCTTCTCGGTGGCCCAGCCGGTCGCCGAGTGTCGGGTGCTCAACAGGCGGCGGGGAGGCGCGCCTCTCCTTGCAAGGAGGAGGAGGAGGCGGGTAGTCGTCCCATCGTTCCACTGCTCGTGGGCGCTCATCTTGGTCGCGCTCGATGGTGATGAGTGTGCGGCTGCGGCTAGCAACCCGGCTCATCCTTGTCTCGTTTGTCGCGGACGCCGCCTGTTGGCGTTCAGGAAGTCGAGCCTTGCTCTCGGCGAGGGGGCGGGTTCTCAACCCGGTGGCCGGGATCTTCTGCGCGAGCTGCAGAACGCGCTCCATCATGCAGCAGCGCTCCTCGTCCTCGAGGTGGTCCAGCTTGTCTGCTGTCGCCAGGGCAGCTCATAGGTTCTCCATGGCCGTGGTATAGACAGGGCGCTCTACCCCGAACATCCTAGCGACGGCAGCACCGCGCTGCCGGACCGTGCCAATGCGGCTGGGCCCGCTAGCAGCCGGCGTGCCGCAAACAGCGTGGTCGATCTCACGCTGGTAAGCCTCTGGTTACATTTGCGTAAGGATAGGTTTCCTAATTTGCGCAAATCAAAGCTAATGCCATGTGCTGATGGTCCATTTAAGGTGTTAGAGAAAATAAATGATAATGCATATAAACTTGAGCTGCCTGCAGATTTTGGGGTTAGTCCCACTTTTAACATTGCAGATTTGAAGCCTTATTTGGGTGAGGAAGATGAGCTTTCGTCGAGGACGACTTCATTTCAAGAAGAGGAGGATGATGAGGACATCAATAACATTGTTACACCCACAGCCCCTGCTGCTATACATACTGGACCAATTACTAGGGCTCGGTCACGCCAATTGAATGATCAGGTTACTTTCGTTTCTTCGTAACGATTCCAATGTTCATGAGAATATGATGCTGCCTAAATTGGATACATTTGTTTTGCTTACAAATGAAGGGCCTACCATGGACAAGAAAGATGAACCTTGGAGCAAGTTCAAGTATGGAGACGTTGGCATGCGCAAGGGGAACAAGAACAGAGTTACAAGTGATGATTCCAGGACTTTGAAGCCACCATAATGAGTACATGAAGCCTTGGATGAAATATACAAGATGCCACTTCATAATATTCCTCCATAGGCTATTCTAGGTGTTGCGTCACCTTATTATTGGGCCAGGCCCATGTAATTTCGAAATACCTAAGTATAGGCTGTTTTTAGAGTCCGTATGTGTGGGGAAACAAGAGTTAGGGTTGGTTTCGGACCCCTCCCTCAAGGGCCATGATATTCCCTCCTCTTCCTCCATATATACAGCCCTTAGGGCGTCGTTTAGACTTTGGGTTTTATTTAGATTAAAAGTTTGCCATAGCTGCAACTTCGCGTACTTCGTTTGTGTTCAACGACCAGACAAAGGCGTCAGAGAACCCCACCTTGATCAATAAAGCTTTCCTCTTATATTCGCAATATCCAGATTGCAATCTTAGTTTCTTGGTTGTTCTTCATTTGCCTGCAGGACCTTCGTGGTCAGGTTGATCGTGCTCCGGCGTGGTCAATAACCTCTCGGAGTTGGTTTAGCGATTGCTAAGGCGCGACGTCCTCGCACGTTCGTCGTCGGATCATCAAAG